>OX411724.1:29371784-30700733 GCA_948252095.1 Dicycla oo
TCGTCAGTTTGGTGTCCGTGTGAGGGCAGTGGACGTGTTTGGAGGGGGAGGAGGGGCCTGTGGCTCAGGGAGACACGGGCTGTGCCTGGATGCCTTGGACCAGAGGGGGGATGCACCGCAGGTTGAACAGGTTGGTTTCTGAAATTTTAATTAGCCTTGTATAATGTCTAAAGTCGCAAATGCAATTATTAAAACATGAGTAAACAATAAAACCTTAGCAGTTTCCTAAAAAAAGACGGCATGGCTCTAACAGATTTGACATCCCTTAGGGTGTTTGTTTGGCAAATTTATTCGATAGTAGGTAATCGCGAATTTTATCAGACTACATTGATTCGAAATTGGAGAATCATTAAGGTAATATGACTTCTTCGACAATAGTTTGTAAAGGGGCTGTTTTTATTTATTTTACATGTGAATCTTTATAATTCAGATTGTAATTCGTAATTAAAATCAAAAGCTCGAAAGTCTTGGCGATTACAATGGACGTAGATAAGTACATTGATTGAGAGTAGGAAGGCGACGCGATAACCCGCGATAACCTCCGTACGCGAAGACTGAATCTTTGTTGGACTTAACGCGATAGTATAAGTGATTTTCAACGATTTTAGCAAATGAAGACGGCACAGTTTAAACGAATGAATGAATTAAAGCGACCCCAGCGTGGTTTGACCAGACTCGATTACTCGAATGAACCCAAAGATTAACACTAGCCCCTGTTGCCTCAAATTAGGTACACTGTGCAAAAGAGACCGTTGCACATCAAGTAGACCGGGGACGCGACAATGGTAGGGAAGACGTGACCTGAGGATATGGACGGATTATAGAGCCGCACCTAATACGCATCCTATAGCAAGCAATGGAAGGTGATATATATGTACGGGCTATTTTTTGAAGAAGATGGAGTTTAAAGTACAATAATCAACAGAACACGATTGAAAAACATATCTTTGAATTGGAAGGCCCATCAAAGTTATCAAGATGGTAGATTAAATGTCCAATTTTATCTTTCAAGCCCTAAAAATGGGCGAGGCCTGATAAATTGATAAATGGATATTAAATTATGCATACGAAGATGATAATTACTATAGTAACATGGATGTCACCTTCTCTTATGATTAGCAAACATTATTCACCTTTCTGTTGACATTTTATCTATAAGATTAGATAAGATTAAGAAAAATAAAACAAAGGATAAGCAGAAGTTGACAACGGTACACTGCCGTGCAGTAACATACACCCACAAAATGTTTGTGACAATTAATTAATAATGTTCTTTCTCTTTAATTCCAGGTGCGAAAAACAAGAGCAAAGATCGGCTTAGGCGTCACCCTATCCCTAGAATCGGATGGGGTATGGCTTTACAACCGGAGCCAGGAGCCTGTCTTTGTCAGCTCGCCTGCCTTGGACGCTGCGGCTGCCAAGGCCCTCCTTGTTTGGAGGGTAGCTCCAGGTCACTGCCTCTGCATCTTTGACCCCTCTTGCCCTCCCCCTGCAGTCTCACTGCCCCACATCGGACCTGTAGATCCCAGGTCGGTGAGGATCTCGTTCGCAAAGGGCTGGGGTCCTAAGTACTCGAGGCGGGATGTGACGGCGTGTCCCTGTTGGCTGGAGGTCCTACTACCTCCCCCAAGCTGACGCAAATAGAGTGATGTGGATTTTGTGTGGCTATTTGATTTTGGGATGATTTTGATATTTTTTAGTGTAGGTTTAAATGGCCGGGTATTGTCAGGATTGCATAATAATTGTACAATGTTGACAGTATTTAAGTGAAGTGTGGATGGTGGCCATTATTATAACTTATATTCAAACTTATTTTATATCACCAGCTTTATAAAAAGAACCAATATTTGTTTCCGTCTCTCCCAAAACAAATAGTCACACAAACATTATTTTGAACTAAAAACAGTGGACAACGGACCATAAAGTGAAGTGAACATTTTCTAATGAACTCGGTGAAGTTTTGTTTATTGGACATTATTAAAATAATATGATGTTTTACACTCATTGCCATGGAAAAGTGTTCGTCTAGAAATGTAATTAACAAAAGCAATAGGGGATTTGCTCATCCCCTTTAAAAGTGGAGCATAAATATACATACTTATGAAGTAGCTAACACATAGAATAAATAATAGTTATTTCTAGCTGTCCAGTTTTTCAGGGCATTGAGTGTATGCAGTGCTTTGCACTTTGCACATAAGTAGAAACCAGAAGTGGGTGATTTTTTTACATCTTGTTGGGAATAATGGTACATAATGTTTTTGTTATCATTATGGATTTGTTACTTAAATTAATACCCATTATGCCGTTATTTACTTCTTAGAGACTTATATACTGTCTACTTGATACTTAGCTTGGTACTTTTACATCATATTGAGTATAAAAGTATCACACGGCAAAATGCGTACTTTTTTAAACAGTCATTTTTGACAATTACCATAATAATGTAAATATGTAGAGGTGGTTAATGTTCGTAACATGTAAAGGGGCCTTGTTTCATGGAATGACCGATGTTTGTTGGTTGATTCTACATTTTTGATACAATTGAAAAATCTGGGGAAATCGTGAGATTCCATTAAACTTTCGTTTTATCATTCTTTATCCCCATTCATTGGATCATTTTGTTCATTAACGTCATTAAAATCATTACTCCTTTATCAAAGTGCCATTTTAGCTACTCTCTTAGATTGGAGCTAGCCAATTTAGTTGTGGAGTACCTACTTCTACTTACCCCTAGATTTTTCAATTGTACTATTACTGGTTTTGAGGCCTTCATATGTGGTGTATAGTCTACTATACAAGTTTTCTAAAATTGTACATATTGTATAAACTCGGCTTTAAGACATGCGAGACTGTATATATAATGTTACATAATATGTACTATAAATATTTGTAATTAATTATTTATAATTATGAAATATGCCTTACCTTAGCAAGTAAATTATTTAAGAGTTAGTGTATAATTTCAACAATTTTTTTACAAAAAAATATACATTATTGAAATATAAGTTGACACAATATTTTGTATTGGAGAATTCGTTTAAAAGTGAAGAAGGCTGTGTGAAAAGCATTTTTATTGACTTCAAATGAAAAAAAAATCAAAGGACCATTTTAAGGGAACTTTAATAATCTTTATTTTGATTCTTATAACAATTAATAAAAAGGGTTGAAAAACTCACTCAATATACCTTTCAAGATAGTCAAAGAACTAATAAAATAGTTAAATACAGAACAGAGATTATCAAAGTTCTCTCAAAAACGATTCTAATTTATCTCAGTTTTTGTGAGTTATGGGAGCAACATGGAATCGATTAGAGTTTTAAACAATTTTAAGTTTAAAAAAAGATCTGCCGATGTAATACTTTTGTAAAAGTGCAATCTTATTGAATTAAATAGTTTTAATAACAGATAAAAATGTGCCTTGCGTTATAATGAAATAATAATATAATTAATGGGGTTATCCTGAGTCGTGTGTAAGTAACAGTCAATTTCACTGGCCTATAATAATTCTATAGGTACATTTATAATATACATATATGATTTTTATTGTGAAGCCTGCTACCTTCTATAGCGTAACGTAGGGTTTGCAGAAAAGAATGGCGCGTTTTATAAATTGTATAATTGCGTCCAATAAACAAATTTAAAATGAATAAATACATACTTACTAAAATCGGGATCAACATAGTGACATTGTCTTTTTTTCAACATAGTCATATTTCAGATAGAAAATAACCCTATGTTACGCTCTAGTAGTCGGCGAGCAAAAATCCTCGAATTTAAGTGTATAATCGCTTAGACAAAGTGATTGGACAATAAGAAGTAAATCTAGTCTACGTAGCAACTGTGCTTTGTCGTTGAGTGGTCGCCGTGAGTCGGGCCAGTTCGGACGATGTCGGACGTTCAAAATGTTTTAACTACTAGATTTTCGAGTAGAATGTGGCAAACAAATAATATTTATTTACTAAGATTTTTATTTACTTTCACGGTTGTAAGTGAAGTCTAGCTTTGAAATAGTACTTAATAAAATTTGCCTTTATAAATTCAAGACATATTTTGCTACCATCTAAAATGTAGGTGCATTCACAGTACAAAATGCCACTTTATGCTCAAAAGTCTGTAGAAAATTTCGGAAATTCATGTACATAATGCGAATGGCAGCTTGTTCACCGTAAAATGTATTTTATGCAGTCACAAAAGCATAATTATGAGTTATTTATTAATGTTTTGGGTAAAAGCTGTTTAGTCATTGCATTAGACTGATGTAGCGCCTTAAACGAAATATATTTTGACATATTTTTAATTATTTCGGCTTTAATCAATATTGGGATCAATTTATTGTTGTGTATTTTAGGTCTTATAAAAAAAAAAATCGGTGTTAAACATTACTTATAAATGTTTCATTTTCGCATAAATTCCGTATGTTGTTTTTATTGTAACCGAGTTTTCAAATCATTTATTTATTTTAGTAAATAATTAAAAATATGTCAAAAGCTAAAATAATATAAAATTTAATAATGTAGATAGTAATTGTTCTCCCTGATTCGCCGGTAAATTGTTGTGAGTTTGACTGAGAAGATGGATGAGATTAGGTTATGATAAATTATAAATAAAAGAGAAATATTTTTAAAACTTCCGCCGTTTCATTCGATCCTTGAACTTGAAATACATTATATTTACACAAAGACAATTCACACAAAACAACAAGTTACATAAAATAACAGGACTAAATGAAAATAATGTTACAAATTCTGCTTATGTCAAAAAAATCGATAAGTCAATTTGAAAAGAACGATCAAATTATTTGAGGAACTTACAGTAAAAAAAAAAAAAAATACTAAAGTACACATAGCGCACAATAAACACAAAATATACAAGAATAACAAAAAATATTTACAATCATTCGTGGTTTTATTAAAACTAAGAATTACTCTAATTTCTTGAGAGTAGTATTTGGTAAGAGGAAACACGCCATTCCGCACACTGAAACAAACAAGAAGGTTAACTGCATTGAAAACAGCGACATCTAGTCAAAACTATGTGTACTGTTACGTCCAGCAGATAGAACAAGCATTCCTATTGGTTAGTTAGATTTGCACTGGTTCATACGGTTAAGACCAGGTAGAGGGCGTTAGGTGATGCTTTATTCACTTTTTATTCACCATTGCAAAAGTAACGCCTATTTATCTGACTTCTTTCTGCTGCTGACGGTAGACCTTATAAATAGAAGAAAGTCTTGAAATAAGAGGCTTACCTGCTAAAACGGAACCTATAGTAATGAAAGGCGGTAGGCATCCGTAGTTTATGAGTGCAGGGAAGATGACAGTACCCGTGATTGTTCCCAAGCGACCGCTCATGAGGAATGTAGCCATCGCCATTACTCTGAAAAACATAAATAGATAGGTATGTACATAAATAGATTAATTTTACGTCGTGGACAAAATCATGTTAAAATCATAGATAATTCTAATATTTTAAGAAAAGAATATTATTTATAGAATAGAATTTTTCCACTCCATTTTAGGAGAAAGAAGAGCTAAGGTAATATAGACCCTGCCTAGAAGAGACTTGACTAGCAGAGCCATCAAATAGGTACAGTCACGAAATGAGCTAGTGGCTCAACAATCCCGATTCGTGACTGTACCTAAGTTCACGACAAATAACAAGCAACTTTTTTTCAAAACAAATTTGGATTGAGATTGTTATGGTTATGGTCCGTCCAGAAACCACGACATCTTGTAAGAACCTTAGAAACAGAAACTAATACATAGGAAATGCAGCATCCTCTTACCTGAGCGAAGTAGGAAATAAGTCAACAGTGATACTAGACAGTGAAGCACCGCAGAGCGAGGTGAAGGCTAGCGCGGTGGTAACCATGGCGACGACAGCGACCGCGCTGGTACCCAGGAATGGAAGCAACACGATCAGAATCGCGCTGGTAACGCCACAGAATCCTGATACTAGACGTTTGCCACATCTGGAAGAATTAAATTGGAAATGCTGAGATCTGTGAAGATGTATCTTGGATCAGTGAACATGGTGATCCAAGAAGGTTGTCGAAGTACCTAATCTTTAATTTCATGTCTACTATAAATCTAGATCTCTCAATAACTTGAATATACATACCTACACTCACAGTGTTATTAATTTATGGTTCTGCTCTAAAATTACCTACTCCTTTCTTCCACCTTAAAATCCATGAATAATCTTTCGCTACTTTGCTTTAACTTTTGGGTTCTTGTTTTTGGGAATTCCTTACTGAAATATAATTAATTTTGATATCTTACTTATTAACCAGTGCTCCTCCAATCCCATACGTAAGCACCGACCCTGCTCCAACGAATGCACTTTGAAGATACGTCAGCATATCAGCCACGATGGGTACACAGACCTCATCCACAGCTACAGGTGTGGTGGCCGGAGCAATCGCAGAGCAGAGGCCTTTAGCATCATTACTGATCATGGCTGCCAATTGAGGGTACCAGAGACGGATGGTGTTGGAGCTGGGAATGAAAAGGAATGGAATGCATTACCTACTTGATCTTTGATAAGTCAGGTATGAACTTGAAGAGAATGACGATAAAATCCTTAGCTGAGAGGATCGAATATATTTTGTCAAGAAGCAATGCTGAAGTTTTGCAATAATATGGAATTGTAATGCAGGTATTAATCGGTTGAATGGAAGATGTACTAAACATATAATGTTCGCTGATGATGATGGTAAAAAGGGCTATAAAGAGACATGTGAGGAAAAAGCATCTGTCATAGGTTAGCCCTAAACAAAGACATTTAAATATTTTAATCTCTTTGGCCCTAACAAACTAAATTCAAGTTGTTTCCACAAAAAAAGATAAAATTAATTCAATGGTGCAACGATTAGTCTAGAACTGACGCATCGTTAATTAGCTGATGATAAAAATTAAGAACTAGATAACACTTCAACTGTTCCCAGCGATATCTGTGTATAAACCGCTTGGAACCACGCGAAACCATACAGACAAGAACATTGACCCACTTATTGACAAAGACTATAGTATGATCAGGATATTCTGCCGATAACTGCTCAAAACTATCGAATAACTAGTAACGTGGCAATGTGGAATGTCGGACACTTGTTTTTGCGATGTTGAACAAAAGAGCTGGTATACTAAAGTTGGTCCTTCTGTCAGATGTTCAGGTTAATAACTGCTTACTAATGGTTGTTATCGATTTTACAATGACATCCGAACTTTTAAATTTAGAAAGTTTACACTAATACTTAGGATTATTTTAATTTAAACAACAGTCTCGCCAATTATTTTTAATATTTATTTAAGCTTAACTTAAGCAACATAATTATTTATTTCCTACCAAAAGCATACATTTGAATTTTCATATCCCTAACTTAAGAAATGCTGGGTTTTACATATAAATTTCATCCCCTATATCACCCCCTGTAGGATTATTTTTGAGACAAAAAGTACCCTATATCCTTCCTCAGGATGCCATCTATTCCTTTGACAAATTTTATCGAAATCCTTTTAATGGTTTAGGCGTGAAAAACATTAACATAGTAGTAACATACAGACAGACAGAGTTACTTTAGAATTTATAATTATTACTATGGATTAGTTTACAATAACTATGTATATCTTTATCTCAGATCTTAGTTGTAATGTGATGATGATGACAACGAGGATGGAATGAGAGAATCGGTTCTCTATTGTGTTCGCTAACTTTTTTATCCATTATTACCAAATTTTTTTTTTGTCCTAATCATCATTTGCCCGAACGATAACTTGCCCAAACTTAATCTCACATAATATCACATGCCATAAAATTTAAATCCCTAAATACAATATGCACTAAATTTGTTTGTCATAAATATTACAGTCAATAATATACAAAAGACTTAAGACCGTTTTCAATAAAAGTTATAAGTCCTAAATTCAAATTATTTAATGTTTATTTATCCTAATAATATTTTAAAAACAAAATTTGTAATACAAAGCTTTTGCAAGCAAGCATGCAGCACGCAAGCAAGCATGCAGCAAGCATGCAGCATGCAAGCAATCATGCAACATGCAGCAGGCATGGTTTCTGTCACGGCTCCGCCGCTGCAGGTCTCCGGCAGTCCCACGCGTGCTAATCGTCACAGACGGCTTTCACTCATCATCGTGGCTAAGGCTGGCCGGCAAAGCCGGCCAGCAAGCCGAAGCTCGCTCGCAGCCATTTCAGCCCGCGGGCCACCTCGCTTCTATGTTAATGCTTAATGTTTTAGGACTAACAATTTTATTAAAAATGAACATTCGGAATAATACACATTATATTATATAATACAATACTTAGGACATCTGACTTTATTTCAAAATTAGGAGATTCAATTATTATAGTACTCGATATTATGACAGAATAGTTTTAGAAGTAAAGATAATTAGTGTAAAACAAAATTTAGAATTGTTGAACATTATGGTTAGGTACTGAAGATTACAGCAAACGTGTTATGGATAGTGATTTTCGGACAAAAAAATTTAGGAAAAGAAAGCGAGTACCGAGAGAATCGCCTCCATTTTACTTTGCATTATTATCTATTCTAATCACGACTTACCCGAACATGCAGCCCATGTGGATGGTGCACATAAGGAACAGCCACTTGGCGTATGGAGGCCTGAATAGCGGAGACAGTTGTGCGAAGCCCCCTCTCAGTGCTGCGATGCCTTTGCCTTGCTGCTCGTGCTTTTCTTCGACTAGAACTTTTACCTGAAATTTATGATTACAAAAGCTTTTATTTTATTTATTCGGAAGAACAAACAATTACACATAATATCTACTAGAAATAAATAGAACATAAGGAGTTGCACAAATGTGCAACCAATAACGTTTTCACAGATACCTACACAAAAAGACTGAGACAGCTGTATTGATAAAGCAAAAGTCAGACAGAATAAATAGGTGCATGAAATAAAATACACATAAGATTTTGTATTTTGAAGGAATTCTCGTTTGTATTATTATTAAGTTTTCGCAGAATAGAATAGTTAAATGTCGGGTGCCAACTAGATAGAAATAAAATTTCATTTGCCTACCATTACTTCAAATGCTGCTTATTACAACGAAAAGCTGATTTTTTTTTTGCTGATTATATACATTGCTGTATAATAATACTATTGTATTACTTTTTTTTGAGAGAAAAATTATAGTTACTTTAGAAACTTACCGGATAATCCTCAGCGGGTTTCCCAGTATTCAGTTTGTAGATAATCTTGAAGACGGCCATTGCTTCCTCATTCCTTCCTCTTGACATGAGGAACTTAGGGCTCTCCGGTAGGCAAAGGAATGATATTCCGGTTAGCAGCGGCATGAGAGCCGTGGCGAAGAGGAAGAGGTTCCAGGAATGGATTACTGGAACATTATGGAAGAGTTTTATTAATGTTGGCATGTGAAATTAATTAATATGAGAGTTTGTGGTGAAGTTTACTTAATTACTTATGCATGCAGCTAACTAACGTCGTTCGCTCTCGAGAAAGTAATGTAAATTAAAACTTTTTAGCAAAAAATAAAACCGACTTCCAAAACAAAACATTACAATGTGAAAAATAACTTTAATTTCGGTAGTCCGTGTTGTATTTTCGTTTTTTGCCACCGACTTCCGAAATTAAAGTTATTTTTCACTATGATAATTATGTTATGTTTTGGAAGACGTTTATATTTTTTTGCTAAAAAGTTTTTATTTTTTACTTTTTATTTGTGGTACCTACCCCACACAAATTCGAATACCACTACCTGCTATGGAAGCATAGATTAAAACATCATCCACATATACTAAGTGGGAAAAATACGCATTATTGAAACTACCCAAGCAAAGTTAATAAAATTTATATGAGACTACCTAGGAGGCATAATATATCCTTTCAAACAAAAACGAATTTTCCAAATCGGTCCATCCGTCTTTGAGTAATCGCGTAACAAACATACAAAACATAAAAAAAAATAACAGTCGAATTGAGAACCGGAGAATTTTGAAATCGGTTAAAAAAAAAGCAAAAATAAAGGTTTTATTAGCCGTTTAGTTAACCGTCTAGCCTTTTCTCGTCTAGCCGTTCAACTAGCGGCCTGAACGATATTCAATTATAGGTTAAGTTGGAACTACGACCAACCACGCGCGAGCCAGTGGTCGCAGGAACTTAGCCGGGGCACCCCGACCAAATGAGTTAGGGCTCCCGCACACGGGCCACGGGCCACAAACACAAAACGCCGCCACTGGCATATTTCCTGTAATTTTCATACATTTTATATGGACTCGCCGCACACGGTTGGCGCCGGTGGCGGCCACATGCTACAAATCGTCGCAGCTTGCTTCTTGTGGCCCGCACCGGCCACTAAACGCCGACACAAAAAGCCGCCACACGCCACTCGCGCGATTCCGCGCCCCTCTCTCCCTTACCTCAGTAAACCTGTTAGAGCCTGTAACATTGGATGTATCCAATAACTACGGTTTCGTCTTCTACGACGACGTCTTTTTTATTAAAAGTAGCGCAATTAAACCTTCTTCGTCCGAGTCCATTATGATACTGCATGCCTGGGTTAAAAAAAGTAGCAACCACCGACCGCAAGTGTCGACCATCGGCCACAAGTGGCTGTCGCGCGCTTCAGCTACTTTTGTGGCAGTTTCTTGCCTCTTGTGGCGGCGTTTGTGGCTGTCGCGTGTGGCCCGTGTGCGGCAACACTTAGATTAGGTTAAAACTGCGACCAACCGCGTGGGAGCCGAGCGAGTGGAACGAGCGGTGTCACGGTATCGGCTGACGAGCGTTACTTCCAAAGGCTGGATTGTTAATTAAACGGCTAATTGAGCTAGTTGGCTGCGACGTATACACCGGCTATCACTTACCAATATTATCTCCAAATATATGGAACTCCCAGTCTTTGGTCAGGATAGCCCAGGCCAGCAGAGGCAGGGTCGTGTTAGCAAACGTGTAGAACAGGCTCGTCAGCAGGATCACCCGCGCCCTTAGCTCGGTCCGGTGGAGTTCTGCTATGTAGGAGATCAGGACCGCGAAGGGACCATTGAAACTGGAAGTTTAAAAGAAGATATTATTTAATTAGCAGTATAGCATTTGTTAAGAGAATTGTTTTGATCTATGGAAAGAATTTTTTTTTTCAAATATTGAAAATCTTTCAAGCAGCGGGCTGGAATCTGGATTTTTATTTGGGTAATGCCAATCGATGGTCACATCATTCAACCCGGATGAGGCTGACATAGGAGCGTGGGGATTGGCACAAGAACAGCTAGGCCTGTGCCCAGCTGTGGGAGAAGTGTTTGTATTTGTTTTTAATATATTTTTTTATTTTTTTAATAATGTGACTTAAATTTTTAGTATTGTTTTAATCTTTGACATTTACATTTTTATTTTATTTTTATGAATTGAATTTTAATGTTACCTTTTATTATTATTATGGTTTTATTGTGTATAATTCAAATTAATTGAAATTTAAATAGTACAATTTTTAGTGACGTTTAATGACGTGTCTACAATAAAATGTGATATTATTTATTTAAATTGATTAGTTTTGAAATGAGAATTAAATTATATCCTATTTTTTAATTATGACGCATGTACAATTGATTTATATTTTATCGATATTTAAAAGCATGCTACTCGTACTTGTCATATTTAATAAATTGTTGTGCCCGACAGGGTCCATGTGATACTTTATAAATATTATTAAGATCTTGTACACACATGAGATATGCAATAAAGATTTGAATTGAATTGAATGATGAATGATGAATGCCACGCAAAGGGCCCACGTCTAGCTGTAGACGTCTTACGATTGAATGAATGAATGAATATGAATGAATAAACTGTTTCCTAATACATGAGATTAATAGACTATTAGTTATCTGATAACTGGTGAAGTGTGGGAGTATCACAGACTTCTGCGTATTCCTTCGTGAAATATTTATGTTCATCCTTTATTTACTTTGTTCTCTAGAGGGGCTCATGGCAATTTTTTTTAATTTTTTTTATTTGAGATGTGTTTGCTCTTGACTCTAGTCTAGGTCGGAGGTGACAGAGACAAAGTCGACAATGGAGTGAGCTTACCCAGAAGAAGCCTGTTCACTCTCACTTTGAAGAGATTATGGTTGTATGCGTTCGGAAACAGACGCAGGTAGTGAGATCCACTCTTCTGCTGTGCGTATTATAAAAGACATTTGGAAACGCTTAGTGTGGTAGTGCGTTTAGATGTCCGATGTTACGTTAGAAGGGGGCCGGTGGAATGAGGTCGTGAAAAGACGCATTTCACCTATCTTATATAATAGTTTAAATAGGACAAAATATTTTTTTTTCTCTATTTCAATATTTCTGTAGATACGAGTACGTTCTTGTTACGGCGGCAATATATTCGTTAGAAAGTAAACATGCTTGTTATGATTCGTTCACATGTCTAGGCCCCCCATAGACGTAGACGTTCCTATAAACGCAGGCTTCATTTCCGCGAACGATAATCAGAAACCCATAAACAGATAAGGTTGTTTACAGACTGATTAGTCGACAGTGATTAGTAATTATGTGTACTATTAATCAAACAAGTGCACGTACTAAACACTTGTACGGTAATCAAAGAGTAAACAGTACTTATTAATCGAGTGACCTTGTGACGTGGGCATGGATGGCTACCTGAGGCCTATCTAAAATCAAATCAAATCAAATCAAATCAGTTTATTGCAAACATGTTGTACAGAGGTTGAGATAGGATAAAAAAGTATCAAACATGCACCCTGTAAGGGCACTGCAAAACAAAACAAAATTAATACATAAAACATATCATGTGACATTTTTACAAGAATCAAATCAATAAAAAGGAATAGACTACTTATTATTATTATTGTTCATTGTTGCTGTTGTTATCAAATTATATTATTATTGTATTATATTAAAAGTATCAAAATAAGTTTAAGTTTAGTTAAAATAAAATTAATTAATTCAATTATATAAAGTAGGTAAAGTAAATCAATTCAAATAAATTAAATAAATCAGTGGTGAGCTGTTTATTCCATTATATTTATTTTTTATTTTCTTCAAAAAACTCTTGCAATGTGTAGTAGCACTTCTGGTTCAAATAAGTGAACAATGTTGTTTTAAATAAATTGTTACTATTTATTTCTTTTAATGACTTCGGGATTTTATTATATATCTTGATACACATTACGTATGGGCCTGAATGGAAAATGGATAGTTTTGAAACCGGCAAAGCTAGATCGTTTTGGTGTCGCAAGTTTCGTGGTTGGGTATAGAGATCTTTTTTTAAAGGGAAAAGTGTCATTAAACACCCGGGTTTTCGAAAAGGTGAGAAAATAATTTGGAAGAGAGACAGCAGTATAAAATGACAAGCGTTCCATCGCCTACATTATATAGGAGGTACTGATCGATTTTTGCAACCTATCTTATACCGAATAAACATTTCTAGTAGGAGTTGTTTAATATTCACTAATCATGAATGTGAGAGTCAGCCGCCGCACCCATGGGCCAAAGTTACAGGCATGTCGAAGTTGTAAAATCAAACTCAAAAGTAATTTTATACCGCGTCAAAACCTTATGGGACGATTTTTGGGATCATTTTCCACTGAAAAAAATATATATCAGTCGCGTAAGTGAACATAATTGTTGCAATGGCACATCCGGCTAAATTCGACGGTTAGTCCCCCTATGCTCCAAAGAGTATAATAATAATACGGGAGACATGGTGACAACACCAAACAGCGCTCTCTTGCGGCGAAGCTTCCGGGAAACAATTGATATTTGCCATTGATGATACGTTCACGTACTGAGGAGTACTTCACCGGACAAACCCTACATACTTTTGGTCACTAGCGTAAGACTTAGTTAAGGCGAAAGCGTCAGGGTAGCCCGCGAAATTCAAATTTTCTTACGTTTTTTTGCAATAGGGATGATGACTAAAAAATGATTTTTTGTCCGTCATGTAGATTATTAAAATATATTGGACACGTATTTTTTCTTTTTCTACGTAATCAAAAGATTACGGCGATACATTGAGTTAAAATGTGGCATGACGTCACGTCTTTGTAGATTTTATACGTAGAAGTGACGTAGCAAGCCCCCACTCCCGAACTTTAATGCGAGTTATCTAAGTCATTTTTTATTAATATGATAAAGCAAAAAATACGTGTCTAATATTTTTTTATTATCTGACTGACGGACTAAATATAATTTCTTTTTTTTTTACCCAGGCATCATCCCTATTTACAAGTATGTATTAGGTTGTACATATTATACATTGATCAAAATGTAATTCGCGGCCGTAACAAGTATGTATTTACATAATTATAATCATTAAAGTGATCAATACAACTCTTTAAGACCAGGTAATCCTAATGAATGACTATTTCATGAAATCTTGTCATTTGTAGATTATACTAACTTATAATTCTGTAAATACATATTTATTATGGCCGCGAATCATACTTTATTTAACATACAACTTAATACTGACTTGCAAACTGTAAAAAACGTAAGAAATTTTGAATTTCGCGGGCTACCCTGACGCTTCCCCTTAACTACTTAAGGATTAAAATTTGAGATTTGGTTTCTATCTTCTTTTTATAATGAAAATTAATACTTAAGCTTAAGTATTCATTTTCTTTATATTTACCAAAGCCGAATAAAATAAGTACTTCACTTATTTTGTAAGTAGTGGTTTTACATTTTACAATACGTGACAAACAACAGTGAGTGTGTGAGTGAAGTGCGGTACCTGTACCGTGTTGTGTACATATACAGATGTACGGACTGTACCGTGTTGTTTACACATACAGATGTACGGACTGTACCGTGTTGTTTACACATACAGATGTACGGACTGTACCGTGTTGTTTACACATACAGATGTACGGACTGTACCGTGTTGTGTACACATACAGATGTACGGACTGTACCGTGTTGTGTACACATACAGATGTACGGACTGTACCGTGTTGCTTACACATACAGATGTACGGACTGTACCGTGTTGTTTACACATACAGATGTACGGACTGTACCGTGTTGTTTACACATACAGATGTACGGACTGTACCGTGTTGTGTACACATACAGATGTACGGACTGTACCGTGTTGTGTACACATACAGATGTACGGACTGTACCGTGTTGTTTACACATACAGATGTACGGACTGTACCGTGTTGTTTACACATACAGATGTACGGACTGTACCGTGTTGTTTACACATACAGATGTACGGACTGTACCGTGTTGTTTACACATATAGATGTACGGACTGTACCGTGTTGTTTACACATACAGATGTACGGACTGTACCGTGTTGTTTACACATACAGATGTACGGACTGTACCGTGTTGTTTACACATACAGATGTACGGACTGTACCGTGTTGTTTACACATACAGATGTACGGACTGTACCGTGTTGTTTACACATACAGATGTACGGACTGTACCGTGTTGTTTACACATATAGATGTACGGACTGTACCGTGTTGTTTACACATACAGATGTACGGACTGTACCGTGTGTTCTCAGCAATACGTGCGCATGCACTGTTGAATGCTTACCGCGAGCCTACACGTTTCTGGCATAAGGTACTTGGCACAATAGGAACACTAAAAGCTGTTTCTAATATAGATTTAATAGTTAGTACCCTCATAAAATTGTGTGCCATCGTTTTAAGCACTACCAATTGACGTCAGCAAAGGTAGAAAATCGATTTATGTGCTCATATATCTTTCTTCGGGCATACAATAAGCAAAATTATATATTCACAACAAATTACAACGCAGTTTCTAATGAAATAACCTAATAATATTTAATAATGCATACAGGAATAAACTTCAAGTGGTAATATAATAATAATAACCTGGGACATTATTAACACACGGTCATCTGATCCCAAACTAAGCAGAGCTTGTACTATGGAAACCAGATAACTGATATACTACATTGACATTTTTTTTTTGTAAATACATACTTATATAGATAATTACACCCAGACTCAGTACAAACAGACATGTTCATGCACACAAATGTTTGTCCTGGATGGGAATCGAACCCACGACCTGCGGCGTGATAGGTGGTATTTGAACCAACCACGCCAACTGGCCTGTCAAATTACATTAAAACCGGTCTGCGTGCACACTAAGACATAAGAGTGTTAAAGTACTTTAATTTTCAGCTCACTACGAGAATTTAACAGCTATACAATTAAATTACCATTCTTTCTATTCGCAAATCCAGAGCAACATCGACACAGCAGCAAAAAAAATTTAAAACTGACTAAGGGCCGATTTTTCAATCGCCTGATAACTTTTATCTATAGAACAAAAATGGCGGTTCGACATAATCGACATAATTTTTTATACAAAAGCCGTGGAACTGCCATATTTATTCCTCTGATAAAAGATATCTGACGATTGAGAAATCAGCCCTCAAATAAATACTGGTTGACTTTTTTTACCTTCTTGAAAAAAATAGGTTATAATAGGTGAACGGAGTAGAAGCACATGGCATACCCATTTTTTAAAAATAATTAATAATATCAAAATTCAAATCATACGCACCACGCACCCTGCGTAGTGCGTATGATTTGAATTTCGATATTTTTTAACGATCTATAAAGTTTTTTCAAAATTTATGTTTTTATGGTTCTAGTTTACTTCAAATGTGTAGTGTTTGATAGAGCAATTTCTGTTTAAGCTATTGAAAAAAACAAAAAAAAAACTAGGTATGCCATAGGCTTCTACTCCGTTCGCCCATTGTACCCTATTTTTTTTTTAAGACGGTAAAAAAAAATCTCATCCAGTATAAACCAAATTTCATAAAAGTGTAGTTGGGTGAATATTCGACGTTTCAACCGCCGTCATTACCTTCCGCCAAAAGTTGATGAAGGAGAATATCGTTAATGAAATATTTCATCAATTCCCAGAATCTGCTTAAGGACCAGAATCAGGAATTGCTGAAATATTTCATTAAATATATTCTTTTTCATCAACTTTTGGCGGAAGGTAATGACGGCGGTTAAAACACTCGAATATTCACCCAGTTGTGTCAGTGTTACTCCGGATGTGCGAATTTATACTCACAGGAATCCACTGGCAAATCTCATGACCAGCAGCATGGCGAAGTTCTGGCTCATGGCAGCCGTCATCTCCACCAGACCAGAACAGAAGAACCCCCATACCATGATCTGTCTCCGGCCCAAGGTGTCTGACAGGAAACCCCACAGCATCGCTGAGGAGATCATACCTGTAATAGGAAAGGATGTAATGTTACACATTGTTAACGCACTGGATATTGCCCGCGACGTCGTCTGCACGTGTTTTTTAACCGACGAAAAAAAGAGGAGGTTCTCAAGTCATATAATGAATCTGATCGCGCGTGAGACTTTGTATAGAGTAGACCGATTTGAAAAATTCTTGTTTTATTCACGAGGAACCTCAAACTTGGTCCCATGTAAAATTTATTAACTTTGGACTAATTTTGGAGTTAGCAATATTTACGTTGTTTTTCAACTTAGGTGGATGATGTTCTAATTTCTTTTGCAACTAAAAAGTGAAAGATAAAAACGTTTTTATATAAAAAAAACCGCCCGACTTCCAAAAAAAAAAAACACTACAAAGTGAAAACTAACTTTAAATTCGGAAGTCGCGTCGGTGGCAAAAATACGAAAATACAAAACGAAGACACCGACTTCCGAAGTTAAAGTTATTTTTCACTTTGTAGTGTTTTTTTTGGAAGTCAGAAGGAAAAAAGTTTTTGTTTTATAAATTATAATATAATTATAATAATAATGGCATCCTATTACTGTTACAGAGAAGGCACGAGCATTGCTCACAACGCTGACGCAACACGGCTTGGTAATTTCAGACTTTTTGTTTATATAAGTCTCCTCACGATGTTTTTTTGTCTCCGATGTCAGTAATGTCCAAGATAAACTCGAGGATGCTACTTCTGTTACATCCTTATTAAACGACTTGCTGATCATAAACAGTAGCATTATTTCTTGACTTATTTCGTAAATATGTATCTATTTGTATACGCGGTTGTAAACTTTTGCAGATTCATGGTGATTTTATTGAGGAAAAGTTTTCATCATTATTTTATATATATCTCGGGACCCTGGAGTCCCGATCCTTTGGCTTTGAAGGGGCCGAAGCCAACTCGCAGAAGCCCCTTAGACAATTTTTAATTATGAGAAGATACCAACCGACGATTATCCCTGTGTGCACTATGCAAGTGCACCCAAGGACAACCCTCGGTTGGTGCAGGACTATTGTTGTGTGTGGAAACAAAACATATTGGGCTATGGGTCTGGGTGGCTAAAGTGGTTTGGGTAACTTGAACTATGGAAGAACTATGTCCCCTGCCTGACCAATGTTATATATTATACACGGATAAAATGGCAGGGGGTGACTTGCACATTCAATAATGGGCCCCCGGAAACGGCCGCTAGCACATAGTGACGTAGCGACAAGGGGGCAACACTTCCTGAGATGCTTGAGGAGTGGAGAGGTATTCCACGGCTATCAGGAGAATCCCGAAAGTACGGTCAAGATCCCTACCAGCACCTTACTGGAATACGTCCTTCCTCCGAGCACGTTTGCTCTTGCAAATCTCTACTCAAGCCGGCCAATAAAGGCAAGAAAGAGGTGGGAGCTCTGCTCCTTGTCAGTGCTCACTCTAGCCGGCCAATAAAGGCAAGCCAGAGATGAGGACAAGATTTCTCCCGGGAGATAGGGTCCATGGGGTCGCTACTGCTCAACAGCTCGCCACATGCTGCCCTGCAGGTTTCTGTATATCTCTTGGTCTGGCTCCTCATCCTAGACCCGTTACGGCAAAGTAAACTCTACCAGCATAGACGTAAAGTTCGGAGCGCGCATTATTATTATTATTAAGGATTTCTGAAGGTGTTCCACGGATATTGGAGGAGGATAAAGATATTGCCGAAGCTTTTCCTACCACTGCTCTAAATGAAGTTCAAGTCTCATCTGTCGGTAATTTCACCGACAACTTTTAAAACCGGACTAGGGATTTCCCCTGACAAATAAATAACTAAACTGGGCGAAAACTCCAAAAATATGACCCTGTTATCCAGGTGATATAAACCAAAAACTGCTACGAGGTTGCTACGAGCTACGACGTAGCAACATGACCTATGACGTAGCAGCTACGTCACCGCTACGCAATGTAATTCAGTGCATTTTTTATTTACAAGTATGACCCGATTGCTATGCCCCATTTCTCTTGGATTGACAATAAAATGAACTTGTACTGGCTCTCTGCCTGCAGAGGAAAGTGCGTAATGTATGCTAACAAAACATGTTGTTTACTTCAACTTTGTTTTTGAGAGCAATTCTGTGTATCTTTTTGCTATCATTGTGCGAGAATTTGTGAGTCATATAGAAAAACAGGCCAAGTATAATTGGTAAAGAAGAGAGGAATTTGTTTTTGATAAAATTTGTATTAAAATTTATATGCCGTCTGTTTTAGGAGTTCGGGTTTAGTGAAACCATACAAAATGTTTGATTTCAGCAGTCGGTTGTATAACTAGTACTGATTTAATTCAATCATTTTTCTAGATTCACAGATGGATTATTAAAATCAATCAAATATAAATTTAGTTTATTTATATATTTACATCGCTCGGAGGAGCTCGTGGCTAAGTAATAACAGCCGCACGGGTCGATCCATCAGGTTAAGCTACGCTTCCCGGGGTTGGTCTGTGGATGGGTGACCATCTTTTCATACCGAGATTCCTCCGTGCCTCGGAAAGCACGTTAAGCCGTTGGTCCCGGCTGTCATTCGAGGATCTTTGACAGTCGTTACGGGTCGTCAAAAGCCCGAAAGTCTGACAACCAGTCTTACCAAGGGGTATCGTATTACCCAGTAACTGGGTTGTGGAGGTCAGATAGGCAGTCGCTCCATGTAAAATACTGGTATTCAGCTGCATCCGGTTAGACTGGAAGCCGACCCCAACATAGTTGGGAAAAGGCTAGGCAGATGATGATTTACATCGCCACATACGAACTACGCATCACACTGACGTCACGCAAAATTCCTGCATCGCGCAAGCAGAGTTTACCGCGCGACTTGCATAAATATACAACGTCCCGACATCAATCGTCGGGCTTCAGCCCACCGGACACGACACCCGTTTGGTCGGAGGATCCTCCCGCCTCTATAGAGGATGAGTGATGTATATAAGTGTTACATCTGTACTGCCCCGCTAAGACGCTGGCAACCCTGTCGGCGTGCCCTCACCACTGTCAAGCCCCTCCACGCACTTCAAGACTCCATGACGGGAAATGGTGCATAAATACGCTTGCACGTCTCATTCTCGCTCTCTTTTCACAAGGACAACTGACTAGGTCGAACCTCTGTCGATTTAGTATTTGATTATATTTGTATTGCTGATAATTATAACCCGATAAGTATACCCAATATTTTGATTTATATTGTACCTAATATATTTATTTATAGTAAAAATTTGTGACTGTTAATTTGCTTTTCGTGTGACTAAGTTATAACGGGTGTAGTACAAATAAGTTGCTGTGATTTCTATAAATAACTCATTAAAATAATTTACTAAGGTCGTTTGAATTTCATTTATTACAAACCCTGTGTTTAATCATCTGTTACATAAGTACATCCTGTTCCTCATACATAAGACAGTCCACCAAAACGCCCACCCTTCACCACTTCCTAGTGCTATAGCTGTGAAGGAGAAGTGACGCAACAAACTCCGCCCAGCACATTATTATTGAAAAGTGTAACAGATATTCACAAAGAAATCCCGTAACTTCAGCCAAATAAAGAAATAAATAATAATATAATAATAATATACTGGGACATTTTCACACACGGTCATCTGATCCCAAACTAAGCAGAGCTTGTACTATGGAAACCAGATAACTGATATACTACATATACTACTTTTTTTTTGTAAATACATACTTATATAGATAATTACACCCAGACTCAGGACAAACCGACATGTTCATGCACACAAATGTTTGTCCTGGATGGGAATCGAACCCATGACCTGCGGCGCGATAAGGTGGTATCTTAACCAACCAGAAATAAATCTGACTTTACGGGGTTGAATGGCCTATGGATTTTTCACAGATTTACGCTAATCTATGTGATTCTAATTTCACAATGACTCTCAGTCCAAATTACATACATACATACATAAACTCACTCCTTTTCCCCATGGGCCTAGGCAGAAACTATAGAATGCCACCTGCTACGATCCTGACATACTCTTTTTGCTTCGTTTACTTTTTAAATCTGAAATACACAATAGTATCACGAAAATAGTATCAAATGAGAAACCCACACAAGATATTAATCACAAAGTAATTTTACATAATAGCTGTCGTCATTAACTAAATATTTGAGTGGAAACTGCACAGTCTCACATTGTTTGTTAACTCTGTGATAGGGATCTGAACAGGTGATGTTGGTACATATTTATTATCAGTACATAATGTCTAGGAATTGAAATGTTGAAGATATGTTTGTTTGTTGTGTGTTGTTGTATCAATAACTAGGTTTAGAGTTCGTCACCTGAAGAATACTGACGATATAACAAAAGTTTTATTGGTCCTTGTGTACCATCTGTTAAAGTCATAGGTTTTTCACTGTCTCAAAGATTGTATAGGTACTTTATTAGGGTTCCATACGTTCGAATAAGAAAATGGATTCCTTATAGGGTCCTTCGTGTGTCTGTCTGTCAGTCTGCATGTCTGCCCGTGTGTCACAGCCAATTTGCTCCGAATCTAATGGACCGATTAAATTGCTCATTATACCGTGTGATATATCAAATGAAAAAGCTTACTATAAGGGTCTCAAATATTATTTCTTTATAATTTTACATAGTTTAAAAATTATTTAACAAAATACATTCGCAACTACCGAAACCTTCATTGTGCATGGTCCGATACGCGTTTGACCGTTTTTATTTTTTATTTGAGCATTTGGGATACTGTGAAGATCGACGAGAGTAATTAATTTCGCCGACTGAAATTTTTCATAGTGCAATTAATAAACTATTTGAAACTCAAAAACGTGCGCATCGTAATCTTTTTAAGCTTTATGTCTGTTGAAAAATAACTAAGTCTCTAATTTGTAGGTATAGTTAGTATTCTGTACAACTTTGTTTTGGTGTATAATATTTACATAATATGTAAGCCAACAGATTTAAAATAATAATATGTATATTTATCTAAAAAAGAGTGAAATGAATCAAAGGGCATCAAAAAATATGTCGGCATCGCTGTCAACAGCAAAAGTGCCCAAAAGGCTCGTTAGTATTCTTGCATCTCGTTAGGAAATGACAAGCTGAACTACGCCACGGAAGCTATAATTATAAACTATTTTTCTCGTGCGCCCACGCAACCAAAATCTGTCCAAAAGCATGTATGACATTAGCCACGCACGGCACATCCCCACTCCCCACATCACAGAGCGAGCGTTTGTTTAAAAAACAATAAACATAGACGATGTTTATCAAGCGGTGATAACGTAGAAAAATGTGCAGAAGGCGAACTAGAACTACATTAGTTATTATAAAGTAGTGGCAGTAAAATATTTTTTTAGTTTGATGTATAATGAAGCTTCCTTAAATGATAAATGATTTTATTTCTGTAAGTAGGTTTGTACACACACTTTTTCACGTCAATCATGTTTTGTAAAAACTAGACGAGGTCGGCGTTTCCTTTCTGACTACTCTGAGGACAAAGGCCGAAAGTCCAGACGTAATCTTGGTCAGTTCATATGAAGACCATGTAGACTGGTGTCTGAAATGGTATTTTGAGGAAAGAACCACACAGATTGAGAGGACCTGTCCAGTCAGTGCACTCATTTGTCAGTAATAGCGCAGCTCAACTCAGAACTTAAGGTGCTCAACGATTCGACAAACAATACCAAAGAACAAACATTGGGGTAGGCCGCATAAATTACTGAAACTGCCAGACCATGATTAAAAATAACTGAGAGAAAAATAAAACAAACAAAAAAGTAATGACCCACATAGTCTTCACATTCACAATAATTAAAATAATATAATACTTTACAAAGTAAATATTCATGTCAACATTCAGTATGCAAAAATAAAAAAAGAGAAAAAAGAAAATTTGGAGCAGCTCAAGCCTTTTTGTCCTCAATATAATATTAGTAAGTAGAGTGTAAGGAAACCAGAAGTTTACCTATGTATTAAAAGATGCTAAAGCAATTAATTCGTACCCATGCCACTAAACTCCGTTTACAAGTGCCAGTTTCTGGAACGTTCAAGCGCAATAATCGGATGCCATAAAGCACGTTCAATATTATTGCCATTCAAGAAATGCATGTAAGTGCTGTTCCATAAAATGCATACAAAATAATTGAATGCAAGTTTTGTAATTCAATAAAGACGGATGCGGCGTGTTGTTTAGACGGTGCCAGTTAATTGCCTTTAAATTGTAAATAAAAAATAATAAAAAGTTTATTTTGGAACAATAACACAAGACTAAGTAGAACAAGTAAAACGGTGATAGCTGCAAAAGTATAAACTGTAGCGCAGCTAACAACGCCCTTCTCCAGATACAGAACGGAATGAATGTGCCATGCAAAAATGTGCTTAACCGGTAATTAAATTCAATTAGTTAATTTAGATGCAGTTAATTGACATATAATAAATAAATATAAAGAAATGGAGCTTTATTCTCTTAATTTTAAACGGGATTAGGTATTTGATGCCATCTACGCGCAAAGCAAAATGCAAATCGACGGTAGTCGACTTCATTGATCAAGTTAATTACCAAACAATAAAAGATAAATCTCATTCTTTCTCCAAACTTGTCGACAGTAAAAACCTAAGCCAATTTCTTTTATTTGTGAATTTGCATGAACTTCTTGCTATCAGAGATTGATAATAATGATACTACTGTACATATTTATTTGTTGCAAATTATACCATCCTGTATGCGAAAGATTTATGGGAACATGTTATTGGTACATTTCTTTGTTTTAATGGAAAAGTAAATATTTGCCGGGAATTCACGGTATTTTGTGTAAATTCGACAAATAGACAAAAAAGCCGACAAATATACAATAAAAGGTGATGTTTTATCTATTCAGTTAGTTACTGGTTATCATTGGCGTAATAGAACAGGGAACATACGAGTATTTCAATAATAATGTTTTGATTTCATTCTCGTTGGCTTATTCCAATTTATTTGGGGTCAGTGAAGTATCTGCCTCATGTTTCACCTCTCCATCAGTCGACCAGACCTAAAAAGACTCATACCTAACTGAAAAGAGAAAAACAAGCATTAAAATCTATAGAATTTTGGTATCGCAGGCAAACAATAAAGTTACTTCATATTTCAGGTTATTGTGTCCGCCTGCGATAACAAAATTCTACAGATTATAATGCTTGCTTTTCGCTTTACTTCAAGCTTTTAGGTTTATCAATATTTTAAGGTTTATTAATATTTCGATTTGACTTAATGATAGCTTTTATTTGATACCAATATTGTTGTAATTTATAATATATTTAAAAAAAAACATTATCTTCCTTTTTTATTTTCAGATGAGAATTTAAAAATATTATAATAGCCTATGTCACTCCTACAATTAAAACGAAACTAACGACACCTCATTATGTTATGTCCGTCAAGCCGTTTAAGCTACAGAGCGTGCCAAAGACGTAGACATACTTATACAACGTGTAACGGAAAGGGTATATACACACCAAAGGCAGTTATTGTAATCATCATTATGAACAACTTTTACTATGAGACTTAACTTGAAATCGCGAAAAAAAAATTAGCTGTTCAGTACATTTATGTTCGTATATTTCGTCAAAATGTACTGAACAGCTGATTTTTTTTTCGCGATTTCATGTTTGGTGTAGTGAGTACAATGACTGCCTTTAGTATGTATAGGACACCCTTTCCGTTACACGTTGTATGCGTAGGTATGTACCTATGTTGTGTACATACATGATCTCGAAATACATCCGTCTGGGGCTGTCGCCGTAGGTTAAAAATACATGCATAAGTTTTTTCTACTGCTACTGCCCATCTTGTTGATTAAATTACGTGAAAACCTCTTGCGAATTTAAATGTAATTAATGTGATAAGATTAGATTTATTATGAGTCGTAACGAAGGTGTTCGTGATTACCATTCTTCAACGCAGTGACACACCTCCGGAAGTTTGATGACCCGAATGTTGAACAGCATTAAAGCCGGCTATATTGCATCTTTTAATACATGCTACATCGGAAGACTGCCACCTGACCTACTTCTGCTACCAAGAAGAGTAATTGTGTGGCCAGTTTGTAAAGACTCGTCAATTTCGTCACCAAAGTCTAGGAGTTGTAGGTGTCAGCGGCAATAACCACGTTTCCAAAACCGTCCTGCTGTTTATCCCATTAAAAACACCATGTCTAGACAAAGATTTGGTGATCTCAGCGAGATAGAGAGATATCACAGATTCTACTACCGAAATCTACTACTATTGACATTTCCGCGAAGCGATCTGTGAATTATTGAAGTCGGTAAACTTACCTCCATACGTCATGGCCGTGATAGTCCCCATGTCTAACAAGCTCAGCCCCATGTCACATTGTGCCCTCGTGAAGATGTAACTAATGGAGCTGGTGACTGAGACAGCGCTCCAGAAGGCTGGGATGGTGCACAACATCAGGGCTATGTTGAACCGGCCGTAGCCCGTCGCTGCTATTGCCTCCTCGAAGTCTGAAGGTTCAGTTTCTGGAAGATTGTTGAAGTCAGTTTTTAAACCGACATGGTCACTAACATCATTACTAGAACTTAAAACGGGATATTTACTATGTATATTAATTGTTTCCAGTTTCCGATATTTCGGCACTGTTGCAAGTGCCATGATCACGGATAAAGTGAAGTTATTGCGGGTGGATGTTTACCGTCTACCCTCTTTCTTGTTCGTTTAGTGCGATTGACACCGCTACCATTGTCACTTGTTACACTCACAACTTAATTCTGTTCTCGACACACACAACTCACTCGCTCGCGAACTTTTTTAGGTACTCCTGCGGTCTTTACACAATTGGACACTGGATTCCAGGCTCTCGACAGCCGTGAGGATGGGTTTCAACTGTCGAGAGCCTGGAATCCAGTGGTCCAATTGTGTAAAGACCGCAAGAGTACCGAAATATCAGAAACAATTAATATACATGGTAAATATCCCGTTTTAAGTTCTAATAATAATAATGTTGAAGTGTTTTATTCAAATAGGTACTGTAAAGTTCAACTTAGCATTTTGTGAGGCAGGATATCTCTAGGGTCATGTTTAGGTACAGTAGGGTACATGAGCCAGTTCTTGCTCAGGTTTATTTTGCAAAAAGAAGAAGGGTAGTTCCTCTCGGAAGAAGCTACATAAATGTCTAGCAGAATACGTCGTGGTCAAAAATGCTAGGTAATGGAGCTGGTCGCCCAATCAGCGCCAGACATAAGTATACATCTAAGATATCGACGTGTGTGGAGGCAGAGGACGTCCATGGGGCCATTCCCATGCTTGGCGAACTTTATATACAGACAACTAGCTTTTGCCAGCGGCTTCACCCGCATGTAGTTCGGAAATTAACCCACAGAAAAGTACTACCGGGATAAAAAGAAGCCTATTTGCTATTCCATAGAAAGCGTCTCCGTCCGCGTAGTATATTGGATATTATCCCACGGGAACCGAACACTTTTTCTGGGATAAAAAGTGTTCCATGTGCTATTCCAGACTATAATCTACCTCTGTGCGAAATTTTATTCAGATCCGTTCATCCATTATGGCGTGATTGAGTAACAAACATCCATCCATCCAAACTTTCGAATTTTTAATATTACGAGTACGAGTAGTAGGATAAACAAAACTGAATCTCCTAGTCAAAATCTATTCACCTTTTTATGACACAAATATATGAGTATAGAAAAATCCATCTGCAAAATTCAGTACTATGGCATGACAAAAACAAAATATCTCTCGCTTAAATATGCCAAATATATGTGACGATCAAAACAAAATCGTCTCGAACCGGTCTGGTTATAACCCGAATGCTTGGAACTCTGCCAGTACCCCTGGTCTCTTCGTCTTTAACTAATAAATGTCACTCACTTCAGGTTTATTACCGCTGGCTAATTTTAATATATGTATTATGACACTATTTATGTGGCAGTATCAGGTAGGTACTGAAGGTCTTTGCAAATGAGTTTCCGATTGATGGAGGATAAGCAACGCGTAACAGAATAGAGTCCTGAAAGTTCTTTGTTCAGCATCGATTGACGTATCTATTTGAGTAATTTTTAGATCGTGTGACGTCACAACTCCAGACTAAGAAATTCCTGAAGAAAGACCCAGTAATACTTAGCTTAACGGAGAATGAAGAAGAAAGAAAGAGAAACAGTTTATTCACGTGAAAGTGACGCACACAAAATACACATGAAAAGCGAAACACAGAATCCAGTCCAGGAAACGTTTAGCAACGAAGCACTGACCAAAGCTAATCTCTAAATTAGCTTTTTACTTAAGGTAATGTAGGGGTTAATGATCATAACAGATATTACCAAAATAGGCATGAATTTCCACTGTATAATCTTGTATCCAGACCTAGCCGCAAAGTACACATGCTTCGTGTACCTAGACGAAATAATAAACTATTTTCAAATAATGTATTTTGTATGGCGATCAAAGTTTATAATAAACTACCAGATTGTTTTAAAACACTTAACTTTAGTACATTTAAATGCAAATTATTCAATTATCTCTTAGGTAAATGCTACTACTCGACTAATGATTTTATGAATGAAAAGTTGACGTAAATATTAGGAAATAATTATATTCTCTTCTATCTCTTTGACTCAATTTAATCTTTTTGACATCTCCACAATTTATATTTAATTTTGACTAATTTGCAATTTGAATGATATACTAATTTATTTAATTCAATGTTATACCTGCTTATTACACTAACCACAACCCTGATAATGTATTTGTACGCCGGAAACGGCAGAATATTATGAACTTTTAAAATTATTTAATAACTCTGTAACAGTATTCTTACAAATAAATGGACTATTACTATTACTATTACTATTAGTCCTATACTATTAAATGAGCAATATTTGTATGTATATATTAGAAATCACGTTCTTGAGACAAGTTGCAATATTGGGGTTTACGGCGGCGAAAAATCGATCAAGCTAGATCTCCTGTCTGGGAAAATTCGTTTTCTCTATTTTCACCCGAGCAGAGCTCGGTCGACCAGATACTAATTGCATTATTTGTGCAGTCGAAACACTGCTAATTTTGTACTAATCCCATTCAGTTAACCGCATATTGACTACGTCCACCAAAGACAAAATTATCAGGATGACGTCACTAGTCCCAAAATAAAACAAGACGTACCTTGAGCCAACTTCTCCAAATTCGTGGAAGATAATCCTGTCACCTTGAAGAGATGGTCATGAGGAATCTCTTCAGCAGACTTCGTCATCATCGCTTCACTCTTCGCCGTCACCATTTTAATATTTTTTTAATTTACTTTAAATAATAACTACCTTAATATACCGTATGTCTAATTGTCGGTAGATATTAAAATTATGACTGTTCCAAAAGACCATTCTTGGAGGAATGAGATAATATTAAAATGATAGTGTTATATTACGTTTCCGAGAGTTTGCAAAGGATTTGTGCCGCGTGTTTTACAAATATAGTAGCAGTGTACTTATATCTCGCTATGCTAACAGTTTCTTAGTTAAGACGCCCCCGGAGCATGCGCAGTTCATACAAATGAAATACCAAAATAATTTGTAAATCAAACATATTCTAAAGGTAGTGTGTATTTATTCCGATTGGATTACAGAATATCTGGGTTCCCAAATATATATTAAATAAGAACATTGATTTAAACCGGAAATATGAGAAAATACATTTTCTATAGAAATTTTAAATTCCTCATATCTCATGAGGAATTTAAAACAGTCTTCAAATCAGTGTCCTTTTAAAATATATGTTTGGGAACCTAGATTTTCTGTAATCCAATGGGAATAAATACACACTACCTAAAGGTACCATACCATACCAAAATAATTTGTAAATCAAACACATTCTAAAGAATATGTTTGATTTAAAAATTATTTTGGTATGGGTATATGGGTGGTATTTTGTATTATGGTGGTATTTCGTTTGTATGAACTACGCATGCTTCGTGGGCCTCTTAATATGTATATTTGGCGATAAAACTAGATTTTATCTTCGACTTTGGCTGTTTATAATTGGTTTATTACGTAGATTGTAGTTTGGTGGCCCTTGGATTGTGAAGGGGTTATTACCATTTTTGTTGGTGGATTTAAAGGGGTATTTAGGATGCCAAAACCATAAGAGACCAACAGTTAAGACTGGCGAGCTATGTGTCGAACTTTGCTGCTAGCAAAGTGTGCTAGCAATCCTTTTTCAAATGCTAACTTACACCCACTGGCCTAAGATTTAGGAGCAGTTATCGAGTAGGTAACCATGGTTCATATTTCATACATCAATTGCTCCTTTCGTAACTCTTTTTCGGTTTGGAAAACCAGCCTATGGTTTCCATCCATACGCTGAACTCGAGGGAAATACAATGCACAAAAATGTGATGCTGAACAAAATACGACGCGTTAATGACGTCACAACGTCGGTAAACAAAATGAAAATGGATGCAGGCAATACCCGAGTCTGACTTATCATAAGCAAAGAACTGTAGTTATCTATTACATATGAATGTATTAAACTCGTTGTTACCCGCGACTTCGTCTGCGATCCAGCATGAAAAGTAGCTTATATCATTCACCAGATCATGGTCTACCCATTTGCCAAATTTCATCCAAATTCGTTCAGCCGTTTTAGCGTGAAAGCGTAAAAAAAACAAACTCACTTTCGCATTTATAATAGACTAATTAGTTAGGATTAGGAGCTTTGTGATTCCCATCGGCAAGAATGAGGAACTCTTTTTTAAATGTGATGGGTTTGCTCTTGACTCTAGTCTAGGTCAGAGGTGACAGAGACAAAGTCGACGATGAACTGAGCTTACCCAGAAGAAACGTGTTCACTCTCACTTTGAAGAGATTAGGGTTGTATGCGTTCGGAAACACAGACGCAGGTAGTGAGTTCCACTCCTTTGCTGTGCGCATTATAAAAGACATTTGGAAGCGCTTAGTGCGAATTGGTGGAATAGCAACCAGGTAGGGATGGTGACTGGCAGTGCGTCTAGATATCAGATGGTAGAAGGGGGCCGCTGGAATGAGGTCGTGGAGTTCTCGGGCACACTCCGAAGTACAATCTGTAGAAGACCGACAAGCTTGGCATCCACCAATTTTACGTCGCCAATGAGCCTCTTAGCTCTGCGTTCCACCGAGTCAAGCGCGGCTGGGGTGGATCAGCTAAGCACCAACTGGTGCTTAGCTGATCCACCCCAAAGGTGACTGCGATACTCCATGCAGGAACTTCCATACAGACAGCTGTGCTGCTGGGGAGTTTGTTGCGCCACTTCATCTCCGCAGCTAAAGCACTAGGAAGTGGTGAAGGGCGGGCGTTTTGGGGGACTGTCTTATGTAATTTTGACGTTCGAAAAGTTAAACTGCTGATTGATGTCGGCTGATTCTCAGCCTAGTTTGAATAAATGACGTTTGATTTTGATTTCAAACTTCAATTCCCTATATAACCCTTTTAGGGGATGAATTAAAAAAAAAAAACCTTCGTTATACCTCACCTTCGTTCTAAGTATCTGAGATGTCTTGTGCAACATTTCTTGCTACTAACCCAGCCCCAGTGGTGTAGGCTGTGAGTTGTCTGTCCGTGATTTTAATATTTTATATAATACTAGCTGTCCCGGCGAACTACGTACCGCCTTAGCAGCGCCACCTATCTGGTCCAATTGTGTTTTCAAACCATCCAGGAACCCATTGAAATATACACACAAAATTTAATCCAATTCCAATATTTTTTTTAATAGAACGGCCGAAGCCAATTCTGCCGTCGTAAGAAAAAAGGGCACAACTAACATTAAAAAAAAAAAATCTACAAAAAATTGAGCAGATTAGCCTTTTTTTTCTGATTCTAAATATGTAAGTAACTCAATTTTTTTTTTAAATGTTAGTTGTGCCCTTTTTTCTTACGCGCGACGGCAGAATTACACTATTTAAACATATAATTTATTTAACACAGACATGCATTCTTCTCACAAACATTAAACATTCTGACAGTATCATCTTCATTCATTCGCAAATATGTCAAGATCTTTGTTTGAGTCCAGGAGAGCGTTAATAGCGGCTAATGTCCGAGGACTTGGAGAGTGCAACAGTACGGCAAGTTGGAACAGCCAGTAAGCGGTGTTTTCTGCTACGAGTTTAGGAGGAGTTAGGTGACAAACACACGTACAGAAGAATTATATATATAAAAACCGGCCAAGTGCGTGTCGGACTACGCACAATGAAGGGTTCCGTAGTTGGAATGAATTTATCCCAAGAACAAACTTAACATTGTAGTTGAGAAACATGTTCTGCCATACATTCCAACTATCCAACCCACATTAAACCTAATGTATGTATATATATATATATATATATATATATATATTTGAGACCCACACAGTAAGCCCTTTCATTTAATATATAATTTTTATGTTTTGGCATCTCTGTAGTCTGAAGCCCGTAATTTTTAAGTTTTGACATATCTGTAGGTCGAAGCCTGCAATTTTTAAGTATTGCCACCTCTGTAGTCTGAAGCCTGTAATTTTTAAGTTTTGGCACCTCTGTAGTCTGAAGCCTGTAATTTTTAAGTTTTGGCACCTCTGTAGTCTGAAGCCTGTAATTTTTAAGTTTTGGCACCTCTGTAGTCTGAAGCCTGTAATTTTTAAGTTTTGACACCTCTGTAGTCTGAAGCCTGTAATTCTTAAGTTTTGACACCTCTGTAGTCTGAAGCCTGTAATTTTTAAGTTTTGACATATCTGTAGGTCGAAGCCTGCAATTTTTAAGTATTGCCACCTCTGTAGTCTGAAGCCTGTAATTTTTAAGTTTTGGCACCTCTGTAGTCTGAAGCCTGTAATTTTTAAGTTTTGGCACCTCTGTAGTCTGAAACCTGTAAGTTTTAAGTATTGCCACCTCTGTAGTCTGAAGCCTGTAATTTTTAAGTTTTGGCACCTCTGTAGTCTGAAGCCTGTAATTTTTAAGTTTTGCCACCTCTGTAGTCCGAAGCCTGTAATTTTTAAGTATTGCCACCTCTGTAGTCTGAAGCCTGTAATTTTTAAGTTTTGGCACCTCTGTAGTCTGAAGCCTGTAATTTTTAAGTATTGCCACCTCTGTAGTCTGAAGCCTGTAATTTTTAAGTTTTGGCACCTCTGTAGTCTGAAGCCTGTAATTTTTAAGTTTTGGACCCTCTGTAGTCTGAAGCCTGTAATTTTTAAGTTTTGCCACCTCTGTAGTCCGAAGCCTGTAATTTTTAAGTATTGCCACCTCTGTAGTCTGAAGCCTGTAATTTTTAAGTTTTGGCACCTCTGTAGTCTGAAGCCTGTAATTTTTAAGTTTTGGCACCTCTGTAGTCCGAAGCCTGTAATTTTTAAGTATTGCCACCTCTGTAGTCTGAAGCCTGTAATTTTTAAGTTTTGGCACCTCTGTAGTCTGAAGCCTGTAATTTTTAAGTTTTGGCACCTCTGTAGTCCGAAGCCTATAATTTATAAGTTTTGCCACCTCTGTACTCTGAAACCTGTAATTTTTAAATTTTGACACCTCTGTAGTCTGTAGGTAGCCATTGTGAGGCGTGCTACATATTTGTTTGACACGATTCGGCACATCCGTACGGCAAAATATATTTCATTCGATTTCGGCTACCTATACCGATCGAGCCAATCCGAATAAGTGTGAAACACCCCTCATTGGTTAAAGTAAACTAGAACTCTTTACTTATTCTTATTGGTACTGTAAAGGTTTCATTCAAAGGGCAGCGTTAGACCAGGCTGGCAATATCTATGACACATCTAACAATCTAGTCTCTTTTAACGCCACCAAAACACAGGAGTGTCTTTTCACCGCTAAAAGGAGTCGTTTCGACCAAACTCCTACTTTTCGGGGTACATCTGTTCCTGTAACAGATCGGCTCGAGCTCCTAGGCACGGAGTTGACATCCAATCTCAACTTCGGCGCTACCATCGAGCACAAAGCCCAAACTGTGGCCAAAAAACTGGGCATCCTAAACAGAGTGAAGCGATACTTTACGCCTGGACAGCTTTTGACCCTTTATAAAGCGCAAGTCCGATCCTGCATGGAGTATTGCAGCCACCTTTGGGATGGCTCAGCTAAATACGCTTGAAACGCAGAGCTAAGAGGCTCATTGACGACGTAAGATTGGTGGATGCCAAGCTTCACAGCTTGGCTCATCGCCGCAAGGTTGCTTGTCGGTCTTCTAAGACTGTACTTCAGTGAGTGTGCTCAGGAGCTCCACAACCGCATTCCACCGCCCCCTTTATCCATCGAACATCTGGACGCACTGCAATTTACCATCCATACCTAGTTGCCATTTCCAATTCACACTAAGCGCTTCCAAACATCCTTCATAATGCGCACGGCAAAAGAGTGGAATACTACTACTACTCACTACCTGCGTCGGTATTCCCGAACGCATACAACTTGATCCTCTTCAAAGTTAGAGTGAGAAGGCTTCTTCTGGGTAAGCTCACTCCATCGTAGACTATGTCTCGTCACCTCTGACCTAGACTAAAGTCAAGAGCAAACCCATACAAAAAACAAAAATCGAACAATCAGTCACTTTTGAGTAAAAGCGTTACATGCTTTTGTTCGGAAGAAAAAATGATTCGAGATACGATAGGGGTAGAGAGTGCGTAGATCTTTAAGATAAAAACTGATAATCGAAAAATATAAGCTTTAATAGCTCCATTATCTTTTGTAGCTTGTTAATATAGCTACGTCCCTACAGAGATGCAATATCTCAATAGTAGGTACTGTAGAAGTACAGACTCCAATTATGTGGAAGTTCTGAGTTTCTACAGGGCAGGGGTGCGTAGCTGGGTGTTTCTCTTTTTTCGTGCATATTACAAGTCCAGTAAGAAAAAAAATGTTTATTCAATAAACTTCTAAATTTTTTCCATAGAAAACTAAATGTAATAGAGTTATGCTTGCATGCATGTAAGATTGACTGTATAAATTAACGTAATTAGTTAAATATAAATTAAAAACTACTTATTCTCATTTCCGTCGTTGTCCATTTACTACTATCCTTAATACTTTTGTATTTTATCCTAATAAAACGAAGTAAATAGAAAAATTATAACTATATAAATGTAGTATATTAATAAACGCAACGTTTACGTCTAAATTAAATAATGGTATCTTTTAAATATATTGAAATTATATCTGGTAAATAATTTTTTCAATTTTTTTCTGATTACCTTCGTTATGAGAAGAAATCTATATTGTAGTTTGCGCTAGACCTTAAATGCTACTCTGCTGCCATGTTTAGCTCCGCGCACATCTCAGTCTGGCAGCAAACGTTCGTAGCGTCTGCATGCTTGCTCGTGGAAAAAAATATTTTCGTGTTAAGTGTCGCGGGAGGTGATTATTCTGGATTCGTTCTCTTTCCTATCGTCCGTATTAGAAAGTGAGTATATATGATTTCATTTATTACGTAGCTTTTTATCAATTTTAATGATTACCTTCGAAGTTTAGTACATGTATTAGATTTGTAATTGTGATATTTTTGAAAAAAAACTGGACAAAGTATTCAAACCTCATTACCTTCTTCCTCATTCCGTTCGTTTACCCTCGTTTCTTTATTATAGAAATGATTATAATTTTATCGATACTAATTAAAAGAAAGTAGAAACTACTAAATGTTCAAAGATTAATTATATACTAATGATATTTGCAAAAAAAAACCCAAATAATTCATCAATAAATTTGAAATTTGGAATCGTTGAGAATTTGCACGAAATATGCGAAACACCCAGCTAAATACGAAATGACGCAACAACGAGATATACATATAATTTATAACTTTAAACGATACAATCTGAATAAAATCGCGCACTTCTTAAAACTACACCGCCTATAACCCTAGCTAAAGCCAAAGTCATCTATATAAAAGTACTCTATGACCGAAGTGCGGCGTAGAAAAAACATACGAACTATCTTTTTTATTTATTTAATTTAACAGAGGTCTGTACCGGCGCAAGTATTCGAATGTCAGCCAGTACAATATAAGGTTAAGCTCCATTGCATGAAACCTTTACAGTACCTACTTAACTACAAAATGGCATTAGCCTTACATTTGATGACTCTGATAATTGTTGACATTTTGTGATGAGCAAATATTGCTGTCTGATGGAAATAATCATTTGCGTTATTTAATATCGTGTCAAAGTGAAGATATGTAAATAATCTTAGTGTAATAACTTGCGTGGAGAGGGTTCCGTGCCCATCTCTAAAATGTTTAGTAATTATATTGTTTTATATTAAACGCCTATCTAATTAAAAAAATAGCGAAGGTAGCAGAAAAAGTCACTTAAAAATCATTTAGTTACTAAAACTGTAAATGGAAATTAAATGGAGAAAATTAGCCAAACTAAGCAAAAGTAATTACATCATGGTTTTATGTATGCATTTAATACAATATTATCTATGGGATACATATGATATGGGATGAAAATAAATAACTTGGACAAAAATATGTCACGGAACCTTCTAAAAATATATGTTTGTTGTTTGCATATTTCAACACGAAAATATCTTGCCATAAGAACATGAAATTTCATTATATGTATATCTTTGCAGAAGCGACTTTGTTGTCAGGGTCGTGGGCTCGATTCCCACGTCACGACAAAAATATGTGAGGCCTGTACCTTCCTACCTATTTGTATCAAGTCTGGATATTTCTGGTTGATTTGTAACTGTAAACAGTTTAATTTCAGGGGCAGTTTATATTCGGAATGTTTCGTGAATACATTATGGACATTGAAGCCCAAAAGTAGTATTAATAGCACTAATAGTGCATTTCACTTTGAATTCACCTGCACAATGCTCCTTGCATTGTGTCAAGTTCCGGTTGACCACGTTGAAACGGCTTTCCGTTACAACGGTATCTGGTGGTATAAATATTCCGACGTCACTTCGATGACTTCATTCTCTCAGACCCCCCCGTCCCTTGCTCGGGTATGAAGTGCCAGCTGGTGGCGTAGCAGAGCCAGTAGCTTTAAACTCCCCTGACAATAATAATCACTCTAATTTGATCCAGCCAGTCCCATCTTGCTGTCCTCCCCCCAGCGACGCCCTAAGCCGAGGTTCGTTCCCCACAGGGGGAGCCCTTAGCGTGTAGTCGCTTAGTCTGTAAGTTTATGCCCCTGGCTGGAGGCTTTGAGTTCGCTTAAGGCAGCCACAGGATAGTCCGGTTAAGTAGTCACGGCCTCTCTAGGCCAAATACGAGATGCCATTAAAAAAAAAAAAAATGATGACTTCACTCTCTCAGACGTCTCAGCTTGTCCTACCATGTAGCACAGGTCTCTTTACTTTCTTTCTAGTTCTCTCCAGGCACGGATCTAGGTTTTCGCAAAAGGGCAAACATTTGCCCCCCGCAAATGTTTCTCTCTGGGCGGACTCCCAAACCAGCCCTTTGTAACTGACTTCAAAAAGGAGGAGGTTATCAAAAAACCGGCCAAGTGCATGTTGGACTACGAACAATGAAGAGTTCCGTAGTTGGGATGAATCCCAAGAACAAACTTAACACTGTAGTTGAAAAACATGTTCTCCCATACATTTCAACTGCAAATGTAAGTTTGTATGCACAATATTGAGAGATTTACCATGTTGTTTTAAGACCATAGACTTCTTATAAGTTTTCCTGTAATCTATATGTATTGAACTATTTTCTGTATTTTTTTTTTCAAAATTTTAGGCTCAGTACTTTCGGAGGTAAGGGGGGAATTGGTCAATTTTCGTCTATTTTCTTAAATTACTTTAAAACAATTTATTTTAAAACGTTACACGTCCGTGTTTGGGTCACAGAAACACGTACGTGTACCAAATTTCAACTTAATTGGTCCATTAGATTCGGAGCAAATTAGCTGTGACAGTCGGACAGACAGACAGACACACGAGTGATCCTATAAGGTTTCCGTTTTTTTCCTTTTGAGGTACGGAAACCTAAAAACAAGCTAGCCTTACAGTAGTCACATATGATGTGTAACATCTGACATCTCACCTTGGTGATAAGCAACATCAACATTATATCCTGAAAAAAATATTCAGGTATTCGAATACTTAGTTATTAAGCAACTTTTTTAAGGTACAACAAAATTTCAATCCAAAGAGCAAACATTTAAAAAATGTACTTTTCTTACCTGTGAGATTTGGGTTGGTACCATCTGACGGCCAACTCTAGCATCGCGCGCGCTCATTGGTTCCCCGGTTGGCTTCCTGTTACATACTTCCGTCCCTTTTCACGAAATCACTCCCACAGATGGCAGGAAAGCGAGAGGATTGATGTTACACGTCAAAACTCAACATCATCATCTGCCTAGCCCTTTCCCAACTATGTATGGGTCGGCTTCCAGTCAAACTGGATGCAGCTGAATACCATTATTTTACATGGAGCGACTGCCTATCTGACCTCCATACTGGGTAATAAGATACCCCTTGGTAAGACTGATTGTCAGACTTTCGGGCTTCTGACGACCCGTACGTAACGACTGTCAAAGATCAACGTACTTTCCGAGGCACGGTGGAGTGTTGGTGTGTAAAGATGGTCACCTATCCCAACCGCGGCGCGGCAAGTATAGCTTAACCTGATCGTTCGACCTGTACGACTGTTATTACTTACCCGTAAACTCGACAATGCGTCCCCTTTTTGAGGATGACTGCGATTTATTTACTATCTTAGTAAAGATATGTTTATATATGTCTAATTTAGAGTTATATGCTGGAGAAAATAAAGGTTGGTCGAAGGCAAGTGCACCCATTGAAACCCCCCCCCCCCCCCCCCCCGTACCGGCGCCTGGTTCTCTCTATGAAGCTATCTAATGCTCCTCGAGACTATTATAGCTTTACTGGACGAGGTCAAACACACCCCATCAGCTCCTTATGACCTGCGAATTTATCGAAATAAATGGATATTAGGCCCAAAACACCTCGTACTTATTATCCGAAACGGGCGATTACCTCGTTTCAGTTATCATGCAAACAATATATTACTACACATGCTTTAACGCACCACACAAACAACAGTTACGCTACACACAGATAACGGACAATGACCGCCTATTTTAACAATCTACAATGTCACCGTGTTGCATTAAGTGGAGTTAAATGAGGTTAGTACAGTAAAGTTCATATCAAATCATCATCATTGTCTTGATTCTCAGCTGTGCTGTGATATCATCTGCTTCTGTGGAAACGTTGGTGTTTCGTTTAATTCCACAAGTTTTTCGGAGTCTAAAGTTAATTGATAATACCCCGCTTTTAACCTATACAGGTTTTTTTTGGTCCCATAGTAAAAGTTATTCATATTGATGGGTAGAACACTACCTTGAATTTGGTCGCATGTTTACAAAGTCACCCTGTTTACAGGTTATGAAACTTGTTTTCAACAAATCTAGAAGTTTTCGATACAAGTGATACAACTAGTCTTTACACATTGTTTAAGGTGTAAATGATAAACGAAAACCATAGACACAACATGTAGTATATAATATAACCCCCATATTCTCAGTCATTTCCTCCACTCCCCTCCATTCCACTGGACCTCGTTTCCATCCGTCAAATTGACAGAACTAGCTTGTTTTATATTGTCATAAACGTCTTCGACTCGAGAGTTTTGCACTGGAGGGAAGGAATCATCTGCCAAACTAAAGAATCCTCGAAGGTAATATTGACAAAAAAAAAAAAATTCTTTCAATGTAGGTTTTATCGAATATACTTAAGAAACTTGTTGGGTATTAAAAAAACGCAAACTTATTGCTAGTTTCAAATGTGTTAAATTAATATATGGGGTTAAAGTTGAAAATTACTTCGTTACAGGTCGTCAGAAGCCCGAAAGTCTGACAACCAGTCTTACCAAGGGGTATCGTATTACCCAGTAACTGGGCTGTGGAGGTTAGATATGCAGTCGCTTCTTGTAAAATACTGGCATTCAGCTGCATCAGGTTAGACTGGAAGCAGACCCAAACATAGTTGGGAAAAGGCAAGCGGATGACGTTTTTGAAAATTGTCGATAATGAAGATGGAAGCAGTGTTCTGCGCTAACAACGACTATCCGAACTTTAGATGCTGAAGGTTGAAGCAGTGTTCTGCGCTAACAACGACTATCCGAACTTTAGATGCTGAAGGTTGAAGCAGTGTTCTGCGCTAACAACGACTATCCGAACTTTAGATGCTGAAGGTTGAAGCAGTGTTCTGCGCTAACAACGACTATCCGAACTTTAGATGCTGAAGGTCAACAATCAACTAAATTAAACTAAGAAGGTGATCGGTGTAATAGCTATAAACAACTATCACCAGTTAATTTGGCGTGTGGTACTAACCACACAGTTCATATTACGTGCGGCACTGATGATGTCGGTACTAATTATTTTAGTAAAGTATATGAAAACCGAACGTTCCCTATGTAAACTATTAATACACACGAATGCAAACGATATTGAACGGAACCGCCATCAAATAGAAAACCATAATGAGGTTTGAGTTGGGGTTGGAGTCTCCTTGGACTTCGCCCTTCAATAAACACATCGCTTTGACAACCTTTGGACTCGCGGGTAAAGTCCACTCGTACGGTTAGCAAAAATGTTCTATTGTAAACAGTTTAGTAACGCCAATTAATTATTGAGTCACAAACCAGAGCTCAAGAGATAATTCAGTATAAAAACATGTTTACAAAAAACCAAATGACTTCAAAAAAAAAAAAACACAAAACACTACAAAGTGAAAAATAACTTTAATTTCGGAAGTCGGTGTCTTTGGTTTTGTACTTTCGTTTATTGCCACCGACTTCCGAAATTAAAGTTATTTTTCGCTTTGTAGTGTTTTTTTTTTTTAAGTCGGTTGTTTTTTGGTACCTACCTAACACATTCGAATACCACTACCTGCAAAATAAATTAGAACATCATCCACATAGATTAAGTGGGAAAAATACGTAGGTATTACTGAAGCTAACTCAAAAACCACTCATCAGAACTTGATCATATTTATAAGCGACCCCCTTTCAAATAAAAACTTTGCAAAATGGCAAATATATGTCGCGCTAAGTCGTGTCAGAAGTTTGGATGGCGTAGTTTTATGTTGATGGAGATAAAGAGGCTACGAAATCTGCCTTCTGATTATCAAGGCCACACTTAGCATACGACTCAAGTAGCGCAATTTGAAGCGGCAACCATTACAATCATTTATAGCCAGAGTGCATCTCATGACAATTCCAATAAGCCCAAACACGGCCAGGGATACATTGTTTTATTACGCAGTTCCGGTGCCTACCTTCCGGCTTCATCATCAGATCGGTTCGATGGTACCATTTTCATCAGAACCATTTATTTAAATTTGCTCCGTCATAGTCGCTTAACTATTTTAATCGAGATATCTTATCGCCAGCCGAGAAATACTTATTATCATTGAGGAGTTCCCGTGCCCATCTGTAGTCTTCTTCATGAGTCCACTTCACCAAATGATACTTTCTTTTTGCAAATGCTTGACTTGTTGATGATAATACCAAAATCGTTATATGTTTGCCTATAATATTTGAGGAGTTCCCTCAATTCCTCATGGATTCCCTCATTTGAAGAGGCATTTGATAAAATTGGGTCTAATCCCTTTGAAATAAAAAAATAAAAATCCTATATCAGTTTATAAATGACGGAGAACTGAGGTAACATAAAAAAAATACAACTGAATTGAGAACCTCCTACTTTTTTGAAGTAGGCTTAAAAGTAGATAAATGCAAAAGTGAGTTTGTTTATTTGTCACGCTTTCATGCTAAAACGGTTGAACGGATTTGGATGAAATTTGGCACATAGGTAGACCGTGACCTGGAGAAGGACATAGGCTATTTAGGTAGAATGGTGGCATAATACTGTAACTGATAGGTACTGATGATTCTTATGTGAATAGTTAGAACCAGGAAAAGACTAAACTAGCTGTATAAAACGACTGAAAATCTGAAAGGCTTTTTAAATCCTCTTACCAATTACTGAAACTAGATAGATTTTACTGTCCCACCTAGAGCAAAGGCAATAAAAATATCCATACCGCGAGAAGAGACCTTTGAAGCAAAAGTTACAATAAATTATTTCACTAATGTTGAGTCTGCTGACCGTACAACAAATCACTATAGACATTTGTGACAGGGAAGCCGAACAAAGTTGATTGTTAGTACCACGCGACGCGCACGTGCTGACGCTACCACACACATGTTTCAACAATAATATTATACAGCTAGGGTACTTGCAATACATTCCTGCTTCATTCATGCATGTTTTTCCTTTAAACTTGCATGTACGAGTACTAGGATTTGATATCGTTCACTGCTTTTAATACGATGTATTTTTGTTATGGTATGGAGGAACTTCTTGGCTAAGTAATAACAGCCGCACAGGTCGATCCATCAGGTTAAGCTACGCTTGCCAGGGTTGGTCCGATGATGGGTGACTATCTTTACATGCCGAGACTCCTCCATGTCTCGTTAAGCCGTTGGTCCCGGCTGTCATTCGTGGATCTTTGACAGTCGTTACGGGTCGTCAGAAGTCCGAAAGTCCGACAACCAGTCTTACCAAGGGTTATCGTATTACCCAGTAAGAGTTGTGGAGGTCAGATAGGCAGTCGCTCCATGTAAAATACACCATACACCTTCCGCACAATACTGAATTCGATTAGACTGGAAGCCGACTCCAACACAGTTGGGAAAAGGCTAGGCATATTGATTTTGACAGTAAAAGTATTTTCTGTCATGGGTGACGGCCTTTTTTCCAAGAATAAGGATGTATGTCAGGGTCATTTGGCCCAAAATACTATTAAGGAATGATGGGGTGATAGGATTTGCTGACAAAGTATGATTAAAAACATCTAATGTGTAAGGCTATGAGATCGTAAGAAACATGTTGCTAAGAAAATGTTAATAGGCGTCTCAAATTGTTATCAATTAACATAAAACCAGCCAAGTGCATGTCGGACCGCGCACAATGAAGGGTCCCGTAGTTGGGATGAATTTATTCCAAGAACTAACTTAACATGTTCTCCCCATCGATCTCTATAGTGATCGATGGTTCTCCCATATATTCCAACTGCAAATGTAAGTTTGTACGCACAATATTGAGTGATTTACCATGTTATTTTAATACCATAGACTTTTTACAGGTTTTCCTGTAATCTGTAGTCCGAACTTTTCTCTGCATTTTTTTAAATTTTAGGCTCGGTAGTTTCGGAGATAAGGTCAAGTAAGGTATATGGTCAATTTTCATGAATTTTCTGTAATAACTTTAAAACTATTTACTTTAAAATTATTAAATTATTAAGCCCGAAAGACAACCAGTCTTACCAAGGGTATCGTATTACCCAGTAACTGGGTTGTGGAAGTCAGATAGGCAGTCGCTCCATGTAAAATACTGGTTCAGCTGCATCCGGTTAGACTAAACGAAATTAAAGTTATTTTTCAATTTGTAGTGTTTTTTTTTTTGGAAGTCAGTTGTAGTGAGCGCTGTCGCACAGTGAGTGAATTTAAGTTTTTTTATTATGTAGCTTAGCACATAATTTATTTAAGGCGACGATAACCGACTTGAGACCTTAATGATTTTAAATTGAAGATCACGTCTAAACGAGTACTGTTAATGAGTTGGAAAGAAATATATGTTAAAATAGAACATATTCATAATAACTTAATTAGGTATGTGAATATTTTAGATGATGTTTATATTAGTGGAATTCATTTGTAAAGTTATATCTAACGCGATAAAAAAAAAATAGAATCACGTAAAACTATTTTTTGAAACCTTCACCATTTTAAAGATAATTTAATTATTTATCTTCTAGTATACGTGTTTTAACATAGCTTTTGTTTTATGTTTATTAAATTAATAATGCGTCTAATTTGGGATCGCGCTCATTGATGGGCGAGTCCTATTACTGGCTGGACAGACGACGCGTTGCGTGAGCTCAGCACAGAACACGCAAGCTAACCACTTAAGGAGGAAGCGTCAGGGTAGCCCGCGAAATTCAAATTTTCCTACGTTTTTTGCAATTTAGAAGTCGGTATTACATTGTACGTTGATCAAAATATAATTTGCAGCCGTATCACAAGTATGTATTTACATAATTAGAATAATTAAAGTGATCATGATTTCATGAAATCTTGACATTTCAGGATTATACTGACTTAAGGAGTTGTATTACTGATTTTAATGATTATAATTCTGTAAATACACATTTGTTACGGCCGCAAATTATACTTTATTTAACATACAACTTAATATTGATTTGCAAATTGCAAAATCGTAAGAAAATTTGAATTTCGCGGGCTACCTTGACGCTTCCTCCTTAAGAGGACTGTGAAGTTGTGAATTTTCATACAAAAAGCGATAACGTTTTTCTCCCCGTAAACATAGTGAAATTTTCATAATTTTAGGAAATGCTGTAGGTATAATAAAAAACTAGGTCCGTACTTTTCTTATTATAAAGAAATATTGCATACGATATAAGTTATTAGCATCTAAATATCTACATGTTTGACATAAAAACTTCCTCGAGCATTTTTTTTTTAAATTAAATTAAATTGAATAACTAAAAAAGAAAAACGTACAGACCTAGATTTCGAATATAATGGACCAAAATTGTCTCATTTCGTAAAGGTTTAGGGGGGTGAAAACGTTATCGCCCGAAACAATATTTATGTAAATAATTGTATGAAATGTAGGTAATTGCCTCCAAGACTCGCGCCGCGTATCGGCACTTCACAATCCTCCTTAGGCCATTGGCACATATCTGCGTCTTATAGATAGCATTATTCAAAGTGATGACATTTACATTTTGTAACAATAGGTAGGAACTTACTGTGTGTGCATATGCTACCCCCGTTCTAATGGAAAACTATTTTTTTTTGGTTCATTAAATATTTGCAATTTTTAGTAAAGGAACCTATTTTATTTTAAAAGTATTGTAAAAATTAAGTGTAAACTGTATTTTGTCTAATCCCAAATATATATATACGTAGTATATATGTATACTGATCCATGTAACTGGAGAACCCTCGACCCCTCTCATACAGGATGTCCTAGTTCAGGGGTCGAGACCTCATTTTGGTGTAACGCATGCTGAAGTTTGGAAATAAATTACTATAAATATCTCTGGTTCATATATCGTAAATCAAAAATGGTGATTGTACAAATATTAACCACTAACTATTGTGTAAAGTAGATGAGTAAACAAATTAAGTGTCTCCATCCGTCTTCATGTTTTGTAAATGGTCAACAAACAAACAGACACTATGTTTAGAGCGGAAGAATTACTGATTGAATTTGATAAAATATCACTTATTTGTTATCCTAATATCCTAATGGTGTAATTTCATTGAACGGGTGGGTGTCCGAATACTTCAAGATGACAATAACTAGTATAAACAAGCAATTAGGCATTAGCAAACAGGCCAGCTGGCGTGGTTGGTTAAGATACCACCTGTCATGCCGCTGGTCGTGGGTTCGATTCCCATCCAGGACAAACATTTGTGTGCATGAACATGTCTGTTTGTTCTGAGTCTGGGTGTAATTATCTATATAAGTATGTATTTACAAAAAAAAAGTAGTGTATGTAGTATATCAGTTATCTGGTTTCCATAGTACAAGCTCTGCTAAGTTTGGGATCAGATGACCGTGTGTGAATAATGTCCTAGGTTATTATTAATTAGGTAAGTCATTTTGTTCAGCTTTGACCAGCTATGTATCTGATCTCCAAGAACTAAAAATGTAATGTCGATCGATCGAAAAGGCCAAACTATTAAAACCACAAACATAGGATCGGGATAAATAATGCGTACGATATCATGTTAAAAAACCAGCCAAGTGCGTGTCGGGCCACGCACTATGAAGGACTCCGTAGTTAGAATTAATTTATCCCAAGCAAAAAAACTTAACATTGTATTTGAAAACCATGTTTTCCCATACATTCCAACTGCAAATGTAAGTTTGTACATACAACATTGAGAGATTTACCGTGTCATTTTGAGACCAAGGACTTCTTATTGGTTTTCCTGTAATCTATAGGTACAGAACTATTTTCTGTATTTTTTTTTTAAGAATTTTAGGCTTAGTAGTTTCGGAGATAAGCGAGGAATGGTTAATTTTCGGCTATTTTCTATTTAAGAAAAAAAAAAGAACTTTAAAACAATTTATTTTGAAATTATAAAAAATCGATTTGAGACCCTCACAATAAGCCCTTTCATTTGATATGTCACACGGTATAGTTATCAAAATACTTTTTTTATTTTCTAATTTTCCCCCAAAACTTGACCCCCATATTCAAAATTCATTTATTTACGTTACACGTTCATGTTTGGGTCACAAAAATTCATATGTGCACCAAATTTCGACTTAATCGGTCCATTGGATTCGGTGACAGACAAATAGACTCACAGACACTCACGAGTGATCCTTTAAGGGTTCCGTTTTTTTCCTTTTAAGGTACGGAAACCTAAATAAAAACTTAGCCCCTTCAGACCTAGTTAGGAAGATATTCCGGGAAGGCTGCTAGTGAAGGTCGTAAAGATTACTGTGGTGGTGGATGGTGTCGCAGTCATCCAAACAAGCTGGACAAACAGAGGCTTGGTGGATATCAGGGGGGTGGGGTGACCAGGAGACTTGGCTGAATTCGGCGAAAAATAACATTGAACGATTGGTTAAATGGTAATCAAGCGTGGTTTGGGGTAGATAAAAAAAGGTCAGGCGGTTTTGAATGGCCTACAACTAAATAATATATGACTATAATAGGTTGAGGAATAAACCAATCGTTTTATTGAAACGTTTGTCCACGTTGCTTGCATATAGCATTACCAACATCGCCAATGGGTCATCATCCATTGGTGAATTTCAGATTAAATTGTAATCAATCATCTAATTTAAAAATTAAGTCGCTATCTTCTTATTTTGTTGTAAAATACTAGCTGGTATTCAGTTGCATCCTGCTAGTCTGGAAGCCGACCCCAACATAGTTGGAGTAAATCTAGGCAGATGAAGATGTTCTTTTTTTTATCAAAATAAACGATGATGTCAGTTTTTGTCTAAAGACCATAGAGTGAAACTCAAAAGTTCATCTAGCGGGACTTGAGAGGTTAATTACCTCAAAGTGGAGTAATTAGAAACCCCTGAGAACGCTGCAGTTGTAATTGTAACTTCTAGAACTTAATTTGTCCGCCATTTCTTTCTCCATATTTATTTAACCCAGATTTGAAGGGTAAATGCTTCATGTAGCAACCCCAGCGGGTGGTGAGGTCAGACGACATAGATGTGACTGTTGACTCTAGTCACCCCCGCCTCCCCCTCGCCCCGCCATCGCCATCGCCTGGCACCAGTCGTGTAGCCTTGGCTTTGGACGTGGTATATGTTTATAGAACACTTTATAGCAACGTTTGTGGAATGGAATATAGCGGTTATAGTTATCATGATTTTGTAGTTAGGGGAAATTAATTAGATTATATTTTTTCGCCCGAAATTTATTTATTTATTTATTAACACTTTATGCACAAGTAAAAAACAAATACCGTACAAAGGCGAACTTAATGTCTGAGGCATTTTCTACCAGTCAACCTCAGGGTGATGCAGAGAAAACATGGCAGGTGCAATATAAATCTTCCTTTCAGTCACCCTAAGGGTGGATCGGCAGCAGACTCCTTCTATGTGCTGATGACTACATGATGTGATACTGATTATCGATCCATTTGCTATCGAAAAAGTAAGGAATTTTTACAGCTCGGAATCTGGACGCGCCTAGTTGATGGTAAATGGAAACTTGGAAATTATACAGGATGACTTGTAATTTGACGTTTTCCTTCCAGGAAGTTTTAGCCTAGGCGAAAATTCATGGGATTCTAGAAAACCCAATTTTTATGTATTTATGAAAATTTCCCAGAATTCGTCACTAAATAACACTTTTCTCTAAACTCTCAAACTGAATGGCCTTTATTACTATTCCATTGGGCACCTTGTACTTTAAAATAAACCTTTCGTTGTAATAAAAAAAATCTAAAACATAAACAGTTAAAACTCAAAAACTTACTGAATGTCGGTAGAACATTTGATGGCTTAATTTGTTGTGTTTTAACCCTACTATGACGTCATGCAAGGAATACCTCGACCTACCAGTAACCCTGTATTATGTGAATAATTAAGAAGGGTTTTGTGATGTGGACATTCACTGTAGCAATTATTGAGAGACCCCTTTTTAACCGACTTCAAAAAGGAGGAGTTTCTCAGTTCGTTTTTTTGTATGTTTGTTACGCGATTACTCAAAGACGGGATGGACCAATTTGGAAAATTCTTTTTCCGAGGAAAATTTATATGGGACCACCATATAAATTTTAGTAACTTTGTTTGAGTAGTTTTTGAGTTAGCTTCAATAATGCGTATATTTCCCACTTATTTTATGTGGATGATGTGATGATGTTTTAATAACTTCCTATCACTGATATTTACATAGCAGGTAGTGGTATTCGAATTTGTGTGGGGTAGGTTCCATAACTAAAAAGTGAAAAATAAAAACTTTTTAGCAAAAAAAAAAAAACGACTTCCACAACAAAACACTACAAAGTGAAAAATAACTTTAATTGCGGAAGTCGGTGACAAAAAACGAAAAAAAAAAAGTAAAGACACCGACTTCCGAAATTAAAGTTATTTTTCACTTAGTAGTTTGTTGTGGAAGTCGGTTTTATTTTTTGCTAAAAAGTTTTTATCGGTAGTGACAGTTTACAGGCTGGTGAGCAGCAGATAAATAGCTAGGTATACTTAAAGCAACAAGTTGAGAAGGTCAACTACGGGGAATGGGTTAAGTGTTTACTTACTACGTCACGAGTTGGCAACCTGCCAGCAGTTCAGCGAGTTCAAAACTCTTTCTACCTTCAATTAATGTTGTGATTGCAACAAGTGAACATGAAGAAAAGAAGTATCCATTTGTGAAAAAGCTGCCAAGGCCTGTCGTCCTTTGAAGTTATAGAAAAGAATGAAGTATTTTATTACTAACATTTTCTATTACTAAATTTAACGCTGTTTTTAACTCTTTCAAGGGATTTTTTTTTTCTTAAATTCCTATTTTTTCTACTGCAGTTTAGTAGTAAGTAGTTCTGTGATAAATCGCAATAATGTGTGATGTTTATTTCTATTTTTCTTCATGGCTTTTAGTACCGATGTCGACAATTCTATCAATGTCAATAGTACTATGGCAACACGTGAACAAAAATAAGAAATATGTTTGGGCTTTTGAGATATATATAAAGTTTGAGATATCAGTCTGTCACTCAATTATTTGTTTATTAAGTTACAGAACTACTTCTCATAATAATAGTACTGAAAATATTTAGCGCAAGTAGTTATTATCAGCTGATTGCAAAATAAGTGAAGGTCGCATAATAATTAGTGAGCTGAGGTCGTCTTGTTTGTGGGGTACGTATAACGTCTGTAGAAAGTATGAAAATTAAGGAAAATTGTTTTCTGTTGTCTCTGAAAGACAACAAGACAAAAAAAATCAATCAATCTGCCTAGCCTTTTCCCAACTATGTTGGGGTCGGCTTCCAGAGCAGCTCGTGCCTAAGTAATAACAGCCGCAAGGGTCGATCCATCAGGTTAAGCTACGCTTGCCGGGGTTGGTCTGTGGATGGGTGACCAACTTTTCATACCGAGACTCCTCCGTGCCTCGGAAAGCACGTTAAGCCGTTGGTCCCGGCTGTCATTCGTGGATCTTTGACAGTCGTTACGGGTCGTCAGAAGCCCGAAAGTCTGACAACCAGTCTTACCAAGGGGTATCGTATTACCCAGTAACTGGGTTGTGGAGTTTAGATAGGCAGTCGCTCCATGTAAAATACTGGTATTCAGCTGCATCCGGTTAGACTGGAAGCTGACCCCAACTTAGTTGGGAAAAGGCTAGGCAGATTGTTAAGGTCGGCTTCCAGTCTAACCGGATGCAGCATACCAGATTTTTTACATGGAGCGACTGCCTATCTGACCTCCACAACCCAGTTACTGGGTAATACGATACCCCTTGGTAAGAATGATTGTCAGACTTTCGGGCTTCTGACGTCCCGTAACGACTTCCAAAGATCCACGAATGACAGCCGGGACCAACGGCTTAACGTGCTTTCCGAGGCACGGAGGAGTTTCAGTATGTAAAGATGGTCATCCATCTACGGACCAACTCCGGAAAGCGTAGCTTAACCTGATGGATCGACCCGTGCGGCTGTTATTACTTAGCCACGAGCTCCTTAGACAACAAGATTCAATTTCAATTAATTTTAAGATTGATTGCGTTCTTTTGGACAAAAATTAGGTACTTAAAATATTTAACAATAGATTCACTGATAAGAAAAGACTCACCTACCGTAAGTTTTTGAAGTTTGATTGGGCTTTCAGGAACAGGAGGGAACCTATGTTATTTGACCCGACTAGAAAAAAAAAGAATTTTGCTAATCGGTCCAGCCGTCTTTGAGTAATCGGGGAACATACATAAAAAAAACAAAACATTCCGACGAACTGAGAACCTCCTCCTTATTTTGAAGTCGGTTGAAAAGCGCATCAATTTCAGGAGTTTACCGTCGAGTCGACTCTGAACTTGATTCGTCGCGCTGTGTTTCAACTCGTTCAGCACTGAACGGTTTGTTCAAATGTTCTTGTTCTGTGGACAGTACCGCCCTGAACGCAGAAGAGTACAGTCGCACGCAAACAAATGCCGCCGAACTACCGCACGCGAGTCAAATTAAAAATCCAGTACTAAAGAACTAAAATACCTCTCAAACAAATGGGATAAATTCAAAACTGGTGATTATTATTAAGAGTGGTGATCAATACAAACTATAAGTGGTGGAGTCGGTGATTTTGTCGATAAACGATTATTGTTTCGTGTGATATTAGTTTTAGGAACGTTTTTGTAGTGTTAGTGGATAGTTTTAATTATGGAGGAGCACGGAGGTGAGTCTTGATTAGTTTTATTATAATAGAACTGATATTTTTTTCAAACTAACTAGAGTTTTGGCTAAAGTACTGAAGTCGCTTAAAAAGCTGAGCCTGTAAATCTACCATTTTATTCCCGAATACGATGCGTAAATTTCTTTATAGAAAATTTTTCGTAGTTATTTTTTTTTTACAAGAAACATATTTATTTCGTAATTCACTGAAGTTTTGTCTCCCTGAAATATATTTTAATTTTAGATTGACCAGGCCAAACGTCTTGATAATGCCTGCAGAAGGCTGACGTCATAGATTAGTAAATTGATTAAGGAGTCCCAAGGGACACTCCCTACCAATATTTTAGTGTAATAATAGCCTTTTGTCTTTATAAGTAATAAAGGGCAATATTTACAATATATCTTTACGATGTATTTGGATTGCAGATTGCTTTATTTACAAGTTTTAAAAACGAAATTATTCATCGCAAAACAGCAATTTATAATTAGTACTGATTGTGGGTGTAAGTTGATGTTATCCTTCTAAATTACTGCAAACATTAGATGTTTTTAGTTATTTTAAATTCTAAACCAGTTTCTAGAATGTTCTAGTGTATTTTGTTTTGTTCTCGAAGACGCTTGCGAGCAAATATTAGTGTCTAGTTTTGGATATTTTCATAATAAAGTTATTTATACAGGTACTTGCAAAATAAACTAGAAATGCAGTCTTATTGTTTTAATAAAACACATACATATTAAGTAACTAAAGTATTAAAGAACACAATAACAAATTAAAATGTGACAGTTATTATCATAACCTTATTATCAATGCGATGAATTATTTTTAAATTTCTTCACTATTATTTTGTTCTCTCATTGTTTGTTGTTTATTTATCGCGCGCTGTTTTTTTCCTGGTGGGGTGGGCACACATCCAAGTAATATTAACCTTTGGAACGTTCGCATTAGGAGACTATGAACATTCGTAATAGTATTGTTATTTGTTACTGATGGCTCATAATACCTACGTCTGATTAAACATGTATACTTGGCCCATGGTGTAACAAAGCAAAAAAAAACCGCCCAAGTGTGTGTCGGATTACGCAGAATGAAGGGTTCCGTATTTGGGATGAATCCCAAGAACAAACTTAACATTGTAGTTGTAAAACATGTCCCCCATGCATTCCAACTGCAAATGTAAGTTAGTACGCACAATATTGAGAGGTTTACCATGTTGTTTTAAGACCATAGACTTCTTGTAGGTTTCCCTGTAGTCTATAGGTATTGAACTATTTTATTGGTATTGGTACTTTCAGAGATTATGATCTATTTCCTTAAATAACTTGGTCTAATTAACTTTCTTAGTAAAATTATTTATTTTAAAATTATAAAAAAAAATATTCGAGACCCTCACAGTAAGCCACATTTCATATGTCACACAATTGCAAAACTTTTTTTAAAATTTTCGTTTTTAACCCCCAAAATTTACCCCCATATTCAAAATTCATTTATTTACGTTACACGTCCGTGTTTGAGTCACAGAAATACATACGTGTACCAAATTTCAACTTAATCGGTCCATTAGATTCGGAGCAAATCGACTGTGACAGACGGACAGACAGACACACGAGATTCCATACCTCAAAAGGAAAAACGGAACCCTTATAGGAATAAGTGTTCCGTTTTTTCCTTTTGAGGTACGGAACCCTAAAAACCACTAAAACTAGTAAAAATTAGTCTATAGTACTCGTATATGGTTACATTAGCCAAAAGGTATAGAAGATAGGTATACATAGAAGACTAGCTTTTACCCGCGGCTCCGCCCGCGTGAAGTTCGGAAATTATACGGTTTAAGACAATTTATTTCACTCAAAAAGAATACAATTATTCACTTTATGAGGAAAAACATAATAGTTTAGATATAGGTAAACGACGGTTTCGGTGGGTTATACAGAGTTACAGGGAATGTCGTACTGAATATTAAAGGACGTTATTATTCAGGTCATTTCTGATAGATTTGATTCTGTAATAAGGTGTCCGAAACTTAACCGTTATGGAGATATTGAGTTTTAAAGATTAAAAAAAAAACCTTTATTTTTTGGCTTTTTAGTCGTTTTCTTTAGGATTAGAGCTCCTAGAGTCGGTTTTTTTGATGTACCTAGTTAGAAGATATTAGAGAGACAAGAAATTATCGGAGAGCACGGATAACACATTTACCACGGAAGAATCGCATGGGCAGACTAAACAAACACCACGATTGACTTCAAACATTCAAAATGGCATAAATACCTGACACCGCGCGTCTTGAGCACAGAAAATGCCTACCCGACTTTTTTTCATTGTTTAAAGGTGCCAGGTAGTATAAGCCGGATTATATTGTATCGAAGTTCCGTTACATTGTACTACCACTTGGGCCTATTCTAATAACGTGATTTTAAGATTTTATGAACATACCTAATACCTGATATACCTTTTTGAATAGCTAAAGCACAGTATAAATATATTTTTTTACTGTGGCTAAAGAGACGTAGAAGTTTTTAAAATTATTTGCAGTACCTGTTCCATACAATTTTTTTTTAAAGCTCTTCAAAGTTAGGAACACTATTAGAAAATTCTTTAATTCTAACCGTTGTCGAGAAGTTTTTTTAAGCTGTTAGTAGTAGGTTCAGTTTTTGTTGATCATTTTTGTTAATGGACATGTCTTCTAAATAGACACATAAAAAAAATCCGACTCTAGGAGCTCTAATTCCAAAGAAAACGACTAAAATGCCAAAAAATAAAGGATTTTATTTTCAATCTTTAAAATTCAATATCTTCATAACGGTTAAGTTTCGGATACCTTATTACAAAATCAAATCTATCAGAAATAATCTGAATAATAACGTCCTTTAATATTCAGTACGACTTTCCCTGTAACCCTGTATATAAAACTAAAATTAAAATACAGTAAAAACTTACAATTTAAACATTATTCAAAACATGGTGCTATCAAAAGTGCCTAGTATCATGGTGCCTTTCAAAAGTTAAATTACCCCACGGGAACGTACCTTCTAGCGGGATAAAAAGTATCCTAAGCCGTAACTCCTAACACAGGTCATGGTATATATATATGTGTGCAGAATTTAATTGAAATCTGGTCAGCCGTTAAGGGCGGAGTTCACCGACTTATAAAACGGCTGTTTAGATATTTAATCAGTTCTTTCCTTAGGAAATTTGACATAAACCAACAATATTATATAATATGTTTAAATACCTAACCGGTGGTTAGAATGTTGGTGATCACAGGTCTAAGTCGAGAAACGGTAACATACACACAGGGTAACTTTCGAATAGTGTTGATTACTATAAGACAGTACTACGGAGCAGTGGTGGCCCAGTGGCAGCGGTCCCGACTTATGAGTTGTAAGGTCGAAGGTTCGAACTCAGGCAAGTGCTTTACTTTGTGTAAATAATTTCATCACACTCTTCTCAAAACTGTAAAGAAAAACATCGCTAGGAAACCAGTATGTCCTAGAAACAAAAATTCGAAGACATGTGACAATTACCAACCTGCGCTGGGCCCACGTGGTGGATTACAAATTATAACTCACTCACTCTCGAAGAGAGGGCGCCTGTGTGTGTCTCAGGAGTAGGAACATTACACGCTGATAATACTACTTTAAGAAACTCCTGCCATCACAAACTAATTTCCCCAGTGCGGTGATAATGAGAGTTTCCCCTCTGAATGTCAATTGAAGTGATATTGCGAAGCCTATGCCTATGACCGTCTAATAGCGGATAAGCTAATTGGCAAAAGTGTATTAGGTACTTATGCATAAGTCAAGCGACAGTCGTAAGTATATAACACACATATATATAACATCACGGTTATAGTCCTCAAACGGTTACGCAAAGGTTCACCTATAGTACACCCACATATCGCCAGTTATGTTTAAGTCCCATTAGCTGTTGTCCGCGACTTCGTCTGCGAACCAGGATAAATAGTAGCCTATGTCCTTCTCCAGGTCATGGTCTATCCAAGTGTCAAATTTCATCCAAATCCGTTTAGCCGTTTTAGCGTGAACGCGTAATCAACAAACAAACAAACACTTTCGCATTTATAATATTGGTTAGGAAGATGAAAAACCTAAACTCTACTCACGAAATGTAATACAGTACTTAAAATAAAATAAAAATAAACAACACTACTCAAGTTTCTATAATCATATAATTCAATCATGATTCGAAAGACACGTGGCGCCATCTACTATTATAAGAACGTTATTTTTGTTTTCCTCGGGAACAGTACTTTTTCGAGATGAAAGGTACCCTACGTCCGTGTCTATACACCTGACAACGTACGAGTATATGCAAAATTTCAGTATGATCGGTTCAGTGAGGCGTGAAAAGGTAACAAACAAACAAACTTCCTTTCGCATTTATTATGGGACGAGCATAGAATAATAATAGTAGAAAGTCCCTTTTAAAATATTACTTAACCTTAATGCACTCGCGGAGTCAATAATTTCATATGGAACTATATACTAGCTTTGAAAAAACATTTAAAATAACCTACAAATTCGTTTATTAAAAATAATAAAAGGTACCTACTAACTAGTTTCTTTAAATCTTGCCAATACGCACTGAAATAAGAAAGTGGTTATTGACAGAATAGTTCACCAACAAAATAACTGCAAATTGAATTTAATCATACAGGGTTACTAGTAACATAGTAGGGTTAAACTGCAACAAATTAAGCCATCAAATGTTCTACCGAAATTCAGTAGTTTTTGAGGTTTTTTTTTATGACGTACTGCAGATATTACGAAAAATAAAATATTTAATTTGTGATTTTTGCCAAAGTTTTAGGCATTTTGGATCTTTTAATTATTAACAAACATCTGCTACGGCATCAGCTGTGATAAAACCTTAATTTCCAGTATAGTCGCGCCGTAACTCATTTTTAAATTGGAATTTTCATAAAAAAAAAAAACTAAAAATCTAAGTAACTCAAAAACTACTGAATTTCGGTAGAATATTTTGTTGCAGTTTAACCCTACTATGACGTCCTGTAAGGAATACGTCGAGTTACCAGTAATCCTGTATGTGTGTATAGTATAGCAACAAAAATGGCAGCCCAATCAAAACTGGTAGTACCGAGGTAATATAAAACTATTACAGGGTACGAACGAACGCTTATTTAATACCTACTCTAATTAATGATGGTCCAACAAAAATTCAATCGGAAATAACAAATAATAATTATAAAATAAATACAAAAAAATTCTTTGATTCTCTTTGAAAATGCATCAACCTGTTTAAATTAGTAATTAGCATCGACGGGCTGTCTACCCACACCGGCGTCGTTTTTGTACTTTTTAGTTGTTATTTATGAACTACCTCGCAATGTTATAAAAAGTTTTTTTAAGAGCGTTCATCCCGCGCGGGCTTGCAACGTCGCATTTCTAAGGTGTTTCGTGATTATTTTAATAAAAAATTAAAGTATCGACTATTTTTTCGGCCAAGGAATAGATCATTGTTATTTAAAAGTATGTTTTTGTTTTTAGTATTAAGATTGCTAAAAACTGGTTCAACATCCGGATAAACCTAATGAGGTTTTGTGATGTTTCTGTTTATATTTTGTTTTATTGCTTAATTAATAAAAAAATAAAAAAAATTGGTAAAATGTAGATTTGACCAAGACAGTAGGTTCTTACTACAGCTAAGGACGAACTTTTTGACGTGTAACATCTTCCCTCTCGCTTTCCTGCAAGCTGTGGTAGTAATTTAGTGAAAAGGGACGGAAGTGTGTAACAGGAAGCCGGGCGTGCGCTATTTGATTTGACCAATGAGCGCGCGCGGTGCTACAGTTGACCTGAATACCTGAACTTTTTTTATTTAACAAACATCAAATTTGACATTGACATTGGAAATCATGGATGATATTGAAATTGTAAGATTGAGTAATAATGTTAAAGCTGCTTATTACCAACGTGAGATATCAGATGTTACACATCACGCGACTACTGTAAGGCTCGCTCGTTTTTTTTTTATTCTAAAAAGCACGTGCTTTTGTAGCTTGATAGCAAGAGAGTGAACTTGCAGGATATTGCAACCTTTAATGAAATATAGAGATATGACAACAATAAATGAATCATATATTACAAACCAATGGACGTATCATTTTCAATAAAATAAAATATTTACGTTCTGGACTGATCTACATGTCTTGACCTAGAAGACATGCACAATATTCTCTTGCTCAGACGTACTAGTAGGTACCCTAAGTGAAAAAAGGGCCTCAATCTAGGTCCCTACTAAAGATATTGTCCGCCCATTTGTTTGATACGATTTAAAGCTGAACTACCAAATAGATTTTTATAAAATGCAGTAGCGATGCTTCTTTCTTGGCAAGGGATAGATCCCTTGCCAAGATTAGGAGATAGATCTCCTAATCATCTAAAACAGAGGTTCCTAGATTTTTTATCTCATATACCACTTTAAAAATTTTGCTGGTTCCGGTGGAACCCCTTCAGCTACATTTCCTTCATCATTCTTCCAAAACTTGACAAAAACGCGTTTTGTCACGCCAACGTAGACCCCCGTCGAGTCTCCCGTGGACCCCTGGGGTTCCTGGACCGCTTTGAGAACCAGTGATCTAAAATGTAAAGAGAATGAGGTAAAAGAGTTGACTACTCAGCACACTTACAACATTGTTTAAAAGTAAATCATTGCAAGTTAGCTGCTTGTATATCAAATAGCTTGTTTTTATTTTATTGCTTACAATTTATTGTCCATACATTTGGTATTGAAGAACATAGATACATCTATGTTGAAGAAGAACACCAAAATTACATCTGCGATCGACCTATTTTAGGGTTTCCTACCTCAAAAGGAAAAACGGAACCCTTATAGGATCACTTCGTTATCTGTATGTCTGTCAAGACTCTTTTGCTCAGGAACGCGTGGAGGTATTAAGTTGAAATTACGAATCAAGAGGAAATTTTATACGTAGGTCTACGGTCACTTGGAGCTCTAAAATAATCAAGCTTCTGAGTCAACGCAATAAAAAAATACGGCCATTTATGCGACATATTTTGATACTCGCAAATAAATCAAATACTACAGGATACTTCTCGTTGACCTAGAATCATAAAATTTGGCAAGAAGTAAGGTAAAAAAAGATCCGAAAATCATTAATTTGTAGTTTTATCACATATTTTTTTTGCGATCACAAACTTACATTTGCAGTTGGAGAATTAACCGTAACGTATATCGATGTATGAGAGAACATGTTTTTCAACTACCATGTTAAGTTTGTTTATCGGGAAAACCCTTCATTACGCGTGGTCCGACTCGCACTTGGCCGGTATTTGACATTTTGACATTAGAGTCATGTTACGTTCTGTCATTTTAGTCTAGCAAGTTAAAATCAAAGTATAAGTCATCACGCCAGCAGCGTTTCCTTGGCCTGCCTCGGCGACGACGCCCGTCTTCTGGCACCCACTGTGTGACGACTCCGGCCCATTCAAACTAGGCATACAAAAGTCATTTATTCAAACTAGGCTGAGAATCAGCACTTTTTGAACGTCAAAATTACATAAGACAGTCCCCCAAAACGGCCGCCCTTCACCACTCCCTAGTGCTTTCGCCCGATACATCCTACATACAAAGCCCACCCAAATCCAGTTCAGCCTAGCATTTTTGGATCGTAGGTATAGTGAAGTAAAGTTTTAGTGTAAAGAACAATTTTTCACATTGTTGTAAAATCGTATTAAATGAGTGTGTTAAACTGAAACAAATATAAAGAGCTAAAGTTAACAAACATCAAATTTGACATTGACATTGGAAATCATGGATGACATTGAAATTGCAAGATTGAGTGACAGTGACAAAGAACTTTCGGATATCCCGCAAATAAGCAGTAAAAGTAGAACTAATGAAATTAATAAAAACTGAATGAAAGTAACAAGAAAACAATAACATAAAATTATAATCTTGTTATGCACTCAAATTACTATGAATCACATGATTGAATTAGGTAAACATGAAATAATTATTAAAATATTTTGTAACATAAAAACAAAGAAAGATTTTGTTTGTCTTCTAGTTCTTAGCTCGAAATCGGCTTATCATATTGACACGAGACTTTCGTCACAGCATAGCTCATAATATCTGTTTGCAGTTGGCAGTTCAGTCGTCGATCCCTTTCGTCCGAACACTCTCGGTACATGTTATTTATATGTGTCGCGAATGGATTGTCGAATCCGCTGTATTACATAACCGCCAGCTGGAGCTAAAACAGCTGAACGACGTTTAGTGATTTTCCATAATTACTGAACTTAACTTGCAGAATTGCATAAACGTTTTGTATTTATCAATGCAGCGGATCAACGCTTAGAGGATATGTAAAACAACTTAAAAAGAAACGTTAGATTGTAGATTTTAGTTCTAAATTGCACAAGCACACAACAATAATGGTGACCGAAGCAGAAATAAATAAAACTGGTAATATGAGTGAATATAACCCTAACTCAAGTGAAAACAGCGATTGTAAGGACAATTTTAATGTGAAGTTTTCAGAGTTTTATGAAAATCAGTCCTAAAACTACAAAATAGCCAAGTAACTGCGACTTGCGACCAACTTGGAATTAGCGCTCGCCGGCTGCTCTCGCAGCAACGCTCGCTTTGCTCGCTCTCCTCGCGCGCTGTTTGTCACAGGTCTAACCTAACCAAAACCATTTGGTTAGGGTGCTCTAGCTTAGTTACTGCGACCAATTCGGCATTAGAAGTTACTCCAAACGCTTATTGTGACTGCAGATAAGCCATTCCGCATTTCGTCTAAACGTCGGAAGCAATTTTGTTAAACGTAACGCAATGACAATCCAGATGAACGTTCGCGTTGTTCAGCTGTTTTACATAACGGAGCACTTTTGGTAAAACAGCGGATTCGACAATCCATCTGCAACATATGCGGCAAATATTAGTGATTATGACATAGAACTACATACCTATTTGTTCAAGCGATTCCATCAGATTCCGGGGTCTTGTACAGGTTGAATTGATGCATATCCTGTATGAATATAAACTGGTGATTGTTAAAAATATTTTTAATAAATGATGAAGGAAGGTCTTCGACGATCTAAGGAGCGCAGTATAATGTAGGTGTTAAATTAACGAATCGAGTTCAAAATACTGCGCTCCAAAACAAAGATATCAGACGTAGTTCAGAAGGCTGTCCAACTTAAATAGGACTGAGCAGGACATGTCTGCAGGACAAACTGTCGGCCCAGATAGTCAAATAGCATAGAACTGGTGCCCAGCGTCAGTGAAGCGCGGTCGCTGCAGGCTGCAAGGCTGCAAGGATATGGAGGGATCTGTTCCGTCAAAATTGGAAGGAGGACGCACGGGATCGTGAAAGATGGAGTGTCGGGAGGCCTTTGAGCAGAAATGGAGCAGCACATGCTAGCTAGCAATCCGTCAGAAAAATGAAATGTAACAATAAATAAAATACCCACAAATCAATCAATAACTACTACAATTGAACCAAACCAGCGTACACGCAAGTCTTTATAGTTTCATAGTGACGTCACTTTCATGAGAGATTGATTGTCTGATATTCTAAATCCCTAAACAAATAAACACTTCGTCGAAAGGGTTACCTGTATCCAGTGCCAACATACACAAACAAATTGTGAATCGGAAATACATATTAGTAGATCATACAAATATTTATACTGGAACAGGAAATGATCCTGCGTACGTGGGAATGTGCCTTTTGTGGTTCTAATATTCAAATTTGCGAAATTTAATCTGACGTATCTCTTTATCAATTCCATATCCTAAGGGCACATCTTCCCTATTATATATTATTGATATGCGATGGTCTCAAAAACAGGGGCTAGTATGACTCTTTGGGTTCATTCGAGTAATCGACCATGCTGGGGTCGGTGCACTTTATTCATTCATTGCGAAATTAATCTGATGCAAACTAGTAGTACTATCACGTACGGAATAGAGAATGAACTTTACTCATCGCTTTAATCTTCTGATTCCCTTTGACTAGGTTGCAGAGACCAACCTATTTCCTGGCACCCTCCTGTTCTTTCTAGTTGATGTCTTTCGGTCTCTCCAAAAGTAATTTTCTGATAATTGCTTACGGTTATGATCGCCTAATGCTCAATATCTCGACTAAATTTCGAACTGAAACGAGGTGATTGTGCAGCACAGCCACAACCAATCTCCAACAAAGAATTAAATCTTTATGAAATACATACGTATTATTAAAGTCACTTTTTGTTTCTGTCTGTATGACTGCATTGTTCTTTTAAAATACGCAACGTATTTTGTTTGCAGTTTTCACTAACATATATTATTATGGTGTAATGCGAAAGGATAGAATAAGAAATGAGTAAGTACCTATATAAGAAGAAGTCTGAAAGTGACACCGGTGACTGAAAAGTTGTGTGGCAATCGTTGTCATGGTGTGGGCATGTGATGCGGAGGAATGAGGAAAATGTCGTCAGGAAAGTGTTGAGTATGAATGTCATGGCTACAAGAGTAGGGGGAGGAACAAAGAAACGATGGGTGGACTTTGTGAAATATGATATGGCTTGAAAGGGAGTGACTACCAAGATGACGGCTAATAGAGAATTATAGAAAAAAGGGATATGTTGCGCTGACCTCAAATAAATTGTGATAAGGGCAGGAAAATGATGATTAAACTAACATACTCGTACAATAAAGAAATCTTGATCTTTGTCAAGTCGTACAAACCGTGCGAAACAGGGGCGGGTCGCTAGTTTAAACTCAAGCAGCACCCCGCTTACAACCCTAATCTCTTCAAAGTGAGAGTGAATAGGCTTCTTCTGGGTAAGCTCACTCCATCGTAGACTTTGTCTCTGTCACCTATGATCTAAACTATAGTCAAGAGAAAACCTATCTCAAATAAAAAAAGCAAATAATTCATTAAAATATTATTAAAATACTCGTACCTACTTAAATAAATTAAATATTGGAAGAAATCCAATAATAGTAATAAAATTAAAATAAATAAAAATTTACAATATTATCAGATGACATAAATTACTTAGACAGAAAACTGTTTTACCAACATTATGAAATGCAATAAAGAATTGAGAAAAAACTGTAAACGATTATCAGCCCATGAACCTACTCTCTGCAGGTTTTGTTAAACACACATTCCTATAATTCCTACCAACAGGTACAAAATATATCATCCAAGTAAACACATGTGAACCCTCCTTGTTGTTCGTTAGCTATAAATAGATAGCACACTGTCATGGCGGCCGCCGCAGCGCTTTCTTTATTGAACCATCCTGTTAATTGATTGTTTTCACGCTGTTCTGGGGATTGGGATAAAAATATAACGTAATTATATCAACAGGTTGGTCATGTAATAGAAAATGTTGTTACTGGCTCGGCCTGAAAATATTCTGAAGTTTTAAAAGTAGAGTTAGTTTTATAAGATGTGGTGGCTAATCACTGTTTAATTAATAAATTATGGGAATAGGTTTGTTGTGTAGTTAGTGTACTTCCACCGGCTAAGAAGTATCTCCGGTAAAAGTCATATGAGGCTGTACTCTAAGGACGCCTACGCAGCTGCAAAGCCCTTGCCTCGCAGAATAAAGTTATGCCAAAACTTATCCCTCGAACAATGTGTGGTTAATCTAAAGTTTATACGGCTGTCACTTTACTGCGCGGTTGGTATTGTAGGAGTCCATATGAAATCACTTTTCTTCAGTTCACTTAAATTTTAACTGACAAAAAAAGGTTTTTTTTTTTTTTGTAGAGGGTTTTAATCTACACAGATTATGCCACCCTCATCGTTACAAATCGACTTTATGTACGTACTACTACACATCATCTATCATCTTACACTACCTCTGCGACTAATGCCAATGTTTACCAATGTTTAGTCTGTACCTCAAGTCGACACGTATAATGGATGATTTTTTTTACCGTCTTCTTGAAATAAAATAGCGTACAATAGGTGAACGGAGTAGAAGCCTCTGGCATACCTAGTTTTGTTTTTGTTTGTTTTTCAATAGTTTAGACATAAATAAACACTACCTACACATTTGAAGTGAACTAGAACAATAAAAACTGAAATTTTGGAAAATCTTTATAGATCGTTAAACAATAACGAAATTGAAATCATGCGCACCACGCGCCCTGCGTAGTGCGTATAATTTCAATTTAGATATTATTATTATTATTCAAAAAAATTAAGTATGCCATAGGCTTCTATTCCGTTCACCTATTGTACCCTATTTTTTTCAAGACGGTAAAAAAAATTATCAAATATATACAGGACAATTTTTTTAATCAGTGCGCAAATTTTCACAGGTTATTCTACCCATGAATATGATGAACAACTTTCACTAAGGGACCAACCCTGAAATCACAAAAAAAATCAGCTGTTTCATACATTTTGGTCGAGTAGGTATTGGAACTTTTATATGAAACAGCTGATTTTTTTCGTGATTTCAGGGTTTGTGAAAACTTGCGAACTGCTTAAAAAATTATCCTGTATATATTTTTATGCATGTTCACGCATAACTTTTTACAGAGTACCTAGTCCGTTTTATTCGGGAGGGTATACCTCGAAGTTGGTCCCATATAAATTTACTTTTCTTGGGTAGTTTTTGAGTTAGTTTCAATAATGCGTATTTTTCCCACTTTTTATGTGAAAGATGTTCTAATTTCTTTTGCAGGTAGTGATACCTATTAGAATTTGTATGGGCTAGGTACCACAAATAAAAAGTGAAAAATAAAAAACGTTTTTACAAAAAAAAACCGAATTCCAAAAAAAAACTACAAAGTGAAAAATAACTTTAATTTCGGAAGTCGGTGGCAAGAAACGAAAATACAAAACCAAAGACACCGACGTCCGAAATTAAAGTTATTTATAATTTATAACTATGTAGTGTTTTTTTTTTTTTTGAAACTCAGTTGTTTTTTTTTTTTTTGTTTTAACCAACAACCATCTGTCTTATCTTTACAACTTTTTTTGATACTTTAAATACTGTGATGACAGGCTTCATGAAGGATATCCTAGAAAAGCATTGGTTCATGAACTGAAGGAATTTTAGAGATTTCAGAATAGCATCTAATGGTAACCTCATGGCAGGCTATTGGAATAACAACCTTCTTTATTGTAAGATGAATACAAGGAGGATATAATTGATTGTTTTCTTGCTGTTACGGAAACGGGAATAAAAATAGACTATAGCCGGTTATCGTCTAGTAAAGGTGCCAACAGACGGCCCAGTTTCACAGCATTCTGTTGGCGATTCATTTGTTGATGGATTCGAACAGTCTTTGAACCCGACATTTAGATCTAGGAGCTGCATCCGGTTAGACTGGAAGCCAACCGCTATTATATACCGCTATTATATTATACTTTTATTTTTACTATTCGGGTAGTAGGTTCCCGTGGGATAATTTCCGACCTCCATGTGGGAGAAGCCGCGGGCGAGAGCTAAACTCTAACTCAAAGCATTTATTTCGAGCGAGCGAAGGGCACCCCGAGCTTAGGTTTGGTTAGGTTACTTTAAACCCTTTACACAGAAATTGCGGGGCTCCGTCGACATAGGATGCAAGAGCGAGCGAAGGAGTTTGGTTAGGTTACTTTAAACTCTTTACACAGAAATAACGGGGCTCTGTCAACATAGGATGCAAGAGCGAGTGAAGGACACCCTGAGTTTAGGTTTGGTTACTTTAAACCATTTACACAGAAATAGCGGGGCTCCGTCAACATAGGATGCAAGAGCGAGCGAAGGGCCCGAGGTTAGGTTTGGTGACCTGTTCATATTTACTTCTCATCTCAGTTTTAGCCGTAACTCATACAACCTTATTGTATAATTTAAGAAAGTCCATTTTCTACTTTTTATCCACCAGTTGTATAGCTGCCAACCTACTATGTTTGCGACCGGATTTAATTATTTTTTAATCGCAAATTCAGATTGTCGCCGCGTGAAATACATGTCTTTCAAATATACCAATTACAGCCTTACTCAAGTTGTCACGGGGTCGTCGGTCAAACAGGAAGATGAAGCTAGTTGCCCATTCCAAAGTGTAGTACAGCCCGCGGCACGTAAGTTGGCAAGAGTCGTTAGATGCGCAGAAGTCATTTTTTAGATCTCTCTGGTCGCGAGCGGGACGCGGGGAACGAGGTAGCATCGTTCCGAGCGCGCGATTGGTTGGTCAGTCGACCCTTGTCTCTCGCGTCGCTTCTACGTTCCATTCGCTCCCGAGTACACTTGCGTGCACTAAAATTGTAACATTTGTTTTTGTTGAGCTTTTGTTACAAGTTCTTGTTATTGATTTGTTTGAATTTTTAAATTTAGATAGTGCCACAAACAAATACCATTTTACGTAGACATGCCAGAAAAATGGTTTATGATGTGTACTGTTACATAGAAAAAGAAGCGAAAACTGAGAAACTCCTCGGACAGTGGAAGTGAGGAGAGTAATATTGAGGATGGGGAGCCAACTCCTTCCACCAGCTCATCTACTGCTAACATTGGTTTCATGCCAGGGGTAACACTTTTACAAAACGATAGTGACGACGACGGCATATGATTGTTAACGATATTACAATATTTTGTTTTATTATAAATATCTTAACCTTTAGTACTACTATAATTACTGTATATTATACAGGGTTATTGGTATAACACCAACAACCTCTTAAGGAGTCATTGTACTCATCATTATGAACAACTTTTACTATGGGACCAAACCTGAAATCGCAAAAAAAAAAATCAGCTGTTCAGTAAATTTTGACGAATTATGCGAACATAAATGTACTGAACAGCTGATTTTTCGCGATTTCAGGTTTGGTCCCATAATAAAAAGTTGTTCATAATGATGAGTACAATGATCCCTTAAGAGGTTGTTGGTGTTTTACAAATAACCCTGTATATTTTATTTATTACTCCTAATATACTTCACGAATCCTTCTCCTTTCTTTAACTTTCTTCTAAATAGTTATGTTTAAAAATAAATTATGGCAATAACCACAGAATAATGACAAGCAGTAAGTGACCATTTTTTTGTTGCAATCAGCAATAAGTATAGCTGCGCGAACTTACCCCCACTACGCCAAAACCTTGCCAACTTACGTGCCGCGGGCTGTAAGTACCTATGACGAAGAACGCGCAAGAAATTCCACGGACACTATTTTAAATCAAAATATTGTTATAAAATATCGGTTACATCATTCATGTTGAAATTATATAATACATGGGAGAACGATGCAGAACGTTAAAAGCGTCCGTAATAAAACAATTGAAAAAAAAATGTCAAAAATTAAATTAAAATAAGTCGTGGCAGCTAAGAGATGACCAGACCCTATTGACAGCCCCCGTTCAAGAACCTGGATTAGCGCAGTGGTAGGCATCCGAACTGATCGCCACTTTGATGCCTTAATATCATTATTTACGCACTTATTCTGACTACAGCAAGTCATCTGTGTGAATGCATTATTTTACGCAATACCTACATGACTGAGTTATATCTATTGGTCATTTTCGCTTTTATTCTAGGAATTAAGAAAGTACTTTGATAAGGTGATGAAGAGCATAATGTAGTGACGCCAAAGGGCTGGTTCAATGACTTGTGATACTAGAATATGCTGAGGTAGGTATATCGATAACCCCTTTCAGGTATGATCACAAATCCATCTGCTAAGTGTGGTGAACGATAGATAACACCAATGATGTCACATTTTTCGTAGCAAATGATAAATTAATTTTATTTCTGTTAGTCACGTCAATAATATTTAAAGAAACTTAGATAAATTCGGTGTTTCCTATCTGACTACTAACCATAACAATTTTGACACAAATAGCTCTTTCATCGGTAAAATGTAGGCATAAACTTGGTCTTATCATGTGAGGTGAAGACCATGTAGATTAGTGTCTGAAATTGTATTTTTTTGAGCAAAGAAACTCAAAGATTTGAGTGGACCTGTCCAGTCAGTCTAGAAAGTTGTACCGACAGTAAAAGCTATTATTATAATATAAAGGAACACTTAAATGAAAGTAAACTAGTAACCTAATTTGGAAGGCGCTGATGTTTGTGATACAATAATTTTTCATTAGTACGGACAACAACGATACACTTCTTTCTGGAATACTCTATTTTTACTTTGAAAATTGTTTTTGTGAACCATAAATGTGTTTTTCTGAAATAAAAAAATATTATTATTATTTATTCCTCCGCATCACATGCCCATACCATGACAACCGATTTCCACACAACTTTTCAGTCACCGGTGTCACTTTCAGACTTCCTCTTACATACTCATTTCTTATTCTATCCATTCGCGTAATACCACACATCCCTATGTGGAAGGAATTTTAAGGAGGTGAGGGGAACTTTAAGTAATAGCTATGTATCAATTCAATAATTTTTGCTGGGCCCTGACAAGGTCTACAATGACTCTTACCTCTAAGCCTTTTGTTAACATATTTTTTTACCTTGTGAAATGCCAATAAATGAATATGAATATGAATAATCTATTACCTAATAGAAAATACCAGCTTTTGCCCACAACTTCGCCCGCGTGGTATTTGGAAACGACACCTAAACCTTCCTCATAAATCACTCCGTCCATTGGTGAAAACCGCATGAAAATCTGTTCAGTAGTTTTTGAGATCATCGCGAACATACAGACAGACGCGGCGGGGATTTGTTTTATAATATGTAGTGATGAGCTTGGACGTGATAAAGATGAATTCCCAAAACTGCAGATTAAGACGAAAACAAGAAAAAAAAACAGATGTCTACTGACCTCATATTATTATATTAATTTTAACATAATACCTAGTAATAACCATGTCATTAAACCGTCTGTCTATCTGAAAGTGCCCCGAACGTCGACCCCGAACAAATAAATAGGTAATGTTGATGTAACTCGTCGCTAAATATTATAAACAAAAAGTTGAATCACCGGTTGATATAATGGAAAGGTCGGCTGGTAAATTATTATTGGACTGTCTGCAACAAAGCTTTTTATTTATTTTAACCGACTTCCAAAAGGAGGAGGTTCTCAATTCGTCTGTATGTTTTTTTTTGTATGTTTGTTATGCGATTACTCAAAGACGGATGGACCAATTTAGAAAATTCTTTTTTGTTTATACTTCCGAGGTGGTCCCATATAAATTATATTAACTTTGCTTGGGTAGTTTTTGAGTTAGCTTCAATAATACGTATATTTCCCACTTATTTTATGTGGATGATGTGATGGTGTTTTAATAACTTCCTATCACTGTTATTTACATGGCTATATCTATAATTATTGTACTCAGTTATGTATTCGAATTAGTGTGGGGTAGGTTCCACAACTAAAAAGTGAAAATAAAAACTTTTTAGCAATAAATAAAACCGACTTCCAAAACAAAACACTACAAAGTGAAAAATAACTTTAATTTCGGAAGTCGGTGGCAAAAAACGAAAATACAAAACCCAAGACACCGACTACCGAAATTAAAGTTATTTTTCATTTTGTAGTGTTTTGTTTTGGAAGTCGTTTTTATTTTTTGCTAAAAAGTTTTTATTTTAATTATTAAATGGAGATAGACTTTTTGTGTACGTACGTATTTTGTAAGCAAAATGGCTTCACATTAGTTAAGCTCCTTCTGATGATATTTAATTTGAATCTGAGAAAGTGCTTAAGCATTTCTGCCACCTTCCAACATTTCAGAAGAATTTACAGACATATAAAGAAAGAAAGAAAGAAAGAATAACATTTATTTGACACAGTTCGTGAAACACAAAATACAAATAAGAAATAAAAAAAAATATGTTTAATCACCAGTGTGTGCCTCACGGCTGCGTCAAAAAGGTTCATTTCAGCATTAAGAGGATTGTGAAGTGCCGATACGCGGCGCGAGTCTTGGAGGCAATTACCTACATTTCATACAATTATTTACATAAATATTGTTTCGGGCGATAACGTTTTCACCCCCCTAAACCTTTACAAAATGAGACAAACTAGGTTTACATTTAATGCCTCTTAATCTAGGTCTGTACGTTTTTATTTTTTAGTAATTCAATTTAATTTAATTTAAAAAAATAAAAACGCTCGAGGAAGTTTTTATGTCAAAAATATAGATATTTAGATGCTAATAACTTGTATCGTATGCAATATTTCTTTATAATAAAAACGTACGGACCTAGTTTTGTATTATACCTACAACATTTTCAAATTTTTTGAAAATTAGACTATGTTTACGGGTTGAAAAACGTTATCGCTTTTTGTATGAAAACTTACAGCTTCACAATCCTCTTAATGCCAGACAGATGCTGTCTGACGCTGGGTTTCTAATGAACCTTTAGGGACAAGTGACGAGGAGTGCACACAGTTTCAGCATACGCTAGATTCGCGCATTGACGTGTTTGCGGATACCAGCCCGTATTACCTATTACCTACATAATATTTATTTATAAATAAATAAATAAATAAACTAAGTGGGTTGTTTGAAAAAAAAAATGTAATACTTATATATACTTATAATAATTTGATAATACAAACTAAGATACAAAACAATAATAAATAGTTTAGATTTGGTGTCCTGTAATAGGTACAGGCCTACAGCTTAGTTTAGGCACCAGTCTCCCACGATATTACATGTTCATATAAGTGATATATTAAGGGCGACCATATCGAGTTTCTGTTGTGAATGTATCAGATACTAAAGGTCCTTAACTTTGTTGCTATGGCCAGCAATGTGTTTGTAATCTTCTAGAAGTAGAAGGTTTTGGTATTGACTTGGCAATGGTATTGATTTTATGTCAGGTTTCGGCAATCGGATGCATCTTGCTGATGCATTAATTTACAATCTTTCAATCATAAATATCTTAAAAACATGTAGTTCTATGTCGCGATGGCCTAAATGTTAAGACCTCGCCTTTCATCGGGCAAGTAGATTTTTTCACTTCTTATGTACACATACTTTCTATATTTATTTAATAATAATAGCGTAGGACATCGGTGAAGGAATATATTGTGAGGAAACCTGAAATTTTGAAATCGCCAACCTGTCTTGAGCAAGCAATCAATCTGCCTAGCCTTTTCCCAACTATGTTGGGGTCGGCTTCCAGTCTAACCGGATGCAGCTGAATACCAGTATTTTACATGGAGCGACTGCCTATCTGATCTCCACAACCCAGTTACTGGGTAATACGATACTCCTTGGTAAGACTGGTTGTCAGACTTTCGGGCTTCTGACGACCCGTAACGACGGTCAAAGATCCACAAATGACAGCCGGGACCAACGGCTTATCGTGCTTTCCGAGGCATGGATGGATCTTGGTATGAAAAGATGGTCACCCATCCACAGACCAACCCCGGCAAGCATAGCTTAACCTGATGGATCGACCCGTGCGGCTGTTGTTACTTAGCCACGAGCAAGCGTGGTGATCAATTCTCATTCATGCCTTCTCTATATGAGAAGAGGCTTATGTCCTGCAGCGGAAACCTAATAGGCTGGTATGGTAGGTATTATTATTATATACTAACTGCTCGCCCCGGCTTCGCACAGGTATACTAATGAAGAAAATGAAACCAAATCTTCCCTTTACAGTACGACCATGTAATGAAATAAAATGACAATTAAATAACTTCACAACGATAACACAATGAGTTCTATAAACAACTATTTTTAAAAATAGAACAAAACATAATTTTTTTTTTTCGGATGTAACAAATAAAACGTTGTAAGAGATTGAACAACTAAACGTCAATCTGTCAATATGTTTGAAGATCTCTCTACTGAACTCTGTCTCACTCACTGACTCACTCAATTTTTTATATGGAGATTTTTTAAACAAAATTTTTCACTTTTCCGTACAATTTTTCAAACATTGTCCTGTCAATTATAAACACAAAAAAAAAATAACCAAATTGATGCAACCTTTCTGAAGTGACGCGGGACATACATTCGGCAATTGATTTTTATTATATACTTAGATTTAAGATTTAAGTAGTTCAGCTTATCCCCCTATATCCATTAAAAACCCTTGATTTTGGAATAAAGGGAAGTAAAACGATAACAATGCGTTAATGACGGCAGTATCAAGGTGATTGCCACAGTATGTAGACCCGTGCTTATCAGTTAATAACGTGGCCACTCGGCCGCCTCACGATACCAGCTGATATCTTTCTAAATACTGGTATTATGCAGACAGAACCGGGCTTGAATTGTGTCTCACCATATCAGGCCTATGTTTGGACATAATACACCGCACCTGCTTTTCCTGTAGATGTAGGCAGAGGTGCTTCGTAGGTACCGTCGACAAACGCCCGGCCTTTCCAATTTTGAAACAATTTTGCTTGCAAACTGCAATTGTACTTATGACAAAGTAAAATAAAGGGCCCCATTGGCATAGATTATAATACAGATCGGACCCTCCGCAAAATCATTCAAACAAAAGCGACTCTTGCTACGATACAATAAAGTGCATTTCAGGTCGCACAACGCTTATTACCTACAGCTATATTCACCTACAAGTTGCCTCTCTTTCTATCGCGTAACTCTTATACCTTCTGACTTGTTAGGGTTGTCTTCTTTTACGACGCGGCGTGTGAGTGAGCAGTGGCGTGCGTTTCATAAAGACAGAAAGACAGTGCCTACCCTACCTAATTCAGTATAATCTTGTTCTGATATCTATTATTATTTTATCTACGAGTCCGACGAGTACCTACTTACTAACAATAAACAAAAAAAAATCAACAAACAGTCGCTCCAAGCAAGCTCGTTCAGTATTGTATTGCGCGGCACTAGCGCCGCGACGACCTGAGTACCAGAAGTGCCTCGGGAAAGACACAAACTATTCGAGTCTAATGTTTATATGTGTGCTCTCGTGGCCATGCGAATTGAATGGGTGTGCGTTCCTATAAATACGTAGCACACAATGTCACAATAACGCACACAACCGTACAGAATAGGCAGTGTCTTTTTCAGAACACGACAAATTACGAAATTGTCCGATGTTTTCCGAACCGAAATTAGCTATACAACTATTTTAAAAAGTTGCATTGTTTCATTTATATTGCACCCTAGCTTACACTATTTCCTTTTGTCGTATTATTTTTTGCACTAGCTCCGAGTTTGTGACTAGTTTCGTGGCCATTGTTTGTTTGATTCGTTTTGGTTTGTGATGTGAGCCATAATAATTGGTATTTAAAGAGTTTAACGTCGATAATAGTGTGAAAAATGGATAATATTCACTGTGAAAGTTGTTCAGGTGGTGTGTGTATAGAGAAAATAAAAAATGATGCGTTTTCAAAACTATCATTCGGTGATAAAAAACAAGTGATTGTAAAAGGTCGTTGTACACCGGATTTGCAATTAGTACAAACTAAAGGTAAAGTCAATCGTAAATTCAATACAAAACAATATGATTCATATTATTGGCTCACAGGTTGCATACATAGCAATAGGTTGTTCTGCTTCCCTTGTCTACTATTTTCAAACAATAAAGCGGTCTGGAACGATACCGGTTACATCGATATTCATAACTTTCCTACTGCAGCTAAAAAACATGACCAATCTGAGAAACACCTAGAAGCTTCCCTTAAATATCACACCTTTGGAAAAAATCGTATTGAGACGCGTTTAAATTCACAGATACAAATCGACATTGATAGACATAACGCGAAAGTCGATCGGAACCGAAATATTTTTCAGCGACTTATTGACATTGTTTGCTATTTGGGGAAACAAGAGCTCGCTTTTCGTGGACATGACGAATCTGCTTCGTCAGAGAATAGGGGACATTATTTAGAGCTGGTCGACGTGCTCGCGAAATACGACGGAGTTTTGGAAAACCATTTGCAAAATTGCACTAGCTCATTTACGGGTTTATCAAATCGAATTCAAAATGACCTAATCTCCAGTGTAGCGTCTGTAATGATTCAAACAATAAAACAAGAAATTGCTTCCACTGATTTTGTTGCTGTGATGGTCGATGAAACACCAGACGTAAGTGGAAAAGAGCAACTAGTACTGGTTTTAAGGTATTTTCGTGAGTCAGAAGTGTTTGATCGATTTATAAAATATATTGACGTAAGTTCCGACCGTACCGCGAAAACTTTAAGTGCCATCATACTGCAGATTTTATCAGAATTTAACTGTTTGGCGAAATTAATAGCTCAGACATACGATGGTGCTGCTGTGTTATCATCTGAACGGAACGGCGTTCAGACGATGATTCGCCAGCAGTGTCCTCTTGCTGAGTACGTTTGGTGTTCCGCCCATGTCCTTAATTTGATACTTTCCAAGTCGTGCGAACGTATTCATGAAACTAAAAGTTTTTTCAGTCGCATAAAAACATTAGCCAATTTCTTTAATAATAGTACCAAAAGGCAAAACCACTACAATAAAATGGCTGATATGAAAAAATTGCCTCGCGTTGCTGACACTCGATGGACTTACAATTCGCGTACTGTAAATGTCATTTTCAATTCTTCTTCACATTTAATTGATTTATTTGAGGATATGGCTGAACACATAGAGTCCTGGGATGGCGAGACGTTAGATCAAGTTTCCTCTTTATTATACAATTTAAAAGACTTTGAATTCCAGTTTTTACTCCATGTATTTAACGAAATATTCGCAGAAACTGATGTGCTTTACGAAATTATGCAAAAAAAGACGTCGGATGTGATTTATTGCGTCAAAAAAATTTATGAGTTTGAATCTTTTTTAGAATCATTTAGATCTAGGTTTGAATTCATTTTTGAAAGCGTAAAAAAAATAACCGGACCGCCAAAACGGAAACGTAATGTTGTGGACGCCAAAATAAATTATAAGCGGATTTTTATTGAAATTATAGACAATATATCGAACGAATGTCGCGACCGTTATAAAAATCTGAAAGAGTTAAAATTTTTTGGACTACTATCATGCGAAAATTTCAATAATTATAATGACAATTTTCCGGTTGAATTAGTAACGCAATTCGTAAATGTTTATAAATCACACAACTTTAACTTAGACCGCCTAATCAATGAGCTCAAATGTGTTTATAAATCTGCGGAATTCAAAAACCTTAGTATTTACAAAATCATAGAACATTTTTACGAAAATAACATAAATACAGTTTTCCCCGAAGTACTGCGGTTGGCAAAATTAATTGTTACAGTTCCGGCGAGCAGTGCTTCTACTGAAAGGTCATTCTCGTCACTAAAACGTATACACACCTACTTAAGAAATACACAAGGCCAGAAACGTCTTACAGATCTTTCCATGGTTTCAATAGAAAAAAAACTTCTTACGGAAATGAAACGCCTTCCCAACTTTTACGATTCCATATTGCAGATATTCTTACAGAAAGATAGACGTGTAGATTTAATTTACAAATAAAAAAATCTTAAAATAACTTTAAAGCTCTTGCAAACAGACGTGACACGCGATGCAAGTCGCTCCTGTTTGAAGGTGCCTTTATAGATTCGTCCGTACCTATACTCACACCACCATCGTTTCACTGCTATTACATAATTTTACAAATACTGAACATCAAACAAACGCGCCGAAAGGCCACTTTGAATATCCGTAAATTGATATGTCTATAAAATCAGTCAATGTATGGATATTTGAGGTGGCTATTACCTACGTCATTATTTAATCGACAAGACGACGAACCAAAACCAACATGCAGTAAGTATTTTGGCTTTTAAAATTTTCTGTCTACCCTGTCTAAAAACTCTGTGCACGCCACTGTGAGTGAGTACTGAACTGTCTGTGTGAAGCGGCCGGTGCACGGCAGCCCGCACTGAATTGGCCCGACAAGTCGAGGCCGCCGCGTACTTTTGGCTTCGTACCGAAACTGCGAAGTGTCCCATCTGTATTAATCAGTGCTACCCCATAGCACAGATTAATACAGATGGGACACTCCAAAGCAACTTTAAGGTGTAAAGGCGTCCGTTTTGTCGATAGTACATTTTATTTTGCCAAACATGTTGTAAGTCCCTTGTTAATGGAGTCATGCTACTCTCACCAGATTCAGGACTCGACTGCTACCTGAAAACTGTATAGCCCATGACCAATACGTGAACAAGGGTGAGCGAACCCTCCCCACTGTTCCGTTGCGCTTGCTACCATTAGATCAACAAGGCGGTCAACAGAATAGTTTCGTCACGTCGCGCCTATTTGCATCATATTAAAATAATTATGCATTGCTTGTCAATCATGTACTATCGAGGAAACTTACATCTATACACCATAAGGAATATTCTTGCTTGCAGCGCTCGGCCTCTATAGTAACACTTGCTAACAGATGTGGTCATCGTGTGCACGGGATTTTGTTTTCAAATTGTTCAGATTTAAGTTTCTTCGATAGTACCTACTCATGGAACTGCGCAGGTCATTACGTAATATAACCTGCATCATATTTTTTTGCTACAGTTTCTGGCTAGACAGAGTGGAAAGATTTATTAATTGTTTCATTGTTTTCTGCATTGCAATGAATTTTATAATTTTTATTATTTACACATGTACCTAACTATTGTGTTTTGTGTATGAGTCCCTCGCACAGAGAGGAGGCCGGTGTCTCAGCAGTGGAGACGTCACAGAGAGCAATAATAATAATAATAACCAATAATATAATATTGGATAATAGGCAGATTATGCATAAATGCTATTGTAATATGTTGACGAGATTGTCGGAGGACATGGTTCGTTTATATAGATAAAGGAGGTCCATCTTAGCTCGACGCATTGATATTGATTCATTTAGAAACTATTACAGATATACAGGGTCAAATTAAATTAGCTAGCTAAACTCCGCGGACACGATGGGTATCGATCTCTAAACGGGTTAAAACATTAATTTAATGATATCTTTTAGGGTCGAGCGCTGCAGTAGTGTATGTAGGTATTACTTGAAGTATGGGTTGAGAAAATCAGTTTCTTTTTTAGGGTTCCGTACCTCAAAAGAAAAAAAAAAAACGGAACACTTATAGGATCATTGTTCAAAAAGTGCTGATTCTCAGCCTAGTTTGAATACATGACTTTTGATTTTGATTGATCACTCGTGTATCCGTCTGTCCGTCTGTCACAACCAATTTGCTTCGAAGTTGAAATTTGGTACACATGAATTTCTGTGATCCAAACAAGGAAATGTAACATAAATAAATGAATTTTTAAAATGGGGGTCACTTCTGGGGTCAAAAAAGAAAATTTAAAAAAAAAGTTTTGCAAACTGTACCATGTGACATATCAAAGGGCTTACTGTGAGGGTCTCAAATATATTTTTTTAGAATTTTATAAATTGTTTTAAATTTATTTAAGAAAAGAGACGAATATTGACCAGCTCAGTAGTTTCGGAGATAAGGGCGGGCCCTTATCTCCGAAACTACTGAGCCTTAAAATAAACAAATAAAAAAAAATTACAAAAATAGTTCTATACATACAGGTAAACTTATAAGAAGTCTATGGTCTTAAAATAAAATGGTAAATACCTAAATATTGTGCACACAAACTTGCATTTGCAGTTGGAATGTATGGGAGAACATGGTTTTCAACTACAATGTTAATTTTGTTCTTGGGATAAATTCATCCAACTACGGGACGCTTCATTATGCGTGGTCCGACACGCACTTGGGCGGTTTTTTTGGTTAATCGGTATCGGCCATCACATCGTTGAAGTTTACAAAAAAAAAAAAAAACTTATGTTTTAAGTAATTACACTACCTACGGTCATAGAACCCAATATTTTTTTAAATTTTTATTTGGTTTTATCAAGTTTACCTTACCCATCACGGCTGCAGTTTCTCTAGCTAATTTAATTTGACCCTGTACATTTTTACAAGGACATTTCAGCCAATGTTTTATTTGTATCTTATGTCTTACGCAACTCTTCAACAACATTGCACTCTTCCCGTCAGACAATTGACCTATCAGCAATATTATCACTTCCCATTACACGCAGACAACACCAATTCATTCTGATAATATTTAATCATTACCAGATATCACCAATCATCATCTGTTTATCAATCAATCAATCAAACATAAAAGTAATTCGCGCACACACTATCTTGTTGGAACCACTTTGAACCGGACAAATCTGGATTTGACCAGTTCTGACTGCATTTTTTTTTTGTTCCTTGGTGGTGTAATTGTGCAATGTAGATAGATTACAATTAATTAATCTTGATTAGTGTTGACATGTTTGTCACAGGATCAATTTAAGATTAAACGGATGCCGCTCAGAACAAACGTTTCTTAATTAACGGGTTTGTTTTTAATTTATGGTTTGTTTCATGAGAGCTTTATGGCGGGATGATTTGGTACGTGAAGCTGCACCTTGTTAGTGAAGTCGGGATTAATGATAACATTGATAACGCTGTTTTGCGTCACGTCTGTAATCCTTGAAGGTTTAGGAGTTGATTCAGCAGTTGAAATTAATATGACAAAATGGTGATCAATAAAGTTCATGTTTTGTCTACTGTGTTGGTGCCTACTTCAAATAACGCACAACCTCTTAAGAGGTCCTTGTACTCATCATTATGAACAACTTTTACTATGGGACCGAATTTCTTCGTTAGATTCACCCATTTTGACTGACAGAAAAAAATCGAGAAATAGCGGGAAATTGTTTTCACTTTTTATTTTCTTTTTTAAAATGTGGTATCAAAACCAGCCAGATACAAACATACAGCCAAAGAAATACTACAACTTTATATCTACAAAATACGCAAAATCTTTTTCTTTTCCTCGTTTGATCTACACGTTTATTTCCACAGCCTCCGACCATAAGATATTAGCATTTTCAGTATCCGTAATATTTACAGTTTGAACTGTCGTGTGGTTTGCGGAACGTTGTTTCGCCTGCTTGTTATAATAACAGTTCTTTTATTTATATAATTATTCCTTCCGCAACAATGGCATTTTATATGTTCAAGTCTATCACTTTTCGGGTTGAATGAGGTTTTATAAAACAGTCCTTGATTTGAGTTCGTCCCAGCAATGAATCCGATAGATACCTACTCTATTATCGTATTCTATTTTTATTTTTTTCTGAGATGGGTTTGCTCTTGACTCTAGTCTAGGTCAGAGGTGACAGAGACAAAGTCGACGATGGAGTGAGCTTAGTGTTTCTCTGTCTATTGTGCCACTCACAGTCCCGTTATTTAGGAGTTTCTTCCATCAATTATATTAAGCACTTCAAGTTCATTTAACAAATTACGTATTCTAAGTTTCTACTCACTATGTTTGTCCCCGTATTTCTTTTAATTTTAAGTTTATTCATTTTATATAATCACTAAACGTCACTTAGAATGTTATTTAGTCTAAATCACTGGGCCCATAACGAGTTGGCTTTTGAACCAATGAAAAACATAGTTACAATTTCCACTGATTTATTTATTATCTTTATTTGACAAGAGAGGTGTGTGCGCGCTCTTACTTGGTCCAGATCCAGACGAAAAACTAGCGTCTAAACTATATTAAAGTTATGCACAGTGTATATATGTATGAAAGAGAAAGACTCTCAAACTACTTAAGTGAGACGCATATATTTTGTTGTTTTCCAACACATACTTCTGTACGTATATTCAGAGCATCGATTACAGGCGCACTGACAAGATGTACTGTCATTGTAAAGAATGGCATTGTTACGGTCTTATTACAAAAAAATGCTTAAGTACTGGTAAAAGTTTCCAAGTTGAGCTACACATTACTGACAAATGCGTGTTCTTTCCTTAAAAGACCATCTCAGATCAGTCCTCATAAAACGTAACAAAAAAAAAAAACCTAATAATAATAATAGCCTGACCAAGATTATGTCTGGCAAAAGAGACTATGACCTTGTTTCGTTGTACCCTGGTAGTTGGATAGGAAACAGCGACGTCATCTAGTTTTAAAAAATAATTTATTTTTGACGTGTAAAATTGTTTTTAAAAGGAACCAATTTACATAAATAAATATCAATTATTAGTAATGCAATGAAGCATGTCGGATGAACCAAACGCATACTACTAGCTATGCTTCTGATTGTATGGTTTTCGGTAATGATACTATGCCTAGATATGTTTTTTGTCAAGAAATTAACTACCTACCTTTCTGTTACTCATAAAAATTGGTTTAGTTACTTACTTAGGCTAGCAAACTTACATCCTCGATTAAAAGATCATTAATGCTTTCTACCATCATAAAGATAAACGCAGAATATTATTCTGATAGAAGAACGCGTGGCTGTCGTCTGAAATGTCTGGGATTCAAACCTCATGGTGTGTCAGCAATTCAGGATCCAAAATAAAATTTTAGGTCAAAAATTCTCATTTGGAATCGAACGCGTGATTTGATTTGATGAACCCAAAGCCGGAAGATGCGTTTATCTAAATGTCACAGTGTGTCTCCTATCGAACAGACGTTCATAGAGTTCATACGCCTTTAATTTTTTTTCGCATTGTTCTTGAAAACTAACAAGTACCAACCTAGGTAATTAGCTGTATTTCTCCAAACCGACTCTTGCTGAAGGTTTGCGTATAATTTATTACATTAGTAACCTATTGTATAACTATAAAATTGCAAATAATCGTAAAATATTGTATTCTAATTAAGTGAAACGGGAAAGCAGTAATAGACTTCACACTTGACGAATAATCACAATTATTTATTGATATTTTTATACAGTTGAACAGAGTTTCGACTTATCTCATGTACGGCAGCAAAATGTTCCCGCCAAATGAGCGGTCCGACTACTTATACACTTCGGCTGCCGGATGTGACGTCAATAATGGTCACTCGCTGGCTTGGCTGACAATTTCTGCTCCAAATGTCGTAAAGTGGCATTGGCTTGGCGTTGGCTCGGCATTGGCTTGGCGTTGGCTTGGCGTTTGCTTGGCGTTGGCTTGGCGTTGACTTGGCGTTGACTTGGCGTTGGCTTGGCGTTGGCTGAACACATGACGAGGCGTTACAATCGGCCATCCTGCAACAATTGCTCCCGCAATGGAGCACACGATTTTGTTTTAGCTTTTTATTAGATCGATTAAGTCTTCCGTCTCCAGCTAGTCATCAGAGCTGCTGGCACTGTCAGATACAGGAGCTATGCTACGATAAGGTCGCAGAGAATCTGCTGAAACAAGCCCCGTAAAGTTTTTGTAGCCCCTTAAACCCTTAATGCTCCTGATCCTGTATCTGTCATACTACTTTAGTTATTATATAAGGGCCTGAAAACAAGTCATCTAGCTTTGTGTTGACCTTAGCAGTACTGCTAGTAGGTGCCTGCGTCCATAAATCAAATCTCTTTTCTTATAAACATGGCAAATTTTTCGACGTTTATCAAAATTATGTTCATCCAAGCGCTAGTTTTATTGATACGTGCACTGGCCTTGCTACGCTTGGCCTGGGTCGATTCAGGTACTTGATCTGGGACGGTTACATCACACACTGGCCTACCACTACGTGCAAACATTAAATCATAAGGCTTAAGCCCGGTAGTTTCATTTAAAGTATTATTTATTCCCCAGATCGGGTAGACGGCTAGACCAGCTATTAGCGGCTTCACTAGGGTCAGTCGCGCGTAGGGCATTTAGTATGGTGCGATTGGTGCGCTCAACTTGCCCGTTGGCACGCGGGCACGCAATTGCATTCAACGTATGTTTAAATTGTTTGTCTGCCGCGAATTTATTAAAATATCTACTAGTAAATGCCTTGCCATAGTCAGTTACTACTGTATCCAGATAGCCAAATAACGAAAACATTATTTTGAGTATTCTAATTGTTTCTACTGAATTAACTGATCGACTGCACTCTGCAATAACAACGTTTGAAAATGCATCAGTTATAATTAAGATGTATTCCTAACCTTTCTTATGTATCATTCTAAACGGTTCATTTGGCTTAGAAACCGGATGTAAATTGCCTTCCTTTCTGCCATGATCTCCCTTTCCATAAGCGCAACTTAAAGAAGAGGTTACATATTTACGAACGAACCGTGTCATTTTTGAGAACCAAAAATCACTCTTAATCAAATTGGTGCATCGTTTTAATCCTACGTGCCCTATTGCGTCATAGTGCAGTTGAAGAATTTTCCACCTAGCTGCCTCAGGCACTACAAGTCGATTACCACTGAGCGTCTTCCTATATAACCTGTCATCTATCAACACGTAATTGTTTATTATATCGCATTCAGTCGACCCGGCTTTTAATTGGTCACTAATATTTTTTTATTTATCATCTTGATATAGAACCGTATAAAACCAATCAGTGACTTCTAAACGATTAATATTTACAGCATCTCTTGGGTTCCTACTTAACGCATCGACAAGTTTCATTCGTTCACCAGGCCTGTATTCTACACTGATATCGTATTCCTGAATTAACAGCCACCATCTTGCGATACGAGGTATAATATTGCGTTTAGTGAGAGTGGCTCGGACGGCGGTACAGTCGGTGACTACCTTTACGTTTTAACCTACTATAATTCCACGACTCCTAATGTTTCTAGCTCGTAGCTATGATACATAGTTTTCTCCCTAGACGTCACTCGGCTAAAATACATAACAGGGCGCCAAGTACCGTCAGACTGTTTTTGTAATTAAATTCCTGCTATTCCTAATTTGCATGCATCGCTGTGAACTTCTATGTCTAACGTAGGGTCATACAAAGCTAACACTGGCTTAAAGCATAAACATTTTTTTTAATGCGTTAAAACTATCGACTTGTTTATCACTCCATACCAACGGTACATTTTTCTTAGTCAATTCTGTTAAAGGGCGAACTATAACCGCGAATTTATATATACATTTTTGAAAGTAACTACAAAGGCCTATAAATTGACGTACATCATGTACATTCCTCGGTACAGGAAAATGCAAAACTGCAATCAATTTTGGTTCTGCTGGTTGCACACCTTCATGAGAAATTTCATGCCCTAAATAAGTCACTTTCTCTTGTAAAAAAAGAATACTTTCCCATGTTTAATTTTAGATTTTCAGATTCAAACTTTTACAACACCGATTCTAACATTTTTATACCAGAATTAAAATCAACCGAGGGTAGTAATAGATCATCTATGAATGCCAGAATTTCGCTAGTTGAACTGTTTGTCTGTGACGTTTGGGAACGAATGGAATCGACAATTATACTAATCATTTGCATGAAAACTGAGGGAGCATTTGCTAAACCAAACGGAATGGCCCTGAGGTGTTATAAATGCAGTTTTGTGAGTGTCTTCGTGTGCAATTTGTAGTTGATGATAACTTTAGCCATATCGAGCCTCGTAAAATATTTCTTACCGACTAACTTTGAAACCTGATCGTCGATGTTCGGCAATGGAAATCTGTCTTTTATAGTGACCGAGTTAAGGGCACGATAATCCACACATAACCGACTATCACCGTTCTTTTTCTTTACCAAGATAACTAGAGAGGCATAATCGGATTTGGATTCTTTAATAATACCGGCATCAAGTAACTTACGAACTTTAGAGATAACTATTTGTTGTTCAGTGTGCAATAACCTATAAAATTGACGATAAGTTGTAAGTTTTATTTTTATATGTAGCAAATTGGTGCAACCGAGATCTTTTGTGCCAATGGCAAAGGTGTATTTGTATTGTAATAATAAATGTATTAAACTATCACGCTCGTTTTCATTTAAACTCCCCATACTGATTTCGGATATAGGTACCCCGCCTGTACTATCACTCATTTTATTAATTGTTAAGACCGAGGCAGACGGGACTGTAAGGCCACATGGATTAGAGGAACTAGTGACTGAATAATTTGGCTTATTTGACAAAATAGTGGGCAAGTAAGACAATAATGGATTGAACTCACCCGGCTTGTTTGGGTCACCGATTCATTGCAGCTATCTGCTCGTGCGAGGATCTGGCCGGCTTCCCACTCGATGTCCTTGGTTCCGATGTTGATAACCTTCATGAGGCCCTCACCACCTCGGAGTAACGTGGCTTCACGACCTTCTTGTAAATTTCATTGTAATTTTGCACTAGCTTAACTTCCTTGACGTTGCTGTTCGATTCGGCAGACATCTTGGCATGTGTAGTTGAAGAGCCAGGGCAGCGGGTGGCAATATGACCTTGCACACCACACTTGAAACAAATGCGTTGATCAGGTAATGAGCAATTCCGTAGGATGTGACCAGTCTTCTTACAACGCGGACAGGGGTCGGTCTCAGGATTCACTTTCTTATCCTGATTCGGCAGCTGTCTAGCGTCCTTTTTCGGCTTGTCACGTGCTTCGAATGTTGGTGAGAGATAATCGTCGAGGGTACAGAGGAAGGCTTCGTACAGCTCATCTGGTACGCTGGCATTGGAAAGCTCGTGCGTTTGGTTGTAATGAAGGAGGTAATCCTCTGATTTTACACGAAACACTAGCAGTGTCAGACAGGTTACAACGCATGGCGATTTTATCCTGGTAATATTTATTTTAGTCATTGTTTCGTTCGGGAGCTTCTTCCGGTTCATAATTTCGTCGAACAAAGCACTGAAGTCACGATGTTTGGGAAATGCTCTTGCTAGCATGCATTTCCATTCGTCCCAGGAAAAGTTATTTTCATCGAGTCTGTTGTATTATCTTGAAGGTGAAATGATTTTACTTTGTCGCTCCAGCCTGTCTCCCAGCTCGTCAATTTTCTTCCAGCCATACCAACACTGTGCAGTCTTCTCCCTCGGGGTCAAACTCCGGGATAAGGGACGCTGCACGATGACCTTTGAAGTAGTTGAGCGGTAAAATATCGTCGTAGAGTTTGTGTATCGCCCTACCCACTTCGTTTTCTAGCAAACTTTTGAGTAGTTTTCTAGCGGGAGGCGGCGGGAATTCTTCATCTTCACTAATATGGTCTTGCTCTTCTTCACTCCAGCCAGGCGGACGGATTCCACGACCAACAGATGCAGTAGGGCGATTTCGCTTTATATCCCACTTCTGAATGAAACGGGAAAGCAGTAATAGACTTCACACTTGACGAATAATCACAATTATTTATTGATATTTTTATACAGTTGAACAGAGTTTCGACTTATCTCATGTACGGCAGCAAAATGTTCCCGCCAAATGAGCGGTCCGACTACTTATACACTTCGGCTGCCGGATGTGACGTCAATAATGGTCACTCGCTGGCTTGGCTGACAATTTCTGCTCCAAATGTCGTAAAGTGGCATTGGCTTGGCGTTGGCTCGGCATTGGCTTGGCGTTGGCTTGGCGTTTGCTTGGCGTTGGCTTGGCGTTGACTTGGCGTTGACTTGGCGTTGGCTTGGCGTTGGCTGAACACATGACGAGGCGTTACATAAGTATTTCCTTTCTTGAGTTTTATTGTGTTTTTATCTTGATATTTTCTTCACAACGACAGTAATCTTATATAAGAACACTATAAAGTTATGTATTATACCATTGGTACGGTAACGGGTGTAAAAAGACGCTTAATGCTACGGCCAAACCTGCGCGTCAAGTAGCGGGGCGTGGGACGCGAACCGGGAGCGTCAACAACGCGAAACTTTTACATGCACACCTGCGCGACTACAGCGCGCACCGCGAACTTCATTTTTAGTGAATAGTCACTGAAGCCGCACGTCTATAGCTTAGTTTAACATCTAAATTGTTGTGCTATGCCAGTCTCATATTTCGTCTCTCAATCGTTTCGATTGCAAGACATGAAGTCTATTGTGTAAGTCTATTATTATCTATCTACTTCATGCATCAAAGTATTTTGTGTTAAATTAACTATGCGTTCTTATGGACTAATTTTATTTTGAAGATTCTGTGAACTAAACAACTTAGTAAGTCCAAGGGTCAATCATCAGAAAAGAAAAGAAAGAAGAATTATTGATACAGAAATGATATTTTGAAGAAATTTATTTAAAACGAATTTCTTTGTACGCTTAACACATTTTGGACCTCTGAATTGTAATCGGTCCGTTTATTATTAAGCTTGCGATATATGGACGTCACGTAGAGCCCTCGCGCATGACATAGAGTGATTTTAAATAATTGTATTATACCATGTAAAACAGGTAAAAGCTTATATCTACCTCTTACAAATTCTGTAACATTTTCTGTGAAAGTCCATTGAACTCAGTGACGCATCCCGCAACCTAGAATGACTGTCATTGATAAAGAGCACGTTCAAAATAGTACCTACTGCTTGACGTCAGTACGTACGGGTTACGGTGACAAACAACCTAATTATAGGCTAAAGGTTACAGGTTCTAGAATGTTCCAGCAAAGACCAGGTGTATGAGGCAGGATCTTGCAGAGTATTGGGAGCAGGGACACACATACCTGACCCCAATATATACCAAATATAATATATTTTTAACTTCGCCTCGTCACATTCATGTTTTAATATCCCTTATTATACAACAGTTGCATAAATAAGTATGAATTCACTGTGACATTTATCATTTATTAAGAACTTTCTTTGCAAGGCCGTCGACTTTTGACCGAGGTTTATCAGATGTCAAACAAAAACATTGGATCCATTAATGAAATAATAAGTAAACATAGTATTACTAATTAAGTGAATGTTACTATTGTTTCACAATATTAAGAAATTTAATACCGCACTAAGAATTTGTGATATGAGTGGCTTCTAGAGTTCTTATAATTATTCCTTCTAATTATAGGCTACTTCTTATTCTGCTTTGCAGAAATTATAATTGCACTAAAACAAACAAACTGTGATCGCCTATTCATAATTATGTCAAGCTGCTATTATGTCAAGCTACTATTATGTCAAGCTACTATTATATCAAACTACTATTATATCAAACTACTATTATGTCAAGCTATTATTATGGCTTGCTACTATTATGTCAAACTACTATTAATTCAAGCGACTATTATTTCAAGCTACTAGACAAGCTACTATTATGTCAAACTACAATTATGTCAAGCTACAATTATTTCAAGGTACTATTATTTCAAGCGACTATTATTTCAAGCTACTATTATTTCAAGCTACTATTATTTCAAGCCACTATTTTTAAATTGTATCGCTCTCATTTGAGTGAAAGTTTAATGTCCCATAGATAAGTACATTTGGTGGATCTTGAACGCTGATTTCGGAAAATAACACCATTTCATATTGTGAGAATCGTAAGAACTTATTTATTGAATGCATGTATATAAAGTTCTTAGTGGATGTTCAGATGGCTTGGTTAATATTAAATTAAGGGATGAAAAGGTGATTATCAATTTCGGTGCTGATTGTCAACAGTTCTGTATCTTTCAATGATTGGCAAAATTAAATATTCTCTGTTTACCTCTCCCAGTTCGACATGTAACAATGTATGCAGTTTTAAATGAAATTCTATACCGTCGAGAAAAACGGAGATGTATAAATAGATTAGTTTTGAGAGTTTCTTGAACTCTCACGCAAAGAAGGAAACCGTACAATTTACGTGAAAGAAATGGGCTATTTTAGATTTATATGCGATTGGGTAGAAGTCTGTCACCACTTCGTCAATTATTTTGTGAAAAACTAACAAATCTATATCTGTACATCTATAAAATATCATTACTAATATCGACCGTCCCTATCAACAATGTCGGATATACATTTTTACCAATATTCACTTTTTTACATAAATCGAATTACAATTTTAAAAAAATTCATCACTGTCAAAACAAACTTTGAACTGAGGGCAGTTCAAAGTTTGCCCTAACGATAAAAAAGAATCTTTATGATATAACAATATCAGTTCTGTGAAAAAGACCACTGTTCAGTAGGGACTAAACAGTAGTCTCCCTGAAGAACGAACATTGTTTTTTTTTTTTTTTTATCAATGGCATCTTGTAGTTGACCTACAGAGGCCGTGACTACTTAACCGGACTATCCTGTGGCTGCCTTAAGATGAGTCAAAGCCTCCGGCCAGGGGCATAAAACTTACAGACTAAGCGACTACACGCTAAGGGCTCCCCCTGTGGGGAACGGGCCTCGGCTTAGGGCGTCGCTGGGGGGAGGACAGCAAGATGGGACAGGCTGGATCAGATGAGAATGATTATTATTGTCAGGGGAGTTTAAAGCTACTGGCTCAGCATCGCCACCAGCTGGCACTTCATACCCGAGCAAGGGACGGGGGGGAGGACGATTATTACGGGGTCGTCGCGAGGGACCTCGGCGGCGAGGTCGGAATGTAACGAACATTGTTAATAGAGTCGGTCGATATGTCTTTCTGCGAACAGCAGACCTGGCGACTAGACACAGTACAGTAGACTTTTTTAAAACGAGATATTTACCATGTTTAAAAAAAAAAACATGGTAAATATCCCGTTTTAAATAACGTTGTAGTGAAAATAACCATGTTCGTTTAAAAACCTATAATGAATATACCTATCCTACTTTTAAGAAAACCTGACTGTGGCTGTAGATTACTAGAAAGCATAAAAAAGCCGTACTGACGGCTTCCACGCAATTGTGCGGAAGAAAATAGCGTCTGTGGCAGCTAGACCCCGGGCCAGTGGCAACAGCATTCTAGAAACAGTGACTGAGAATGTGTTTTCCCCTTTTATGAGGCATTTTGTGGAGAAGATGACCGGTTGAGAAACTGGTTTACGTCTTCTTTACAAAGTGACTCATACCCAAATTGTTATTTTGATTTATGTATATACTAACACTAGGTATAAGGTGCTTTACTAACACTACGGATCTCTGTTATCTGATTATTTTGAAATAAATTATTATTATTTTTACTATAAAATAAGCTCCGGTTAGTATTACTGGACGGGACGGAGGCGGTTGGCAGGGTAACGGCAGTATCACCTATTTTATGAATTCATTAATTTTTTTTTATGGAAAGTGAGAAGTGACCTCTGATCTGAGATATCGCGGGGAAGGACCTCCAAGACTTTTCCTCATGGAAGGGCCGTGGTAGTTTATATAAAGTCGAAAATCTATTAAAGGAATCTGACAGATTGTAGTAGCTTGATGTGTACAATACAAGCGAGTCTTAGATTCTGAGCGAGTTAAATAATTATTTTCAAATGAAAACTACAATTTTCCTTATCCGTAGCCACCTCACGCTTGTATAGATGCGTTGTGTTGACGATCAGCTGTTGGCACACAGTCTCATGTATTTATACTTTGTTGGCAGAGAGCAAGGAGCGAGTGCAGAGGGCGCCCTTCGAGACAGCTCTGCATCATGCCGGTGAGTGACCAAAACAATCATTTACTATATAGTATTACTTTCATGTCTTACTAGCGACTTCGTCCGTATGAAATTTCTTATCCCGCCCTGAGCCACCGCGTCGCATCGCATCGCCTGCCCGCGGTATTACTTCGTTTTCACATAGCATTCGATCTGGCTTTTTTTTCTTTTCACTCGGCTCCTAAGTATCTTAGCTATGGCCTTCCTCAAAACTTGGGCTATCAAATGCAATAAGAGGTTTTCAAACATACAAAAAATACTTATAGATTAGTTTTGGTAACGATGCGGAGGAATATTATGTATTTTCAAGATTCGTGACGTTTTCTTTCAAAATAATACAATAATTTTGACAGGTTATCAAAATTATTTTCAGCACAGATCTTGCTAAGCATTGGGTCAGCATTACCTATGGGTATGAAAGGGGATCAATACTGATATGAAGGCTGATAGGGATGTAAGTATCGAAGAAGAAAACATGCGATGCCGACCCCAAATAAATTGGGATAGGATAGAATGACGATGATGACAATAAGGCTTCAGAGATAACATTATTACAGTTACATACATTTGTATCGAGAAAACTTCCCTAAGTTTGTACATCAATGTCTTGTTGGCAGTTATTAACCTTCGTCGTCTAGTCAGCCTCAATTCAGCCTCCAATAGACTTTATCACTCTATTTTTTTTCTTACGATCTGTTTACGTAATCTAAAATATTTGTCACGAAATATACTGGAACTAGGAAGAAATGAAATGGCTCGGATATTAGTTTCCCGGTCCAGACGCACTACGTCGATGGCTAGACTAGGAATCGATCGAACCCATTAGCGTCGGGTTTTCCCTGCCTACGCAATAGGGAACCGGGCTTCGAAACCATAACTATGTATTATTAAATTTGTAATATAGAATTGAAAAGAGAGATAAAAATACTAATGTATATGTAGTGACGACTTGTAAAATCGTTTTTTTTTTTATGGCTGGTTAAAATCCGTTGAATGACTAGGCAACAAAAAATACTTTAATTTTTTTTCCCATAGATTATGTGATTCGGAATCGCCATGCAATAGAGAACTTAGAACAGTAAATAAACCTTCTCAGTCATGTATAGCTTTTAAGAGAAATTTATTTTTAATATTCATCATTTTTCGTAGTTATTTTAAAGTAAATACATTATTTAGACATAAAAAATAAATTAGTTTTTGTTCTTTTGGCCTGCCTGCTGTAAAAAAAGGCCGGAGTTTCTCTAATCAAAAACCAACAGTAGTCTGCAAGCATTGCAGCGGTCTATTGTCCCTGATAACGCTTTTCTATTAAAGCAATATCTTGGTGAAAGCGCTCACCGTGCTTATCACTCACTGCACCTAGATTTTCTTTAAAAAAATCTAGGTGCGAGTGCAGAAAGTGCATCTTAAATGACATATTGGAACCCAATTCTATAAAAGCATTTAACAATTGATTTGTAAGGCTTTCGTATTGAGGCGATCGTTTATTTCCCAAAAAAAATCCGTGACTTAAACAAATGGCAACGAAGCATTCTTTTCTTTAGTGTTTAAAGTCGAAATGAACAACGCATCTTTTATTAACTTCTTAACGTCTGGGCCAATAAAAATACCTTCTTTTAATGTTGCATCACTCAAAGCAGAATTATTTGCTTTAAAAACTTAAAGCCTGGGTCGTCTTAGTTCATTGCTTTCACAAAGTTTTTGATTAACCCTAGTTTAATATGTAAAAGTGGCATTAAGTACTTTTTTAGGATCTACTAATGGGTTTACATTTTTTTGACCTGGATCATAAGAAGTTCTCAGTGGCCAAGTTTTTCTAACATAATGCTCAGCTCTTGCATGGCTATCCCACTCACATAAAAAAAACAACAGTATTTCGTGTACCCAGTTTGCAATCCTAGAAGTAAAGCAACCACTTTCAAAGTCAGCACATATTGCACAATGATGTTTACTCAATTCGTCTGTATGTTTTTTTTTTTGTATGTTTGTTACGCGATTACTCAAAGACCGATTTAGAAAATGATTTTTTTGTTTGAAAGGATATACTTCAAAGGTGTTCTCATATACATTATATTAACTTTGCTTGGGTAGTTTTTGAGTTAGCTGCAATAATGCGTATTTTTCCCACTTAGCTTATCTGGATGATGTTTTAATAACTTCCTTTCACTGTTATTTACATAGCAGGTAGTGGTATTCGAATTTGTGTGGGGTAGTACCACAACTAAAAAGTGAAAAATATAAACTTTTTAGCAAAAATTAAAACTGACTTCCAAAACAAAACACTAAAAAGTAAAAAAAAAATAATTAAAAAACAAAAAACCCGACTGACCGACACATAACTCGAAAGAGAAAAACAAGCATTATAATCTATAGAATTTTGGTACTGCAGGCGGGGACAAACCTGAAATATGGTGTAACTTTTATTACACCATATTTTAGTAGCCTGCAGTACCAAAATTCTATAGATTAAAATGCTTGTTTTTCTCTTTTCAGTTATGTGTTTTTGCAGTCGCGTTTTTGTTTTTTAAAATATTTTTTTTAAATTTCAATCTTTTTAGTTTTATTAATATATATTTGGAATTGACTCATTACTAGTATTCATTTGATACCAATAATGTTAGCAATATGTTTATAAGAAAAATTCCCCTCCTTTATTTCCAGATGTAATATTTATAAATGTTATAAATAGCCTATGTCACTCCCACAATTAAGACGAATCTAACGACACCTCATAAATATGTTAAAATCCATAGCGTTCCAAAGAAATAGACATACATACATACTCTCGAAAAACAATACCCTCCTTCTGGGGCAGTCGGGTAAAAATAACTTTAATTTCGGAAGTCGTTGGCATAACAGGAAAATACATAACCAAAGACACCGACTTCCGAAATTAAAGTTATTTTTCACTTTGTAGTGTTTTGTTTTGGAAGTCGGTTTTATTTTTTGCTAAAAAGTTTTTATATTCAATAACTGTCAATAATAACGTATTTAAGACGTCGTAAGTTTCTTTAAAATGTGCACCATACGCCACTGGAATGGATGGAAATTGGTTTCCGTTGTGAAGAAGCACGTCTTTCAAGCTAGTTTTAGATGAATCTATAAACAGCCTCCATTCATCTGCTGGTGTGGTAGTCTGGTGACCCAATTTAGCCAATAAACTAACAACATCGTTGCAATAAATTAAATCTCCATCTTTAGAATAGAAATCCACGTACGAATCACGTCGTTTACGATATATAGTAACGGTAACGTTTGGTTGAAGAAGATTCCATTGCTTTAATCTTGAACCTAATAGTTCAGGTCTAAGTCTCTAACAAAGTCGCCGAGCTCAGCTTGGCCGTCCAAATGTGGTGATTTAGATGTACTTGCCACTTGGAAGTCGTCACATTCATCATCAGAAGCTGAAGTAGTACTTGAGCGTTAAACGTGACTTCGTGGCTTAGGTACTGGAAGATCATCTGAATGTGGTATTGGTTTTATTACGGAAGACACCTCTGCGTAATTTACTGTGTGCTTAGATTTCTTAGAAGAACCTCTGGCATCCGTAAGACAAAAATAACAGTCACTCACATGATCCTTAGGTTCTCGACACATCATAGGTTGACCAAAAGGCATCTTTGTTGGTTTCCCATTGAACCAGTTCGTCAAGTTCTTGTGGCATGAGTAACAACAGATATTTTATATATAGATAGTAACAACATTTGTCTTGGTTGCGGATGTCTAAACCAAAATATGCACGATAACACTTCGTAATCAAATGCGGTATACGTTTTTTTTTTGACACTGGCGAATATAAACTGCAAATAAATCCGGATAATCAACACAAAAGTGAGGCATGGTGAAAGAACTAAATGTATACTTGCACTACAAAATATTATTGTGATCGTTTCTAAGAAAAATTTAGAGCTACCCTCCTGAATTGATAAAAAAAGTGATTAAAAGGAAAAAATTGAAATCTCCTTTTCTATACGTGATTGAAATAAATAATTATTTTTCTGATATTAGGTGCACGAATAACTACGAAATAGCCTAGTGATCAGAGGTAAAGGCAAAGACTGGCACAGGCCGATGCCCAGCAGTCGGTGAAGTCAGGCTGTGGAGTATGATCATGATGATGATGAAACGGCAAATGGTGTTATTAATGGGATAGGCAACAGTCATTTCCGTCTGCTAATTTGTTATGAGTAGTGAACTGGTGGTAACATCAACTTCAACATCTTTATTGTAGATTATAGGTACCTACCTGTTGTATGTATGTACCTACATATTGTAATACAGGTCTTAAATAATTAAATTGTGATCAGCTATGTCCCGCCCTTAGGGGCACACAATAATTACATAGAAATAAAAATTTACATTATTGTTAGATTTCACATAAAATATAAAAGGATAATAATAATAAGACGGAACGAATTCAGGTAGATACACATCAGTGGGCCACTGAACGCATCATGACTGAGGAGGACTGCGTTGGAGCAGTGATTTGTCTAATAGGAAGTTTTTTAGAATAGTAGCACTTGTTTACTAACAGACCACGGAGATTATTTTTAAACTTTTTAATTTCTGTAATTATTGTAATAGGCCCCGGAATATTATTAAAGATGCGTGAAGCTGTACAAAATATACTTTCATGCATTAGATGAGTCTTGCTAGCTACGGAGCGCAATTTTTCCTTACGCCGTATATGCGTGTAGTAATTATACATGTCAATATTATTTTTAACAAATACTGCGGCCTCAAATTGTATAGCTCGTGGCTAAGTAATAACAGCTGCACGGATCGGTCCATCAGGTTAAGCTACGATTGCCGGGGGTGGTCTGTGGATGGGGGACCATATTTTCATACCGAGACTCCTCCGTGCCTCGGAAAGTACGTTAAGCCGTTGGTCCCGGCTGTCTTTCGAGAATCTGACAGTCGTTACGGGTCGTCAGCAGCCCGAAAGTCTGACAACCAGTCTTACCAAGGGGTATCGTATTACCCAGTAACTGGATTGTGGAGGTCAGATAGGCAGTCGCTCCATGTAAAATACTGGTATTCAGCTGCATCCGGTTAGACTGGAAGCCGACCCCAACATAGTTGGGAAAAGGCTAGGCAGATTGACTACGGCCTCAAATATATAGACACATGTCAGAGTTGACACGTTCATTTTTTTAATGGCTTACAGGAGTCAGTTTTATATAAGTTGATGATGCAACGTTTTTGAACAATGAAAGCACGCTCCTTGTCTGTCTGATAAGAATATTCGTTGCACCAGCAGTACTGGACAATATTGGGTATTTAGGATCGCAAATCATCAAATACAGTGTAGCTGCATATAGCTGCAGCATAGCTGCTGGGGAGTTTGTTGCGCCACTTCTAATTCCCAGCTAAATGAAAAATGAAAATGAAATTTTGACGTTTGCTGATTCTCAGCCTAGTTTAAATAAAAGATTATTGAATAGATACACGACAGTTTTCAGCATAGTTTTTCGATTTACCCATAACTCCTGCGAATTCCAATACACATAAGAACTCGATCAAGGCGGGCTAGACGCGAGACTGTCGATATCGTCATATTGATAAACAATGTCTAATAAAAACTACAATGTCTCGCGAATTCGTCTTTTGTTTATGTCTGCGATATCTTCGGCTTTTGAGGTTGACCAGTCTGGCTGCTCATTATTTATTAGGTATTAGATTTGTGTTTGATGTTTTATGAAAACGATTATTGAACGAAAAATTTATTGCTTTTGTATTTTTTAAAGAATAAATGGGACTTCTACAAGGCAAAGGCTCATTAAAGAGACGGTTAATTATCATTTTAGTTTGTGCCTCAACGAAGTACCTAGTCACGGCGCAAAATTCAAAAGCAATTTTCTCGTGAAATAACTATTGTAACGATAATTATAGATCGGATACTCGGACGTATATCTACCTAAAGTTGAGATGTTGCCTAATATGTAATTCATTTTTGTATCGATTGTAAAAATCTTGCGATTCCGTAATTGATAAATATAGTACTTTTTGACTATAGAATCGTATGCTAGCTAGTGTTGTAAAGTAAACAAACATATCTACGAGTAGTTATGTGAACCCGGTCCTGATATTTTTTAAATAAATAATACCACTTACGTAAAGTCGTTTCTATACTTGTATGTGTTGGATTAGTTATGCATTCCCGGATTTTCTAAAATCCCGGGACTTAGGTATATTAAAAAAATTATTAAGAAGCCGCTTCCGTAGTTGCTTAGCCAAAAATTAACTTTTGGTAAATATGCATCCGATTATCCGATATCTGTTCATAATAGTATAGTTTCGGAAATGCTGCTTCGTAACACCATAAAATGTATATGAAAACTTTTGGAGAAAGAACTACCTGACGTAAGCTAAATTTTTATGGTCGTGACTGTACATACCGCCTCGCGCCTTGGCCAAAAGTATTGAGCACCTTACAAATTTCGCTCGTACACGGTCAGTATGGAAAAAAACAAATCTATTGTTTAACACATTATCTGCTTAATTCTTAGCGAAATGTATGCAAACGCTTCTTTATGCTACACTAATCCTGTGTGGCAAACGCTCGGGTGCGTGCAAAAACTATCTTGAGTGTAGACACCCTTACCGACCCTTATTTTACGATGTTTTCGAAACAATAGAGATGCACAACGAACGCACAGGTGCGGCGCGCCGCACTCGAAGTAAGTTATGTAAATTGTATGGACGCGCATACGCGCCGTCAAGCACCTGGTGAACGTCCGAAAACGCGCATGTGCGTCTGCCGCGCCTAATGTATTAAGGGTTCTTTTGTCCCGGCATCTACAAAGGTTTATAAATATGACTCACGCCGCATCTAGCCATAAAACACCTGGGTGCAATAAAATTTGTCTTTTTACAATTTTTGTATTTAATTATCAGGGCCTCAAGTCTGCTATTACAATAGTGTCAGAATGGTCTGTCATTGATTTCATAATTGTTGATTTTGACAAGTTTTGTAATTTGCTAATAAGTATAATGGCGTCACTATGACTTTCCAATGGTCAACCACTGACACTCCATTGAAAGAAATGGCTTAAAATGCTAATCTCTTACATAATGGTAACAACAATGTTACTAACCATATATGAGTTGGCTCGAAATAAAGTTTATTCTATTCTATTCTATAATGACAAATGAAAGACTGACGTATGCGGTAATCTGCTAAAATTTTGACAGTTCCTTTGATCAGTACCACGATTCCATTACGAGACCACTGACCTACCAATGATCGACCATTATGAATTTAGCAGATTACGAACTTTTAGCAAAATGACAATGGGATCGTGTTGGAATGACGAATTCATAAAAAATAGCAGACTTGGGGCCCAGTTCGCTGCTATCGCTTATTGTGGACACATCCAGTGATCTAGTGCGCTTTGGGTGTTTTATTTCAGAAGATTTTAGTGATATCGTTGTAATATGCCAAAACTAAACGAGCTTTCATTAGAAAAACGGGTGCAGATACAGCTTTTGCATGAGCAAGGGAGATCACAGATAGAGATTTCCAAAACTGTGAAATGTTCGCGCCGATCCGTGCAATATGCTAGTAGCAGATAATCGCTCAATAGAGCGATTATCTGCTACCGGATCACATCAAAACAGATCAAGAACCGGGTGCAAACACATCACCACAGACCGTCAGGATCGTCAGTTACTGAGAGAGTCATTAAAAAGTAGGAAAAAAAACATCTTCAGAGCTCGCTGTTGAGTTGTCAGTAGAAATTAAGAAAGACATTTCTGCTCGAACTACTCGTAGGAGACTTCAGGAAGCTGGTCTGAAAGGCTGTAAAGCCAAGAAGAAGCCGTGGCTCTTCGACCATAACAAAAAAGCTCGGTATAAATGGGCCTTAAAACACCGAAGTTTCACCGCAGAAGATTGGTCAAATGTTGTGTGATCAGACGAATCAAACTTTCAGGTGAGTAAGTCAATTTAATGCCCCAATAACTTTTAATGAAATGGTTTAAAAACCAAATGCATTGATATAAGTTATTTTAATTTTCCGGAACTCAATATTTTTCTCTTTATTGCAGATTTTTGGTACACCTGGTGTGACCTTTGTGCGTCGCCGGGTGGGCGTAGAATTTAAGCCAGAATGTGTGATCCCAACCGTAAAACACGGGGGCGGCAGCATAATGGTCTGCGGTTGCATGACTGATTCTGGAGTTGGCGAATTGTTCGTGTGTGAGGGCCGCATGAACTCGTACTAAGTACATAAATGTACTAGAAACTGCGCTGCTGCCTTGACTTACGACACTTTTTGGCGACACGAACATGGATGATGTTAAATTCCAGATATACGAGTATAAGAGCCATAAGATAACGTGCCATGCCACATATCTGCCCGCACTATGACATGGTTTCGGGAAAATAACACAGAACTTCTAGACTGGCCTGCCCAGTCTCCAGACCTGAACCCCATATATGTTCTATGTTCTATGTTATTGGGTTTGGTTTCCGCACTTAATCCTTCAAGTGGACCATTGTGCGTGAGCCATAGCGGCCGTCGGGGTTTATTCCAACCAGCCCACCTCCCTCCAGAAGTTGGTCACGGCTTCTGGTCTGTTCAGAACATCTGTTAAAGATTTGGGTGTCCCGAGGGTTTCTGTTCTAATCTGGGCAACGCCTGTGCACTCGAAGAGCACATGCGGAACGGTTTCCTCAGCCTCCATGCAAGCTCTGCACAGAGGGCTGTCCGTTATGCCCATTGAACCCCATATAACATTTATTTGTGCCGTAATTAAGGCAAAGGGTGGACCCACAAAATATTAATTTTCTATTAATAAATAGTAAATTAAACCTATATATAACGTTTTGTTTTATTTCGATTTGATACTCCTCAAAAAACTGAAAGATGTTATGGGTGCTCAATACTTTTGGCCAAGGCTGTACGTGGTCGTAGGTATCGTCGTGGACCCCTTTAAAACAGGCTGTACCTAATAGCGAAATAATACCCTATGGATTCAGAAGTGAATTTCATGATCATCTTTACACTATAAGTTGGTAATATACGTATAAGAGATGTATCGCGGTTTCTTGAAAAGTTTCGAAAACCAAAAAATAGGCCAAATTGCTTTCACTGAATAAAAACATCACCGTCTCATCTTATAAATTAAAAACTTACATTTTTTTTTCACTGAAATATAAATTATTTTCAGTTCACAGTAACACTTTCAGCGCATTTCTCACGATGCTCTATATCGGGAGCTGATCAGGTTCATTGACCTGCGCCCACGCACGCGACATTATTGCGCCGACTCCTGCGCATATACAAAATTACAAAGGGAACCTTGAAAGAAATGATTTGGCATCTTACCTTAATGAGTAAAATATTGTTAGCTTATTTTTAAAATAACGACACGCCCCGCTCTAATTTCTGTAGCTTTTTTTGATTTCTTTTCTCACTTTTTTGTTATTGTACGATAGGTAATAATAATAATAATAATAATATCCTAGGACATTGTTCACACACGGTCATCTGATCCCAAACTAAGCAGAGCTTGTGCTATGGAAACCAGATAACTGATAAACTACATACACTACTTTTTTTTTTGTAAATACATACTTATATAGATAATTACACCCAGACTCAGGACAAACAGACATGTTCATGCACACAAATGTTTGTCCTGGATGGGAATCGAACCCACAACCAGCGGCATGGCAGGCGGAATCTTAACCAACCACGCCATCTGGCCTGTCAATAGGTAAATATTTCTAGAATCTTAGTTTATTGGGATAGGAGGAATAAAGGCAAGAAAGAGATGGGCTCTGTTCCTCGTCAGTGTTTACTCAGGCCAGCCAATAAAAGCAAGCCAGATGTGAGGCACAAGATTTCTCCCGGGAGATAGGGTCCGGGGGGTCGCTACTGCTCAACAGCTCGCCACATGCTACCCTGCGGGTTATGTATCTCTCTTGGTCTGGCTCCTCACCGTAGACCTGTTTCGCCAAAGTATACTCTACCGGCACAGACAGCTTAGGAGAGCGCAACCCCACCACGGCGTCAACATGGAGATACGTCGCGCGTCGGTGGGGTTATTATTATTATTTTAAAATGTCTTAGACATAATCTCGGGACCCTAGGGTCTCGGACCTTTGAAAACGGTACTAGGAGCTGTAGCCAACATTATTCTCTGGTCTGTACGCGTCTCATCCAGGTCTTCCCCCCACCTAGTTGCTGGTCGGCCAACGCTCCTTCTATCATCATAACTATGAACAATCAGACTATCAGAATTTATAATATGTTGAAATGAATACAAATTTTTATAAAAACCGGTCAAGAGCGAGTACCATCATATATTAAAAAAGTGTGCTATTAAGAGACATTGTTTTATTTTTCCTGTAATCTTTGCATACATTTCTATCACATAGAATAATTTCAGATTTTTTTCTATGCAACTTCTGAGATAAGGGAGGGGGGAGCGGTATTTTTTTAACATTTTTCTTCAAAAGTCGAAAACTATGCGGCCAAAAAAAAAATGTTTGAGAATGTGCAAACAGCCCTCTTTTATATTATACCCTTCATGCCCTAGTAGCCCCACTTCGATTTTTTTAAGAAGGAGGTCTGTTTAATAATTTTTAAGACGCCCTTTCAGTCCCTGTTGCAAAAAAAATAAATGTATCTTTAACACTTGGGCAAATGTTATCTAAAACTATTCCAAAATTAAAGTTGATTGCATTAGTATTTCTAGAGATATCCAGCTGTGACAGACAGACAGACTGAGTGGCACCATAAGGGTTCCTTTTTACCATTTTGGTACGGAACCCTAAAAAGATAACAATCAAAAGTTCTCTCTTTTCCTGAAAAACTTTTCATCTGTTTTCCAAACTTTCTTCAAGCTCCAATAATGCATTTCGCCCGGCGTTCTGTTTATGTCTGTATCTAAATCGGTCGCTCGCCTCCGTAACTAACCTTGTTTCGATTGTACCGGCAGTGTCACGGTTTGTGGGTGAGCAGACTTACAGGTAAACAGAGGTGGATATTTTGAGGGTAGGTGACGTATGTAAATACTTAGTGGCTAAATGGAAACATGGTGGCCAGAACTGGACTTATATGAATCTTAGTTGTAGAGCATGCGTGGTACGTGAGGTAGGACGCCTTCAGGCTAGGTAGAGCGACGATCTTCGCAGGATGGCTGGTAGCTGCTGCATGAGATTTGCCAGAAATCGAGTTGAATTGTGTGATCAGATGTGGACTGCTATAGGCTGATGATGATGCGTGGTGACTCGTTGCTTCTCGGTATGAGAATTTAAGGGTCATTTGCTTTTCAGTGGGAAAGTTAAGATGTCCCAGCCAAAATAACCTATAAAAAAAACCAGTCAAGAGCGAACAAGTCGGACTCGCGCACCGATGGTTTCGTACCATAAAAAAAAGTGTCCTATTTAGAGACATCGTTTTATAGTTTTATCTTTGCATAAACTTCTATCACATAGAATAATTTCAGATTTTTCTCTATGCAAACTTCGGAGATAAGGGGGGGGGGTATTTTTTTTACATTTTTTATCAAAAGTCGAAACTATTCGGTTTGAAAATGTGCAAACAGCGTTTTTTCATAAATGATACCCCACATGCTCTAAGGGGGGCTCCCTTCGAATTTTTAAGAACCCATCAGTCCCAGTTGCAAAAAAATAAAAAAAATATTTCTTTCTTATTTGCAAAAGGCAAAATTATTTAAGGGGCCTCTGCGGGTTGGCTTCGGCTCCTCGTACGCCTTCCAAAGGTCTGGGACCCCTCTAAAAAAAAAAAAAATAACCTCATCGCTGTATCTCTACGTTGACGTCGTGGTAGGGCTTGCGCGCTCCGAACTTTAGGTTTGTGCCGGTAGAATTTACTTTGCCGGAACGGGTCTAGGATGAGCTGTTGGGCAGTAGCGACCTCACGGACCCTATGCCTTCCTAAGGTCCGGGACACAGGGTACCGAGATTTAGAAACATAATAATAAAAAAAAAGTAAATGTATTACTTTGGTGATCCTTTAGGGTTGCTTGGATTTGCTTCTTAAATACATTTTACTGAGAAAAAGAATGTCGACTGAATTAAACTCATTGTTAAGCAATTAAAGAAGTTATGCAATTATCTATCTATTTACATAATTAGGTGCCTGAAAATGATTAACACAACACACCTAGGCGTTCTTGTAGAAGTAAAGCAATTGAATTATACTCACCACGAATTTTACTCTTGTCCCATACTTTCCCTAATCGCGGGCTTTTTATCCACTATCTGTTACATACAATGCCGTTACCGATTCAGGCTCTTAGTGATGTTTAATTTCAATCTCAACATATAAAATACCCTAGTTATCCGCATTTAATAGCACATAAATCTGAGTTATAAACGTTGATACTACGCAGCCTATCACTATCACTGTCTATCATTCAGCAACTGTTTATATTTCTTTGTTATTTTCATTGTAAATCTTTTTAACCGTCCTATTGTGTCCGCCATCTTTTTCGGAGTTAAACCGAGAATGGATCTGTGGCGTAATTGTTTAGATGTTACTGTTCTATTAGCTCTGTTTTTAAATCTGTGTCAATTACATGCGACATTGTATCGACAGTAGTCTTTTATTTTTATGAAAAAATAAATGCGGAAAATGTCAATAGACTAGGGACACACTCATACTGAAAACTTTTTAGGAAAACACATTTATAGAAACCGTTTTCAATTTTTAAATAGCTTTTTATACTGATTTAAATTAGCATCGGTCGGTTATAATCTTAAAATAATTTCGTAATACGATTATACGCAGAAATCGTACAGCGTCTTTCGCGTTCAATATAATAATGCATTCAGGATATTGATGGGGTTGCCCCGCTTCTGTAGTGCGCAGTGTTGCCACCTTGGTTTTTGAAAAGAGGCAGTCGAACAAGCTCGAAAGAGCTAGATTTAGCAAATTTTGCCATCAAAAGAGGTGCTAGAAAGGAAAAAAACATAGATAAATGCAAAGGGTTAAAAATTGTTTATTTGAAACGTATTAATTTCAGAAAAATTTCATTATAATTAAGTTATTAAATCGTTAAAAATCCTCATCGGAATTTTCCAAAATCATATCTGCCGAAGCAGAAACAGTTGATGGCTGATTGACATTTTGTGTTCTTAGCCAATTTGAACGAGTAGGTATTTCAAATTGCTCCCACACTTTTTTATTATTTCAGTTGGCACCTCGTGGGAACAGCAAGACGAAATCTATACTACATGACGCGCATTGTTTCATAACTTGGTAATCACGGTGCGAAGTTTTCGTCTCGCTTGAAAAGGGCTAGATTGCTCTTTTCGGGCTAAAGCATGAAAAAACGAGTTTTCCTACAGTGAAAAGTGCTAGATCTAGCCCGAAAAGGGCTAAGGTGGCAACACTGGTAGTGCGTCAGGGATGTTTGCTGAAGCTCGAGTCGACTGTTTTTATACAACGATGAGAAAACGATGCGCTTCCCTGGTGCGCCGCGTGCGGGCTAGCCCCAATCTTATTCTGAGCTGCGTGGCGAGCAGACTTGATTGTTTGGTGGGTCGCTGCTGCAAGCTGTCCACCTCGGTGGTAGGAGTGTGGCTATAGTTGCAAAACTTCCGAAAAATTCTGAATAATTCCGGAATACTTCTGGGGAAAGTTTCTTTAAATCAGAATTATTCAAAATGAATTTAATTAAAATTTTTATTTTTTTTTTGCTGAAAAATCGTATTTTGCATCGATCGTCGATCGCCGCCGCCGCTGCCCCTCTGTGCGCCGGCCACAGCCGCCGCGCCGCGCACGCCCGACTGCCACGAGTCATGTGTGCAGGCGATGGCGGTGCGGGGTGCGGTAAGAGGGGAGATGCTCCCCGGAGAAGTTTTCCCCCCCGCGAGAAACATTCGTACCCCGCAATCGAATGTTTCCGCCGAATATTTCGCCCGAATAATTCAATGGGAATAAACGTTGAAATATTCCCAAAGTTTCGGAATATTTCGGAATACTTCCGAAGTATTCGACGGGAATGATTCGGAATTTTTCCCGCCAGCATCTATAAGTGTGGCAGTGACTCGCCTACCACCGATTCATGGTTTTCAGGTTAAATGATTAGAATAGGAATACTAACATAGGGGTAAGGAATATTGTTACTAACATAATTGAGTCTTGTTACTTGTAAATAAAGATATTATTATTATTTTATTTACGGAAAAATATCCATCTACTACCTCAGACTAAATCAAACATTTTAATAATATAATATCATTGACACCACGACATAGCGCTGTCAACAGTGACGTGAGGGCTCACATTTCGGGTTTCGTAAACATGTGTGCACTTAGTGAGACGTAGTTTAGTTGTAGTTTGGTGTAAATGTGTGCGTGTGAGCGTGTATGCACAGAGCAAGGTGTAGTTTTTCGCATGCATCACTGTATTCTGCCGTGATATGGAAGATGGTGGCTCTTTCGTACAGCCGCCTTCTTCCATATCACGGCAGTATTGTTCGCAGCGCTATGTCTGTGTTTTTTAATTAGGTAAGTAGTCAAGAGTGTATTACATACTTTTTAAAGTGTTCCAACTCTCAACGTCTCGGTAGAGCTTACAAAACTCCAGCATAAAGGATATACATAATAAGTCGCTCTTACATTAGAAGGCAATCACATGAGAGGAAATCCAATAAATAAAAGGTCGGCTTATTGTAAGAACTCATAAGTGACCAAAATGAAATGATGAGAAATCAATAAGTGAACTTTTAAAATCTTAAACATACAATAGAAGTTACCGACTTCAAGTGTTGGTTATAATAACGTCTAAATTTGTAAAACTGGAAGATAGTGAGTTTTTGCATAACATTAAACGCATACAAATAAACTCCTTTGTGCTTTGATGATTTTTTGTAATTAATGAGTTCTTGCAATAAGCCGACGAAAATATTATCATCTAATGATATTATAAGTAAAGAGAGGTAGATAGGTTATACACGCTCCAAAAGTGGCACGTCAAAATCTGGCTAATTAGCCACATTTTTGTAATCTTGTCTCTTTTTCGCTTCCGATAATTACGACATGCCGTCCTACTTCCACGTATCATCTAATAGTTCGACATTTGTGCTGTTTTTGAACATCGAATGTTGGGTAGGTAACGTATCTACGTCTCTTTACTATTATCATTGTTATCATCACATAACCCTTAACTTACAATAATACATCTATCTACACTGTCGCCAAAGGGTCGATCCACCAGGGGGCGCCAGCGTACTATAAGTAAAGATTGCCGCAACCGATATGGCGATGGGATTTTCCACCCATGTTAGTTGGATGTTTGGGAATCCCGTGCGTGACAGCTCGCTGCTATGGCAATCTATAGAAAGGAATTTATTTAAGGGTTGTTGCTGGGGTAGTTTATATCAGATCGATTTTGTTATAGACTGTTGAAATGCTAAAATATTTGTATACCGTAAAATGGGGTTAGTTTGATACTACGGGGTTATTTTGACAACTAATTTCGACTTATGAACAACTTATTTTTATAATATCTACAACGCCATATTAAAAAGAAACTATCAGAACTGCCGACTACTGATAGTATGTTTTTAAAATGGCGTTGTAGATATTATAAAAATAAGTTTTTCATAAGTCGAAATTTCTTATCAAAGTAACCCCGTAGTATCAAACTAACCCCATTTTACGGTACTGTCTGTCTCCGTGTTCTGATGCTATTTAAAATAATCAATCACACAAAATATAAAGTTTAGTGATATAGGCAATGATATTAAACAAGATGTGTTACGTTAATAGATACTCGTTTAAAATCTGGTCCTGCTCAATGTCTCAAAAAAAAAAGGGGTCAAGTTTTTTTATTATTACGCCTTGCTTGACGTGCATTAAAGACAATAGCCCAATTTACCCCAATTGGGACACTTTCGAGTCTTTCGGTGAAAGCTAAAGGAATAAAAATGGACTTAAGAGTCCATTTTTATGTTTACAGCCTTAAGGAACAATAGCTTAATAAACCTTCATAATCATAATTTTTTTCTACAACGATACACTATTTACTTTTTATACACGGTCGATTTTAATATCTAATTTCGGGTACCTATAGACATCTTTAATGAGCTCTACTGAATAATTTATAAAATGTGACTTGAGGTCCTTTAGCTTTCACTTACAGATATATCCTGCCTCATTTTAATATACAAGTAACATCATTCAAGTAACATCATAGATAACACAGGAGGAGGAGCTCGTGGTTAAGTAATAACAGCCGCACGGGTCGATCCATCTACGCTTGCCGGGGTTGGTCCGTAGATGGGTGACCATCTTTGTACACCGAGACTCCTCCGTGCCTCGGAAAAGTACGTTAAGCCTTTGGTCCCAGCTGTCATTCGTGGATCTTTGGCAGTCGTTACGGGTCGTCAGAAGCCCGAAAGTCTGACAACCAGTCTTACGAAGGGGAATAGTATTCCCTAGTAACTGGGTTGTGGAGGTCAGATAGGCAGTCGCTCCATGTAAAATACTGGTACTCAGCTGCATGCGGTTAGACTGGAAGCCAACCCTAACATAGTTGGGTAAAGACTAGGCAGGTTGATTGATATAGGCAACACAGGCGGGCCCAACCAATGATATTATAAGTAAAAAGACGTAGATACGTTACCTACCCAACATTCAATGTTCAAAAACGGCACAACGTCGAACGTCGAAGATGACACGTGGAAAAAGGACGGCATGCCGTAATTATCGGGAGCGAAAAAGAGACAAGACGACGAAAATGTGGCTAATTAGCCACATTTTGACGTACCACTTGCGCAGCGTGTATAACCTATCTACGACTTTTTACTTATAATATCATTGGGCCCAACGATCATATTGGGTGGGCCAATATGTAATCAAAACACTTCTCGGTAGCGAACATGAGGTCACAATGTGCAATTGGAGGGAGCTGAGAAATTAATTTCTTTAAACTTTAATTTTATTTCGACAAATGCCGTGATCAGTTTCCGTAACATACCACGACCTCCTATGGCCGCTACATTTAACCCGTGGTTTAGTGAGTCCAGAAAACACGCTCGGACTAAACGTATCGTATCAAAAATAATCCTAAAGCATTTTGTAAGTATCACCCATAGGTATGAATAAAGACTTCAAAGTAAATAATAATTATTTATCTGTGAAACCAGTATTTCCAATTCAAAAGTCGTTCTAAAAAACTTCCAAAACTGTAAAACGCGTCATTCTACTTCATAAAAACCTTTAATTCATTAAACCCAGCGGTTTCTCAGGCTGTGCGTTCACAGCTTGAGAAACCGTTTGGTCTAGAACCATGAAACTATACACAAGAGTTCCTTATAACGAAAGTGAGCTATAAAGGAAGGATTGCCTCAACATGTTAAGACAGTCGTTACGGGTGTCAGAAGCCGGAAAGTCTTGACAACCAGTCTTACCAAGGGGTATCGTACGAGTATTACCCGGTTACTGGGTTGTGGAGGTGAGATAGGCAGTCGCTCCATGTAAAATACTGGTATTCAGCTGCATCCGGTTAGTCTGGAAGCCGACCCCAACATAGTTTGGAAAAGGCTACTCAGATGAAGACGGTTAAGACTTATAAAAGACTTATAGACTGGTGGGTGACGACGGCTTAATTTGGAGACTTATTAACATAAAATTAAATAAATAGTAAGATGTTAAAAATAATAAATTAATTGAAATCTGAGATTACTTCTTAGAAATGTTTTAAAATTATTCGATCTAATTTCTTTCCATTTTAAATAATTTAGAATTTACGTATTTTGACATATCGTTATTTCAGATAAGTGATGTAGAACTGTACATTACTTACACTTATATAGGGTTATTTGTAAAACACCAGCAACCTGTTAAGCGGTCATTATACTCATCATTATGAACAACTTTTACTATGGGACCAAACCTGAAATCGCAAAAAAAGAATCAGCTGTTCAGTACATTTTGACGAATTATGCGAACATAAATGTACTGAACAGCTGATTTTTTTTCGCGATTTCAGGTTTGGTCCCATAGTAAAAGTTGTTCATAATGATGAGTACAATGGCCCCTTAAGAGGTTGCTGGTGTTTTACAAATAACCCTGTAATAAGTTAAAAATACTAACTGAAATCTGATTTTAATAAGGTTAGGTATCGTTTACAGCAGGTTAAATCACGATTCACGGGCTATTTGTAGTAAGCGACATGTTTGGAACTTTACATGAGAGCATTTCAAAGTTTCATTATTCGGAAAAAAGAACATTGTAAAAAAGAATCAATATTTTTTACGAAAAAGTGGCCTATCGACGGTTAAAAGTCAATAGTGTCTATCTCTGATTTTTACGTTTTTCACTTTTTAATGCAGGTAGATATGATTATAACTCAATATCGGCCAGGATGTCGCTTAATACAAATAGCCCGTGACCTCTCGATATGTGTTTATTCAGCACGTAAAATGTTTTTCCCTTGAGTGTACCATAACGACGAATCGACGAAATCTGGCAACTGGAAACTGTCGAGTTCTTACCTAACCTTTTATTTTTGCATACTGAATGTTGACATGACTATTTACTTTGTACAGTATTATATTATTTTAATTTATTGTGAATGTGAAGACTATGTAGGTCATTGCTTTTTTTGTTTGTTTTATTTTTTCTCTCAGTTATTTTTAATCATCGTCTGGCAGTTTGAGTAATTTATGCGGCCTACCCCAATGTCCTTTCTTTGGTATTGTTCGTCGAATCGTTGAGCTCCTTAAGTTCTGAGTTGAGCTGCGCGATTACTGACAAATGCGTGCACTGACTGGACAGGTCCTCTCAATCTGTGTGGTTCTTTCCTCAAAAGACCATTTCAGACACCAATCTACATGGTCTTCACATGAAGTGACCAAGATTATGTCTGGACTTTATAAGAGACTGTGACCTCTGAGTTTGTTTCGGCCTTTCTTCTCAGAGTAGTCAGATAGGAAACGCCGACCTCATCTAGTTTAAAAAAAAAAAAAAACATGATTGACTTGTAAAAGTGTTTGTACAAACCTACTTACCTACAGAAATAAAAATCATTTATCATTTATCATTTAACCAATCAGTGAAACTGACTAATCGATGAAACTGGCGAATCAAATCAATTGACTACTGAAGGAAACTGAGCAGAATTACGCGGATTCCTTGTAATGTTAATAAATTAAACTGTAACAAATTAAATTGATAGTTACCTATCAAACTCAAGTGTATCATAACACACTCGCATCAGATGTCAGGTAGAACCTTCTCCTCAAGGTCCCAACCTTCAATCATCTACCATCATTAGCTAGAGGGGTCATAACAAGCGTCATTACATTAGCCGTAAGCTTTTAGTTAACTAGGGGTGGGACGCCGTGACGTCATCAAGGTTGCGGGGCAAGGCCGGGGCTATTAATGTAGCCGAGTTGATAAATATAGATGGTGGGTGTCTTTTTATGGGATGGTTTATAAGGTCAGGTTGGAGGCTGAAAGTGTGGCGATTTTAAGCCACATTTAGACAGACTGTAGCAAGAAGGCATGCTGTCTAATTTGTTGGTTTTATTCATTCCTGAGGTTTTAACCGACTTCCAAAAGGACGAGGTTCTCAATTCAACTGTATTTTTTTTTTTTGTATGTTTGTTACGCGATTACTCAAAGACGGATGGACCGATTTAGAAAATTCTTTTTTTGTTTGATAGGGTATACTTCCGAGGTGGTCCCATATAAATTTTATTAACTTTGCTTGGGGAGTTTTTGAGTTAGCTTCAATAATGCGTATATTTCGCACTTATTTTATGTGGATGATGTGATGGTGTTTTAATAACTTCCTATCACTGTATTCGAATTTGTGTGGGGTAGGTTCCACAACTAAAAAGTGAAAAATAAAAACTTTTTAGCAAAAAATAAAACCGACTTCCAAAACAAAACACTACAAAGTGAAAAATCACTTTAATTTCGGAAGTCGGTGGCAAAAAACGAAAATACAAAACCCAAGACACCGACTACCGAAATTAAAGTTATTTTTCACTTTGTAGTGTTTTGTTTTGGAAGTCGGTTTTATTTTTTGCTAAAAAGTTTTTTAAAACAACAACAAGTTAAGGATGTCTAGATCCTCCTGTAAAAATCCCAAGAATTTTCGTAGCTTCGAATTTGCGTAATTTTCGGAGGTTTTCGTAGCTTCTCCGCTCAGCAAATAAATCGTTTAAAATACAAACCGACAATATTTGTTTAAGTTTTTCTAGAAAAGGTTGTATTACTCGTTGCTATTCCACCAATTCGCACTAAACGTTTCCAAATATCATTTATAATATAATCAAATGCGCACAGCAAAAAAGTGGAACCTGCGTCTGTGTTTCCAACGCATCCAACTCTAATCTCTTCAAAGTGAGATTGAACAGGCTTCTTCTCTCTCATCTCAAATAAAAACAAAAAATTAAAATTCTTTGACTTCAAGCGTTTATAGCCGGTTGTGCAATCATATTATATTCTGTGCTTATTCTACTTGTTGATTTCATTAGAATACCTGAGTTTTAGAAGCAGATTTCTACTGCCTGTAGCAATTGACCTGAAAAGTATGACTCTCTGAAATTGTAAAATGCCTGAAATCCAAAATACCGTGCGTGTATCACTTAGTTAAATACTACAATTTCAAGGCTCTATACATACTCGTACTTTGTGGCAGTCAGGCTGAATGTTCGCAATCCAAAATGGCCGTGAAACGTCACCGAAAATAAGTTTTGCCGCCAAAACAAACGCTGTCATGGCGATCAAAGTGGAACTTTATTAGTTTCTTTTGAAGAATCTTTAGGAAATTCTTGAGTTTTTAGAGTTTATTGCAATGACGTATGTAAGTGTTGTTTCAGTAGGTAATTAGGTTTTTTTATACATAGCATATGGCTGTTACATAACATTTTAGTGGTTTTTAGGAACCTAAATAGTGCCAACACAACCATATTACTTAGCCTTTGCAGTCTGTCAGTCACGCTCGGATGGTCTCGGAGCTGTATTTTTATAACCGTAATAGGTAGCTGGTTGAAAATTAGTCGGAATACGTGTTACTATGGCCTCAATCATGGCAAATAATAATCTAACGTTCTGAAGCCAAGTTTTGCTTGATCTAATTTCACGAAAATGGAACATGAATGAATACTGAAAACGTTTAAGTAATAAAAGCGTGTCAAAAATTAGGCTAACACGTTTGACGTGTGTAGATAAGTGCCTACCTACGTACATGAAGGTTGCCCTCATTTGTTTTTTTTTTTTTGTAGGTAGATAGACATTTATGGTTGACCCGGCTGAGGGAAATGCTGCCTTTATAGGTATAGAAGTGTTATCGCCTATGTCGACAGCTAAGCTAATTATGCATGTATGTAGATTGCTTGTAATGTCACTAAAGGGAAATGCCGATCGGCCACACAAAAAAAAAAAAAAATGCTTGAAATGAACAACAATGAAATATACGCCAAACTTGCTTTTGCCCGCGACTTCGCTCGCGTTAATTTAAAATAGAGGCTTAGGGCATGAAAGGTATGAAGCACACACACTTACTTTCGCCTGTATAATATTATAGTTAGGAGAGAGAAAAAAAGAGAAAAACGGGTCTATCGAGAGTCTACGACTCACAAAATGTATTAGGTACAAGTTTCTATAATAATATAATTCAATCATAATTCGAAAGACACGTGGCGCCATCTATTATCATAAGAACATTATTGTTGTTTTCCTCGGGAACAGAACTTTTTTTCGGGATGAAAGGTACCCTATGTCCGTGTCTGTATACGTGACAACGTATATGCAAAATTTCAGGATGATCGGTTCAGTGGTTTAGGCGTGAAAGGTAACAAACAAACAAACTTACTTTCGCATTTATAATATTAGTTAGGATTGCACTACAAATCGTAGGAAACCCATTACAATTTTAATAATTATCAAAAACCTAGGCAGAAGCCAGTTCCCAACATTTTTTTCTAAATGTAGGTTATGTCACGGATAAGGGTTAATATGCAACAATAAAAAACAACAGTCATTTAAATGTTTTAATCATCATTAAAAACCACTAATATATCATCAAGAAACTTTATAGGAGGATAGATATTGGATTGGTACCGGGCCTATGCTTAGTACCACATTATTGACATAGTATGGGCTCAAGTAGCAACTGTTCGCCGTCCCACTAGGCAGTTACAATTACGATGCTGTATAGTAAAGCCGGGTCGTCGTTTATGCGGGTCCAATTTAAATCCGTGTTCAAAAACGGGTAACGTGTGCAGAAGTAAAATCAAAATATTAAAAAAATGCCCACAGTTGTTGTTAAATATCGTAGAAAGTAATCTGTAACTGAAGTCGCAAACGTAAAACCATGAATCAATCAAGTAAAATTGAAAAAATTAAATGCGGTAATGTCAATCGGTCAGTAAAGGAAAGGACATGTGATTCATACAGCCTAACGATACGTTTTCTATTTTGAAAATATTTTTTTAAATATTGACATGCATATATTATTTTTAATTATTTATGTTTTAGTATACGTGTTTTATTAAAATACCTTTTGTTTTGTGTATAATAATTTAATAACGCGTCTAATTAGGAACAGCGCTACTTGACGGGTGAGTCCTATTACTGGCTAGACGTACGACACGTTGCGTGAGCTCAGCGCAGATCACGCAAGCTAACCACTCCAGGCCATTAGCTTATATCTGCGTCTTAATGACCATTAAATAGTTACAAAAATCGGTCCCCTATGACCATATCTCCTATGGCTATAGCTATGACCCATCTATTTATGAATGAGTCTCGAAACTTATTTCCTCCTATATAACCTATAATCTTGGGTCGTCAATTAATCAATCAATCTTTCAACACTATAAAACCCAACAAACGCCGTATATTGTCCCTCGTAGTAGACTAAGATAGGCCATGATAGCTCACATCACTGTACTCAATGGCCCTTATGAGTACCTACTCATAAAGTGATGGATGTAGCAATATTTCTAACGTCCACCATTATGTATAAGGCAATTAGACACACCCATGCTTCAATTAATAGGTACCTTTCCTATAAAGATTGAGGATCGCGTGATAGCACATTCTAAATAATGATTGGGGTGGAAAGGCCAGTCGGTCCCTAAATCGTCGATGAGGTGTAACCATTGATAACTATAAAGTTGAATAATATTTATAATAATTTGAAGCTGAGATTTATGGAGGAGCAGTGGTTACCCAGTGGTAACGGCCGCGCCTGACGAGCTGTAGGTCGTAGGTTCAAACCTAGAGAGGCGTTTACTTTGTGTAAATTATTTCATCACCACTGCTCTCAAAACGGTGAAGGAAAACATCGTGAGGAAACATGTTCTAGAACCAAAAATTCGAAGACATGTAATCATAAATCTTTATTTATCTCAACATCATATTACAGGCACAAGTTATTACTTAAATTAGCAGTGGTCGGAGTAGGTAGAGCTGTTTGGGGTGAATGACCGCAAACATTGATGTTAACATGGATATGCCTCTGGAATCCCGGGATTTTTAAATTGTCGATTGATTTAAGTGAGTTAATATGGGTAAGTGGGCAGTTATGAGCAGGTAGTAGGTGAGCACCCAAACAGTATGTATTTACTTATATATACACACAGGGATCCTGGAATGTTGTTAGAGGTAGCTTCGTGAAATATGAATTAATTAACACATTATCTGCTTAATTCTTTATGCAAACGCTTCTTTATGCTACACCCTTACCGACCCTTATTTTACGATGTTTTCAAAACAATAGAGATGCACAACGAACGCACAGGTGCGGCGCGCCGCACTCGAAGAAAGTTATGTAAATTGTATGGACGCGCATACGCGCCGTCAAGCACCTGGTGAACGTCCGAAAACGCGCATGTGCGTCTGCCGCGCCTAATGTATTAAGTAAAACTCTACCTACTCCTATAAAAACTACTTAAACAATGGTTTTTTAATTCCGAGAATTCCCGGGATTCCGGGAAATATTTGGCAAATCCATGTTATGTCCGCATGTCGCAAGTAGCAAAAACAGCTCTACCTTCTCCGACCACTGCTTATTAGACACCTACCCACGCTGGGCCCGCGTGGTGGATTACAGTCCACTATTCCTCACTGAGAGGACGACTGTGTCCCAGCAGTAAGAACATTGTAGGCTAATTATGCTTATTCGGATTAGACTTAGGCTTATTTATTTATTTATTTAGGCTAGCCAACAATTGTTCACACAATACATTTAAAATAATTTAATGAATAGTATATACTTTTATAAGTGCAACAATTACTTACAGGCTAACACAACACGCACCATTTACGGTTTTACAATCATATTTACAATTAAAGATATTCTATAATTTTTGGTAATTCATGCGTAAGTAACAGGAATAAAAATAATAATAATAAAAAAAAACAATTCATTCTAAATAAATTAAAAACAAAAACCTATTGAAAACACAAAAAAAAAAAACAAATTTCTCTCGGATTATCTATAAAAACGGAAAAAAAATAATTTCTGTTGCATGGGAGCCCCCTTAAATATTTATTTTATTCTGTATTTTAGTATTTGTTATTATAGCGGCAACAGAAATACATCATCTGTGAAAAATTCAACTGTCTAACTGTTACGGTTCATGAGACAGACGGACAGCGAAATCTTAGTAATAGGGCCCCGTTATACCCTTTGGGGACGGAACCCTAAAAAATGTACCTATGTTGGATTAGTGCATTTTATTAATAACTTAATTTGTGAATGTGAATATTGTAATTAATTTGTAAAGTTTGTAACGCGGATAAAAAAAAACTGTGAATCGCGCAAAAACTATCTAGCGTATTTTTATGAAACCTTCACCATTTTAAAGATAATTTAATTATTTATCTTTTAGTATACGTCTTTTAATATGCTACCTTTTGTTTTATGTATAATAAATTAATAATGCGTCTAATTTGGGACAGCGCTCCTTGATGGGCGAGTCCTATTACTGGGTAGACGTACGACGCGTTGCGTGAGCTCAGGAACACGCTAGCTAACCATCACTCAAGGCCATTGGCATATATCTGCGACTTAACCTCTCTTAATTTCCCCAACAATGTTAATGACCAACATTTCAAACAACCGATCATCAACCTCTATTACCTAACTCACAATTTATGACATCATGTCGACATAAAAATAGATTACGGTACCTAAGTATGTTGTATCGATAGCTTTACTGTCTGACCGATATCAGATAATTGGTAGTATCGACAATACATTGATAACAGATGTACGATAGTCAGAGCTTTAATGCTTACGAACGAAAGCTTCCTGGATATTTTGCGCTCTATTTTTATTTTCATCAGTGTTATTTTAGTAAATACCTATCAACCTTTTACCATCGTACCTAGCTGTGGTTTATTGGGATCAGGCGCAGTACTCGTAACCGGCGCACTGTGGATCGAAAAAAGGCTGTAGAAGACATAGGAACTTGCGGCGTTTTTTTTTTTTTTTGCTTGAATTGACTTCTAATAGCCAATATCATGCTTATGGATACAATTATATGTATCATAGGATACAATCTGATAGTGATAGGTGAATTGGCAACTTATTTCCTTTTTGTGCAAAAAAAATGTATGGGGCTGGTATATAAAAAAAAAAACTTACATCTCCGGAACCGCAAGTTCAACTATTTATTTATGATTTTTGGAGATGCTTCTTAGAACTACGACCTTTTGCAGCATTTTTTTTAAGCCTTATTTTTTTTCTTTTTTTAAATTAATATATTCTATAGGTAGAAATATATTACGTTATGTGATGTGGCTAGTTAAATAAAAACCGGCTAAGTGCGTGTCGAACCACGTGCAATGAAGGGTTCCGTAGTTGGGATGAATTTATCCCAAGAACAAACTTAACATTGTAGTTGAAGAACATGTTCAGCCATATTCCTACTGCCTATATGTTACTATATGTTTGTACGCGCAATATTGAGAGATTCACCATGTTATTTTAAGACCATAGACTTCTTATAGGTTTTCCTGTAATCTGGTATTGAACGTCTTCTGTATTTTTTTTTTTAATTTTAGGTTCAGTATTTTCGGAGATAAGGAGGGGATCTTTAAAATTATACAAAAAAATCTATTTTCAGACCCTCTCAGTGAGCCCTTTCATTTGATATGTCACACGGTACAGTTTCCTTTTCTTTTTTCTAATTTGTCTCCAAAAGTGACTTCCATATTCAAATCAATACAAAAGTCAGCAGCTGCTGGCACGTCATGACTGTGACAAGAAGGCTTCCACTCAGCTGATGCTGTGCTATGGGGGACGCACAGAACAGCGCTGATTTTCAGTGGTCACCCGAAAAAGACCTACGAAAACCAAGTCAGGTTTAATTGGTTTAATTGGCACAGTAGCGTTACGTGCAATATCTGCGCCATGGGTTAGCAGCTTATGTACAGCGGATGGCATATAGTACCAACTGTACGTACTTTTCGGCTATTTTTAAAGAATTATCTTTGAATTTGATTATATTAATAACTTCCACCGATGTTGTTATTTCCTGCAGAATCACTGCAAATCTGCGAACTAATTTTTCGGCTAGCCCAGTGATAGCAGCTATTTTGTCGGGAAATTCAAAAAATCTTTTTGCTGTATTCCCGTCATTAGTAGTTCCTGATCCTTGTTTCACAATATCAACCAGAAGATTGAGTTTGTTCTTAAACCTGTCCTGGATATGCTTTTTCCTGTACTTTTTGTGCTCATATTCTCTCGCAGCCCACTTAGAAAGAAAGAAAGAAAGAAAGAAACGAGTACGAGTAGCACGCAGCGTTTGACTTGGCTTCCGAAAGATATGTACAGATTTTATCATCGATCACCGTCATCATCATTTTATGACTCATAGTATTTTTATTGCACTCAGTGGGGACAAGAGACTTAATTTTGTTATCTTATCCATGGTTCCTTTGTTTTCGATAACTAAAGCTTCGTTTTCCTTTACAAAACTAAATTCCAATGGATGACAATATAATGTTGAGCAGGGTTTAGGATTCTCCCACAGAGTTTTATCTCCATCAGTCAGTTCTAGCGGTATAAGAGAGGTTGAGTCATCTTACTTTCTGTCCTTTTTCTGCTTGTACCGACTTTGGTTAGATGCATCATCGAAACCCCACTTCGATATCAGTCTTAACAGTTTGTAGCACATTGTAAGTAAAACTGTCAATTATCCTCTTTTCTGTGATAACCAGTAACGCTTGGAGAACAATCTTTGCTGATGAATCAGACACCGTCATTGATTGTTTCGGTCGATGAGCTTGTGTCTTTGAGCGAGTAAGAGGGATAAATATTTTTAACACCTTCTCGAGTGGTTGTTTCCCTTAGAGTCATCTATTATCATTTAGTCAGCTTCAAGGACAAAAGTAACCCTAAAGCTTTTTCTGGCGTATACAGGGTGAATTTATCAAGTGGGCGTGGATGGGCAAATTCTATATTCAAATCAATAATATTGTAATGCCGAATGCAGTACAATCCATGAGACGTCGAATCCAGCTATGTATTGAAAACAACGGTCATCATTTTGAACAGTTAATCAGTTAAGGTTTATTAAGTAGGTAACATAAGAAAAATAAAAAAAAAAGTGTTTTTGTTAAAAATAAGCTCTTTCCTTTCGAGTGCCGTATGTCATTATTTCTCAGAATTCGATCGAATGGTGTAATAATACAGTGTGTGTGTGTTTTTTTTTTCAAAACCAACGGGTTCGATTCCCAGCTTGAAATATTGATTTTTCAAAAATCCAATGATGCTGTTTTAGTTTTCATCAAATCGAGCCCGAGATTCCTTTGAGTACTTTTCCCTATTACTCATAGTTTCGGATATGGCCACCCTCGCCCACTTGAAAAATTCACTCTGTAGGTATATGACACGATGAACATTCATTTTTGTAGCTGCATCAGGATTGTTTAGCATATGTTCAATGATGGATGCAATGTCCTCACGACCATCTTCTTTTAGAAGTACTGCAGCTGAATGCGCCATCTCGTTTGCATCTACGTCTTTGTGCTCCTCAGATATTCTTTTTTTTTGCTTGTTTCCTAGATCTTCGAATAGTTTTCGTGATCTCATCATCATAGTTTCTACCGATGATGATGACGAAGGTTACGGAGTGGTAAAACCAATAGGTCTCTCGTCTCTTGATCCTTGCCCGAGATTATCTGTTTACACGCAGCTTGGCCAATTAACATTTGCTTGAAGCCAATTCTCATATTTTTTTCTAAAACCGTTAATATTACGGTGAGATTTTTGCCATCTATCTGCAGCTTGTGTAAATCTTCGAGAAAACTCCTTCTTCGCCAGAAAGATGATCACCTAAACGAGTCACTATCGCATCGAACAAGACTTATGCATGAACGAAGTATTCTCTCTATTCAGAATAACAAGGAAGTCCAAATTGGTATTCAAACTTACTTCATTATCATTAACACTTTAACTCAGAGATGTTGACAAGTAAAAAATTCAGAATAAAATGAAGTTAAAAATAATTGTCACGTTTATTCATAATAAAAAAATAACTAATTAAAATGATCTATGCAAATCCTTTGTTAACTACCACCTATTGTTATTTAATTAATTTCTAATCTCTTCTTCATTAGGGCCGGTTTATTGATCCGTCGTTGACTCAACCAATGGTTAAACATAGTAAATAATGGTTGAATTTTGGCTAAATGTGAAAGACTAAACATAAATGAGTTATGCCATTAGTTACTATTTTTTAATATGAATGAGCTAATTCATGTTTAGCCTTTCACATTTAGATGAAATTCAACCATTGGTTAACTATGAATCAAAAAATCGGCCCCCGATATTTTAAGTGCCTACTGAGAAATCCGATTTAATTCATCCGTACACGTAATTAGTATGAATACTGCATGTATGCACATCAATGACCTGCTTCGACCTGGTATTGTTGGGTACGCAGATGACAGTACAGTTTCAGAGAGATACTTGTCCAGCGCAAAAACCAGCGGGGCCGAAGTTCGTTCCTTGAGAGAGGCCACAGTAGAGCGGACAGATTTGACCTTAAGCTTTGTCTCCCAGTGGGGTGATGATAATCTGGTCTCTTTTAACGCCACCAAAACGCAGGCGTGTCTTTTTATCGCTAAAAAGAGTCGTTTCGCCCAAACTCCTACTTTTCCGGGTACATCTGTTCCTGTAACTGATCGACTTGAGCTCCTAGGCATGGAGTTGACATCTGTTCTCAACTTCGGGGCCACCATCGAGTACAAGGCCCAAACTGCGACCAAGAAACTGGGCATTCTAAATAGGGTGAAGCGATACTTTACGCCTGGACAGCTTTTAACCCTTTACAAAGCGCAAGTCCGATCCTGCATGGAGTATTGCAGTCACCTTTGGGATGGATCAGCTAAGTACCAACTAGCCGCGCTTGACTCGGTGGAATGCAGAGCTAAGAGGCTCATTGGCGGGCTACAGATTGTACTTCGGAGAGTGTGCCCGAGAACTCCACGACCTCATTCCACCGGCTCCCTTCTACCATCGGACATCTAGACGCACTGCCAGTTACCATCCCTACCTGGTTGCTATTCCACCAATTCGCACTAAGCGCTTCCAAATGTCTTTTATAATGCGACAGCAAAAGAGTGGAACTCACTACCTGCGTCTGTGTTTCCGAACGTATACAACCCTAATCTCTTCAAAGTGAGAGTGAACAGACTTCTTCTGGGTAAGCTCACTCCATCGTCGACTTTGTCTCTGTCACCTCTGACCTAGACTAGAGTCAAGAGCAAACCCATCACAAATAAAAATAAAAAAAATATTAATTGCCGCTCATTGTAGCTCGTTCTACACAATGACCTTGATTTTCTCATAACATTTAAAATCGGTATTTTATTTTACTTTAAAGACAATATTTAGTGTACTTTTGTTATTTGTGGTACCTAACCTACCCATTTTTAAGTTTTCGAGCAGAATAAACACTAAAATGTCTGTTTTAAATTTACATTTTAAGATAACTATAGACACATCATGTACCATGACTAATGAAATGAAACGACTTTAGTAAATAGATCTGTTACGACACTTTTTACGCGTCATTTTATTTGTCAATATTTTAAAACTAGATGGCGCCACCATTTCCTAGCTGACTGATCCCAAGAAGAAAATACGCTCGCAAGGGGTCATTGTACTCATCTTACTTATGCTCGCATAACACGTCAAAACGTAGGGAACCGGTGTTTTTTCTTCGCGATTTCAGGTTTGGTCCCATAGTAAAAGTTGTTCATAATGATGAGTACAATACAATACAAGTTAGTTAAGGGATATCTTGTATTGAGTACCTTTACTACTTCATAAGAGCAGCTATCACCACTAGTTCACCAACCGTGTAAGTCCCAAAATAGCCTGATTTTTAATAGACAAAAACGCTTTCATAATCCAATACTGGTATTAATCTGCATACGGTTTGACTGACGCCGACTCCAACATAGTTGGGAAAATGCTGGACAGATTGTTCGATTTCATAATCCAGTTTGCAGTCGTCCTCAAACACCTAAACAAATAAACATGAATTTCCTGTAATGACCACCATTCCATTCAGTAATGTTCCATAGGATAGGCAGTACCCCTGACACAGACTACCGTCTATAGCAGCTTGTTCGGAAAACACGTGAAAAAGTATCAACTTTGCTACGATCTAACTCGATACAATATACAGGGTGGCACGGACACCAACGCGCAATCTGTTACCATGGATTCTGTAGGTGCAGACGCCAGCACATCAAGCTACTACAATCTGTCAGATTTCTTTAATAGATTTTCGACTTTATTGCTAAGTTATAAGGTTCAAGGTTGATTGGGAAAATCTGACAGTTTCGGGTAGGTTCACCTGCTGGTGTCTGTACATGACTCTGACCCCTGCGCTTGAAATTTTGTATCAGTTATTAAAACAAAAAACTGCTTTTTCCTAAAAAAAAGTGCAATACGTACGCCTAAATTTCAACTCAGTGGGGTCCTCAATCATGTACTGAATCAGGTTGCGCGCCGATGTCTCTGCCGCGCTGTGTGTGACAATACATGGTCAGAGCATTAATGAAAAACTTACATGTTCTTGTAAGAATGGATAGTTTTTTTTTAGCTTAATATGTGCTTAGATCACTTATCTATTAACTTAAATAACTTTATACATAGTTTAACAATATAATAACTTCACAATCAGTCTGTCTAGCCTTTTCCAAACTAAGTTGGGGTCGGCTTCCAGTCTAACCGGATGCAGCTGAATACCAGTATTTTACATGGAGCGACTGCCTACCTGACTTCCACAACCCAGTTACTGGGTAATACGATACCCCTTGGTAAGACTGGTTGTCAGACTTTCGGGCTTCTGACGACCCGCAACGACTGTCAAAGATCCACGAATGACAGCCGGGACCAACGGGTTAACGTGCTTTCCAAGGCACGGAGGAGTCTCGGTATGAAAAGATGGTCACCCATCCACACACTAACCCCGGCAAGCGTAGCTTAACCTGATGGATCGTCCCGTGCCGCTGTTATTATTTAGCCACGAACTTCTCTGTGCGAAGTTATTATAACAATATAATAACTTCACACAATACAATACAACAATTTAAAACACGAATCGACTGTCCCTTACAAAGGTCTCCGAAAAAGACCAATCATGAAGTCTTAATACTCGTATAACAATGGTCGCAACGCTGCTCTTGTTTATATTCTCATGCTGAATTTTGACCCTATCTTATCGATATTTACGTCCGGCTCGGGATACTGCAGCGCGCGCACCTCATCTCGCCGTGGGCCACCATACTACTCCAATGATGTCACTCTTAACTTTGTAAGTAACACGTTGTGACATGTTAAGGAAGTCGGACTTCCTGATATGAACAATCTATCTAGATTAGGTATCTATCCATATTCTAAGTAGTAACCTCGAAAGCTCCTCGACCCACAACTCGGTCGAGGAGACCTCAAGGCGTGCCTCGAAAGATCCTCAAAAATCGGTATTCTAAGTCGTTGAGGTTCCTCAAATGAGTGTGACTCGAGGTGATGCATCACCTCGAGTCTTTGATTTGGTGTGTATATGTGTTAGACCGATGATTTACGTTATCTTCGAGGCATTATGCAAATAACCTATATTCGACAGTCTTCACTATCAAAAGCTCGAACAAGCAAACAATGTTATTTGCCCTGTAGTCCCTAGATTTTTGGTTTGGAAGTCGACTAGTATTATATCTGTAAGAACATGAAGTATAAAGCGGGTTGCAGACCGCAAAGTAAGCTAAGTTAGCTTAGCTCACATAGCTGGCGTAGTTTTTCATACTTGTGTGCAGAACTATGCAAACTAAGCTGTGTAAACTAACTGAAATATGTGAAGCTAAGTTAGTTGTGTATGTAACCGATCCGGAGCTACGCAAGCTATGGTAAGCACCCCCCGCCTGCCAGCTATGTGACTTAAGCTAAACTAACTTAGCTTAGTTTGCGGTCCCTCAAAATGAAAAACGGAAACCTTATAGGATCACTCGTGTGTCTGTCTGTCCGTCTGTCACAGCCAATAATTGCTCCGAATCTAATGGACCGATTAAGTTGAAATTTGGAACGCGTATGCATTTGTGTGACCGTAACACAGACGTATGTAACGTAAATAAATACCTAAATTATGAATATGGGATCAATTTTTGGGGGCAAATAAGGAAATTAAAAAAAAAATGTTTTGCGAACTGTACCGTGTGACATATCAAATGAAAGAACTTAATGTGAGGGTCTCAAATATATATATATTTTTAATAATTTTAAAATAAATCGTTTTTAAAGTAATTTAAGAAAATAGATAAAATTGACCGTTCCCCCCTTATCTCCGAAACTGCTGAGCCTAAAATTTTGAAAACAATACAGAAAACAGTTCAATACCTATAGATAACAGGAAAACTTACAAGAAGTCTATGGTCTTAAAATAACATTATAAATCTCTTAATATTGTGCGTACAAACGTACATTTGCAGTTGGAATATATGGGAGAACATGTTTTTCAACTACAATGTTAAGTTTGTTCTTGGGATAAATTCATCTCAACTACGGAACCCTTCATTGTGCGTAGTTCGACACGCACTCGGCCGGTTTTTATATACAATTAAAGCTAACTGTGTGCTACTCATCACGAACGAAGTACGTACGACGTCGAATCGATTAGTAAGCTCAAGCTAAAAACTGAAACGTTTTCCTTCCTATGGAAAATTCCTAGTTTGCTCAATTTACGTTAGATGGCTCTGTTTACGACGTATGACTAACTACGGAGCCGTTGCTATAGCTATAAAGCCTGTCGTCATATTAGTTTACTGGTTGTATTTAGTGAAACTTTAGGCATTCACAGATACAGGGTTATTTGTAAAATACCAGCAACCTCTTAAGGGGTCATTGTACTCATCATTATGAACAACTTTTACTATGGGACCAAACCTGAAATCGCGAAAAAAAAATCAGCTGTTCAGTACATTTATGTTCGCATAATTCGTCAAAATGTACTGAACAGCTGTTTTTTTCGATTTCAGGTTTGGTCCTATAGTAAAAGTTGTTCATAACGATGAGTACAATGACCCCTTAAGAGGTTGCTGGTGTTTTACAAATAACCCTGTATAAACACTAATATTACAGGGTTATTTTAAATTGGCTACCTAAACTCTGCAGACGCGATGGGTATCGATACAATAAAATCACGATGAAATAAAAATATTTGAAGATTTTTTTTGGGAGGTCAACGACCGCTATTAATGTTGTTAGGTACTTGAAGTATGAATTGAGAAAACCTGATTTGTTATGTTTTATCGTGTTAGATATCGATATTCGATATCCATCACGTCTGTGATGGATATCGAAAAAAAATAATTTTAATAATTTTACCCAAAAAAAATAACAGATTTTTAAACTGATATTTCAAGTGACTACAATAATTTCGGTCGATGACCCCACAAAAAAAACCGGCCAAGTGCGAGTCGGACTACGCACAATGAAGGGTTCCGTAGTTGGGATGAATTTATTCCAAGACCAAACTTAACTGGAATATAAGGGAGAACATGTTCTCCCAAAATTCAAAACTATTTTTTTTTGCACTCAGTACTTTAAACGTCATTCATTCGAGCCAGGTGCCATGTTAATGCGCACGAGTTGTAACTTCACACATTAGTATTATTTTTCAGAAAAAAGAATACCAATTTAGACGTGATTGTTATTAAATTAAAGAATTCTTTAATGTTTGCTCTTTGCGATCGTTCTATGGAAAAAGATAAAATAAACTATGAAAAATATTTCCTCAAGCCATTTTTCTGTTACATATTGACTAATTGGAACAGTCATAGATATGTAAATTTAGAATTGTAATATTTTCAGACACTTTGCAGACAGTTTGGACAATGTCTTCTTAATAATAATAATGACTTCCTCTAGTATTTGTGTTGTATAATAATTAGAAGAATTGGCTAAAATTAAAACAAAAAAAAAAAAAATCCAAGGTCGTTTTTATAGATATTTTAAAACGCAACGTTTTACTATCTGTCTCTCAGTTAAAGCGTTTATGTTCGAAGACCACTAATTTGGGTTCAAGTGTTATTTTTTATTCATTGATATGTATTATCTACCAACATATATAAAAAAGGCAGAAAAAGTAGTCCTCAAACATTGCTCTCAGCAGTTTTTAATTGCATCGCATACCTCAGTACTAATAATTACTAAAAATCTTTAATTCATTGCATCCGTTCGTCTAAGCTGGCCCCGAATCGCTTTTTCTAAAGACAAAACAAATCTGTTTTCGTGAATTTGCGTACTAGTTAATGCTTGTAAACAGAAGTCAGGAGTGGCAAACATTTGGACGTTTAGGATTATTGGACCGGGACTCAATGAGGGTCAAGATAATTAGTGCATGGTTGATATTGTCATATATAGACATAGCTTTTTATGTTCACATAACAGTGACTATCAAGAGGGCCTAGACAAGTGACAATCGCTTTCAAAGTACATATTAGTATTTCTACAAGGACTTACAACAGGATTGTTATCAGCTTTTCAGTATCTTTTGTCACTCCCATATATTTTTGACTGTTTCATCATCGTTATAGGTGATAGATGTCACTTAGTGGAAGTTTTTCTGCTCACCCGCTAAGGTCACCTGTGATAGAATTTGATGACACACTGAGGAATATTTTAGACGTACCTATTGTAGAACGTAATGCTGTAATATATAGATTAATTTAAATTAACCTAGTGATAGCCAAGCAAGCCTTGTAAAGGTTAGGAAAACAAATTGCACATATGAGTCTCGTTAGAAATCATCAAAATATCGCACCTTGATAACAAAAGTGGCATTATCAAAACTATGTTTTCTAAATAATTCCATAATTTACTGCCATGTTTTCAGTACTTACCTCCATAACTTAAAAGTAAGATAGTCAAACTGATAAGTGAAACTAATTGCAGTCTTTTATTTCAATTATTTGCTAAGATATTGACCCAAATGCTACATCAAAAACGTTAAATGGACATACTGAAAAATTTAAATTTTTGTATAACGCCACTTTTGTTTTCAAGGTGCGATATATTATCATCCTTCAAGCATTTGCACATGAAAGCAAAAGTATTTAATATCCCTGACCTACACAAAAACATTGACGAAAAACAATGAACATCGCTGCCAAATACATTATAATAAAAGTTTAGACAATTTTTCGTTTTATTACTCTAGTTTACGCAAATTAAACGTACCAAACTTTACGAGTCATAGACAATTTATTTTGTTTGCAAAGAATTTTGTGCGTGCGTCCGCAAATCAAGGGGAATCGGATAAATAAATAATGGAATGTAATGGACAATCTGAAATGCTGAAATGTTTCTTTTGCCATCACTCTGGGTAAATAAAACGTCGAATGGGGTAAAAGTTTGTTGTACTCATCGATAGAAGAGGAGTTTGTGATCAATCAACACCGTATTACGAGTACGCAGTTTATATTAGCTTTGATTTTGTGTCTGCTCTTTTATTTTGACGACTGCAGGTCGTCTCTCTTTGACTCCAGGTCTTTGTGTGCAAGAGGTCAAGAGAGGGCTTAATGATTTAATCATACAATCCAATGGGAACCAGATGCGTGCTCTGCATATATTGTTTCAGAGCTGGGTTATTTGTGCTCTTAAACATAGGTAATCTAAAATAGATCGCAATCTGACGGCTGTATTAGGGAAATTATTAAGGACGTAAATGATGATTTCTTTATCCCACACTGAGGGGGTCTGTTGACCTGAAGGGTTTTTGACATTGATGATAATGATCTAAAGCCCATGACCTTGACTGCCCATGACCTTGACTGCTTAGCTTGCGTCTTCTGTTCTGAGCTCACACAACGCGTCGTACATCCAGCCAGTAATAGGACTCGCCCATCAAGGAGCGCTGTACCAACTTACACAATCTGCCTAGCCTTTTCCCAACTATGTTGGAGTCGGCTTCCAGTCTAACCGGATGCAGCTGAATATCAGTATTTTACATGGAGCAACTGCCTATCTGACCTCCACAACCCAGTTACTGGGTAATACGATACCCCTTAGTAAGACTGGTTGTCAGACTTTCGGGCTTCTGACGACCCGTAACGACTGCCAATGATCCACGAATGACAGCCGGGACCAACGCCTTTACGTGCTTTCCGAGGCACCTATCCACGGACCAATCCGGCAAGCGTAGCTTAACCTGATGGAACGACCCGTGCGGCTGTTATTACTTAGCCACGACCAACTTACACGCTTTATTAATTTATTATACATAAAACAAATATTAATTATACAAATATTAACACTAAAAGATAAATAATTAAATTATCTTTAAAATGGTGAAGCTTTCATAAAAACACGCTTGATTATTTTTGCGTGATTCTCAGTTTTTTCCGCGTTAGACATTACAAATTAATTACACCATGTATTATTAACATTATCTAAAATATTCACTTAAGTTATAAAAAAAATGCTCTTATTAAACATATATTTTTTCCAAATCATTAATACTACCGGTAAAACGGGGGTATTCGGGACACATTTTGACATTTACTTTAGCAAATATCTTGTTTATATCGCATAAAGTGCTATGATAGGGTCTCGGAGAACCCCTTACTTCTGCAAATATATGTTTAAAGTAGCAATTTACAACAGGAACAGAAAAAATAAATAAAAATGAGGCTGTCCCAAATATCGCTGATTTGGTGCTATTATGGACAGCTTGAAAAACGGATATTTGAATGCATATTCTGAGCCAAAACTGCCACATTAATCAAATCTTTCGATATTTGGGACAAAGAATAACACAAACTACATACAATGATGTTTTTATTTTAGAAGTTTTCATACTTAAATTTTGATGTAAAAAACAAGAGCTGACTCTTTCACAAACATTTGCAAGTAAACTGTGAAATATACTGGCACTGATAGGTGATAATATGACGTAAACTATCAATGTGTTTCTAGAATTTACAAAATAAATCTTACCATGCATCAACCGAAAGTTAGCGATATTTTTGTTCGAAATCCTGCATCGTCCCAAATACCATTCAAAAATCCAAATAGCCCCGCTGTACGATACTCCTTTAGACGTGATCTTCACTTTAAAATAAAAAAGTCGGTTATCATCGCGTTAGCTTCCTATCATTTGCGTGGCTTGCAAGTGGGTTGCTATTCAATTAAAACATGTCTGCCTTGGGAAGAAGTACTTAAATAATGGGCAAATGTTTATAATGGCTCTTGGAAATTGAAAAAGTGTCTGAATGTCTCAAATACATATATATCTACCCAATTAAAACCTGCTAACATAAACAAGTAAATACGTCCAGATGGCGCGCATTGTCATTTGTATACGATCATAAACTCACTTTATGACTTTGTTGATTTTAACGACTCCGTTAACTGTCCTATGGAGAGCTCTATTTACTTCGCGAATTAATGGACTTCACTTTATTACTTTATACCTATCATTCGTTTATATCTTCACTAACGACCCACCCTTGCTTCGCTCGGCTTGTACGACTTGACAAAACAACGAGATGTCTTTATTATATTTAAGTTTAATATTAATAAACATATATCTTCCAGAATTAATTCTCTGAATGATGGTGAAAACCCCATCGAATTCTGTGGCGTGGTTTAGGAGAACAACGCGGTCAAACATACAGAAACGAAAAGTGACTTTAATTTATAATATGTACTGATACTGATAATTATTTGCTGACGGAATCTATTGAAGGAAGGAAATCAGTAAATAGAATTTCTAGGTTAAATTGATCCTTCAGTGAAGTGGTAGAGTGTCATGTTTCAGAGTCATTGAGTTAGTTTCCAGTTGGTGATAAGGTACAGAATACAGGAGAATAAAGTTAAGGGGTGAAAGCAATTACAGATACAACTTTCAATTTGGGAACAATTCTGTATTCGAGAACATACTGACTCTGCTCTTCAATGTACCAAATGTTCAATTAATTTAAAACAAGTTTAGTAGAGTAACATCCACTCTCAAAATAAATTATTATTGTTTATGCATCATTAAAAACTCCAATGCCAAAAATCCAGACACAACACATTTCTCTTGCGAATAAAAAAGAACAAACAGTCTAGTAATGATCTTCATTATTTACTTTTTGTGTAACGTTTTGGTCTCATTCTCCATCATAACAGTTGACAATGTGCCAAAACCACGTGTTATCAGATACGACCTAGTCTTGCTCATTTTAACGCTCGACTATTTCCGTACATCTCGTCGAGATTGACGAAGTATTGAGGATGAACCGATAAATTAAAATTTTCAGTGTTTATGTCTCTCGGAGATTTTTTTTTAAAGTCTAGACAAGTGTCATTCTTTTGTAGAATGTCAAATATTTTTGGATAATGTTTATTGCCAATATGACGTCTGATTGTGGGGCAACGCACGCTAGCGATCGCTATAATTTTTTTTAGTACACAGACCAATCCTACATATGTCCTATGTGATGGAAAGTAGTTATGCCACTTTAGTACGCCAACTATTCTATAAAAATCTCACCATGAAACAACATGAAGGGAGCTACAAGTGAGCTGTCAATAGTGTCAATACTAGCATTAGGTAGTGACAGCTCCAGACAGCTTACTTCAAGCTCTTCAAGATTTTACAGAATAATATATTTATAAATGTCTTTTTTACGTTTTTATAAAAATATTTAAAAATGTAATTTATATGTTTGTAAATGAAATATAGGATAGGTATAATAAATAAAAACTTTATTGTATAACGATTACAAAGTTTTTGTTTTGACAGCTCACGTAATATGTCTATCAGACATATTACTTCTGGGTGTTCTCGTTTAGCTAACGGCGAGTATTTGCACAGGCATAATCAAGTAGCCAGGATTATCCATCAGCAACTTGCTCTGAAATACGGCCTTGTGGACTCTGAGGTACCGTATTACAGGTATGTGCCCGACCCAGTTCTCGAGAATGACCATGTCACGTTATACTGGGATCGATCTATTATCACTGACAGGACTATTGTAGCCAATAAGCCTGATATAGTGGTAATAGATCGATCAGTGCGCCGCACAATGATAATCGATGTCACTATCCCGCATGACGAGAACCTCGTGAAGGCTGAGAAGGAGAAACAATTGAAGTATCTCGACTTAGCCCACGAGGTTGTCGCTATGTGGAATGTGGACTCGGCAATCATTGTGCCGATAGTCGTTACGGTCAATGGCCTTATCGCTAAGAGCCTCGACCAACATCTCAAGAGGCTCTCGTTGGGTGGCTGGGTGAAGGGCCTGATTCAGAAGGCAGTCCTCCTTGATACGGTGCGTATTGTGAGGAGGTTCCTGTCTCTGGGGCCCTAACCACCGGTAGCTTGGACCCTGCACCCGCTACCGGCGGATCACTATTTTTTATATTTTTAAATGTTTTTTTTTAAATGTTTTTATAAAAATATTTAAAAATGTAATAAAATAAGTTTAAAAAATAAATAAAGGAGATAATAATAATAAAAATATAAGAATCAAAATTAAAGAAAACATAAAAAACGAATTGAGAATAAAATGAAAAAAAAAAAAACATGAAACTAGAAAAAATGGTAATATTTGAATGACTGTGAGTGTTTGTGATCATAATATGATGGTGGGTTTGAGGGTAGTTAAGCGAGAGTATATTGTGTGTGAGATAGAACGTGAGAGTGGTACTAATGTATGTGTGCAAAAATATTTTACCGCTGTAATTACCGTTTTTGCTTCGTCATATGACAAGTTTAGTAACCTAGTACAAGTTTAGTAAACTTGCCTAGCGGCGTCAGCGTGGTATGCTACGCTGACGACACGCTGGTTCTGGCGCAGGGGAGGTCGCACCAGGTGGCGGCCGAACTAGCGACACGCGGGGTTGCGACAATCGTCGAGAGGATCCGGCAATTGGGGCTCGAGGTGACTCTGCACAAGTCCGAGGTCATGTGTTTTCATGGTCCTCGGAACGTGCTGCCATCAGGTTCCCAAATAACGGTAGGAGGAGTTCACATCGGTGTCGAGCCGACGATGAAGTACCTGGGACTCGTCCTCGACCGCAGGTGGAACTTCGTGGAGCATTTTCGATGTTTGGCTCTCAGACTGGTGCGGGCCAGGGCTGCCTTGAAGCGGCTCCTGCCCAATCTAGGGGTCTAAACGCCTCCTGCTGGAGGCTCTACGCCGGGTTCGTGCGGTCTATGGCCCTTTACATGGTACCGGTGTGGGCGCGTTCCTTGAGGCGGCGACCAGCCCGCCGGTTGAACGCGTCCCAAAGGGTCATGGCCATCCGGCTAGTCCGGGGATACCGCACGATCTCCGGTGAGGAGGCGAGCCTACTTGCCGGATTGCCAACATGGGATCTGGAGGGAAATGTCCTCGCAGACATATGGGAGTGGCGAGAGGAGACAAAACGCCGGGGCGTAACTCTGCTGCCGCGAGAAATCACGGCACAGCGGATAGAGCTCCGGCGGGATCTCATGGCAACATGGAGAGTGTGACTGTCACAACCCAGTGCTGGGTACGCCACAATTCGGCGACAAGGGATAATACATTGCTTATAATTAGAGACTACGCGTCTGTAAGTAATTTTGCGTAGCTGGTGGGAGAAATAAAGTGTTAGTGCATGTATAATATTATCTTCTTTTATTTTTGTTACCGCTACTTCTGTTTCTTTTTTATTTTATTAAACTTTATCTATGCAACATCATCATCTGCCTAGCCTTTCCCCAACTGTGTTGAGGCTTCTTAACGGGATGCTGCTAAATATCAGTATTTTATATGGAGCGACTGCCTATCTGACCTCCACAACCCAGTTACTGGGTAATACGGTACCCCATGGTAAGGTTGGTTGTCAGACTTTCGGGCTTCTGACGACCCGTAACGACTGTCAACTACGACTGTCAAATAGCCTTAAAATCAAAGGAGGCAAGGAGGGGTCCTAAGTCCGCGGTGAGTGCTAACGCGTGCCCGTGTTCCCGCCACAAGCGGCAGAGGAGGACACCGTGGAGTTTTAGTGGGTTGGAGTCCCACATAACTGCACTATCTCCCCGTGGTACTGCAGTAAGCATTAGCATTTCTCCACGGAAAAAAGGTATTTAAATATGGTCACCCATCCACAGACCGACCGCGGCAAGCATAGCTTAACCTTGCATAGCTTGACCAATGCGGCTGTTATTACTTAGCCACGAGCCCCTCTAAACTTTATTTATGCAACATAAAGGTACAAAGACGGACATGTCTCCCCATCAACGACCATAAATGGTCGTTGCTCCCCATCATTGCCTACATTTCTTTAGGACCAACAAAGGAGACCCATAATTTCCTATTTACATACCAACCAACATTACTTAATAGGAGGTACCTGTTGTAATCGTTGAGGACCTGTAGTGTCCTAACAAAGTATTTGTAAAGAATCAAGTTTAGTTGACAATAGTCGTATTTACTAAGAACCGTGACCGCGGCGATACGACTTTTTGTCTTTTGTTTGAAACTTGGTGTAAAAGCAGCATTGTTAGAACAATGTCTTAGAGATTAGCCATGTTGTGCTTAAACATAGTCATAACTGCAATATATTAAATCTAGTTACTTAGATATTTAAGCTTTCAAGGTCTCCTAAAAATAGACTGTCAGTTCTCCTGAGTGGTGTTTGTTAAAAGACGGTGTTGAAAAATTTTCATTCAGCAGTTGACCTAACCGCGTCCAGGCTTCGTAGACGTAATTCACATCAGATAATTAAGAACGAAAATACATTTATTTCCTATAAACGTGACGCAAAGAAAGAACACAAACACGAAAAGAACAAGTTGGGAAAACAATGCGTCACGTCCACGCAAAACGGCCATCGCTCAGCATAATGTTGCGACCAAAGAGATTGGCTGCGACCCTATGCATGACAGAGCCTCAGCGCTGGTTTTAGCGACAGCCGGCGTTGACGTGATGACGTCGACCGGTGCAGCATACAATGAAAAAAAACTGAATCTGAATCTGAAGGCTGGATTAATTAAGATCTAAGTTAGATGGTTGGATCCCAATGTCAGAAGTGCACATAGCGAGTAATTAATAAAGCATTCATAAAGAAAATTCTCAGTAAAACCATGATGTAATAAAATCTAGTTAGCCCATGTTCATCAAACAGGAGATACATCAGTGGAAATCATGTGACCATCAGCAAGTAACTCTTGAGTCATGTCAAGCATGACATACTGCTCTATTACGATGTAAATAGTAATGAGTTCATCCATCAGCTTTACACTCATCAGCACTTGGCATTGAACAGTGCCAGCGAACTCGTGATATAACTAGAAGAAAGGTGAGAGGCCAGCTGACCTAGGAACTAGGTATGAGTTATCATTATGGGAACCTGTGCCAAGAATTTACTTTAGAAGCTGACATTCAACTAGGCCATGGCTAAATGACAGATTTTCTCTAACTGGCCAAATGAGATTTTATCAGATCGATTGGCAGTAGCATCCATCTTTGTAGGGATAAAATATTGTATATTCCTTAAATTGTTTATACAATATGTATGAAAGTTAGGAAATCCCGGGACATGATGTGTAGTAGGGTGACAAGTATGTTTTACCTCGGAGAGCTGGTATTAGGACTGAGTTACCAGTACGGAAACCTGTGCAAAGAATATACTTTAGAAGCTGGCAATTAATAATCGGACGTGTTAGTGGCTCCGGCTAAGATAAAAGATTTTCTGTAACTGCAAAAGGTGGAGACTTAATAAGATCGATTGGCAGTAGCATCCATATTTGGAGTGAAATATATACTGTGAATTTTCCCTTATATTCTGCAAACATTTAAGAAAGTTACAAAGTTCCGGGTCAATATGAGTTGGAGAGTAAGAAGTGTTTTTTACCTCAAAGATTTTGGAGCTCCAGTCCTGGTAACAGAGGATGGCGTCACAGATAGGTTTGCACCGGTAGAAGTCCGACATACCTTTAGCCCAGAGAGATCTTATATTCATGGAAAACAGGAAATAAATAAAATCGGAAGTATTTAAACCAAGAACCGGCGAGCGTATCTGTTGGGTCTTGAAAACATACGTCCATAATCTCAACTAATCCTCCAATCAACATTACAAAACAAACAGTCATTAGTTAAATTATTTAAACAGCTGATGTTTACGCCTCAAAATAGCGGAGAAGGGCGATGTCCAAAGTGCACAGTCCCTTGTGACATCGAGATGACATTAATAGAACTCTGACGTAGACACAACTATTTATTTACTACTTCATTCCACGGTCCAATGACAATTCAGAGGTTATAATCCCAATAATTCCCGAAATGTCGGAAACATTCAAGAACGTGCCTAAGCTTTGGGGTCGTTACGCAAACTATTTAGAGTTTTCTGAAAGAAGTAATTAAGTAATACCAATAGCTATAGTTAAACCCACCATCACCACCTTACATAGACAGACAGGTAGACTGGATGCAGAAGGGAGAGAGGTCTATGTTCAACAGTGGACTGCGATAGACTGAGTCGATTGTTCTGTTAAATAAAATGCACTTTCATTACAAATAGAAGGCAAAAGTCCTGCCATTAATAATAATAATAAGATTTTATTTCAAAAACAAAAATCACATTGCACTGCATACATTCAGTTGACGTAATTCAATATTTATAACTTTAACATAGGAGTACAATCATTTTAAACTATATCTCTTAAACTAGGTCTGGCCTGTATCTTAAGAGATAGGGTTCACCCATTATGTTGCGACTCAATTATTACGTATTTATTAAAAGTCAAAACAAGTGCAACCAGTACGATATGGTATCTAAAAACGTACGGCGGTATGAATCGGTTGCGTATTTTTGGGTGGGTGTGTGTGTGGTGTATGTGTATAGTGCGGTGTGATGGTAGGGGAGAAAGACATGTATGTTAGTAGACTTCTGCACATCCATCATTCATCATCATTCCATTAGTCATTCATTTATTACAACCTTAAAATTGCAGACGGAGACCACCATCAAATTTAGATAGAGCGAATTTTTTTCTAATCTCATCTTCAGTGTTTTATCCATATTCAAGTATTTACGCGTTTTTTCCTTTAACTGTTAACTACTTTTCTCTGTTCTTCAACCATTATTGATAGTCCCACACTTACTCCATACCAATAAAACCTTACTCCAGTCACAGTACCAATTTCCATAGATAATTAGGTACGTTTTTACGTGTCTATCAGCAATTTAATTTACAAATAGTTCAGATACTCCAAGCTTAACCGCAAAACTGTCGAGTCTATTTTTATCCACAGTATAAAAACACACAGAATATTATTGTAACAGTTTTCCGAGTCATTGAGGGACTTTTATTACACTATGACCTTGGCAGGGAGGTAACGCATCAATTACGTACTGCTATGTTTTGATAGATATTTCGCACGTACCTGCGAAAGTGAAAGTATGTAGATTGTGTATTACAAGTTGGTTCAAGGCTACAGTTGTTTTCCATGATAACGCTTTGCTATGAAACATTTTCCAGCTCGTGCTACTTGCTTTGTTTTCATTCAGAATACACTCACATATTATATACTTTAACTCGCGTCTACTTCCCTTATTCTTAGTTTTACTTCATTTACGTTCATACACGCAGACTACTGCGTACCTGACATTTCTGAAGAACATCACCAATAAGTTCAGTATATTATGGACTTTTAGGGCCGTTTCCACTCACATCTGCCTTGTAAACCTTCAGATCATTAGTAAATATTTCATCGTTATCATTATTCCCTGACTGCTAATCATGTAGAAGAAGGTTTGCAACCTTCTGACATTGCTATTCAAGCAATTCTTTCAAGTCCTCAAGTTCAGTGTCACCATTCGATAACCTTCCATCTCCAATGGTTGCAAGTCCTCTGAGCTATGAAGCCTGGTCATTGTTGCTTTCACCTGCTGATTCTTAGACTGTAACTTATATTCTCTTCCTAACTTCCTTATCTTGATTTTAGAACTTAGACAAAGTTCAAGGACATTGTGTTGTTAAGTCAGTTGAAATAAACTAGGCTTCTTAGGGTTCCGTACCAAAATGGTAAAAAGGAACCCTTATGGTTGCGATTCTGTCTGTTTGTCTGTCTGTCACAGCTAGACATCTCAAGAACTAATGCTACCAACTTGAATTTTGTAACAGTTTTAGCATGACGTTTTCTCATTTTGCAAATAAGAAAGAAATAAAAATGTATATATTTTTTTTTGCAACAGGGACTTAAATTCAAAGTGGGGTTTCTAGGACATGTGGGATATCATATAAAAGAGCGCTGTTTGCACATTCTCAACTATTTTTTTTAGGCCGCATAGTTTTAGACTTTGATTAAAAATGTAAATAAAAATACCGTTCCCACCCCTTATCTCCGAAGTTTGAAAAAAAAAATCTGAAATTATTCTGTGTTATAGAAATTTATGTAAAGATTACAGGAAAAATAAAACGATGTCTGTAAATAGCACACTTTTTTATATATGACTAGCAACGCCCCGCGGTTTTACTCGCGTAAGTCTCGAATCCGTAAGAACATCGGGATAAAGAAAAGTATACTGTGTGTTAATCCAGGTTATAAACTTTTTGTGTGCCAAATTTCATGGTAATCTGTTCAGGAGTTTTTGCGTGAAAGAGTAACAAACATCCATCCATCCTCACAAACTTTCGCATTTATAATATTAGTAGGATAGTAGGAAGTAGGATAAGTAGGAAGTAAGATGATACCGAACCCTCGGTGCGCGAGTCCGACTCGCTCTTGACCGGTTTGTTTATTTAAATTAACATAGCACATCCCCAAAGGGATTTTTTTTTTTTTTTTAGTACGGACCTATCGCACTTTGCTCCGGGAGCATTGACTGCTTAACCGAGCGTTGGCGGGGCCAGAAGGGCCTCTCGCCGGGTTAAAATTAATCTCTAAGTAGCGTAGCTAAGGGCGTCCCATAGTGGGACTCGAACCTAGGCTTAGGGCGCTACTGTTTACTGAGCAAGTGGAGACTTGTTCTATCTGTATGTTATTATTATTATTAGGGGCGTTTAAAGCTACTTGCTCCGCACGGGCGCCGGGCGGGCGGATGCAAGGTTCGGGGGTCCCCAAAGGGTTAGGTAGAGATGTACTTATAGTACGCCAGCTATTTTTAAGTTGCGTCCCATGTAATAGGGGGCGAGCCTATTGACATCAACCGGGCACAAATCCAGACTCGGCTGCTTCTGTGAAATTCTTGATGGAAAACCGATTCACCGAAATCGAACCCAGAACCAGCAGTAACTCCTTCACTTCTTTTAAATATAATTTATATATATATATATCAATAAAATGCGTAGGCTCCCATAACTCAGCGGTAACGTCCTGCCCTCTCGCCGGCGTCGCCTGTCCGATTAATTGGATTCAGTTTCGTGGGCCACAAATCTAATTAGTGCCCGTGCTTAGCTAGCGTACTTACCGGCTTAGCAAAGTAACTGTTTATGTAAGTGATTTTCGTCGTTAGTAAGTTAGTTGATAATTACTTTGTCATAATATATCTGGACTTTAAAGTACATCATCAGACGGGGGTGCTCCGTAATATCAACAGTGACATCATCATAGCGTATTTGATAATTACTGCTAAACATACAAACAACTCTAAGGTTTTCCTTTTACTGAAAAGAAAAGAGTAAATTAAATTGATAATGTTTGAAAAACAATAGGTCGTTCAAGTGTTCTTTAGCTACGTGTACAATTTGTGCTAATAACCTCTTTATTGGTTAAGGAAAAATTTATTTTTCTCTTGTGTAAAGAAAATTTGCTTCGTTTAGCTCTGTATCGCAGAAATTATTTTAAGAAAAAAATCCATAAAAAGTACGCCCACAATTGTTATTGTACCGTAATTTTAAATTTAAAAAAAAAAGATGATAATAAACTATCCACTAGCATTGATCCGACTGGATGATGGAAGATACTAGAGCTGATGCTCTGTAAAACTATGAATGATATATTCTTCATGCACTGCCAGTCTATTCTGTAAAAATCTTACAGTGAATACTTAGGTGAAGTGAGCTATCATTCCACCTGGGGGTTTGACACTATTGACAGCTCACTCCACGCTCACTTCACCTAAGTTTTCACGGTGAAATTTGTACAGAATATCACTACAGATCCATGCTTATGGCGAAAAAACCCTAATTTTACAGCTCTGTAAAATATTCCCTTTACTAACAGCGCTACACACACACATAAATATCTCGATCAATAATGTACTTCAGTATGTATGTAAATGTAATGCATCCTTGTCTATTGAAACCCATTAGTTCAAGTGATCTCAATATCGATTCAATTCAGAGCTAATGTCTAGAATCGATTTTAAAAAAGACGGTGACAGGTATGTATGGCTGCTTTGTCCTTGATATGTGACTTTTTATGTAGATGCTATAAATAAATAGATTGCTGCAGTTTTGATTAGGATAAGATGAGACTGAAAATATGGCTAGTCAAGTTTTATCCTCACCATATTTTTTGTAATTGTTTTTAATTTAAGTTTTTATTAATTTTAATCAAACTGTGAACATCTTCGTTTCCTAAACTGATATTATGAAAGACTGCCTGGTCATTGTATCTCAATTTATGCTTCATATTTTCGTTGAGATTTTTGAGATTCTTGACGTGTTGACGTTGGTGCAACTTATTCTATCACTCCAGTTGTTTTATGAGCTGAAATAACAGGTTGACTTATCCATGTATGTTTATGATTTTTTTTTTGTATTTCTAATTTGGATGTGCCGTCATTTTTATTTCCTACTCACTCTCACCTACTACCGTTATTCTCACCATCTTAAATAAGAACTATATCTTCATTCTAGGATACGGCTGCTTCCAATGGCTACTGCTCATGTCCTGCGGCGCCATCTACGCGGTGTGTGCGCTCAGCACCACCACTCTCAGCTTCGTCTTGCCGGCAGCGGAGTACGACTTCCACCTGTCCTCCAGTGACAAAGGCAGGCTCACTGCTACACCGCTTATTGGTGAGTGTTGTGAATATTAAAAAGTTAGAAGATCGTAATTCTGTGCCATCATAATAGGATGACGTTGGATGATTCTAATACCAAACTCACTATGATATATATATTTATGAATTACAGTCTGTGTTTCACACTATGATACGCATACCCAATTCTCAAACTATTCAAATATTACAGACACTAATAATTAATGTGTTTCTTTTTAACCGACTTAAAAAAAAAGGAGAATGTTTTCAATTCGTCAGTACATACATATTTTTTTATATAATATGCTCATTGATATTTTCGTTCATCAATTTTGAATCAATTTTGAAAATTCTTCTTTCATTTGGTAGAGGAAGCTCTGCGATGGTCCCATATAAATTATATTAACTTTGCTTGGGTAGTTTTTGAGTTAGCCTCAATAATCTATAAAATATCTATTAATATTACAAATTCTACTGTTTCCAATATTCTCATACCTCATTATTATAAATATGTAGTGAGGTCTTTGGGTCAGCCGACGTAAAAAAATCCAAGAAAAGAGTTACCAATAGCAGGCAGGACCACTGATAAATTATAGCGTGTAAGATATCCCAAAGATTATGAGATAATTTTCTTATTTCGTTTTTCCAGGAATGTGCGTAGGTTCTTACTTTTGGGGCAACCTAGCAGACGCGAGAGGACGCAAGAAAGCCATCATCGGTGCCTTACTGCTAGACGCGCTAGCAGCCTTCCTGTCCAGTATAGTGCAGTCATTCCCAGCGTTCTTAGCTTGCAGGTATCTAGAACAAATCTGATCGTTTATTTATCATGTCCTGTATCACTTTTATTACGATGGATTGGTTTTGGAGTAAAAGCCGGTTTTTTGATCCGTAGTTAACTCAACCAATGGTTAAACATAGTAAGTAATGGTTGAATTTTGGCTAAATGTGAAAGGCTGAGGCAGTCATGTTAAAAAATAATAATAACGGCATTTTGGCAAACACATTTAACCAAAAATTAGCCATTAGTTACTATGTTTAACCATTATTTGAGTTAACTACGGATCAAAAAACCGGCCCTTAGTGAATAATTGTTAAGTATCTTATATAAAAAATTGTGACTGGAGGGAATACTTTTTTATATTAAATAATAGAATGCAGTAAATATGCTTTTGATCGAGTTAATACACTAGGGATTATTATACGGGTAGTATTTAAACGCAAATCAAAATATTACTTTTTGTTTCCAAAAATAATCCGAATTGCAATCAAAATTACTGATTACACAGCAAAATACTCAACTCAAAATATAACTAAATAAGAAACAATTTATATTCGTGGCGCACCGCAATAAAGCTTTTTTATTAATGCGCTAATAATGACTAGCGCACATTAAACCTTATTACCTTACCTGTTTTGTGTAAAGGGTTTAAAGTAACCTAACCAAACCTAACCTCGGAGTTAATATTAGTCACCATGTCATTTTGCTATGAGTCTGAGTATTATGTATGTACGCTCTGGTTAATTTGCTGTGCACTCAGTATTTTTTTGATGTAAAAAAGTATACTCGTATAAATGATGGTAATAAATTGATAGGTCATTGTTTATTTGATGTGCAATTAATAATATCCCTTATTATACTATAATTAATTTATTGCAAGACGATCAACCTACTTGATAGCCGTTAAACCACGAGCTCTGATCAGCTCTTCCAGAAACACAAAAAAGATTAAATAGGGCCAAGAAAACGGGAATACATCTTCTACTTTACACCAAACCTTTGACAATCACTTTTTACCATATTTGTACCAATCTTGACGTAACTATTCGTTGTAGACTTGTGCCTTTTGCAGATTCTTCTCTGGGTTCGGTATCATCGGGGCCACTGGGCTCATCTTCCCCTACTTTGGAGACTTCTTGTCTCTCAGGCACCGGGATGTCATGCTATGCCGGCTTGAGGTGTTCTGGACATTTGGCACCATTCTGTTGCCAGGTAAGATTCATTTTTGCAGAAACACCTACCTATTAATCAAGAAAACGTCTTGAATACTTCCCTTCGAAATATATTTAAAAGTTCCTGTTGACGGAGTCGGTAATATAACTACTTACCCGTCAAGATTACCCGCATTTTTGGAACAACCTTTTATTACCCGACTACGATAGAGCCCAAACGGAGGGTCATGTTTGTTACATGTCCTGGAATAGAAGTTTGCTTTTCACAACAATGAAGTCATTTAAAAATTAAATGATAACAAAAGGGAATTAAAATAGAGTACACTCTTTAGTAACGCACCAATAATAGCCAAAATTGATGATTACGCATATCGTACGAGCAAGAATTTGAATGTCAGCGCCGTGGCTAAGGTCAACCGGAATGATATTGGCTCTGGCACGGGAGTGATAACATTGGCTGCCAATTGTGATGGCGTCCGAATAAATACCAGAGGAGTGTTTGTGGACGCAGAGCATCAATATAAACAGATTTAGGAAATATAAATATCAAGTATTTCTTGAGCAACTTGACAACAGCCGAGATTAAAAATTTCAGGCAGATGGAATGCATTTATATGCAAATAGCCATAACCCAAGAGTCATTTAGATGAGTGAATTTAATTCATTAAATATTCGCAATGTCTACATTCAACGACCTATCAGATCTAGGTCAAAAGATACCAAAAATTTACAAACTTAGGACTACAGTTGAGTACGCTTATTTAAAATAATTGTTAGAAATAAGTCATATAAAATCAAACCTAGCAATCTCCACTGAGTCAAATTGTTGGGGAAATAGGAAAAAGTAATAAAAATAGCATGAAGGTATTATTAATGTAATTTCTTAATATTTACATGAACACTTCTAATGCATCATTGATCTCTATTTGTAGACATTTTCTTAATAATTTTTTATTAGTTTTTTTCTGTTTCCCCAACAATTCGCCAGGTTTGATTTTATATGACTCAAATAGAATCAGCGATACGACGAAGAAGAAGTTAAAATACAAACAAAATCTGTAGTTTTACCCTCCACAAATGGTTCATAATGCATATTATGCAGTCATAACCCATCTTGCACATTAAGATACTCAAGTGTACAGCTAACAGGGCTGTCAGCCTGCTGTACACTTGAGTATCTTAATGTTACTGCGTTAGCGAACGGAGTTCACGTGGCTGAATTTTGGACCAAACATTATAATATTATTTGAATTTTCACAACAAAAAAATCTTTACCCCTGACACGTGTTACACACACACGGGTATGCGTAAGAAAAATCTCTTTATACGTATAATATGTATATTATCGTATATCATACCTATACAGGATATTTTTATAAGCAGTTCGCAAATTTCACGATTGACTCATTACGAAGTGCGTATGCGCCTGATTGCACCGCGCTACACCGGTTCACACAAACAATATAATTGTTATTGCTACTACAACAATACAGGACAATTTTTTAAGCAGTGCGCAAATTTTCACAGGGTGTTCTACTCATGAATATGAACAACTTTCACTATGGGACAAACCCTGCAATCACGAAAAAAAATCATCAAAATTTGCGCACCGCTTAAAAAATTGTCCTGTATATTTAAAGGTAAAAAAACATCATCTAATGGCGATCGCGGGCTTAGTAGTTGTGAACCTATGGGTTTCGGTTGACATTCGAGCACATATTGACATGACCTATATGTTTTTTTTTTATATGAGCGATGCGCTAAGAAGAAGACTGCACAAACAATGGCAAAGCGAGTGTATTGGAGTTGATACAATTATCCACCAAATGATCAAATAATATTCGTGTGGTAATATATCATAACCAAATTAAGTTTTGGACTACATTTATTTCACAAAAGCAAATCAAAGTGACACATAGAAGAGGGTCTCATGAAATGCATGAAAAACCATGAATGATATTATTTACAAAGCTTGCATCAATGATTGCCGAGTGAAAAGGGTTAAATAGGAGGACACTGTATTAAAAATGGTTATAGTTTAACCTGTCTATTTCTAATCTATTAGCATAAACAAATTGCCATCAAAATATTTAAGAAAATAAAAAAATATCAAAAAATAAAGAAAATATTTCTTAAACCAATCGTTTTTATGAATTACCACTTTAGTCACTATCTCTTTGTTTCCCAGGTATCGCATTCCTCATCATCCCAGACCCCAGGTTCAACCTGACGGCTGCCAGCGCCGACTTCCAGTACACTTCCTGGAGGGTGTTCGTGGCAGCGTGTGGTATCCCCAGCCTCCTGGTGGTGCTGCTTCTCATCCCGTTCCCCGAAAGTCCCAGATACCTGCTGTACGCCAACCGGCCTGAGCAGGCGCTGCAGGTCCTTCAGAGGATATTCGTTGTTAATACTAAACTTAGTGAGAAGGACTTTCCGGTGAGTAAAGTTTTATCTATTTTTTTGCTGAATGGTAATCGCGGTCTTATGTGGCAACGCTTGGTTGGAGGCTTATGTCAAGTAGTAAACGTGTTTCGCCTGAAATTATGATGGTGATAAATCACGGTCTTTAAAAGCTGAGTGGTTTTTAACGATCGCGACTATCCTATTGTTTAATTATAACAAGGCTTCTATAGCCTCGCAGCTCACAGTTACCTAGCGAGTTTGATGTTCAAACTCAGCTTAGCGTAAAACAATATTGTATACCTATATTCTACTACTTGATCTAGAAATCAATCAATCTGCCTAGCCTTTTCCCAACTATGCTGGGGTCGGCTTCCAGTCTAACCGGATGCAGCTGAATACCAGTATTTTACATGAAGCGACTGCCTATCTGACCTTAACAACTCAGTTACTGGGTAATACGATATCTCTTGGTAAGACTGGTTGTCAGACTTTCGGGCTTCTGACGACCCGTAACGACTGTCAAAGATCCACGAATGTCAGCCGGGACCAACGGCTTAACGTGCTTTCCGAGGCACGGAGGAGTCTCGGTATGAAAATATGGTCACCCATCCACAGATCAACTCCGGCAAGCGTAGCTTAACCTGATGGTTCGACCCGTGCGTCTGTTATTACTTAGCCACAAGCTCCTCACTACTTGATCTAGAAATACAATGATTAATCAATGTATTTCTTAATCATTTTGCTGCAGCTTGACAGGACAAATTACAGTGTAAAAAGTGCAAATCAATGAAAGTATGTATATGTTCATGACACTATGGGCTAGATCTGTAAACATTACTTTGATAGATAGATAGATAAAGCATTTATTTAGTACACAAAAAATACATAGCACAACGTACAAAAGTACAATTAAATACATGACATGAACATAAGATAAAACAAGGTCCCAATATAAAAAAAAAGAAAAACATATTTAGAGAAATAAAAGTGGCACTATGACCTACTTAAATCCAATTAATAACGACTACATACATTACGGTGTGCGTCTCAAGGTTGCACCGAGTGGGAGTCCAGCTCAGCATGTGTCAGGTAAATATACCTGACGCTGATATTCTGCTGGATCCCTGCAGTGACATAGGTACTGACGTCGAGCGTGCGAGATAAATTTCTTCACCCTATTCACTTATTCATTTATTAATCCAGCTGTTTTGTTCGCTAATACTCGGTGGAAAAGCGAAATACCTTCATATTAAATAAAGAAACAAATTACGTACTAGTAGTTATATAAAAATAAAATAGTCTTACCTTTCGGAGTTTCCATGTAATTTAAATAATGTGATCTTGGGTGCGTTATTGATGAATTCAAGCAACCAAAAACATCACAATATAGTCTATAACTGATCTTTGCCGTAAGCACTTGTAGGTACTTATTTCGTACTATTTCGTACTTAAACGTCCGTTCGTCACTGCGGCGCATTCGCGACTGTTTGGGTACCGAGTGTATATCGAACTCCAGGCGTGTAGGTATGACTCGCGTTCCGACCGTTTATATGAAGATAGAATACTGTAGATAATATTACCGTGACTTCTCTGTCTTGCACTCTTAGTTTGCCTGCATTGAATTTGAATACAACCAAACTATCTATTTCCAGGTAGAGTCAATGATAAGTGCCTATGAAGGCGAGGAGGAGGAGGTGGTGTCAGCAGACAACAATGGTAACGAGACTAAGGCGCCTCTGACCTGGTCACAAAGATGGGACGCCTTCTGGGTCAGAAAGAAGATGCTGGTCATGCCACCTTATATCGGTCTGCTAGTTCTCTGCTGTTTCGTCGACTTTGGACTTATGTTCAGGTAATTACTTAGTCACAAGAGCACTATAATGTTTCGGCAAATGTAGTTTTGCTCGTTCTACTCACTGTTGACTAGATACTCGGTTTAAATGATGCAACTTTTTTAAATGCTATAAAGCTTAAAACGGCACTTGATGGCGCAGCCAATGTTTTGTTAGATGTTAAGAATCTGAATTTATTGGCAATTTCAGAGTTTGTTCCAGTGTTATGAGTACCTATATACGAGGGCGGGTCAATAAGTCCGTGACTTTTTGAATTTCTGATCTCTTTACTGAAAAAGCAACACTACTCCTGTCAACAGGCATCTGTCAGTTGACTCCTGTCAAAATTTGAACTTGCTGCGTCAGTTAGTTTGTGTTTGACAGCTATCTTTATCAGACTACCCAGTAATTTGAGGAAAATATGGAAAAAAGTGAATTTCGTGTGCTTATTAAGCATTATATTTGCGAAAAAAAAACCATTACCGAGACCAAGGCTAAGCTTGATAAATACTATGGGGACTCTGCACCATCGATTTCAATGGTAAAAAAGTGGTTTACTGAATTTCGTTGTGGCCGTACAAGCACTGAAGATGCCGAACGTCCTGGACGCCCAGTTGAGGTCTCTTCACCCGAAACAATCGAAAAAATTCACGATATGGTGTTGGCCGACCGAAGATTGAAAGTGCAAGAGATTGTGGAAGCCGTAGGGATCTCGCATGGCTCAGTGGTTTCAATTTTGAATGATCACTTGGGCATGAGAAAGCTTTCCGCAAGATGGGTGCCGCGTTTGCTCACAGTCGACCACAAACGCAATCGTGTAACAACTTCACAGGAAGGTTTGGCGTTGTTTAATCGCAATATGGAGGAGTTTTTGCGCCGTTTTGTAACCGTGGACGAAACATGGATCCATCACAACACACCAGAGACCAAACAACAGTCAAAACAGTGGGTTTCTAAGGGTGAATCGGCGCCAAAGAAGGCCAAGGTGGGTTTGTCAGCCAATAAAGTTATGGCGACTGCTTTTTGGGATGCACGCGGGATAATCCACATTGACTACCTTCAAAAGGGAAGAACGATCAATGGGGAATATTATGCCAACTTATTGGACCGATTCAATGACGATTTGAAAAAAACCGACCTCATTTGGCCAAGAAAAAAGTTCTTTTCCACCAAGACAATGCAAGGGTGCACACATGTGCAGTTGCCATGGCAAAAATCCATGAATTGGGCTATGAATTGCTCCCTCATCCGCCCTATTCTCCAGATTTGGCTCCGAGTGACTACTTCTTGTTCCCTAACCTGAAGAAATGGCTTGGTGGAAAAAGATTTGACTCCAATGATGAAGTCATCTCGCAAACAAAGGCCTATTTTGAGGACCTCGACAAATCATATTTTTTGGAAGGGATAAAAAAATTGGAGAAGCGTTGGACAAAGTGTATAGAACTCAAGGGAGACTACGTTGAAAAATAAAATGATTTATTTATCAAAAAATCTGTGTTTTATTCCAAAAGTCACGGACTTATTGACCCGCCCTCGTATATATAACAAAAAGAAAATAAAACGTTTTTTTTTTCGCATCAACTAGCTAATTTTTAATATTTAATATTTTATCTCAACTAGAAACTAATGTACCAGCCGTATTGTGACCCGTTTATGATTTAGTATCTTAACTTATTGAACCTGTCTCTTGTTCTAGCTACTATACTCTTATGATGTGGTTCCCGGACCTGTTCGAGAGGTTCAGTCAGTTCTCGTCGCTGTATCCCGACGTGTCTGCCGGCGTATGTGAGGTGTCGCTGGCACTCGCCAACGATACTGCGGAGTTAACTGTGAGCATTACATCAACCTGTTTTATCCTAATTAGCCACAGAGAATCGAGATTGTTCTATATATATATCGATCATATCTGTAAATATTACATATTAAGTCGCTTTCTATCGTGGTTTTCACCACCATTTAGAGAATTCTCCCTTAAGTGTATATCACATTAATATTGAAAAGAAAGAAAAAGAAATCTCAATGTTTTGCCAAGTCGTAAAAACCGTGCGAAACAAGGGCGGGTCGCTAGTGTTACAATATAAAAAGGCCACGTTCATGTCGGACCACGCACAATGAAGCTTTCCGTAGTTGAAAGAATTTATCCCACAAACAAGCTTACCGTTACATGTAGTTGAAAAACATGCCGGATTGCCGCCGTGGGATCTGGAGGCGAAAGTCCTCGCGCACGTGTGGGAGTGGCGCGAGGAGGCGAAACGCCGGGGCGTAACTCCGCTGCCGCGAGAAATCACGGTACAGCGGACAGAGCTCCGGCGGGATCTCATGGCGACATGGAGAGTGCGACTGTCGCAGCCCAGCGCTGGGCACGCCACAATTGCGGCGATAAGTCCCCTCTTTGAGGAGTGGTTAGAGAGGCGCCACGGCGTCCTCACCTTCCGCCTGACGCAGGTCCTTACCGGACACGGTTGTTTCGGGAGGTTCCTGTTTCGCATAAGGCGGGAGGAAACGCCCGGGTGTCACCATTGTGTGGATCGCCCAGAGGACACGGTGGAGCATACAGTGGAGGTCTGCCCGGCTTGGGCAGAGCACCGCCGTGTTCTCACGGAGGCGATCGGCGGCGGCGATCTCTCGCGTCCGAGCCTGGTCCAGGCCATGGTGCGGAGCGAGAGTGCATGGGAGGCCGTCACCTCCTTCTGCGAAGCGGTAATGCTCGCGAAGGAGGAGGCGAAACGCGTGAGGGAGAGGCAGCCTCACGCCCTCAGTCGCCGCAGGAGACGCCCTGGGCGGCGGGAATCGATAGCCGATTCCCGGCCACCGTAGGCGCGGGCTTGCGGACGGTGAGTAGTGGGTAGCTCGCCGTCCGGTGAGGACCAGGCCCGGGTCGACGGCGCGTTGTGTTCCACGCGCTCCTCAAAGAGATGTCAGCAAAAGATGGGGTCCAATAGGGCCGATGCCGCTGGGGTTGCGGGTTGTTTGAAAAAGATACCGTGGCCCTGGCATAGGCAACTGAAGGAACACGGGTGGGTTTTAGTCAGTAAAAGTCTGACACGCCCTTCCGCTCCACCCAGAGCGGGAGAAGTTATTTGATGATATCCCATCCACAAAAAAAAAAAAAAATGTAGTTGAAAAACATGTTTTTCCATATATCGATATGATCACTTCTCCAACTGCAAAGGAAATTGGTGAATCTGGGCCTAACGTTACACAAATGAAATATTTATCAATACCTTTTTTCAGTTGTTTTTGTAATCATGAAATATTAAGCAGTTTTGTCATGGCATAAGAAATTACATTTTTAATCAAAAAAAATATTGACTTCCCTTGTTTTCACTTTTAAACAATGTTGCCAATCGATATTAATACAAATAGAAAAAAAAAAAAAAAAAACTATAAAAAGTGATTCAGTTTTTATTCTTTGGATAAGTTTAAAAAAACTTATTTTTTGAAATAATGGTTTCCCAGGGACACTTCAACGTTTCTAAAAAAGTTGTAAAAATAAGTTGATTGAATTGATTAATAAATCGATTTCACAATCGATTTTACGGGCAACAAAGTGATCATCAGTCATGTAAAAAACTCAAATGTCAATCAAATAATTTTCTTCGTTCGTTTGGCTCTGAGCTTGCGGCGATAGTGGATATTTTCTGTTGTGTTTTCTTGTACTGTTATAATTATTATTCGATTAGTATTCTTTAGCGACTTTGGCTACGTATAAAGCATTCTGACGGTTATTACTTTGACGAACGAACCACGCATTTCTTACAACGGACTTAGCTTGACTACTCGACTTACCTTAGCTTCATATAACGGATTTCGAAGTAAAATACAATGAGCGATCAACATCTTTGTATCAACTGCAATAAATTCTGGTTAATTGTAATCTGCAATAAAGCCTGATAATTATTTTCTTAAAGTATAACGTGAGAGCTCGGTGTGGGAATAACTTAGAAGCAACAACGTTATTTTTGTACAAACCATTTGGAGGAGTGCCGGTATTGCGGTGCGCCGCTCTCCCTACCTTCAAAATTTTCAAAATTTTCACATCCTATAATTTTTTTCTACCGTGGATCAGTCGTAAACACTTTAGATTTTTTTTAATGGTGTTAGTATATAAATAAAATAATGTAGTAATTGTTACTGTAATATCAGAACGCCAACCATCACCTCTTAAAGCATTGTAATATTATTAACGTATCAACTTTCTATGAACTTTCGCCCGTAAGTTTATAGTACATTTTTTTTAATGTGATAAATTTACATAATAACAATTTTCGGACTTTTTCCTATACTTCTGTTGTAAGACCTTGCTTTTTGCCAAATTTCGTGATTTTAGGTCAACGGTAAGTAATAAACGGCCGTATTTTTTTAATGCGTTGACTAAGGCGCGTCGCCCACACGAGTTAAGAGTCGAGGCGGCGTCACGTCGCGGGCGTGCGGTGCTGGGGTGCGGGGGTTGGGGGAGGAAGGGTGCGGGGGTTTTCTAATTAAAACATAATATCATCACTGTATACGTGGGACATACTGAAAGTTTTTGGAACTGGCCACTTACAATAACAAAAATAAAAAAAAGCAATTAAGGAATTTGAAAATGGAACTCTATGGGAATATGTTACTTTTTAATTTGCGAGACTATCATTTGTTTTTTTTTTTTTTATTATGGCGTCCTTTAGAAAATTGAAATTGTCGCTATTACAATGAATTTAACTAGTGAAAATTTTCACTTAATGACTTTTTAAGATTTTCGCTGTGGCTTAAGTCAACAAGAGAGTTGCAAGAGACTTGAATTGGCATTTGGTGGTGAACCCCCATGCTGCAGCTCTGTTTGCTTCGGAGAATTTAGACGTGGACGTGATCATGTCCATGAAGATGTACGTGAAGGTCGGTCGGCGACAATGGCGGTTACAGAATCCAATATTGATACCGAACAACTGATTGAAATTGAAAAAAATACTCGTCAGCAAATTCGTACTGGATGAGGAATGAGCCAAGTGCAAAACATTTTGTATGTGCATCTGAAGGTTCAGAAGCTTTGCACTCGATGGATACCGCATGATTTAACGGAAGACTGGAAACGGTCGTTTCTTGGCTTCCGTCTCAGATCAACAAAAAAAGCAAGATGGATCGCCGCGAACATCAAAAGTGAAGCCAACAAAACCGTGCTCCTGCAATACACGCTCACGCACACACATACAACTAAAACCGTGCTCACCGCGCTTAGTACGTGAGGAGTCGTCGTCTAGTGTAACATAGTTTAAACAAATAGAATTATGCCTTCCTGTGTAATAAAAAGTTGTAGAAACAATAGTAATTCATATAAAAAGTCCTACGGAATCACTTTTCACTTGTCAGTACTTGAAATAACATCGTTTTTTTATTATTAAATAAACTATGAGTTTTAGGTTATCGGGAACAAAAAACGTCAACAAACGAACGCAGTGACGTAAAGTGCGAGGGTTGCCATAATATGATTTAAAATTTCCCCATTCGAATTGATCAAAAAATATGATTTCTTACTTCGCGATTTATTCCTATTTTATATTAGAGCATAAAGTCAATTTAATTAAATATTTTATTGAAAAATATTGAAAAAGGCAGCAATAAAAAAAATTCAACAACAAGTTTTTAAAAATGGAATATGCATGTAAAGTGACGGTTAAAAAAAAAACTTTTTAACCGTCACCGAGTAGTTTTCTATGTTTTGGTAGGTATATTGGCGTGTGCTAACTGACATAATGGCAAATAATTTAATTTATTGTTTTGTGTTGCGTAATTTAAATTATTTTGCATAGTTGTATAGAATCAAGTTTTCCTAAATGAACAAACAGCTGTGCTGCTGGGGAGTGTGTTGCGCCACTTCTCCCCAGCAAAAGCACTAGGAAGTGGTGAAGGGCGGGCTTTTTAGGGACTGTCTTATGTAATTTTGACGAAAAGTGCTGATTGATTCTCAGTTTAGTTTGAATAAATGACTTGATTAGATCTGTTACCTACTTATATTATTTCGAGACAATTTGGCGAAGTAAAAAGTTTTTCATTTTTCCGGAATAGAAATCCTTGTAAACAATGAGGTATTACCGGTTAACAGCTATTCTACAAAAACAAATTCTCTAAATTTAAAAACCAATTTGACAAGTGTTTCCACTGAAGTGGAGCGAAGCGGAGTGGAGATTTCGAGCACTGTGATTGGTGAGACCACAATGCTCGACTTCTGTCCGGCTCGGGGCCGCGTGTTCATATATTTTATTTGAAAGTCCGTTCAGCTCCGCTCCGCTTCACTAAGGGTGCATTTCCACTGACGCGAAGCTGGGTCGAGCGGAGCGGAGAAGAGCAGTGAAAAGTGTTTCCATTGAAGCGGAGCGGAACGGAGTGGAGATTTCGAGCACTGTGATTGGTCGGACCGCCCCCTGCTCGACTCCGTTCTGTCCGGCTCGGGGCAGCGTGTTCATATATTTTATTTGAAAGTCGCTCCGCTCCACTTACACTATTTCCACTGAGGCGGAGTGGAGATTTCGAGCACTGTGATTGGTCAAGTCGCGGTCTCCTGTCCTGCTCTCCACTCCGCCTAGCTCCGCGTTGGAAACGCACCTTGGCAAACCCGTAGCGCTGGAGAAGATGCAATTCTCAAAGGGTTTTATACAGGGTTACTGGTAAACACCAACTACTTCACTTTTACTATGGGACCAAACCTGAAATCGCGAAAAAAAATCAGCTGTTCAGTACATTTTGACGAATCATCATCATCATCATCAGGTTTGGTCTCATAGTAAAAGTTGTCCATAATGATGAGTACAATGACCCCTTAAGAGGTTGTTGGTGTTTTACCAATATCCCCGTATAGAATATTTCACAATTAGTATGGAAAATAATAAAAAAATCAAAATATCTATTATTGATTATTATCAACATGTAGAGTTTTACGCGTTTCAAAGGAGGGCAAACATTTTAATATTTTTGCAATAGGAAACACCGTTTTCGAGATATAAACAAAAGAAAAGGAAAAAAGATACAGTTCCGTTTTATGAAATTTTAGTTCATGAAACTAATTTTACTCCACACCTTTTTAATTGCGATTAAAAATAGTCTGATTTAGTTTGATAATCAAAATTTTAAGTGAAAAACGTCAAATTCAGAATAGGAAATCTGCCGTATTCACTAAATTAAAGAGCTGAGTGTCATCTTAGTGCTTTCAAATTATAATATAGTTAAGATGTGTCGCTTTAGTCAATTTCAGAATGGGAAATATCGTTTAACAGGAATAAACTAAATTTTGGTGATTTTCAGTCTAGTCTAGAGACATGTGCGACAAGAGGATCGGTACCAATACCATACTTAACAATATCTTACAATATTATCTTACCCATACAATATTATTCCCCAAATATAGGGAAAAAATTTAACAAATGGCAACCCTTCGATACACACATAGATAACAAAGTGGCTTCACTTTTGATGTTCGCGGCGCTCCATCTTGCTTTTTTTGTTGATCTGAGGCTTCCGTTAAATCATTCGTGTCGAGTGGTGCCGTAAAATGATAAAAAAGTGTAATGGAGGACAGTCAGTGGCTGTTTATAATATCGTGACAGGTGACGAAACCTCGGTATACTACGAGTACTTTGAACCGGAAAGAAAATCCAGTCGGCAGAATGGGTCTTTCCTTTTAAAAACTAACTTGCCGACGAAAGGTAAGAACATTGGTAAAAAAATGGTTGTTTTTTCGGCAAATCAGGACATTACACAACAGTGTCGCTTGAAGACCAAAGCATAGTGACCGCAGGTTGGTACATCAACACTTGCTTGCCCAAAGCCTTAGAAAAAGTTCGTGAAAAGCGTCCTCGAAGCAATGTCGTCCTTCACCACGATAACGCTTATCGTAACGGAAGCTTATTTGAAGGCTTAATGTAGAACTGATGACGCATCCGCCATACAGACCAGACCTCGAACCTTTTTTTTCCGTGGAGAAATGCTCATACCACGGGGAGATAGTGCAATTATGTGGGACTCCAACCCACTAAAACTCCACGGTGTCCTCCTCTGCCGCTTGTGGCGGGAACACGGGCACGCGTTAGCACTCACCGCGAACCCGCCGTGGCAGCCCGTCACCGGACCCTCCTCTGGGGAGCACCCCCTATCACCGGGGCACAAGAACACATTGCGCGCCGTGACCACCCCATGGACCAAACCAGCACATGGACGCTATACGACCCCGTATCTAGGCACCCTTGGTCCCGCTGCGACCGGTCAGGACAGTGGCCCAGCCGCCTACCACTTTTCGGCCGCAGTGGATTGGGAGAGCGGCCAATGAAATACCGACACTCCTCCTGCCCTGCAGCCCCCCCCCCCCCGGCGCCTCCACAATGCGAGAACCCAAAAATTAAAGAAAAACTTAGAGGCATACGTTTTACGAGCCCTGAATCGGCGGTGAATGCGTTCTACGAAGGCATTGAAGAGATCCCTAAGGAAGACTGGTCTAACTGCTTTTTACAATGGTTCCAGCGAATGCAAAAATGTATAAAGTGTGTGAGCATATACTTTGAACAACAATAAGTCGCGATTTCAGGTTTGGTCCCATAGTAAAAGTTGTTCATAATGATGAGTACAATGACCCCTTAAGAGGTCGTTGGTGTTTTACCAATAACCCTGTATAACGAAGTTGAAAGGAATACTATCACAGACAAGTAAGCTTATCAAGTTAACCGATTAATAGTCGACCAACTTACATTTGCAGTTGGAATGTATGGGAGAACATGCATTTCAACTACAATGTTAACTTTGTTCTTGAGATAAATTTCATCCCAACTACGGAACCCTTCATTGTGCGTGGTCTGGCACGCACTTGGCCAGTTTTTAGAGGTATTGTCGGACATGACTGAAGAATCTTTCAGACAAACATACGTCAATCTCATCTATGGCTCTTTTGACTCTTGCGCATTGCGAGAAAGTTTAAACCTACATGTACAAACTGAACTTAAAGCTTGAACCGATACTGATCTCAAACCTCTGACGAAGGGCCTGTTCGATGTTATTCGAACATCGTTTTGCTGATCTAACGAATCAATAAAACCGCGTTGAGCGTGCGCCGATGTTAGTGCATATTTGGACAGCAATCGGGTGCATTCGCCAGCATTGTCATTAGCCATCATTTTAGCGTAGCCTTTTTTCTTTATAAAATAAATTGTTTTTTAGCAAGATAAACTCAGCGTTTTAGTAGCCAGCCCAATAGTCAAATATCACTTTGGTCGCGACCCGAACAGGGCCAATAGAATAGTAACATGCAGTCTCCAGAACATTTAGATAAACTCCTGTCTTCTTTACCCAGGGCAAGTTGCAGACCTTGGATGACAAGGTGTACATCCACACGCTGGTGGTAGCTTTAAGTTGTGTCCCCACGGCGCTGTGGGTCGGTCTCACCATCAACATAGTGGGCAAGAAGCTCATGTTAGGTAAGTGACTGTTGAAAGCGATAATTATAGGGATGGGATACTTAAGGATTCTCTGTGGTGTTTCCAAAGTGATTATACATAGCTATGTTCGGCCGCTATAGCGACGCTTAGGAAAGGCCTATCTCCAGTATTGGACGTCTTGCGACAAAAAGATTATGATGATCATAGCTGTGTTCAACTATGATTATCTTATTATTATATTTATGGTCCTTTCGGTTTTTTTGATAACTCGATAATTTAACATAATATAACAATGTACAGAGAATTAAATTATCGTGACTAACTAAGTTTCCATTTCCTCTTTTTTCAAAACTTTCCTGTGCTCCTCTTCAAATGTTTTGGGCGTAGGCACTGCTGACTAACGTACTGCAGACTAGCCTGCACCTCTATGATTATCTAATCGTGAGCAATATTGTACATCTGTGTCAAACTAATGGATCCCTTCTTTGCAGTAATGATGTTGATCAGTTCCGGGCTGGCGGCTCTAGGTCTCAACCTGGTGCGCTCCTCGCTGGAGAACCTCATCTTGTCGTGTGTGTTTGAAGCCATCGTCAGTTGCACAGAAGCGGTGTTATTCTGTGTTATCTGCGAGATCTTTCCTACTAAAGTCGCGTGAGTATCTCTTTATTATTATCGTCTAGGGGCACTTCAAAATAGTAAACTATTTCAACTGTTTACTATTACAACCCGCCACGGATAGGTTAGGTTTTGTTTTTTTATTTTCAAACAGAAATAGGAGTCACATTGTCGACTTATGCTGGACAGCTCAATCAAATATGAGAATGTAGAATGAAAGAGCGAGCGAAGTGAGCTCGAAAATTTTGCACACTCGGATGGGTTAAATTTTCTTTTGATCATTCCAAAGAAGAAAATTCAAGAATTAAAAGCAGTAGAATGCGAGCGAAGCGAGCCTGAAAACTTTGGAACCTACCTTGAATAGGTCTTGTTTTCTTTAGACCATTATACAGAAAGAGCTTACTTTGTCGAGTTATGAAGACAAGCATTAACTCGTTTGACAGCAGTTCATGTTTTGGAATCAGACCTTACACTTAGCCTTTCGAACCTTGCGAGCAGGGTGCCTACATTTCCGAGTTTGCTTCGCTCGCTCTTGCATCAACGTGCCTAAATAAGTTTTGGGAAAATCTTATGTCACCGACATGCTAATATTAGTTAACAGTAGGTATATTATCTGTAGCTATAAGTCTGACGTGTTGCGCTCGGAGTGCCGATACATGTCGAAACCAGACTTATGACATAATTTAAATTTAAAAATTATGAATCTTTTATTTTTGATACTGTAATTGATTGGAAAATTCAGAAAAAAAACCACTGTTATTTCATAATTTCAAGTTTGCATTGCTGTCAGCAGTCCCTATGACTGTCTATTTTTGTATGTTATGCCTATCGAGGTCACCGTGGCTAAAATATAGTGTTTTAAGTTGGTAAGATAAGTAAATTATTCAGGCTCTCGACAGCTTGAATGATATGGGGGGGGGGGGGGGGGGTCATGACTTGGACGACGCCTGAAGTGACAACCCCAGTCCCCAAGCACTCACTGCTCTACGTGACTGTCGTCACTACAAGTCTTTAAAAAGTCTTCATCTAATTGTGTGACATTGTCATTTAGTTCTATAAATAATTACTAATAATTACTAATAACGACCACAATCAAAGAATGCTACGAATCCATCAAGTGGTTCCATTATTTGATACAAGCACATGCGTGACATTAACGTAAAACTCGAACTGTACCTACCTACATCACAATAATGACAGTCATGCATTGCCAGATTTGTTAGTAGTTTGTATATTTTTTGCGTGGTGGGTGTGTACGTTTTTAGACTTTGTTCTCCTTACTTGCTAATTGATGTAGCTGTCACTGTGTATTACGTCACAGACGAGTCCTTTTGGAAGTCGCCGTTTGCATCGTATTTTACTTTTCTTCAGATTTTCAAGCTTTTCATTATGCTGACCATGTAGTTGGTTTGGTCACCATCAAATTTAAAGGCACTCTTGTTCCTTCAGGTCTTATTAGGAAAAAGTTTGTTTAATTCGTAGAATTCAGTCTGCTAAAAAAATATCAGCAGTCATATAGCCAAGCGTAGCAATTAAAACAATCTTCCTTATCATTGCAGTGATTGGTACCTATATATAAATATGTTTTCTTTTAAATTAAATCCTAACTATATAATATTATAAATGCAAAATTGAGTTTGTTACTCAGCCACGCAAAAACTGTTATATTTGTATAAAATTTGGCATACAGATAGTTTATCAAATTCAAATTCAAATTCATTTATTGTTTGTCACAGGTGAAATATCAGTTCTTATGATTATTATAAAGGGTCGCTGTAACATACCTATAAGGTGTACAATATTTAATGTTTGTTCCATACTTATTTAACATTACAATCATTATTCGTCCTAAGTAAACGTCCATCATTCGTCATGCATTAATATAAGTGTTTATTCACAGTCAGATAAATAAGCAATAGGTACATTGATTTCATACTAATTAAATTATTCATTAATTTCATTAAAATTAAATTACTCAATTATACCGTACAATTTAAATCTTTCATTAGTGTCATTAAATTTAAATTATTGGTTGATGTCATACAAATTAAATTAATCATTAAGGCAGCTTATCTAAAGGTGTAGTCACCTGTATTTTTGTCATTAAAATAGTCATTGATTGAATAGTAGGCTTTACTTATCAAGAATTGCCTTAGTTTTTTTTTTAAACTATGTGAGGTTACACTGCTTTTTATATAATTTGGAAGTTTGTTATATATTTTTACTCCTATCCCAAATATGCTAGATTTAAACTTAACTGTCCTACACTTAATTCCGCTTAATACATTTTTATACCGTGCACTTCTCAATGTGTCATAATTATTTAAATCGCGTTTTATCATTACTGCTGCTTCGTAAATATATAGCGAAGGTAATGTCAAAATGTGTAATCTTGTAAACTCTGTTCTACATGAATCAGTCTGTTTAAGACCACAGATACTTCTAACACACTTTTTTTGTGCCCTAAATGCATATTCTCTATTAGTTGAATTTCCCCAAAAAAGAATACCATATTTTATTGTAGAACCTACGTATGCATGGTAAGCGCTCAGTAATGTTCTCTCGTTAACAACTTTCCTTAGCATGTAGAGGGCATATGAAAACTGGTTTAATTTTTTACAAACATGATCAACCTGCATTTTGAAGTTTAGTTCAGAGTCAATATGAATACCAAGAAACTTAGTGTTGTTCACTTGTTTTATTTGTTCGCCATTATAATGTATATGTAGTTTTTGTTCCGAATTAGTATTTTTATTTGTGAATGTCATATAACTTGTTTTTTCAATATTTATTTTTAGATTGTTTACATTCAACCATTTTCTAATATCTTCAAGTGATTTATTAATGTTTATTTCATAATTCTCTTTATCTTGGTTTGTAAAAATAGCTGTACTATCATCTGCAAATAGTACCATTTCCTGTTTTATAATTTTTGGTAGGTCATTTATGTAGATAATAAACAAAAGAGGTCCAAGAATAGTTCCTTGGGGCACTCCATACAGAATAGGTCTAGGATCTGACATACATGTTTGTTCCAACTTTTTATCATTTGTTATTTTTGTTATTTGTGTAACTTGAAGTCTGTTTGATAAATACGACTTTAGAAGATTTAGTGCATTACCTCTTACCCCGTATTTTTCTAATTTGTTCAAGAGTATTTGATGATCTACGCGATCAAAGGCTTTTGACATGTCCATAAAAATGGCAGTTATATGTTCCTTGTTATCCAGCCCTGTCATTACAGTCCTTAAAACGTTAAAAAGAGCGCTACTAGTGGATTTGCCTTTACGAAACCCGAACTGTTCATTTGCAAATATGTCATTAGCTTCAAAGTAGTTATATAAGTTATTATAAATTACTCTTTCAAATATTTTTGCGAAGACTGGTATTAACGCGATTGGTCTGTAAGATTTCATCTCTTCTTTGTCGTCTTTTTTAAATATGGGATTTATAACAGTTAATTTCAGCTTCGAAGGAAACAATCCGTGTTCAAGGCACAGATTTATAATGTGGCTAAGTACTGGAGCAATGAAATGCGATACACTTTTAACTATTTTCGTGTTGATATTATCGTACCCTGTACTATTAGTATTTTTTAGCATTTTTATTATTTGGCCTACATTAAGCGGGTTTGTTGGTTTCATAAAAATTGAATTGGAGTTATTATACGCCAGTGTTTTTAGAGGTACACCACTGTCCCTAGGAGTCGGTTTTACATCGTCAATAAAAAAGTTGTTAAATGACTGAGCTATGTCTGTTGGTTTAGTTACTATTCTATCATTTACTATTATTTGGTTTATTTCCTCTTTAGGTGTTACAGTCTTGTTACTGTTAATGATTTTCCACATTGCTTTACCTTTATTGGTCGCTGAATGAATGTAGTAATTGTTTTGTGATTTTTGCGTTTTGTTTATTATAGTTCGTAGTCTTTTAGTATATTCTTTAAAGTGTATTTTGTCTTTCGGATTTGACGTTAGCCTATACTTCCATAGCAATTGACGTTTTCTTTTTGAGCATAACCTAATTCCCTTGCTTAGCCATTTTGGCTTTTTAGTAATTGGTATTTTTACTCGTATTATCGGAAAACACAAGTCGTAAAATAATTTAAATAGATCGTAAAAAGTATTGTAAGCTATTTCTGGGTCATTACTTGAGTAACGGTCTGTAAAACTAAGACTCTTAATGCATTTGCTAAATATTTTAGTATTTTCTTCACAATAATCTCGTTTATATTTATACCAGTATTCAATGTTGTAGCTTTTCTTTACGGGGCATTTTAATAATTGAGCTGTATGATCCGACAACGAAAGTTCAAGAACAGTAGATTTGGCTCCTCTTATGTTATGCGCTATGTTGTCAATGCATGTCATGCTACTCAACCTTGTCGGTTGATGAATACTTAATTTTAAGTTATAACTCGCTAATAATTGCTTGAAATGTTGAGATATTTTGTTACTTTTTGCCCTGTCTATGTTGAAGTCACCGCACACTATAATTTTTTTGTTAGAATAACCTATTTTCGTTAGTAATTCTGCAAGTCGAGTAAAGAATAAGTCAATTTGGTCTAGTCTACTTTTAGGTGGTCGATAAACGCATAATATTATAATTCTGTGATCACAAAGTTCTATGCCACTACATTCAAAAATATTATTGACACTAAGGGTTTTGGCTTCTGTTACAATTTTAAATTTAAATTTTGGTTTTAACAATATACATGCTCCCCCATTTCTATTACTGCGTGAAAAATTATCCCCTAATATGAAATTGGGCAGTTTAAGTAGTTTGGTGTCTTCAATAGTCATGTTATGTTCAGTAATGCATATAATGTCAATTGGATTGTTATCATTATTGCCTCCCAATGAGTGTAAATGTGCAGTAAGCTCATCTAATTTAGCCATTAACCCATTAATGTTTTGATGTAGAATGGTTACATGTTTAAACACGAAAAAAACTATTACTGATTGGAGAGTGTTCCCTTTCTAGGTCATTAACTTCTGTCTGAATGCATTTCATTAACTTTTGTCAACAAAGGTAGAAATAATATTGGTATCTTCAGTCTTTTTCATAGTATATCTGTCATATTTTTGTTTGTATACCTTGCTTAAGATTTCTTTTAATATTAATTGTGATGTATGTAATGATAAAAAGCGATATTTTGGTACATAAGATGAAAAATTCATGTCCACGTATGTTGTATGTTTGTAGTGAGAACAGATAAATTTAATTACATAATTCAACTTTCTTTCGAATTATTAAATAGAACTTCAGATATCATAACATTCGTATTTCTGGTATTATTTAAAAAGTTACTAAGACAGAGTTGAGTTTCTTCTGGATTTTTGTCATTTATACCGCCTAAAACAATTACAAAGTCATTTTTATTTAGTTTATTTATTTCAGCTTTTTCCGTTACTAAAATTTCCTTAAGGGGTGCTCCTGGCTTCCAGAAACACTTGACTTGATAATCTGTACCGATGAGTCTTTGCAGATTTTTTTGAATATGACGTCCCTGTTCATGTGTATCATTTGGATTAACACACTTTTTAGCCCGGTAGTAGGAACGTTCCGCTGGGATAATTTCCGACCTCTCGCAAAAGCTAGTATATGATAAAGTTTAGGGTTTATTATTTCCAGCGCTACGGCTATGGCGGTGACAGTAATGTGTGGCAGGATAGGTGCCATCGTGGGTAACGTGATATTTGGCGCCCTGGTGGACGAGTACTGCGTGGTGCCCATCTACATGTTCGGCACCTTGCTAATAAGTAAGTGTTTATCTTTTAGTATTAAAACTGACAAACAAAAAAATGTTTTGCGTCCCTTGTGGAATCTCACATATAATATATAGTTTGACCATAACAGCTGTACCGCGCCGTAGGTATGTGCGCGGCAAGACGGGGGGCAGTGCAGGCCGCTCATTCGTCAACGCTCACGGCGTCCCACCGCTCATTCGCCAGCGCTGCACCCCGCCTCGCATTACTAAGGCGCGATACAGCGGTCTTGGTCAAACTATACTAAAAGTATTTATTTATCTCTCAAATCAAATAACTAAACAATATTGAAGCGAATAAGTAAATAAGCAATAATAATTATCATTTTATACAAACAAATAAATAATTAGATTGACTTAAACACATATTATATTTAAATAACAAATAAATGAGTGGTACAATGTAATAAGTAATACTATTGTAAAATATTTAGTAATAAGGAAAATCATTAAAGCGCTCTTCCTCTCTCGTACTTATTTTAAATGTTGCTATGCCCGACGGGGCCCATAATTGTTTCTATGTGTTATTACATACTACATATATGGTACATTATGGCTTGCATTAAGATTCATTGATTGAAACCATAAATTCATTATTATATTCTTCTTCTTTTTCTTGGATTATTATCTTCACCTCTCGGCCTTTGTCCTGCGGTGCCTGTCTTTTGAAGTGAGGAAGCTGTTTAGATATTTCTTTTTCTGTGATTATGTAATTCATAGTACATTGCTAGCCTTTGACGCGCTTTAAACTGATTGTGAAAACTAACTTTTTCTCTCTCCTTTTAATATTGTTTGGCTATTTTCTAACTGTATATATCTGTCTGTTTCAGCGAGCGGGTTGCTGTGTATAATACTGCCGAAGAGCACGCGCCCCGAGCGGCCGACGACGTGAGGCGCCGTAGTCATACTGTTATATTTTTATATCAATTAAATAATTATAATCCACAACAAATCTCTTGACTTTCATTTTAAACTCAGTCGAAAAGACAACCTTTTTCTTGCTATCGAAAATTGTTATAAATATTTTCATTATCTGTTATTATAATTATTATTTGCTTCCAAAAATCTGCCTAGCCTTTTTCCCAATTATGTTGGGGTCAGCTTCCAGTCAGTTTACATGGAGCGACTGCCTATCTGACTTCCACAACCCAGTTTTTGGGTAACACGATACCCCTTGGCAACTTTACAGGAATGGTTGTCAGACTTTAGGGCTTTTGACTAAAAGTAACCATTGTCTAAGATCTAACAAATGACAGCCGGGACAGAGAGAGTTTGAATTACTGACTGCCTCGTTGGTCTACTGATCACAAGCGCTGCAGTATACGATCATGGGTTCGATTCCCAGGTCGGGCAAGGTGTCAGACAAGCCAGTTGGCGTGGTTGGTTAAGATACCACCTATCATGCCGCAGGTCGTGGGTTCGATTCCCATCCAGGACAAACATTTGTGTGCATGAACATATCCGTTTGTCCTGAGTCTGGGTGTAATTATTTATAAAAGTATGTATTTACAAAAAAAAAGTAGTATAGTATATCAGTTATCTGGTTTCCATAGTACAAGCTCTGCTTAGTTTGGGATCAGATGACCGTCTGTGAATAATGTCCCAGAATATTATTACTATTATTGAGTTATTCAGTCAGCAGCAGCTGGAGTCTGAATGTGTGCCCGGTTGATGGCAATAGGCTCGCCCCGTATTCAGTCAGCAGCAGCTGGAGTCTGAATGTGTGCCCGGTTGATGGCAATAGTCTCGCCCCGTATTCAGTCAGCAGCAGCTGGAGTCTGAATGTGTGCCCGGTTGATGGCAATAGTCTCGCTCCGTATTCAGTCAGCAGCAGCTGGAGTCTGAATGTGTGCCCGGTTGATGGCAATAGGCTCGCCCCGTATTCAGTCAGCAGCAGCTGGAGTCTGAATGTGTGCCCGGTTGATGGCAATAGTCTCGCCCCGTATTCAGTCAGCAGCAGCTGGAGTCTGAATGTGTGCCCGGTTGATGGCAATAGTCTCGCCCCGTATTCAGTCAGCAGCAGCTGGAGTCTGAATGTGTGCCCGGTTGATGGCAATAGGCTCGCCCCGTATTCAGTCAGCAGCAGCTGGAGTCTGAATGTGTGCCCGGTTGATGGCAATAGACTCGCCCCGTATTAGCTACATGGAACTTAAATATAACTGGCGAAATGTGGGATACTATAGGTATTTACACCTCTGCCTTACCCTTCGGGGATTACAGGCGTGATGATATCTACTATGTTTATGATATTGATTTATGATATTTGAATTATAAATAATATGATTGACTACGTTCGGTGAATCAAAATGTTATAGAGAAAAATCAATGATGACAGCTTAATTATAGATACTAGTTAAATAATGAGTTAAGATAGAGACCTACCTTAGTGATGAGCAAAAAGTAACGTTCGGAGTCCCTCAGGGTAGCATCTTGAGCCCTACCTTGTTTCAGATCTACATTAATGATCTATGCCGTATGTCACTTCCAAATTGTCTTCCAAATCAAAACTTCCAAATCTTCACCTATGCCGATGATACGGCAATCATTGTTTATGGTCCTACATGGGAAAAGGTTAAAGCTAACGCCGAACATGCTATGTCAGAAGTATCAAAATGGTTAAGGGTTAACTTGCTCACGCTAAACCTAGATAAGACTGCATACATCCCTTTTGCACTCTCAGAAATAAGAAATAATTCCAAACCACCCAGCTCTTTCCTTATAACTGCGCACTCCTGTTCTGACCAAGAGACACCTTGCCTCTGTTCGCCCCTCACAAGAACGAACAATGTTAAATATTTGGGAGTACAGGTCGATGACGGGCTCAAATGGGACATTCATCTTGATACTGTCACAACTAGGACCTTGCGGCTAGTCCACTGTCTCTGGGAAGACGGGTTCTCGGGCTGAACCGTATCCGGGCAAGCCACTTTCCTGGCATTCATCGCGTCGGTCAAACACGGCACTTTAGAGTCAACCTGAGAAGGGGCTAAGATTCTTGTGGTTAACTTTCGGTGCTGTGGACCGAGGACAGGAACGCCGGTAGGCTTACAATAGAAACTTTAGTTAGGTAGTTTTGCAGTTAGCTTCGATAATACGTTTTTTTTCCCCACTTTTTTTGTGGATGATGTTCAATTCTTTTGTAGGTACTCGTAGTGGTACTCGAATTTGTGTGTGGGTGTTCCACAACTAAAAGTGAAATATAAAAACTATTAAAAAAAAAAAAAACAACCGACTGTAAAAAAAAACACTGCAAAGTGAAAAATAACTTTAATTTCGGAAATCGGTGGCAAAAAAGAAAATACAAAACCAAAGACACCGACTTCCGAAATTAAAGTTATTTTTCACTTTGTAGTGTTTTTTTTTTTTGTAAAATAGTTTTTCAAACCTAACCTAACCCATTTAGTCGGGGTACCCTGGCTTAGTTACTGCTACCGATTCGGCTCGCGCGTGGTTGGTCACAGTTCCAACCTAACCTATGAATTGCCGAACTATTTATCTAACTGCCCATTCCAACATATTTACTGGCTATTGATTTATTACACCACTTGAGTATTTTTGTACTGAAATTGTATATATTTTGTTTTGTTATTAGTAATTAACCTTATTTATTTTACTTCGATGGTCCTAGTTTATCATTTGTGACTTCGAGTTTCAGCTTCATGTACAGACGACAGCACGTCAAGCTACTACAATCTGTCAGATTTCTTTAATAGATTTTCGACTTTATTGCTAAGGCATTAGGTTCAAGGTTGATTGGGAAAATCTGACAGTTTCGGGTAGGTTGACCTGCTGGCGTCTGTACAATCTGCATATATGTAAGTGGGCACATCCTTTATTACTGGAGGCCTTTATCTACGATAGGTATAAAGTTCTGCTTACGTTTTTAGTTTTGTATTTTTATGTCTGCGAGTATAGTTTTCGATTTTTTTTTATGGTATATTGGCGTGTGCTAGCTTACTTATAGCAAATAAATTAATTTAATGTTTTGTGTTGCGTAATGTACCTAAATTATTATGCGCAGTGTTGTATAGATTCAATTATTTTAACTGAACAGACAGCTGTGCTGCTGGGGAGTTTGTTGCGCCACTTCTTCTCCCCAGCTAAAGCACTAGGAAGTGGTGAAGGGCGGGCGTTTTGGGGGACTGTCTTATGTAATTTTGACGTTCAAAAAGTGCTGATTCTCAGCCTAGTTTGAATAAATGACTTTTGATTTTGATTTCGTCAAGTAGGTATAATAGGTAACTGTTGTATGAAATAGCAATATTTTTTTTTCGTGATTTCAGAGTTGGTCCCATAGTGAAAGTAGTTCATATTCATGGGTAGAACACAAAGAAAATATGTTTACATGACGCAACGAAACAGCACTGACACAAAATAAAAAAAAATAAAAGTACAAGTTTGGGGAAAATATGCGTTACATCCACGCAAAACGGCCGTCGCTCAGCATAATGCTGCAGCCCCAATGATATTATAAGTAACAAGACGTAGATATGTTACCTACCCAACATTCGATGTTCAAAAACGGCACAACGTCGAACTATTAGATTACACGTGGAAATAGGACGGCATATCGTAATTATCGGGAGCAAAACAGAGACAAGACGACGAAAATGTGGCTAATTAGCCACATTTTAACGTACCACTTGTGGAGCTTGTATAACCTATCTACGACTTTTTACTTATAATATCATTGTGCGGCCCCATAAAACAGAGCCTCAGCGATGTCCGAGTCCAATTCGTCACTTTGTGAAAATTGGGTGTAATTGTCTTTACATACATGACAATTGTCGATATTACCTAGTAAAAATTTAAAACTAAGCGGACAAAACAAAATTCTATGACAAAACAAAGAATTCTTAGTCGAATTATGAACAAAAGTGAATTTCGTAAAAAGTGCAGTTGATACTTTGCTGCCGTATGTAAAGTATACTCGTATGTAAAGATGATTACGCCTTATTGTTATTATAACAAGTAACTCAACATATTGCCTTTGAATTTTATTATTATTGAGATTCCAGTTCAATCAAATAAACACTGGTGATACAATAAAAAAGACTTGTTTTGGTTTCAATAAATAATCGATAATGATGTTAAACAAATCGAATCAAATCAGTTGTTGTGTGAGGTTTGAGGTGGGGTGACTGGATGGTATATATATATTATATATATATATATATATATATATATATATATATATTTACATCCCGTAAGCAATCTAACGTCCCCTGAAGAAAAAAGTGCATTCAAAGCGGCGTCCCCGGCATTTGGCGTCCGGTATGCGGACGCCAGTTTGTTTGAGCCGTTCACTTAGGCCCTTGTGGTCCTAGGAGCTTGTACGCCAAAAGTAGGTGGAAGTCAAAAAGCGGCACAATGACTGAAAAAGTATAATCATTCGTTCCGGGCGATTCCGCAGCACCCGTGTGGCGCTCCTGTCGCGCGTATATTCTCAGGAGTATATCGCGGGCACATCGCAGACAGTAGACCGCGAATTTGGCGTCCACCAATGCGACGTTGCCAGCTCGTAGATATTCGCCGTTGAATCTCAGTCTGTTGTTGTATTTTACCGACTGTAACGTCCGCCCTATATACAGGGTGTTTGGTGCATCGTGTGCCAAATTGAAATGGTCGACTGGGGGGGTCACCTTCTATCCTTTCAGACCCCTAAACACTTCTCATGCCCTGTGGCTTTTTTTTCATCGACTTTTTAATTTTTTATAAAAAAAATACCCAAATTTTGCATTCAATTACAAAATAAAAAAAATGTGTAAGTCGTAGACTCTGAATTTTAATTTTATTTAGATGTGTATTGTATTACAGTACTTTTAAATTAAAAATTAGTGACATTAGCCATCTAGTTTTTTTTTTAATTTACTCGCAAAGTTTCGGATTTCAATTAAAGCTGTCCATGTTACAGCTATTTACATGGCTATAAAAAAAAAAACCAAAAGCGACCGGGATCTTCCAACTCTCTCAAAAATTCTCTAGTCTATCTTCTTGCTAGTGATGTGCCACATGTCATAAAAATCTTTTTACAACTTTGTAAATTAGCTAGAATAATTGTGAATCGAGTCACAAAATATTAAATTCCAAATTCAAAAGAAAACAGTCTTTTTGCGTAATTGTTACTTAAGTAACAGGTAAAATTTGTTTTCTCACTCTCGCGAAGTAAAATCTATCTTCTATCTCTATCTTTCTTGCATAGCGTACCTAAACTAGTTTGAACAAACGACGAACTGCCACCGACGCGGCGACGCCGTCAATCCGTCATTCGTCAGTCAGTCGAGGCATCACTGCCTCTGCTACCTGACGTGTGTGTTAGTTCACCGTACTCCGCGATTTTTTCATTTTGTTACTTTGTTTTGTTGAGTTTTGTTGGTTTTTGTTACGTTTTAACTTTTGGTGTTATTGTTAAACTTTGTTGATTTTTTGTTGTTGCAATGGCGACGTTCTCTAACGAGGAATATGCTGACATCATGATGGCTTATGGAGCCGCCAATGGTGTCGCTCGTGCAGCGCAACGAATTTACCAGGAACGTTTTCCTGGTAGACGACTACCTGGCCGCAGAGTCTTCCAAGACACATAGAGACGCATACGCGAGACTGGCAGTGTCACTTTTCATGAACCAAGGGGCCATATTGTGCGACATAATGTTGAAGTGGACGAGAGAATACTGGCACTTTTTGAGGAAGACCCTACAAGAAGCATCAGAAATGTGGCAGCACATCTTGATATTTCAATATGTAAAGTGTGGAAAGTTCTTCAGCAAAACGAAAAACATCCATTCCACTACACTCCGGTGCAAGGTACGTAATTTTGAACTAACTTTAAACCCGTACACACTTTGTTTGACGATGCCTTTGTTTAGCAGGTAATGGGTATGACGTCACTACTTCCAGGTAGTAAACCAGCCCATACAAACGGTCCGACGCCGCCGGTCATTAAAAATCTCATTGTGCAATTATTTACTGCTCAACAGGAATTTAAAAGAGTTCTTTGTTTGTAGGTCTTGAGGGTGGCGACTTTGACAGACGAGTGGCATTCTGTCGGTTTATGTTACACACGGATGTGGATGATCCTAATTTCTTAAAAAGAATATTGTGGACGGATGAATCCAAATTTACCAAAGAAGGGATCCTCAATCTTCACAATCTGCATCACTGGACAAACAAAACGGAAAACCCACATGTTAAAAGGCAGAAATCTTTTCAAAGGAGGTTTAGTGTAAACGTTTGGGCAGGAGTGATTGGGAATCAGGTAGTTGGACCGCATTACCTGCCCGATAACCTCAATGGCGATAACTATTTGGAGTTCCTTCAAAATGACCTGCCCGAATTAGTGTCCGAGGTGCCCGTATTTAATGAAAATGTTCCCAAAGTATTCCAGCATGACGGCTGTCCCGCGCATTGGCGTTTGACTGTGAGGGAATATCTTGACGATGTGTTCCCCAATGCGTGGATTGGTCGCGATGGCCCTATTGCATGGCCGGCACGTTCCCCAGACCTAACTCCGCTAGATTTTTATGTCTGGGGACGTGCCAAAGAGCTGGTATACGCCACGGAGGTTCCGACTAGGGAGGTACTACTTCAACGCATTGAAACGGCGTTTAATCAAATTAAGGAGGAAATACGACTTCGTACAACAACTGTGGAAATACGAAATAGATGTCGGGCCTGCATTCGCAATAGCGGCCAACAATTTGAGCAGAATATGTAAAAAATGATTAAATAAATGTTAAAAATGCAATTATTTTTTATTTCTAGTAACCGACCCCCCCAAAAAAGAGAGATACGAGACAGATTTTACCTTACAAGAGTGAGATAACAGATTAAATGAGTTCTTGAGGTATAATTTAAGTAAAAATATTTTTTTAAATCATAATTTCAAATTTAGTATTTTGTGACTCGATTCACAATTCTAGCGAATTCACAAAGTTGTAAAAAGATTTTTATGGCATGTGGCACATCACTAGCAAGAGGATAGACTAGAGAGTTTTTGAGGGAGTTGGAAGATCCCGGTCGCTTTTGGTTTTTTTTTTATAGCCATGTAAATAGCTGTAACATGGACAGCTTTAATTGAAGTCCGAAACTTTGCGAGTAAATTAAAAAAAAACTGGATGGCTAATGTCACTAATTTTGAATTTAAAAGTACTGTAATACAATACACGTCTAAATAAAATTAAAATTCAGAGTCTACGACTTACACTTTTTTTTAATTTTGAAATTGAATGCAAAATTTGGGTATTTTTTTTATAAAAAAATAAAAAGTCGATGAAAAAAAAGCCACAGGGCATGAGAAGTGTTTAGGGGTCTGAAAGGATAGAAGGTGACCCCCCCAGTCGACCATTTCAATTTGGCACACGATGCACCAAACACCCTGTATATTGTAATTTCCTTGTTTTTCGTTTCTTTAATAGGTAATTAATATAACTGTTGTTAAAAAAATAACTTTACAAACTTTAAGGAGTGCTTTAGACCATCGAACTGAATAACTGTTACTATGGGAACAACTTTAAATACGCGAAAAATAAAGAAACAGATGTCCTATACAGTTTAGAATAGTAGGTAACTTTAGAATGGAACAGCAGAATTTTTTTTGCGATTTACAAGTTGGTCCCATAGACCAAACCTGATATCGCGAAAAAAAATCAGCTGCTCCTTACATTTTGACGAGTTATGCGAACATAAATGTAAAAAACCGGCCAAGAGTGTGTCGGGCCACGCTCAGTGTAGGGTTCCGTAGTTTCCCATCCGTCACAATAAGTGTTCCCACTTATGAGTTCCACTTATGAGTTTTCACTTATGAGTTCCTGATAGAAGTTTTATGTAGTTATAAGATACCGCCAATGCCAAGGAGAGACCAACCGAACAATTCGATAATACCCGACCCAATGTAATAAGTACCTACAGCGCCATCTCTCGGGGAATTGGGTTACTAATTAATACATAGACGTGCCAGAAGTTTTCGGTGGTAATTTTGGATTGCGAGAACCGATTTTAATAATTCTTTTTTTGTTTGAAAAAAGATACGTTCAGGATAATAAAATATGTAAACGAAGTTAAAACAAAAAGCTTGCATATACGATTATACTACAAACTTAGTCCAGAAATTATTTTGTACAACTTTTCGTCTTTTTTGTACAAAAACTGTTGTTTCCATCAAGTTCAAAATGATTTTCCTAGAAAGTCCTTATAAAATTCTACTTTTCAGATTTTTTTCATATTTTCTAAACTTATGGTTCAAAAGTTAGAGGGGGGGGGGGGGGGGGCACATTGTTTTTTACTTTTGGAGCGATTATATCCGAAATTATTGACATTATCAAAAAATGATTTTAGTAAACCCCTATTCATTTTTAAATACCTTTCCAACAATATATCACACGTTAGGGTTGAAATTAAAAAAAAAACACTTCCCACTTTACATATAGGGGGGCTACCCTAATAAAACATTTTTTTCCAATTTTTATTTTACCACTTTGTCGGCGTGATTGATACACATATTGGTACCAAATTTCAGCTTTCCAGTGCTAACGGTCACAGAGATTAAGCGAGGACGGACAGACAGACATGGCGAAACTATAAGGGTTCCTAGTTGACAACGGAACCCTAAAAAGAGCAGATTTTTTTTCGTGATTTCAGGTTTGGTCCCGTAGTAAAAGTTGTTTGTTATCATGAGTACAATCATGTGTTTAAGTATCGGTCACTAATTACCACTCATCCTGTATAGATGGCTATTCGAGTAGGGGAATACAAAGAAACGATGGATGGACTATGAGAGATGAAAAGATGATATGGCTAGAAAGGGAGTGACTACCGAGATGAAGACTAATAGAGAAGTATGGAAGAAAAAGACATGTTGCGCCGACCCCAAATAAGGGGCAGGAGAGTGATGAATATTAGAAAGTAGGTGACTCTCTTTCTTTTTTTTTCAAATTGGTTCCGTAACAATTGTATTGGGATCAGATGACCGTGTGTGAAAGATGTCCCAGGATATTATTATTATTTAAAAAAAATCTCGGACCTTTGGAAGGCGTACGAGGGGCCGAAGCCAACTCGCAGAGGCCCCTTAGACAATTTTATATAATGAGGAGGCACCAACCGACGATTATCCCTGTATGCACTATGGAAGTGCACCTAAGGACAACCCCCGGTTGGTGCAGGACTATTGCAGGATATAGATACAAAACATATTAGGCTATGTGTTTGGGTGGCTATAGTGGATTGGTTATCCAGAACTATGGACGGACTATGTACCCTGCCTGATCAATGTTATTATTATTATTATCCTAATTGTAATCGATTATTCTCATTGTAGCGACCCAAAATGTTCATTTTAGGTCAAAATACAATTGGGATTAAGAATAGGAAATCTATCGTTAACACTTTTTCTGATTTGCCAAAAAAAGTAGTAACATAATGATTACCTCCGCAGGTACTTGTCACAGTTATTTTAAGATTTACATTAACTTACCTTAATCACTCTTAAGTACAAAATTACTATGCATTAAATTGGTTTCTACAGTATTAAAAGATAATTGAGTTTTAGGGTTCCGTTTCAAAAATAATGGAGTCTTTTTTGCCGGACTCAAAAGGAGATTGACCAAGTAAATAAAAACCTAGAATTAGTATGAAACATGTGGTGACTCAAAGATTTATGGTTTAGTTTAAAGGATGATTTTAGGATTTTCAAATTGTCGCAACCAATTCAAACCCTCGCACTTCCGGACGCCGTTGCGTATGTCTTCCCTCTCGCTTTAAAGACTATGCACTAGAGGCATAGGAGAGAGAGAGAGCGATAACACAACCGCGACGCTCACGCGCCTCAGACGCTGGGGCAGTTGACGCATAGCCTCGCACGGACACGTCACGAACCGCCGCGCGCGCCCGAGCTCTAGCCGACACGCGTTTTCTTATAACGGTTTTGTTCTAGTTTTAATTAGTTCCCGTGACAGTAATTTACAATATTAGTTTACCTTTTACCTATTTACCGTGATTATACGACGTTTAAGTTACACAAGTGTTTGATTTCCCAATCCACTTCAATCCAGTATGGACTCAGTTACGAAAAAATGTAATTTACCATTTTATCATAATTCTCAGCATTGCACGGTAATTATGTCACAAAATCTAGGTCTAGAAAGGAATCTCTTAGTGACTTTTTGACACAATGTAATTAATTACCTAATGCTGGTAAATTCAAAATACGAATACCTAGTCCTAGTACGAGTACCTAGTCAAAATGAGGTTTGAGCATTTTTGTAAAATAACGTTTGAAACTTGTCAATTCCGACAGATAAAGGCTATGATGCTATGTGATGAGGCTACAAACTCGAGAATTCTCATCCTAACAGAATTCATCAAACAATTAGCAAATTGTACATTTACTAATGTTTACAATTTACTTAGTAAAGTAATGCAATTAAAATGTTATTTATTTATAACAATTTAGTTGCCTTAAAATTGCAATTACTTATTTTTTTTTTAATGATTACATTTTAATATCTTATACAAGGACAACAATTCCTCCTCCATGCCTCGGAAAGCACGTTAAGCCGTTGGTACCGGCTGTCATTCGTGGATCTTTGGCAGTCTTTACGGGTCGTCAGAAGCCCGAAAGTCTGACAACCAGTCTTACCAAGGGGCATCGTAATGAAATGAAATGAAATTTAATTGCAAGAATTGTAGTACATCTCAGATGGTCTGGTTTACAATTGTTTCTAACGCAATTCGCTAAAACTAGCATGCAAAATAATTGTTTAAGTACATTATAACTAAATAAATGGAGCTAATTAAATTTAAACATAAATCATAGTTATTATGTAATATTAAGATACGGATGTCAATCATTTCAAATTATATAGTAAAATGTCAATGTGAATCTTTGAAGTTAAGGTACTCATTCACAGAATAGAAAGATTTCTCTATCAGCCATTTGAATAACGCTGTTTTAAAACGGTTAATTGGCGTATTACCCAGTAACTGGGTTGTGGAGGTCAGATAGGCAGTCACTCCATGTAAAATACTGGTATTCAGCTGCATCCCGTCAGACTGGAAGCCGACCCCAACATAGTTGGGAAAAGGCTAGGCAGATTGATTGACAAGGACAACAATTACGATATACAAGCTAACACTAACAGTCTAAAAATAATAAGATGTACAAGTATATAAAAAAAGAGGGAAAATAATAAAAGGCTGGCAGCATTGCCAAGTTGTATGGCAAATAATGGCAATGATATCTCGAAAAACTAAGAGGACACTTGGACTCCATGGCCCTAGTGTTTGAACCCCAAACGGCTACAAAAAATAAGTTCACGCAAATATTGGAGTATTTGAGCCGTTTGAGGATTTCCATTCCCGCAGCAGCCAGCATAGCCCGCCGTGCTAGAAAGATGGGATGGCGCAAGGGTGTCGACACATGTTGCATCCCACACCAAAGGCCTACCTACCTTCCAAGGCATTATGGTCATTCCATCTGGTCTTTTTCCATCGTCACGCGCCAAGTCATTGGGTTCTATAACAGCTCGCACCCCAACGTAGACAAGAGCACGACGGATGATGTCATTGATGCGGGCGTACCGTGCTATCCAGCCTGCGCTCTTACTGCAGGATAGGCCATGGTGTCCGAGGTAGTCGACCACACTGGCAGTAATGCGGAGCTATGCAGAGCGCCCAGACGCAGACAGGTAGCGAGCCGGAAGGTGGTGTCACTCAGCATAGGGCCTATGTTGGGTGACGGTAGTGCCTGAAGCCAGAGGCCCAACTCACCCACAGCCAGCAGGCGGGCACGCTCAGCAGTATTGGTATTAATAAGATTATTCCGTACCAACCTGCAGACCGGCTCATCCCACTGCCTCTGGGAAGATGAGTTCACGGGCCGATCTGTATCCGTCCAAGCCTCTTTCCAGGTGTTCACTGCGTCAGGCACGGCATTTCAGAGTCAACGAGTGAGGGGCTAAAATTTTCTCGGTAAACTTTTCAGTGCTGTGAACAGACGACTGGAAGCCATTAACCTAATACTGGTAATTTTGCCGGAAATTCACAAAAAAATACATTTAATTGCTTTACATTAGTAAGTTGTTTGTTGGTTTCTTCCCACGTGGTGGACGCAGTAAACCATCTTCCATCTTAAAAAAAAAAAAACTTAAATATATTCTACCCTGTTACGTTTGGGTCTAAAATGAATTTATGCAAGATTAAATTCAGATATACGAGAAGTCCTTTAGTAAAAAAAATCTTCATTATGTTTAGAAACAGTTGAGCTTTGAATGTGTAATTTTTTCATGGTTCACTGTTGAACACCTCACCTTAATTATTCACAAAAAATAAATAAGTCACAGTAACAAACCGCGCATTAAAAAAAATGGCGCTTGGTTTTTTTTCCCACATAAGTTTCGGCCCTCATCCAATTTATTTTAATTGGTAATAGTTTATAGTTATGAAAATAGGTGTATAGGTACTAATCCAGGCCAGACCTTGCGTACGTGGTATTTTAAACCCAGATGGGGTTATAATATTTACGAGAGAAGCAAAAAGTTAAAGTGAATCAGAATATAGGTACATTTTTATTTGCCGTAAGTATTGACACAATTTCGGTCTAATATATATAACAAAACAAGTTAATCTGTATGTACAAAGCGAAAGGTAACTCATTTATTCCCTGAACAAATGCATAAATAAAATTATTATTGCAGTCGGGGGACCTCAGTGTTTCACATAACGATCCTTCGACAGCAAAGACAATATTATTTATCTGTTTAGTTAAGGAGTAGATAACCTTTCGTTTTATAATTACACGGATTAAGTAATACAACTTGTTTTTTACTTTTTAGCTAATTTTTTGTCAGGGCAGCCGTGTTTTTAAATGTTTTTAAATTTTAGTGACAGTTTTTTTGCCATCTGCTCATCAAGGCCTTTAATTTGATAGCCATTTTGTAATAAATGAAGAATTTTGTCTTTACTTTTTAAAATGCCGCCATATTGAATTTTTTCAAACGTATAATTATAGCCAGTGTTTCGGGATGATGTAAGGATTTTAACGATACCCAATACATCCAAATCTGTTTAGTCATTTAAAAGTTATGGTGGAATAAATAAACTCAAATAATCCTTTTTGGTGTAATTAATTAAATCCAATTTGAAGTTACTATAATACTATACAGGGTCAAAGTAAGAAACTCCTCAGACGTGATTTTGTGTTAAGAAAATCTGTTTTTTGTTTTATTTTAACGTGTTTAGATAGCGATACCCATCATGTCTAAAAAGTTTACAAAAATAAAACTGATTTTTTAAGTGATATTTTAAGTGAATTCAGTAGTGTTAGTCACTTGTTCGTCACTTGTTAGTCACCTATCAGTTTGTGGTTGAAAACCCAAAAAAAGACTCATCAATTTAATTTCTTTTTGATTGATAATGTATAAATATCGATTAGTATAATGAAAAGTGAAATGGTAAGCGCGGATCAGTAGTATTACGGAACCTTCGCTCCATAATTCCGCTCGATTTTAATCCAATTATATTTTTTTAAGCTACGATACGAAGCCGGTTGTCTGTTCACTAACGCATTTCAGTGATAAACTAACTCTATAGTTGTTGATGTTTACTCATCTTATCAGTCGTAATCCTAACTTAACGTATTTTCAAAAATCAATCACATTGCCTTTCTATAAGTTTCGCTGTAGTTAGTAATGATATAAGAAATACTAAAGTGGCAGTTTTTAATGTAATTATAAAACTATTAATTATTTTAAAACTCGTTTAGAATTGTTACATCAATTTCAAAAGCCAACTACAGTGTCGATCACACAATGGTCTACAGCGGTACATATATTTTAAACGTCCTATGGGACGGCGAAAAAAGTGAGAAATATTCGAACAATGGAACTATTGATGTGAAGGATCCCACTTGTCGGGCTGGTGCTGCTGAACATAAAATATATGATTATGAAGAAGCTATTAACTTAACAGGTAATAAGAACAACTAATTGGTTATTAAATGTCTTGAAAGTAGTGAAGGAAAGGCAACACAGTTTTCTAGAAACTGACAACTTGAGGTAGAGCCAAAGATCCAAAATATTTTCTTTGTGTAATAAAGGATAGTAGCGGTTTTGTGTCTCATAGATATAATTTGTGTGTGTGTATATTACATGAGACTTAAACTTAACTGGTGAAAATGTGGGTGTCTGTAGGTACCTACCTTACCCTTCGGGGAACACAGCTGTAATGTTCTGTTATGTTATACATTTATGTTCATCATCTTCCTGCCCTTATCCCATGTTACTTGGGGTCGGCGCAACACGTTTTCTTCTTCCATTCTCCCCTGTCAACCGTCACACTATCATTCACTCCCTTCTCTTTCAAATCATTCTTCACACAATCATCTTTTCTTAGGCCTTCCTCTCCCTCTCCATCCATCAACATGTATATTCATCACTCTTTGAGTCACATGCGTTTCGTCCCTTCTCATCACATGCCCATACCAAGCCAAACGATTTCCTTTCAACTTTTCTGTCACTGGCGCCACTTTCAAACTTCCTCTTATATACTCATTTCTTACTTCTCCGTTCTCGTCACTCCACACATCCATCTCAACATTCTCATCTCCGCTGCATGCAATCTTTTTCATCCGTCTTATTCACGGCTGAGCATTCAGACCCATAAAGTACGACAGGATATTTATGTACTAATAAAATAAATAATAGTCTGACACGCGAAGTAAACTAACAAGTTGATGTTAATCCATCGACCCTGTTAGTAACCGTTATTGGATATAGACATCATACGGTATGGGGCTCACATAATTATATGCAATAAATTAAACCACATACTTGTTCTCGCTTTTGCTGACGATATACAAAAAATCAATGAAATCGGTCCAGTAATTAGGTCAAAAAGTAGAGTATCAATTTTGAGTAAATTTAAACACTCTGTAGAATTGGATCACTGGGTCAATGAGTCAATGAACTTGAATCCTTGAACATATCGCACTGATAGTACAATACTGCTGTAACTCAAAATATGTCTATGAAATATGTGTATGAGATAATCATTAATTCAAATGTAAAATTTAGTTCCTACGCGGCAATAATACCGTTAAAAAACCGTACCGTACCGTATTGATAAACTTAATAAAGTATGTATTATTTTTTTTATAATCTTTATCAGGAACTAAATAATTCATTTTTCGTCGATTCTGAGGAAAGCCACATTTTGAGTTGCATCAGTATTGTATCATCAGTGCGATATGTGCAATAAAAAAAAACATGTTTGGCGAACAATGGATTGGGCACCATGGTACACTGCAGGCGGCCAGGTCGGTTGTCTAAGAGTGATTACTTTTACTGAATTTATTTTGATATTTATATTATGTTATTATGGAAAAAATAACTTTTTTAATTTACGCTTCTTAATTTAATATTAATTTTGCTATATTTCTGTGGACTAGTATTACTTGTAGTTTTTTTTATTGTATATTATGTCGGTTCCATACCGTATAAGCCTTGACTGCCTCCTTGGTCACATAAGACTCCTGAGTGTGAGGTCTTGGGTTCTATTCCCTGGTCAGGCAAAGTGCTGTTGGGTTTTTCTGTCAGTAATTTCTCAGTGCAGCCCGCAGTCTGGATTTGAGCCCAGTTGATGGCAATGCGCTCGTCCCTAAGAGTCTCAAACATAACTGGCGAAATGTGAGTGTTGGTACTAGGTATAATATAGGTACACCTTTGCTTAATTTTTCGGGAAAAACAGGCGTGATATTTGTGTGTATAGGTCTAATGTAAAGGCGGTGAATCATTAACAAATTATAACATACACTATGATAAACTTAGAAACGTTTACTAAAATTGTGTCACCTTCACTTCCTAATACGGAACTTTGTCGTTGCCAGGCAGTGGCTGCTACAACTGCGGCCTACTTGCTGTCCTCAGCCTGGGCCTGCTGGGAATGGGTATCGATATCTTTGGCTTCTCGGTCATAGTCACTGGTAGCGCCTGCGACTTCCAGCTGGAGCACTGGCAGAGGAGCGTCATGCTGTCTATGCCCTTTATTGGTAAGTGTTTAAGGAAGTCACACAATCCGTAAACTGTGAATATGAACAGCTTTGGGAACCTACTTAGCTAATGCTTTTCTTCAAAAATCATATTTTTTTTAGTAATCCTTATCGTTTAATAAGTAATAATAATAATCTTTATAATCTTTATTACATAAGAGTGATTACAAATTGTGTGAAGTCCCTGACACTTGTGCTAGGTGGTTAACCTGTGTTACAAGAGCCAGTGCCCTCTCCCGGGAGGAAATACTATTAAAAACTTATGCAATAAGGTTAACAATTTAGAAACAAAAATACTAAATAATACAAAACAATAAAAAGTGGTTACAAAAAGCCTGTGATGGTGATTGTGGAGAGTATGCGTGTAGTGATGTGTGTGTGAGTATGTGCGTTTGTGTGAGTGTGCGAGTGTGTGAGTGTGTGTGAAAATTGAATTAAATGATCAGGAAAGGTTGATTGTGATGGCGAGTAAGGGGTGAATTAGAGTGCCTCTAATAGGGTAGGACTATTGTTACGAAAGAGATTTTAGAATTTGCTCTGTTTCGTCGTAATTGAGGGACAGTAACCAAGGCTTAAGACTCAGCTTGACCTTATGCAAGGTAAGTTTATAAATTAATAATAATAATAATAATATCCTAGGACATTGTTCACACACGGTCATCTGATCCCAAACTAAGCAGAGCTTGTACTATGGAAACCAGATAACTGATATACTACATATACTACTTTTTTTTTTTTTGTAAATACATACTTATATAGATAATTACACCCAGACTCAGGACAAACAGACATGTTCATGCACACAAATGTTTGTCCTGGATGGGAATCGAACCCACGACCAGCGGCATGGCAGGTAGTATCTTAACCAACCACGCCAACTGGACTGTCAGTTGATAGTTTCTTGTGGATTTTGTTATACATTTGGGAGCTTTGGACACGATAGTGTCGCCGGGCAAGCGCAGAACGGGACTGAACAGATTCACAGATAGGAAACCCAACCCGCCGACTAGATAAATTCCTCCCAGCGGCAAAGTGGAATGTCGACGTAAGACAGTGCGGAGGACATAGAGTTTTCTCACCGTGAATACATGGGCTTCGGAGTACAACTGGGCTGTGGGGTAGTCCCTTTTACGAAAATACATAACTTTGAGGACAGCCCGCTGAGCTCGTTCCACTCTAAGCATCACGGTTTTGAAAGTCCCCCCCCCCCACACTGGGATGCAGTAAGTAATAATCGACTCACACAGGGAACGATAAACAAGGGAAGCCGTTTCAATGTCAGCCGAATGTCTGAGCTCTTTAAATAAATAAATTAGTTTACGAAGCCGAGAGCATAAATTATCCGTATGAACACGCCAATCTAGTCTGTCATCGATATGTACACCTAGATATTTAATATTTGAGACCATAGCAAGGCAATTGCAATTGCAAGATGAGGCATCATGACAAGTATGCGCTGTTATTTTAGTTGAATTCGTTGGTGGCTTAAGTGAATTTGGCAGTTGAAACTGAATTACTTTAGTCTTGGAAAGATTGAGCGTCAGGAGGTTAACGGAAAGTCAGTCCATAACAGTTCGCAAGGTGAGTTCAGTTCTATGTTTAACCTAGAACTGAGAAGTGATGGCCTTTTACTTACAAGTAATTTAATAAATCACAGTATGTTTTTAATTAATTGGTTTCAAATCTTATTGGAAGAAAAGAATGAAAACACATTTATTCAACACGTACTAAAAGGCACACAATATACCTATAATATACAACAGATAAAAAAGAAACAAATATAAAGTTTAAAGTGCGATGTAAGAGATTAGCAGGAAAGTGTGCCTCACGGCTGCGCCAAAAAGGTTCAGTTCAGCAAAAGGGCCCAGTTCAGCAAAAAAGGGCCCAGTTCAGCAAAAAAGGCCCAGTTCAGCAAAAATGCCCAGTTCAGTAAATATGCTCCGTTCAGCAAAAATGCCCAATTCAGCAAAAATGCCCAGTTCAGCAAAAACTCCCAGTTCAGCAAAAATGCCCAGTTCAGCAAAAACTCCCAGTTCAGCAAAAATGCTCCGTTCAGCAATAATGCCCAGTTCATCAAAAAGGCCCAGTTCAGCAATAATGCCCAGTTCATCAAAAAGGCCCAGTTCATCAAAAATGCCCAGTTCAGTAAATATGCTCAGTTCAGCAAAAATGCCCAATTCAGCAAAAATGCCCAGTTCAGCAAAAAGGCCCAGTTCATCAAAAAGCCCAGTTCAGCAAAAAGGTCCAGTTCAGCAAAAAGGTCCAGTTCAGCAAAAATGCCCAATTCAGCAAAAATGCCCAGTTCAGCAAAAAGGCCCAGTTCATCAAAAAGCCCAGTTCAGCAAAAAGGTCCAGTTCAGCAAAAAGGTCCAGTTCAGCAAAAATGCCAGACTAGCGCCTGATGCAAGAGTGTTTTGATTGGGCTATTTATTATTTCAGTCAACTAATCCCAACATGAGATTTGGCAGCGTATTTAATGATTGATGAAATGTTTCCAGGACCAGTTGTAACGTCAATGATATGGGGCTACATGTCAGACACGCAGGGCAGGCGGAAGGTCATGCTTATAGCGTTATGGGGAAGCTTCCTATCCTCGTTCATCAGCGCCTTCTCTGCTAACTGGATCATGCTGGCAGTCCTCAAGGTTATCAGCTCAGGCTTGTGAGTATTCCTTTACATTCCCATCTTCAGTGATATCAGCTCTCCTGGCCAAATACGTTCATCATCATCCACCTACTGCCACTATCCCTATTCATTTGGAATCACAACCATAGCTTTTTTCTTGTTCAAGACATTATAATAATTATTAAAATGCTACTCTAAGTTTGTTTCGCCATTTCTTCTCACGTATGTAAGTTTGCCGCTCTGAAGTAGGCTACAAATGACTGCGCAGTAGTCAATATCTAAACTAAAACAGCAGCACGCTATGCCCTGCGCATCAGAAAGCGGTTTCAGAGCGGCAAACTTACTACTATAGTCAGATTGGCAATGGTGCCGATTCCCTTGTTCACAAACTAAACTAATTTTAAGTTCATTGTATCATTTTCTTTCTATTTCATTAAGAAAAGGACAGATGATAAATATTAGTTTAGTCCTGTCAAATGATACTCCATAGACAAGTTTAGACGTCATTAAAAATTATCTACTAAAAGTACGTCAATTTACGTCTGGAGCTGACTAATTTGACAGGACTAAACTTATCAAAATTTATAATTATATATATATGTCGGAGACGGTTGTCAAATACAATTGTGGGTACCTAGTCAACAGAATTTGTTATAATTGGTTCTTTTATTGTTAATTTACGTAATTTACTATCAATTATCGTCCAATAAATCGGAACATAATTTATTGAGTACTCCGTGGTACACACTAATTGATTTTTGGCATCTTATTTTGATAATTCTAACCGATGGTTTTGTTGACAATTGATCACATGTTGACAATTGATGACAATTATTCTAGTATTATTTGATCATTTTATAATGTAAGTCTTATTAGATCTAGCACATTTTGGTGTTTTGTATCAAGTAAATACGATGACGTACTTCCGTGTGTCATCGGACAGAGTTGTTTTGGAGGGATTGCAAGGTAGGAACATCGTCCTATAAAAAAGCGTGCACTCGGTTTGCTAGTCAGACTGGTGGTGTAGCTGAGCCAGTAGCTTTAAACTCCCCTGACAATAATAATCATTCAAATTTGATCCAGCCTGTCCCATCTTGCTGTCCTCCCAGCGACGCCCTAAGCCGAGGCCCGTTCCCCTCAGGGGAACCCTTAGCGTGCAGTCGCTTAGTCTGTAAGTTTTATGCCCCTGGCTGGAGGCTTTGCGTTCTCTTAAGGCAGCCACAGGATAGTCCGGTTAAGTAGTCACGGCCTCTCTAGGTCAACTACGAGATGCCATACATAAAAATAAAATAAAAATGCTAGTCAGTCGATCTTCGGATTCGATTCAATAAAGAGCTCCCCTGCTCCTGACATTACTGTCGGTTTACCTGGTACAGCGCTGCTGTATATTGACATAGCTGTATTGGCTTACTGATAGCGATACACTTTGTATTTGGTTGGCTTAGGCTGCTATACGAACTGTAACCATACTGGTTTGTTCGAAAAACTGTGTTCCACTTGTATTGAGTTCTTTTAATAGTGTAACTTTGTAATTGTGTTTACTGTCTGGTTTATCCCAATAAAATGGGAACTCCAAGCCCTAACGATATACCTCTGCTCGGCACTCCTGATCCTACATATATAAATATATCGTCTGTCCTTTTCTTATTGAAATAGAAAGAAAAAGATTCACTGAACTTAAATTTAGTTTAGTTTGAGAACAAGGGGATTGGCGCTAATGTCGGCTCAATCTGGCTAATTCATTTTTTAAATTTGACTTATAATAGTGATTCCGATATCCTTTTCACAGAATAAACAATTTTATTTCATTTAATTTCACCAACCATACTTACCTAATTACATGTCTTATCTTCTAACTAAGTTAGTTAGGTACTCCAGATAAATAAATGTACTGATTAAAACGAATTGACGAACTAAAGAACATTCTAAAGAACTAGTAGGAACTTCTTAGGAATTTAGGGAATTAAAAAACTCAGGATGTAGCACGCAGTGAACCAACTTTATTTTTATTTGACGTAACTGACATTGAAAATGAATTCAAAGACAGAAAAATCAACGCCTTATAAAATATTTATAGGTAATGCGTTACTGTCCATAAATTGCGGCGAGTTAACTTGAGCAAACGGTGAGACTGATGTCTTTTATACTTCTTGTGGTTGGCAGCTTCTAGTTATTATAGTATAAATAACCATTTAGATCAAATCCAAAATCAAAATCAAAATTCATTTATTCAAACTAGGCTGAGAATCAGCTCTTTTCGAACATCAACATTACATAAGACAGTCCCCCGGCACGTCCGCCCTTCACCACTTCCTAGTGCTTTAGCTGAGGAGAAGAAGTGGCGCAACAAACTCCCCAGCAGCACAGCTGTCTATTCAGTTAAAAAAATTGATTCTACACAACAGTGCACTAAACAATTTAGGTACTTTGCGCAAACATTAAATTAATTTATTTGCTATAAGTAAGCTAGCACACGCCAATATACCATAAAACAAAAATAAAACTATACTCAAAGCAGTTAATAAAAATATAAAACTAAAAACGTAAACAGAACTTTATACATAAATAAAAGCCTCCAGGCATAAAGGGTGTGCCCACTTACATGTAGCCGTAACTCGAAGTCACAGGTGATAAAGTAGGTACTCTACTGATTACAGTATAAAAATTATACAGGACAATTTTTTAAGCAGTGCGCACATTCTCAGGTTGTCCTACCCATGATGAACAACTTTCACTAGGTATGGGACCAACCCTGAAGTCACGAAAAAAAGATCAGCTGTTGCATACATTTTGTTCGAGTAGGTTTTGAACTTTTATATGAAACAGCTGATTTTTTTTTCGTGATTTCAGGGTTTGTCCCTCAGTGAAAGTAGTTCATATTCATGAGTAGAACATCCTGTGAAAATTTGCGCACTGCTTAAAAATTTTTCCTGTATTGTTGTAGTAGCAATAACAATTATATTGTTTGTGTGAACAGGTGCAGCGCGCTCCAATCAGGCGCATACGCGCTTCTCAATGAATCGTGCGCGAGCGCAGTAAGGGGTGTCTATATGTTGATCATGACTAGCGTATTGATGCTGTTCATTTTGTCGTATGTTGGTAAGTATTTTTTTTTTGGGATAGTGGAACCGGAAGACTAGGCAGGCTCTTAAATGTTTATTAAGTTCTCTCTTAGATGTTTTTATTTTATTCTTTGTACCATACTGATAATTAAATAAATTACACATCATGCATAAAAAACTATCAGACTCCGAACAACTCATCATCTGCATCTAGCCTTTTCCCAACTATGGTGGGGTCTGTTTCCAGTCTAACTGAATGCAGCTGAATACCAGTTTTACATGGAGCGACTGCCTATCTGACCTCCACAACCCAGTTACTGGCTAATATGATACTTCTCGGTAAGACTGGTTGTCAGACTTTCGGGCTTTTGACTGGGCTGTATGTTCGTTGGACGACCCGTAACGACTGTCAGAGCTCCAAGAATGATAGCCGGGACCAACGGCTTAACGTTATTTCCGAGGTGTGGGGGGTTCTCTTATGTCACTCAGTCAAATCCGACCGCGGCAAGCGTAACTTAACGTATTTGATCGACCTGTGCGGCTGTTATTACCTAGCCACGAGCTCCTAAGACTCGGAACAATTGTCAGATTTAAAGACTTAACAAATGTCATTTCGTACAGAAACGATACCACCTGCCAACAGTCTGTGGTTATTCATTTACGTTTTATTCCACAGTGCCAGCCTACTTCATACTCCAGCTAACTTTCACTTATAACTTGGGCCTCCTCATCTTCACACCCTGGAGGCTGCTGACTATTCTCATGGCCGCTCCTCTTGGGATCAGCGCTTTCCTGCTGCACTTCTACTATGAGAGCCCCAAATTCCTCGTGAATGTTGGTTGTGAGGACCTGGCTTTGGAGTACCTTGCCAAGATCTGGACCAGGAATGGAGGAAAGAATGAGTATCCGGTATGTATTCAAGGTAGTATGAATGTTTTGGGATAGAAGGTGTTAGTATTAATGTAGCTTTATTTACAAGATGCAGGTGGCTCGCCTGTGGCATACAATAACCACAATAAGCAACAAATGACACGCATCATCTAACCTAAACAAACGTTTAGACGGAGCAACTTGTATGCCACACGCAACTCAATCGTACCGTATTATTATTTAGGTTTCACTGTGTGAGCCCGTGCTCACATAGTAGCATAAGTTAGTAACTTATAATAAACTCTGTAGATATTTTTTAATTCCAGGTACATAAAGTAGTATTAAATGAAGACAGAAGTTTTAAAAACCAAGACAACCACCTATTGAAGTCTCTGTGGCTGCAGACCATACCATTGTTCAAGACGCCACTTATCTGGACGACTTTGCAGCTGTTCTATCTGACTGCCGTCATTTATTCTATGTAAGTTGATTGACAATCTTATGAGGGATATCTCTGGTGTCGAGGCTGGGCTCAGTAGCCGTGACTTGGTAACCCACGTTGAAGCGAAGAGGGACCCGAGGAAGGGCCGCTCGTCAGGAGTGTTGCCGCTAAGCTGACGACGTAGCGGCCAACAAGTAGGTTGCGGTGCCGCTTGGGCAACATTGCAACTGAGGCGGGCCGCGATGTTGTACGAGAGGGTTGGAGGCCACGGCGGGAGAAGAGTGCCATTATTGGGGTGCGCCGCTCTCCCTACCTACCGCGGCCTTGACGGGGTCGTCACCGTCTGATGGCGAACGCAGTGAGGCCGCAGGGAAGCGGAGTGTCGGTATTTCGCTGGCCGCTCTCCCTATCCTCTGCGGCCGAAAAGTGGTAGGCGGCCGGGCCACTGAGCTGACCGGTCGCAGGGGGACCAGGTGTGCCTAGACACGGGTTTGTCTAGCGCCCATGTGCTGGTTTGGTCTCTGGGGTAGTCACGGCGTGCAATGTGTTCTGGTGCGCCGGTGATGGGGTACTGGAGTGCTAACGGATGCCCGTGTTCCTGCTACAAGCGGCAGAGGAGGACACCGTGGGGTTTTAGTGGGTTGGATTCCCACATAACTGCACTATCTCCCCGTGGTAGTGCAGTATGCAGGAGGATTTCTACACGCAGAAAAGGCCCTCTAGTGCTAAGTAACTTGATAACAGTAGCAGGTTTGTTTTGAAAATGTTTCAATGGAACATGTGTTTTCCTACTGTCAAACTCGAATGTTTTCCCTAAAATACACAACATACAATATTTTAAAGAGATAGTAAGTATTGCTCAACGGACTGATACCACAAATTAATACAGATGCGACACTCCGCAGTTTAGATATGAAGCTACAAGTACGCGGCGAGCCTATCTCACTGGGCCAATTCAGTAGGACAGCTGCGGTCAGAAGGTATAAGAGTTACGCGTTAGAAAGAGAGGCAACTTGTAAATGATAAATGATAAATGATTTTTAATTCTGTAAGTAGGTTTATACAAACACTTTTACAAGTCAATCATGTTTTTTTTTAAACTAGATGAGGTCGGCGTTTCCTATCTGACTACTCTGAGAAGAAAGGCCGAAACAAACTCAGAGGTCACAGTCTCTTATAAAGTCCAGACATAATCTTGGTCACTTCATGTGAAGACCATGTAGATTGGTGTCTGAAATGGTCTTTTGAGGAAAGAACCACACAGATTGAGAGGACCTGTCCAGTCAGTGCACGCATTTGTCAGTAATCGCGCAGCTCAACTCAGAACTTAAGGAGCTCAACGAATCGACGAACAATACCAAAGAAAGGACATTGGGGTAGGCCGCATAAATAACTCAAACTGCCAGACGATGATTAAAAATAACTGAGAGAAAAAAATAAAACAAACAAAAAAGGAATGACCCATAGTCTTCACATTCACAATAAATTAAAATAATATAATACTGTACAAAGTAAATAGTCATGTCAACATTCAGTATGCAAAAACAAAAGAATAAAATAAAATTTGGAGCAGTTCAATCCCAAGCCTTTTTGTCCTCAATAAAATCTTTAACGGTATAATAAGCTTTCTGACACAACTTGCGTTTAATGAATGATTTGAATTTATTAAGGCTCAGATCTTGAACGTGGCTTGGAAGTTTATTATAAAAGCGTATACATTGACACCTGAATGAGCGACCTATTTTCTTGAGCCTTGTTGGAGGTACAACAAATTTGTGTTTGTTCCTAGTATTTATATTGTGGATATCACTGTATTTTTTAAACAATTTAATGTTTTTATGGGCATATAAAAGATTTTCAAAAATGTACTGAGAAGGCAAAGTCATTATATTAATCTCCTTAAATTTCTCTCTGAGAGATTGTCTCGGACTTAATTTATAAATGCACGAACAGCTCTTTTCTGCAAAACAAAGATAGTCTGAATGTCGGCTGCATTTCCCCACAACAGAATACCGTACGATATTACACTATGAAAATAGCTAAAGTACACTAAACGGGCTGTCTCTATGTTAGTTAAATTACGAATTTTCCTAACAGCGTAGGTGAATATAACTACGTAATAAGCGCTGTGCGACCTGAATTGCACTTTATTGTGTCGTTGCAAGAGTCGTCTTTTATTTAAATGATTTTGCGGAGTGTCCCATCTATATTAATCTATGCTGATACATACATTTGTGATGAGTAACTTTGTGTTTTTACCATCCCAAAGATAATGGGCATTCAGGTTATAGAGAAAAATGGGGAAGTCGGAAAACAATATTAGAATATAGTTTTCCGTTTTCCTCATAGCATTACACTGTTCGTCAGTTAATTTAATAATGATTCATTCAATAAGTTCTTTGTGGTCCTCAGTAACAACAGCCTTGTAATGTGGATGCCGTACATCATAGAAGCCTTTACTGCTGGAACCAACTCATCTACTGGCGACGGGTCCAGGAGTTTGTGCAGCATCCTAAAGTCTACTGTGAATGGTTCTAACCCTAATGATACTGTAAGTAACTAAAACTTTTCCGATTAGATATATTGTTTGTTAATTTTTACTAATTCAAGTCAATATGAGGTATGGCTAAAATCCGAGTGCATCTAATGCAAAAATAAAAATAAGTAGTTAAAAAAAAAACGATTTTATCACGCATTAAAAATATTAAATAATTAAATTGACTTGTATTAGTTACGATATCAGTACATATGCATTTTAACGTTGTTAATATTTTAACGTAGGTAATAGGGATGATGCCTGGGTAAAAAAAAAGAAATTCTATTTAGTCCGTCAGTCAGATAATAAAAAAATATTAGACACGTATTTTTTGCTTTATCACATTAATACAAATCTACTTAGTTATCATGCATTAAAGTTCGGGAGTGGGGGCTGAAAAAGTCTGCCAAGGAGTGACGTCATTCCACATCTTAAACTGAATGTATCGCCGTAATCTTTTGATTACGTAGAAAAAGAAAAAATACGTGTCCAATATATTTTAATAATCTACATGACGGACAAATTTCCTTTTTTGTCATCGTCCCTATTGCCCACAATGATAAATATCATTATAATAATAATTATATACGTTATCATATATTTTTTTGAACAATACGTAGTGGATGCTATTTATGCGTGAAATAAGCGTGTTTTTTTATTTTTTTTTAAACTACATGTTTCAATTTTTTACATTTTAAAATAAGTTTAACACACTAAAACCAGTCAAACAGCTCGAAAGGTTTTCTAGTAGCCACTGAAGAGTTCCACTATCCATCTCCTGACTCCATCATCATATCCTCGGCATCTATTGCAATATATTGGACTCGTCCAAAAGATTCATATGACACCAAACTCGAGAGGTTTACGGTTAGCTTCTGAAGAATTCTACTATCCACCTCCTGGCTCCATCAAATTATAGTTTTGTCATCTGAACTAGATATACATACAAAGTTTCATTTGGATACGACAATTAGAAGTAAGTTTAAATTGACCTCCAAGATTTGGTTACCTTGTTAGTTACAAGTGACGCCAATATAGCATAGCTAAAGCGTGTTAAAAAAAAATCTCAGGAAGATTTTAAATATTTCAAATCACACTTTTTCCCATGAAATCAGGCAGAAACTATCATGTTAAAATGGTCCCAGCATACGACTCCGACGTTCATAAATTACTAATTACTTTTTGTTTTGGTGTTTTGTCTCACACAATGGATTTAGATTCCTTCAATAACACAATTGATGAGGATTTCATTCTTCCAGGCTACCTGCTCATCATCAATTACGTCCCACACCTTGTTATCAGGTGTCACCCACGGCGTGCTGTTCGCTGGCATCACCCTGGTGTTATTAAAACTAGCCTTCAGGAAGAAATTACTGATGATCACGTTCCTCTTAATACCGGCCTTCTCCACTTTAGGGGCTATCTTTAATCAGAATAATCTGGCCAGCTTAATACTGTTCGTAGGGATGACCATGACGAATCTATGTATGGGAGTGCTGTTCTCTTATTATGTGGAGTTGTATCCTACATCCTACAGGTAAAAAAAAAACACAGTTTTCTTGAATTTTTTAGTAAAGGCTTAATAGATTTAGTATTGAATGTAAATTTCATGTAAGCTTGAAAACACTGTCTAAATTCAAAGGAAAATATTGAGAGGAAACTTGGACTGGTTAATTACCATCACATTAAAAAAATATATCGGTGATCGCTAAAATGAATCCTTCCTTCTCATGCGAAGATGTCTTCGTTTCACTGCAAGAGAGAGACAAACACAGACTGTTAATATATTGAAATATTGTGTTGCTAATCTTATCCAAAATATGACCATACTAATATGGTGATCATTCCAGTGTTATGGCAGCATGTCTCGGAGTAATGGTGGCCCGGATCAGCGGGGTGGCTGGAGTCAACTTGCTGGGCAGCTTCGTAATGTCACACTGCACTACGACCTTCTACGTCATCACCGCATATCTGATGAGTAAGTGGATCTCCCAAGTTTCATGATAGTGATTGGGTGAAATTGGGTGATTGATTTAATTGTGTTCGATTATTATAAGTCGCATGCTTAATAATAGACTGACCCAACTAAAAAAATCGCAATCCAGTGATTGCGATTTTTTTGTCTTACAAAATGGCATATAACTTAGTCAAAAAGCATACAAATAATGAAACAATGTATTGTAGGAATGATTGATGAACTGATTATGGATACAGAAATTATATTTTGAAGATATTTAGTTAAAACGAATTTCTTTGTACGCTTTACTCATTTTGGAGCTGAACCATAATCGGTCAGCTTATTATTAAGCATGCGAAGTGATGTGGACGTCGTTGAAGCCAGAAGAAAGAAAATAATAATATGAACACAATTTTGCCGGATTTCGGTGTATATATAAATATAAATCTAATGATATGTGAAACGAAGATCTTTGCAGGTTGGCTGGTAATATTAAAGGACGTGCAACTGGAGAGGTCTATAATCAGCAGTGGACTGTTAAGCTTATGAATATTTACATTAAGTAGTTTCTATCTTTAACCCATCAACTGTTCTTTATACAGTGTTATTAGTATTAGTAGTATTAGTATATTTTACCAATAACCCTGTATACATAAAAAAAAAACTGCATAGGTCATGTCAATGTATGCTCGAATGTCAACCGAACCCCATAGATTCACAAAGCCCTCGGTCGCCATTGGATGATGTTTTTTTTTATGTTTATATATATACACCGTGTAATTGACAGGTTGGCAACAACTTAAACAGTAGCTTCAGACCATGATTTATGACTGAAAAACGTTGGAATTTTCTTCAGGAAAATTGTCGAATTTTCCGACCGTTTTTCAACTAGATTTGTGTTCTATTCATTTGTTACAACAAAATCCAGCCCTAAAAACATAATTTTAGTGAAAAAAAGCAAAACACTTAAACTCGGCAATGTAAATAATAATGATTTAAAAAGAAAATTCATACATACCGCGCGGAATCAGCTGTTAGCTCTAAAAAAAAAACTCTTGAAAAACGTTCACCTATCATTTCCGGGAAAATATTTCACTATCAAAATGTTAACAATACCAGTCTGAATTCATACTTTTCGTTTTTGCCAACCTGTCAATTACACGGTGTATATAAAGATTTTTTTACGTACACCGCATGTACGTAAAACACTCGAGGAGTTAAACTACTATCCTCAACTCAGAAAATGTCGCAATTCTGACCCCCAAGATGCAGGCCTAGTTTCGGGGTCACAGTTCAAACTGTTCTTGTACAACCTGGTTCTTGTACAACTGGCTTCGCCCGCGTGGTTGTCGGAAATTATCCCGCGAGAACGTACTACCGGGGTCAAAAGTATCCCATGTCCTAATCCAGGTCATATTCTACCCATGTGCCAAATTTCATCCAAACCCGCTAAGTAGCGTAAAAGCGTAATAATTCAATCATGATTCAAAAGACACGTGGCACCATCTATTATCATAAAGAACGTTATTGTTGTTTTCCTCAGGAACAGTACTTTTTTTCGGGATGAAAGTTACCCTATATCCGTTTCTGTACACGTGACAACATATATGCAAAATTACAGGGATTATCGGTTCAGTGGTTTAGGCGTGAAAACGTAACAAACAAACAAACAAACTTACTTTCGCATTTATAATATTAATAAGGATAAATCTGAAATTTGAAATTCTAGTAGAAATATGGGTTCATTACCTACTGCAGCTTGATACTTTTAAGCTTCAAGCTGCAACAGCTATACTTAAACTATTGATTTAATACACCATCTTTCGTTCACAGGTGGAGTCGGAGTGGCAATGTTCTTACCTGCAGATATAAAAGCCAACGAAATAACACATATTTAGATATGGTAATGCTAAAATGAAGAACAAAGCTAATGCCTCATACATGGGCAAATAAATAAAGTAGCAGTAAGCATTTTGCATTTGGCACCAAATGCGAATAGAAATATAAATCATTTATTTACTTATAATATAGGTACCTACCTATATGTATATATACACCGTATGCAGTTATGATGTCATCATCATCTCCCTGCTCTTGTTAGGACAAGAGATACACTTTACTAAGAAGAATTTCATATACAATTTCAATTACAACCTTAGCTGTATTCTCTTAAACAATATTTCTATAGTTAAGGATCTAGGTGTTCTGTTAGATGGCAAACCGTCCTTGTATCAGTTTATCGAAGCCATATAGTCAATAGTGCTTTTAAATTGTATGGTTTTATGATGAGATCTTCAACAGAACTTAAGCGTAACTCAACCTGAATAAGACGCTCATTCGCTCTCAGTTTGAATATGCGGTCCCTATTTGGAAGGAACCCCTTCTACCAAAAGTACGTAGTTGGAATAGAAAGGGTCCAGCGCACGTACCTCCGTGCTATGTACTACAGATGTTATGGGACTAAGACATCTCTCATACTCCTAACTTCTTGATAAGTTTAAGCTTATTAGCTTGAACCGGAACCGGTGTAAATACCTGGAGGCCAACGTGCTTTATGATATTGTTCGCAATAATTTTGATGCCATTGATCTGACGAGTAAGGTGTATTATTCTGTCCTCCGAACAGTTCATGTGCGTCAAGTTCGTGCACGTACTCTGTTCGCGCTAAATTCTTGTCGTACGAACTCTGACTTACGCTGCCCTATTCATAGAATGTCGGAATATTATGTAGAAATATTATAAAAATGTTATCGTAATTGTAATCTTATTATTATTAATTACTTATTGCATAATTTCATTACATGAAATTGTTTATGAACTGATTTGGTTTTGTAGCTATAGCTAGCATTATAGTAACTTATTTATTTATTTAAAAATATATGTTAATTTTGGTAATGTTCGTCTAGTGGCAACCACTGATCTTTAAACATGTTTTATCTGCGGATAATGCAGTGGACTGAACATTCCTACTTATAGTTTTGTTAACCTTATGTGTTATATATGTTGTAGTTGTTTATTATCCCTTAATAAATAAAATAAAATCTAAAAGCTTATAGATCTATACAGACTGTAGAGGATTGTCGACTGTTCCAACAAGATCTGGACAGTCTCACTGACTACTGTCTAAATAATAAACTGCATCTTTAGTCTCTCCAAGTGCAATTGCATCAATTTCACAAAGAATAAAATGGTTATTAACTTTATCTAAAGTTACTGTTACATTGTTTAGTTAAAGTTACTGAGTGTAGTGTCGTGCAATGAGTATCTCATTGCACGACACAACACTCAGTAATGTATCTACTGTGAGAGATCATAGTGTGTTAATTGATGATAAGTTGTCCCTAAATCAACATGTAGAAAAAAAATGTAAATAAAGCATTTAAGATGTATGGTTTCGTTATGAGATGGTCCACTGAGTTCAAGGGGGTATCCACATACCTTTATCTATATAAGACCCTTGTACGATCACAATTAGAGTATGCCGTACTCACAATTACTAGATAAATATAGGCTGCTCAACCTAGAATCTTGACGTAAGTATCTAGACGCGTACTGTATGGTGTTGTTCTTGGTGATTTGATCTCACGAGCAAACTATGCAGTTCCACGCACTGTTAATATACGTAGTATCCATGCAGGTACCTTATTTGCCCTCAATACATGTCGAACTAAATCTGGTTTGCGCTGCCCTATCCATCGAATGGTTGAATCTTATAATTGTAATTTTGTTAATATTTATATTTTTGTATGCTCAAAATCTAAATTTAAATGTAATGTTAAGAAAATTATTATTAAACAATAATGTTATTAGGAATAGGAATGTAAGCTAGTCTAGATTTTATTATTTATTTATTTTTAGTGTCAATTATTACTCTGTTTGCCAAGCAATCAATTAAAATTTCTATTTTGCATGATGTAATTAATTATTATTAATGTGATGTAATTATCTAGTGGCACTCATTATCATATTTTATTTTTTTTTAATATGCAGATAATGTAGTGGACAATAATATTGTTAATATTTTGTATTATTTTTTCTCCGTGCCGACACATATTGTAGCTGTTTATTGCTCCTGAATAAATAAAATAAAAAAATAAAATAAAGATAAGCTCTGGCAGTTAAGAGATGACCAGTCTCCACCATTTGAGTAGCATGACATACTCTCAACTGCCATACTCTTTCAAATCAATCACACATCATGATAAGACAATAAACGACTCCATGTTACTCACATTTACAAATAATTAAAATGCTTCTAAATTGTACAATGATATAATTTTCAATGTATTTACATAACTTGTGAACCTTCCTTGTCACAAGCAATAAATACATAAATATAATTTTATAAAGTCATGGTATGGTGGTAGTGAACCTTCATATTAACCATGGTGACAGTGCCATAGCATTACATATGACCTGGGCGAGATTTCTGAAGCACCCCTCTCCGCTCTTGGAGAGTAAGGCCTGAATTCCTCCTACGTTGATGTCGGTCGCGTACGGTTGGTCACGTACGTCAGCGAGAAATAAATAATAAAATATATTTGCGAAACCTACCGCTCTACGGTACGATATTCATAGCGACTGTCACGCACGCGTGGCATTCAGCTTATCGTCGATAACAGACTGAGGGCGCTCGCACAATTCCATTCTCGCCAGTCGACCGACGTACGCGACGCTGACGAGCGAGACCGACGCGCGCGTTACGCGGCGCGTTGCAATCTAGCAACGCGCAACGTACGCGCCGCTCTGACGTCAGCATCGCAGTGTGGTGATATATTACGTAGAATACAATGTATGGAACGCGCGACAGACATCAGGACAGGAGGAGTAGAGGGCGAAAAGTTTTTGCACTCAAAGGATGGTGTATTCCCGTTCGTTTCACTGCCGTGGGACGAACGGGAATTGAAAAAAATATTATTAAATTTATCCCCGTTCATTCCACTGACAAAAGCATTGGGACGAACAGGAATTATTAATTATTAATTTTATCGTGTATTCCCGTTCGTCCCACTGAATAGCATTGTGTATGTAATTTTAATCGTTAATGCACTAATTACTTTTGAAATTACTTTGTTGGATAAAATAATTATTATACTTACCAAATAAATTGATCTGTTGGTTTTTTTTTCCAACAACCTTTTAAGGGGTCATTGTACTCATCATTATGAACAATTTTTACTATGGGACCAAACCTGAAATCGCGAAAAAAAATCAGCTGTTCAGTACATTTATGTTCGCTTATTTGGTCAAAATGTACTGAAGAGCTGATTTTTTTTGCGATTTCAGGTTTGGTCCCATAGTAAAAGTTGTTCATAATGATGAGTACAATGACCCTTAAGAGGTTGTTGGTGTTTTACCAATAACCCTGTATGTTGACGCCGTATTTGTATCCGGACGTACCAACCGTAGCTGACAACACTAACAGTTGTATCCTGCAGCCGCCGCCAATAGCGGCCCTTCACCATGACGTGATAATTTACGTAACCAATGGCGTGACCGCTATATCACGCCATACTCGCCGCCCGCTGGAGAACGCACGCGACGCCACACTTGCTCGACCGCCATCTACCTAGCATTGCTTATTTGTGCTCCATATTGTTATATTTTAAACTAAGGATATTAGTAGTATATTTAGCGCACATTAAACCCTAGTCTTTTATTTTTAATCTATTATTTAAAGTTTTGTTCCCTATCTCGAACACTGTATAAAACATAATACTCGGCCGGGATACGCTGGCGATGCCGCTTTTTGACAAAAGGGTGCCGATAGCATTGTTTTTATTTGCGTGAAACCTATTGGTTTATCTGACATTCGCTCCCTCTCGGGTTAGTGGTGACAAAATAATTAAACAGCTCGAGTGTTAATGTAATAGTCATATATTAAAAACAAAATAATTAAACAGATTAATTTCATACTTTTTTTATTTATTTTTATTTGAGATGGGTTTGCTTTTGACTCTAGTCTAGGTCGGAGTTGACGGAGACAAAGTTGACGATGGAGTGAGCTTACCCGGAAGAAGCCTGTTCACTCTCACTTTGAAGAGATTTTAGCTATGCACTCTTGAAGCCTGGAATGCATGCTCTCGATCAAATGCCTCACGTTTTCACTCGCTGGAATCTTCCCAGGCAATTTTCAAAGCGTCAATCAGCTGCTGCTGGATGCAGACCTCTTGCTCACTCTCTCTAACCCTTCGTTTCAATTGGTCCCACATGTGCTCGATTGGATTTAAGTCCGGAGTATGCTGGCTACGGTAAAACTTCCAGCACAGACTGGGTCACTTGAGCTGTGTGTGCACGGGCATTGTCCTGCACTCATGAACCCACATGAACCCATTTGCTCTGCAAAAGGGTTCTCAGGAGGGCGCCTGATGACTTCCTCAATGTAACGCTGAGCAGTTACGGAACCCTCATTTAAAATAGCGAACTCAGTTTTGCCGTGTAAGCTAATCCCAGCCCAAATCATTACGCTGGGAGCACCGAAACGGTCAACTTCATGTATGCAGGCTTCCGAAAATCGCTCGCCATGTTGTCTCCACACCCTAAAACACTGATCATCATTGAAAAAATGAAACGAGTATCTAACTATAGTATAGTATCGTCCGCAGCGCCGGCGTCGGAGTCGGTGGGTGCTAGCGCGGACGGAACGCAATGTGTGTACTCAACTTCTATACCTATTATATTTACATAAACTTTGAAAATATTCAATAATCTTATTTATCTAATTTTAATTGGCATTTTTACTTCCACTGCATGATGCACCGGTCGACGTCATTACGTCAACGCCGGCTGTCGCTGAAAACCAGCGCTGGGGCTCTGTCTCGTATGGGGTCGCGGCATTATGCTAAGCGACGGCCGTTTTGCGTGAATGTGACGCATATTTTCCCCAAACTTGTTCTTTGTTTTATTTTGTTATTTTATTTCTTTGCGCCATGTTTATCGCAAGTAAACGTATTTTCTTTCTTTCTTTCTTTCTAACTTTACAACGTGGTATCTTTTTGTAGATAGATGATATTATTGTCATTAATCTTTTAATCAAAAACTTTTTACAAAAAAAAAAAAAAACCACCGACTTCCAAAATAACACTACAAAGTGAAAATAACTTTAATTTCGGACGTCGGTGTCTTTGGTTTCGTATTTTCATTTTTTGCCACCGACTTTCGAAATTAAAGTTATTTTTCTTGTGGTATCCCACACAAATTCGAATACCAGCAAAATAAATTAGAACATCATCCACATAAAAAGTGGGAAAAATACGTATTATTGAAGCTAACTCAAAAACTACTTAAGAAAAGTTAATAAGTTTTACATGGAACCAAGTTCGAGGAATACCCTACCGAATAAAACAAAAATCTTCCAAATCGGACTACTCTATAAAAAGTTATGCGTGGTCATAGATAAAAAAACGTGTCGAATTGAGAACCTCCTTATTTTTTCGTCGGTTAAAAATTAAATGATGGTCGGTGGTAAGCGCATAACTTGAGATTAGCTGGACCGATTTGGCTATTTATTGATTTAAAATTTTCATAATAGTCCGAATCTTACGGAAAGAAAAACAATAAAAAGTTGCCGGAAAAATTGGTGCATTTTCTATGGGAATCTTGTATGAATGATTGCAATCTTTTTGGACAGGACAACGTCTGTAGGGTCAGCTAGTATTGAAAAAATACTGTTTATTACATTTTGTACTATTGTGGATAACAAAAATAATTTATTTGGATAACGTTGTTATGTAAATGAAATTGAATAGAAACGTGAATCAGCTTGAAGCATGTGCGTTGCCAACTCGGAGACAAAGCAAAAAATATCTCATGTGCCTATACACCGACATTCCTCCACTCGTAATTACAGAAACAATTAAAAAGCCATGGTGTCTCGCGTACTCATAGATCTACGTTCGATACGTTCACAAAGAGTTCTATTACAAATTACAGTTTCCACTAATGTCATAATTGACGCTATAATTGCATTTGTTTGGGAGATGAATACAGGAAATAATATTTGCATCAATTATTATCACAACTATTTGCTCAAATATTTGTTCTGCTGCTGTAGATAATGTTTGATGCTAAACTAATACTTTTATTGACACAACGTTCAAGAATAAGTATGACAACATCTGTCCTCTGCCTCTCTCTTATTAAATATAATTTTCGTATGAAGACTGAATAATTAAGATTTTTATAAAAACAAAGTCGTGGGGGACAGCTAAGCACTTTATAATATGGCTGTAAAGATTTAATATCATGGTCTTCACATGAACTGACCAAGATTATGTCTGAACTTTATAAGAGACTGTGACCTCTAAGTTTGTTTCGGGCTTTCTTCTCAGAGTAGTCAGATAGGAAACGCCGACCTCATCTAGTTTTTAAAAACATGATTGACGTGTAAAAGTGTTTGTACAAACCTACTTACAGAGATAAAATCATTTATCTCTGTAATCTGTAATAATCAGCGATTAATCTACACGAAATGCGGCGTAATGTTGGTGTAGGTATTATAGGTACATTTCTGTCTAACCCTTCGGCGATTACAGGCGTAATCTAATATAATCTATGCGATACACCTTTTCATACATAACAGAGCAATTTTCACACATTGTGGAAAAAAACATGTCTTTGAACATTACTCTTACACTTATCCTAAATTATTTGGGGTCGGCGCAATATATCGGAACAAATGACGTAAAATGTTTCCATTGTTATCATTTATCAATACCAGTATATTTCTTTAACTACTAGACCAATTTACCTAGTTCTAGAAAATAGTACACCAAGATAACCATAGGTAGTCATTTAATCAACATGTCAATGTACTTTTCTATTGTCTTTATTAGTTTTGCTAATTTTATTTAAAATTGCATTTAGCAAATGGTGTAGCAAATGTATTATTATTAAAATAATAGCTACGTATTCGCAAAACAAGGACTTAAGTTCGGCAAGCGTCATGTGGGTCCGATGCGTGCAAATTGATGTTTTACGCAGATCTAACCTTCAAGTAGATTTCCACTGGCCATAACGCCTATTATTAGGGTTCCGTACGTCCCAATGAAAAACGGAACCCTTATAGGATCACTCGTGTGTCTGTCTGTCTGTCCGTCTGTCACAGCTGATTTGCTCCGAATCTATTGGGTTGGCTAATAAGTAATGAGCGACATACAACTATTTTATTTGTATTTATTTATTAAATGAATAATTGTTAATCATTAATAATATATTCACCGTCGTTTTCTACTACCATTCGCCATCGATCTGGCAAAGAGTGAACTTCATTGATTTTGAATTGAAGAAGTCATCTATGTATTGTTTCAAGTGTGGTTCATCGTCAAAGCTTTTTTCCCGTAAATTATTACTAAGTGATCGGAACAAGCTGAAATCAGTTGGTGCTAAGTCCGGCGAATATGGAGGGTGGGGTATTATTTCCCAATTAAGCTCCAATAGTTTTAGCCTGGTACTTTTAGCAATATGCGGCCGGGCATTGTCGTGCAGGAAAAATATTTTGTCGTATTGTGGACGTTTGCGATGGATGTCAAGCTTCAGTTTTTCGAGTTGATCACAATATACTGTTGCTGTAATCGTAGTATTAGTAGGATGGAATTCCCAGCTTATTACTCCATGTATATCCCACCAGACAGAAAGCATTACCTTGCGAGGATGAAGATCACCTTTTGACGTTGGTTTTCCCTGTTCTTTACATCTCAGCCACTGGCCCTTGCGTGTGTGATTAACATAGAGAACCCACTTTTCATCTCCAGTGACAAGATGATCTAACCAATTAAATCAAAAATCAAAAATAAAAAAAAATAAAAAGTCATTTATTCAAACTAGGCTGAGAATCAGCACTTTTTGAATGTCAAAATTACATAAGACAGTCCCCCAAAACGCCCGCCCTTCACCACTTCCTAGTGCTTTAGCTGAGGAGAAGAAGTGGCGCAACAAACTCCCCAGCAGCACAGCTGTCTGTTCAGTTAAAAAAAAAATGATTCTATATAACACTGCGCATAATAATTTAGGTACATTACGCAATACAAAACATTAAATTAAATTATTTGCTATAAGTAAGCTAGCACACGCCAATATACCAAAAAAAAAATAATCGAAAACTATACTCAAGCAGAAACAAAATACAAAACTAAAAACGTAAGCAGAACTTTATACCCAAATAAAAGCCTCCAGTAATAAAGGGCGTGCCCACTTACGTATAGCCGTACATGTAGTCGTAACTCAAAGTTACAGATGATAAACTAGGACCATCGAAGTAAAATCAACAACGAGTTAAGTTACTAATAACAAAACAAAACCAAGGTCAGCAAGACGACCTGTCACCACAAGCAGCACCCGTTCACGAGTATAACGCAAAGATCAGCCATTACCCCCCTCGCCATATTTGAGGGAAGGAGACAAACCGACCCCCGACGCTACCGCAAGCAGTGACATCTAAGGGAGCATGACGAACTTGCTGCCGGTTGCTCGGGCAAGAAAAACTATGATCAATTGTCGAGGTCACTAGCTAACCACATATTGCAATACCACTCATAAAAATAAATAAACATTGAAATGAGTAGATTATGTCAATAATAAATAAAAATAAAATTAAAATAAATTGACCTTGAGAGTCAAACAAAATAAATAATTATATGGACTCATATAACCTGTCAGTAGGTATGCTAATTCTGGAGAAAGGACATAAACATTGTCTTAAGTTAAACACAGCGACCAACTATTCTTATCGTGAAATGTGCGGCGGAAAGATAAAAGTTGTACACAAATCTCAGCTCGGTAGGTCAGCTGATCTTTACTTAATTGATGGGGTACCCAAACACTATATTTGTAAGTCTTTCCCAAACCATGTAAATGATTTTCTATGGTGCCATGAGAGCACTCGAGCTGAACAGCCAAATCGCGTGTAGTTCTTCGAGGATTTTCTTTGATTAATAGTTTTAATTTATCGATATCTATTTCCACGGGGCGCCTAGACCTTGGTTGATCGGTTAAGGAAAAATCGTTATTGTGGAACCGTTGGAACCAGCGCTTTGCTGTTGCTTCGGAGACTGCATCGTGAGCTATCCTTTGACATATTCAAGTTATTTCCAGTAATGACACTGACGTGTGTGCCCTTAACAAACACTTTTCTCATCCCCCAGTTACTTTAGATCCGCACGTCAAATCAGCTTCTTTAAATAAACTTTCCTGTTTGCCAGTGCCACAGTGTTCTTCTTTCCAATTTAGTCCTGTGAGTGAAAATGAGGTCAAAAAAGCTATTTCTGCTATTTCCTCCTCTTCAGTTGGTAATGATAATCTTTGCTCAAGAATGATTTCTCCTATCCTCCCCACATTACTCCCCATCTTGACCCACATTTTCAATTTCTCCTTGTTTTCTTCTACAGTTTCTGAGGCCTGGAAACAAGCCCATATCATTCCCTTACCCAAAATTTATAGCCCGGACTCACCGTCCGATTTCCGACCCATTTCTATCCTCCCTTATCTCTCTAAAGTTCTTGAGCACATTGTTCATCAGCAACTTTCTTCCTTTCTAGCTGCGAATGACCGTCTTAGTACTTTTCAATCTGGTTTTCGACTCGGTCATAGCACGGTCACTGCTCTTTTGAAGGTTACTGATGACATCCGCTGGGCTATGGACCGCAAATCTCTTACCTTACTTGTACTTCTTGACTTTAGCAGTGCCTTTAACTCTGTTGATTTCGACATCCTTCTAGGGATCCTTAAGTCTTTCAATTTCTCTTCTAGTACTATCGGTTGGTTCGACTCCTATCTCAAAGGCCGGTCGCAGCAGGTTTGTCTCGACGGGACTTTTTCTGATTGGTGCTCTCTTACTGCAGGGGTGCCTCAGGGTGGCGGCCTCTCGCCTCTTCTCTTTTCCATTTTTATCAACTCTATCACCAGTGTCATCTCTTCCTACTTCCGTCTCTATGCTGACGATCTGCAGCTGTACAGCCATTTCTTAAGGGAAGATGCGGAAGCCACTGTGTGTGCCATGAACAGAGACCTGGATTTGATTAGCGAATGGTCGCGGTCCTTCGGACTGCAAATCAACCCTAGGAAATCCCAGGCTATAATTATTGGCGGCAGATATATGCGGAATAGGCTCGATGTTGCGTCGCTGTCTCCACTCTGTCTGAATGGAGTTCAGATTGAATACGCAAATACGGTTAAAAACCTGGGGGTGACTCCTATTTATCGTGGACTGACCACGTTGCTCAAGTCAGTCGTAAAGTGCACTACACTTTTCATTCTTTGAAAAGCCTCCAGTGCTTCTTACCCCTGAACACCAAAATCTCCCTTGCTCAAACTCTCATTCAGCCTATTATTGACTACGCAGATGACTGTTATTTGGATGCCACTGAGGAGCTTTTGAATAAACTTGAGCGTTTACAAAATATCTGTATTCGTTTTGTTTTTAACCTTAAAAAGTATGACCACGTTTCTAACTTTCCGAAGACTCTCAAGTGGCTCCCTATTCGACTTTGCAGGAACTCTCGCATATTGTGTCTGCTATTTAACATCCTTCACAACCCTAAAACACCTTCCTATTTGCGGGAACGCTTTTCTTATGCCCGTCCTTTTGATGTGCTTTGCAGGTCGCATCTTAGAAACCTCCTAAATTTCCTTCCCATTCCACTGACTTCTACTCCTACTCCTTCACTGTGCACGCAGTTTGGTTGTGGAATTCACTTCCACCTGACATTAGGGACTGCCAAACTGTTGCAGTATTTAAAAGAAGAGTGAAAGAACACTATCTTTCCATTTCGTCATAGTTATTTTAGTGATATTTATTCAAGAAGTATGTATGTATTTAAGTATTTATTATAGGTTTTATTAGCTTAGTAAGTTGTTTTTTTTTTTAGATTTTATGTATTTTTATTTTCTCTCTTATTCTTACACACGGTGTCTACATCTCTTTTTATCCTCTGTCCTATCGCAGGTATGCTGGAAGAGATTTCTTTAGAAATAAGCATCACCTTTGTACGTAATTTTCTGTTCCTTTATGCTTGTCTGTTTATTTGTGTGTACATAAATGGTTAAATAAATAAATATATTACGTGTAGCTTCTGCAGCAGAGTGCCCAGATTGAAACTCATATAATAAAAAATGTCGTACGTGGGTTTTAATATCACTCATTTCTTTGTGAACTTTAACGCACTAACAGCCAAACTATCAATAACGCGCATGAGCGCGACTCGCTCTTTATATACCCTCTGCTACAGAACGTTCTCGAACCTTTCCAAAAATTCTAGAAATTATAAACTAAAACGCTCATTACTTATTAGCCAACCCGATACTAGACCGATAAAATTGAAATTTGATACACATGAATTTCTGTGACCCAAACACGACCGTGTAAAGTAAATAAATGTGTGACATATCAAATAAAAGGGCTAGTTATATTTAGATTTCAAATATATAATTTAAAATAAATAGTTTTAAATTTATTAAAGTAATTAAATAAAAATTGACCATTCGCCTTATCTCCGAAATTGCTGAGCCTATTTTTTTTATAAAGAATAGAATACACAAAGATTACAGGAAAATTTATAAGAAGCCTATGGTCTTAAAATAACATGGTGAATCATTAATTGTGTTTACAAACTTACATTTGCAGTTGGAATGTATGGGGAACATGTTATCAACTACAATGCTAAGTTTGTTCTTGGGATAAATAAAATTCATCCCAACTACGGAACCCTTCATTGTGCGTGGTGCGACACACTTGAGTGGCACCATACGCCCATAGCCGTTATACACTTATAACAATAAAACTTCTATTGTGTCTCATTCAGTGTCCTTGAATGCATTAAACGCGTGTCCGTGGAGTTTCTTGCCCGTTCTTCTCTATACTCTATCATAGAGTAAACTCATTCCAAAGCGTAATCTACTACGCTTTGGAATGAGCAACTAGAAAGAAAGAAAGAAAGAAAGAAAGAAAGAAAATACGTTTATTTGCGATAAACATGGCGCAAAGAAATAAAATAACAAAATAAAACAAAGAACAAGTTTGGGGAAAATATGCGTCACATTCACGCAAAACGGCTGTCGCTCAGCATAATGCCGCGACCCCATACGAGACAGAGCCTCAGCGCTGGTTTTCAGCGACAGCCGGCGTTGACGTAATGACGTCGACCGGTGCATCATGCAGTGGAAGTAAAAATGCCAATTAAAATTAGATAAATAAGATTATTGAATATTTTCAAAGTTTATGTAAATATAATAGGTATAGAAGTTGAGTACATACATTGCGTTCCGTCCGCGCTAGCACCCACCGACTCCGACGCCGGCGCTGCGGACGGATGCATTAACTAGTTTCATCTGTCTGCCTGACCGACGCCCTGACAGTTCACAGTGCCTGTTAACGGTTTCATTTCATTCAATCAATGCAATGCTATCTATCTTCCGTACATTAATTGGACACATTTTTGCAAACAAGAACAAACCCACAAGTTGGTTTAGAGAAAACGAGACTTTTGTAAAATGAGTATTGTATGTTATTGTGGATTGGTTCCGCAAGTGACAGTGTTGTCTCTATTTGTTAGTCGGTAAAAAGGAACCATTTTTTGGGAAGATAGAATGCTGCGTGATTAGAGCGCCATCTATGTACTAAACTCAATTTTACTCTAACTGTGGGTTGGTTCTTGTTTACAAAAATGAGTCCAATTAGGCATTCCGAAAAAATAAAACAACAGCCCATGCAAAAACACACCAACATGCATTTAGAAAACTTGCGAAGTGTTAAGAAATAGGAGAGTTGCAACAGCTTGACACAACCCTCCTAGGCGCAACAATCTTACTTGGTTAAGAATAATGTAACATATGTAACCTCGAGATGTACAGTGAAGCTAAGAAGTTAATAATAATAATAAGAACCCTACCGCCGTACGCTGACGTCGTGGTGCGGCTTGCGCACTCCTGAACTCTAGGTCTGTGCCGGTTTTTACTTTGCCGAAATAGGTCTAGGGGGGGAGCCAGACCAAGAGAGATGCATGAACCCGTAGGGCAGCATGTGGCGAGCAGTTGGGCAGTCTCGACCCCACGGACCCTATATCCTGGGAGAAGTCTGGCTTGCCTTTATTGGCCGGCTTGAGTGGAGATTCGCAAGAGCAAACGTGCTCGGAGGAATACTTCCTATTCCAGTAAGGTGCTGGTAAGGATCTTGACCGTACTTCCGGGATTATCCTGATAGTCGTGGAATACAGTCTCTGTTCCCACCTTCCTATCTAAACTGTATAGCATCGGCATACGAGGCATTGTTCATGATCTCTTCAGGAGTTACCTGCTAGACCGGAAAATCTGTGTGAAGATAGGATCTCATATTAGTGATGATGAGATAATGTCATACGGTGTCCCGCAGGGCAGTGTACTCGGCCCAACGTTCTTCCTTATCTACATCAATGACTTGTGCACCCTTACTCTGCCATCTGCTAATATATTTACCTATGCCGACGATATAGCCATTGTAGTACATGGGAGGAACTGGGCAGAAATGAAAAATAATGCTGAAGAATCCCTGCAAATTGTCATGGAATGGCTCCATAAAAATCTACTAACCCTGAACCTACAAAAAACAAACTACCTCCCGTTTTCTATTCATGCTAGTACGAAACCTCCAAACATATACTCGATTAGATCTCACACCTGCCTGGACACCTCGACCTGCTCCTGCCTGGCATTCCCCTCAGTAACATCTGTCAAATATCTGGACGTGGTGATCGATGATGGACTGAAATGGAACAGGCATATAGAGTATACTGCTGGTAAAGTCAGGAAAACAATTCACCTCTTTAAGTCATTGCGGCATTCTGCGGACTTAGAGACCCTAAAAATGGTTTACACTGCACTTTGCCAGTCCATCATCGGCTATTGTATTCTAGCTTGGGGTGGATCGGCCAAAACTAAATTCCTTGAGCTGGAACGTGCGCAAACGGCAGTACTTAAGGTTATGGTGCAAAAGCCCTTTCGCTATCCGACTAATCAGCTATACACAGAGCTTAAACTTTAAACAGTGAGGTAGTTATTTGTACTTAGAACCACTCTCTGGAAACACAATCAGGTACCACCTCCAGACTCAAATAAACGTGGTCAAAGAATAGTTCGCCCAACTGCTAGTCATAGAACTACCTTCGCCAGAAGACAGCTGTATGTACTGAGCTCTGTTGTTTATAAAAAAATATTAATAAGTCCACACAAATTGCAAGGTTAAGCAAACACGAAGCAAAGACTAAGCTGAAGAACATGCTGTACACCCTAGACTACGCTCAAACTGAGGAACTACTGACCACTCTGACATAACTCGCAATATTCCATAGAAACATTTAATACAAACACCGACATCTTTAATACAACAAAACCCACCAAGCTCGTACTAACTCAGACTCGACACCCCCACATTTACATATATACTTAAGCTTCTCATATCACTCTCACACAACACATAATACACATGATGTTTCCCAGTCACACACACACTCACACGACGAAAACAATACAGACGATTCCCAGTCATATACACAGAATCAACCACACAGTCATTTTACTTTTTAATTGTAATTTACTATTTAATTTTAAGTTTTAACTTCATACTGTTATTTTATTTTTCAAATGGTTTTCCTTATAATCACAATATAATAATATGTGTATATTCTTTTGTGTAATATCAGCGTACCAGCTCTTAATTTCCATAGGGTTTTTAGTGTCCAAGTGGCAGTAGAACACTGACTCCTAAGTCACAGGTATTACTAGTTTAGGAGTCAGGGTTTAAATTTTTGTGCGCCTTAATTATTAAGAACTTTAGCTAGATATTAATAATAATAATAATAATAATAATAATAATAATAATCATTTATTTTCAGGTAACAAAGACCCATAGATAAATACCTTAACCTAATTACACATATAATAAGAATTATGTTAGTAAATAAAACTTAAAACTATGTTAGTATCACTTGGTTGCACTAAGTCTTTGTGCGTTCCGGTGGCACTTGTCCATGAAAGCGGCGGAATACGACATCCTGAGGCCAAAAGCTTTCTTCCATCACCTGAGGCAGGTAGCATGTTGGTATGCGCACCACAAACGCCTTAAAGTTGACGTTGCGATGCGACTCCAGCAACTGCACTCTCGGCGCGTACTTCAGCCTTCTGCTCACGTACTTCACGATGTCTTCCGCGTCAGTGGTGTAGTGGAGACGGGAAATATACACCGGGGTATTCGGCTTCGCAGCACGCAGTTTTTCGTTGGGCTCCGTAGGAGCCTTGCCGCAGCGGTTCTTACAGCTACTCTGTCGGCGCTTCCTCCTTTGTACCGTTACGAAGCCGTCATCAGCAGCCCGGTCCGTTTCCTTTACAGGCGCAGGCTTTGCGGGGGGAGCAGTGGGAGTGCTATTAAGCATAATTGTAAGGACTTGCATCAATAAAGTATTATTTCCTTTATTTTTTATTATATACATATGATTTACATTTTTAAATATTTTTATAAAAACTTAAAATAAATAAAAGCATTTAAAAATATAAAAAATAGTAGCCCACCGGTATCGGGAACAGGGTCCAAGCTACCGGTGGTCAGGGCTCCTGAGAGAGGAACCACCTAACAATACGTGCCGTGTCCAGAAGTACCGCTTTCTGGATCAAGCCCTTGATCCAGCTGCCTAACGAGAGCCTCCTCAGGTGTTGGTCGAGACTCTTCGCTATTATGCCATTGGCTGTCACAACTATCGGCACAATGATTGCTGTATCCACATCCCACATGTCGACAACCTCGCGAGCCAAATCAAGATACTTAATCTGTTTATCTTTTTCAGCCTTCACGAGGTTCTCGTCATGCGGAACCGCTACGAGTATAACAACAATCCTTGTGCGATGCTCTTTTCGATCTATCACCACTATATCTGGCTTATTGGCAACAATAGTCCTGTCAGTGATGATAGATCGATCCAAATACAACGTGATATTGCCATTTTTGAGAACTGGGTCGGGCACATACCTAGAGTACGGTACTTCCGATTCCACAAGATTGTATTGCAGAGCAAGTTGCTGATGGATAATCCTGGCTACAAAGTTGTGTCTATGCAAGTAGTTTATTATTATTATTTGATTTTTTGATATTTCTCAGGACCCTGGGGTCCCGGACCTTTGGAAGGCGTACGAGGAGCCGAAGCCAACTCGCAGAGGCCCCCTAGATAATTTTAAATGATGAGGAGGCACCAACCGACGATCATCCCTGCATGCACTATGCAAGTGCACCCAAGGACAACCCCCGGTTGGTACAGGACTATTGTTGTACGTGGAAACAAAACATATTGGGCTATGGGCCACCCAAGGTGGCTAAAGTGGATTGGGTAACTTGAACTATGGAAGAACTATGTCCCCTGCCTGACCAATGTTATATATTATACACGGATAAAATGGCAGGGGGTGACTTGCACACTCAATAATGGGCCCCCGGAGACGGCCGCTAGCACATAGTGACGTAGCCACAAGGGGGCAACACTTTCTGAGGTGTTATTATTATCTCCTTTATTCATTTTTTTTTACAGATAAGTTATATTTTTAAATATTAGAATTAAAAAAAAAACATTTAAAAATATAAAAAATAGAAATCCACCGGCATGGGAAACAGGGTCCAAGCTACCGGTGGTTAGGACCCCAGAGACAGGAACCTCCTCACAATACGCGCCGTATCAAGGAGGACTGCCTTCTGAATTAGGCCCTTCACCCAGCCACCCAACGAGAGCCTCTCTCTTGAGATGTTGGTCGAGGCTCTTAGCGATAAGGCCATTGACCGTAACGACTATCGGCACAATGATTGCCGAGTCCACATCCCACATAGCGACAACCTCGTGGGCTAAGTCGAGATACTTCAATTGTTTCTCCTTCTCAGCCTTCACGAGGTTCTCGTCATGCGGGATAGTGACATCGATTATCATTGTGCGGCGCACTGATCGATCTATTACCACTATATCAGGCTTATTGGCTACAATAGTCCTGTCAGTGATAATAGATCGATCCCAGTATAACGTGACATGGTCATTCTCGAGAACTGGGTCGGGCACATACCTGTAATACGGTACCTCAGATTCCACAAGGCCGTATTTCAGAGAAAGTTGCTGATGGATAATCCTGGCCACTTGGTTATGCCTGTGCAAATACTCGCCGTTAGCTAATCGAGAACACCCAGAAGTAATATGTCTGATAGACTCACCGGGGCAATGGCATGCCCGACATATTATGTCGATCGTCCCGTCTTTCATTATATACTTCCGGTAGTTATTCGTTAGCATAACTTCATCCATAATCGCACAGACTGAACCTTCGGTTTCCCCAAAGAGGTCACCGAAGCGTAGCCAGGCCACAGACGCTAAGAAATCTACGTCGGGCCCATGAAGGGCCCGGAAAAAGCGTTCGTGAAGCTCCTTGCTTTGCCATACTTCCTTGCGGTCGTTGGTACTAAGCACCACAGGTTTGCGCCAGTTCTCTTTGGCTAAGGATAACGGGGTGAGTCCCTTGTCCACTGCAACCACATCTCGGTGCATACCCACGTCAGCCTTGAGAAAATATTCTCTGAGACTGCACTCCTCGCGGTTGTGGAGGGTCTTAGCATTTAAAAAACCTCGACCCCCACACTTCCGCGGAATGTACAGCCTCATGACAGACGAACGTGGGTGATGCATCCGGTTTGCAGTCAATAGTGACCGGACTCTCCTATCCAGGGCGTCTAGTTCCGTCTGGGTCCACTTTAGTATGCCAAAGGACCGGCATGACCCAACCATTAAAGGCGCGCACCTTGTTGCCGCCTGACAAAGAACTATTAAGTACCTTTTTCAGGCGACCGAAGAAGCGCTCCTGCAACGATTGTTTCATGTCAGGCCCGTTAATGCCTAACCCCTCTGACACAGAAACAGGTGAGAGTGATCTCAGGTTTATAGAATCTGAGAGTTGTAATCCTTCAGATTCCACAATCCCACCCCGCCTTACATGCATGACTGCACATTTATCTACACCAAATTCCATCCTGATGGAATCACTAAAAGTTTTAGTTACTTTTAGTGACTCCAGCAGTTGCAATTTGTTGGTGGCAAACAGTTTCAAATCATCCATATAAAGCAGGTGGGATATTACCTGACCCCCTCTCCGCAAAGGACAGCCCAGCCCTGTACCCTCCAGCAGAGTGCTAAGAGGGTTCAAGGCTAAACAAAACCACAGTGGACTCAGGCTGTCGCCCTGGAATATTCCCCGCTTAATCCTAATAGGTTCGTCGCTCCCCCGAATTTGTCGACATCCTGGATAACGAAGGACCGTCCTCCACTGTCCCATACAAGTCGTTAGGAAGGTGCTCAGAGTTGTATCAATTTTGTACAACTCTAACACCCTCAAGAGCCATGTATGGGGCACCGAATCAAAGGCCTTCTTATAGTCTATCCAACATGTCGACAAATCTTTTCGGGATCGACGGACCTGTTGGCTTATGGCCATGTCAATGAGGAGTAGCTCCTTGGTGCCGTGGGACCCATTCCTACATCCATTTTGAGAGGCAGACATAATAGAATTCTTTTCTAAATGAGAATTAATTTTCACGCTCAAAATGGATGTAAGAAGTTTATAGACCGTCGGCAAACAAGTGATCGGCCTATAATTTTTGGGTTCCGTGGCATCACCTGACTTATGGAGCAGCTGGGTAACTCCTGTTGTAAAGAGCTGTGGCAGCGACCCAGACTCTAAGGCCGACTGGAATTACGATGCTAAGCACGCGTGTGAACTTTGCAGCCATTTAAGCCAAAAATTGTGCAGTCCGTCCGGTCCCGGCGATTTCCAGTTCGGTATCGGACGGGCTGCACTGGCTACATTGGAGGAAGTAATTATTACTTCCTCGATCTGCGGTATGGCGTCACACACGCGCTGAACATCGCGCATCCATTCAGCCTCAGTATGGCAGACGGGCACCGACCAGATGTTGCGCCAGAATGTGCTAGTGGCATCATCATCCGGGCGGCATACGTCTGCCACATTTTGCTCAGGTCGCTCCCATGCTCTATACACCCACCTTTGATCACGCTGGAATATGCGATTCTGGGTATATCGTTCAACCCGTCGTTTATACCTACGGATACGGCTTGCCCATGCACAGACCTTCTGCTTCAGGAAGTCAATGCGCTCTGTGACATGGGACATATATTCTTGAGGACTGATTCCAGTCCCCGAGAACGCCCGCCTCACAAAGCGCATCACTCTAGGGCGAGTATTGCCCTTCCTGAAGCAGTATAGTTTGCCGATGAGCACCCTGGTCCCCTCGATACGCCGCTCGATCCTGCACTGCCAGGCTGGAACGGCGGGTTTTGGTCGTGTTGCTATGTCACAATTTGCAAATGTGACATTGGCTACACGACACGCCGCAATAGCCGCGCAATACAAGATCGAGTGCGTATCTACGAGATCTTTGCTGCTTTAAAAATAAGAAACAAGCAGCAAATCCAAGGCACACACCAACGCCCTATTCGTTCTGTGCATAGGCAAGCGAGATAAACGAGGTCTAAGTTGGACGGGGGCAGTTCTAAACTCCCGAATCGCATCCTCCAACGCGCTCCTCAATCGGTCGTTACACTGGCTACTTACCGTAACAACCTCATCGCCCCCCTCCTCATCATTAACATAAGACCGCGGTTGGATTATATTTAGAGGTTGCACCGCGGTCTGTGACGGTGTTATTATTATTATTATTATACCTCTCCACTCCTCAAGTACCTCAGAAAGTGTTGCCTCCTTGTCGCTACGTCACTATGTGGTAGCGACTCTTTCCGGGGGCACATTATTGAGTGTGCAAATCACCCCCTGCCCTTTTGTCCGTGTATAATTATATAACATTAGTCAGACAGAGACAGTTCTTTCATAGTTCCAAGTGACCCAATATGTTTTGTTTCTATGTCCTGAAATAGTCCACCAACCGAGGGTTGTCCTTGGGTGCACTTGCGTAGAGCATACAGGGATAATCGTCGGTTGGTGCTCCTCATTATTTAAAATTGTCTAAGGGGCCTCTGCGAGTTAGCTTCGGCCCCTCGTAAGCCTTCCAAAGGTCCGGGACCCCAGGGTCCCGAGAAATGTCAAAATAATAATAATGGCTAAATTAAACACCTAAGGAGGCTCTCGTTGGGCACCTGGTTCAAGGGCTTGATTCAGAAAGCGCTCAGGGTCAAGCTAGCTTGGACCCTGTTCCCGATACCGGTGGGCAACTATTTTTTATATTTTTTATTTTTGTGGCGGCATCTACATCGCCACATGCGAACTACGCAGCACGCTGACGTCACGCAAAATCCTGCATCGCGCAATCAGAGTTTACCGCGCGACTTGCATATATACAACGTCCCGACATCAATCGTCGGGTAGTAACCCACCAGACAAAACACCCGTCTGGTCAGAGGATCCTCCCGCCTCTATGGACGATGAGTGAACTTTACACCCTGTTCCTGCTCATACCTCTATATTCTAATATTTTAAAATATAATTTATAATTGCAAAAAAAATGTAAATAAAGGAAATAATAATAAATCATTTATTTCGGCTAACAAAGACCCATAACATATATACCTTTAAGACTATCATACATATTTATAAAATAAAATCATATAATAATATCATGACTTGAAACTTAAATATCTAATGCATAATTATGTATCCAATATCTGCCTAGCCTTTTCCCAACTATGTTGGCGTCAGCTTCCAGTCTAACCGGATGCAGCTCAATACCAGTGTTTTACATGGAGCGACTGCCTATCTGACCTCCGCAACCCAGTAACTGGGTAATACGATACTGCTTGTCAGACTTTCCGGATTCTGACGACCCGTAACGATTGTCAAATATCCACAAATGACAGCCGGGACCAACGGCTTATCGTTCTTTCCGAGGCACAGATCGGTCTTGGTATGTAAATATTTAATGCATATATAGGTTACTAAAAAAAATACCAACAACATACACGTATCGATGAGTAGATTATTAAACATATATTACTTTCGTGATTTTTTTCGCCATCGACGTCGCACAGTTACATCCACTCTCCGACAAACTGCATCGACTAGCGCGGCAAGAAAGAGACACAACGTGATGGTTCCATTGTAACAACTCTCCTCTGTCACAACTCTCCCCGGTCTCCCCTACATATAGATTATGTTACGGCGCCGAGTTACGAGTTGTAAGGGTGCGGGTTCGAATTCAGGCAAGCCTGCACCTTACGTGAAGTAAACATCGTGACGAAACAGCATAGATATCCTAACACCATACATTCGAAGGCATGTGACATCTACCAACAAGCACTGGGCCCGCGTGGTAGACTACAGCCAATGATATATACACAAGATGTGTTACGTTCATAGAAACCAACGTTTAAAATCTGGTCGTGCTCAATGTCTCAAAAATATCGATCGTGTTTTTTTTATTATTATTACGCTGTGCTTGACGCGGTCTAAAGACAATACCCCAATGTGCCCCATTTGGGGCGCTTTCGAGTCTTCACAAAACGGGCGGTAGTAACGTATCTGAATCATTTTAATATAATATCATTGCTGACGGATCGCCTACAGGATGATGCAGACTTAGTGAGGGAAAGGAGGGCGTTGGCAGTCCGCTGCAATATGTTGGCCCGCAGATTTGCACGATGTACTACAGATGTAAAACTGTTACTTTTCAGAGCCTTCTGTCAGTCATTCTACACGTGCAGTCTGTGGATCAACTATACGCGGCGGGCTTTCAATGCCCTGCGTGTTCAGTACAATGACGCTCTGAGGGCAGTGTTGAGGAAACCCAGGTACTGCAGTGCTTCAGAAATGTTTGCGGCAGCTTTCATGGATGATTTCTTCTCCATCATTAGGAAAAGAACCGCATCGATGATGAGCAGGGTCCGTGGTAGCACCAACACTGTCCTCAGAACGTTAGCGTGCAAAATAAACGGTCCGTTTACTGTTTACTGGGCGAGTGTTCACTTACTCAGAAACAGGAAATAGACTGCAATATAATGTAATACACTGATCTCGATTCTGTACTAACAAATTACTAACATCCTGTTATTTGTATTTTTTGTATTTTTATGTGTTCTACTAACAACCTTACTAACTTTTCTTTTGGTAAAAATGTATGGACGTATGTCTGAAATAAAGATATAGGTATTATTATTATTATTATTAACTATAGCCCACTCCCCTCTCAACGAGAGGAGGCCTGTATCCCAGCAATGGGAACAATGTAGGCAGATTTTGCTTCTTGTTTTAATATGTCATATCATAGGTAAGTAGGCAATATTTGTAAAGAAAGCCACTACTTCCTTTGAGCACAAGTCGCCTGTTTAAGTATCAATTTAATAACAAGCATTGTGTTCTATAAAGTTGTTACCGTGTTAGGTGCGGAGGTTAATTATAGCATTAGTTCCAACTAGGACTGTAATTGCACGTAGTTTTGTCGAAAGGACTCAACTCACAAAAAGTTATTTTTGAGTTATCGAGGTTTTAAGATTGCGTATTGAATATTGTAACATATACTCGTATAAATTGTCATCGTATGATTTATGATCAATTAATGATGATTATTTGTAATTACAGCCGTCGTCGTAGCTTCTACTTAGATAGGTACATGTTCATCAGCCGTCAGCCGTCGTCGTAGCTTCTACTTAGATAGGTACATGTTCATCAGCCGTCGTCGTAGCTTCTACTTAGATAGGTACATGTTCATCAGCCGTCAGCCGTCGTCGTAGCTTCTACTTAGATAGGTACATGTTCATCAGCCGTCGTCGTAGCTTCTACTTAGATAGGTACATGTTCATCAGCCGTCAGCCGTCGTCGTAGCTTCTACTTAGATAGGTACATGTTCATCAGCCGTCGTCGTAGCTTCTACTTAGATAGGTACATGTTCATCAGCCGTCAGCCGTCGTCGTAGCTTCTACTTAGATAGGTACATGTTCATCAGCCGTCGTCGTAGCTTGTACTTAGATAGGTACATGTTCATCAGCCGTCAGCCGTCGTCGTAGCTTCTACTTAGATAGGTACATGTTCATCAGCCGTCGTCGTAGCTTCTACTTAGATAGGTACATGTTCATCAGCCGTCAGCCGTCGTCGTAGCTTCTACTTAGATAGGTACATGTTCATCAGCCGTCGTCGTAGCTTCTACTTAGATAGGTACATGTTCGTCAGCCGTCGTCGTAGCTTCTACTTAGATAGGTACATGTTCATCAGCCGTCGTCGTAGCTTCTACTTAGATAGGTACATGTTCGTCAGCCGTCGTCGTAGCTTCTACTTAGATAGGTACATGTTCATCAGCCGTCGTCGTAGCTTCTACTTAGATAGGTACATGTTCATCAGCCGTCGTCGTAGCTTCTACTTAGATAGGTACATGTTCATCAGCCGTCGTCGTAGCTTCTACTTAGATAGGTACATGTTCGTCAGCCGTCAGCCGTCGTCGTAGCTTCTACTTAGATAGGTACATGTTCATCAGCCGTCGTCGTAGCTTCTACTTAGATAGGTACATGTTCGTCAGCCGTCAGCCGTCGTCGTAGCTTCTACTTAGATAGGTACATGTTCATCAGCCGTCGTCGTAGCTTCTACTTAGATAGGTACATGTTCGTCAGCCGTCAGCCGTCGTCGTAGCTTCTACTTAGATAGGTACATGTTCATCAGCCGTCGTCGTAGCTTCTACTTAGATAGGTACATGTTCGTCAGCCGTCGTCGTAGCTTCTACTTAGATAGGTACATGTTCGTCAGCCGTCGTCGTAGCTTATACTTAGATAGGTACATGTTCGTCAGCCGTCGTCGTAGCTTGTACTTAGATAGGTACATGTTCGTCAGCCGTCAGCCGTCGTCGTAGCTTCTACTTAGATAGGTACATGTTCATCAGCCGTCAGCCGCCGTCGTAGCTTCTACTTAGATAGGTACATGTTCATCAGCCGTCAGCCGTCGTCGTAGCTTCTACTTAGATAGGTACATGTTCGTCAGCCGTCAGCCGTCGTCGTAGCTTCTACTTAGATAGGTACATGTTCATCAGCCGTCGTCGTAGCTTCTACTTAGATAGGTACATGTTCGTCAGCCGTCAGCCGTCGTCGTAGCTTCTACTTAGATAGGTACATGTTCATCAGCCGTCAGCCGTCGTCGTAGCTTCTACTTAGATAGGTACATGTTCGTCAGCCGTCAGCCGTCGTCGTAGCTTCTACTTAGATAGGTACATGTTCATCAGCCGTCGTCGTAGCTTCTACTTAGATAGGTACATGTTCGTCAGCCGTCAGCCGTCGTCGTAGCTTCTACTTAGATAGGTACATGTTCATCAGCCGTCAGCCGTCGTCGTAGCTTCTACTTAGATAGGTACATGTTCATCAGCCGTCAGCCGTCGTCGTAGCTTCTACTTAGATAGGTACATGTTCATCAGCCGTCGTCGTAGCTTCTACTTAGATAGGTACATGTTCGTCAGCCGTCGTCGTAGCTTGTACTTAGATAGGTACATGTTCGTCAGCCGTCAGCCGTCGTCGTAGCTTCTACTTAGATAGGTACATGTTCATCAGCCGTCAGCCGTCGTCGTAGCTTCTACTTAGATAGGTACATGTTCATCAGCCGTCAGCCGTCGTCGTAGCTTCTACTTAGATAGGTACATGTTCGTCAGCCGTCAGCCGTCGTCGTAGCTTCTACTTAGATAGGTACATGTTCATCAGCCGTCGTCGTAGCTTCTACTTAGATAGGTACATGTTCGTCAGCCGTCAGCCGTCGTCGTAGCTTCTACTTAGATAGGTACATGTTCATCAGCCGTCAGCCGTCGTCGTAGCTTCTACTTAGATAGGTACATGTTCGTCAGCCGTCAGCCGTCGTCGTAGCTTCTACTTAGATAGGTACATGTTCATCAGCCGTCGTCGTAGCTTCTACTTAGATAGGTACATGTTCGTCAGCCGTCAGCCGTCGTCGTAGCTTCTACTTAGATAGGTACATGTTCATCAGCCGTCAGCCGTCGTCGTAGCTTCTACTTAGATAGGTACATGTTCATCAGCCGTCAGCCGTCGTCGTAGCTTCTACTTAGATAGGTACATGTTCATCAGCCGTCGTCGTAGCTTCTACTTAGATAGGTACATGTTCGTCAGCCGTCAGCCGTCGTCGTAGCTTCTACTTAGATAGGTACATGTTCATCAGCCGTCGTCGTAGCTTCTACTTAGATAGGTACATGTTCGTCAGCCGTCGTCGTAGCTTCTACTTAGATAGGTACATGTTCGTCAGCCGTCGTCGTAGCTTATACTTAGATAGGTACATGTTCGTCAGCCGTCGTCGTAGCTTGTACTTAGATAGGTACATGTTCGTCAGCCGTCAGCCGTCGTCGTAGCTTCTACTTAGATAGGTACATGTTCATCAGCCGTCAGCCGTCGTCGTAGCTTCTACTTAGATAGGTACATGTTCATCAGCCGTCAGCCGTCGTCGTAGCTTCTACTTAGATAGGTACATGTTCGTCAGCCGTCAGCCGTCGTCGTAGCTTCTACTTAGATAGGTACATGTTCATCAGCCGTCGTCGTAGCTTCTACTTAGATAGGTACATGTTCGTCAGCCGTCAGCCGTCGTCGTAGCTTCTACTTAGATAGGTACATGTTCATCAGCCGTCAGCCGTCGTCGTAGCTTCTACTTAGATAGGTACATGTTCGTCAGCCGTCAGCCGTCGTCGTAGCTTCTACTTAGATAGGTACATGTTCATCAGCCGTCGTCGTAGCTTCTACTTAGATAGGTACATGTTCGTCAGCCGTCAGCCGTCGTCGTAGCTTCTACTTAGATAGGTACATGTTCATCAGCCGTCAGCCGTCGTCGTAGCTTCTACTTAGATAGGTACATGTTCATCAGCCGTCAGCCGTCGTCGTAGCTTGTACTTAGATAGGTACATGTTCGTCAGCCGTCAGCCGTCGTCGTAGCTTCTACTTAGATAGGTACATGTTCATCAGCCGTCAGCCGTCGTCGTAGCTTCTACTTAGATAGGTACATGTTCATCAGCCGTCAGCCGTCGTCGTAGCTTCTACTTAGATAGGTACATGTTCATCAGCCGTCAGCCGTCGTCGTAGCTTGTACTTAGATAGGTACATGTTCATCAGCCGTCGTCGTAGCTTCTACTTAGATAGGTACATGTTCGTCAGCCGTCGTCGTAGCTTGTACTTAGATAGGTACATGTTCATCAGCCGTCGTCGTAGCTTCTACTTAGATAGGTACATGTTCATCAGCCGTCGTCGTAGCTTCTACTTAGATAGGTACATGTTCGTCAGCCGTCAGCCGTCGTCGTAGCTTCTACTTAGATAGGTACATGTTCGTCAGCCGTCAGCCGTCGTCGTAGCTTCTACTTAGATAGGTACATGTTCATCAGCCGTCAGCCGTCGTCATAGCTTGTACTTAGATAGGTACATGTTCGTCAGCCGTCAGCCGTCGTCGTAGCTTCTACTTAGATAGGTACATGTTCATCAGCCGTCAGCCGTCGTCGTAGCTTCTACTTAGATAGGTACATGTTCATCAGCCGTCAGCCGTCGTCGTAGCTTCTACTTAGATAGGTACATGTTCATCAGCCGTCAGCCGTCGTCGTAGCTTCTACTTAGATAGGTACATGTTCATCAGCCGTCAGCCGTCGTCGTAGCTTGTACTTAGATAGGTACATGTTCATCAGCCGTCGTCGTAGCTTCTACTTAGATAGGTACATGTTCGTCAGCCGTCAGCCGTCGTCGTAGCTTCTACTTAGATAGGTACATGTTCATCAGCCGTCAGCCGTCGTCGTAGCTTCTACTTAGATAGGTACATGTTCATCAGCCGTCGTCGTAGCTTCTACTTAGATAGGTACATGTTCGTCAGCCGTCGTCGTAGCTTCTACTTAGATAGGTACATGTTCGTCAGCCGTCGTCGTAGCTTGTACTTAGATAGGTACATGTTCATCAGCCGTCGTCGTAGCTTCTACTTAGATAGGTACATGTTCATCAGCCGTCGTCGTAGCTTGTACTTAGATAGGTACATGTTCGTCAGCCGTCAGCCGTCGTCGTAGCTTCTACTTAGATAGGTACATGTTCATCAGCCGTCAGCCGTCGTCGTAGCTTCTACTTAGATAGGTACATGTTCATCAGCCGTCGTCGTAGCTTCTACTTAGATAGGTACATGTTCGTCAGCCGTCGTCGTAGCTTCTACTTAGATAGGTACATGTTCGTCAGCCGTCGTCGTAGCTTGTACTTAGATAGGTACATGTTCATCAGCCGTCGTCGTAGCTTCTACTTAGATAGGTACATGTTCGTCAGCCGTCGTCGTAGCTTCTACTTAGATAGGTACATGTTCATCAGCCGTCGTCGTAGCTTGTACTTAGATAGGTACATGTTCATCAGCCGTCGTCGTAGCTTCTACTTAGATAGGTACATGTTCATCAGCCGTCGTCGTAGCTTCTACTTAGATAGGTACATGTTCATCAGCCGTCGTCGTAGCTTCTACTTAGATAGGTACATGTTCATCAGCCGTCAGCCGTCGTCGTAGCTTCTACTTAGATAGGTACATGTTCGTCAGCCGTCAGCGGTCGTCGTAGCTTCTACTTAGATAGGTACATGTTCGTCAGCCGTCAGCCGTCGTCGTAGCTTCTACTTAGATAGGTACATGTTCGTCAGCCGTCAGCCGTCGTCGTAGCTTCTACTTAGATAGGTACATGTTCATCAGCCGTCGTCGTAGCTTCTACTTAGAAAGGTACATGTTCGTCAGCCGTCAGCCGTCGTCGTAGCTTCTACTTAGATAGGTACATGTTCATCAGCCGTCAGCCGTCGTCGTAGCTTCTACTTAGATAGGTACATGTTCGTCAGCCGTCGTCGTAGCTTCTACTTAGATAGGTACATGTTCGTCAGCCGTCGTCGTAGCTTGTACTTAGATAGGTACATGTTCGTCAGCCGTCGTCGTAGCTTGTACTTAGATAGGTACATGTTCGTCAGCCGTCGTCGTAGCTTCTACTTAGATAGGTACATGTTCATCAGCCGTCAGCCGTCGTCGTAGCTTCTACTTAGATAGGTACATGTTCATCAGCCGTCAGCCGTCGTCGTAGCTTCTACTTAGATAGGTACATGTTCGTCAGCCGTCGTCGTAGCTTGTACTTAGATAGGTACATGTTCGTCAGCCGTCAGCCGTCGTCGTAGCTTCTACTTAGATAGGTACATGTTCGTCAGCCGTCGTCGTAGCTTGTACTTAGATAGGTACATGTTCATCAGCCGTCAGCCGTCGTCGTAGCTTCTACTTAGATAGGTACATGTTCGTCAGCCGTCGTCGTAGCTTGTACTTAGATAGGTACATGTTCATCAGCCGTCAGCCGTCGTCGTAGCTTCTACTTAGATAGGTACATGTTCGTCAGCCGTCGTCGTAGCTTGTACTTAGATAGGTACATGTTCGTCAGCCGTCGTCGTAGCTTCTACTTAGATAGGTACATGTTCGTCAGCCGTCGTCGTAGCTTCTACCTAGATAGGTACATGTTCATCAGCCGTCAGCCGTCGTCGTAGCTTCTACTTAGATAGGTACATGTTCGTCAGCCGTCGTCATAGCTTCTACTTAGATAGGTACATGTTCATCAGCCGTCGTCGTAGCTTCTACTTAGATAGGTACATGTTCGTCAGCCGTCGTCGTAGCTTCTACTTAGATAGGTACATGTTCGTCAGCCGTCGTCGTAGCTTCTACTTAGATAGGTACATGTTCGTCAGCCGTCGTCGTAGCTTATACTTAGATAGGTACATGTTCGTCAGCCGTCGTCGTAGCTTGTACTTAGATAGGTACATGTTCATCAGCCGTCGTCGTAGCTTCTACTTAGATAGGTACATGTTCGTCAGCCGTCGTCGTAGCTTCTACTTAGATAGGTACATGTTCGTCAGCCGTCGTCGTAGCTTCTACTTAGATAGGTACATGTTCGTCAGCCGTCGTCGTAGCTTGTACTTAGATAGGTACATGTTCGTCAGCCGTCAGCCGTCGTCGTAGCTTCTACTTAGATAGGTACATGTTCGTCAGCCGTCGTCGTAGCTTCTACTTAGATAGGTACATGTTCGTCAGCCGTCGTCGTAGCTTGTACTCAGATAGGTACATGACATGTTCATCAGCCGTCGTCGTAGCTTCTACTTAGATAGGTACATGTTCGTCAGCCGTCGTCGTAGCTTCTACTTAGATAGGTACATGTTCATCAGCCGTCGTCGTAGCTTCTACTTAGATAGGTACATGTTCGTCAGCCGTCGTCGTAGCTTCTACTTAGATAGGTACATGTTCGTCAGCCGTCGTCGTAGCTTGTACTTAGATAGGTACATGTTCGTCAGCCGTCGTCGTAGCTTGTACTTAGATAGGTACATGTTCATCAGCCGTCGTCGTAGCTTCTACTTAGATAGGTACATGTTCGTCAGCCGTCGTCGTAGCGTCTACTTAGATAGGTACATGTTCGTCAGCCGTCGTCGTAGCTTCTACTTAGATAGGTACATGTTCGTCAGCCGTCGTCGTAGCTTCTACTTAGATAGGTACATGTTCGTCAGCCGTCGTCGTAGCTTCTACTTAGATAGGTACATGTTCGTCAGCTGTCGTCGTAGCTTGTACTTAGATAGGTACATGTTCGTCAGCCGTCGTCGTAGCTTCTACTTAGATAGGTACATGTTCATCAGCCGTCGTCGTAGCTTCTACTTAGATAGGTACATGTTCGTCAGCCGTCGTCGTAGCTTCTACTTAGATAGGTACATGTTCGTCAGCCGTCGTCGTAGCTTCTACTTAGATAGGTACATGTTCGTCAGCCGTCGTCGTAGCTTGTACTTAGATAGGTACATGTTCGTCAGCCGTCGTCGTAGCTTCTACTTAGATAGGTACATGTTCATCAGCCGTCGTCGTAGCTTCTACTTAGATAGGTACATGTTCGTCAGCCGTCGTCCTAGCTTCTACTTAGATAGGTACATGTTCGTCAGCCGTCGTCGTAGCTTGTACTTAGATAGGTACATGTTCATCAGCCGTCGTCGTAGCTTCTACTTAGATAGGTACATGTTCGTCAGCCGTCGTCGTAGCTTCTACTTAGATAGGTACATGTTCGTCAGCCGTCGTCGTAGCTTGTACTTAGATAGGTACATGTTCATCAGCCGTCGTCGTAGCTTCTACTTAGATAGGTACATGTTCGTCAGCCGTCGTCGTAGCTTCTACTTAGATAGGTACATATTCGTCAGCCGTCGTCGTAGCTTCTACTTAGATAGGTACATGTTCATCAAGAAATGTACAGTCAACGTCTAGAAGTCCACTTACACCGCAATGACCATTATCGCCTGCGCTATACGGGCTGCCAAAGTTGCCAATGTGTAGTATTGTCAAACGTTCTTATAGAAGAAGGTCATAAGTACAAATAATATTGCTATGCTATAGTTTTGTGAGATTGCTAGTCGACTTCTGACTGTTATAGTACCTATCAAAGTAGAAGGCAGTTGCTGATCCAAAGTTAATTACCTACCTACCTACCTAGTTAGGACAGTATTGTGTAATGTTTTGGCTGAAGACTACTCGAGACGATTCTCAACGTGGCAACGTGCTTCCGGAGGGACACGGAATGTGAATGTATCCATCTAGAAACCTGAGTTATTTATCAAAACTAAGAACAATATGCCTATAATAATATAAAACCTAGACTAAAAATAAATACCTGGCAGTACAGTTAAACTGTGGCAGAGAGAAAAACTAAATAAATAACAATTTCCTCTTATAACCGCAGTCGATCTAGCAACACAGTACGTGAGAGTCGTAAAATGTGCCGACTTATTCATATTAAGAATGCGTGAAATTTTTTTTAGAGTTCTCATTAATTTTGATGTACTAAAAATAGGTCAAAAATTAATTTCATAATTTTGAATCTGTGATTTTTACGTTTCGGCAGTGAAGTAGTCTTAGTTACTTTTTTTTTGAGATCATGGTTTGAGATTTATAATAGGATAACCATAAACAGGTAATTACTACTTATATTTTTCTTATTTAGTTATAGATACCTACTTCGTAAAATAAATGCATCTTTTTTAATTATATAAAATAAGTATTTTTATATTACCAGTCGCTCTTTGTAAAATACTAGTATTCAGCTGCATCCGGTTAGACTGGAAGCCGACCCCAACATAGTCGGGAAAAGTCTTGGCAGATTGATTTTTAGTGTAAGTAACTTAATTAGAATAATTATTCACAATGCTTAAATTAGAATGTCCTTAATATAATGCACCCGTTTACAAACATAGCCTGTTATGTTTTAGAGGACGGTAGGAATATTCCTAAAAATAGTCATAAATATCTTATATAGTCATAATTAAGACATTTGGTAATACATAGATTATATTATATTATTATGTATGAATTACCAAATGGCTAAATTGATTTCGTAATCAATGAATCTAGATTAAAGTATTTTAATAAGTGATAATGATTGATGGTGGTGATGATGTTTTTTTTTATGTATTTTTTATAGGCGATTGTGCCTATTGCAATAGTTCTTATGGATTATTTTTAGGGTTTCGTACCTCAAAAGGAAAAAACGGAACCCTTATAGGATCACTCGTGTGTCTGTCTGTCACAGCCAATTTGCTCCGAATCTAATGGACCGATTATGATGAAATTTGGTACACTTATGTATTTCTGTAACCCAAACACGAACGTGTAACGTAAATAAATAAATTTTGAATATGCCCCCATATTCAAAATTTATTTATTTAACATTATTTAACTTTGGGGGGCCAATAAAAAAATAAAAAGTTTTGCAAACTGTACCGTCTCATCAATTGAAGGGGCTTACTGTGAGAGTCTCAAATGTATTTTTTTATAATTTTAAAATAAACCATTTTAAGTTATTTAAGAAAATAGACTAAAGTTGACCATTCCCCCCTTATCTCGAAAAGTACTGAACCTAAAACATTTATTACCTACATTCATGTGTGTCTCATAACACAATTACATTTCTATTGTTACCGAACTCAGGAGTTGAGAGTTGAGAGGAATCATATGTGAGAACGATGTAAAAAGACGTGCAGAGTAAAAGCAAAAATATAAAATACTAGCAGCGCCCCGCGTAAGTCTCGAACCCGTAAAAATATCGTGTAGAAAAGCATCCTATGTTAAAAACTATTTGAGTGCAAAATTTAATCAAAATCCGTCTAGAAGTTTTTTTTTCCGTGAAAGAGTAACAAACATCCATCCATCCTCACATACTTTCGCGTTTATAATATTATTAGTAGGATTTGTTAATAGTCACTAGACACAAGAGCAGGCGATGAGAAATAGCAGTCATAATACTACGAGTACATGAATATAATAAAAAATCCACATTAGCTGAACGCTTTCATTATTTAAACAAACGGGATTATAGCAGTTAGCTAGCCGTTGTTTTCAAAATATTCAACAAAGGAGATGTTTCAAAATGGGCCAGGTCTGTGTAGACTACATAAAAAAAAGAGAAACATTTGTAGAATTTGGGAAAAATACAGATAATTCATCTATATGTATACTGTTGTGATAGGGAATTGATATTTATCAATTACTAGCTTTTGCCCGTGGCTTCGCCCGCGTGGTTATCGGAAATTATCCCGCGGGAACGTACTACCGGGGTCAAAAGTATTCTATGTCCTAACCCGACCTGGGTTATAGTCTACCCATGTGCCAAATTTCATCCAAATCCATTCAGCAGTTTTAGCGTAAAAGACTCGAAAGACACGTGGAGCCATCTATTATCATAAATAACGTTATTGTTGTTTTCCTCGGGAACAGTACTTTTTTTCGGGATGAAAGGCACCCTATGTCCGTTTCTGTACACATGACAACGTATATGCAGAATTTCAGGATGATCGGTTCAGTGGTTTAGGCGTGAAAAGGTGACAAACAAACAAACAAACTTACTTTTGCATTTATAATATTAGTAAGGATAAGGATTTTTATCGACTTTCAACATGGCGTCTCACTAATTTAGTTACTCTGTGCATAAAAACAATGATAGTAAACCATTGATTCGACCATTGACCATAGAAAGAGTATTGTCAGCTGTCACAACAGTGTCACTTCAGTCCTCTTCTTGAGTATTAAACATGTCAAACGTCATAAATCAATCAAAATTACAGCTTACCGCCATGACGGGTTTTTGTTGTGTGTTGCAATTGCAAGTGTTTACCGGTGTATAGCGGTTTACCAGCAAACAAAGCCATCTAAAAGTAACTGGACAGTTGAGAACTGTTTAAAAAATATTTCCCTATTTTATGTATAGTGTACACGTACCTGGCCCAAGGTCCATACATTTTGGAACATCTCCTTTGAGACCTATTCCTCTATTGAAATATTAAGACTAGGGCAACGTGTGGGTTATCTTATCTGAGTACAAAATGTTTAGGCTAGGACCCGTTTCACAAACAGTGCAGCACAAAAAGAAAATGATTTATGTAAGGTCAGAACATTGGTAAAATAGGTACTGCGGGCAGCAGTTATTTAAGGCATAAACTTATGGTCCAAAACTTACAATCTCCTTTCTTACAAGAGAAAACAAGAGACAAGTCACAATAAACCAGAGACTTGCAATAAAATCTAGTGTTGTAGAAGTTAAAGTACTAAAGAATCAGATATATTCCAATGGCTTTGAGTGGTCAGCTTGCGTGTTCTGTACTGAGCTCACGCAACGCATCGTACGTCCAGCCAGTAATAAGACTCGCCCATCAAGGAGCGCTGTCCCAAATTATACGTATTAATAATTTATTGTACATAAACCAAAAGGTATTATTATATTAGATTAAAACACGTTTATTAAACGATACATAATTAAATTATCTTTAAATATCGTATTATCCAGTAAGTGGGTTGTGGAGGTCAGGTAAGCAGTCGCTCCATGTAAAATACTGGTACTCAGCTGTGTCCGGTTTCACTGGAAGCCGACCTCAACATAGTTGTGAAAAGGTTAGGCAGATGATGAATGAAATTATCTTTAAAATGGTGAAGGTTTCATAAAAAAAAAAAAAAAACTCTTGATAGTTTTTGCGTGACTCTCAGTTTTTTATCTGCGTTAGTCTTAAATGTACACACAATATGTAATATAAACATAATTTAAAATATTCAAATATTAAGTTGTTAATAAAATGCTCTAATTTAACAAAATTTTTTCCAAATCATTAACACTACTCGTTTAGACGTAATCTTCAGATTAAGATCATTTAAAGACCGTTATCTTCGCCTTAACTAAGTTAAAATATGTAAAATAATTACTTTATAATTTATGCTAAAGTAGACCTGGTCCAAACGGAGATGGTGGGATGAGCTGGACTTCTTTAATAAAGATTGGTCCTTGGCAGCTCTAAAAAGAGAGAAGTGGAAAGAGAGTAGGGAGGGCCCAACAGTGGGACAAAAAAAGGCTAATAATAATAATAATAATGCCCCCACCGCTGCATCTCTACGTTGACGTCGTGGTGGGGCTTGCGTGCTCCGAACTTTAGGTCTGTGTCGGTAGAGTTTGCCGGAACGAGTCTAGGATGAGGAGCCAGACCAAGAGAGATACAGAAACCCGCAGGGCAGCATGTGGCGAGCTGTTGGGCAGTAGCGACCCCATGGACCCTATCTCCCGGGAGAAATCTTGTCCTCATCTCTGGCTAGCCTTTATTGGCCGGCTGGAGTGAACATTGACGAGGAACGGAGCTCCCACCTCTTTCTTGCCTTTATTGGCCGGCTTGAGTGGAGATTCGCAAGAGCAAACGTGCTCGGAGGAAGGAATTATTCCAGTAAGGTAGGGATCTTGACCGTACTTCCGGGATTACTGATAGCTGTGGAATACCTCTCCACTCCTCAAGCACCTCAGGAAGTATTGCCCCCTTGTCGCTACGTCACTATGTGCTAGCGGCCGTTTCCGGGGACCAAGTCACCCCCTGCCATTTTATCCGTGTATAATATATAACATTGGTCAGGCAGGGGACATAGTTCTTCCATAGTTCAAGTTACCCAATCCACTTTAGCCACCCAGACCCATAGCCCAATATGTTTTGTTTCCACGTACAACAATAGTCCTGCACCAACCGGGGGTTGTCCTTAGGTGCACTTGCATAGTGTATACAGGGATAATCGTCGGTTGGTGCCTCCTCATCATTTAAAATTATCTAAGGGGCCTCTGCGAGTTGGCTTCGGCTCCTCGTACGCCTTCCAAAGCTATCCCGGGATCCCAGGGTCCCGAGAAATGTCAAAAAATAATAAAGCTAAAGTAACTCTATCTATCTTTGTTCCTATTCACGTCTTATCGGCTGAATGGAAAGACTAGCACACGGGTAGACCATGACCTGTTAAGACATAGAACTTTCATCCCGTTAAAACATTCCGAGGGATAACTTCCGACCTCCACGCAAGTGAAACCACAGGAAACATCTAGCTTACAATAAATAATACCTAACCATTATAATGTCTATTGATCCTACTAATACTATAAATGTGAAATTTTGTGAAGGTGTTTGAATGTTTGTTACTCAATCACGCCAGAATGGCTAAACGGATCTGGATGAAATTTAACACAAAGATATGTTATAGTCTGGAATAGCTCACAGGATACTTTTTATTCCGGAAAAATGTACGGTTCCCGTGGGATAATTTCCAACATCCACGCGGGCGAAGCCGCTGGCAAAAGCTAGTAAACGTGTAAATTAAAATAATACATACTAAAATATATTAGCTATGTACAGCTTGTACACAGCTATTCTATTAGGTATGTGTTTTCATAGTGTTTTTTTTTTTAAATTAAATGTCATCAACCGTTGGTAATTCTCACTACTAAAACAAAAACATAAATAAACTTGATACATATTAACATAATCAATTAGTAGGTATGTGGTTGTCCTATTTCTTATCAATTACAAGTTTAAACTATATTTTAAATAATTAACTTAAACTCAAAACCTCAAAGTATTTATTTCAATTAAACCAATGGGAAAGAAAACTGTCAATGTGTTCCACGTAGATGGCGCTACGTGCTTATTGCAAACGAACTGTCAAACTCCATAGAAATAAACAATATTTTGTGTTTTTGTGATTTTTATCAATATAATGGGTCGTTGTGTAGCCTTTGGATGCAAAGAAATAGGCGTTGGCAAATTCCCAAATAATTTTCACATGACAAAAAAGTAGCAAAAGGCACTGAAATTAACAAAAAACTTCAAATCTATTGATTTTTCGAGGTTATGTAGGAAATATTTCAAGGAAACAGACTGCGAGACCACTTCTAACACGACAGGTTGGTACCATACCTATTATTGATGTATTTTTATTAATAATATTAAAAAGCTTACAACCTGTGAAAATAATGGTTTCCTTTCAAATAACCATACCTACATTTTGTAACAAGTAACTTTACATCTTGTTGATCATTAGGATAATTAAAAAGAAAAAATGTAATGAGTGACGTTTATTTTATAATTTATAAAACCATAATATTGTCCAGAATACGGCTAAAAGTCGATAACATGTTAAATATAATGTACCTTACAACAAGTTTGGCTTTCCTTCCATATTGCAATACTCCACTTTTTTTCAACTTCTCCTTCAACTGGGCGATACGCCAGGTGGAATACATTGTGAAGCAACACAAACAGATGAAAAAAAAAAAACACGCAAATACTTAAAAATCGTCCACACAATGCATACATTTTTATCAAAGACTCTTAACAAACTCACAGCGCCCTCTTGCGGCCAATATTTGGGGAAACAACCCCACTACATATAATATATGAATTGTCAAAGAGACGGCCAGCAGAAAGTTGAAGCAAGTTGTCCATTCCAAAACGTACTTCTCTATGGAGAAGTACTACCTGCGTCTGTGTTTCCGAGCGCATACAACACCAATCTCTTCAAAGTGAGAGTGAACAGGAGAGTGAGTGAGTGGGTAAGCTCACTCCATCGTCGACTCTGTCTCTGTCGCCTCCGACCTAGACTAGAATCTAGAGCAAACCCATGTAAAAAAATAATAATAATAAGAACGGACAAGAAACTAAGGACACTCTTTAAAACCAAGATATTACAAAATCCTGGGTATATCATTCTTGTTGCTTCTATTGTAAGAAAAATGTAAAAAAATGGAAACAGTTCAAAATCTAAGATTGAAACTCAACTGATAGACGGTGCCCGTTCACCGCTTTTAACCCCTTTTGCTATAAGTTGTATACAAAATGATAAAGCGACCATTCATCATGGAACCTAAAATATGTTTTTTTTTAGTTCCAATCTAGTCCTAATGTCGCGAGGCACGAAAATATATTCTCCTCTATACGAGATTGTATACCAGATTGATTACAAGCTTTTATTTAATTTGCCTTGTTAGTTAGTATGTATTGGTCTAATCTTGCGAAAGCCACTTCCTCATATCCTACGGAGTTGAAATTTTAGATGTTGATTCTGTTTCAAAGACAATGCATTTTTATGATAAGCATGACCTGATTCTACAGCCAGGATTGGCTCCAGACAATGGAACTCCCGGTCAACAGTGCAGATACGAAATTTTATATACGCTTTAATTATGATAGGCCGTTCTAAAGTTCACCATGACCTGGCTGCTGCACATAGGATTGGCTTCAGACGGTTCCCCCGTCTGAAGCCAATCCTATCCTCTTCAACGGTGAACAGTTCAGCCACAAAATTTTAAATACGCTTAAATTATGATGGTCCATTCTAAAGTCCACCATGACCTGGCTGATGGATTGGCTCCAGACGAGGGAAAGAAGGAGTTTCTTCTGACTGTTGATAACAGTCAACAGTACAGTTACTGAATTTTATATACGACTAGCGGGCTCGGCGAACTTCGTACGGCCTTAACAGCGCCACCTACTGGGTTAAATTGTATTTTCAAACTATCCAGATACCCATTGAAATGTACACATAAAATTTCATCCAAATCGGTCCAGCCGTATAGGAAGAGTTAGGTGACAAACACACGTACAGAAGCATTATATACAGGGTGTTTGGCGCATGGACCGACACAATTTTTCCAGGGATTTGGGAGGTCATTAGCTAGGTTCTACCCATACACTCTTTGTCCCATTTTGGGTATTTTTTTTCATTAAAAAAAATATCATATGTAATCAACCGTGAGATTTGGGACAAAGGGTGTATGGGTAGAACCTAGCTAATGACCTCCCAAATCCCTGGAAAAATTGGGTCGGTTCAAGCGCCAAACACCCTGTATATTAATATTAAATTATGATAGTCCGTTCTAAAGTCCACCATCACCTGGCTGCTGCACCCAGGGTTAGTTGCAGATGAAGGAACTCCTCAACAGTCAACAGCACAGACTGCAAGTTTTGTATACGCATTCAAATATGAAAGCCCGTTCTAAAGTCCACCGTGGACTAACTGCTGCAACCAGGAAAGGCTCCATACGAGAGATATCTTCCACGGTCCACAGCATAGGCACAAATTACAAAAAGTAATGAGCCAAGTTCAATATTAAGAATATATGGTTGTCGACTTCGTCGACAAATGTTTTGAGATCTAAATGGGTGCCAAGTTCTGTAGACAGTCTGATAATGAAATTTATTTAAAAGAACATACAGCATTCTAAAATAAATTTAAAACACAATATCTTGTTTTTTTAATACTACAAAAAATACAGTCGAATTATTAAAACAAAACAGATAACTTAGGATACATTGAAGCTTAAGATTTGATTTGGCTAGTTTTCACATACAAATTATCTTATATTTGGCTAATCAACTTATCTTCCTTATGTTATACGCCAGTTACTGTTTTTTTTATATTGTAAGATAAACATACAAACATACATACTTGTATCGGTAGGTAGTCTTCTAAAAATAGTATGTTGTATACATAGGTTACGTATAGTTTGGCATATAATACATATATTTGAAAGATTAATAAAATTTTACTACCAAAAGGTAAGAACATCATTATTACCGTATTCAACAACTAAACTTGATAAGAAAAGATCGTAATGTCAAAAAAACAAGAAAGCATCTCTTCCGAATATTAAATATCAAGTGAGCCCAAGTGGTTATGGAGCAGGACAAAGCCAAGCATTTTTATTTACGATATAATAATCCAACTTATATATGTAATATGGTTGTCTACATACTTAGTATGCGTTTAACGCATGATTTAAATTTATTCTCAGTTAGTTGAAGAAGGTAAGTACTATTTTATTATAACATTTTATACAGTACCCCATAAAAGAAGTGTGTACTTTAGATAATCTGAAACGTGTTTGATCTAATTAGTTCCTATTTCTAGTATTAAAATTATCTTACCTACTAAAAACATGTCGATTGTTTCTAACCTAAATATTACATAATGTTTGTATATGTATATAAGTACATATATTGAAAAGGTATTTAGAGATTTGTGTCTGCGGAGATTGTAAATGGCTCTGACAGCCCTCTTTTGTAGCCCGTCCCCACAGCAAAATACCGTGAAACATGATGCTATGAAAGTAACTAAAATAGACCGATCTGGCGGTATCCACGTCTGTTAATAGGTAGATTTTTCAAACAGCGTAAGTGGTTGAACTTAGCCGCCCTGCAAGTGATGTTAAGTGATGACTCCACTGCAGCTTTGAGACAAGCGTGAATCCCGGCTCCTGTGCATATCTGTTTTCTTTAAAAATCAGTGTCATCAGCACACCATTGTGGTCGGTTTTTCAGTAAATGACGTAAATCATTGATATATACTAAAAAGAGGAATGGACCCAATATTGAGCCCTGCGATACACCCAATTTGACTTTTAAGCCCAATAAATTCATACCGATTATTTGAACTTGCTGCAGTCTATCATTCAAATATGATTTTAATAGGCTAAGTGCAAGTTTACCTAGTCCGTAATGCTCAAGTTTCAAGAGCACGCAATTTCGTGATTCACGCAATAAGATGCCATGGATAGGTCGCGAAAGATACCTAGTGCATCTTGTGCCTCTTCTCATGCGTTAAATATGTGTTTTAATAAGGTGACAGCGGCGTCAGTTGTACAAAGTCCTTTAATGAAACCATACTGTTGATCGTGTAGGATGTTATTACGATGATTGAGCATTTGTTTTAACACTACTTTTTCAAACACCTTCCCTGAAAACCGGCAAAACCGATATGGGTCTATAATAATATTATAGTGTCTTGGCTGTCCCCGGATTTGAAAAGTGGAATAACTTTACTGTACTTAATTAAATCTGGTAATACCCCATTCTCTATGCACAAATTAAACATTAAAGTGAAATAGGGTGCAATTGTCTCAATAATGGATTGACAAACTTTAGTACACATGCCTCACAGATCTTCGATAAGCCTTTACAAAGACCACAAGGGTTTGTATGTTTACATTAAAATTCCACAAGGCAGGCTGAAACATTCACGCTTAATAAATCAATAGCAAGTGAGGGCGAGGAATTTAAAGTTTCTGTACTACTACTCAACCAAGTCTAGGGAACATGCCAACTTTATCAAATTATTTAAGGAAACTCTTTAGAACACATACTGGCTACAAAAAATTGTAAACTTTGGTTGAAACTACATAAAATAATTCAAAATCAAAAGTCATTTATTCAAACTAGGCTGAGAATCAGCACTTTTTGAACGTCAAAATTACATAAAACAGTCCCCCAAAACGCCCGCCCTTCACCACTTCCTAGTGCTTTAGCTGGGGAGAAGAAGTGGCGCAACAAACTCCCCAGCAGCACAGCTGTCTGTTCAGTTATAAAAAATGTTCGAAATTAAAAAAAAAATCAAACCTAAAAGCAAAAGCATTTTGGAATAAGGAGGGAATACTTCACTAGGTCGCAGCGTACGGCGATTTTAATCGTAATAACTTGAGAGATTACTTGTCTTTCCATAATCGGTTCTTTTACTTGTGAAAATCATTTTCGCAGTTTTCTTGTAACTTTTGTGATTCTGGAGCGTTACGTCACGTCGTCATTTAACGCAGGATCAGCTGGAAGCAGGGCGCAGTCTACATGAAACTGCCGACGTAGTCATCACGCAGCTAAGCGTGATTTGCCGATTATGGGCGCATTACAGGGCTGGAGATGTTGCTGAACGTCACCGAGGAAGATACAGGGTCACTACACAGAGACAAGATCGCTTTTGCAAAATGCTGCGAAGAGGCAGCCTCAAATTACGGCTTGTCAGCTGTGATTTATTACCAGTTGCAAGTTTTGCCAAAACATCATCCATTACAGACTCAAATATAGAGTATTTTTTTGTTCTGTACATTATAAAATGCTTATCTAGCTAAACACAACACAACACAAATGCTGTGTGCAACCGATAGTTCCATTATGTCTTTACGAGTCTCAGATTTTATACAAATTTCAATTAAGATTACCTAGTGAACCTCCACGCAGCATGGATTTTCAATTAAAACAACTGCACACACTATAGGTCTCATAATTAATTAGCATTTAATAACTTTTCAACCAGTGTTCAGTAATACAAATAGTAACGTATTTTTTCTAAAAACAATTCATTTTCTAATTGTTTGGACGAAAAACCTTAAATATTTCGATGAAACAATTTCAAGGAATTCTGCTTAGCTCCTTTTTTTACAAATAATTAATTGAGTGCTAGAAGTTACTTTGTTGGGATTACCAACATTGTTTCTGGTACAGAACGCTGGCAGTCCAGCTGCGCATTAGGCGATTTATCGGTCTATTTGGTGGTATGAGGTGCGGCGCGGGGCGGGCGGGTCACGCGCCGCGTGCGTGCTGGTACGCTATTGGTTCGTCAGTCAACCTTTGCTTTCCACGCTGTGTCCCCGTTACGTTCATTCTCAAAATACCATCGCACACATAAGTTTTTAAATACGAAATGGTTTTACATAATAGGTTGGGGAAAAAGTTTCTTCGCATTTTTTAAGAAAATTCAAAACATTTTTTAATATAGTTTATTTACATTTAACTAAAGTATGTAGGTACCATATTGTTCGATAACTTTTTGCCATCTTGTAGGTAGGGACATGATCCCATTGCTATAGAAATTTTGGGACTTCTGGTCAAAATACCGCGACAAGTGGTTTTGGCAGTCCTCTCGTGATGTTAACCTGACACTGCCTAAAGAATTCTGAAGAGACCGAAACAGGTGGAAATCTGAAGGTGCAAGGTCAGGACTATACGGCGGATGCATTAACACCTCCCAGCCAAACTCTCTTAATTTTTGCTGAGTGGCTAAAGATGTGTGAGGTCTAGCGTTATCATGATGAAAAACCACACCCCTTCTGTTGATTAATTCCGGCCGCTTTCTCTCAACTTCTTGCTTAAATCTCATCAGTTGTTCGCAGTAGAATTCAGAATCGATGGTCCTGCCTGGTGGTAACAGCTCATAATGAATAATGCCCTTCTAATCCCACCACACACACAGCATCACCTTGTTGCGAGTTAACCCGGGTTTCGCCACAGTCTGTGAAGCCTGACCGGCCTTTGACCACGACCTTTTTCGCACGTTCTTGTCATACGTGATCCACTTTTCATCACCAGTTATCAGCTTCATCAAAAATGGTTCGGTTTCATTACGTCGTAATAAAGAATCACAAATGAGTACACGGTTCATTAGGTTTCTTTCAGTGAGCTCGTGAGGTACCCAAATGTCGAGCTTTTTTGTGTACCCAGTTTTTTTTCAAATGCGCCAAAACTGTTTTGTGGTCAATTTCCAGTTCTTCAGCTACGTCGTAACTACTGATATGCCGATCTTGCTCCAATTTTTCAAAAATAGCATCCATTTTATCCGTAATAGGGCGACCAGAGCGACGTGAATCTTTGACATCAAAATTTCCGGATTGAAAACGCTTAAACCAAATTTGTGCTACTCTCACAGACACTACACTAGGTCCATAAATATCGCAAATTTTTTTCGCGGCTTGCGTTGCATTTTACCTTTTTTGTAGTAAAATTTTAAAATGTATCTAATTTCTTCATTAGATTCACTCATCTTGACGGTACGAAAAACAAATGAAAATCACACATTTTCCTAATTTGAATTTGGAATTATGTTCTTTGAAATTTAAACTTTCAATGATACCAAAACCAGCCAGATACAAATAGTATAGCCAAAGAGATTTTATTACAAGTTCATACATACTATAATGCGAAAAGACTTTTTCCCCAACCTAATAGAAAAGTGAGAAAAATTATTTATTATATTGTTTTGTGAAGAGACAGGCTGATAATAATGCAGTTGATAATTTAAAACAATGTATGTGGACCGCGTAGGGGATGATGATTCTGAATCAAATGATGATGAAAGCTCAAGTGACGACAGCGACGACGATGAAATGGCCACTTCTAGCACCAACACCGCGTCCTCACGTTGTCACGTCAGCCATGACGACTAATGGAAGGAGTTTCAACATTACGTTAATATTTTTAAATTAGATTAAACATTCTACACTGAATCAGACATGTTTTTAATTCTATTTAATGACATTCTATCTAATATATTTTTCAAAGTACCTACCAATACATGAAGCCGCGAGCGAAAGGCTAGTTCAGAAATAAAACAATAGTACTTTCATCCGCGAGTGTACCCATGCGCAAAAACACCGCCTCCACTTTCTTCCAGCGTTCTTTTTACATGACGCGTACTGTATCTTCTGTTGTAAACCTGTTCATTGGTTGTGTGTTGTTGTTAAATAAACTGTTCATTGTTTCAGCGTACAATTAGAGAAAAAATGACGACGAAAACGAGTATCGAGCAGAATGGACAAGGAGATAGTATTAATAATATAAATAATAGTGTTTTAAATATAACTAGTAATAGCCATGAAGATAGAATTTACACTTATGCTGAAGCAATCAATTTAGCTGGTAAGTCTTCTTATTTTTATTTTTATTTTATTTGAAAGGTACACCAACGACCTATTCACTAGGAATATTGACATAATAATAAATAACATATGTATTAAGTTATGGTGAATTAGTCACTTACAGGCGTACACAGCACTTACATGAAAAATAGCCTCTTAAATATATGTTTTAACAAGATTTTTTGCTCGTAGTGAGAATAGAAAAATTAATTAGAAACAAAAAACAAAACAAAATCATAATCGATATTAGAATCAATAAATTAAAATCAAAGTTATCATTAGAATTAAAATTAAAGCATTAAGATTAAAGTAAAAAAAAAGAAAAAACAGTAAAATTCATATTTGATATTCAAAACAGTAGACGCAATAACGAATGCAACAAGAGAACAATCCAAAAAATTTTTCAAAAAATTGATCAAAAAATTGGCTGGCCGCACATGTGGCAAAAAACTAAAAAATAATAATAATAATAATAATAAACAATAGGGACTCGAAGTAAGTTATGACTTTATGATCCGTAACTAATAGTTAAAAGTTTTCTGCGAAATTGGGAAAATGAGTCAACAAATATATCAATTCTTGATTCAAATTCTTGATTAATTATTCTGTAGGATTTCCACCAGAAGAATCTGTTCGTGCCTCGTAGCAAACAAACTACACGTGAGCTCAGTGGCGTGATAAAAAACAATTGCTGGAGGGCAAAATAGGTTGCAGGATTGGGCAGACGCACATACGATGCAAGGTGGGGGTATTTTGTCAATTCCTTCAATAGCTTTGCTTTGGGTGGTTTCACATCAAATTGCAACAAGTGGAGTTTAACTTGGACTCAATCAATAAATCACATCAACTCCACGACCTCATTCCGCCGGCCCCCTTCTACCATCCGACATATAGACGCACTGTCAGTTACCATCCCTACCTAGTTGCTATTCCACCAATTCGCACTAAGCGCTTCCAAATGTCTTTTATAATGCGCACAGCAAAAGAGTGGAACTCACTACCTGCGTCTGTGTTTCCGAGCGCATACAACCCTAATCTCTTCAAAGTGAGAGTCAACAGGCTTCTTCTGGGTAAGCTCACTTCATCGTCGAATCTGCCTCTGTCGCCTCCGACCTGGACTAGAGTTAAGAGCAAACCCATCTTAAATAAAAAAATCCAATCGTGTCTATTTTTCTTTGTTCCGCTCGCGTTTGACCACTATCTCATCAGATGGTGAATGAGGCAGTGATTGAAATTACAGATACAGTTCCGAAACCTGCAAGCCATTTTCATAGCGTTACATAGAAACCAGTCGTATTACTATGGTCTGTCATTGTGATTCAGATTTCAATTGTACCTTGAGTGTTCTATCTAGGAGGCGTCCTAGAGTACGCGTGATGCAGATTAGTAACGGTTTTCCCTAATTCTGTTTTAGGTAATGGTAGCTACAGTATAGGTCTCCTGGCAACACTGAGTGTCTGTACCCTCGCGATGGGGGTGGACATGTTCGGATTCTCAGTCATTGTCAGTGGATGTACCTGCGACTTCGATCTGGACATCAGTCAGACCAGTATACTACTGTCTATGCCCTTTGTGGGTGAGTACGAGGAGAAACGATTAAGATATCCTGACCTTCTTCTACTTTCGTTAAGCCGTTGGTCCCGGCTGTCATTTGTAGACTTTTGACAGTCGTTACCTGTTGTCAGACTTTCGGGTTTCTAAGTGAAACCCGAAAGTCTGACAACTTGTCTTGCGAAGGGGTATCGTGTTACCCAGTACGGGATTGTGCAGGTCAGATAGGCAGTAGCTCCATGTAACTGTACTGGTATTCAGCTGCACCCATTTAGACTGGAAATTGACCCCAACATAGTTGGGAAAAGACTAGGAAGATGATGAAGATGCTGGTATTCTTTTCTTTTGTATCGATCAAATTACTTGGGTCCAGTAGGTAGCCACGTTAATTTCTTGGGTCCAGTAGGTAGCCACGTTAATTACTTGGGTCCAGTAGGTAGCCACGTTAATTACTTGGGTCCAGTAGGTAGCCACGTTAATTACTTGGGCCCAGTAGGTAGCCACGTTAATTCAAAGGGGATTGATGATTTCAGACCGATGACATAAAAAAAAAATCAAGTGAGATAGGAAATGCCAGAACCGTATTTAAAAACATCTGAGAGCGAAATCTGCCAATTACCTTCCATACTATTAAACACTGTATTAGAGGACTGCATTATTTCTATTCTTTTTTTTCTGTTGGCAAAAAAAAAATCTTTCTATCTACCCATTTTATATTGCATTATTTTATTTTATTTTTATTTTTTTATTTTTATTTATTTGGAAGAACCAACAATTACACATTATGTATTACAAATAAATAGAAACATAAGGAGTTATACAAATGTGCAACCAACAACGTTCTCCACAGATACACTAAAAGACAAAAGACAATATTGATAAAGAAAATTTAGGTGCAAGACATAAAATACATATAAATTACAGCAGTAAGGGACACTAGAGAGATTTAATATTATTCACATACATTTTTGATTGTATCTAGCAACATGTTTCTAAATTTTCCAACGGATAAAGCAAATAAATCCAAGTTAGAGAAAAATTTATTGAAATTGTCTGTGAGGCGACGTAGAGGTGCCCGCAAGCCTGCATTCGTACGACTAGGAGTGACGGCGAAAACAGGACGTGCACGCACCCCACGACCCTGAATGGTTCTAGGGACAACATAGCATAACTTGTTACAGATATCCACACAATCATATGAGTTGTTACACAGATCATATAGAAACATAGTTTCTAGAAAGGTACGTCTAGACTTCAAAGAGAGCAAGTTGTATTTTTTCAATAAGTCGCTATAGGGGTAGTAAATACGACTTTTAGAACAACGGTAATGCATCGTTTTTAAGAACTTACGTTGTATACGCTCGATGCAGTCAGTATATTTATTATAATAGGGACTCCACACAGGCACCGCATATTCTAGTTGAGACCGGATTAATGATCGATACAGATGCAAATATGTGCTCGGGTGGACGAATTCCGTGGTTGATCTTATTACAAATCCATACATACGATAAGCCTGACTTGTGATTTTGTCAATATGTGCGTCCAGGTGTAGTTTGTCATCGATCAGTATTCCGAGATCACGAATTGTGTTAACTCTGGCCAAGATTTTACTTTGTAGTGCATAGGGGTGTTTAAATTGGTTTTTGTTTTTCGTAAAGCTGATACAACAACATTTAGGAATACTAAGTTGGAGTTTGTTTTTAATACAATACTCAACTAAGCGATTAAGATCTTGTTGGAGTAAGTGACTGTCTAATATTGATCTAACAGGTCTAAAAATTTTTAGGTCGTCCGCGTAAAATAGAAACTTAGAGTTCAAAAAAACACACATCGATATCGTTAATAAATATTACAAACAACAGAGGTCCGAGAATTGAGCCCTGAGGCACCCCAGACGTTGCGGCTATGGTGGTGGAATGGAACCCATTGATAGCTACTTTTTGTGTTCTATTTGAGACATAAGAAATGAACCAACGTAACAAATCCCCGCGGATACCGTTAAAAGCCAGCTTCTTCAGAAGTAATTCATGATCAACCTTGTCAAAGGCTTTTCGAAAGTCGGTGTATACAGCGTCTACTTGCACACGAGAGTCCATACTATTAAACAAATAGTCAGTGTAAGCTATCATATTAGTTGTTGTAGATCTTTTTTTTACGAAACCGTGCTGTTGCTGTAGTATTTTGTCATGGACAATCGGATACAACTGGTTGTGAACGAGCCTCTCGAAAAGCTTTGACAAGGCCGATAGTATAGAAATGGGCCGATAATTTTCAACGTCCTGTTTTGGACCACTTTTATGAACGGGAGTAATATTTGCCCGCTTCCAGACTTCTGGAAAAATTCCCTGACTTAAACATTTATTATAAATAACACACAGCGGTGCAGATAACGCATGAGCCGCTTTATTAAGAAAAACTGGTGGAATGCCGTCTGGTCCTGGTCCTTTGGTACAATCTAAAGATTTGAGGGCACCGAGTACTTGGTCAGCACTAAGCACAAGGCTACTAATAAGAGAACATTTCTCAGCATATTCATCATTGTCCTGGGTTTGACTAATTGCTAGAGTGGAGGGTTCATACACCGAATCGAAGAAGTTTGCAAAAAGATTACAAATCTCTTCAGGATCGGTTGACGATTGATTTTTATAGTGCATGGTTGAAGGAATTGGAGCTTTAGATTGCCGATTAGAAACATACGTCCAGAAATATTTGGTGTTAACTTTAATACTATCTTCTACTGAGTTTAGGTATAGACGGTAACAATTCTTGGATTCAGTTTGGAATCTCGACCTATAAAGTGAAAACTGTTCATAGTCAGATATGTTTTGATAGGTCTTCCATTTATTCCATGCCTTTAATTTATTTTTAAATATGTGTATTAAAGAGGGGGAAAACCACAATGGAAATTTGGTAGACCTGATTGTCTTTAGAGGAACATAAGCTTTAATTATTTGGTAAACAATTTCATAAAACGTATTCAGCATGTCTTCTGCAGACTGCCCGTAAAATTCATCAACCCAGTTAACTTTGAGTAGATCGCGATTAATGTGTTCATAATTCGCTTTCAAATAATTGTGTTTTTGAACCGCCTTACGCATCATTGCACCGCTGTGTAATTTACAGGAGACTAGAATATACAACGGTGGGTGATAGAGATCTGGTTTTAACAATACATCAGTAGGTGTCAGAACAGAACAGTCGTTGTTACTTATCACTAAATCTAAAATCTTCCCGCGCGAGTTCTTAATATTATTGTATTGGTAGGCATTGAGCACAGACATAAAAATGCTTAAATATCTGCAAACCGAAGAACTACCAACACACATTTGTTGCGTGGCAGCCGTGTTGTTGCTGCCAGCGAGCCATTCAATGTCAGGAAGATTGTAATCTCCAAGTATGTAGAAATTTTGAACGCTCCCATCCTCTATCAAGGTTTGCAGGGACTCCAAATATTCAACATAAATACATTCGGGTGTTTTGGGTGGAAAATAAGCTGAACATATTATATCATATTTTCCTCTCGTTGCGCTAGGCAAGCTTAAAATGATATGCTCAATATTTTTATTAAAGGGGATAGTGGGTTCTACCTTACTGGATCTCAGTCCCTTCAAAACTGCAACAAGGGTCCCACCGCCATCCTTTTTTTTAGTAGCTTCGCGATCCCGGTCGCATCTGTATATTGTGTAACGGTTATCAATGAACTCAGAGTCTAATATTTCGGTGGTGAGCCAAGTCTCGGTGAGTATAATAATGTCGTAACAGTTACATAAAATATTCATATATAGAACATGCAGTTTAGTGCGGAGCCCCCTACAGTTTTGATAGTATATAGTTAATTTGTTATCAGCCATTTTCATAGGGAAACAAACAAATAAGTATTACAGTAATCTGGCCGATTAGAATAGCATTACAGAAATGATCATAAAATAAATTATAGTTAAAAATTTTCTCTTCGAAATCAAACGATCCTAATAAAGTCAAAAATGTAAGTTTTGTTACGATTTTAAAACTATTACAGCAGAGCACCAACAGGTGCAGCAAAAACAAACATGATACACATTTAAGAAAATACATACAACCTCCAGAAAGCACACATTCCCAGTAGCAAATACAATCTTCAGACAGCACAAATACATGCATACGAGTACTAAAATCGCACCAATCTACCAGTGCCCCCGCGATGTTAATTAACACAACAAGAACACCAGCCAAAAAGTACGCCCAGGACATCTCCTGACGTGAGGAAAAAACAATGAGCAACAACAAACACACATTACACGCAACGCCAATAAGTCCGCTAGTTATCCTTCGCAGTAGCAGCACCAGGTTTAATTTTTCCAATATCCTGGTGTGATCGAATGGCAAACGATTTGCATTGTTCTTTTTCTCGTACGAGAACAGTGCCATGTTTAACCCACACAAATTTATAATTATGCTTTCGGGCTGCTTCCTTGCAGTCACGAAACAAAAGCTTTCTTTTTAACGTAAGATGTTCATGCATGTAAATGCGTGAAGGTGTGCCAGAAATGCTCAGTTGGTCAGAGGTCAGCCCTTTGGCCAGTCGAAAAGCGCTGAGTACATTATCCCGAAGTATACGTGAGGCCAATTTTATGACAATGTTTTTTGGTTTGTCATTCTGTTAGTGTGCATGAGGAACACGGTGTATCGCGACAATATCCTTAGTACTTATAGTGCAATTAATCTTTGAACCTATGTTTTCCATGATTGATATCAGGTTTTCATTACGTCGTTCAGGTATATTACACAGTTCCAGGTTGCATTGTCTGGCATTTTGGTCTAGATAGTCAAATTTCGATATGATATCATTAATTGAGTTCTTCGTATCCTCCTCCAGCATTTTAAATCGTTTATTCAGATCCATCTGTTCAGCGGACACGTGTTCAACCGAGTTTTGTACAGCAATTAGGTCATTTGCTAGTTGATCACACTTTTTATCCAGTTCGGACTGGCGCGTTGTTATTTGAGACTGCTCAGAGCGAATATTGGCAATATCGTTTTTAATTTCGGTTGTCACTTGGGTAAAGGCAGCGATTTCACCTCTGATATTCAAAACGTTATCAGAAATAGTGGTAATACGGGTATCAAGTTCCTTACGCCATTCATCAAGAGCATTTTTAAATTCCAAAGATAAACCATTAAGCGCCTGCGTGAATTCGCATTCTGGTTGTTTGCGTTTACGCCCTTCGCCTCTAGAATCAGGCGCCTTACTTAGGTCACTGTCGGACTGAGACAAGTGAGACATGGTCGAAACGTTTTACGTTTATAACTTGTTTTAAAATTCAATCGAACTTATACAACTACTAAAAGTTGAATTTTGTATTTTGTGGGGATTGAACCTGCGACTAGAAGTGTTCCGTCGCAGTCTAAAAAGCTGTACAAACCGAGCCAAACTACTCGTTGCACACGATGGCGAAATGGGTTATCGCTAGGTGCGTGAGATCTCTGCGCAGGCGATGATGCGGGCAGAAGCGGTATGCGCGGGGGTTATCGAGCACGCCGCGGGTTGTGGTAGGTCAGGGACCGAGTTCTTTCGAGAATTTTTAACACAGTTTTATCAACTTATCTCAAAATCCCTTAAGCGTAGCACAGTCAAATTTTCACAAATTTACGTGTCACCTCACTGGCTTTGGACTAATTATAAACTGATGTGAAAATATCCACTTCTTCCGACTCAGATGATTAAAAACAGTGGAGCAAAAATATCAACGTACTGTCTTGATTTCTGACACTGAGGGTATGTATATATATTCTAGTCTGTACTATTATGAATGTCAAAACAACTAAATATTTCACAGGTATTTACGACGTTGCTAACTTTTACCCAGAGACCTTCGTCTCATAATTCCAGGTCCAATAGTGATGGCATACCCGTGGGGCTACATCTCCGACACCCAGGGTCGGCGGAGGAGCCTGCTCATCGCCATGTGGGTCAGTTTTGTGGTAGCTACCATCGGCGCCTTCAGCCCCAACTGGGTGGTGATGGCCGTCCTCAAGTTTATTAGCACTAGTCTGTGAGTATCCTTATGTTAATAGGAAACGTTTACTATGATCATGAACACTTGCAGATGCGCTGCCATCTCAGAGATATAGCTGAAATGTCACATGTGAAATGACGGAACCTACGCCATTCAAACCAAAATACTGAAACTGTGTTTGTTGGTAGATGTCAGTATAAAGTTACACGTCCACTAGGTCGGAATCGGAGCGTGCGCACCGTACGGAACTTTGGATTTACAAAATACCGATAGGGTACTGCATTCGGATTTTGCATCGGCAATGTCAACCAGTGTTTCCACTTTTAGGGATTTCTCCCTTTTTTAGGGTAAAATTACCAACAGTAGGCTTAGGGCTTTATTTAGAGAGATATTTGTATGTACCTAGAGTTAGTCTGTTTTTCATTCTGCATTGCGACAGGTCGCGGAACAATAGCGATAAAATATTTTTAAGTGTTCCATTAGTTCATTTGAAAATAATTTTAATTCAAAAAGTATTTGTTTGTTATCAAATCAATCCCGGAATTCTGGGGCTTTTTTCGATACAAAAGCCCATTCCATATCAACACCTTATCAACACACTTTAGGTAATTATGCATGTGATTATCAGATCTTAATTTATCACCATGGTTAAGTTTTGTTATTGACTGTTACGTTTTAAATATTAGTAGTTGTTTTATATGACATCGTAGCTTGTGATTTCTTGAATTCAAGTAGTATTTATTTAACTTTTATGTTGGAGTCTACTGCATATCTACATTTGCCGACCATGTACATACTTTCAAAAACAACTAATCTTTAAAACGAAACACACGCACGGCAATTCATCAATTGCCATCAGTTTCTTTTGTAGTAATATTGACAATATTCGCTTTAATTGCACTTGGTAGACAACCAATTTTTGCATCAATTGCATCAATGACGTAAAAATTGACAATTATTAATCGTTTCGGTGACCCTTTACCATGTACTTGGTAACACTGGGCACGTGAACGTGCCCAGTGTTACCAAACCACAATTACAATTACCAATACCAAGTATTAACATTGAAATGTGGATGACATCATCGGCACAAATACCGGTTTCTGTCCGATCCAGTGCACGCAATGCCATAGAAATCAATACAAAGCAACAAATCCGTACGATGCGGACGCTCCAACTCCGACCCAGTGGACGGGTAACTTTAACTAGCTCGTGAAGTGCTAGTTAAAGACAATATGACAGATAATAGAAAGATATCTACAAAAGAAAGATATAAAGAAAACAAATGTCATATTCTCTTCATCCATTCATGTTATGCGTGCTGCACACTAAAAATAACTTAACTAAAGTTTGCCTTTTCCAGATCAAAACTATAAGTAACCAAAATATTTTGGTTCTTTGGACCATTCATAAAACGTGTATTTACAGTTGCAGCTGCGCGCAGTCAGCTTCGTACACACTCCTGGGAGAATCCTGCGCAGAGAGGAAGAGAGACTCCTACATGCTGGTCATGACCAGCGTGTTGGACTTCAGCTTAGCGGCCTATGTTTGTAAGAAATCAGCCATTTGTTACTTGCTCATCTTACTCACAATATCTCAATTTATCTGGTGTTGGTGAAGCTACCATCATTCATATAATCGGCCAATCGTTTCTTTGTTCTTCCTCCATCATATAATTTCTATAACTATCGATATTGCGTCCATTCTTGGCTCTGTCAAAAGCAACAGCAAACAACAACGTAGCTCGTCCTAAGACCAGTGCTCGTGACTTTATTCCTCTTGGTCAAATAACATTATGACAATAATTCAGAGGCCACAAAGAAGTCAAGTTCCTCATATCACCATCATCATCCACAGCCCAACTTCACTGCTGGGCATAGGCTTCTCTTCCCAATCTTATTCTTTTCCAAAGGTGCCAATCCCCACGCTCCTGTGCCAGCTTCTTCCAGGTTTTGTCCGCTATGGCAACAATATCTTCCGCCCTTTTCGCCGCCGGACTAACGTCATCTCGTATTCCAATCCTTGGACGCCACTCTGTCACAGCCTTACTCCACCTATCATGACTGCGCCTTGCCAGGTGTCCTGCCCAAATCCATTTGAGTTCCATAATACGCTTTCCGATATCGAAGACCTTCGTACGTCTTCGGATCTCAACGTTTGAAACTCGGTCTATTAGCCTGACGCCAAGCAAAGACTCTCCATGGCTCTTTGTGCAACAGACTACCATGTTCCTCACAGTTCTGATCAAACTTATTTAATATGTTTTTGAAATATTATAATTGACCATTTTAAAATATTATTTTAGCCGTAGCGTACTTCATCCTGAACCTGGACTTCACTTACAATATGGGTATGATCACGTTCACTCCCTGGCGTCTCCTGGCCCTCGCTCTGGCTTTTCCCTTGGGCTTAGGAGCCTTCGGTACGCAGTTCTTCTACGAGAGCCCCAAGTTCCTTGTCAATGTCCAACGAGATGATGAGGCTGTTGACAATCTGAGGAAGATTTGGAAGAGAAATAATGGCAAGGGGGAGAAATACCCCGTAAGTGCTACTTCTCTTTTCTAAGATCTCAAATTGCCCCTATTATATAATTTATTAATAAAGGTTAACCAACAGGTTCTTTGTATATCTCTATAATATATTGATGAATTAAAGTGAAATTAATAGAATCTGTGTTTTAATTACTGTGTCGTCACGTGGTTTTTATATTCTTTGGAACCAATGATTAAAGAGTGAAGCTTAATTAATATAGTCTGATCTTATTATTAAAGTACAATTTTAGTAATCTTTGGTTCGTGTTATAATGATAGACCAACTTTATTATTTGTAGGTCAAGAGGGTAATCTTGAATGAGGAAGGTAATGAGCGCCGCAAGGATGCCTCCCTACTGCAGTCTCTGTGGGAGCAGATCGTGCCTCTGTTCAAGCCTCCTCTGCTCTGGAAGAGTATTTTGCTTTACTTCTTTACTGCTGTCATTTTTAGCACGTGAGTAAAGTATATTATATTCAAAAGTAAAAGAAAATTTTCGTATTATTATACTGAAAGATAAAAGCATTTTTTAGTTTTTTTTTGTAGTTAATCATGAAATATTAAGCAGTTTTATAATGGCACAAGAAATTAAATATTTAATTTAAAAAAAAACACTGACTTCCCTTATTTTAACTTGTAAACAATGTTGCCAGATAAAATAGGTAAGTAAGTTAATCGATATTAATACAAATTGAAAAAAATAAAATAAAAAGTGATTCAGTGTTTTATTTTTTAGATAGGTTTAAAAATCTAATTTATTTTAAATAATGGTTTCCCAGTGACACTTCAACGTTTCTTAAAAAGTGGTAAAAATAAATTAATTGAATTGATTAATTAATCGATTTCACAATCGATTATCATGTTTTAATATACAGGCAACAAAGTAGAACTCATGTCAAAGTCAGATCAAAAATTCAAACGTGATTGACGTTTGAAATCATTCGCTTCGTTCCGTTTGGCTCCGAGCTACGTAGTCTGTGGCTCCGAGCTTGCGGCGGTAGTGGATATTTTCTGTTGTTTTCGTGAGTTGTGATAATTTTTATTCAGCGTCCGAATCCTCAATGTGTGAATGTCCTACAATAAATTCTGGTAAATTCTAGTGTACAATAAAGTCTGATAATTATTTTCTTAAAGTATAACGTGAGAGCTTGGTGTAAGAATAACTTAGAAGCAACAACGTTGTTTTTGTACTAACCAATAACGTCCTATATTTTTTTCTCCTATGGAGCAGTCGTAAACAATTTAGTTTTATTTTTAATGGTATTAGTGTATAAATAAATTAATGCAGTAATCTTTACTGTAACATCAGGCCCAACTTTCTATGAACTTTCGCCCGTCTCCTTTATGTAATTGTCAGCTCTAGTTAATCTAATTCCTCTCTACCTTTTATTTCAGAAACAACAGTTTTTTCATCTGGTTCCCCTATCTGGCTGAGAAGTTCTCTGCCGGCCTCAACGCCATGGAAGCTGATGATGAGATGGGGCTCTGCAAGATGATCGTCGGCAACACTAATGCTACTACAAAAGATGTAAGGAGTTTTGGTTCTCTCGGGTTTTTTGACAGTTCAACACTAAGGCCCGTGCACCAATACTTGCACCAATACTTGCGTTGCACCAATACTCAATATATTTAGCGCTAAACGAATTTAAACATAAATCTGTCTCTAATGAAGATGACAATACTCACAAGATTGACAGAAATATGTAGAACGATGTTTTTTAAATTCGTTTAGCGTTAAACCTTGTTACTGATTTGTGATGTAAGTGAGCCTTTGTCACACTTAGACCAAACGGATTTTGAATATCCTTGGTTTGGTAATGCAAGAAACATTTACAACAAGACCATGTCCAACAGTGGACCACGACTGAGTAAGTGATGGATATGATCTAAGCGAAATCAAGTTCATATATGCGCAAGATTTGTAATCTTGCAAGAATAATAACAGCTGAAAGAAAAAAATCGTTTGTTTGCTTTAAGACAAAATACAGAAATATTTACTAAAAATGCAATGTGAAAGCAAAATTTTCTATTTCGGAAATTTGACAATGGTTGTTTCAAATATCTAGCTAATGTAAATATTTACATCAGATGCACAAATTACATAGGTACGAATTACGAAGGCTGTAGGATTAAAAAAAAAATACAAAATTTATTTCACTTAATTTATTTTATAGAAAAATACAATATTAATTAATAGCTAAAATAGTCGACGGTTGACCGATGCTGTGTCAAAAGTGACGATTTTACGAAGGCCGCGATGTCCGGTGTCGGGCTCCATCGATTTCTGCTGCGTCGGCGCCTCGTGTCCGCGGCTGATGCAATTCGCGCTAACTAGGTAAATGCTTGTCAGCGGTTTAGGTGCTATGCGAATATGTAACATACGCGTAGCTTCACGCCTGAGTTCCACCTTCAATAAGCTCGCTCCTTATTAGTTATTTTTTATCCTAGCCTTTTCCCAACTCTTTTGGGGTCGGCTTCCAGTCTAACCAGATGCAGCTGAATACCAGTATTTTACATGCAATGACTGCCTGTCTGACCTCCCCTTATTAGGAATACATGGGACTTACACATAACTAGTGAAATGTGGTGTACTTGCAGATACACCTCTGCTTAACCCTTCGGGCTTCGGCTTCCTTATAGGCGTGATATTGTGTTAAGTTATACACTTATGAAACTGGTGTTTCTTTTACAAGTAATATTAAGCCTCGCGAAATCAAACAACGCACTTGTAGAATAAAAACCAAACTAAGGAAATCGAATCGCCCGCAAAGCTGTTTAAATCTTGGTCATTTCAAAAGTCACCTTATTTTATATTTCCAGTTCGAATGCAAATCTACAATGGACATCAGTCTAGTCTGGGCCAGCCTCGCTCAGGGTGTCACCTTCGTGATTATTATGTTGGTCATCACCAAAGTGGCCCACAGGAAGAAGGCACTGATGATCATCATCATGACCTTCTCTGCCCTCTCCGCCATTGGTGCTGTCCTCATCAAGGATAACCTGACCAGCTTCATCATGTTCTTCGGGCTCCTGACGAACGAGCTGTGTATAGGAATCATTTATACTTACTTCGTTGACATGTATCCGACGTCTTATCGGTGAGTTGTGGCCAATCCCTCTTAATCTTCCAATTAACGATATTACTACATAAGGTGGAAACATTTTGGTTTTTGAAACTATATTGAAATCATAGAAAGAGGACTGTCAGCTGTCACAAAAGTGTCACTCCAGTCCTCATCTTGAGTATTAAACATGTCAAACGTCATTTATCAATCGAAATGACAGCTTACCACCACCACCATGGGTTTTTGTTGTGTTGCAATTTCAAGTGTAATTAATTGTGGTTTACTAACAAACAAAGCCATTTTAAAGTAATTGGACAGTTGAGAACTGTTTTAAATATATTTCCCTATTTTTATGTATAGTGTACACGTACCTGGCCCAAGGTCCATACATTTTGGAATATCTCCTTATTAGTTTTAGGGCTGTTTTTTTTCAATAGTCAATATCTTTTATCTGAAGAATAAATATGACAGTTTGACATATTTTCTATACAAAAGCTGTCAAACCGCCATATTTATTCCATAAATAAAAAATATCTGACAACAATCGAAAAACAACTTATACATCATCACAACTGTCGAGGAGTCCATGCACCATCTTAAAACATTTCTGTTAGTGACTGTATTGGTCTTCATCTTCTTTCCCATTCGACGGAAGACCCATTACAATAATCCTAACTTCCTAACTAATATATTGTTATTAATGCGAAAGTGAGTTTGTTTACTTGTTTGATACGCTTTCACGCTAAAACGGCTGAACAGATTTGGATGAAATGGCACATGGGTAGACCATGCCCTGGATTAGGACATAGGATACTTTTTATTCCGGTAGTACATTCCCGTGGGATAATTTCCGTCCACCACACGGGCGAGGCCGCGGGAAATAGCTAGTGTTTTATAAGAACAATATGTTGATTGTAAGCAACATATTGCGCTAACTTTTTCAAGCAACACAGAATAAATTGTGACTTTCTTCCTTATCCAGGGGTATGGCAGCTTGTATAGCTGTCATGGTAGCCCGTCTCAGCGCTCTCGGCGGGGTCAACGTCCTGGGAGCCTTCATCATGTCACACTGTACGTCCATGTTCTACGTCTGCGGGGGACTGATGCTAGGTTTGTATGCTGTTTTGATATAATTTCATTTACTTGTTGTAAATACTGGTAGGTAATACATAGGAGATGGCGGGACGAGCTGGATAGGTTCCGTCAAAACTGGAAAGAGGACTCGCGGGCTCGCGTAAGATGGAAGGAGTAGAGGAATGCACAGAGAAGGTTAATAAAAAAAACACTGATAAGTATATATACAAGATTTCCAAACATACACAATGATTGATCTTTCTCTTGTGTTAGAATTTTACCCATTTTTTTTACTGACGTCTTTAAAAAGGTGGCCGGGATAGACTGGATGAACTGGAAGGTGGAGGACAAGGTTTTGTGGCGCAACTTGAAAGAGGCCTATTCCAGCAGTGAACTGCTATAGGCAGAGTTGATTGATACCTATTCTTCTTGCTGAAACAGAACTATGCTGGTTGACGGCTAAAATGGTACCAAACCAAACCCATCCAACGGAAACACAGTAAAGTTGCTTGGAGGTAGAAAACTATTAGGAACCTACATATCCATTGGATTTCTAGTTTAGACTCATAGTACAGACACGATTTACTACAACCCTGAGCAAAACATCAGAAACATAGATCCTCTCTGTATGTGTCCTCTAGTTACTAGAGTATCCTCAATTGCAACAAGTGTTAGCTTCACTCTTTATTATTATTATTATCTTTTGTTACAGTCGCCGCAGTGTTTTCATGCCTATTACCGCCAGACATACGGAAAAATAATTAAATGTATGTATAGAAATAAGCACAACGTTATTTTAAGTTTTTACAAATAAACACAATACCAAAACAATTGCTTCTTTCAAATTCAAATCAAAGGCGTATAAAATTCATAGTTATTCACCTAACTGGCAGGTGTAAATGGACGTAGGTACTCTAAAGGTAAGATCACACGGTTATAGCCTATATTCCCCGAAGGGCTAAGCAGGGGAACGTAGCAAGTGGCGCTCTGTAGTTTCTACCTACCCCCATGGGGAGAAGACGTGAGCTTAATAATATGTGTAATCCAAGGAACAAATAATAACAATTAACAACACCTTTGTACAAGACGTCATTACAACAATACTTAACTGTGAAACAAAACATTACATTTGCCTTTTGAATATAACAATGCAAATTATGCGTAGCGAGCCAAATTAAAAGTAATATTTTAAGAAATACAAAATTTTCCATAATTTCATGGTAACTATTATGAAGATTTTCTTGTTCTCAAAATAATTCTTAATTCATTAGTAGCTAGCAGCCCATGCTTCGATCGTTTTTAGGGTTCCGTAGTCAACTAGAAACCCTTATAGTTTCGCCATGTCTGTCTGTCCGTCCGTCTGTCCGTCCTCGCTTAATCTCTGTGACCGTCAGCACTAGAAAGCTGAAATTTGGTACCAATATCAATCACGCCGACAAAGTGGTAAAATAAAAATTGGAAAAAAATGTTTTATTAGGGTAGCCCCCCTATATGTAAAGTGGGAAGTGATTTTTTTTTTAATTTCAACCCTAACGTGTGATATATTGTTGGAAAGGTATTTAAAAATGAATAGGGTACATCAAAATCATTTTTTGATAATGTCAATAATTTCGGATATAATCGCTCCAAAAGTAAAAAACAATGTGCCCCCCCCCCCCTCTAACTTTTGAATCATAAGTTTAGAAAATATGAAAAAAATCTGAAAAGTAGAATTTTATAAGGACTTTCTAGGAAAATCATTTTGAACTTGATGGAAACAACAGTTTTTGTACAAAAAAGACAAAAAGTTGTACAAAATAATTTCTGGACTAAGTTTGTAGTATAATCGTATATGCAAGCATTTTTTTTAACTTCTTAGGATTCATCCCAACGGAACCCTTCATTGTGCGTAGTCCGACACGCACTTGGCCGGTTTTTTTCATCTTGATAAAACATCGGTATTTCTTTATACTTTGTATGTATTTGATTTGCTGTTATACTGATATTACGAGTATTATTATTTGGTAGAGGTATGGTACAACCAAGCCGATGGATACTCGCTCGGTGTATGCGAAGACGTCTTAAAACTATAAAAAATATCAGCCTATTATTCTCCCACTGCAGGGCAAAGCTATGCTCGGAGTTTCTTTGAAGGATAATATCAGGAAGAGCTAGAGTTACCGACATAGCCTACAGAGTAGGCAGGCTGAAGTGTCAGTGGGCTGGCCATGTGTGTCGATGGATCGATGGCTGGTGGAGCAGACGAGGCTTGGAGTGTGAGTCGCTCCCCAGCTAGATGGACTGACGACGTTAAAAAGGTAGCTGGGACAGACTTGATGCGGAAGGTGGAGGACAGGCTGTTGTGGCGCAGCCTGGGGGAGTCCATGTCCAGCTGTGGACTGCGATAGGCTGAGTTGGTTGATACCTACCTATTCTTCCTGCTGAAACAGAGCTATGCTGGTTAACGGCTAAAATGTTACACAGTAAAGTGGCTTGGGGGTAGAAAACTATTAGGAGCCTACATATAGGTCGAGTTGATTGATTGATTGAGGGCAAATGCCTCTTCTTTTATAGATAAGTGACGAGCGACCGACCTTACACTTGCGCAAGATTCGAAAGCGATTTTCTCCTCAAGTATTGATAGAAATTGTATGGTGGTACGAACATAGTTTTTTCGAAGCATTATTATGAAATCGGTTTTTTCTCAAAATTGCACTCATTAGTTCACGAGAAAATCGCTTTTGATATGTCCGTAAGCACCCGATCACACCTATCACAACCACACCACAACGACACCACGTGGACGGTCGCTAATTTGTATGAAAATGGTCTATTCACACGGACAAAATCAACCGACCACGTTACGTCGACGCAACGACACTGTCACAGCCGGAGTCGATCTGTCTGCAAACACTAGCTACAACGTAGCTACATCGGAACTACTAGCGACAACGAAACCACATCGAAATTATATATACATAGTTACCACAATGCAACTGCAAGAAACTGCTGCGACACTATTCACACGTAACCACTGCTTGCCTACATTTCGTCGCTGCGATGTGGTGTGGCTGTGGTACGTGTGAACAGACCCTAAGTGTACATCGACTGGCTCGTGACTACACCTAATTTAAATTCCATAGTGCACTATCGCAGCACTTCTGGAGAAAACGAGCTAAATAAGTATACCTACTGTGCTAGTGATTCTGCAACGATAATACAAATCAAAAAAGTTATTGATAGAATTTTATCTATATAGACCGATTCGCGTCCTCTTTGGAGAAATGGGACCGTTTCGTCTTGATCGAACTACTAACACCATTGTGTATATTTATCACTAGATAGCTACTACCTAAACCAACTTTCTTTAGTCTTAACACAGCGTGATTTTTAACTAGAGAACTGGTACTTACTTTCAATTCGCCAGATGGAATCAATCTGCGAAGTTCTAAATAATGTTCGTAATTAAGTATACATTTCTATATTAAATTAGCCTTTTAAAAGTAGAAAATCAGTCCTAATATTCATACTTGTGTAACCAGCGTTTACCAGGACAGCGGAACATCATCATCATTCTCCTGCCCTTATTCCAATTTATTTGGGATCGGTGCAACATGTCTTACTACTCTTTTAGTCGTCATCTCGGTAGTCACTCCCTTTCTTGCCGTATTATCTTTCACATAGTCCATCCATCGTTTCTTTGGTCTTCCTCTACTTGTATAGCCATCCATATTCATTCTCTGCTTGTTGACTTTTTAGAAATTATCAGTCTTTTTCAATTTAACTACGTCTGCAACATTGACGATAGAACACTGGACTTATATTAGTTATAAGCAATATGCACAATCTTTATGCTTCCCATACCTCTCTCTGACCTTCTTACTAGACAAGATCCTAAACACCCTGCACTGCTCATTTCAATGTCATAGGGAAATACAAAATGTTTACGCTCAAAGAATAACATTCACCCTAATTTCCACAAATGTGATTATGGAAATTAGGGTTCATGTTTACGCAAAAATCATGTCAGACCTGTCATCTAGAATTTTTACACTCAGACGATATTAATGACCTAGTTTCTATATTCTATGCAAAATTAAAACAATTGATCGACAAGCACATACCCAAACCCAGTTGCAAAAATTCAAAAAATAAAGCGCTCATAAAAATACTATCTGAAAAAGAGAAGTATCGTAGTAAATTTCGTAAATAAAATAATCCTCGAGATAAATTGAGGTACGACTTAGAAACGGTTCTTATACAATGATCAACAAAAACTACAGCGATAACAAACACCATATTGAGAGTGAAATAACAATAGATCCTAAAGTAGTTTGGCGCTACATTATAAACAAACCAAATAGTAAATCAGCGGTTCCAGCCATAATGCACATGGATGATGTAATAGCTAACAATGGAACTGATATTGCCAATCTCCTTGCTTCTCATTTTTAGTTGATATTTACAGACCTAAATATGATAGCAGCAACAGATGTTCAAGAATCATTCGGAGTGCTAAATAACATAAAATTTACATCACAAGAAGTTCTAGTTAAAATAAAAAAAAACTAGATACCACCAAGGGTGCCGGTCCGGATTATATTCTACCAGTTTTTGTGAAATCTTGTGGGAGAGCCCTTGCAGGGCCACTGTCTCTCTTATTATGTCGGTCCATAAAGTCGGGAGTATTTCGCGACGTATGGAAAAGGGTCCGTATCATGCCTGTGCATAAAAAGGGCGACTCCAGCGGTATCAAAAACTACAGGCCGATTTCCATGCTATCCTGTTTTCCAAGCTCTTCGAATGTCTCTTTTGTCCCATCATTACCAATTACTTGGATACTAAGCTCTCTGACTGCCAACACGGATTCCGAGTTGGGCGATTTACCAAGACTAATCTAGTCCGATATTTATCTCACATATCTTAAGCGCTCGATGGCAGACACGAAGTCGACGCAATATACACGGACTTCAGCAGCGCATTCGACAAGGTGAGCCATCCACTCATGGTGGCAAAACTCGAGCTTAGTGGTGTCCACGAATCGCTGCTGAGGTGGTCAAAAAATTGCTGTCAGTTCGTTGCTGTCAATGGCTATATCTTTTACGAGTTTCATGTCCGCTGTCCCACAAGGCTCACATCTCGCCCAGTTTTGTTTTTACTATTTGTAAATGACATCACAAGCCAAATCAAGCATTGTCAAGCTTTGTTGTTCGCTCATGACTTAAAGATTTATAGGAAGGTCACGGGGCCTGCAGATACTGCACTCGTTCATAGTGACTTAACAAATATTGAAAACTGGTGCATAGCTAACCTTATGACCGTAAACACATGAAAATGTGTCTTTAATCGTTTTTCTAAAAAAAATCATCCTTTTCTACTAACTACACCCTGTGCAACACCACGTTGTCTAAGATATGTGAAATACGGGATCTAGGGGTTCTGGTCGACGGCGAACTATGTTTTATGCCACACATCAACGACATTGTTAAGAAGACGGCACAGATGGAAGGTTTCGTAAAAAGGAACACCCGGGGCTTTCAACTTACAAAGACCAGAATACGTAGTCCTGTTCAATATTCTAGTGAGAATTCGTTTGGAATACGCTACTGTTGCCTGGAATCCGTTCCATACAGTTCATTTGCAAATATTTGAGAGAATACAAAGAGCATTCAGTAAACTTCTAGAATTATATCCAGGAAAATTTGCCATCGCTGTCCGTATGAATAGCTAATACTTTTTCAATATAAAGACACTGCGAAACCGTCGCTGGTCGCGTGATCTAATTTTCATCCACAAAGTCGCAAACGGATTTGTAACAATATTCAGTCCCATCAAAATCTCCTATGCAGACATCCCATCACCAGGGTGTTTCATATCCCTTTCCGGAAATCCGATCTTGGTCTCAACGCGCCCTTGCTCCGAATGTGGAGAAATTACAATAGGTTTTGAACCGTCCGTTTACGAACCGACTTACACGGCTTAAACAAGTTCAGACGATCAGTCTCTGAGGTACGGAAGTGCAGAAACTAACCATAAGGTTTTAACCATAAGTTTTTAATATTTGTAATTCATGTTCATATTAAATTTTTCGAATATCCCACCTTCATAACTTTTCACCGTCCGTGATAACATGTTATATCATTTTATTTTGTATTTTATCCAGTATTTTGAATTTTGATTTCTAATTATATTTTATGTTTTCATAAGATTTTTTTTTAAAGTTAATTACGATGTTGTTTTGTATAACTATAATAGGCAGGCATACATACTCGTAGCAGTGCTTTTATTATGTTACCTATTAGTCTGTTTCATTTTTTTGTATGTAGGTACTGCTGTTGGTGTACTTACCAAATCAATAAATAAATACTCATCACTTTCCATGCCCATACCATGACAACCGTTTTCCACACAACATAGCAATCACCGGTGTCAATTTCAGACTTCCACTTATACACTAATTTATTATTCTATCCATTCGCGTAATACCACACATCGCTCTTAGCATTCTCATCTCAGCAGCATGCAACTGCCTTTTGTTCATTCTTTTTGTGGCCCAACATTCTGATTCATACGGGATCCATAGAGGATACATAGGTTGAATGTAAACATAGTAGCAACTGTGGTAGCAGCTTCACATATAATTGAATGCGGCTAGAAATAATCTGCAACAACTTTCATTTTTAAACTAATATACCTAACTAAATAAACAGGTAAGTTAAAAGTTATTTAACGTATAAATAATCTTCTTCTCAATAATTACCTCTAAATAAACACTCACACTGTATAAATATAGAAATCCAATAGAATTGCAACATTATTTTAAAAAGAACACGGGTATAACGCTAAGATAAGCTGACCTTCCTAGTTCTGATCAGTCGAACGCTTGGTGCTGTGGCAGAGACACTTATTTTCTTTAAAACATTGAATAAATAATATCGAAAAAAACCTCCCATTGTTACAACCGTGAAAGGCCACAGAATCGTGTTAAGTGATTATGATAAAAAGTTGACTAAAGATGTGTCTAATGAACTGTATTCGTTTATAAAAATAAACTTCGTTATAAGACGGTATTGTTTTCAAAGAGTTTTGTGAAATATGATTGAAACACATGGACAGTAAAACAGTAAGGCGTAATTAGTAAACAAACAAACATGGTAGCCAGAAGATGATAAATATAGCTAAAATTAAATAAAACTTAGTTAAAAACACAAAACATTAAATAAAGCAAAACGTAAAATAAGAATTTAACTTAATTAAAAATGGCGCCATCGAGAAATAGTTACAACATAAGTAAAAGAAAAGATGATATAGAAATGACTGTAGCAAAACTTAGTAAATTACAGTACAGTTATGAAGAGGCCTTGGAAATTACCGGTAAGTAATTATACAGAAACATTATTGACCACTTGAAGTAAATTAACTATAGTATAATTCGACAGGCCAGCTTGGCGTGGTTGGTTAAGATACCGCCTATCATGTCGCAGGTCGTGGGTTCGATTCCCATCCAGGGCAAACATTTGTGTGCATGAACATGTCTGTTTGTCCTAAGTCTGGGTGTAATTAATAATCTTTATAAGTATGTATTTCAAAAAAAAAGTAGTGTATGTAGTATATCAGTTATCTGGTTTCCATAGTACAAGCTCTGCTTAGTTTGGGATCAGATGACCGTGTGTGAAATGTCCCTGGATATTATTATAATTTATACTCAAAGCCTGCTAATGAAATACACGCACATTTTGATAGAAAATATTTTAACGGCTTCTTTTACAAAGAAAGCATTGAAAGCAAGAAATGAGCATTAATCACCACGGTTGCTCAATGCGGGTTGAAATAAGGAAGTACTTTAAATTCTGTATTTTGGATGTTAATAGACCCGCTTTTAAACTCCTAGCTCGCAACTAAGTTGACTTACAGTAAATTAAAATAATATGATCATCAATTCTCTCGCTTCTCTGTAAGAGAAGATGCACTTGTTCAGCTCAATTCTGCTGCAAACCAGCAGGACTATTACCGGCTGGAGGACTAGACTATTAACACTTTGAAGGCTATACGGCCACAGCAGTAATAACAATAAAACTTCTATTGTGCCTCGTTAAGGTTCATTTACATCGTGCAAGTTTATTGGCACCGTCTAAACAATACGTACAATATTGTTGCACAATACGGGCAAGTTAGTTGCCGTTCAAAACCTGGTATAAGTGTAAACAGCATGTACAATAAAATCGCATTCAATTCTGGCATGAAAATTTTCTATCATTCAAATATGAGCGAACGAAACAAGACGTTCAATAACATTGAATATATATTTGGCAGCGCAAATGCGGGTAATACTTGAAACAATTGTACAAGGACGTGCAACTCTGTGTTTAGACGGGGCAAACTACCATGCAATAATCGCCTTGCAATTTTATTGTCTTGGTGTAAGTCCCATGCAATTTATTGAATGGATTCAATTATTGTATGCTATTTTATGCAAATCGCACGCGTGTAAACAGTTACATGCAATTCTTGAATGGCAATAAAATTGAACGCGCTTTATGGCATGCGATTATCGCTCTTGCACGTTCCTGAAACTGGCACCGTGTACCTGGAAGTTTAGTGTCCTTCGCGTTAATAACTACATCACTCTACCTGTGAATGTCGAAAAACGGATATAAGGAAAATTGTCAAGTAGATGACCAGAAGCGTACTTGCGGCATCTTCTTAGCGAGTATACCTCACGCGCTGATGATGGTGATAATAGTTTAAGTCAAAAAAGAAGGTTGTAGTTAGCTACACGTCTATCTCTGTATCACATAATACTTGACCGAAGAAAAAGGGTTATCGTTACAGTCACAGAACAGATAAACATCTGTTCTGTGGTTACAGTTAACCGATTGTTTTGTTTCTTATGAAAGCGTGTTTATCTATTTAATTACTTGGATGTAATTCGCTTAACCGCGATCCTTAAGATGTAACGTATGATAATAATATTATACCTGATGGGTTAACCTAACCTGGAGTAGTCAGGTCTGTTCAATATCATCGTCATCAACATCCGCAGCCTTGGTCTACCCACTGCTGAGTATAGACCTGCTCCCTTGTGTGCCATGCTTCCCAGGTCTGTTCGAGACTTGGAGAAGTCAGGTCTGTTCAATATCATCGTCATCAACATCCGCAGCCTTGGTCTACCCACTGCTGAGTATAGACCTGCTCCCTTGTGTGCCATGCTTCCCTGGTCTGTGCGAGACTTGGACAAGTCAGTTCTGTTCAATATCATCGTCATCAACATCCGCAGCTTTGGTCTACCCACTGCTGAGTATCGACCTGCTCCCTTGTGTGCCATGCTTCCCTGGTCTGTGCGAGACTTGGACAAGTCAGTTCTGTTCAATATCATCGTCATCAACATCCGCAGCCTTGGTCTACCCACTGCTGAGTATCGACCTGCTCCCTTGTGTGCCATGCTTCCCTGGTCTGTGCGAGACTTGGACAAGTCAGTTCTGTTCAATATCATCGTCATCAACATCCGCAGCCTTGGTCTACCCACTGCTGAGTATCGACCTGCTCCCTTGTGTACCATGCTTCCCTGGTCTGTGCGAGACTTGGACAAGTCAGTTCTGTTCAATATCATCGTCATCAACATCCGCAGCCTTGGTCTACCCACTGCTGAGTATAGACCTGCTTCCTTGTGCGCCATGCTTCCCTGGTCTGTGCGAGACTTGGAGAAGTCAGGTCTGTTCAATATCATCTTCATCAACATCCACAGCCTTGGTCCACCCACTCCTGAGTATACGGAGACCTGCTTCCTTGTGTGCCATGCTTCGCTGGTCTGTGCAAGTCTCCCAATTAGTAAAAACTCATACTATTCAGTCATAAAGACGTTTTTATTGTACAAGATACAGACGCAGGAATTCCGTTTTTAGCAGTGCGTTGCATAAGGAAAGTCGAACAGCAAAATATATTAAAAAAACTGGTTCCAAAAAAGGTTTAATATTGCAAAAAAAAATTACCTTTAAGTCTTAATATGTTCGAAAGGTTAAAAGTTCAGTACACTTTAGCGCGCTCACACCGACTAACATACACTAAGAGGATGGGTAGCATTCTCTGTATCTCTTCTGTCTGCCATAGTGACCATTGGCTTCCCTATGACTATTAATTGCAAGGTCTGTATTCAAAACAATATAACAAAACACAACATAACACCACGTGTGTATTCCCCGAAGGGTTAGGCACAGGTCCAACTAATAGTTCACGCACATTTCGCACAGTTATGTTTAAAAGACATATTCAAAAGTGTACCTATAATCTGATGCGATAACCATAGACCAACGACCAACGTCCGGAATTGGAACCCTTTCGACCTGGTTACATAGGTAGTACACGAGCACTTTACGCAAATATTCATTGATAAGATTACTCTCAATAGTAAAACTAGATTAGAAAATCTAGATCAAAAGATTCAATAAAAAAGATGAGCAGCATTCACTTGAATTGATAACAGACAGACAGATAGACGCAGAGGTCAGGTGGCTACACACTTAGATAAAATAGTTTAACATACATAAATATAATATTGTCTTCTTTATGTACCTACTTCAAATTGGAACTAAAGGAAAACTGTATGACTGATGGAACTATAAGAATAAGCAGTACTTTTTTCCATGGCCTTTATGAAAGTTATAGCGTTATAGTAACCATGACCTTGAAGACCATCCATACTACATATAATAATATAAACTGGAACGTAGTTACGTAGTTACTGTCAGTCTGTCTGAATGTTACCATTTCACGCCTAAATCACTGAACGGATTTCGATAAATTTGACAAAACAATAGATGGCATCCTGGGGAAGGACATAGGCTACTTTTTGTCTCAAAAATATTCCTACAAGGGATGAAAGTTTGTATGAAAAACCCAGCATTTCTTATGTTAGGGATATGAAAATTTAAATGTATGCTTTTGATAGGAAATAAAGAGTTAAGTGGTAAATCGTTTTTGAAGAATCATCCCCTAAGGTTAAGAAAGGGGTTAATTTCAATATTAACAAATTATATTAAAACTTTTGACTTGTGTACTTCTTTTTAAGAGATTGGAAATGTAGTCATAGTTTGTATCTTGAGGTAATATTTAGTTTTTATGTCATTAAAATCGGTCTACTCGTTCAAAAGTTATTTGTTATTAGAGCGTGACCTGCCTAATTTTAACTAAACAAAGTACACCAGCCGTGTCTGTCTGTCTGAATGCGATAAACTCAAAAACTACCGACCGGATTTCCAGACGGTTTCCACCAATTGATGGAGTGTTTCATGAGAAATGTTTAAGTGTATAATCCATTAAAGTTTTTTGTAAATTGGCTGAATATGACTATGATTCTTGAAGATGTCGGAAAAAATCATGTCGACTGGGAGCTGTAAGGCGTGCGCCGCGTAAGCCACTAGAGTTATTTGAAAACATTCATCTAGGTAAACAATTTCATCCCATAATACATTATCTATTACGGAATTAATACATTATTTACCTGGATTAACACATAGGGTACTTTTAATCCTGGTAGCACGTACGTTCCCGTGGGATATGTTCCGAAATCCACGCGGGTGAAGCTGCGGACAAAAGCTAGTAATAACATAAAAATTGATTTGATCACAATGTAGTAATATAATATAGATATAAACGATAGCCCTTTGAGGAAGTAAGTAATGCAAGTAACTGCGCTCAGGTCTATATTAATCATTTCATAGTGTTATTATGGTCAAGGGAGAGCATTTTTGTGAGCTGGCTTTTGTAACTTTGGACCTTCAAAAGTTCTGACTGTCAGCTTCAGATATTAAAACTAATGATATAGAAATTAACACCACATATTGCCCAATTGTTGGTGGAGCGACGATCTTCGCAGGGTGGCTGGTTGAAGCTGGATGAGACTTGCCGAGAATCAAGATGAATGGCGTGCAATTGGAGAGGGCTATGTCCAGCAATGGACTGCAGATCATGGTGATGTTGATGATAATTTCCCAATTGAGTATCGTAGGTTAGAGATCGCTCCTGTCCTTAATTTCTAAATCCACGCGTGACGCGACGGGGTTACATTCTTTGTCATTCTTTCCGTTGTGTCACCACACCATGCGGCAATACACACAAATGACACACATTTAATTACATAATTGATTAACATTTACAGCTGCTGCTGACTTTGGCAATTTTGGACATAAATATTTATAAATGAAGAAACAAACTATACTGGTGGCTACGATAAGACCAATACAGTTGACAATATTGAATATAGGGCTTTTAAGGAGTTTGTGGCTAAGGGCCGGTTTAAAAAAAACCGGTCAAGTGCGTGTTGGACCACGCACAATGAAGGGTTCCGCAGTTGGGATGAATTTATCCCAAGAACCAACTTTACATTGTAGTTGAAAAACTTGTTCTCCAATGCATTCCAATTACAAATGTCCATATTTAAAGGAAAAGGATCCAACCCACATTACACCTAATGTGGGTTGGATCCTTTTCGTTTAACGATGGACAAATTTTAATGTAAGTTTGTACGCACAATATTGAGAGATTTAGCACGTTATTTCAAGACCATAGACTGCTTATAGGTTTTCCTGTAATCTATAGCTATAGAATTTTTTTTTGTCATTTTTTCAAAATTTTAATCTAGTAGTTTTGAGATAAACGGGGTATGGTCAATTATCGTCTATTTTAAAACAGTTTATTCTAAAATTATAAAAAAAAAATATATATATTTGTGACCCTCACAGCCCTTTTATTTGATATATCGCACGGCACAGTTTGCATATATATTTTTTTATTTTCTTATTTGCCCCCTAAAATTGACCCCCATATTCAAAATTCATTAAGTTACATTACACGTCCGTGTTTGGGTCACAGAATTACATACGTGTACCAAATTTCAACTTAATCGGTCCATTAGATTCGGAGTAAATTGGCTGTGACAGACGGACAGACAGACAGACAGACACATTGAGTGATCCTATAAGGGTTCCGTTTTTCCTTTTGAGGTACGGAACCCTAATAATAGTAAATTACTGCATTTTGGCAAACATATTAACCAAAATTCAACCATCAACCTCATCAGTTTTTTTTTTTTTTTAATTAAGTGAGCAAGATATAGCATACCGATTTTCTAATTTATTCCCAGTTAATCGAGGTCATCAACAAATGTTATTAGCATTTTTTTAAGGTCGTTGGTGCAAATTCTGATCAATTTTTTTGCCTTAACGAGCAAAACAGGAATGAAAGGAAATTATGTTTTAGCAGAGCAGCTATTAGTGGATAGCTGTTGCAACAATAACATCTTGAAGGTTACAATCAGTTGAATTGAAATCTGAATGAAAAATCTGTTATCTTTTTCCATAAAATAGGTAAATTGCCTGCTTGGAACAAAAAGTATTGAATTTGTGGCCTAAAATGAGGAAACTGCTAAAATATCAAAGTTGATGATGAGGCTAATGAAACACAGCCTCACTGTAGGAAGAAGGCTCTACAGATAACCTTTATCTTATTCTATTATATAGAATCAAGTTTTTAGGGTTCCGTACCTCAAAAGGAAAAAACCCCTTGAACCCCCTTGAACCCCTTGAACCTTGGATGGAACCCTTATGGGATCACTCGTTTCTGTCTGTCCCTCTGTCACAGCCAATTTGCTCCGAATCTAAGGGACTGATTAAGTTGAAATTTGGTACACGTATATCTGTGACCTAAACACGGACGTGTAACGTAAATAAATGAATTTTGAATGTGGGGATCCATTTTATGGAGGGAGGGGCAAATAAGAAAAAAAAGTTTTGCAAACTGTACCGTGTGACATGACAAATGAAAGTGCTTATTTGAGGATCTCAAATATATATATATTTTCTTTATACTTTTATAATAAACTATTTTAAAGTATTTAAGAAAACGGACAAAAATTTTTCAATCCACCCTTACCTCCAAAACAGCTGAGACTAAAATTTTGAAAAAAAAAAAATACAGAAAATAGTTCTATACTTATATAATAGATTACAACTTATAAGTAGTCTGTGGTCTTAAAATAACATGGTAAATCTCTCAATATTGTGAGTACAAACTGCAATTTGCAGTTGGAATTTATTGGAGAACATGTTTCTCAACTACAATGTTAAGGTTGTTCTTGGGATAAATTCATCACAACCTGGCCAGTTTGTTACGCCACTTCGTCCCAGCTAAAGCACTAGGAAGTGGTAAAGGGCGGGCGTGCCGGGGGACCGTCTTATGTAATTTTCACGTACGAAAAGTACATAAATGACTTTTGATTTTAATTTATCTTTTCTGCATTGTATTTGAAAGGCTTACAAACAGCTCAAGCTGTATGTGTAGCGACAAGGACCACCGTTTTTGTATGAGAACATATAATACATAGCATCACGCCAGTTTTACCTGAAGGGTAAGGCAGGGGTTCACCTTAGTACACCTACATTTTCTCAGTTATGTTTAGAATCCCGTGTAATAAATAGCCTATTGCAATCGACTGCTACTGAGAAATCCCTGATGGAAAACCCAATTGCACTTTACTCAAACTGGAAATCGAACCCGTGGCCTCATGCTCTTGTGTTGCTTGAGAAATCCTAACTTTTAATATTATAAATGCGAAACTAAGTTTGTTTGTTTATTTGTTACCTTTTCACACTTAAACCACTGAACCGATCATCCTGAAATTTTGCATATACGTTGTCACGTGTACAGAATCGGACATAGGGTACCTTTCATCCCGAAAAAGTACTGTTTCCGAGAAAACAACAATAACTTTCTTATGATAATAGATGGCGCCACGTGTCTTTCGAATCATGATTGAAATTACTAGCTTCCGCTAGCGGCTTCACCCGCGTTGTATGTCGATAAAAAGTAGCCTATGTCCTTCCCCAGGGCTCAAAGTATCTTCGTACTAAATTTCATCCAAATCCATTCAGCCGTTTTAGCGTGAAAGCGTAATAAACAAACACACTTTCGCATTTATAATATTAAGTTAGGATAGAAACTTTAGTGGTGAGTTAAACTTTTTTTTTTTTAATTCACTTTGTCAGTCTAAAGTGTCGATAGACCGGTTTCTCGTAATACTATAAATGCGAAAGTGAGTTTGTTTGGTTGTTACGCTTTCACACTAAAACCGCTGAACGGATTTGGATGAAACTTAGCACATGGATTAGGACATAGGATACTTTGGATCCCGGTAACGCGTTCCCGTAGGATAAGTGCCGACAACCACGCGGGCGAAGCCACGGGCAAAAGCTAGTACGAGTACATAATAATATTGTGTTTGGTCAGTAAGGAACTCCGATAGCAAGATAAACATTAAGATCACACCCGGACAATTGTGCATATACTCGTAAGTATGATTAGGGAAACTATTGCACAATTATCTACATAACAGCATCATCTAAATAAACCTGTTTTTAAATAAAAACATTAAAAATAAACTTCTACAATGCCGTGTTCGCCGCCTCAGATATGCAAATAATGTATTCCAGCGACTATTATATAATATTTCGGTCTCAAACAGAGATGAGGTTGTATACATTCAGGGTCGTTTACCACAACCTGTGTTCTACCGGAGATCCCAAAGCCACCATGTTCTGAGTAATGAAACCTTTCCTCTCCTCGTAGATAACTGTCTAGAAAGAAAGGTGGGACTTTATTTATGTGGGGATATCCTCTTAGCCCAGGATCCATGTGGGATACTAATAGAAGAAAAAGTGGCGGAAATCTGAATGTCTGGAAGGCGATTCTTTCCCACCTACGCTGCGTCATCAATTGGGAAAACATCTAAACCTAAAAACGAAGACTACAAAAGTTTAAAAGTGAACGCAAAATAAAATTTGTAATAATGAAATTGTAACCGTGATAGTGAAATTGTAATAGGCATAGTTTTAATTAAGGCTACCAAAATGACGTACATACTCACACCTACATATACGTACTTAGTGAAACAACTGAAGGACTTTGTATGGGCTAATGTGACTATACTTAGATAATTTTTACTTTTCCTAAATATGCTGTTTGTCTAGTTTCTGAACAAAAAAGATGTTTACTTCAACTACTTTGTAATTCTAAAGTAGGTATTTTTTTTTTAAATACAATTTAAAGACGTGCTGTGCATAATGTGTCAAGGTTGGAATATATAAAAAATAGTGAAGACGATTTAGCGATGTCTTATTGTTTTTTTTTTTTGTCTGTTGGTTTTAGGTCCGTTGTTGTCCAAACGATCTTAATTTGTAGAAAAACTTTTTAGCAAAAAATAAAACCGACTTCCAAAACAAAACACTACAAAGTGAAAAATAACTTTAATTTCGGTAGTCGGTGTCTTGGGTTTTGTATTTTCGTTTTTTGCCACCGACTTCCGAAATTAAAGTTATTTTTCACTTTGTAGTGTTTTGTTTTGGAAGTCGGTTTTATTTTTTGCTAAAAAGTTTTTATTTTTCACTTTTTAGTTGTAGAACCTACCCCACACAAATTCGAATACATAATTGAGCACAATAATTGTAGATATAGCCATGTAAATAACAGTGATAGGAAGTTATTAAAACACCATCACATCATCCACATAAAATAAGTGGGAAATATACGCATTATTGAAGCTAACTCAAAAACTCCCCAAGCAAAGTTAATAAAATTTATATGAGACCACCTCGGAAGTATACCCTATCAAACAAAAAAGAATTTTCTAAATCGGTACATCCGTCTTTGAGTAATCGCGTAACAAACATACAAAAAAAAAACATACAGATGAATTGAGAACCTCCTCCTTTTGGAAGTCGGTTAAAAATGCTATATTTCGATACCTTAATTGACAAACAGGCTAACTCCATATCGACAAATTTTTCTGGAGACACTTAAAATCTTATTATATTTTTTCTATACTAGTTACTCATGAAAAAATCTAAAATACTGTTGGTAGATGTTACCGTGAGCTGTTATTTTTGATACCGTATTATCCTTTATAGTTTTTCATTACAATACTCAGTTGTGTACAGTCTGAACCAAGAAAATAGTTTTGACGAAAAGTGGAGTTGGCTGGTTTGCCAATTAAGGTATCGATTTGTGAAAATTGAGAAATTAGAACTACTCACATGGTGATAGTGAAGTGTAACAAAATAATATGTATGTTCCCATCGCATCACAACTTTCTCTCGGTCAGTATCACTCGTGTTCTAAGGCTGCGGGCACGAAACCAGCGGCGTGGAGCAGAAGCCCGAGCGGGGCGTTGGCGAACAAAATTTTTCCGCCGCCACCGCTCCGTTCCCGCCCCGCTTGGCCACCACTGGTTACCTGCCCGCAGACTTCGTATGTACCCGCCACCGCTTAGCGACTTTGTCGGTGACCACCTGTTTAGTTTTATTGGTTTTATATTTCACGGTAACAACTGCAAAAACAAATATAAAACTGCATTTTTTTTTTCTTTAAAAATAAACAAACTAAACAACAAAAGCTGTTTATCAGTAATGTCCGCATCGTCGTCTTGTTCATCAGTATCACACACCTAATTAGTCTCAAGTTTAAATAATTTGTAACATTTGTTGTTACTTTGTTATTTACTACCAAACACTGGTTTTTATTTTTTATTATTTTCCTTTTAGTTGACGGACCTTTTAGTTGACGTGGAGGAGATTGTGGCTAAGTAATAACAGCCGCACGGGTCGATCCATCAGGTTACGCTTAGGTAGGCTACGTTTGCCGGGGTTGGGCCGTAAATGGGTGACCATCTTTACATACCGAGACTCCTCCGTGCCTCGGAAAGCACGTTATGCCGTTGGTCCCGGCTGTCATTCGTGGATCTTTGACAGTCGTTACGGGTCGTCAGAAGCCCGAAAGTCTGACAACCAGTCTTACCAAGGGGTATCGTATTACCGAGTAACTGGGTTGTGGAGGTCAGATAGGCAGTCGCTCCATGTAAAATACTGGTATTCAGCTGCATCCGGTTAGACTGGAAGCCGACCCCAACATAGTTGGGAAAAGGCTAGGCAGATTGATTGACCTTTTAGTTGACGTGCTACGGACTGAAACTTAAAATTAATTATTTTATCGGCATTGTTCTTTCTAACGCGACGTCCTACGTTGGCGATTCAACGCGAACGCGATTGCGAAGCGATCCGATGCGGTTTACGAGACTCGGCACGGTGACTCGGTCCTACTTGCGCGCGAAGTCGCTGCTTCAGCCGCCGCCGCCATTGCCCTGTACTTGTCATGGATGGACGGAAACAATTTTTACTAGGAAATTCATTTTTTCATTCCTACTTGCACCATTTTTAGCTTTTTAAATTTTTTAAACCCGCACCGCAAGAGTTCGCGCGAAAATATCAAACCAACTGATCGCGTCTGCTTCGCTTCGCTTGTCGCCGCACTCACACGGGGCTGGTCACGTAGGACACCGCAACGCAATATTGTTTGTTCCATTCGCGGCGCTTCGCTTCGCGATCGCGTTCGCGTTGAATCGCTCACGTAGGACAAGAGGTTAGGGGCTTGTGGCTAAGTTATAATAGCCGCTCGGGTCGATGGGCCAGTGCTATTCTGCACAAATCTCACCGTAAACACATAGGTGAGGTGAACGTCGAGTGAGCTGTCAATAGTTTCAAACCCTAGCATCACGTGGAATGACAGCACTATTGAAGCTCACTTCACCTAAGTTTTTACGGTGAGATTTTTACAGAATAGACAGGCAGTACCCTAATTGCGTAACACATTATCAATGGGAATCGGTTTCCTTTTGACAGTTCAACAACATTCATTGCGTTATTTACGTTTTCGAGCACATACAATTTTCGAATATATAAAGCAATGGATTAGCAATTTGCTTCAACACTATTCAGATTCCAAGAAGATAAGGTTGGTTAAGATACCACCTATCATGCCGCAGGTCGTGGGTTCGATTCCCATCCAGGACAAACATTTGTGTGAGTCTGGGTGTAGTTATCTATATAAGTATGTATTTACAAAAAAAAAGTAGTGTATGTAGTATAACAGCTATCTGGTTTCCATAGTACAAGCTCTGCTTAGTTTGGGATCAGATGACCGTGTGTGAAAAATGTCCCAGGATGTTATTATTATTATTATTTTTCTATAAATCTCGGGACCCTGGGGTCCCGGTCCTTTGGAAGGCATACGAGGGGCCGAAGCCAACTCGCAGAGGCCCTTTAGATAATTTTAAATGATGAGGAGGCACCAACCGACGATTATCCCTATCTGCACTATGCACCCAAGGACAACCCCCGGTTGGTGCAGGTCTATTGTTGTACGTGGAAACAAAACATATTGGGCTATGGGTCTGGGTGGCTAAAATGGATTGGGTAACTTGAACTATGGAAGAACTATGTCCCCTGCCTGACCAATGTTATATATTATACACGGATAAAATGGCAGGGGGTGACTTGCACACTCAATAATGGGCCTCCGGAAACGGCCGCTAGCACATAGTGACGTAGCGACAAGGGGCAACACTTCCTGAGATGCTTGAGGAGTGGAGAGGTATCCCACGGCTATCAGGACAATCCCGGAAGTACGGTCAAGATCCCTACCAGCACCTTACTGCAATACTTCCTTCCTCCGAGCACGTTTGCTCTTGCGAATCTCCACTCAAGCCGGCCAATAAAGGCAAGAAAGAGGTGGGAGCTCTGTTCCTCGTCAGTGTTCACTCCAGCCGGCCAATTAAGGCAAGGCAGAGACAAGATTTCTCTCGGGAGACAGGGTCCGTGGGGTCGCTACTGTCCAAGAGCTCGCCACATGCTGCCCTGCGGGTTTCTATTATTATTATTATTGTTCCGATCAATAGTGTGCTACGCAATTATGGTGCAGGTTATGCTGCTCTTGCCGTGATTGGTCCGTAGATGAAAAATTAATTAGACTTTTTTGTAGGATCACAGACCGCACTTTTTGTAGTCACTTGAAATATCAGTTCATTATTCATCTTTTTTTTTGTGTAAGCATCACAGACGTGATGGATATCGATATATAAACAAGATAAAATATAAGAAACCAGTTTTTCTCAATCTATACTTCACGTAACAACACTAACAGCGGTCGTCGACCTCTCAAAAAAAAAAAAAAAAATCAAAATAAATGTTTTTATTTTACCGGATTTAGATATTGTTGCAGAGTTCAGCTAGCCAATTTAAAGTAACCCTGTATTTATGTTAACCTAAATTTATTTAAGGAGGAAGCGTCAGGGTAGCCCGCGAAATTCAAATTTTCTTACGTTTTTTGCAATTTGCAAGTCAGTATTAATTAGGCTGGCTCGTTCTTTGGTCAAAGAATTAGCATTGCCATTCAACGTGGCAATGCTGCCAGTCTTCTGGGCACGTTTCCGGACGACAGTGACGAGCGCTGACAGCGGACGAGTACTTCGACGCCTAAAATTCCTAGTTTTTGTATTTATTTGTATATACAGTTAGTTAGGTAGTAATATAATTTTGTACAAGTTGTATGTTAAATAAAGTATGATTTGCGGCCATAACAAATATGTTTTTTACAGAATTATATACAACAGAATCAGTAATACAACTCCTTACGTTAGTATAATCCTAAAATGTGAAGATTTCATAAAAATAGTCATTTTTTGGCATTACCTGGTCTTAAAGAATTGTATTGATCACTTTAATGATTCTAATTATGTAAATAGATACTTGTTACAACCGCAAACTATAATTTAATCAACGTACAATATAATACCGACTGGCAAATTGCAAAAAACGTACGAAAATTTGAATTTCGCGGGCTACCCTGACGTTTCCCCCTTAAGAACGTAATTTGTGTCTTCTATACTAGCTTTAGCGTAACATTTCTTGTCCCCCGAGACACCGCGTCGCATCGTATCGCCTGCCCGCGTTATTACTTAAGTACTTAGTTTTTGCTTAGCGTTCCTTCTGACTTTTTTGGTCTTAGCGTGATTTTAAATAGCCTGTAGCGTGTTGCCTGCTCTGGACGATTCTGTATGTCTTTTTTACATCGTTCTCACATCCTACTTAATATTATAAATGCAAAAGTTTGGATGGATGTATGTTTGTTACTCAATCACGCCAAAATTGCTGAACGGATCTGGATAACATTTGGCACAGAGATAGATTCCCGTGGGATAATTTCCAACATCCACGTGGGCGAAGCCGCTGGCAAGAGCTAGTTTAATTATAATTTCATAATGATGTAACTAATATTTTTGTTACAATATTGTTTAAAAGAGTGTCCGTGGAGTTTCTTACCCCTTCTTCTCCATAGGTACCCTACTACGATTTGGAATGGACAGCTAGCTTCATATTTCTGTCTTACCCATTCTCCTCCCCTTTCTTCTTTCCTTGTCAATTCAAAAGTGCTTGTAAATTGTTTAAATGAAATAAACGCTTTGAGTTTTGAGTTTGATTCTAACATATTCTGATTGTTTACTCACAGAATAAACAATCAGTTCCTTTATTTTTATTTCTTTTCACCATCTAACCAGCCCCTCACTGCAGGTCACGGCAACTACAAATGATAAATGATAAATGATTTTTATTTCTGTAAGTAAGTTTGTACAAACACTTTTACAAGTCAATATTTTTTTTTTAAACTAGATGAGGTCGGCGTTTCCTATCTGACTACTCTGAGAAGAAAGGCCGAAACAAACTCAGAGGTCACAGTCTCTTATAAAGTCCAGACATAATCTTGGTCACTTCATGTCACTTCATACAACTAACCAGCCCCTCACTGCAGGTCACGGCAACTACAACTACGGTTTGCTGCTGACATGCTTCGTGCTGATCATCGCGATGGGCATCGATATCTTCGGCCTGGGTATCATCGTAACTGCTTCCACCTGCGACCTGGACCTGACCCTCAGCCAGATCGGGATCCTGTCGTCTATGTCTTTTGCTGGTAAGTTTTGGAAGACATTATTGTGAAAGGCTTTGTTGGGGTGTCATTAGGCACTCGACATTGGACAATTCAACATCTTGGTACTAATATTAGTGCGTATAGGATTTGTCATTCACGCAGCAGAACAATGAGCGTCTTTAACAAACACAATATGTGTATGGTTGCATATTAGAAAATCAAAACTTTCCTGAGCAAATTTCAAAAGAACAACGTACAAATCAACAAAGTTTAAAATAACGACGGTCATTTGATCAAAAGTTCAGCTGACCAAAGTCTGGAATATCAATGTTTAAATTATTTATTATACTATTGACCAAATCGTTTAAAGGTCAAAATGGATTACTGGATAATATATATAAAAACATCATTATCGTTAACACCCCGACTCGGATAGGTTAGGTTAGAAGGCTAAGGCGGGAGCGAAGCGAAGCGGAGCTCCCGCCTTAGCCTTCGTGGTTATTTTTTTTAAACCACCCAGAAATAGGGGCCCCGCGAAGCGCTGCTCCGTCGACCTATCTTAGCGCAGGTGGTAATCAGTTACTAGTACGTACAATTGTAAATAATTTTATGATAGGTTATGTAATTTGATTAGTAATGATTTGATATTTTAAAATTACATCTAGCAACTTTTGATCAGTCGTTCATTTGATGTCACATACATAGGGATTTTAAAATTTTTCTAAATAAAACATTTGGTCATTTAAATTTTGTTATTTCGTTTATTGTTCTTTTTAAATTTGCTCGAGAAAGTTTTGATTTTCTAATATGCAACCATGTGTATAATATGAAAAAGACGACTTGTATTATAATTTGTAAGCGCCACGTAAAACTGAAATAGCAAAATCGACAAATATTAGCTTGCAGCAGTCTGGTTTATAAGTGCCTCAGGCGCTAAAAGCTATTTTATTATCAGAATGACAAAAAGTGCCTCAAGGAAAGTTTACTGTATTTACTGAAAACCATCTTTATCACGTATTCTCGTCATCATTAGATTCACAAAGTTAAATGAATAGTAGTAAAACCATCATTGCTCCAATTTCCAGGTATTATAGTCATGTCCTACCCGTGGGGCTACCTGTCTGACACCAGAGGCAGGAGGCTGGTCCTCATGTGGGCCATGTGTGGTAGCTTCATCAGCTCAGCCGTCAGCAGCTTGTCACCAACATGGCAGGTGCTGGCTGCATTGAGATTCATCAGCTCAGCATTGTAAGTATGACATAGGTATAGGATATTCATTCTTTCAAAATCAATCAAAATCAAAAGTCATTTATTCAAACTAGGCTGAGAATCAGCACTTTTTGAACGTCAAAATTACATAAGACAGTCCTCCAAAACGCCCGCCCTTCACCACTTCCTAGTGCTTTAGCTGAGGAGAAGAAGTGGCGCAACAAACTCCCCAGCAGCACAGCTGTCTGTTCAGTTAAAAAAAATGATTCTATATAACACTGCGCATAATAATTTAGGTACATTGCGCAACACAAAACATTAAATTAAATTATTTGCTATAAATAAGCTAGCACACGCCAATATACAAAAAAAAAAAACGAAAACTATACTCAAGCAGAAACAAATTACAAAACTAAAAACGTAAGCAGAACTTTATACCTAAATAAAAGCCTCCAGTAATAAAGGGCGTGCCCACTTACATATAGCCGTACATGTAGTCGTAACTCAAAGTCACAGATGATAAACTAGGACCATCGAAGTAAAATCAACAACGAGTTAAGTTACTAATAACAAAACAAAACCAAGGTCAGCAAGACGACCTGTCACCACAAGCAGCACCCGTTCACGAGTATAACGCAAAGATCAGCCATTATCCCCCTCGCCATATTTGAGGGAAGTAGGCAACCTGACCCCCGACGCTACCGCAAGCAGTGACATCTAAGTGAGCATGACGAACTTGCTGCAGGTTGCTCGGGCAAGAAAAACTATGATCAATTGTCGAGGTCACTAGCTAAACACATATTGCAATACCACTCATAAAAAAATAAACATTGAAATGAGTAGATTATGTCAATAATAAATAAAAATAAAATTAAAATAAATTGACCTTGAGAGTCAAAGAAAATAAATAATTATATGAACTCATATAACCTGTCAGTAGGTATGCTAATTCTGGAGAAAGAACATAAACATTGTCTTAAGTTAAACACAGCGACCAACTATTCTTATCGTTTAAGTAATCGTTGATAGAATAGTATGCCTTTGAACAAAGGTTAGATTTTACTTTAGCTTTGAACGCATTAAAGGGCAAATCTAGCAAAGAAGTGGGTAGCTTGTTATAAAAAGATATACCAAGTCCAACAAATGAGTTATGAACTTTATGAAGCCGGTGAAATGGAGCACGTAATTTGTCCTTATTTTTGGTGTTAACATTGTGAATATCACTTTATAGTAAATAAGTAATACATATTCATTTATCATTATAATATTTTTTGTGCCTTCTCTGTATGAGAAGAGGCCTTTGCCTTGCAGTGAAATTCCGTGAGGAAAAAGGACGTTTCTACAAAAATATGGAAATGGACAAAAAAATATTTTGTCCTGTTTAAATTACAAAATACAAAAGCAGATGCGTCATAATTAAGAGTAAGAATCATTAGGTTTAATTAAATTTATACCAATATAGAAATGCTGGTAGATGCGTCTTTTTTGCTGATTCCAGATAATTATGTAAATAACTCTATTTCGAAAAATTCTGCTGTCATAAGGAAAAAATACGTACTTAACGTCTTTTTTCCTTATGACAGCAGAATTTTTAAGAATTAAATTAGCCAATGAATAATATCAACAAAGCCACTTGAGATTAACAAATTCCTTGTTTTGTTTATCTTCCTTTTCTTTATTTAATCTTCTGGCGTTGCAAGCGGGGTACTGTAGCATATCAATGTATTGTACCATTAATTAGTCGACTAATTAATGGTACAGTAAATTGATATGCTACATAGTAATCGACAAGTTTTTTTTTCTAACCAAAAATCAATCTGCCTAGCAATTTTCCAACTATGTTGGGGTCAGCTTACAGTCTAACCGCATGCAGATGAATACAAATACTTTAAATGGAGCGACTGCCCATCTGACCTTTACCACCCAGATACTGGGTAATACGTACCCCTGGTGAGACTGGTTGTCAGACTTTCGGGCTTCTCCCGAAACGACTGTCTAAGATCCACGAATGACAGCCGGGACCACAGATCTTAAAAACACAGGCCAGGACCAACGGAGGACCAACCCCGGCAAGCGTAGCTTAACCTGATGGATCGACCCGTGGGGCTGTTATTACTTAGTCATGAGCTCCTCACTTATTTTTTCTGACCAAGGCTAGTGAAATCAGGTTAATAGCATTACCCTGTCGCGTGAGCTGCACAGTCTGGGTCCATAACGGAACATCACGCCTGTGATCCCCGAAGAGTTAGGCAGGGGTGTACCTGTGGTACACAAGATTCATAAAAAAATAAAATAAAAATGTTTATTTCAATTAACATACTTGGTTTGCATTATAAGGTTTGGAGACTCCTTTTAAGCAAGGAAATGCTTGTGTTAGGAGTCTCCGCTCTTCCACTTATCATTACCCAAAATATCATCATCTGCCTAGCCTTTTCCCAACTATGTTGGGGTCGGCTTCCAGTCTAACCGGATGCAGCTGAATACCAGTATTTTACATGGAGCGACTGCCTATCTGACCTCCACAACCCAGTTATTGGGTAATACGATACCCCTTGGTAAGACTGGTTGTCAGACTTTCGGGCTTCTGACGACACGTAACAACTGCCAAAGATCTACGAATGACAGCCGGGACCAACGGCTTAACTTGCTTTCCGAGGCACGGAGGAGTCTCGGTATGTACAAATGGTCACCCATCTACGGACCAACCCCGGCAAGCGTAGCTTAACCTGATGGATCGACCCTTACGGCTGTTATTATTTAGCCACGAGCTCCTCCATTACCCAAAATATATAGAATTGAAAAACATGTATTTAGAAAAGAACATGTAAGTAGATTTAAACAAAAAGGAAAAAGAGGCGTGCTTGAGTGTAGTGTGATTTATGCGTGTGTGAGTGTATGGATGAGTGAAGGTTTACAGTAATGAGTGTGATTCATGTCCATTGTTTATCTATTGTATCTGTTTTGAGGACAAAACATACACAATAGATAAACAATAAATAAACAATGGGAAACTGTAAGCTTACCATACCTAGTTGCTATTCCACCAATTTGCACTAAGCGTTTCCAAATTTCTTTTATAATGCGCACAGCAAAAGAGTGGAACTCACTGTCTATGTTTCCGAGCGCATATAACCCTAATCTCTTCAAAGTGAGAGTGAACAGGCTTCTTCTGGGTAAGCTCACTCCATTGTCGACTCTGTCGCTGTCACCTCCGACCTAGACTAGAGTCAAGAGCAAACCCATCTGAAATAAAAAAAAAGCTTTAAATTCCGAAATGTCTTCTAAAATGAAAATAAAACACTGTCTCTTTCTTGCCGTATTATGTTCGATTACAAGTTGTATTAAGTAATCTCGCATGACAGATCTAGTGCAGCCGAGTCAGCGACGTACGCGCTGATCGGAGAGTGCTGCGGCACCAAGGCCCGCGCGAAGTACATGCTGCTCATCACCAGTGCGCTTATGATCACACCTACACTCTATTATAGTGAGTACTTATTTCACAGTTGCTGTCCTAATATAAAGTGCTTATTCCGAACGGTGAACTGGGAACTTTGCTCGCAGCAATGATGATGCTTTCTCTAAAACGTAGCAAAAACAAAAAAAAAAAACAACCGAGTAATCTTTAATTTTTAGCTTAAGGGCCCGCGAAATTCTAATTTTTTTACGTTTTTTGCAATTTGCAAGTCATTATTAGGTTGTATGTCGAATAAAGTATGATTTGCGACCGTAACAAATATGTATTTACAGAATTATAATCATTAGAATCAATAATATAACTCTTTAAGTTAGTATACTCCTAAATGTGAAGATTTCAATAGGATTACCTGGTTTTAAAGAGTTGTAATGATGACGTTAATGGTTATAATTCTATAAATACATACTTGTCACGACCGAGAATCACATTTTGATCAACGTACAACCTAACCTAATACTGACTTGTAAATTGCAAAAAAACCTAAGAAAATTTGAATTTCGCGGGCTACCTTGACGCTTTCGCCTTAAATACGAAAATACGGAGCGCTACAATCTTCAACCGTGCGTATGATGAAAATGTTTGTCTTAATTAAACAGTTCAAGCAGTAATCTCAATTAGCATTGTAAGCTTATGTTTCAAAACACTGAACACACGACACTTTGTGAAACTCAAAATAAACAAAACAAAAACCAATGAACTTATTTTTCTTTAACTTTTCCCGCAGTAACCGCCTACCTCATAATGAAGCTCGATTTCACGGTCTACCTCCTGGGCATCATTTACCGACCCTGGCGTCTGCTGACGCTCATCATGGCGCTGCCGCTGGGGCTGGCGGCGCTGATGCTGTGGTTCTTCAGCGAGAGCCCCAAGTTCCTCGCCAACGTGGGCAGGAATGACGAGGCGGTGAAAGTGCTGAAGAGGATGTATGTGGCTAACGGGCATGATGCGGAGTCGTTTCCTGTGAGTATGGATTTTATAGGCAAGCTGTAGTAACATCAGAGCAAAATGTCGTATGTAAGCGTTTGCTATCGTTGCTAGGTTTGGTGTAATAGGCACTATGACTTTGTTAAGACATAATGCGATTTCAAAAGATTTTAATGCATCTGCGATGAAACTACAAATTATCACTACATTTTATAATAGTATAAAACAAATCCCCGCCACGTCTGTCTGTCTGTCTGTCCTGAACGCGATAAACTCAAAAACTACCGAACGAATTTTCATACGGTTTTCACCAAGGGACGGGCTGATTCATGAGGAAGGTTTAAGTGTAAAATTTATTAAGGTTTTATGTAAATTGGCTGAAATATGACGATGGTTGTTGTCGATGTCGGAAAAAAATCATGCTGACTGCGAGCTTTACTGACGTGTTCCGTGTAAACCAATAGAGTTATATGAAATCAGTGTATTACGGAATTATTCCTCTTAAGAAGGAAGCGTCAGGGTAGCCCGCGAAATTCAAATTTTCTTACGTTTTTTGCAATTTGCAATTCAGTATTAAGTTGTATGTTAAATAAAGTATGATTTGCGGCCATAACAAATATGTATTTACAGAATTATATACAATAGAATCAGTAATACAACTACTTAAGTTAGTATAATCCTAAAATGTCAAGATTTCATGAAATAGTCATTCATTAGGATTACCTGGTCTTAAAGAGTTGTATTTATCACTTTAATGATTCTAATTATGTAAATAGATATTTGTTACGACCGCAAATTATATTTTGATCAACGTACAGTCTAATACCGACTTGTAAATCATAAAAAAAAACGTAAGAAAATTTGAATTTCGCAGGCTACCCTGACGCTTCCCCCTTAACATGCTACATGACTATCTTCTAAGATTAACACAAAATAATGGAAAAATATTGCTAGAAAATGCTTATAAACATATCTCCAAATATGTCTTTAATTACTAGTCTTAGGTTATATTAGTAGATCGCACCCAGCCGGGGCGGGTCACTAGTGTATTGTATTTTGTAAGAACTTATTTGTTCATACAGTCAATCTCAAAAAGATGCGTTCATCTTCAAGAATCCATTTAATCTTGTAACAACGTTTGTAGACAATTAAATGGATTCTTAGCCTCACATATTAACACAATCATAAATACACGTTGAACATTTAAATGTAGATACTCATTTTTGCTGACTGTACCACATTCAATCTTTTTTAACCGACTTCAAAAAGGAGGAGGTTCTCAATTCGTCTGTATGTTTTTTTTGTATGTTTGTTACGCGATTACTCAAAGACGGATCGACCGATTTGGAAAATTCTTTTTTTTGTTTGAAAGGGTATACTTCCGAGGTGGTCCCATATAAATTTTATTAACTTTTGCTTTATTAACTTATTTTATGTGGATGATGTTTTAATAACTTCCTATCACTGTTATTTACATGGCTATATCTACAATTATTGTGCTCAATTATGTATTCCAATTTGTGTGCGGTAGGTTCCACAACTAAAAAGTGAAAAATAAAAACTTTTTAGCAAAAAATAAAACCGACTTCCAAAACAAAACACTACAAAGTGAAAAATAACTTTAATTTCGGAAGTCGGTGGCAAAAAACGAAAATACAAAACCAAAGACACCGACTACCGAAATTAAAGTTATTTTTCACTTTGTAGTGTTTTGTTTTGAAGTCGGTTTTATTTTTTGCTAAAAAGTTTTTTTGTTACCGTAAATTGTGTGATATTTATTTGTTTTTCGGCGGCTGCAGTTACAGTAGTAATTAAACATATTCTTCTTTCACTTTCAGGTGAAACAGATCTACCTAGAAGATGGCAACAAGGAGGAAGTGGGAGTGTTCTCCCTCCACTCTCTCTGGACACAGATAGCTCCCCTGTTTAAGCCGCCTCTTTTGGGAAAAACCGCACTGTTGTACTACCTCACTTTCGTCACTTATATTGCGTGAGTTTTTTACTCATAGAATTTTTTTATTGTAAAATATTAGTTTTTTATTTGGAACACAACAAATTGGCATTTTTACAATAGAAACGATGATAGCAACAAAAATAATAACTGTGTCTCAGCTACATTTTAATTTACACAGCTACATTGCTACGACGTAGCAGACGTAATAATGTTCCTGCTACGGCGATGTGCTGCCAGCTACGCTTTCGTAGCCGATACGCGATCCGCTACGCCAACATTGCAGTCGTAGAATATACCAGGCCCTGGGGCTGCAGTCTCGACAAAGATAGCGATCGCTTTACGACCGAATTCGGTCGCAAAGTCCTAATGGGGTTACTAGAGGGTCACAATTGCTTGACAAGCACGTGATTCTTTCTGACTTGTCATGCAATTTTGAACGTCTAGGGACCCTACTAAGACGTTGCGACGGAATTCGGTCGTATAGCGATCGCTATCTATGTCGAGACTGCAGGCCCGGTAAGCTACGCGATTATTGCATCAACTTTTTTTTTATGTTGTTGTTTGTTTATTCTCAATCAATCATCTACCTAGCCTTTTCCCAACTATGTTGGGGTCGGCTTCCAGTCTAACCGGATGCAGCTGAATACCAGTATTTTACATGGAGCGACTGCCTATCTGACCTCCACAACCCAGTTACTGGGTAATACGATACCCCTTGGTAAGACTGGTTGTCAGTCTTTCGGGCTTATGACTGTCAAAGATCCTCGAATGATAGCCGGGATCAACGGCTTAAAGTGCTTTCCGAGGCATGGAGGAGTCTCGGTATGAAAAGATGGTCACCCGTCCACAGACCAACCCCGGAAAGCGTAGCTTAACCTGATGGATCGACTCGTGCGGCTGTTATTACGTAGCCACGAGCTCCGTTTATTTATTCTCAAATACTACTGGAATTCCTCAGTAGCACACCCTAGCCTTCTATAGTGCCCGACTGATGGCAATGGGCTCGCCCCCTGTTACTTGAGAATTAAACATAAGCGGGGAACACACGCGTGTTGATATGTAATACTTACTAATATAGCCATTTTTCTGAAAATTGTGTTCTAATGTTAAATATTCCATGAACGAACCTTTATTACTCGTCGCGCCGCAGCCGCTGCTATTTTAATAATAATGAAATACGCCTTCTACGTTGAAAATGCAATCATCTTCCTGCCCTTATCCCATGTTACTTGGGGTCGGCGCAACACGTTTTCTTCTTCCATTCTCCCCTGTCAACCGTCACACTATCATTCACTCCCTTCTCTTTCATATCATTACTCACACAATCCATCCATATTTTCTTCGGCCTTCCTCTCCCTCTCCATCCATCAACATGTATATTCATCACTCTTTTAGTCACATGCGTTTCGTCCCTTCTCATCACATGCCCAAAATCAAATCAAAATCAAAAATCATTTATTTGCCTGAACAAGGTACAGAAAGATGGTAGATATGTAAAAACAAAATACGCTCTTATTCTGCCTTTAATTTCGGCGTGCAAATATAAAATAAGTTTTACATTTTATTTAAATTTATTATTGATCATCATCATGCAGTCATTATACAGCCATTAAAATTTGTATTATTGAATTAAGTAAAAGTCAATATAATAATAATATTAAAAAAACTGATAATAAAACAATAATCATAAATGTCAATAATAATCATGTCAATTATGGGAGAGATTCGTCACACAATAATAATAACAATAAGTTATAATTTAGATAGACCATGCAATTTACAAAACTTACAATTTATAATCTAAAAACTCATGCACACTATAAAAGCATTTTTCAATTAAAAACCTCGTCAAATTGCTTTGAAATCTAGAAAATGGTAGCGTTTTTATCGAATTTGGTATTTTACTATACAATTTTATGCACATAATATAGCTGTTTTTACCTGTAAATGTGAGATTAGTCCTCGGTTGAAGTAACTTATTAGTATTAGATCGTGGGGCATAGTAGCTTGTCGCTTGCTTGAAAAGTCTCTTATGTTTGAAAGCAAATACACAGGATTCTAATATATACATACATGGTAGAGTCAGTATTTTATATTTCCTAAAGAATGGACGACACGACTCTATTTGCTTCAACCCAAATATTATAGCTCTTAGACACTTTTTTTGCATTACGAATGCTTGATCAATCTCCACACAACGACCCCACAGGATAATACCATATCTTAGAGTGGAGGTTATATAGCCATGGAAAGCCGTTATTGCGGCATTTCTAGATACTTCGCAGCTAATACGCCTCAAAGGGTATATAAAATTATTTATTTTAACACATATGTCATTTATATGATTTTTCCATGAGCAAAATTTATCTAAATTTATTCCAAGAAACTTAACAGAGTCAGTTTCTACCAGGGCGACCCTTTATACGATATATTTAGTGACAACGGTTTTGATCGATAAGTATGGAATTGCATAAATTTTGTTTTATTAATATTAACTTTTAAATTATTAGCCTCTAGCCACTCTATAGTTTTTTGAAGAGTACTGTTTATTTCTTGTTCGTACGAACTTTTATCTTGCCCTTTGATTATAATTGTAGTATCGTCGGCAAACAGTACACATTTATGATTTATAACTTCTATGCTCATACTTCTATGCCCATACCAAGCCAAACGATTTCCTTTCAACTTTTCTGTCACTGGCGCCACTTTCAAACTTCCTCTTATATACTCATTTCTTACTTCTCCATTCTCGTCACTCCACACATCCATCTCAACATTCTCATTTCCGCCTCATGCAATCTTTTTTCATCCGTCTTCTTCACGGCCCAGCATTCAGACCCATAAAGTACGACAGGCCTTATCATGGGCTTATAAATTTTCCCCTTTAACTTGAGGGGCATCCGTGGGTCGCAAGTTGTTATCTCGTTGCTAGCAAACAATCGAAATCCCTTGAAAGTTAAGTTTACCTTTAGTAATACCTTGGTACACCTTCTTTACCAAATCAATTTTTCTTCCACAAACAGAAACAACAGCTTCGCCATCATTCTGCCGACGATCTTCAACATCTTCTTCACGTCGTACGCCACCAGCTCTGCCGATGCCTCCTTCTGCGACCTCTTCCATCTTACCAACACCACCGCTGTGGAAATTAAACAGGTAAAAAGAAATAATTAGTAGGCGCAGTTGGAGTCCGCGTTGTTTGTTTTCGTGAAAACAAATTAAAATTTTACTAAAGTTTCCGATACTGCCGTAGCCATTGTATTTTCTCGAAACTAGACTAATTAGGCTCATTATATTCCGTATAAAGTAAGTTTTCACTGATAATGATGTTTTTAGGGTTCCGTACCTCAAAAGGAAAAAAAACGGAACCCTTCTAGGATCACTCGTTTGTCTATCTGTCTGTCCATCTAACACAGCCAATTTGCTCCGAGAGCCATTAAGTTGAAATTTGGTACACGTATGAATTTCTGTGACCTAAACACGGAAGTTTAACGTAAATAAATAAATTTTGAATACGGGGTTGAACTTTGGGGGGCAAATAAGAAAATTAAAAAAAAAAGTTTTGCAAATTGTACCGCGTGACATATCAAATGAAAGGGCTTACTGTGAGAATCCCAAATATATATGTTTTATAATTTTAAAATAAATTGTTTTAAAGTTATTTAAGAATATAGATGATAATTGATCATTCCCCTTATCTCCGAAACTATTGAGCCTACAATTTTGAAAAATATTAAAATAACAAATAATAGTTCTATACCTATAAATCACAGGAAAACTTATAAGAAGTCTATGGTCTTAAAATAACATGGTAAATCTCACAATATTGTGTGTACAAACTTATATTTGTAGTTGGAATGTATGGTAAAACAAGTTTTTCAACTACAATGTTAAGTTTGTTATTGGGATAAATTCATCCCAACTACGGAACCCTATATTGTGCGTAGTCCGACACGCACTTGGCCTGTTGTTAGGGTTCCGTACCAAAATGGTACAAAGAACCCTTATGGTGCGACTCAGTCTGTCTGTCTGTCACAGCTAGATATCTCAAGAACTACTAATGCTATCAACTTGAATTTTGGAATAGTTTTAGATGACATTTGCCTAACTATTAGTTTTGCTAATAAGAAAGAAATAAAAATGTTTTTTTTTTTTTTAAACAGGTACTGAAAGGGGATCTTAAAAATTCGAAGTGGGGTTACTAGGGCATGTGGGGTATCATATGAAAGAACGCTGTTTGCACATTCTTATGCATAGAGAAAAATCTGAAATTATTCTGTGTTATACAAGTTTATGTAAAGATAACAGGAAAAATAAAACGATGTCTGTAAATAGCACACTTTTTTATATATGACTACCAGCGCCCCGCGGTTTTACCCGCGTAAGTCTCGAACCCGTAAGAATATCGGGATAAAAAGTATAATATGTGTTAATTCAGATTATAAACTATCTGTGTGCTGAATTTCATGAATATCCGTTCAGTAGTTTGAAAGAGTACTCGTAACAAACATCCATCCATCCTCACAAATTTTTGCGTTTATAATATTAGTAGGATAGGAATTAGGATAAGTAGGAAGTAGGATGGTACGGAACCCTCGGTGCACGAGTCCGACTCGCACTTGAACGGTTTTTTAGTTCTGAGCAGATTCACTGCCGATATATGATAACATATTAAACATTTTTGCTATTTGCAACAGATTTTCTTACGGTCTATGACAGTGTTGCAGCTACTTTATATTGCTCGGTACGAAACTGTTTAAGCTCATTGCATTTCTTTTGATGCAAGCTTTCTTTAGTTGCGGTTTTTTTTATCATTTTTGAGGAGATTTACGGCCGATATGAGACGACATCTAACATTATTTTGCCAATGTCAACTCCTTCTCCGTCAATTTTAACCCTATTTTTTCCCATATTTCTATTGTTTCTCTTTAGGTCCTTTTTTTTTTGGATGGGAAATCATCAAATAACTTCTCCCGCTCTGGGCGGAGTGGGAGGGCAGACTTCTACTGACTAAAACCTACCCGTGTTCCTTCAGTTGGCTGTGCCAGGGCCACGGTAACTCTTTCGAACAACCCGCAACCCTGGCGGGTCTCTCTAGGTCCTGGTAGTGCTTTGACAAATACACCAGAATAACTGATCAAGCGAAACACGTTTTAATACTGCATATAGTGAAAATTAGAGGGTCGCGTGCATGCGCGTGCACTCGCAGTGACGTCACACGCAAATTTTATGCGGCCTTAAAAATATTATAAATGTGACCTATCTTTTGTATGCTCAACCATCACTTTAGCATTAAAAGTCTCGAAGTTATTAGCGGTTGAAATCTTACATGTTTTTGTAGGTCAGAAATATTGAACTTACAAGTACACCGAGCTAAAGACGTTTAGCACGTAAAAAAAACACTGAACTTACATTTATTTTAAACCGAATGGTTTCATCATTTTATCATCCCAACATTTACCTAGCTTCTTCATCACCTGCCTAGCCTTTTCACAACGATGTTGAGGTTGACTTCCAGTCTAACCGAATACAGCTGAGTACCAGTATTTTACACAGAGCGACTGCCTATCAGACAGAGATAGGCAGTCGCTCACTCAAAGATGGACCAATCACGGCAAGCGTAGCTTAATCTGAACGGTCGACCCGTGCGGCTGTTATTACTTAGCCACGAGGCCCTGTTTAATTTTTTGCTAGCTTTTGCCCGTGGGTTCACCCGCCTGGAGGTCGGAAATTATCCCATGAGACCGTACTACCGGGATAAAAAGTATCCTATGGACCAACCCAGGTCAAGCCATGCGCCAAATCTCACCCAAATCCGTTGCGTCGTTTCAGCGTGAAAGCATTACAAACAAACAAACAAACTCACTTTCGCATTTATAATATTAGCTAGGATATTATATTTGTCACTTCATAAACACTAACAATTTATTCAACTCTTGATACAGGAACCATCAGAATGCAAGAACAGCATAGAAGACAACACCATCTGGGCGGGATGTGCCCACGGGATGTCCTTCTTCCTTCTCAACGCGCTGATCTCGCAGTGTGCCGGCAGAAGAAAGGTGTGTATACAATCAGGCAAACATACAAAAATCAAAGCATTTATTTATAAATAGAACTATTTCGAGGGTTCACGGGCTATTTGTATTAAGCGACATGTTTGGAACTTTACAGGAGAGCATTTCAAAGTTTCATTATTCGGAAACAAGAACATTGTAAAAAAGTATTAATATATTTTACCAAACAGTGGCCTATCAGCGGTTAAGAATCAATAGTGTTTATCTCCGATTTTTACGTTTTTCACTTTTTAATGCAGGAAGATATCGAGGGTTCACGGGCTATTTGTATTAAGCGACATGTTTGGAACTTTAATGCTCTGCGCATTTCAAAATTTCATTTTTCGGAAAAAATAACATTGTAAAAAGTATCAATATTTTTTACGAAAAATAGGCCTATCGACGGTTAAGAATCAATAGTATTTATCTCTGTTTTTTTACGTTTTTCACTTTTTAATGCAGGTAAATATGATTATAACTCAATATCGGCCAGGATGTCGCTTAACACAAATAGCCCGTGAACCCTCGATATGATTATAACTCAATATCGGCCAGGATGTCGCTTAATACATATAGCCCGTGAACCCTCGATTTTATTATGAATATGAATGGCTATACGAGTTGGGGAAGACCAAAGAAACGTTGGATGAACTGTGTGAAAGATGATATGGCTAGAAAGAGAGTGACCGGTAGTCACTACCTTTCTAGCCTTATCATCTTTGATATTTGATTTAGTTATCTTGTTAAAACAAAATCTTGCGTTAATATGCCACAAATACGAAGACATATGGACATAATTACTGCAACCAGAGCCGTTACAATGATCCCAGAAGGAAATTCGCAGCAGTCTGTGCGTTTGCAACTGGGTTTTTCTCGAAGATCTATTCAAAATGTTTGGAATCGCTTCCAAGAGACCGGCAGTGTTGCAAGAAGACCAGGTTCAGCTGGAGTTTGTATTACAGGATCGGTACATCCGACTAAGTGCCCGCCGAGAACGCACGCAAAATCTGCACTCGTGTCGGTGACCAAACTATCTGGAATCGATTGCACGAAGACCAACAAACTTCAAAACGATAAGTTGTTCGAATTCCTTTGTCCAAACTTGGACTGGGGCATAAATCAGTGGGGCATGTACAGGCATTCACCGACGAGTGCAAAGTAAAATTTTTAATAACGATCGGCGCATTAGGGTATGGAGACGACGCGGCGAGCGATTTTTGGAAGCCTGCATACATGAAGTTGACCGTTTCGGTGCTCACGGCAAACCTGAGCTTGCTATTTTAAATGAAGGTTCCGTAACTGCTCAGCGTTACATTGAGGAAGTCATAAGGCTTCATGTGATTCCATTTGCACAGCAAATAGGTCCTGGGTTCGTCTTTATGCAGGACAATGCCCGTGCACACACAGCTCAAGTGACCCAGTCTGTGCTGGAAGACTCTTACATTCAAGGTTTACCGTGGCCAGCATACTCTGGACATAGCTAAAAGATTTATTTATCTGTTTTTGAATACGCACTATAGAGGTTTACGGAGGCGAAACATCGATCTAGCGAGGTGTCATTTCTGGAAAAAATAAATCGTTTTCTCTATTTACACCCGAGCAGAGCTCAGTCAACCGAGTACTATGTAGTTACAAAATAATATTTAGTCCCTTAACGTCCACTGAACAATAAACATGGAATAAAGTTATGCCAAATTCAAACTTCAAATAATGCTAACTAATACTAGTTGAAACTTTTCTCCGCGTTTATTGATAGGGGGCTTATAGCATACATTAATTATTGTAAAGAGCGTTTACTTAGTAATAATAAACTTAAATATCATGCAAAGGCAGCGTTACAAGCTTCCACATGTATACAAGGTTGGACGCGACAGTAAATTATACTGTTGTGTGTAATTGTTTCACGACTGTATTTTTTTTATTTTTTTATTTGAGATGGGTTTGCTCTTGACTTTAGTCTAGGTCAGAGGTGACAGAGACAAAGTCTACGATGGAATGAGTTTACCCAGAAGAAGCCTGTTCACTCTAACTTTGAAGAGATTCGAGTTGTATGCGTTCAGAAACACAGACGCAGATAGTGAGTTCCACTCTTTTGCCGTGCGCATTATGAAAGATGTTTGGAAGCGCTTAGTGCGAATTGGTGGAATGGCAACTAGGTCTAGATGCGTCTAGATGTTCGATGGTAGAAGGGGGGGGGGGATGAGGTTGTGGAGTTTCTGAGCACACTCACCGAAGTACAGTCTATAGAAGACCGACAAGCAGGCAACCTTGCGGCGATGAGCCAAGCTGTGAAGCTTGGCATCCACCAAGTTTACGTCGCCATTGAGCCTCTTAGCTCTGCGTTTCACTGAGTCAAGCGCAGTAAGTTGGTATTTAGCTGAGCCATCCCAAAGGTGGCTGCAATACTCCATGCAGGATCGGACTTGCGCTTTATAAAGGGTCAAAACCTGTGCAGGCGTAAAGTATCGCTTCACCCTGTTAAGGATGCCTAGTTTTTTGGCCGCAGTTTGGGCTTTGTGCTCGATGATAACGCCGACGTTGAGACTGGATGTAAATTCCATGCCTGCCGGTCTGTTACAGGAATAGATGTACCCCGAAAAGTAGAAGTTTGGTCGAAACGACTTTTTTTAGCGGTGAAAAGACATGCCAGTGTTTTGGAGGCGTTAAAAGAGACAAGATTGTCATCACCTCATTGGAAAACAAGGCTTTAGTTCAAATCTTTCCGCTCTACCATGGCCTCTCTCAAAGAGCGAGCAGAGTCGTAAAACTCGAAAATTTTCAAACTCACATAAGCACCGTGCCGCACTAGCACAAATAATATAACGCCGCACTAATGCGGCCAGCCGTACTGGGTAGACTTTCTTCAACCGCGCATGCACGTTCATAGCACACGAAATATTTTTTGAATGCACCACGAGCGTTTGCCGCACAGGGTTAGTGTAGCATAAAGTAGCATTTGCATAAATTTCGCTATAGTTTGACCAAGACCGCTGTACCGCGCCTTAGGAATGCGCGGCGAGGCGGGGTGTAGCGCTGGCGAATGAACGGTGGGACGCCGTGAGTGTTGCGGAATGAGCGGCCTGCACTGCCCCCCGTCTCGCCGCGCACATACCTACGGCGCGGCACAGCGGTTATGGTCAAACTATAATAATTCATCAGATAATGTGTTAATCGAACGTACCTACATTTAATGATGTTCCCAGTCTGCATACGAAAATTTAACCAACTAAATCCAATACTTCAGTCACTATAACAAGACAAAGCTTGGCAAAACCCATAGTTAGCCCATCACTACTTACTTTGTTAGAAAATGGTGCCGATTCTGTTGTTCAATAACTAAACTAAAATTAGAGAATCGCTATCTTTTACTAACAAGCAGCGCGAGAAAAGGACTACTATAGCTATGAACTTATAAGTTCATTTGGTTTCACCGTGTTTTTAGTCGACATGTTATTATGTGTCATCTGAATTTGTATATAAATATTACTTCCAACTAAATTTGACAGGTCTAATTTTACGTCCGTTTCTTTTTGTTTTATTTGAGAGAAAAAGTTAGCAATAGCCTAAACTAAGTTTAGTTTGTGTTCAACAGAATCGACACCAATATCACTTGTTAATTTTGATGATAGGATTTATTTGATAGTTTCAAAATACTCCACTGCATATTGTCAGTGTTTTCATATATTCTCGAATCGGTGTGAATTAGTTTTTGAGTTGAGTAGTTTCACAGCGATTAGCAAGTTAAAGAATCAGCTTATTCATTTTAGTTTATTCAAAAGTTGATGTGCACTTCAACTATTAGCTGTATCGATAGACCTGATCTGCCAATAAACTGCCGCAAATGATCGTTGGACTATCATACTAGCGGTTGCCTTCAATGTAGGTATTGTCCTAGGAGCTGTTTCTTCTTAATTTCGAGTCGATGGTACTTTTTAGATTAGTTTATTAGGGCACAGTAGGCGGCCACGTTAAGGTTGCGCTAGTCGGCTCGAACTCGTGGCGTGGCTAATATGCATGCTATTTAGTTTATTTATTTATATAGTTTTTATTTATTTAGTAAAATAGACGATGATTTATAATGAAAACGCGCGCGTAAAATCTCATGAACAGACTTTTGGGCGTATAGATATTACGAAAAAACTACTGGATGTATTTATTCAAAATATTTTATTAAAAAAATATAAATAATAAAAAAATATAAATATTTATTTATTCAAAATAAAGTTATTTGATTTTTTGAATAAATTATCTATGCATGTACGGTAACAATTTTGCCATTTTTATACGCCGAAAGCTATTTATTTACAATTTAAAATTTGTGTTGGAATATGGAAATTTTGACGCTCATAACTTCCAGACCAATATCTTTTATCCGATTCTGCTTCCATGAAGAACTAGACAATGACGAGACAAATTGATATAATTTTAGTTTTGAAAATACACCCTCAAACAGACGAGTAATCACCATATTACGTTTGTATGGAAAATGACCGATTAGCGTAACCTTAATAGCAGCGGCAGTAGCATTCATTAGATCTTGGACTTGCTGAACCGCTCCGATGGAGAGCTGTTGCATTGATTTTTATTTAAACTAACCAAAACTAACTAAACTATCACTAAAATTTCTTACTTCTGGCTATGAGAATCATAAAAGCTATTCTGCTAAAAATTGCCTATTTTAGAAACAATTTTGGCATAACTTTAATCGAGTTTGACATTGACAGTCGCGACTCTACGTGATACTTTTTTTTTCTTTTGGCTTCATGCCTTTTTGCCCTACACCGAGAGTGTTTTTAGAGACGGAGGCACGCAGGGAGGGCAGCGCAGCCTCCGTTTGTAAGGGTGCGTTTCCACTGATGCGGTGCTGGGCGGAGCGGAGGGGAGAAGAGCAGTGAAAAGCGGGAAGTGTTTCCACTGAAGCGGAGTGGAGATTTCGAGCACTGTGATTGGTCACCCTGCATGACTCCGTTTTCTGTCCAGCTCGGGGCCGCGTGTTCATATATTTTATTTGAAAGTCCACTCCGCTCCACTCCGCACACTGTTTACACTGACGTAGAGTGGAGATTTCGAGCACTGTGATTGGTCAATTCACGATCCGCTCCTCTTCCCTCCGCCTAGCTCTGCGTCAGTGGGAACACACCCTTATAAGGTGCACACATCATGCGGCGAGCCGTAGCAGCCGAGGCTGCGGAGACGAGTCCTTCGCGCCGGAGAAGATGCGATTCTCAATGTGTTTTGTATGGATGTTTTTTGTATGAAAAATTATTACCTGCATGTAGAGTTTTAGGGGGTTATGGGTCTTATACAAGGAGGCAAACTTTTCATTATTTTTGCAAGGACACACCGTTTTCGAGTAATAATAATAATAAAGCTTTATTTGCCATTACACTATATATATACGATAAAAGCAAAAGAAAAGAAAAATATATACGGTACTGTTTTGCAAAATTTTAGTACATACATGACAACTAATTTTTAACCGACTTCCAAAAGGAGGAGGTTCTCAATTCGTCTGTATGTTTTTTTTTTGTATGTTTGTTAGGCGATTACTCAAAGACGGATGGACCGATTTAGAAAATTCTTTTTTTGTTTGATAGGGTATACTTCCGAGGTGGTCCCATATAAATTTTATTAACTTTGCTTGGGAAGTTTTTGAGTTAGCTTCAATAATGCGTATATTTCCCACTTATTTTATGTGGATGATGTGATGGTGTTTTAATAACTTCCTATCACTGTTATTTACATGGCTATATCTACAATTATTGTGCTCAATTATGTATTCGAATTCGTGGGGTAGGTTCCACAACTAAAAAGTGAAAAATAAAAACTTTTTAGCAAAAAATAAAACCGACTTCCAAAACAAAACACTACAAAGTGAAAAATAACTTTAATTTCGGAAGTCGGTGGCAAAAAACGAAAATACAAAACCCAAGACACCGACTACCGGAATTATTTTTCACTTTGTAGTGTTTTGTTTTGGAAGTCGGTTTTATTTTTTGCTAAAAAGTTTTTATATTACACCATTTTAGTCGCGATTAAAAATACTGCCGTCATAAGGAACAAGGACGTTTCCACACAAATATTGAAATGGAGAAAAAAAACATATTTTGTCCTTTTTAAATTAAAAAAATACAAAAGCAGATGCGTAATAGTAAGAGTTATTAGGTTTTCATTAGGTTTACGCGAATATAAAAATACTGCTAGAATCGTTTTTTTTTTGCTGATTCCGAACCAATAGTAAGTAAATAACTCTATTTCGAAAAAAAAATGTGAGATACGTCTTTTTAGGGTTCCGTACCTCGAAAGGTAAAAAATGGAACCCTTATAGGATCACTCGTGTGTCTGTCTGTCTGTCTGTCCGTCTGTCACAGACAATTTGCTCCAAATCTAATGGACCGATTAAGTTGAAATTTGGTACACATGTATTTCTGTGATCTAAATATGGACGTGTAACGTAAATAAATAAATTTTTAATATGGGGATCAACTTTGGGGGGCAAGTAAGAAAATTAAAAATTGCAAACTGTACCGTGTGACATATCAAATAAAAGGGCTTACTGTAAGAGTCTCAAAAATTTTTTTATAATTTTAATATAAACCATTTTAAAGTTCATTAAGAAAATAAGTACTACCTATAGATTAAATTAGGAAAACCTATAAGAAGTCGATGGTCTTAAAACAACATGGTAAATCTCTCAATATTGTGCTTACATTTGTCCATAGTTAAACAGAAAGGATCCAACTCACATTAGGTGTAATGTGGTTTGGTTCTTTTTCGTTTAATTATGGACATTTGTAGTTGGAATGTATGGTAGAACATGTTTTTCAACTACAATGTTAAGTTTTCTTGGGATAAATTCGTCCGAACTACGGAACCCTTCATTGTGCGTGATCCGACATGCTCTTGACAGGTATTTTTTCCTTATGACGGCAAAATAGTCTGATTTAGTTTGACAATCAAAATTTTGGTGGAAAACGTCAAATTCAGATGGATAAATTCCATTTTCACTAATCTAATTACCATAATGAATCTTAGTGCTGTCAAACTGTCAAAAAACTATAACATGGTTAAATTGTGTCACTTTAGTCAATTTCAGAATGGGAAATCGCCATTTCACAGGAATAAACAAAATTGCAGTGATTTTTAATCTATGTAGTTTAGAGGCATTCGTGTCAAGATAATCGGCACCATTGACTGACGTCAATTATACTCGTATCTTGGAATAAATGAAGTACTAATTAATATGATCAAGGCCAGGTTTTCCGGTCCTGTGAGCCTTTGAAACGCTACCTCCACCTCCCCCAAATGCAGACCGACGTATTTATTTACGATGCACCGCCGACCATTTCGCGGAAAATCCATGCCACAGTGTAAAATATTTGCAGTTGATCAATAGTTAATTATTAGTTCAATTTCAATTTTTTCTACGTATTTACGGTGTATTAGATACAGTATATGGTGAACTAAAATTATTATTTAAATTTTTACATTATCAGATATACCGACATCGATTCGATACCGATATAATTATTATCGGCCCGATAATATTGGTGAATATCGATGACCATCGCGACACAAACAACCACAGTACCGACATCGACATCTCGAAGTCGGCAGTGCGAAAAAGTGTGTTCAAGTGAAAGAATGCCCGCTACCGTCACCCGGCGCTGTCTTCGCTGGTAGATATCGTGCCGTTATAAAGCGTTTAGTAGGTAGGTACTAAACGTACACGATTATCTGACTGCTGATATCGTGTCGATATCGGGTCAGTGTCGTTACTGGTTATTATGTTGTTTTGTAACAATCAACTAATTTTATTAATGAAAGAAACAAAACTTTTACATTTTGATATAGTCTTATGGGATAATTCGTAGATCGTACTCGGAAAAAACAGGACGTTTAGGCCTCTTCTGTCATTTATGGTTATAATAGTAATAATAAATATATCTATGGTTACGTGACTGATAATGGGAAATCCCGTGTGTACAATCTACCATTATATTTTTTTTTTTATAGTCTGTGTAGCTGGTGTCGTCAGGAATAAATTGTAAGAATCAATCAGTGTATCAGTATTTTGCCATTAAGTATTATAATATACAGGAACGCAGGCGTTTATTAATTTACTAAAAACGAAAACTTCGTGTTGTGGGTTGTTCGAAAGAGTTACCGTGGCCCTGGCACAGGCAACTGAAGGAACACGGGTGGGTTTTAGTCAGTAGAAGTCTGACACGCCCTCCCGCTCCACCCAGAGCGGGAGAAGTTATTTGATGATTTCCCATCCAAAAAAAAGGAGCTGCTTTTCACACAGACAACTCTACGTCGCTTGCTCCTGCTTCACCAGTCGTAACTCTCGTCACATTTTGGTTGCTGAGACCAAAACTACAAACAAATAGTATACAGGGAAGTTTTATATAAAGTGGCCATTGATATATAAAAAACCCAAGATGCACCGTCTCGAACAAATGCAAATTCAACCTTACGCGCATGATTTAAAGTTGTTTTTACAAAGCAATGTACAAAAAGCAATAAAAATTTTACGACCAAAGTTTGCGGGTAGGACAAGGCATGAAGTGGAGTCGAATATTTTTTATACTTTTTATTTTTTATACATTGACTTAGTATTTTAAGACTGTAAAATTTATATAAATGTGTGTTCTGAACATTTATTTTACGTACTTTTAACTGATCATAAATAGCTATCGCTCTATGAAGAGTACCGTTACAATCAATCTGCCTAGCCTTTTCCAAACTATGTTGGGGTCAGCTTCCAGTCTAACCGGATGCAGCTGAATACCAGTATTTTAGATGGAGCGACTGCCTATCTGACCTCCACAACTCAGTTACTGGGTAATACGATACCCCTTGGTAAGACTGGTTGTCAGACTTTCGGGCTTCTGACAACCCGTAACGACTGTCAAAGATCCTCGAATGATAGCCGGGACCAACGGCTTAACGTGCTTTCCGAGGCACGGAGGAATCTCGGTATGAAAAGATGGTCACCCCCATCCACAGACCAACCCCGGCAAGCGTAGCTTAACCTGCTGGATCGACCCGTGCGGCTGTTATTACTTAGCTACGAGCTCCTTCATGAAGAGTACCGTTATGTATCTCCGAAATTCATCATCAGATCATGATTATTTTCATACAGGCACAATCGAAGACTATATTATTACAAAGAAATTAAAAAGAGTTTGCTATTTGCAATTTGGCCCATAAAACAAATAATCGATATACAAACATGTTTAACAAAATCGTCGATTTGATGTCCTCTTCTCCTTTTGAAAGTCGGTTACAAACTATAAATATATATATTATAATTAATAAATACTAATTAAAAACTAAATACAAAAAGTACAAAAGTTAACTTATTGATTTAAAAAATAAACATAACAAAAAATCGACTCCATTGAATAAGAACAGGGTCAATTAATATTATTAAAAACTAGTTAAAACGAGGTTGTAATGCATTGATCTTTTACTGAAAAAGCGGCCATTGGAATTTGGAGTGAAGTTTTAAGACATATTAAATCAAAATCACATATTGCTCCCTATATTCAACAAATCAATAAACTGTTTAATTACCAAAAGTACGATATCCCATCCTTTTTTTAGCGTCCTTGACGCAATGTTTTTACAACTTTTCATTGACCACTTCGCCATTTTTAACGTGCGTGCAGTGACGCGAGCGACGCAATTCTATTTGAAATGAGTTCACAAGCTTAAAATGTGCACTCTTTTATTACGGACGATTTTGAGACGCTGAGTTTGTATCTTAGGTTTTTAATATATCAATGAATATGGCTGTTATTTTAGTATACCTATTGTGGTGTCTTACGACTTACTAAATACAATATAACACTTGTTTGAAACAGTTTTTTTTTTTGTATATTGTTTATATAAGTATACAACCGTCAACCAGATAAATTGTATATTATGTGTAATTAATGTAAGATATGACAGTAGCGAAGACAGTTCAATGGAGAGTGATTAAAGTAACTTGGATGAATCTGATTAGAAAATCTTAGGAAAATATGTTTTATTAAAACTTCTTCATAAACTACGATAGAATATTTTGTTTAACTCGCGCTTGATTACAATTTTATCGATAATAGTTTATAATGTGTCTAACACTATTTTAAGATGATAAACGTCATCATATCGCATATAAATAATCACATTTTCGAAATCAATATTATGAATTAAAACTATAATATAATTAAGAGATAATTTCTGTGAGAATATGTTCTTCTTTTTTTTATTTTTTTCTAAAAACGGCATTGTGAGCGAATTTTAAAAATTCTGACACAGGTCCACCCTCGATGACAACCCGCAGCGAGCTGATTTAGCCCGATTACTAATATTGAGTTTATTATTAAAAAAAAAATAATAACCACTTATATAAAAATATGCATTACCCAGCGGTAGAAAATATTAAAACCTATCTTTTGATATATTACTTACATAGTTTTGTAATAGAATTTTACACTAAGAAATACGTTCGAAATGTCGATTTAGTGTCATCTTTGCAATTCTTTTTTTATCGAGCCAATTATTAGTAATCATGTTTCCGTCTTTACCCAGCGCTTGACCGTATGTTCAGTTTTCTTAAAATGATTTTTATTTTGCGCAATGTTTACATCAGTTAGATATATACGTAAATAGGTTCAAAAAACTACTACCACCTCCCCTTAAGTAATCCAGTCTAACAACATGGGCTAGATCTAGTGACCCCGTATTCGTATTTTACCTTGAAACCAGTTTACAAGAGATTCATATCGGCTTATGTAATTACGGCCATCAAATTGCATAAATAGTAGGTAACCAATTTACGTAGGAATTATACAACATTCTAAATCTCAGAAAGCTTTTCATACCGTTAAAGATTATATTGAGGACAAAAAGGCTTAGGTCGAGCTGCTCCAAATTTTCTTTTTTCTCTTTTTTATTTTTGCATACTGAATGTTGACATGAATATTTACTTTGTAAAGTATTACATTATTTTAATTATTGTGAATGTGAAGAGTATGTAGGTTATTGCTTTTTTGTTTGTTTAATTTTGCTCTCAGTTATTTATGCGGCCTACCCAAATGTCCTTTCTTTGCTATTGTTCGTCGAATCGTTGAGTTCTGAGTTGAGCTGCGCGATTTTTTTTTTTTTTTTATTTGTGATGGGTTTGCTCTTGACTCTAGTCTAGGTCAGAGGTGACAGATACAAAGTCGACGATGGAGTGAGCTTACCCAGAAGAAGCCTGTTCACTCTCACTTTGAAGAGATTAGGGTTGTATACGTTCGGAAACACAGACGCAGGTAGTGAGTTCCACTCTTTTGCTGTGCGCATTATAAAAGACATTTGGAAGCGCTTAGTGCGAATTGGTGGAATAGCAACCAGGTAGGGATGGTAACTGGCAGTGCGTCTAGATGTCCGGTGGTAGAAGGGGGCCGGTGGAATGAGGTCGTGGAGTTCTCGGGCACACTCTCCGAAGTACAATCTGTAGAAGACCGACAAGCAGGCAACCTTGCGGCGATGAGCCAAGCTATGAAGCTTGACATCCACCAGTTTTACGCCGCCAATGAGCCTCTTAGCTCTGCGTTCCACCGAGTCAAGCGCGGCTAGTTGGTACTTAGCTGATCCATCCCAAAGGTGACTGCAATACTCCATGCAGGATCGGACTTGCGCTTTGTAAAGGGTTAAAAGCTGTCCAGGCGTAAAGTATCGCTTCACCCTATTTAGGATGCCCAGTTTCTTGGCCGCAGTTTGGGCCTTGTACTCGATGGTGGCGCCAAAGTTGAGACCAGATGTCAACTCCATGCCTAGGAGTCAAGTCGATCAGTTACAGGAACAGATGTACCCCGAAAAGTAGGAGTTTGGGCGAAACGACTCTTTTTAGCGGTAAAAAGACACGCCTGCGTTTTGGTGGCGTTAAAAGAGACCAGATTATCATCACCCCACTGGGAGACAAAGCTTAAGGTCAAATCTGTCCGCTCTACTGTGGCCTCTCTCAAGGAACGAACTTCGGCCCCGCTGGTTTTTGCACTGGACAAGTATCTCTCTGAAACTGTACTGTCATCTGCGTACCCAACAATACCAGGCCTAAGCAGGTCATTGATGTGCAGCAGGAAAAGAGTTGCAGAGAGAACAGACCCCTGAGGAACTCCGGCATCAATAGCCATAAGGTCAGAAGAGCAGCCATCAACAACTACTCTAATCGACCGTTCACTAAGGAAATCTGATATCCAGCTACAAAAATCAGCCCTGCTTCCTGCTTATGGCATCCCATGCCATAAGCAGGAAGCAGGGGTCGACTATTTTCGGACTAGTTATGACTAGATTCGGACTAGTCGAACAAGTCTCGGTCTGGCCACGACTGGCTTCTAACTAGTCACGACTAGTTTCGGACTAGTCTATTAGGAAATCCTGGGACTGAACTAGGCTAATCCCAGGATTTTTGGGACAACTCGAACTAGGTTTAATTGTATTTCATTACGCCTTGACTATAAAGCTTATCTAGATTTTATTAAGGGCATTTTATTTTGACAAATAAACCAACAAATCAAGATTACTACAACACAGCGTACCCCTGTTTGCTTCAAGCCAATAGGTACTGTTGAGGTAAGTCCCTAAAAAGCCAAAGGGGGTTTCCCCTTTGGCTTTCCTGTTCCTACACAGGTTGTGATTAGGAAGCAAATAAAGAGTATATTTAAAATAATAAATATACAAGATAACAATGAAAAGGAATAAAAGATTATAGTGTATGGGATTAAACACGGTCAATAGGGATGATGCCTGGATAAAAAAAAAGAAATTCTATTTAGTCCGTCAGTCAGACAATAAAAAAATAATAGATACGTATTTTTTGCTTTATCATATTAATAAAAAATAACTTAGATAACTCGCATTAAAGTTCGAGAGTGGGGGCTTGCTACGTCACTTCTACGTATCAAATCTACCAAGACGTGACGTCATGACACATTTTAACTCAATGTATCGCCGTAATCTTTTAATTACGTAGAAAAAGAAAAATACGTGTCCAATATATTTTAATAATCTACATGACGGACAAAAAAACATTTTTTAGTCATCATCCCTATTACGAACTGAGGTGCGTTTATTGTATCAATCCATGCTGAATGCAACTGTGGGTAGAATACAAACATTCGTGTATACATGACACTTTTCTCCCCTTGTAGTTAACAACTAAATCTTATTACATAATCTGTTTATTTTATTCTAACTAATTTAATAACAACACAAGAACCTTGACTGAAATTACCAAATGTCTACTTAATTTTTTTACCATCTGTCTACCTACTTAATTTTGAAGTTAACAATAATGAATTAACTTATTTACATTTCATACAATAGACAAATTATGTTATTCTCTTAGAATATTTTTTTAAGTTACATAAATTATAACATGGTAGTACCAATTAAACCAACAACTTAATCGTTATCACTAAACAATAAATCGCTGCTTGTCATGAATACCCGCACAAACCAAAATTTTGAAAATACTGGTTTATACACAACCAAATGCAAAATAGTCCTTATTTCATGGTCAGTGAGACTCACATTCATAACGGCAAAACCGCCGGTTTGCCGATGCCGAATGTGAGTCTTACTGACCATGAAATAAGGACTATTTTGCATTTGACTGTGTTATAAACCAGTATTTTCAAAATTTTGGTTTGTGCATGAAGAAACATAATGCTAATGAGTACATATATACTTGCTCACGCATTAGTAAACAATACAATAATATCTTCTTGTAGTTTAGTTTATTATAGTTTATTAATTAACATTTCTGTTTACACGTGGTCGTAAAATCATTTTGTGAGGACTATATGTCCGTTGTCGTTGTAATATTAGTAGTAGTATTTTGATCGGGTATATTTACTTCAGGCTGTGACTGTACGACGCTTGCGGCTCCGGACATCCCAGCAGTGCCGACATCATCGTACCCTAATTCACACAGTTGTGGTGGATATACACCTTTGTCATGTGTAGAAAAATCTTTTGTTGGAGTGGACCAATGCTCATCGTTTTTCTCATCAATATCAACTTTACTGTGACTAGTGTTTTCCTGCACCTGTGTGTCATTTAAATTAACACCTGACCAAGACTGCCTCGACCTTTTGGTGGTTTTATTTAAGATCTGATCTACGTGACGGTTATGAATACGACCGTCGTCTAATGTCTTGACTTTATAAGAAAGAGGACCTGTTCTATTAACAACAATACCTTCTTTCCACTTATGAGGACTGCTGCCCGAGTAATTTCTAACTAACACAGAGTCACCGGGCACTGCCTCACGCATGACGCCGCCGTGCCTAGTCTCTTGTTCAGTCTGCCTGTCGCGAACCAGGTCCTCGGTACAAGGCCGCAGCAGATCTAGCCTACCACGTAAGCGGTGTCCTAACAAGGCCACCGCTGACTTCTTTTGCGTTGTTGAATGTTCTGTATTTCTGTATGAAAACAAGAATTTACACAAAGCGGCATTGTAGTCTTCGTTCGCAACGGTTGCTTTTTTGAGTACTTGTTTAACTTGACGCACCACGTTTTCCGCGGCTCCATTACTTGATGGATGGTAAGCTGCTACTAAAACACGTCTGACCCCGTTTTTATTCAAGTATGAGAGATATTCTGCTGAAGAAAAATGTGGCCCATTGTCACTGACTATGCTTTTTGGCAATCCAAACCTAGCAAATATTTTACGTAAACAAGCTATGACAGTCGATGCTGACGTACTGGGTAAACATTCAACTTCTAACCACTTAGAATGCGCGTATGATGACGCGCATTTAAACGTGTCCAAGGTTCCGAAAGATGATGATCAGGATTACAAACACATGACGACCCAAGACGACATAATTATGCCACAACTGCTATTGACCCTGAACGAAAAGTTACAGGGCCTCAAGTCTGCTATTACAATAGTGTCAGAATGGTCTGTCATTGATTTCATAATTGTTGATTTTGACAAGTTTTGTAATCTACTAATATAATGGCGTCATTATGACTTTCCAATGGTCAACCACTGACAATCCATTGAAAGAAATGGCTTAAAATTGTAATCTCTTACATAATGTTAAAAACAATGTTACTAACCATGTATGAGTTGGCTCGAAATAAAGTTTATTCTATTCTATTCTATTCTATAATGACAAATGAAAGACTGACGTATGCGGTAATCTGCTAAAATTTTGACAGTTCCTTTGATCAGTACCATGATTCTATTACGAGACCACTGACCTACCAATGATCGACCATTATGAATTTAGCAGATTACGAACTTTTAGCAAAATGACAATGTGATCGTGTTGGAATGACGAATTAATAAAAAATAGCAGACCAGACTTGGGGCCCTGCTACCTTGTAGAAATTGATAAGAGTATGGAATCTCCAGTCTAGTCACGACTAGTTTCGGAATAGCCACGACTAGTTTCGAACTAGCCACTACCCGCTTCTGACTAGTTTTGGATTAATTTCGATTTAGTCATGACTACTTTCGGACTTGCCACGACTAGTTTCGGACTAGTCATGACTCGCTTTGAACTTGTTGCGGACTAGTATTGGAACAGTGACGCCTCGTTTCTAAATTGACGGAATTGCTTTTAGAATTCAGATGCCGTCTGGTTCTACTGCAGCCGAGATACGTGACAGTAATTATCTGTTAGTAACTATAATTATGCTCCCAGTTTATCAATTTGCAATATCTTTATTATTATTGCAATATCTATCCACTCACCAGATACGAATGTAAAAAAAGGTATCAAATTGGCTTCAGAATAAACCATATGATGAAACTGAAAACCTCCTTAAATTATCAACACTATAATGGGAACCTATACCCTACATTACCGTACACCTCAATCACGTACACGCATACTCACTCACATAATTACGCACACACACACACACACACACACACACACACACACACACACACACACACACACACACACATTACACAATCCCACATTCATACTTATACAGTTACCCTTTTTAATAAAATAGTTACATTTTGTGTTTATTTTTATTTTCTTCTCTTTTCACAATACTAACGGATAATTATAATTATTATATGTATAACATCAATCACGTGAACACGTTCCGCTCAGTAGCTATGTATAAAATCGTAATGGATTAATAAATGCGAGGGCCCTGGTACCCTTAACACAAGTTTAATCTTAATTTGGGTACCACAGTTCAACAAAACTAGCATTTAAATAGTCTTATGTATTATTATTATCTCCTTTATTTATTTTTTAACTTATTTTATTACATTTTTAAATATTTTTATAAAAAAGATTAAAAAAAAACATACAAAAATAGTGATCCGCCGGTAGCGGGAGCAGGGTCCAAGCTACCGGTGGTTAGGGCCCCAGAGACAGGAACCTCCTCACAATACGCGCCGTATCAAGGAGGACTGCCTTCTGAATCAGGCCCTTCACCCAGCCACCCAACGAGAGCCTCTTGAGATGTTGGTCGAGGCTCTTAGCAATAAGGCCATTGACCGTAACGACTATCGGCACAATGATTGCCGAGTCCACATTCCACATAGCGACAACCTCGTGGGCTAAGTCGAGATACTTCAATTGTTTCTCCTTCTCAGCCTTCACGAGGTTCTCGTCATACGGGATAGTGACATCGATTATCATCGTGCGGCGCACTAATCGATCTATTACCACTATATCAGGCTTATTGGCTACAATAGTCCTGTCAGTGATAATAGATCGATCCCAGTATAACGTGACATGGTCATTCTCGAGAACTGGGTCGGGCACATACCTGTAATAGGGTACCTCAGAGTCCACAAGGCCGTATTTCAGAGCAAGTTGCTGATGGATAATCCTGGCCACTTGGTTATGCCTGTGCAAATACTCGCCGTTAGCCAAACGAGAACACCCAGAGGTAATATGTCTGATAGACTCACCGGGACAATGGCATGCCCGACATATGTTGATCGTCCCGTCTTTCATTATATACTTCCGGTAGTTATTCGTTAGCATAACTTCATCCATAATCGCACAGACCGAACCTTCGGTTTCCCCAAAGAGGTCACCGAAGCGTAGCCAGGCCACGGACGCTAAGAAATCTACGTCGGGCCCATGAAGGGCTCGGAAAAAGCGTCCGTGGAGCTCTTTGCTTTGCTATACTTCCTTGCGGTCGTTAGTACTAAGCACCACAGGTTAGCGCCAGTTCTGTTTAGCCAAGGACAACGGGGTGAGTCCCTTGTCGACTGCAACCACATCTCGGTGCATACCCACGTCAGCCTTGAGAAAATATTCTCTGAGACTGCACACCTCGCGGTTGTGGAGGGTCATAGCATTTAAAAAACCTCGACCCCCACACTTCCTCGGAATGTACAGCCTCATGACAGATGAACGTGGGTGATGCATCCGGTTTGCGGTCAGCAGTGACCGGACTCTCTTATCAAGGGCGTCTAGTTCCGTCTGGGTCCACTTGAGTATGCCAAAGGAGTACATCAGGACCGGCATGACCCAACCGTTAAAGGCGCGCACCTTGTTGCCACCTGACAAAGAACTATTAAGTACCTTTTTCAGGCGACCGAAGAAGCGCTCCTGCAGCGATTTTTTCATGTCAGGTCCGTTAATGTCTAACCCCTCTGACATACCCAGGTATTTGTAGGTATCAGTTGCGGAGAGTGATCTCAGGTTTATAGAATCTGAGAGTTGTAGTCCCTCAGATTCCACAATCCCGCCACGCTCTACATGCATGACTGCACATTTATCTACACCAAATTCCATCCTGATGGAATCACTAAAAGTTTTAGTTACTTTTAGTGACTCCAGCAGTCGCAATTTGTTGGTGGCAAACAGTTTCAGATCATCCATATAAAGCAGGTGGGATATTACCTGACCCCCTCTCCGCAAAGGATAGCCCAGCCCTGTACCCTATAGCAGAGTGCTAAGAGGGTTCAAGGCTAAACAAAACCACAGTGGACTCAGACTGTCGCCCTTATTATTATTATTATTATCTATTTATTTATTTATTTATTTATTTGGGACAAACAAACAGTAACACATTATATCTGCGCAAGTAATATAAACAAAGATATTATATAAATGTGAAACTCACAACGTTATCCACAGCATATACAATTCATATAACCTTACTAATGAACAATCTATGCGAGTAAGACTACAAGACTGTTCAAATAACTATACATCGGAATCCTTAAGTTTCTTAATCAAAGTAGAACGAAATCTATTTGCTGACACTGAGAATAAATCTAATTCTGTAGTTTCTGAACAAAAATCATTATAGTTTTTGCACAAGCGACGTAGAGGCGCCCGCAAACCAGCATTGGTGCGGCAATGGGACACAGCAAAAAGAGGACGTGCGCGCACCTCTCGTCTAATAACAGTTCTTGGGACATAGTAGCATATTTTATTAGTAATCTCAGAGCAATTATACCTGTTATAGCATAAATCGAAAAGAAACATAATTTCTAGATATAAACGTCTAGACTTCAGGCTCATTAGATTATATTTATTGAGCAGATTTTTATAGGTTGGGAAATTGTGGGAGCACCTATAGTGCATCGATCTGAGGAATTTGCGCTGCACTTTTTCTAGCATCTCAACATACTTATTATCAAACGTCCATTACGTCTAATTACCTCGTATGTTTAATTAAATTCTTAGATGACGCATTACAGTTTTCGTTATCCGAAGCGAAGCACATGCTTCACAAGGACACTGAACGAGACAATAGATTTTTTATTAGCACTGTTTGCCTCTGCGTCCCCCAAGGGCTGACTAGTAGAACATGCCTGTGGCATTAAGTCCGCCTCTGTACATATTTTGTGCTTCAAGTATTAAATAAATATTATTATGAATTTTATTTTGTTTTAGTGTAATTTTTGTATGTACGATTAGATTTAACTAATTGATTGACTTATTAATATGTAATATTGACATTGAATATTTAATTTAATCTTTATAATTACTATATATCTTCATTTCTATTGTTTTTGCTATTAATTCAATTATATTGTTTTGTTTTGTTAATTTTTATATGTGTAGCTGACTATTTCATTACTATTATGCTTTATGGATTGATTCTGAATTAAACGTTTTATTATTATTATTATTATGGGCGTTTAGTGTCCTTGGAAGCGTTAATTATTTCAATTACAACCGACCAAGTGCGTGTCAGACTACGCTAATGAAGGGTTCCGTAGTTGGGATGAATCCCAAGAACAAACTTAACACTGTAGTTGAAAAACATGTTCTCCCATACATTCCAACTGCAAATGTAAGTTTGTACACACAATATTAGATTAGATATTTACAATGTGGTTTTAAGACCATAGACTTCTTATAAGTTATCCTGTAATCTTTAGGGATTGAACTCTTTTCTTTATTGTTTTCAAAATTTTAGTCTCAGTACTTTCGGAGATAATGGAATGGTAAATTTTCGTCTACTTTATTAAATAACTATTTTAAATCATATAAAAAATATATTTGAGACCCTCACAGAAAGCCCTTTCATTTTATATGTCACACGGTACAGTTTGCAAAACTTTTATTTTTTATTTTCTTATTTGCCCCCCAAACTTGACCTCCATATTCCAAAATCAATTATTTACGTTACACGTCCGTGTTTGGATCATAGAAATACATACGTGTACCAAATTTCAACTTAATCAGTCCAGATCCTACAAGGGTTCCGTTTTGTTTTTAGGTACGGAACCCTAAAACATAATTACAATTATAATCACATAAGATCATGTTTTATCAACACACAAATTGTTTCAAGATGTTTGTAAAAACATAATGTGAAGTGTGACGGCTATTATTAATCCTATCGAGCTGCTTTGCTCTCATGGAAACAGGTGATACAGGTTTATAAGCATTTTTTATTTCACCTTTTCATTTAATTAACCGAATTAATTAAAAAGCTACCTTAGTAACAGTAGAGTAAGCTATAATCGTGAGTATCCGAATCGAATCGCAACCCGTGAAATACTTAGCTATAATTGAGTAGCTCCTTAGAAGTTTTTTGACAGGCCAGCTGGCGTGGTTGGTTAAGATACCGCCTATCAAGCCGCAGGTCGTGGTTCGATTCCCATCCAGGACAAACATTTGTGTGCATGAACATGTCTGTTTGTCCTGAGTCTGGGTGTAATTATATATATAAGTATGTATTTACAAAAAAAAAGTAGTGTATCAGTTATCTGGTTTCCATACTACAAGCTTTGCTTAGTTTGGGATCAGATGAACGTGTGTGGAATGTCCCAGGATATTATTATTATTATTATAGTTCCGATGGCCATCCGTGGTCTTCATCATCAGTTCCACTTTACCATATGATGCTTTCCGAGCGCAAATGCACGAGTTACTATAAAAAATACCCAAATCATTATAGATGTGCCTATAAAATTTGAGGGTTTCCCTCGATTTCCATGGAATCCTCTCATTAGATTCTGACTTGGTGGCAATGGGACCACCTCGAGAGCATACCTTTTCTAACAAAAACAATAATTTTGCAAATACATACATAAACAAAATATATAAACATCCGAATTGAGAATCTCCTCCTATTTTGAAGTTGGTTAAAAAACAATAAGCATAAAGACTATACTGTTGTTAGCTCGCGGCTAAGTAATAACAGCCGCACGGGTCGATCCATCAGGTTAAGCTACGCTTGCTGGGGTTGGTCCGTGGATGGGTGACCATCTTTGCGTACCGAGACTCCTCCGTGCCTCGAAAAGCACGTTAAGCCGTTGGTCTCGGCTGTCATTCTAGGATCTTTGACAGTCGTTACGGGTCGTCAGAAGCCCGAAAGTCTGACAACCAGTCTTACCAAGGGGTATCGTATTACCCAGTAACTGGGTTGTGGAGGTCAGATAGGTAGTTGCTCCATGTAAAATACTGGTATTCAGCTACATCCGGTTAGACTGGAAGCCGACCCCAACATAGTTGGGAAAAGGCTAGGCAGAATGAAGGGGAATGTGATTTCTTTTATTTGTCTTAAGTAAGTGAAGTACCTAGAAAATAACATTAGCCTGATTGTGATATTAATAATACGTTATTACTTAGTTTTCTAAAATTAATATGATAATAAAAGTACTGCCAATTTTTAACGATATGTTTTACTAGCTTTTGCCAGCGGCTTCGCCCGCGTGGATGTTCAAAACTATCCCACGGGAACCGTACATTTTTCCGGGATAAAAAGTATTATATATGCTATTCCAGAATATAATCTATCTCTGTGCTAAATTTCATCCATATCAGTTCAGCCGTTCTGGCGTGATTGACTAACAAACATCCAAACATCTTCACAAACTTTCACATTTATAATATTAGTAGGGTTATACACCCCATCACTAGCAGCTACCGCAACGTAGGTGCTCTAAAGGGAATAAAGTTGAATAATTTTTATTGTTCCCCTTTGAGCACCACGTTAAAATATTGATTGATGCTCAAATGGGAATGCCTTTGGTGCTCAATGCCTACATAGGTGCTCCAAAAATAGGTGTTCAAACGGGAATAATTCCCATACATGATTATCTAATTAATGTAAACAAGATATTGTAAATCTAATTTTTAAAAGTATCTTTGGAGTTGGTTGCCCATACGAAACTTGTGGAAGGAGCTACTAGGTTCAATTCTTTTTCCTTTTAATTGTGACATTCTAAAGTGCCTTGTATTTGAAGTAAAGATTTAGAAGAAACTTTGACTTCCTACCCGATGTTTTATCACCACCACCAACCATCCACAAACACCATTTCTTATTTATTTTGTAGGTACTATATAGCGACCCACGCCAGGGGCTGCAGGCTCGACTTACATAGCGATCGCCTTACGACCGAATTCGATCGCAAAGTTCTGATGGGGTCCCAAGACGGTCAAAATTGATGGATAAGCACGAAAACATGGTTGAAATGACGTGCTTGTCAAGCAATCGCCCCAACATAGTTGGTAAAAGGCAGCTGATGACACATACTTAGTTTAGACAGAGAGACACAAAAAGCTACTTCAATTTATAATCATTATGTATAGATTTGTCTTTTCTTCCGCAGCCCCTGACGATCATAATTCTGATCATAGCAGCAGCAGCAGGCGTCGGCATCGACAACACTGGTGAAGCTATATCAGGGCTGGTCCTCTTTTACATATTCCTCACATCAGCCATGGTATTCGGAGTCATATCTTCGTACTTTGTGGATTTGTATCCGACGTCTTATAGGTAAGCTGGTATTTATTTCATTATAAACACACACAGGGAAGAGTGGGAAGCTATTGGGGAGACCTTTGTGCAGCAGTGGAAATGAATAAAACAGTTTGAATAAAAAAAAAAAACGAAACACACTACGTATATAAGTTCAAAGTAGTTAATGTTCATGGGAATATTTGCCAAGTAAGAGAAAATCCAGACTGAGCTCCCACTGAGAAATTTTGAATGGATCGTATACACGAACCGGGGATCAAACCCCAAGCTCGCTAATCGCGCTGGCAACTACTAGTCGACCAAGTAGTCGTAACTACTAGTCGACCTAGTAGTCGCAACTACTAAACATCCTAGTAGGCGCAACTACTAGTCGACCTAGTAGTCGCAACTACTAAACATCCTAGTAGTCGCCACTACTAGTCGACCTAGTGGTCGCAACTACTAGTCGACCTAGTGGTCGCAACTACTAGTCGACCTAGTGGTCGCAACTACTAGTCGACCTAGTAGTCGCAACTACTAGTCACCCTAGTAGACGCAACTACTAATCGACCTAGTAGTCGTAACTACTAGTCATCCTAGTAGTCGCAACTACTAGTCGACCTAGTAGTCGCAACTACTAGTCGACCTAGTAGTCGCAACTACTAGTCACCCTAGTAGACGCAACTACTAGTCGACCTAGTAGTCGCAACTACTAGTCATCCTAGTAGACGCAACTACTAGTCATCCTAGTAGTCGCAACTACTAGTCGACCTAGTAGTCGCAACTACTAGTCACCCTAGTAGACGCAACTACTAGTCGACCTAGTAGTCGCAACTACTAGTCATCCTAGTAGACGCAACTATTAGTCGACCTAGTAGTCCCAACTACTAGTCATCCTAGTAGTCGCCACTACTAGTCGATCTAGTGGTCGCAACTACTAGTCGACCTAGTGGTCGCAACTACTAGTCGACCTAGTAGTCGCAACTACTAGTCACCCTAGTAGACGCAACTACTAGTCGACCTAGTAGTCGCAACTACTAGTCATCCTAGTAGTCGCAACTACTAGTCGACCTAGTAGTCGCAACTACTAGTCGACCTAGTAGTCGCAACTACTAGTCATCCTAGTAGACGCAACTACTAGTCGACCTAGTAGTCGCAACTACTAGTCATCCTAGTAGTCGCAACTACTAGTCATCCTAGTAGTCGCAACTACTAGTCGACCTAGTGGTCGCAACTACTAGTCGACCTAGTAGTCGCAACTATTAGTCGACCTAGTGGTCGCAAGTACGAGTCGACCTTAGTAGTCGTAACTACTAGTCGATCTCTTTTTATCTACTTTTAGGCCTTTATTAAATGTTAACAGATCTGGCTTTTATGGTTATGACTAGGCGGGACTGAATATGAATATTTTGCAATGCGTCGGTAGCAAAACTGCTATATGAGAATTTATAGCCGTGGTCAGAAGCCAAAGGGCTTTCGACAAGGTAGGTTGCAAGGCTGACCGTAGGTACCAGGTACAGGGTGCACGCGAGGTAGCCATAAGTATCATCGCCTTCTTTAACAATTCTTATCGTGGGAGCTAACTCAAAAGAGGCGTAAACCATGGAGTTCATAGTTAATATGCAAGTTTGGCCTAATTGGTTTTAATTGAAATAAATCACCGTCAACTTGAGATATCTGACGATGGGTCAATATAAGCTGGTTAATTTTGCTTTGAAAGAAGTTTTAACAATGAGGCGAATTCTTTAACAAAATTAAATAATAATTAATTAATGCGTTAGTAAAATAAGTTCTACACGATATCTATTTTTGTTTATAACTTCCTACATGCGAACAATGCGCAGACATCACTTAATTTTTTAAACTATTACCTACCTACTTGTTAATTACCCAATGGTGATGTTTATATCCACAATGTAAATATGTTCTTGTTATTTCTTGTTTACTAATTAAGCAGCCAGCTAGAAACACCACAAATAATCTTTAAATAACATAATCTTAAAATAATTGACTATTGTTATAATTCCACTAAACAAACAAAGCAGGTTATATTATTATAATATGCGATAATACACATACATATAGCCGTTCTCACACATACAGGAGAATACAGCTAATATCATAAATAAGTATACTTGTCAACGGCAATTTCAAAGCAATAAAGCCAAGGTGATGAAAATCAAGCTTCGTTTCCTGATGACCTGGTATGTTCTTGCACTATCTGTGAACCTAAGAACCTGATGGTAATGTGGGGATACCTCGACCACACCTCGACAAAACGGCTGAAGGGTGTTTGAAACTGTATCGCAGACTATGTCCTTCCTATCCTCCTTTCCTTATCTTTCCTGCCCTCTCAAAACCTGCCATCAGCGATGCTGTGGAAGTGGCTAAGTATAATTGAGTTAGTAAAACAGTACCATCGACACGAATTAGATAATGTTGACATAGAAAAGTCTTTTCAGCGCAACTTTAAACCTAGACGCATAAGCTAACTAATGAAGCAGGTCGTTGACCTGATGACGTCATCACGTAGTTTGATCACGTTTCTGGTTTCCAGGGGTATGGTCGCCTGTTTAGGCATGATGGTGGCTAGGCTGAGTGCGTTCGCGGGTACCAACATTCTGAGCGGCGCCATGACCGACCACTGCTCGGTGGCTCTATACTCAGGAGCTGGTGTGGTACTCAGTAAGTATACTCATAAACCATCCCCGTTACGAGGTAAACAAAACAAAAAATATATATTCAAATCGGTCGAGCCATTTTTGAGTTTTTGCGAGACTAATGCACGGCAATTGATTTATATATATATATATCGACGCAAGAAAGCATTCTTGTAGTATCTCGAAAAGTTGAACTTTACATCAGAGCCAAAAAACTATTTCAAAAATTCATAACTCCTAAACTAGCTGAATCGGAGAGGTCATTTTTGGAACACGTACTTCTTATAATTAAATTTATCAGATGCTACTGATGACAGCATTCTAAAGTGAGTCTAACATGCGTTTTATAATAGTTACAGCGTTGGTATTTCAAATTCGAGCAGCAATTTTGCTGCATCTTGATAATATTGAAAAATAGTTTTATATTATTTTATGGTATTTACAGTATTTTGAAGTTCGTTTTGTTAAAAAAGTTTAGAAAAGTCCGTCCGTCACAGTATTTCTTTTCTGATTTATAATGTTGCAAAAAATTGCCATTTCTAGAGATACGACAAATTCGCTTTCCAGAGTCAATACACATATTTAGAAGTATAAGTGTATAAGTCGATGGTCCCTATTAACAATGGTTCTGCAAAAAGACTACTGTTTAGTCCCTACTGAACAGTGGTCTTTTTGCAGAACTGACATTGTTAATATCATAAAGATTTTTTTTTATCGACAGTGAAGAATTTTTTTTTTTTATATTGTAATTCGATTTATGTAAAAAAGTGAATATTGGTAAAAATGTATATCCGACATTGTTGATAGGGACCATCGAAGTGCTGTGCACACTATTTAGTGATAGGTTCGCTGTAGTACCTACTTAAATTTAGTGATAAGTTCGTTGAAGTACCTACTTACATTTAGTGATAAGTGCGTTGTAGTACCTACTTACATTTAGTGATAAGTTCGTTGTAGTACCTACTTACATTTAGTGATAAGTGCGCTGTAGTACCTACTTACATTTAGTGATAAGTTCGTTGTAGTACCTACTTACATTTAGTGATAAGTTCTTTGTAGTACCTACTTACATTTAGTGATAGGTTCGCTGTAGTACCTACTTACATTTAGTGATAAGTTCGTTGTAGTACCTACTTACATTTAGTGATAAGTTCGTTGTAGTACCTACTTACATTTAGTGATAGGTTCGCTGTAGTACCTACTTACATTTAGTGATAAGTTCGTTGTAGTACCTACTTACATTTAGTGATAAGTTCGTTGTAATACCTACTTACATTTAGTGATAAGTTAGCTGTAGTACCTACTTACATTTAGTGATAAGTGCGCTGTAGTACCTACTTACATTTAGTGATAAGTTCGCTGTAGTACCTACTTACATTTAGTGATAAGTTCGCTGTAGTACCTACTTACATTTAGTGATAAGTTCGCTGTAGTACCTACTTACATTTAGTGATAAGTTCGCTGTAGTACCTACTTACATTTAGTGATAAGTTCGTTGTAGTACCTACTTACATTTAGTGATAAGTTCGCTGTAGTACCTACTTACATTTAGTGATAAGTTCGCTGTAGTACCTACTTACATTTAGTGATAAGTTCGCTGTAGTACCTACTTACATTTAGTGATAAGTTCGCTGTAGTACCTACTTACATTTAGTGATAAGTTCGCTGTAGTACCTACTTACTTTTAGTGATAAGTTCATTGTAGTACCTACTTACATTTAGTGATAAGTTCGTTGTAGTACCTACTTACATTTAGTGATAAGTTCGCTGTAGTACCTACTTACTTTTAGTGATAAGTTCGTTGTAGTACCTACTTACATTTAGTGATAAGTTCGTTGTAGTACCTACTTACATTTAGTGATAAGTTCGCTGTAGTACCTACTTACTTTTAGTGATAAGTTCGTTGTAGTACCTACTTACATTTAGTGATAAGTTCGCTGTAGTACCTACTTACATTTAGTGATAAGTTCGTTGTAGTACCTACTTACATTTAGTGATAAGTTCGCTGTAGTACCTACTTACATTTAGTGATAAGTTCGTTGTAGTACCTACTTACTTTTAGTGATAAGTTCGCTGTAGTACCTACTTACATTTAGGCTAAGCTCTCTGTTAATGTTTTTATGATCTAGTGATTGGAGTGCCATAATAAATAAATAGGTAAATAATAGAAAGACAAAATGAAATAAATACATACACACACACAAAATATCTTTGTCATGAGACAAGCCATAATGTATTTAGTTGAAGAAAAAAGACACTCACTCACTACCTGCGTCTTTCCGAGCGCATACAACCCTAATCTCTTCAAAGTGAGAGTGAACAAGCTTCTTCTGTGTAAGCTCACTCCATCGTCGACTTTGTTTAACCCATATCAAATAAAAAAAAAAAACAAAATAAAAAAAAAACAATCAACGCTGTGATGATTCTGCCAACTATTTTCAGTAATTAAAAAATAATAAGATTTTTTTCATAATTTGCAGGTGGCGCCGTCGCAGCATTCTTCTTGCCTTCAGACAGTTCAATACCCTCTTGATAGTAATAATTAATCTTCTTCAAATTACTTACTTAATGCTAAAATAAATGACAATATGAAGACAAACAAAGTGATTTATTTACCCAGAAAGACTGTTGAACTGAACAATTGTTTACATTTTTCACGTTCGCGTGGAATTCGTAAGACGCGCGTGGTGTCTTGAGAATTCCACGCGAACGAAGATACTAATATACGTATACTAAAATAACAGCCATAATAATATACGTATATACACTAGTGGCGGCTAGGACTACTGTTGAACAAGAGCTCCTTCTTTTATTTTTTCGTGGAGAAATGCTCATGCATACTGCACTACCACGGGGAGATAGTGCAATTATGTGGGACTCCAACCCACTAAAACTCCACGGTGTCCTCCTCTGCCGCTTGTAACAGGAACATGGGCATTCATTAGTACTCACCGTGAACCCGCCGCGGCTGTCCGTCACCGGACCTGCCTCTGGGGAGCACCCCCCAGCACCGGCGCACAAGAACACATTGCATGCCGTGACCACTTCATGGAACAAACCAGCACGTGGGCGCTAGACGACCCCGTGTGGGGTCCAGGGAGAGCGGCCAACGAAATACCGACACTCCTCCTCCCCTGCGGTCCCACCGCGTCCACCATCAGACGGTGGTGACCCCGTCAAGGCCGCAGGAGGTAGGGAGAGCGGGGCATCGCAATACCGGCACTCCTCTCCCGGCGTGGCCTCACCCTTACCCTCGGCCGCGATGCCTCCCATACGACATCGCAGCCCACCTCAGTTGCGATGTCGCTCAAGCGACCTACCTGTTGGCCGCTACGTCGTCGACTTCCTGGGAAAAGCCCTGACAAGCGGCCCCTCCTCGAGTTCCTGTTCGCCTCACCGTGGGTGACCAAGCCAGTGAGCCCCCCCGCCTTGACAATGCCGGAACCCATCGGGAGGTCAAGAGGTCCTGGGTTCGATTCCCGGTCAAGCAAACTGTTATTGGGTTTTCCAATCTGGAATTTCTCTGTAAAAGTCTGGATTTGTGCCGGTAGATGGCAGTAGGCTCGCTCGCTATTACACGGGACGTAAACATAACCGGCGACATGTGGGTGCACTATAGATACTCCTCTGTCTAACCCTTCGCGGAATACAGACGTGTTGTTTACATATTATTTTTATAACACTACCCTGTAACTACGTTTGTAGTTTTGGTCTCAGCGGAAAAAATATACAGAGAGTCAGGAGGTGACGCGGGAGCAAGCGACGTACATAAATCTGAACTAGATTCTGTAATATCACACTATGAAAACTTAGGTGATGCGGGCTTGAAGTGAGCTGTTAATAGTGGCAATCAAGGTGGTATTATATTATTTTAATTTATTGTGAATGTGAAGACTATGTAGATCATTGGTTTTTTGTTTGTTTTATTTTTTCTCTCAGTTATTTTTAATCATGGTCTAGCAGTTTGAGTAATTTATGCGGCCTACCCCAATGTCCTTTCTTTGGTTCGTCGATACGTTGAGCTCCTTAAGTTCTGAGTTGAGCTGCGCGATTACTGACAAATGCGTGCACTGACTGGACAGGTCCTCTCAATCTGTGTGGTTCTTTCCTCAAAAGACCATTTCAGACACCAATCTACATGGTCTTCACATGAAGTGACCAAGATTTTGTCTGGACTTTATAAGAGACTGTGACCTCTGAGTTTGTTTCGGCATTTCTTCTCAGAGTAGTCAGATAGGAAACGCCGACCTCATCTAGTTAAGGCTTGGCATTACGCCGTTGACCTCGCTCAAATGGGCGTTACCGCCGAGAATGCCCCGCGCACCCCCTCATTATAATTACGCGCGAAGCGATCACTAAATTATTCTATTTTGCACCGCTGACTGCCACAGAGCCATGACGCGCGACGCACGCATAGGTAGCCTGTTGCATATTTCAGAGCAGTGGTGCAGAACATTTTTAGGTAAAAACTTGTATGTTGTAGAAAAACAAATACAACACTTGTGTAAATTATTATATTTTTAGAAAATATATATTTTTAATGACTAAGAACTCATTGTAATATTACTAAAACAGAAAATGGGCGGCAGAATATAGATAGTTATTATTATTAGCTTTCCCCGCGACTTCGCTCATAAATAAAAGTGAATAAGTTTGTACCTAAAAGTACTACAAGTAGTTGTTTTAAGTACCTACTTCAAATATTAAAAAAAAAAAACGCAAAATAAATCAAGTGGAAAATCTGAGCAATACTTTGTGTATTGCTCAGATTTTCCACTTGATTTATTTTGCGTTTTTTTTTTGCCGGCCATGTGCTTGCACGAAGCTCAAATGCCATATTAGGTTCATGGGGTCCATGAACCACAATGCGTCCCATATGGTTTGTGGGCCCCATACGACCCGTGACCTCAGTTCAATTTATTATAAGTCACAAGCGGTCGTGGGCCCGGAACTTATTAGTTCAATAAGGCCGGCCACATACACAGACTGAATTCCGTTCCGAAATATCGATTCGGAATTTTCGAAGGCAGTAAATCCATACAAAATCAAGGATGTATCACACACGTACAGTAGTTCTTCGTTTATTTTGTATGGCTTTGCTGCTTTCGAAATTCCGAAATGATATTTCGAAACGGAATTACGACTGTATGTGGCAGGCCTAATCAATTATTCATTCTTTTTCTAATTGAGTTTTGGCAATACTTTCATTTTCTAGCCCATGTTTGACTGATTTGACGTGATCTATTAGGTTTTTATAAATTAAATTCTTCACCATATTAGCACAACTGATGTCATTGCGTTTTTTAATTACGTTACCGAAATTTGAAGCCGTCAGTTAATTTCTTCTTAGTTCGAGCCATTCACTTGACTCACTTTGAAGTATTGTACCTGTTTCAATTCTTATTCTTTCATCTTCATTCTTCTCTAAATTTTTCAAAAATATTCTTTTCGATTCCTGTAGCATTTCCTTTGACATATCGGGTTTCGCGCAATCCTGTCTATAATTGATGGAAGAGGCGTTTTGATTTTCCAATGTTCTTCTTTTCTTCTTTGTATATTTTTTAGGTCTTATCTGTCACTTTATTCTGTTCATTTCAAATTTATGTATTTGTCCTTTTGGACTTCTACCTACAATACATTTATGCAAGATGCTCAAAGGTTTTCTTGTGTTAAATGATAGAGCCGCAGTATTACATCTCATCTGATATTGATATTTTTGAGCAAAGTTTATCCTTTTGCCACCTATGAATTTAGCAACAACGCTATGATATCTCTCTACAGAGTTGCTGTCGACATCGTGCAAAAAATGCGTGAGTGTGCCGCTAGCTGTGATAATATTAATTTTATTTTTTGGCTCTGTGCCAAAAAATAAAATTGTATGAAAGTCTTTGTCAATAGCTTCTATTTCGCCTAGTTTGCCACAAAAGTATCCTTTGCACGTGGTATGTTGGCTAAAAGCATGTTCTGCAGCAAGCATTATATCAGCATGGAGTTGCATTGCATTATCAGTATGCTTGTATTTTGCAATTGCAGTTACTACTACTTTTCGCATGGTTAATATTCTTTTCTTTGTTAGGAGTTTTATGAATCGTATTAGAAATTTCGTGTCTGTTGTAAAACTCTGCAGTTTGTTGCAAAAAATCCTCAGCAAGTGGTTTCGGCATTCAATTTTTTCTATTGTTAAATTTTCGTACGGCCTTTCTTGCAAAAGCTTTGAATATGTGTTGGCGTCACCATCTGATATAATTCTGCCATATATCAAATTGTGCATTTCTATGCTTTTCTTAAATCCCTCGACAATAATCGTTGACTCCATGCCGGTAGATGGTCCTGTAAATAAAGACAAAAAGTATAATAATGTAGCTTTCAGTATACAAAACCTATATTACGGCTTTAGTTCTCTAATGGGTTACCTCTACCATTTTTATATAATAGATATTTAGTTTGATTTCAAAATAATAAGGCGAACCATTTACGTTTAGTTAATTTATAAAACAAACAAACAGCAATACGTTTCCACTTATAATATTACTAGGATTTTTATGTAAAACACATAAAATATTTACCTGTATAGTTTTTATAACAAATATGATTTGTTTGTCGAGATTCCTTTATTTTCTGCTGTAGCGCAAATGTAGCAGAACTTATTTTTGACAGCCATGAACAATATTTTTTTGCTACGTTTACCAAGTATGACTGCTGCTCCTGACAGTGAGGAGTAGTTTTTCTTGTATGATCTTTTTCCCCAATTATCGGTATTCCCTTTGCATTTACTTTACCCTCTTCAACGGCAGCACATCTTTCCTCTTCAGCAGCTTCGTTCAAAGATCTTAACGCTTCAGATTCCCACGTTTTGTTTACTATATCCATATGAAAGGTGAATCATTTTTGTGAGATCTCAGGAAGTCCTAGAGTTGACGTAATTTCCAGAAGTTGCGTATGTCCACATCCTGCTGCTATTGCCCCAGCTACGGCACATGTGTTTAAATTCATTTCTTCTGGGGTGTTGTCTCCCTCTATTATATAACTCATGTTACATAAAAGACATTTCAGTTTTAATTTATTCATTAAACCTGTCAAACGTTCAGATACGATTTCTATTGACTTTAAACCGCAGTCCAATGGTCCGTGGCTTGATATTTCTTGGAGTGATTTAAAAAAATGACTGATGTTTACAATACGTCTACCAATCGATAATTCTTCAGTTCCCCTAAAACAAAGTAAAATATAAAATTCAGTTGAAATACTGATGGCTTTAAAAAATATTGTAGCTTATATTGTATACGTTCATCCACGTTTACTTATAAAAGGGTTACGTTAATCCAATTTTAAAATATGTCATTTGATTTGCTTATAACTTTAGGGTCCTATGAAACTCGCCAACCTCGTTACTTTTCGACCCCTTGTAGTCCGAGAGTCGCAATCAGCAGGTTACATCCATGGGGTCCAAAGAGGATGGACAAAAAAAGTCCACATACTGTCGGAATTCCGTTTCGAAACATCGATTCGGAATTTTCGAATGCAGCAAATCCATGCAAGATCAAGGATCTATCACACACGTACAAGTAGTCCTCCGTTCGAAATTTTCTCCGATTCAAAATTACGCATGGTAGTCTGTGCGTGACTTTGTATGGGTTTGCTGCTTTCGGAATTCCGAAACGATATTTCGAAATTAGGCCAGCCACATACAGTCGGAATTCCGTCCCGGAATTCCGACTGTATGTGGCTGGCCTAATTATTACCCTGTATTAGCAATCTGATTGCGATGAGTAATAATACAGGGTCAAATTAAATTAGCTAGCGAAACTCCGCAGACGTGATGGGTATCGATATCTAAATATGATAAACTAGTTAGCTGCGACACATATACAGGGTAAAATTAAATTAGCTAGCGAAACTCCGCAGACGTGATGGGTATAGATATCTAAACACGATAAACTAGTTAGCTGCGGCACATATTCAGGGTCAAATTAAATTAGCTAGCGAAACTCCGGCCAACGTAAATTCGTACGTGTCTAATAGTAACAAGCTATAGATTCACTGCATGCGAATCTATAGCTCGTTGTGTCGTTACTGTGCCGTCGTGTCGTAATGCCGCCCGGTCGTTTGGAATCTATACCTTGTTGCCATTAAACACGTACGAATTTCCGTTGGCAAATTCGAAACGAAAACAGTTTCTCGTTCTGGCGACGAAAGGTACCTAGGTAAGTATAAGCAGCTGATAGGTAGGTATCTGCTTAGGTACGCATATTACTTATACGTACCTACCTATATCTTTTTATCAAAACGCTTGATTGATGGTTACTAGTAAAATGTTAGATAGGTACTCAAATTACTTACCGTTTCATTCTTTTTATTCTCCTCTTGTATTTTATTTTCAAATTACGCTTAGTGCGTCTTTTTTTGTCACCCATATTGATTTTATAAATAAACTTATATTAACACAAATATTTCCTATGTAGTATTACTAACTATATACTAAAAACTACTCTAATATTTACACAAACAAAAACTATTAAAATCAACAAAATAAGTAGGTAGGTATTTGTTTACAATACTTTCTAATGGTATTGTCACCAACGAAAAAATGCGGGAAAAAGTGGTACAGGTCCGTTCAGCACTGCGTCTCGTCCCGCACTAAATTAATAGGCGACAGAGGGGTTGCTCACGCGATTGAGTGTCGATTTATGTAAAAAATAATGACTATAATTAATTAGAAAAGTTATTTAAAAAAATAAGCCGAGGATTCCCTAGGTATTGTATTGTGTAATATCATGATGACTATAAAAAAACCTAGCGATTAATAGTTTCGAAGAAAAAAGGTTTTATATTTCTAAAACAGGGGTTACTTTTCATGTATGTTAATGATATTTAAAATTATTTTTTATTTTTTTCGAAGTGAAGGGGACATGTGTTTTATTGTGTAGTTTAACATATATTTTTTTAAAGATCATTATGGTACGGGTTATGGAGAAAAAAGGTTTTAAACTTCTTCAGTTCCAGCCTAATTTACATATAGCACCGCCTTAAAAAAAAAAACATGATTGACTTGTAAAAGTGTTTGTACAAAACTATTTACAGAAATAAAATCATTTATCATTTATAATCTTTGGCATTGGGTGGAATGACAGCTCACTTTGAGCTCACTTCACCTTAATTTTCACGGTGAGATTGTTATAGAATAGTCCGAGTTGTCCGTGTGTGAAGCAACTCATCCTGAGTCGACACGCGCAGCCTTCAGTAGCAATTTCACAATGCTTGCGAAGTTTTTAGTTTTTGGTGAATTAGTAAACACCTGCGTTCCTACCTAATGGCACAACACTGATACATCAACTGATGTATTCTTACAGATTATTCCTGACGAATGGATGTCACTAAAATATTATAACAGTATATTGTACACGTAAACACACGGGATACAGTCACCTAACCATAGACATTTATTTTTATTATAACCATATTATATGACAGGAGAGGCCTAAACTTGATGTTTTTCTGTGTAGGTATGTTCTACGAGCTATCGTTAATAATAGCCGAAATGAAGAAACAACAAAATATCAATAATTTGGAAGGTGACCTTACGACCACAGGTTAGTATAGCAGTCATAGAGCCACTGAGCTCTATGCTTTTTTGAAAGTTGACTAAAATAGCCGTTCTTATACAGGTGGATTTTTGAGATGATGCAGTAAGGGTAGGTACTTAAGGCGCTTCCCCGACCAAATGATCTTGAGCGTTCGGTCCTTCTCTGTCCCGCCGCTAAGTCTCTCTCTATCCCGCTCCATGCGCACGCAAAGAATTCACAATTTAGCTTTGGAAAAATTTTAATTAAAAAAAAATAGCGATCTTTTGAAATAAAATAAAACGACGAACTAGATTTTTAAATTATCTATCCATTAATGTAATCCTCAAATGATTAGAACGTCACCTTAAGGGGGAAGCGTCAGGGGAGCCCGCGAAATTCAAATTTTCTTACGTTTTTTGCAATTTACAAGTCGGTATTATATTGTACGTTGATCAAATTATAATTTGCGGTCATAACAAGTATCTATTTACATAATTAGAAGCATTAAAGTGATCAATACAACTCTTTAAGACCAGGTAATCCCAAAAAAATACTATTTCATGAAATCTTGACATTTTAGGATTATACTATTACTAATTCTATTGTATATAATTCTGTAAAAACATATTTGTTACGGCCGCAAATCATACTTTATTTAACATACGCTTAATACCGACTTGCAAATTGCAAAAAACGTAAGAAAATTTGAATTTCGCGGGTTACCCTGACGCTTCACGCACGCAATCAATAATTTTATTAATTAATTTTATTTTTTTACAAGGAGATTGTAAATGTATTTCATAATAACAAATCAAAACGTGCATTGTGATTGTAGGATATAGAACATTAATAATGTGCTTTTAGATGTAGTTTATTACTAATAATGGGTTTAATAGCCTCTACATAACGCACTATCGCAAGGTTCGGCCGGGGACCTTAACCGTTGTAGCTACAGGCAAACGGACTCAGAGGACTGTCCTTAACCTTTTTGAGAAATTTTGATCTGCATTCACAAATTATGAAAAAATAAACCTACAGTCAGCAAGAAAATGAGCGGTTTTCATATAAACTTTTTTTGATGCCAATCGATCCTGTTTCATATAAGGATGATCTCCGTTGGGCCAACTGAGGTTTGAGAACTAAAAAAGTAAAAAATTGCTAAAATCTTTTCCCATGCGTTTTAAAGGAAACGAGACTCCAACTTACTATGTTATGATGAAAAGGCTAGCCGCTTGTATGTACCTGCCCTTGCTGCCCCATCTCAAAAATCTATCCTGTATATGTTATGATTGACTGCTTAGCCCATTAAAGGTATAGCGTGATGGTAATCATTTAAAAGGTTAAAACTGTAACTATCTGCAATGTTCTAACCATTCAGCTCGTCTTTTTACAATTTACGGGATACTATAGAGAACAAACATAATACAATTTTGCTCATCCCCCATAGCACATAGCGAGGTATTATATAGCCTACAGATTGAGCAGACTTAATCTATATCTATGCAAAATTTTAATAGAATTTATCTTGTAGTATTTCCGTGATGCTAGAACACATTTAGACAAACAGACAAAAGCTCTCAAAACTATATTTTCGGCATTAGAATCGTTCCCAGACCTCATAACAATTGCTTTTTTTTTTGTTGAAAATATTCAATGTACAGGTTTGACTATGCTAAGATATGATGATTTATGTATTGATTTATGGTTTATTATTTTGTTTTTCAAGTTGCAACTTATCAATTAAAATAATTATTCATTAGTACTATTTTATCATTTGAATGTGCGGAGTAAATTATAAAAAAAGTATTGATGAATTTTTTAATTGATAAGTTTTGTTTTTCCCATATTATTTATTTATCCATATTTATATCATCATTCTCCTGCCCTTATCCCAATTTATTTGTGGTCGGCGCAATATGTCTTTTTCTTCCATACTTCTCTATTAGTCATTATCTCGGTAGTCACTCCCTTTCTGGCCATTTTCTTTTCCATCCATCGTTTCCCTTACTCGTGTAGCCCTCCACATTCATACTCAACACTTTCCTGACGACATTTTCCTCATTCCTCCGCATCACATGCCCATACCATGACAACCGATTTCCACACAACTTTTCAGTCACCGGTGTCACTTTCAGACTTCTTACATACGCATTTCTTATTCTATCCATTCGCGTAACACCACACATCCCTCTTAGCATTATCATCTCGGCTGCATGCAATTGCATTTCATTCATTATTTTTTATTTATTTATGGCCCAACATTCTGATCCATACAAGACAGCAGGTCTAACCACTGTTTTATAAATCTTCGCCTTGAGTTTAAGGGGAATGCGGGAATCGTAGATTGTTCCCGTGACCTGCCCCCATTTCATCCATCCAGTGTTAATTATGTGTATTCCGCCATATTTCTATTAAAAAAAAACAGCTGTTTAAATGTTATTTAATTTTTTTTTCATTTCATTTCATTTATTTCACTAACAATTTTTAAATTGTATCGAAAATTCACATTAAATTAAAATTAAATATTAAAAGAATTACACACAAAATTTTAAAATTAATAAAACAGCAATATATATATATAAATATATAAACAAATAAATTACGATTCCAACATTTCAAAAGTCAAAAGTATTATAATATATAATTAATAGATTAGTCCTTCCAGATAAGCATGTTAAATGAGGTGCAGTTTACCGTAGGTAGGTACGTCTAGATGCGAGCACATCAAGCTACTACAAACTGTCAAATTTCTTTAATAGATTTTCAACTTTATCGCTAAAGAATTAGGTTCAAGATTGATTTGGAAAATTTGACAGTTTCTGGTAGCTTGACCTGCTGGCGTCTGTACTATAAATTGAAAAGAACAATGGCATGGCGAAATCTTATTTGAAACTTACTGTTGTCCGCGGCTTGGCCCGCGTCGATGTCAATACTATATACTATTTGAATTGGATTTTGTTCACAATTTCATGTGTCTTAATTTTTTTTAGCGCGGCACCCTAATTCGTTTTCTAAAATAAAAGTATCCTGAGTGGGTATTTAGTCGGAACGGCCCAAAACAAATAGACCGCGGGCCGTTCGACCGTAAACAAAAATCGTCTACGTTCCAAAGTTACTCTTTGCAACATCAGCTGTCAGCCAGCGAAACTCCCGTCAAAATCGGTCCAGCCGTTTCAGAGATTATCCGGAACAAATAGACAGATAGACAGAAAAAACTTAAAGAAATGCTGTTATTTTGACATTACAAACAGACACTTAAAATTTATTTGTTTAAATAAATTTGAACGTCTAAAATTGACACTTAACTAATATTATAAATGCGAAAGTATGTTTGTTTGTTTGTTACCTCTTCACGCCTAAACCACTGAACCGATCATCCCAAGTATTACCAGTTCATAAAAGAGTTGTGAGAGAAGTTATGCTTTTGAAATATTTTATCCGCTTTATTCGTGGTTCCCTATTAAATTCTTCCTTACTTGAATACATCTCCATCAAAGCTCCTTTGCCTATCAGAAATACGTTTTGCCCTCGCCAGCGTCCTCTATTTTCAGTTCCTCAAGCTGGTTCTGTGACACTAAAAACCAGTCCATTATACTTAGCCCTTACCCTCATCAATAAAATATTACAGTATGATCAATCGCTTGATGTTTTACAATCACCGAACTGAGTTTCCTGAAAACTGCTAATGTTTACCTGGAGTCTGTTGCCATTTCTAGCACTATCTCGTCGTAAATTTGTAGTATATTTTGTTACGTTGTGTTCATTATATTTTCTAATCTTCACTTATTTACTATAGGTATTCTATTGTATGTATTTTATTATCTTTTTATTCCCCTATGGATTTATATATGTCCGTAGGTGTGTCCGTGGCATCACATGGGCCCTATCAGAATACCAGCGCTGCGGTATTTATTTAAATATTGCAGCTTTATGCTGAGATAGGAGCCTTTTTGGCCTCGCACAGGTATTTTTTAATTTTTGTATTTTGTATTTATTTTGTATTTTTTTAAATGTTAATTTTGTTAGTTTACACATCATTCATAAAAATATTTTTTGCATTCTTGGGTCCTTTTGTGTATAATAAAATAAACTCTAAACTTAATATTTATCCCCTAAATAAGACAAACTGTAATAATAAAGTAAAAGAGTACCTTTTAACTTTAACTTATGTAGAAACAGAAAAGCTTATAATTGTATCAGAATAACTAACCTCATAAATTCTTACGCTTACATACTACTCGTATAATTATAGTACTGTATAGTATAGTAACTAAGTAATAACAGCCGCACGGGTCGATCCATCAGGTTAAGCTACGCGTGCCGGGGTTGGTCTGTGGATGGGTGACCATCTTTTCATACCGAGACTCCTCCGTGCCACGGAAAGCACGTTAAGCCGTTGGTCCCGGCTTTCATTCGAGGATCTTTGACAATAGTTAGACGTCAGAAGCCCGAAAGTCTGACAACCAGTCTTACCAAGGGGTATCGTATTACCCAGTAACTGGGTTGTGGAGGTCAAATAGGTAGTTGCTCCATGTAAAATACTGGTATTCAGCTACATCCGGTCCCAACATAGTTGGGAAAAGGCTAGGCAGATTGATTGATTGATTGTTGGGGTCGGCTTCCAGTCTAACTGGATGCAGCTGAATACCAGTATTTTACATGGAGCGACTGCCTATCTGACCTCCACAACCCAGTTATTGGGTAATACGAAACCTATTGGTATAACTGATTGTCAGACTTTCGGGCTTCTGACGACCCGTAACGACTGTCAAAGATCCACGAATGCCAGCCGGGACCAACGGCTTAACGTGCTTTTCGAGGCACGGAGGAGTCTCGGTATGTAAAGATGGTCACCCATCTAAGGACCAACCCAGGCAAGCGTAGCTTAACCTGATGGATCGACCAGTGCGGCTGTTATTACTTAGCCACAAGCTCCTCTGACCACTGTCTGGTGAAATCCATATTGACTTGCTCTCCTCCAGATGAGAGCCCTAGAGGCACGAGGCGAGTATGGCGATACGGGTCAGCAGACTGGGATGATGGCACTTTTTGCATCTTATCTATGGCGGCAAGTGTGCTTGTCCTCGGGTGACCCCTTTTTTTGTGATGGGTTTGCTCTTGACTCTAGTCTAGGTCAGAGGTGACAGAGACAAAGTCGACGATGGAGTGAGCTTACCCAGAAGAAGCCTGTTCACTCTCACTTTGAAGAGATTAGGGTTGTATACGTTCGGAAACATAGACGCAGGTAGTGAGTTCCACTCTTTTGCTGTGCGCATTATAAAAGACATTTGGAAGCGCTTAGTGCGAATTGGTGGAATAGCAACCAGGTAGAGATGGTAACTGGCAGTGCGTCTAGATGTCCGATGGTAGAAGGGGGCCGGTGGAATGAGGTCGTGGAGTTCTCGGGCACACTCCGAAGTACAATCTGTAGAAGACCGACAAGCTTGGCATCCACCAGTTTTACGTCGCCAATGAGCCTCTTAGCTCTGCGTTCCACCGAGTCAGATTATCTGAGATGTATATTATGTATGTTTGTTACATACAAATGTATTTTGTACACGCATTTCTCCGAAACTATTCATCAGATCGTGATCATTTCATTTTTATTGGCTTAAATTTACTCCAACTTACTTAGAGAACAGTGCAAGTTTTCAAGATAATGGACTACGAATACGTGTAAGTGTGACGGCCTGGCTTATTGATACGAGCTACGGGTGTGGTGTCAAAGGGAAAACATCTCAAAACCTCGGTCAAATTCTAGTGCAATATTTATAACAAAACTATTAACTACTTATTACAAACAAATATTCCAGTTTTTACTAAAAACTGAAAATTACGAAATAAAAAATAACTCAAAATTATGAAATAACTTTAATTTCGGAAGTCGGTGGGAAAAAAAAAACTAAAATACCCCCGACAAGTAATAATAATTCCGAATCACCGACTTCCAAAATTAAAGTTATTTCATAATTTTGAGTTAATTTTTTTTAAGTCGATTTTTTTATTTTTATTATTTTATGATAAATAAATATTCTCATGAAAGTGAATTATAATTCTTATGAGAATAAATAATCTGAAACCGGAACAAAGTGTTTGTTCCTAGTATTTATATTTTGGATATCACGTAATGTATTTTTAAACAATTTTATATTTTTATGGGCATATAAAAAAGATTTTCAAAAATATACTGAGAAGGCACAGTCATTATATTAATCTCGTTAAACTCTCTGAGAGAGTGACTTGTGCTTAATTTATAAATTGATAAAACAGCTTTTTTCTGCAAAACAAAGAGTCTGAATATCGGCTGCATTTCCCCACAACAGAATACCGTACGACATTACACTATGAAAATAGTTAAAGTACACTAAACGGGCTGTCTCTATGTTAGTTAAATGACGAATTTTCCTAACAGCGTATGCTGCGGTATTCGGGGAACTATTTCAGTATTAATACAATGGTATTTGCTAAACATCTCTCAATCACAATTAAAAGGCCGCTGTTAGTATGAGCGCGATCGTGATAATTAAATAATAATAATATTAACCTGGGACATTATTCACACACGGTCATCTGATCCCAAACTAAGCAGAGCTTGTACTATGGAAACCAGATAACTGATATACTACATATACTACTTTTTTTTTATTTGTAAATACATACTTATATAGATAATTACACCCAGACTCAGGACAAACAGACATTGCACACAAATGTTGGTCCTAGATGGGAATCGAACCCACGACCTGCGGCATGATAGGTGGTATTTTAACCAACCACGACAACTGGCCTGCCAATGGTTTTGTGTATGGGGGATGTTTAACTTTCGGGCTTCTGACGACCCGTAACGACTGTCAAAGATCCACAAATGACAAACGGCTTAACGTGCTTTCCAAGGCACGGGGGGATCTCGGTATGTAAATATGGTCACCCATCCACAGATCAACCGCGGCAAGCGTAGCTTAACCTGATCCATTACCCATGCAGCTGTTATTACTCGGATGGACTGTGTAAAAGATGATAATTATGACTAGAAAGGGGGTGACTACCGAGATGCTCTAGTATTAGAGAAACTTTTCAACCCATTTTTCGACCCTTGTGTTCAAGTTCCGGCAATATACAAGTTAATATATATCAGTGTAAGTTTCGCCGCGGATCAGTGTGCTCGGCAGCTGTAGCCCTGTAGGTGATAAAGAACCGCGATGCTGCGCGAGTTGTGCAAGGTTACCCAGAGACCGACGTCTAAGGTGATCGCCTAGCTAATTGAACTGTGCTGTTATTGGTGTCTCCGTGTCACTCTTGTACTAGCATAATATTATAGTGTTTTTTTGAGGTAGGTCTATACTTTTTTTATACGTACTTTATTGTAAAATTAATGTCCTTAATAGCCTAGACAGAGAGTAGAGAAAGCTTTGCAGTGGACAAAATAGGCCAATAATATAGTAACCCCGTTGCCCACACCCATGAGCTACTATTTATCATGTTTTAAAATTTTATATAAAATATTTAAATTTTAAAAAATTAATTTAATGAGTCATGGAAAAAATAACAGAATTTAGAAATTTGTGGTCTTATCTAGGGGTTATGCTGAAAGGAAAGAGATTAGTAAAAGTAACAATTATTTTTTGAATAAGTAATATAATTTCAAATAATAATTTAGAAAAAAAAGGTCACTGCTTCTTTATTCAAAATAGTGCTTTTGAATAGAGATTCCTATTCCTGTGACCTATATGTATTTAGGTACTGGTAGCAAAGAATGAGAGAGCAGTACAGTGGAGGCCCAGTGGTATTGGCCCCGAAATACGAGTTGTATGTCGTGGGTTCGAGCCCAGGCAGGCAATTTATTTTGTGTAAATAATTTAATCACCCCTGCTCTCAAAACGGTGAAGGAAAACATCGTGAAGAATGTCTTGACCCAAAAGAACAAAAAAATCGAAGACTAACACTGAGCCCCCGTGGTAGATTACGCCCCACTCCCTCTCGAAGAGAGGAGGCTTGTGTACCATCAGTAGGAACATTATAGGCTGATAATGCAGCAAACAATAAGCACGACCCTCTTCTCCTCCTCAATTTGATTATGGGAATTATTATGTCAAGGGGATAGGATAGGCAGCACATATACCTTGCATTTGGGCTGATAACAATAAACTGTGGTGTCTCTTAAGTACTTAAATTAAGTTTCCCAAGTTTTTGCCAAGTTCGAGTCGAAATAGCGCACCGAGGGTTCCGTACTTCAGTTTTAAATGAAAATCAAAGTGAGAGTGAACAGGCTTCTTCTGGGTAAGCTCACTCCATCGTCGACTTTGTCTCTGTCATCTTTGATATAGGCTAGAGTCAAGAGCAAACCCATCTCAAATTAAAAAAAAAATAAAAACTAAACGAAGAATATTTTAACAATCGCAAAGATAACTTTGTATTTCATAATGATAATGTGAATAACAAAGTTATTTTTTACAGTTGCAGAAAATCGCCCATATTTAAACAAAGTACTTTATGAATCGGCGTTTTTAGTAATTGCTGGTTAAATACAGTACATGGTACATAATATACAGAAGTTTTAAATTACTAGCTTGTTTAGTTGTTGCGATAGAGCTCATACAAAAATGGTCTAAAACAGACAACGTTTACGACCCCAATTTCTTTATTTTTGAAAATAAAAAGAAATTAAAATTATATTTATACTCTACTCGATGAGTTTTAGACAGTGACTCCCGCATGCCAGGGTAGGAAAACTTTTATCAAAATTAAAAGTTTATTGTATAGGGACCACCTATATTTTTTAACTTTATTATATTTTTATTATTTGTTGTTATAGAGGCAATAGAAATATACAATCTGTGAAAATTTCAGCTACCTATGAGTTCATGAGATACAGTCCGCTGACAAACAGACGAGCGGATAGCGGAGGCTTAGTAATAGGGTTCCATTTGGCACCCTTTGGGTACAGAACCTTAAAAATTAATATGAAAACAAAGTCCTTTGAAATTTCATTTCTAAAGAAAGTCATTAGTGAGGTTGCAAAGGGGAAATACAGCGCAGTAATTTTCTACTCAATGACAATCTTAAACCATTCACTCACTGAAAGAGACCGCAAAGCCTAAACCACTAAACGCACACGTTTTTTTTTTATTAGCGACTTCAAAAAAAGGAGTTATCAATTCGATACGTATGTATGTAATATTATTGGAACTGCAATATATTCATTCACATAAATTTTATAGATGTATGTATATATGTTTGTCCACGCTTTTCTCCAAAACTATTTATCGGATCGTGACCATTATTTTTTTGTTGGCTGACATTTACTACAACATAGGGCACAGTGAAATTTTCATCAAAATCGGTTCAGTAGTTTTCAAGATAATGGACTAATACGTGTAAGTGTGACGGCCTGGCTTATTGATACGAGCTACGGGTGTGGTGTCAAAGGGAAAACATCTCAAAACCTTGGTCAAATTCTAGTGCAATATTTATAACAAAACTGTTAACTACTTATTACAAACAAATATTCCAGTTTTTACTTAAAACTAAAAATTACGAAATAAAAAAGAAAATCGAATTCAAAAAGAAATTAACTCAAAATTATGAAATAACTTTAATTTCGGAAGTCGGTGGCAAAAAACTAAAACACAGATCCCAAGAGACTCCCTTCTTCACCTAAAAAAGTAACTTTATACCTAAATACACTCCTTTGCAAAAAAAAAAAAAACGGGCGGTTTTGATTTTTCTACATTATTGGTAATCATTTAGTTCTAATGAGGTTTTAATAGCCAAACTATATTACTGGCACTTAATAAAGAGTATGGGTATGGAATAAAGTTAATTCCCAATTTCGTAACTTTTGTTTTTAATAATAATAATCCGCTAAATGCACAAACCGTGCGAAGACAAAAGAAAAAAAAAATAATAATCCCTTTTTCAGTTTGTGACTTTTTACTTACTTATAACGGGTTTGCAGTTAAAAGGTTATCAGGCAACTAAAACTAACTTCTCGTTATTTTTAGTAGAATAATTAATGTTTGTCGCAAAATCCTGCCTTATTGTGACTTAAAACAGATATCTTTGTGTCGATTGTAATGGCAGTAAAAGCAATAAGAGTATAATAGTAATAATTTTTTATTGTCTTTTTTCATGTTCTTTTTTTAGTATTAATTTCATTATATCCATAAAAATGTCCATTTTAACACGGCTCTCTGTTTACATTGCCTAAAACACCGATTCCAGGATTTAAGTGTTAAAAACTATATATTCATTGATAATAAGAAATTTCTAGTCATTTATGCTAATGACATACTAAAAATATTAATATTATCCATAGAAAAGCCAATGACTGTAAGGTGCCCGTTTTTATTTGCAAAGGAGTGTATAAGCTTCCAGGCATATAGGGCATGCTCACTTCCATGCTATATTTAGCCGTAACTCTAGGTCACATGTGATAAACAAGGACCACCGAAGTAAAATAAATCAAGAGTATTATAATTACTGATAACAATAACAAAACCAAGGTCAGCAAGACGACCAGTCACCACAATCAGCACCGGTTCACGAGCATAAATCAAAGATCAGCCATTACCTCCCTCGCCATATTCGAGGTCTCCAATTTTCTTGATCTCCCATAGTTTTCCAATTTCCTTTGTTTTGTCTTCATATAATAATAATAATAACCTGGGACATTTTTCACACACGGTCATCTGATCCCAAACTAAGCAGAGCTTGTATTATGGAAACCAGATAACTGATATACTACATACACTACTTTTTTTTTGTAAATACATAATTATATAGATAATTACACCCAGACTCAGGACAAACAGACATGTTCATGCACACAAATGTTTGTCCTGGATGGGAATCGAACCCACGACCTGCGGCATGATAGGTGGTACCTTAACCAACCACGCCAACTGGCCCGTCTTCATTCATCAGATAACTTTTATTTATTAATATCTCCCTTACAGCTATCATTACAAGTGCAAACCTAATGCGATAGCGCGGTCTTAAAATTAACTTAGGTACTTACTTACAATTTAAAACTATAAAACATTAAAAACTAGTAGTGCTTATAATAAGATCCAAAAGTAATAATAACTACGTACTTTACTACTCTAATCTACACTTTATCATAAAATAAACAAAAGTATTTTTTCGAATTCACTCAAATGATATTTAAATACCGAATTGCGCGGGTTACTGGTGTTTTGGCGAGAGAGTTGGTCCTGGCAACCGACACGCCCAGCAGCTGCGGGTGGCGCCGCCTCCTCACCTAGCGGTCTGGTACACATACACTCAGGCGCTGCAGTACTCCTGGGTTCTGCTCCATGCCACGAAGCAACCTAACCAGGTACACAACCAGCGTGAGAACCCGTCGTGCCCTCAGTTGGTTGTACCCGACCTTACCTAGCACAAACAAAGTAGGGTAAATATACGGGTAAAATGGATATACCCACATAATATAGTGTCTTGTATGTACAAGTGTCGCGTAAACTTGTTCTGCACGCGTTCCAGCGTTACCGAGTACTATAAGGCCTCATGTGGAGTCCTTATGACAGCTCTATGTTCTAGATGTCTCCTGACCATGAATATACAGGTGAATTTTTCGAGTGGGCGTGGATGGCCCAATTCTAAACTATTATAAATAATAAAAAATAATAAACAGCATCATAGGATTTTTGAAAAATCAATATTTCTAGCCAGTAATCGAACCCGTTGATTTTGAAAAAAAAAAAAAAAAAAACACTGTATTATTACACCATTCGATAGTGTCGCTAATATGGATCGAATTCGGGGAAGTAGTAACATACGGCGAACTAAAGGAAAGAGCTCATTTTTAACAAAATACTTTTTTATCTTTCTTATGTTACCTACCTATTAAACCTTGATTTAAATTGTTCAAAAATCCAATGATGCAGTTTTAGTTTTCATCAAAACCGAGCCCTAGACTCCTTTGAGTACTTTTCGCTATTCCTCATAGTTTCGGATTTGGCCATCCACGCCTACTTTAAAAATTCATCTGTATATTTATTCTTCAGACAAATGTGTAAAAATCAGCCCTGACAAACTATTTATTTCAGCATAGGTTTAGTAAAGAAGAAATTAAGGAAGCCAATCGATACGAACCTGTGCAGTTTGAACCGAACAAATATTTATTTTCTTTTTTTTATATTCTTTACGGTCCTATGTTCAAACATTTTTTTTTTTAAAGGCATCGGTATTATAAATGTATGACGTGTATCGATGTGTGCGCTGTGCAGGCCTACCTACCTAACAGTACCTACACAATGTATATCCTCATAATTTTGACGTAATCTGATTAAGTAACAGCTCACGTGTTTCTGCCCAGTAATTTACTTATTTCATTGATCAATTGGATTATATTACCGATTTTTTAAATGCTTCGCCATTTATTTTTATTTGAATTTCAAAGTTGAAGGCTCATTGTTTCGTTTGAAAAGTTTTTACGTTAAATATTTCTTAACACAGAAGGAGTCGGTTCAACAAGCCAATCAAATCAAATCAAAAGCCATTTATTTAATCTAGGCTGAGAATCAGCACTTTTTTAACGTCAAAATTACATAAGACAGTCCCCCAAAACGCCCGCCCTTCACCACTTCCTAGTGCTTTAGCTGGGGAGAAGAAGTGGCGCAACAAACTCCTCAGCAGCACAGCTGTCTGTTCAGTTAAAAAAAAATGATTCTATACAACACTGCGCATAATAATTTAGATGCATTACGCAACACAAAACATTAAATTAAATTATTTGCTATAAGTAAGCTAGCACACGCCAATATACCAAAAAAAAAAAAAAAACAAAACTAAAAACGTAAGCAGAACTTTATACCTAAATAAAAGCCTCTAGTAATAAAGGATCTACCCACTTACATATATCCGTATATGAAGCCGAAACTCGAAGTCACAAAATAATGATAAACTAGGACCATCGAAGTAAAAAAACAGAGTTAATTACTAATAACAAAACAAAACCAAGGTCAGCAAGACGACCTGTTGACCAGACGATTTATTGTCCTGGGTGACTTTAACTTTGGTAATGACGTAGTATATACATACGATTAACAGCGCTGAATTACTACCACAAAACTATTCAAACCGCTATCTTGTTGACTTCTTCGATACTATAAACGTGTATGTAATTTATCCCAATTTAATAATGTAAGGGCCGCGAATGACAGACTGTGAGACCACGCATTTTCTAATGAGTCCCTGAACATACACGAATGTCTTGACCCATTAGCAGTACCTATTGACATGCATCACAAACCCTTTACTATTCAGGCTCATATTGTTCAAATATCCTTACTATCAGAAAAAAATCAATCTGCCTAGCCTTTTCCCAAGTATGTTGGGTTCGGCTTCCAGTCTAACCGGATGCAGCTGAATACCAGTATTTTACATGGAGCGACTGCCTATCTGACCTCCACAACCCAGTTTCACAGGGTAATACGATACCCCTTGGTAAGACTGGTTGTCAGACTTTCGGGCTTCTGACGACCCGTAACATCTGTCAAAGATCCTGGAATGACAGCCAGGACCAACGGCTTAACGTGCTTTCCGAGGCACGGACGAGTCTCGGTATGAAAAGATGGTCACCCATCCACAGACCAACCCCGGCAAGCGTAGCTTAACCTGATGGATCGACCCGTGCGGCTGTTATTACTTAGCCACGAGCTCCTCCCTCACTATCAGAAAACCTAACACTAAATATCAGTTCTATAAAGGACAGGACTACACTACCTACTATCATGTCCGCTTTTGATGACGTTGATTGGGACGAGTTGCTGAGTGCTGCGCCACTAGACAATGCTGTTAGGCTTTTTTATAACAAACTCCAAACATCCTTCATAATGCGCACGGCAAAAGAGTGAAACTCACTACCTGCGTCTGTGTTCCCGAACGCATACAATCCGAATCTCTTCAAAGTTAGAGTGAACAGGCTTCTTCTGGGTAAGCTCACTCCATCGTAGACCTCTCGTGTCACCTCTGACCTAGACTAAAGTAACAAATAATAACAATAAAAAAAAAAACATATGATACTTTGAGAAACTGAAGGACTTTGTTTTGAATTTTTTCGCTTTTCGACATGCAACTAAGAATGATAAGTACGTAACCCTATAATAATAGGTTGGGGAAAAAGTTTCTTCGCATTTTTTAAGAAAATTCAAAACATTTTTTAATATAGTTTATTTACATTTAACTAAAGTATGTAGGTACCATTTTGTTCGATAACTTTTTGCCATCTTGTAGGTAGGGACATGATCCCATTGCTATAGAAATTTTGGGACTTCTGGTCAAAATACCGCGACAAGTGGTTTTGGCAGTCCTCTCGTGATGTTAACCTGACACTGCCTAAAGAATTCTGAAGAGACCGAAACAGGTGGAAATCTGAAGGTGCAAGGTCAGGACTATACGGCGGATGCATTAACACCTCCTAGCCAAACTCTCTTAATTTTTGCTGAGTGGCTAAAGATGTGTGAGGTCTAGCGTTATCATGATGAAAAACCACACCCCTTCTGTTGATTAATTCCGGCCGCTTTCTCTCAACTTCTTGCTTTAATCTCATCAATTGTTCGCAGTAGAGTTCAGAATCGATGGTCCTGCCTGGTGGTAACAGCTCATAATGAATAATGCCCTTCCAATCCCACCACACACACAGCATCACCTTGTTGCGAGTTAACCCGGGTTTCGCCACAGTCTGTGAAGCCTGACCGGCCTTTGACCACGACCTTTTTCGCACGTTCTTGTCATACGTGATCCACTTTTCATCACCAGTTATCAGCTTCTTCAAAAATGGTTCGGTTTCATTACGTCGTAATAAAGAATCACAAATGAGTACACGGTTCATTAGGTTTCTTTCAGTGAGCTCGTGAGGTACCCAAATGTCGAGCTTTTTTGTGTACGCAGTTTTTTTCAAATGCGCCAAAACTGTTTTGTGGTCAATTTCCAGTTCTTCAGCTACGTCGTAACTACTGATATGCCGATCTTGCTCTACTTTTTCAAAAATGGCATCCATTTTATCCGTAATAGGGCGACCAGAGCGACGTGCATCTTTGTCATCAAAATTTCCGGATTGAAAACGCTTAAACCAAATTTGTGCTACTCTTACAGACACTACACTAGGTCCATAAACATCGCAAATTTTTTTCGCGGCTTGCGTTGCATTTTTACCTTTTTTGTAGTAAAATTTTAAAATGTATCGAATTTCTTCATTAGATTCACTCATCTTGACGGTACGAAAAACAAATGAAAATCACACATTTTCCTAATTTGAATTTGGAATTATGTTCTTTAAAATTTAAACTTTTAATGATACCAAAACCAGCCAGATACAAATAGTATAGCCAAAGAGATTTTATTACAAGTTCATACATACTATAATGCGAAAAGACTTTTTCCCCAACCTAATAGATATCGCTGACCTTGCAATTCTTTTAGTTTACACCGGCGCATAGAAACTGCGTCGACCCATAGCCAGGCACGAGCCGCTGACGCAGCGAAATTCGGTATTTTTTTTTTCTTACTCCATATTCTAGCATCGAATTGCTTTCGTCCAGTTTAATAGTAATTTCTATTTAAATAAGGAGGCAAGAGCCTCCTTAATTCTGATAATCGCCTTTTCCATGTGAGAAAAACTCCTCATGTGTATGAACTTTTTTCTACTTAATCAGTGGACCTTCCTTGACCGCCAAACGATGTCAGTATACTGCTCACTAGCACGTGACACTTCAGACTCTCCAAACTTTAACGGGGTCTTGATTTTTTTTTTTGCTAACTGGCATCGATCACAGTGATCAATGCTAACTGGACATATTAATATTCTATAATACTTAATCCTATTTCTTGCCAACTTTATTGGACATGATTTACTCTATAAATAACTACTACCTCTGTCTGTCCTGTGCAATTTTCTGCGAACCTGATCGAACAGCACGAGATACTACATATTGTTGTATGGATTAGGTATCCATACAATAATATGTTGTATCTCGTGCTGTTCAATAGTCATTGGAATGCCTACTAAACACGTTTATGCAATAAATAATATAATATTAATTCCGCTCTTCTTACAAAACTTGTTTCAAACGGTATGATTTCTGGCCGTTGACTGGTGATGATCGAAAGAGGTTACTCGTAACTTAGGGCGTTGGACTGTCCAGAGGTTTCTGAACCCTTGTAAATAAATGATCCTACCTAAGGTCAAAGTCCTCCATCTTAAAATAATATAACTGTGTCACTATGTTTTCATTTACCATAAGTTTCTGTTATACAAGAAACCGTCTCCGTCTCCATTGACAATTCAATGGTTGAATTGAAATAATAATAATAATAATAAATATTTATTGACATAAATTTTACAATCAATTATGAATCCCCTGGCGCCTAAACTAGTATTAACTGTATCATAGAGACCAGTGTCTTCGCCTGTTAGGTATATTACAAAAATATGTCAGAACAAAAAAATACTCGTACATAGTTTCGGTTTTACTAGACTAAAATCTAAATTTAAAAAAGAAAAACAAAAAACATTCTGTGAGGTGTGAGTGTTTTTGTTATGTTAGGGTGGGGGTGTACTGTGTTGTGTGTGAGAGTGTTGTTTTGTATGTAGGTGGCTGTGTAGGGTAGTGTGTGTGTGTGTGCGTTTGTGTGTGTGTGTTGGGTCTTTGAATGAATAGTGGATGTTACAAGTATATGGGAGTTGCGTTGGTAGTTGTCTGATTTATTTTAGCGGTTTGTAAGGAATCTTGGAACTTATGTGATCTTTGTGTGTGCGTGGATAATATTTGGTTGTGTGAGTGTGTCTTCATATTAATATTACCTATAATAAAATGCTTTGAGTTTATAATTTGTGTTTGAAAATTTTAATGACGTAACTAACTAATAATTTTGCAACAATAATTTTGATCTATAAGAGTCTCCGTTGAGTTTCTTGCCCGTTCTTCATAGGAACCTACTACACTTTGGAATGGACAACTAGCTACATCTGTTTGACTGACCGATTCCTTGATAGCACAAAAGCGGAAAAATCCTCGAGCATCCTGGAGCATACACGAGACATCACGCTTTATAAACGCTTGATGTCTGTGCTGAATTTTATATTTAAAGTCAATAGTTGATACAGTACATAAAATGTGCTCGAGCAGCCGCGTGGACTTTTCGGTCTGGTGGCCTCTGACCCTAAATGGATTAATTGAATTAAAAGTTTTGAGAATGAGTTTGAAGCAACCTCGTGAGCTAGATGTTAGTCCTACTTTTTTAAATCAATTAGGTATTGAAATAAATGATAAATTATTTAATTTTATTTATCTACATAGAGGAAACTCTTCAAATAATATAGGCACACTAAAGCGACTTTTAGAAACTACTCTATAATATTGCACGGGTTGTAATTAGATTACTTTAATATGGTAATTACTTTATGGTAGATTACTTTAACATGGAAGCTCGTCACAATGCATATGGTGAAGTGGAGCTAATGGTGACTTCACCATCAGCTCCAGGGGAGCTAAACTAAGAGAGATACATAAATCCGCAGGGCAGCATGTGGCGTGTGCAGTAGTGACCCACGCACCCTATCCCCCGGGAGAAGTCTTGTTCTTCAACTGTGGCTTGCCTTTACTGGCTGGCTGGAGTGAACACTGACGAGGAACAGAGCTCTCACCTCTTTCTTGCCTTATTGGCTGGCTTGAGTGAAGATTCGCAAAAGCAAACGTGCTCGGAGGAAGGAAATATTCCAGTAAGATCACCACCTCCTGGTACAACAGCATCTACTGGTCGGGATCTTGACCGTACTTCCGGGATGGGTCTGATAACCGTGAAATACCTCCACTCCTCAAAAACTGTGAACTGAGGTGCTTGCTTGTCGCTACGTCACTATGTGCTAGCGACTGTTTTCGGGGGCCCATTATTGAGTGTGCAAATCACCCTCTGCCATTTTATCCGTGTATTACATAATATTGATCAGGCAAGGGACCATCCATTTTCTGGAATAGTCTTGCACCAACCGGGGGTTATCCTTGGGTGCACTTGCATGGTGCAAACAGGGATAATCGTTGGTGGGTGCCTTTATACTTAAAATTGCCTAAGAGGCCTCGGCGAGTTGATTGTAGACCCTCGTGCGGTACAAGATATGTCAAAGAAATTTATAGAATAATATAGTGTATTCATCAAAAAGTAACAATACAATGTGACATATTCGGTGAGCCGTGGCTCTGGAGTGCGAATTTTATAAATAAAGATTAAAAAGATTAAAGTTTTGAGTATTAATGTCGATGGCTATAAGAGTAGGGGAATATGAAAGACACGATGGATGGACTGTGTGAATGATGATAATTATGGCTAGAAAGGGGTTGACTACCGAGATGATGACTAATAGAGAAGCATGGAAAAAAGGGACATGTTGCGACGACCCCAAATAGATTGGGATAAAGGCAGGAGAATGATTACATTTTGAGGATGTTAGATAGTTAGGTAATACGGGCTGGTATTCGCAACTCCACATCAATGCGCGTATTTTGTGTATGTGTGTGTATATGTTAGATAGTTACATTTTTTTTATAAACAAAATATAAGAGTAAAATAACATAAAAAACATTTATGCGATTCAAACACAAAATGAAATAGCAATGTTTAACGCTGAGCTTGCGCTGTGGTGTGTGTGTATGTGTATGCATGCATGTATGTATAAATAATATATTCACTTTAGAAATCGTTAGAAAGTGTAATCCAGATGAGCTTCAGACCATTTATCATCCTGATATCATATCGATTAAGGTATTATAGGTCTATATTAAGGACGCAAGTATTCAAAAGATAATTATCGCTATAAAATACAATTACTTATGTTTCAGGCGCTCATTATTTTCAACATGGCTAGGATGTTAGATTATTTCAAAATAACTATATATATATTTTGTAAATATTCCGTCGGCGATAACCTCATAATGTTCACAGCGCCCAAAGTTCGAGCGAAACGATTCGCGAACTCTTATCTACTATTCCGGTGTTGACGATACTAACCGAAAATCAAAATAAACCAGACGCGAGATAGATAAAACTAAGTAATCAGTGTTTACTAATTACTAAGTAATGTTTAGTAGCATGCACTGTACCGCGCGCGCTTCTACTCGTACTTAAGACATCGGTAAGTGAGTACACGCACGTTGTTCTTGTTTATAAATAAAGTGAAAGCAGAAAGTTTGACTTCGGAACTTTGTTTGGACTAGTTAGGTGACAAACATAACGCTGGCCCCGGGCAATAAAGCGGTAATATCAAAAATCGATTTTTACAGGAGAAATAAAAGAAGCTAATATGTTTATTGTGCAGCGTACAGTGATCCAAAACAGGCGTTCAAAATGTCAAAAGAAAGCTAATTTTTTTACCAATTTAATCTTTTAAAAATAATTGTAATGGTATAAATATTTAATGAAATAATTGAAAAAATGTATAATACAAATTATAGACGATATTGTTTCAATTGCAACATCATTAATGACTTTATAAACACACCGACCACTGAGATTCAGGACTGTAAGAATATAATACGACGTATTTTCCGCTTTAGATCTCGAGCGTACCAGCTGATTACCACCTTCTTCAGGGAAATTTTATAGCCAAAGCTTAGCTGTATCATCCACTAATCGCTATTTTAGAATCCTATCAATGAATCATATTTTTATGTAACCATTGTAACAGACTGACTTTATAATGTGATTTATTTTTATTTTTCACCATTTTACACAGTATTTTATGAAATTAATATTTTTTTTAGTGTTTCTACTACCTAATTTTTGTTTTAATACATTTTAAATGATAATGACTTTGTTTAAAAAAAAACCTTTCAAATCACATATTTTTTAATAAATATTAAACTTTGGATAAAAACACAAAACACTTAAAAAAGAAAAAATACTATGCTAGGTACCTTAATTTGAATAAAATCACATTTTTTTTATTAATTATTAAACTTTGGAAACAAACACAAAAACATTTAAAAAAGAAAAAATATTATGCTACCTTAATTTGAATAAAATCACAATTTTTTGTATTAAATATTAAACTTTGGAAACGAACACAAAAAAACACTAAGTGTTTTAAGTCTTAAAAAAGAAAAAATACTATTCTAACTTAATTTGAATAAAATCACAATTTTAATTAGCTTTTATACTTTGGAAACAAAAATAAAATGGTCAAAACCTTAAAAAGAAAAAAAATATTATGCTACTTTAATTTGAATCTTCGCTTTCAATATCGATTTCTTCATTAGAGTTCCCAACACAATGCAAATTGTTATAAAATGTATGATAATGTTTCGGGATTGCTTCAGTTTTGCAGAGACTCATCAAATCATCGTAAAGTGGTTTTGGTAAGGCGATTGGCTCTCTGTACAAATTTCTCAGTTCATCTCCTGAAACATCAGTCACTGGCGTCTTTTTGGGTCTTCCTCTTGAAGATCTGGTGTTTGATGCAGTATTTAAAGAAATATATTCATCATCAAAGTTATACTTTAAATAAATAACATCTGGATGCGCTCGAGTAATCTTGATTTCGTGAATCTTTGTCCACATAACTTTTTCATTAGTTTGGTCTGCCCGCAACCAGTGTCTTTTGTCCATTATCTCCTTTAGTGTCCGGTGTTCCTCAAGGGAGTGTATTAGGGCCTCCATTATTTATTATATATATTAATGATCTTTGCATGAACCTAAAACAAGATTGTACACTATTTGCGGATGACACAACTCTAACCATAAAATCTCTGAATAGAAAAGTCTTAGAAACTGACACAAACAACGAACTGCTATGTGCTATAAAATGGCTGGAATGTAACAATTTACAGGTTAACATTGAAAAAACAAAGTTGGTACAGTTTCAAACCAATAATTCAAACATGATAAAACCTGCCAATATACACTACTCTAATACAAAATTGGAACCAGTACCATCAACTTTATTCTTAGGAATTGTAATTGATGACAAATTAAACTGGAAAGAGCACGTGAAAAGAGTCTGTACACGACTGGACAAATTTGTGTTTGCTCTTAGAAAACTGAGACGCATAGCCAATACAGAAACAGCTCTTAATGCATATCACGGATATGTCTCATCAGTGCTACGTTACGGACTGGTGATATGGGGTAACTCAGTAGACGTAAATAGAGCCTTCCTTGCACAAAAAAAATGTGTAAGAGCAGTTTATGGAGCTGATTATTTAGAGCATTGCAGACCTTTATTTAAATCCCTAAAAGTTCTTCCACTTCCTTGTCTATACATTTATGAAGTTTGTTTATTCGTAAAGAAATATTCTCACTTGTTCCCATTATATGAGCACGTTTCCAAAAGAGTACAGAACCGAAATCCAAACGAATTACTGGTACCTAGACAGAGACTACATTTATACAGCAGAAATTCTTATTGCATGGCAACCAAAATTTTTAATAATCTACCTGGATACATCAGAGTGTTGCCTACTAATAAATTCAAGAAAATAATTTTCGATTGGCTTTTGGGCAACTGTTTCTATTCAGTTAATGAATTTTTAAATCGAAAATATTGACATTGCATAAGGAAATTGACATTGTATTAGTAGTAGATATTGACATTGTATTAGTAGTAGATATTAACATTTTTAGTAGTAAGAAATATTGACATTTTATGAATATCTTTTGACATTATTATAATATTCTTCGATGACTTTTTATTGCATATTGACATTATATAAAATAGTTGACATTGAAAACATCTCATTTTTAATTATGTATGCATAAAAATAACGTAGTCCATAAAGTTACAAATATTTATTTAAAAACTGTCACAATTAATTTAAATTTTTTGATTTTATTTAACATTGCATGAACTATAATTATGTGAATTTGTAAATTAGATACCTACTCACTTAATATTTCTACACCGGCGAAGGTAGTATATGTGATTCCTTCTAATATTAAGATCTTCGTGTACCATATACTCAGAAATAAACGATTCTATTCTATTCTATTCTATTTTAAATCGAAGAAATTATGTTGTTCCATTTCCTTAAGATGAAACTTTTCACCATTGATCTTGGCATTCATGATTACGCCATACATTTGATCAGTAGTATAAATCGTGTGGTTCTTTTTTGCGCGTTCGATAAGAGAATGCATCGAATCTCCTTCAGACTGGCTATGGCCAGTTTCAAAGTACCTATGTATTATGTTAATTCCATACTTTTTGGACAAATATAGATAAAGAGCAAAGATAATCCTATTTTTATTCTGCCCAGCACAACCATCAGAATAAAATATAAAATTCTTGATACCGCGTTGGCTCTCAGTTTCAATGAAATTTAGGACGCAACTGCCGATTTCATTAGCACCCCTTTTGGCCACTTGATAGTGCCAAAGATAGCAGTAACCTCGTCCACTTAATGAGTTGTAAATCGTAAAGTTATATATAGGATACTTTCGCTTGTAATGAAAGATTCCTACCTCTGATTGAGGAATCGTCAGGACTTTTTCCAGATCATAAATAGCGACGACAGTAGTTGTAGAATCGACTTCTATTTTATCTTTAGTTTTGAGTTCACGAACACATTCCTTGTTTCTAATGTGCTTTGTGTAAACTTCTTGGAGTTGGTCTTTTCTTTCACCATCAGCTTGACGATACAATGTACATTGGCCGCACATATCTTTTTTAGGTTTGTGAAAGGAATAATTAAATTTTGTATTAAACACAGTTTCATATTGTCGTTTTGTGGCCATCTTTACATCAATTGGATAATTTGCACTCTTAAACCATTCATCAGAATACAGCCTGTACATTTTGGAGATGTTCAGTGTTTCTTCTAAGTATAACTTCTTAGTATCTCTTCGGACATAATGTGATTTTTTTACTGGAAATTGTTTTATATGTGCAATAACACTTTGCTCGGTTGTAACACTCATTTTCCGTGGTCTATTTTCATGCTGACCCCTGTTATCTTTGACTTGTTCAGATTTCCCTTTCTCTATTGCTGTGTAAACTGTTTTTTCGCTAATGCTAAGGGTATTCAAAAAAAATTTTTTGCAAACGTCAATTGATTCTGTTCCATTTATCTTGAAAAAATAGCTAATAGTTTGTGTCCTGTTTTTTGTTCTAACTAGTTGCATTTTTTTAATATCTTTAGTTTTCACATGTCGTAAGATATAGTGCCACTGATCCTCGTGATCACTAAGTTTCCAAAATTCGTCGAATATAGCCTGCCGAGAGACTTGAGAAATCTGTTCACCGCATTTTTTGTTACATTTACAGGCATCCTTCATCGTTTTAGAATCAAACTTTTTTTTCGTATTACTACCAGTATAAGCTTGGCCTGAATTTTTTTGTTTTTTATTCTTAATTTTTTCCCAGTTTTCTTCGTGTCGCCTTTTTTTTCTAGTTAGTTCTTTGGTGGTTGATGGTACATCAGATACGGATGGAACACTTTCTGTCGTTGTAGTTTGGTTGCAATCATTAGATTCGACGTTAACATTTTCTATCGTTGTAGATTGGTTTTCAACTAAGAAATCTGCATCCAAGTTTATAGTATTATTGAAACCATTAGATTCAACGGCAGTTTTTTCACATTGTAAAATCAAAATATGCGAATTGTCATCATTATCGACCGGTGTTGTGTATAAAATATTTTGGTCTATTGTGAAATCTTGGCGTACGGTTTCCAGTGTTGTGTATTGTATATTTTCTTCTTGGGGTGTAGTTTCGCACGTTTCTGCTACTTGTAGTACCAATGTTGCTTGTGGCATCGTTGTGTCAGTTAGTGTTGTAAGGTCTGTCGATTCACACACATTATAATATTCTATAGACCGAGTGTCACGATTCTCTTTAAAACTGCGCTTCTGGTGACGAGGTGTGCTAAATACTAAAGTTGGAGAAGCTACAAAGTCAACACTATCGAATATAGCAGACTCGTATGAAATGGTAGAAGGGGATTGCAATAAATGTGATTGTAAATCGAAATTGGGAGACAGACATTGTAAAGTTGGGCTATGAGTTCCAGTGAAGTTTACGTCTTCCACACTCTTCGAAATGGTAACTTCTTTTGTTTTTTCATAATCACCGTTACAGGGAAGATTTATGGCATCTAAAACAAAACAAAACCTATTAAAATATCAAAGCTGTCGTAAAACAACATAAGTTAGTGACAACATTTTTAATATTCATTTTATAAGCTTATACAGTATGTTAATTAACAAAGGGCGTTCCCGTTAACGCACAATAGTATAGCGTCCATACATGCTAAAAAAATATTAACATTAAAAAAATCGCGAAAAAAAAAAATCAGCTGTTCCCTACTATTTATGTTCGCTTATCTCGTCAAAATGTAGGGAACAGCTGATTTTTTTTTTCGCGAATTTTTTAATGTAATATTTTTTTTAGCATGTATGGACGCTATACTATTGCGGATTAACGGGAACGCCCTTCCTTAATTAACATACTAAACTATAATATTGTTCGACTTATGTGCGTTTTTCCATCAAAATTATATTATTTATTTACATAAGTAACCGCCGAAGAGACCACATTGCCATTGTACACACAAAATACTATGAAACAACATACTACATACATATTACACCCACACACCCCCACACACACACTACACTCATCATTTTAGTTTAATATAATTATATAGCTATACAAGGTGTAATTGTAATCCCCGTTAACCTTGTAAGGGGTCATTGTACTCGTCATGATGAACAACTTTTACTATGGGACCAAACCTGAAATCGCGAAAAAAAATCAGCTGCTCCCTACATTTATGTTCGCTTAACTCGTCAAAATGTAGGGAACAGCTGATTTTTTTTTCGTGATTTCAGGTCTGGTCCCATAGTAAAAGTTGTTCATTATGACGAGTACAATGACCCCTTATGAGGTTAACGGTGATTAAAATTACACATTGTATAATAAAGGTTTTTTCAAATTAAGTAGGTAAGTAAGTAGGTAGGTAATGATAGCATATTAGTGGTTTAAAAGAGGTAAATATATTCAACTAATAGAAACAAGACGATAGGTATACATATACCTATCGTCTTGTTTCTATTAGTTGAATACTTACCTATCTACCTACCTACATAGGTAGGTAGGTAGGTAGGTAGGTATTACAAGAATAATGATAATCAACATCATACTTAATCATCTTACTGATTAATCACTTACCGTCAACCATGGATAACATTCTTCTTGCTCGAGATTTTGCTGGTAATTGTCTTGCCATTTTAAAAAAAACACAATTTATAGATCTAAGGATTATTAAGTTTAGTATAGGTACTCATAATATTCAAAACCACTTAATCGCACTAAAAGAACATTATTAGCGCAAGACGTCACACGCTGCACTGACACCGCCCGCCGAATTGAGTTATTATTTGTATCAATTGTTTACCTAAACATGATGCTAGAAAGCATGCGGTAATCATTTATGCGTAGGAGTGAAAGGGATGGCGTTCAGCGTAACACGACAGTACGGCGCCGGGTTTACAACAAATTTCCGGGAAGAAAGGCGTAATAGCTTGTACAGAATAAAATCTCTTGTGATTACTTCGTATTAAATGTTTACAGTTTATTGATATAATACGATTATTTCCAAAAACGCGGTTAAATTTATTACTGTTACTCTTTGTTTAGAAATGTAATGTAAAGATGTTCACCGGTTTTTTGTGTTATGTTTCATAGAGTAATGCAAAAATACATTTTTAGTCGTAAGAGAATTTTCCATGCAATAAAGCTGTTATTGTCATTTATTCTAAAGAAATATTAAGTTTTAAAAATTGAAAAAAATAACAGTGATAGACTGATACTCAGAGAAGCCAAAAGTCAAATAACATTAAAAAGGGCGTAACCGGTGTTTACCGCTATATTGCCCGGGGCCAGCGATAAGTCCCCACCTCTTTGAGGTAAGCCCTGGTAGGTGTCGAGGGGACAAAAAAGGTCCCGTTTTTTGCTTTTTTGAAAATGAAAAACTCTCGAAAACGATGCGTCATAGGAAATATTAGTTTATTATTGTTAGCTGACTTATGGCAATGAATTTAATTTAATTTCATGTTTTGTTGCGTAATACTTAAATTATTATATACTTCTCCTCAGCTAAAGCGCTAGGAAGTGGTGAAGGGCGGGCGTTTTGAGGGACTGTCTTATGTAATTTTGACATTCGAAATGCTCTGATTCGCATAAATGTAATAATAAATGACTTTTGATTTGATTTGATTTGATATTGTTATACTACATAATGAAAGCTGAAAAAATTTATACAACTTTGATTCTAAACACCACTTACCTATTCCCAATCGTTGTCTAGTTATAAGCTCCAAAAAGAGTCGATTTTCAAAAATGTGTTTTGTTTTTTATCTCACGTATTTTGTCAGGGTTCCCTCTATCTAGCAGAATCTTGATGCTCCAAAATTTATTTGGCATAACACACTTGGGATAATATTCTTTAAACGAATATTTTTTAAGGCATGAAAGTTATTTAATTTATTTAATGTTTGGCTGAATCTTTACATGTCCGAATTTACAATGGCATATTTTTAAGATGGCAGAATTTTATTTGGCATAATTACCTTTGACAAAGTTAAAATTCAAGCAATATTTTTCACCAAATCTTGATTATTTTATTTATTTAACATTTAATAATGCGGGCGACTGGTGCCTAAACTAAGCTCTAGGCTTGTATTTCAGGACAACAATTCTTCGGCCTTTTACAAAATCAGACATTTTATTTTTAACCGACTTCAAAAACATACAGATGAATTGAGAACCTCCTGTTCTCAATTCATCTGTATGTTTTTTTTTTGTATGTTTGTTACGCATTTACTCAAACACGGATGGATCGATTTGAAAAATTCTTATTTTGTTTGAAAGGGTATACTTCCGAGGTGATCCCATATAAATTTTATTAACTTTGTTTGGGGAGTTTTTGAGTTAGGTTCAATAATGCGCATATTTCCCACTTAGTTTATGTGGATGATGTGATGATGTTTTAATAACTTCCTATCACTGTTATTTACATAGCAGGTAGTGGTATTCGAATTTGTGTGGGGTAGGTTCTACAACTAAAAAGTGAAAAATAAAAACTTTTTAGCAAAAAATAAAACCGACTTCCGACTTTCACTACAAAGTGAAAAATAACTTTGTGTTGCAACATCTTTTGCGCCACATATCTCGAAACTTTCGGCTCAATAAAACTTACTGATTGATTCAATATCTTCGTATTCTATCAATTTATGTGCTAAAATAAGGCTATCTCCCCCTTTCTTGTTTGTCCTTGTGTTACGTGCGACTAAATTATAATTTGATATAGTAAATACATTGGCAGATTTGTCATTTAAGAAATGTTCTGATATACATAAATAGTCCACGAGATTACTTGATGTTTCAATATATAATTCGAGTTCAGTTTTTTTTATTGCTTATTCCCATTTTGATAAAAAAATCTTTAAACAACTAGTATCTGATAATAGGGTGCTATTACTTACATCATCTGGCATTACATTTTTACTCTCGAAAAAATCACGAATATTTATAATTGCAGGTGAAACATTTGTTTGTGAGGACGAATTTACGAAAACTCTAGATGTAGGTGTTTCACTCGCTATACTCGTAAGTACCAAATTAAAAGTAGTTTGTGTAGAAACATTTTTAACATCCTTAATGCCTTTTGATCCATAAGCACATTATGCGCATAATTTTAATAGTTGATCCTGTATTGTAATCGCAATATAACCCTATAAATTAATTTGCATGCAGTTAGCTTGTTCTGTAAAGGCCTTTTCTTATAGTTAAAATAATCATTGTCATCAAGTGTAATAAAATTAGAATTTTCACAATTATTGCATACAAGTTCTAAGGTACCATTAACATTTGATTCATTTAAATATTTATTATAATAAATCTTACTAACAAGTATATTTTCTAAAGTGTGATGTAGAGAACTTAAAATGTTTAATGGATTTTTGTCGCTCATACCTCCAAAAATTAAAACAAAGTCAGACTTTATGATGTCCTTACAGATAGTTGCACATGTACATAATATGTAACTAAGATGTGCATTTGGTTTGATTACCGACGTTACACTAAAACTGTTACACACTAAGTTTTGAAGTATATTTCTAATTTCATATCCCTGTCTGATCAGCAATGATAGCGATTTTATGCTTTGGTGCCGTTACTTGCAGTAGTTGTTTACAGGATCTATTCTCTGTCAGTTTTTCTACGCTTCCGTTAGCGCTCATGTTTTGTTTAGGTGTTGACATGTTCTTGTTTGTTCCCCGTATTTCTCTGTCCGTCAATATATGTATACCTCCATTTTTTGTTCCTCCGCGTTGGGTGTTGATGAGTTATGGGTATCACTAACTAATAGTTCCTTGTAACTGTTTGTAGGTGACAAGTTCCCTGGCCCTGTGACTGAAGACTTATCTAAATAGTTTTTTACTGGCGACTCATGAATGAGTGCTACCATTTCGCTTCATTGACGTTATAGCATGCATAGTAAACTCTCTAGAAGAGGTTCTGGGTATTCCTGTGTTCATAAATATTGTCCTGAGTCGACGTTGATACAGGGGTGAATAGAACCTCCTAGGTGTTGCCGCTGTATCTGAAGGAGTAGAATCCTGTACTTTTATAGATTTAAAAATCTTTACTTTGCTTTCTTAATTTCTAATTTTGTAGTGAAATATTTTCTAAGTTTAAACTGTCTATTTCTGAGTTGGTAGACTGTAGTTCCAATTTAAGTTTGTTAATTTCCAGTTTAAGTTTGAAAATTATTTTATTTTATCTACCTAAAAAAAAAATAAAAACAAATAATATAATATAATTAATGGGTACTTATATAAAATTAAATAATTTGTACGTATATATAGATAGTTATGGATTTTTTTATATCTACCACTGCCATGTTTTGTTTTTGGGGTAATTCTATGAATTTTAAAAAAAAAAGCAATTAGTAAGACCACGAGACCGCGTTTCCTCTTCAGATAAAATTTTACTTGCACCTTATTATTTTTCCGAAAATGACAAATTACCCACTATTTTAAATGAAAATAACAGTTCAAAAAGGTGACATGCGCCTGCCATGTGGGAGAGGAATTTGTATGATTTGACCTATACTTACCTTAATAAGGGCTAATTCTTCTATTCACATAACTCTTATCTGAAGAATAAATATTTCAATTCGACAGCTAGTAAGCAGCAGACTATAGAAAAATCGTCAGATTTATATTGATTTTCTTTTGTTTCAGAATTTGAGGGGTATGTTTAATTAACACGGTGTTTAAATAATATTATCTAAGGTGATGAAAGAGGTACTGAAAATGGGGTACACCGCCAAAGGAAGTCAGGAGCGGAATAGAGCGACGAAATGTAAGTTCAATAAAATTAATCAGTTATTTTTGTTCATAGAGATTCAAACGTGCTCTCAAATTCACAAAGGATGAGTTTGAACGGAAAACCACTTAAAGTATAATTGTACTGATCAGTAGGAAGAACTTCCACAGCACTGTAAAACGCGCGCGGGATAAGCTTAATTTTTTTTTTTTTGGTTATAGATATCTTCATGTGCTTTCACAAAATTTCACTCTGCACAAACGCCACATCATTCTCCTGCCCTTGGCCCAATTTATTTGGGGTCGGCGCAACATGTCTTTTTCTTCCATACTTCTCTATTAGTCGTCATCTCAATAGTCACTCCGTATCTGGCCATATTATCTTTCACACAGTCCATCCATCGTTTCTTTGGTCTTCGCTTACTCGTATAGCCCTCCACGTTCATACTCATCACTTTCCTGAAGACATTTTCCTCATTACTCCGCATCACATGCCCATACCATGACAACCTATTTCCACACAACTTTCCAGTCACCGGTGTCACTTTCAGACTTCCTCTTAAATACTCATTTCTTATTCTATCCATTCGCGTAACACCACACATCCCTCTAAGCATTCTCATTTCGGCTGCATGCAGTTGCCTTTCATTCATTCTTTTTATAGCCCAACATTCTGATCCATACAAGACAGCAGGTCTATCCATTGTTTTATAAATCTTCCCCTTGAGTTTAAGGGGAATGCGGGAGTCGCAGATTGTTCCCGTGACCTGCCGCCATTTCATCCATCCAGTGTTAATTCTGTGCTTAACAGTCCGATCTACTTCGCCATCGCTTTGCACAAGATCAATGTCATTGCTAAAATTGCAAACACTGCACAAACGCCTAGTTTTTGAAAAAAAAAAAAAAACAAACTTTATCTACACCCACGCTATAAATCCTCTACAAAAGTTTCTGAAACAGTTAGCTTATTGTCAACATTAAAACAACCAGTGTCATAGTAACCATAATATCATCCAAACGAGTGTTATAATGTTGTACTAAATTTCATTATGCAACTCCCACAGAGTACTCTTTTATATAAAGGGTGATTGGTAATTAGTGACCGATACTTTAACACATGATTGTACTCAAGATAACAAACAACTTTTACTATGGGACCGAACCTGAAATCGCGAAAAAAAAAATCTGCTGTTCCCATGAGTTATGCCAACATAAATGTAGGGTACAACGGGTTTTTTTTTTGCACTTTCAGTTTTGGTCCCATAGTAAAAGTTGTTTGTAATCACGAGTTATGCGAACATAAATGTAGGGAACAGCTGAATTTTTTTTTTCGCGATTTCAGGTTTGGTCCCATAGGAAAAGTTGTTTGTTTTGTATTTATAGTAAACAAAAAAACAAAAAAAGATATCTTAGAACTATGTTAGTAAACTTATTATCTATTCGGAAACAAGGCTGTTGTTCGAAATACATCTTCGAACAACGGCAACGTCACCTAATAAGGGAGACTGGCACCTCCCCGCTATGGTCTTCAGGATGGAGTTGGAGCTCTCCCGCACTTTGCAGAGCAACGAGGCAGATTTCTGTCTGACGATGGCGTGGAAGCCATCGACGTATACTTGTGCAAACATACCTGATGCACTGCAGAAACGGGGCAGCCCCATCAACATCCTGAACCCGTTATTATATTGGACCCGTAGGGCGCTGATAGCCCGCTGAGTATAGTTGGTCCACAGACTGCACGTGTAAAACACTTGGCAATAAGCTTTAAAAAGCGTTATTTTGACTGCCCTGCTACAGCGTGCAAATCTACGAGCCAACATGTTACATCAGATTGGCAGCGCCCTACGTTCCATCTCAATACCCACTTGATCATTAAGATCGTCGGTTACATAATGCCCCAAGTACTTGAACTTGTACATTCGCAATAAGTCATTCCCATTTAGTTTAATCGGGGGCACGTACTCAGGACATTTCGCACCGCCAGCCTTAAAGACCAAGAACTCGCTTTTATTAACATTATAAATTAGGCCATGCTCTCGAGCATAGCCCTCGCTACAAGTAAGCAGCTCTCTAAGCGCCCTAACCGTTGGGCTTAGCAGCACCATATCGTCAGCGTAGCTGATATTGTTGACGCTGACGCAACTCTCTGACTGATATAGGCAACTCATTTGCTTCCCTATTCAAGTCGTGGTGAATTTATGAATTATGAAATGATGAATTATAAATCTTTATGAATTTCAAAAAATAAATTTTCATGCACGCGCGTTTCACTACCACAATGCCGTAATTAAACAAAAAAATCTTATACATAGTTTGTTTGTATTAGATACTCAGCAATTAAACTTTCCATGAATTTACATAGAGTTTACAACACTGTACAACACCCTTAATACACACCTTTTAATAGAGGATTCATATAATGGATGTAGATAAAGTCATGTATGCGCAACTGTACAGAATTAGTTATTAAAACACTCGTGTGATAAACTCACACTCGTGTTTTAATACCCCTTGTACAGCTGCATAAATAAATATTTAAAAATTCAACTTAATTGCGTAACAAAATTGACATTTTACCACAGATAGTATACGAATTTCACTCCTAGGCCTATTTCATCCGCTGTGATTTAAATGAATTTTAATGCTTTTTTTTCTTTTTAGTATAAATTGTTGTAAGTTTTTGTCTTTATTTCATTTATGAAGCTGCTACTCAGTTATGAAGCAAATAATATATCATAATTAATGAAATTAAAAATACTAAGTTTTATTTGTACTCATAAAAGACCGTGGGTAACGAAACGTTATCGATACTAAGTGACCGTGACGCTGACGTGTCAAAGTTCTCACTCATTGTATGTACAAAAAGCCAGATTACTACTGTTACTAGGAGAACTAAGGATGCAAGAGCGAGCGGAGCGAGCTCGGGACTTAGGATACCCCGGCTCGGACAGGTTAGGTTCAAAGGAGATGGCGGGGTCTAGTGAACAAGCGAAGCGAGAGAAAAAGACCCACCATCCCCGTAATGGTTTTTTAAACCATTCAGAAATAGAAAAGCCTAATTATTACCTGGAAACAAATTTAGACACGCCACGTGATCTTCCCCACCCTTAAACATCGCTCAAAAAAGAAATCTCCACATTTATATTAGTACAACCAAAATGATACCTACAGTTCCAAACATACAACAGGAAGCGTCCATAGATATAAATGAACACAGCATGATAATGAAACAATTGAAGAGGTTGAGAGTACGAAGTTCCTAGGGCTAACAATAGACAAACACTGTAGCTGGAAAGCTCATATTGATGAACTCTGTACAAAACAGATTAACACGTGTGACTAGTGTTGATATGGCACTATGTGCAATGTGCATACCATGGCTGCCGATGTAATATGCAGTAATTCTGTAGAATTTACAGCCAATAAAGGAGTTGTAGAGTGTGTGAGCTGGGACCTAAGTGATTCCTTCAGAAACTTGTTCAGGGTACTTAGGGAGTGAACATACCACAAGCCCTGACGTTTACGTGGTGAGCCTGGGGCAAAGTTCCCACTTTTGGGTTTTTCGACAATATGTTAAAAACTGTGTTTTGTAGGGAAAAATAATTGAAAGCTCATAAAATATTCTACAACTTTTATTTTAAACACTTTTCCCAAATTCCCAACCGTTTTCGAGCTACACGCTCCGGAAAAGTGAAAATTTTCGAAAAAAAGTGTTTTTCAAATTCATATCATCTAATAAACTATTATTCTATATTATATACGGTAGGACATAAATAAATGTCAATTACATTTTCATTCTCTTAGGCCTTGAAGGTCCTGGTAAGGGTTCTTTCTCAATGGCATCCTCATCCTCAGTGATGGGTAGTTCTTGCTGAAGGAGCTCTATGTCGTCTTTATCGACGTCCTCGTCAACAGACACGCCGTAGAGGCATTTCCCTTGGCAGTGGAGGCACGCCGCAGAACAGTTCAGCATTGCTTTGCATCCACATTTGCCACTACCAGAAGCCTTGGTGCAGCGGCAAAATATCGTTTTCAGTAAGACCTCCGGCGCTGGTGACTCTTCTGTTATTCTGGGATGAGCGGCCCCTCAAGAGTGGGGGCTGTTCATCCCGGGCTACTGCTGGACTTGGTGGTAAGTGCACCGGGAATGCTGTTGAGATATTGTACTTCAAGTCAGAAATCATCAAGGAAACGGCAGTGATCTTTTACAACGCATTTTTGTTTGACCGCGCTAATCTCTGGAACTGCCAGCCGGATTTGAAAAATTCGTTTTGCATTTGATAGCCCAATTCTTTTATGTAGGCTAGGACTTACAACCAGTGCCCAATAAAGTTTTTGTTTTCACACGTCTTACGACGATTTATCTGCCTAGCCTTTTCTCGACTAAGTCGGCTTCCAGTTCACCCGAATGCAGCTGAATGCCAATATTTCTTTTTTTTCCTTCACACAGCTTTTTTTTATCTAGACTATTAAAAATTATCTTTGCTCTGTATAAAAATACATAGAAAGGAGTCCATTTTAACCGAATCCTAAAAATATATATTTTTTATTTTACAGTAAAGTTCCTCGTGAGATTCGTGATAGGAGTGACATGCCTTGCGGTAGCCATATTGAGCGTGATAGTGGACCCGATACGGCTTATCGCTGTTTACGTAAGTATATACAGCATTTCCGCTGTTACAATGTCTTCTATTCTGTAATCAACATTTCTAGACATTGATTTTTCAGTCCAGGAAAAATTCCTCATTCAACACGGAAAAGAATGAATATGATAACTAACTCGTTATCAATCGGTTCTCAAAAATCAAGCAATAAAAAATAAAAATAAAAAATGTTTATTTATCTCCACAAATTAAGTTGACAGATATCTAGACAAAATTTTGTAATTTGTGGGAGATCTTTAGTGTAAACTATTTAACATTGTAACATTTGATTACTCTCACAAAAAATACACATTTTTCATATAGAACATTCTAGAGCTTGGCAGAGGCTCATCGCATCGTTAAAATATCACTTTTAACAATGTTATTCAATATTCTGTAATACTCATTCGATTATTCATATTCCATACTAGAAAGTTCCAGAATAATATGCCACGATATATAGACGGACACTTGTTTACTCTCGTCAATTTTTTTGAGTTAATCATTGGCGTTAGACATGCGACTTGTTTTTGTGTGAATCGTTCTACGGGTGTATTGAAAAGGTTTTTGTGCTATAGTTTTAAATACATAAATAAATCTTAAATGCGTAGTGCACTATGGGTAGAGGACAGACATTAAGCAAAGAAGAGAGAACTAAATTTTCTACTCTTAAATTAGAAGGATATTCAAATAGAAAAATTGCTGGCATTATTCGTCGAAGTACTTGGATTGTAAACACTACTTGTCTGCGACATCCGGAAAATTACGGAAAAATCGAAAAAGACGCACTACTAAGGCTACAACACCAAACGTCGACTTATATTAAGAGAAGCATCGAATTCACAGCGAGACAAATTGCGTCAAAAGTTGGAACTTCAGCAAGTATTAGAACTGTAAGGCGAATCATTGCCAAAGTGCATTTACAGCGCAAAAAAAAAAAAAAAAAAAAGCCACCGTTGACCAATGGACATCGTGTTACCCGATTAGAATTTGCTCGAATTCATATGACGTGGAATAATGAGTGGAAGAATGTGGTCTTTTCTGATGAAATAAAGTTTAACTTAGATGGACCGGTTGGATTTGAGGAATTCACGATTTAAGGAAAATGATTTTTTTTTATCGAGGCAACACAGTAGCGCTAGATCTGTTATGATTTGGGGTGCCATTTCTGTGCACAGGCCGGTGGATTTAGCGATTATATCGGGAAGACAGACTGCTGAAAAGTACAAACAAATGCTGGAGCGCAAATATAGTGAAATTGATAAACTTTTTAATGGTCTGTCGTGGTTATTCCAACAGGATAATGCACCATTCACACCGCAAGGGTCGTTTGGAGCTGGTTCGATAAGAATAAAATTGACGTTCTTCAATGGCCAGCCCATTCACCTAATTTGAACATAATGGAAAATGTTTGGGGGTGGCTCTCGAAACAATTATACGCTGATGGAACACAGTACGGTGATAGTCAAAGTTACAGCAAAATAATATAATTAGTTTATATAACTCTATCCCACAACAAATCTATGAAGTGATATTAAATAAAGGAGGCTATATACATTATTAAAATATGTTACTGTGGTTGAGCTTTTAGTTTTTCTTTAACGAGAGTAATCAAGTGACCTCCCCTATATAATGCGAAGAAGAATCTTCAGTTTATTATTGACGTAAAACAAGAAATAAATAACATGAATAGTACTTTATTAATGTAGTTCTTTATTTGATTCTAGTATTATAAATTTACCTTTTCACTAAGTAAGATAAAAAGATGGGTGACCATCTTTACATACCGAGACTCCTCCGTGCCTCGGAAAGCACGTTAAGCCGTTGGTCCCGGCTGTCAATCGTGGATCTTTGGCAGTCGTTGCGGCTCGTCAGAAGCCGGAAAGTCTGACAACCAGTCCTACCAAGGGGTATCGTATTACCCAATAACTGGGTTGTGGAGGTCAGATAGGCAGTCGCTCCATGTAAAATACTGGTATTCAGCTGCATCCGGTTAGACTGGAAGCCGACCCCAACATAGTTGGGAAAAGGCTAGGCAGGCAGACTAAGTAAGATAAAGTTCGATTTTTTATGTGAGAGTAATCAAGTGACCCCTATACGTAGAAAACATGAACTTGTCTCACCATCTCCGAGTAGCTTCCCGTTGGTGGAAATCCACTCACGATCAGACACTGTAAAACAAGCCCCAATACATATAAAAAAATAATAATAATAATAACTAGTTACTTTATTATCTCGAGGACTTTTTCAGTTTCAGCGTAGCTTCATTTTAATAACCATTTGTTTATTTTGTGTTTACACTAAATATATTGATTACTTTATTTATCTTATTGAATAATTCGCCCCCTCGGAAAGGGACGAATCTTTGCGCATATCTCCTGTATTGACAGCAGTTGCCTCACATATTGCATAGTTTCTTCTGAAGAGAGTTACGCGTTTTCTCCTTTCTTCAGGTAAGTTGGATGTTAATTGCCGCCAATTCATTTTTATAGCCACTAACCGTTCACTGTTGGTCGTCAGGAGAGCGTGCTGAGCCCTACAACACGAAATAGAAAGGTACACACGGTAAAAAAGGTTTTCGCACCTTGACCTGGCCTAGCGTAGTATCAGGTGCTACCACAGACGCGCAGCTTACTCTACCTTTAAGGTATAAAGGTGGTAAGGTTTAAGTAATTAATAAAGGATACACAAAGGCTTCACACAACGAGCGGACTCGCACGCACACAATAGACACGAGTCTTTCACGATTAGCTAGCGTTTTACCACTTTCTCACCGTAAGCGATAATCAAGGGAACAGAATTTTTGTTGCATGAAATATTATGATTAATATTACATATATATACGTACATTTTCGGGGTGTTGATTTTAGATCAGAAGTCAGATTTTTTGTATGAGCTTTAGTTTTTGCTTTCTTGACTTGGTTCACAAGGGCTGTTTTTAAAGCTCCAACAGTAGTCCGCCATCATGTGGGCATTCCAGTGACTCTGGTACCGCAGACCGCTTCTCCATAGTCCTAATATCTTGATGGAACCGTTCCACTTGTTCTTTACTGAGATCACCAAGATTTTCAAGAAATATGGCCAATAACTGTATCTCAAAAACTAGAGCTGTTAGAGATAAATTCAGGGTAGATTTGAAATCAGCGACTTCGAATTAGTAAACACAGTCATGAAATTCCATGCAACAAAAAAAGTCTAATTTTGTTCCCTCGTGAATGATTAGGTCGAGGATGGAACCCGCTGGCCTAGGAGTAACCTATATTCACCCCTACCTAGCCCTGGTTATAGATATCGCGAAACATAGACACCTGCACAGAAGTTCACTCACAATATAAATAACGTCTGCAATCCCAGAAGGGCTAGACAGAGGTGTACTTATAGTGAATTTAGTATACGTACCCACATTTCGCCAGTTATGTTTAAATACTTAACTAATATTGAACGAGCCTATTACCATCAATCGAGCACAACTAAAGACTCCGAATTTCACTCCGTACACGTATTTCATGCTTGTGCTGATTGGTGCTCTGTTCCTTCCCCAGAATGCCCGCGTGGATTACGGCACATACGTTCACGAAGCAATGAGCAAGGAGTTCGACAGTATCCACCTCTCTGCCTACCTCTTCAACATAACCAATGCTGAGAGGTTCGTCAGTGGTGAAGATGACAAGCTTAAGATGGAAGAGGTGGGACCTTTTACTTACCAGTAAGTTTCAACATATTACTTGTAACTTTGTTCATGTATATTTGATGTAATTTTTAACATCGCATAACATCACCCCTGATCCCTCAGAAGGGCTAAACAGTGCGTTTAAGAATCTAAATTTCATCAATAATGTTATAGTGAGTCTAACGATTTTGGGCTAAGTGTTGGGGATTTTTTTGAGATGAAAAAATAAAGATACAATATCGCTTAGCCCGACTAAGGAAACGAACTCAGAACCCCCACGTTCAGCAGCCACGCTCGCGAACGTGGGGGTGTTTAGCTAGATAAACGAGGAAATTGTAGTTTCTTAATAATTCATTTTTAAGACTGATGATGAGGGAAGGAAAACATGTAAGAAAACAGTGTGGTTGATGAGTTGAATATGCAAGAGTACTTAGTACGTTTAGAATCAATTTTTTTTACTGAACAGACAGCTATGCTGCTGGAGAGTTTGTTGCGCCACTTCTCCTTCCCAGCTAAAGCACTAGGAAGTGGTGAAGGGTGTTGGATATACAAACTTATTTGTGTTTTTTATATTATGAGTAAATTTAAATTTGAAAGGTAGTTTGTTTGGAATACGTTTTTGATCTTATAATATACTTGAGATTGTTATAATATACTGTGTATTTTCTCCAACTAAAATCTGGTTTATCTTCTCCTTCCATAACTCTCCTACAAAGGGCGCCAATAAAGTGCAATTCAGGTCGCACAACGCTTATTACCTACAGTTATATTCACCTACAAGTTGCCTCTCTTTCTAACGCGTAACTTTTATTTCTGACTGCGGCAATCGTACCACAGCTTAATACAGATGGGGCACTCCGCAAAATCATTTAAATAAAAAGCGACTCTTGCAACGACACAATAAAGTGCAATTCACGTCGCACAACGCTTATTTCCTACAGTTATATTCACCTACAAGTTGCCTCGTTTTCTAACGCGTAACTCTTATACCTTCTGACCGCGATAGTCCTACTGAATTGGCCCAGTGAGATAGGCCGGCCGCGTACTTGTAGCTTCATACCTATCACCGTCTAATAAAGCGGATCATAATAAATTCAGAAATTATTCTTCAAAGCGAATAATTAACTTGACTCAAAAATCACAAAATAACTACAATATAAAATAATCAAATAATAAAACTAAAATGTCTCAGAGCGGTTTGTGGCATATGTGCCCCAAATAGCTGCAAGCCATATTTTAAAAAGCTTAAGATTTTAACCTTTCCTGCCCTCTACATCTATGAGGTCGCTACATTTGTAAAAACCAATAGGGGAAAGTTTAGTAACATGCACTCCCGTCGACATGCCGACTAAATAACAAATATCCCCTAAAAAACAGCCCTACTTTCTAAAAGTTTATTCGGAATATCTTCACGAATTTATAATAAGCTCCCTATACAAATAAGTAAAATTGAAAACATTAAATTTTTTTAAGAAAAAATTAAATGGCTTCTTGGTAAATAGATCATATTACTACATGAATTTTTGTCCGACAGATTCGTGATGCGTTAGTGCCAGACTGTTTTTATATTTTGATGCAAAAATAGTTCTATTGAAAATAAAATGTCTCTTTTGAATTAATAAATTTATCACATAAACTTGTCTAAACAAACTATCCAAACTATTGTATGCCTAACATGGTGGAGCAGTGCAAACGCACACTAACATAAAAAAATAACAACTCTGAAACCACTGCTCACAAAAAATATAATTTAAAAAATTAAATCGACTTCAAAAAGAAATAAACTCAAAATTATGAAGTAATTTTAATTTCGGAAGTCGGTGTCTTGGGATCTGTATTTTAATTTTTTGCCACTGACTTCGGAAATTAAAATTATTTTCATAATTTCATAATTTTAAGTTTATTTCTTTTTGAAGTCGATTTATTTTTTTAAATTATTTGTTGTAGCATCCGTGCTCAATTAGATAAATGTTGAAAGCCAGGTCATCCTAACTATTTCCATTACTGAGGTCCAATAAGCACTTACCTGGTCATCGTAAGACCTTCAAAAAGTATCATGTAGAAGCATCCGTGCTCAATGAGATAAACGTTGAAAGCTGGGTCATCCTAACTATTTCCGTTATTGAGAACCGATAAGTACTTATCGGGTCATCGTCAGACCTTCAAAAAGTATCATGTAGTAGCACCCATGCTCAATTAGATAAATGTTGAAAGCTAGATCATCCTAACTATTTCCATCACTGAGGACCAATAAGCACTTACCTGGTCATCTTGAAAACTACTAAACCGATTTTGATGAAACTTTCACTGTGCCCTAAGTTGGAGTAAATGTAAGCCAACAAAAAAACAATGGTCACGATCCGATAAATAGTTTCGGAGATATGCGTGGACAAACATACATCTATTTGTTTGGAAGCCCTAATAGATCATCATATGTGAATATCTCGTAGATCCAATAATATTACATACATACGTATCGAATTGATAACTCCTTTTTTTGAAGTCGTTAATAAGGATCTTTGACTTTGACCTAAACTGCAGAGTGTCCCATCTGTATTAATCTATGGTTCTACTGAATTGGCTGAATGAAATAGGCCCGCCGCGTACTTGTAGCTTCATACCTAAACTGAGGAGTGTCCTATCTGTATTAATCCGTGGTATTACAGAGCGCCACCTATCGGGTCCAAAACTATCCTATATTTTAAGCTGGAACCAACCATACACATTCACAAAATTTCATTGAAATCAGTTAGGTGGTATCGGAGATTAGAGCGTGTACGAATATATTACAGTGACACGTGATTTTTATATATGTATATTAAGATTTATTTGCGTACTTAGCGTTATCTATGCTGCTAAACTTAAGTTTACAGCAAAATGTTTCTTCTTTTCTATTTTTTTTCTTTAAATTTTTATATGTTATCCGGTAGTATTTGTGTGATGCTGAAACATAGGTAGGTATGTTCAGATAAACAGACAAACGGACATTTGACTTCACTACGACTTTTTTATAATATATGTATAGATTTAAAGCGTCTTAATTTATCTGTTAAAGCATTAATGCTTTGAAGGCCATTAAACGGCCATAGACGTCATAGCAATAACACTTCTATTGTCTCGTTCAGTGTCCTTTAAAGCAAGATAACGTCGTCGTGTTTAAAGTTACGTGTCGATGTTTTTACATAAACGGGTATTCAATTCAACAATTAAATGTGTCTTGGCAACTTGAGAACCAACATTAAGACCACATAACAGATAAATTAAGACGCTTTAAATCTATACATATATTATAAAATAGGCGTAGTGAAGTCAAATGTCCGTTTGTCTGTTTATCTGAACATACCTACCTATGTTCCAGCATCACACAAATACTACCGGATAGCATATAAAAATTTAAAGAAAAAAAATAGAAAAGAAGAAAAATTTTGCATAGATATTATATATAGGTCTGGCCAGTCTAAATGCTATAAATTACCACGCTATTTGCTATGGGGGATAAGCAATATTGCTTTATATTCGTATTCTTCTTTTACAGCAAATTGTCAAAAGACGAGCCAAAATGATAGAATAATGCAGATAGTTACAGATTTAACCTTTTAAATGGTGACCATCACGCTAAACCTTTATGGTCTAGTCAGTCAATCATGACATATGGGGCGGATTTTTGAGATGGGGGAAAGAGAGCAGGTACCTTAACCGTTGTTACTACAAGTTAACATTGTGGAATATGTATTGAATATTGAGTATTGAAACGGTCTTAGGAGACCGTCCTAAACGTTTTAAATATTTTAATTTGCATTCACGGATTTAAAAAAAATGTACAGTCAGCAAGAAAATGGTCAGATTCACAAAAACTTTTATTGATACCCATCGATTCTGGTTCTTATAAGGAACAAAAAGCTCTAGCGGGCCAACTCGGGTTTGAGTAGTAGAAAAGTCAGTAATCGCAAAAAAAATCGCTGGACTGGCCTGAATAGGGAACGAATATAGTCGATAGTCCCAGATTTAACATTATACCTATATGATATTTATCATACCTTTATGGAGCTAAGCCCGAAAGTCTGACAACCAGTCTTACCAAAGGATATCGTATTACCCAGTGACCGTGACCCCAACGTAGTTGGAAAAAGACTAGGCAGATAATAATGATGCAGCTAAGCATACAATCATGAATTACATAAGAACGGCTACTTTAGTCAATTTTTAACAAATCATATAGATTAGTTTAAAAACCTAAGTTAGATTCCCAATAGTTGATATATTTTGTGCTCCTTTTTCTTACATTTTGTTATACTATTACGTAAGAGTTTGTAGAACGTACGCAGAAAACATGAAGTTTAGGCTTCTGTCATCTATGATAATAATAAAAAATCTATGGTTAGGTGACTGCTAATGAGAAATTCCGTGTGTTTACAATTTTCTGTTATTTAAGTGATAGCTGTTCGTCAGTATTAATCTGTAAGAATGCAACAGTCAGTGTATCAGTGTATGTGTTGTGCCATTAGGTAATACACGCAAGCGCGCATGCGTGGAACGCAGGCGTTTATTATTTCACTAAAAACGAAAAAATTCGCAAGTAATGAGAAATTGCTACTGAAGGCTGCGGGTGTCGACTCAGGACGAACTGCTTCTCACACGGACAACTCTACGTCGCTTGCTCCCGCGTCACCAGGCCTGAGTCTCTGTATATTTTGGCTGCTGAAACCAAAACTACAAACGTAGTAAACAAGGAAGTTCTTTTTATAAAAATGTGTCTGATATTTTAGTCAATTGTGGTGACTTACGACTTTCATGCGAACGAAGTCGCGGGTAGAACCTAGTCCATAATAAAAACCTAGATACATTAATTGAGTGACTGTTCAACGATTAAATAAAATTGATTCAATTAACTGTCGGCAATTTGAAGTGATTACCTAAGCACTGGATACGTACCAATTACTTAGTTCAGGTAACTCAAGATAATTTTATTATAAGGCACCTACATACCACAGACCTACATATAATACCTACATGACTGCATATCCTATGTCATGTAGGTGAAGCACTGACTGGACGGGCCAGTTGGCGTGGTTGGTTAATAATAATAATAATAATAATAATAAAACATTTATTATCAGGCTACAATGGCCCATAGATACATACCTTACAAACTAACATATATAAAGTATAAAACAAAACGTGAGTTAATAAATATAGCTTAAAACTATGTTAGTAGCTTCACTTCACTCGCTTGTCCTTGAGCTGTCCTGTGGCACTTGTCCGCGGAAGCGACGGAACACCACGTCCTGCGGCCAGAAGTCTTCTTCCATGACGACGGGCAGGTAACAGTTCGGTACTCGCACCACGAACGCCTTGAAATTGACGTTGCGGCGCGACTCCAGTAACTGCACCCTGGGCATGTACCTTGTCTTCTGGCGCACGTACTCCACGATGTCCTCCGCCTTAGTGCTGTAGTGCAGGCGGGAGATGTACACCGGTGTGTTCGGCTTAGCGGCACGCAGGCTCACTTCTGGCTTCGAAGGAGCTTTGCCGCAGCGGTTCTTGTTGGCTCGCGACCGGCGCTTCCTCCTTTGAACTGTCACGAAACCTTCCTCATCAGCCCTATTCGGCGCCTTTTCTGGTATAGGCTTCATACTTGGAGCGCCTAGGGCACTCGCGGGGACGCTAGCGAAGTCCTTTCGTAAGGGTTTCGCCAGCGCTGCAGATACTGGCAGCGGGACGGGGTGATGAACTCGGACGGCGCTGTGCGGAGGAGCTGCGGTGACGAGCGCAGGGCTGCGGGGCACGGGGGCGGTGCGCTCTGCAACCTCAGCAAACGACGGATGCACTGGCGACGAAACTGCTGACGCGGAATTTGACGACGAAATATCGAGGCCGGCTCCGCGACACATGTTTACATTAGATGCATCGGCTGATGACCTAGTTACGGCCACACTGTTACGCAACTCGCTTACTTCTTTGCGCAATTCGGTGACAGAGTTTTGGGATGCATCTAATTTCGCCAGAACATCCGCGAGGCGGGCCTTCAGGAAGACAATGTCCTTCAGAAGGCTCGTTACGTCGACGTGGTCGAAGGTGACGGGTGGAAGCTTGTGCAACTCTTTCGCCACAAACGTCGGCACGTCATCCGGGTCGGTCTCCTTGAACAGCGTGATTATATCCTGCAGGCTCTTCTTAGTCCCGTCACGCCGGCGGGACACCATCTGGTCGCGCTTGTTAAGCGCACTGAACAACAACAGCTTGGCAGCAGCTATGTCTTCCTCGCTGAAGTTCGTTGCGCAGATCTGGACAGCAGACACCTCGTCCATCACATCCAGCTTCTGTTGCAGGAACGCCAGCAGCTCATTCGCCACAAGTTCATTACTCATGGCGAGTAAATTACGAGCGACAGCTTGCGCCGCGCTAATTAAAACAGAATATTATGCAAACACGTCCGCATCGGAACGCGACACAAGCGAGACTTAAGATACCACCTATCATGTCGCTGGTCATGGGTTCGATTCCCATCCAGGACAGACATTTGTCTGCATGAACATGTCTGTTTGTCGTGAGTCTGGGTGTAATTATCTATATAATAGGTTGGGGAAAAAGTTTCTTCGCATTTTTTAAGAAAATTCAAAACATTTTTTAATATAGTTTATTTACATTTAACTAAAGTATGTAGGTACCATTTTGTTCGATAGTTTTTTGCCATCTTGTAGGTAGGGACATGATCCCATTGCTATAGAAATTTTGGGACTTCTGGTCAAAATACCGCGACAAGTGGTTTTGGCAGTACTCTCGTGATGTTAACCTGACACTGCCTAAAGAATTCTGAAGAGACCAAAACAGGTGGAAATCTGAAGGTGCAAGGTCAGGACTATACGGCGGATGCATTAACACCTCCCATCCAAACTCTCTTAATTTTTGCTGAGTGGCTAAAGATGTGTGAGGTCTAGCGTTATCATGATGAAAAACCACACCCCTTCTGTTGATTAATTCCGGCCGCTTTCTCTCAAATTCTTGCTTTAATCTCATCAGTTGTTCGCAGTAGAGTTCAGAATCGATGGTCCTGCCTGGTGGTAACAGCTCATAATGAATAATGCCCTTCCAATCCCACCACACACACTGCATCACCTTGTTGCGAGTTAACCCGGGTTTCGCCACAGTCTGTGAAGCCTGACCGGCCTTTGACCACGACCTTTTTCGCACGTTCTTGTCATACGTGATCCACTTTTCTTCACCAGTTATCAGCTTCTTCAAAAATGGTTCGGTTTCATTACGTCGTAATAAAGAATCACAAATGAGTACACGGTTCATTAGGTTTCTTTCAGTGAGCTCGTGAGGTACCCAAATGTCGAGCTTTTTTGTGTACCCAGTTTTTTTGAAATGCACCAAAACTGTTTTGTGGTCAATTTCCAGTTCTTCAGCTACGTCGTAACTACTGATATGCCGATCTTGCTCCACTTTTTCAAAAATGGCATCCATTTTATCCGTAATAGGGCGACCAGAGCGACGTGCATCTTTGACATCAAAATTTCCGGATTGAAAACGCTTAAACCAAGTTTGTGCTACTCTCACAGACACTACACTAGGTCCATAAACATCGCAAATTTTTTTCGCAGCTTGCGTTGCATTTTTACCTTTTTTGTAGTAAAATTTTAAAATGTATCGAATTTCTTCATTAGATTCACTCATCTTGACGGTACGAAAAACAAATGAAAATCACACATTTTCCTAATTTGAATTTGGAATTATGTTCTTTAAAATTTAAACTTTCAATGATACCAAAACCAGCCAGATACAAATAGTATAGCCAAAGCGATTTTATTACAAGTTCATTCATACTATAATGCGAAAAGACTTTTTCCCCAACCTAATAAGTATGTATTCACAAAAAAAAAAAGTAGTGTATGTAGTATATCAGTTATCTGGTTTCCATAGTACAAGCTCTGCTTAGTTTGGGACCAGATGACCGTGTGTGAATAATGTCCCAGGATATTATTATTATTATTAATTACTTTTTTTTTTCAAAAATATTCAATGTACAATCGTTGCTCTTTTATTACACATATTATGTATAGTTCAGACTAAATAAAAAACCAAGACATAGCGCTGCGAATAATACAGTGAAGCATGCACAAAGGTGTCCTGTCATTAAAAAAAAACGAATCACAAATTATCATTTCAAAAATAACGTTAGGTAAATTTACAGGTACCTACTTGATAAAGTTAGTTATTTACAGAAAGAATAGTTTGTAAAATACAAACTATTCTTTCTGTAAATAACTCATTTGACCAATAATTGAAAGACAACATTTCATTACATCAAAACATCATTTGACAAACTAATATTTTTATAATCATATTCATTGGTAAAACAACGCAAAGCATAAATAACGTTTGACAAAATGCATTGCTTGATAATTACTTTCTTAATTTAATCTAACGAACTAGTTAGATTAGGTTAAATATTTTTACTTGCAAAAAAAGATTACGTTAGAACTGCGTCGCCCCACGCACGACCGCGCAAGCGAAGCGAGCGTACCGCGGCAGCAGCCGGAGAGTGCCAGAACCGAATTCTACCTATATTACTTGGTTAGGGCAGCGTATATTTTATTTTTTTGACTGTCAATCAAATCAGATTGGAACGAATACAAAGGAAATAATAATAATAATAATATCCTGGGACATTTTTCACACACGGTCGTCTGGTCCCAAACTAAGCAGAGCTTGTACTATGGAAACCAGATAACTGATATACTACATACACTACTTTTTTTTTTGTAAATACATACTTATATATATAATTACACCCAGACTCAGGAAAAATAAATAAATTCACGCGATACTTAGGTTATAAAATTAAAATCCCTTATCTGAGTTACAAGGAACGATGCGTACGATTCCACTTACTTCCACTTGTAACTCGGAGAAATATATCTGATATACGGTTCCTAGTGAAAATAGCACAATCAAAGATCGAGTGTCCTGAACTTCTTTCTAAGCTGTCCCTGAATGTTCCACCTCGCCATTCTCGCTTAAGAGCTCTTCTTCGTGCTCCTTACGCTCGCACAGTATACCGTAGCAATTCTTTTCTGCTCCGTTCAATCAAAGCATTTAACCAAATGGTAATGAACGAACACCCATCAATCGATTTGTTGGCAAGCAGCTTAGCGACAATTAGTACTGCCTTGTCTAAAAGCTGTGTTGTTTGTGATGGATTTTAATTGTTATTACGTTATACTTAGTTATATCATTAATATTATGCTTAGTTATTAGTTTGTGCAACAATAGTTTATTGCTAACTGTGGAGGCTTGTAAATGGCTTTTCGTTGATTGCATCACTACAAAATTTTGTATTGTTAGCTGTAAGCCACCCAAACACAATAAAATAAAATGGTATCAGTATTATTTTGTATGAAATTAGTTCTTGCTTTGCTTGTAATTAGTAATTTATCTACCGTCATTTTGTAAAATCGCAAATTTTTCCTACTATGTAGTTGGAAGTTGTTCCGGTTGCCAAGCTACCTCTATAATATAAAAAAAATAAGTGACAACCTTATCAAACAGACAGATAGTCACACACACAATACTTGTAGTAAGGAAGGTCTATTCATTTCTACCCGACAGTGGCAGAGACCAAAAGGAGAATATAGGATTTTTAAGGTTTTGTTTTTTTAATTATTTCCAGAGAGAACAGAACAAATGATGACCTGGAGATAGACAAGGCGGCTGGCGTGATGAGGTACAGTCCTCGGCACAGGGTCACATTCCTGCCCGAGGAGTCAGTCGGCAGGCCACAAGACATGATACTTACCTTGCCAAATATGGCCATGTTGGTGAGTTTATCGTAATAACACTGGTTTTCTCAGTCTCTATCATCATCTGCTTAGCCTTTTCCCAACACTATGTTGGAGTCGGATTCCATTCTAACCGGATGCAGCTGAATACCAGTATTTTACATGGAGCGACTGCCTATCTGACCTCCACAACCCAGTTACTAGGTAATACGATACTCCTTGGTAAGACTGGTTGTCAGACTTTCGGGCTTGTGACGACCCGTAACGACTCAAAGATCCACGAATGACAGACGACGGCTTAACGTGCTTTCCAAGGCACGGAGGGGTCAAGGTATGTAAAGATGGTCACCCATCCACGGACCAACTTAGGCAAGCGTAGCTTAACCTGATCGATCTGTTATACCTTGCTAATGACAGTAGAATGGCTGACCGCCATACATACTTACCTAGTCAGCATTTTATTAAATTAGAAGTATTATTCATTGGGTTCACACTGCAGTTCGGTCTGACTCTCGGTACGGGTTGGAAGTCTTAAATCCTAAATCATTATTTCTACTAATTCCTGTTCTTTAAAGTAATAAACCCCGTTTCCAGATAAGTAAATAATTGTTTTTTTAAAAACAAGATTCCGAACTCTCGTATAATAGATCGACCCGTGCAGCTGTTATTATGTTAGCCACGAGCCCCTCAGTCTCAATCTCTATCAATCAACGAGCATACAGCCCACTATCAATGATCCGTAATAATACGTGCAGCATGTATCAGAAAGGTGTGCTCATATTTGAGGGTACTGACCGGACGGAACAACTTTCTCATGGCAACATCGTAATCGCAAAAATTTTATTTGCGTCCAGTAGGTATTGAAGTTATGTACAAAAAAAAAAGATTTTTATTTTTTATTTATAAGTCATAACTTTAATAAATTTCATAATTAAGTTAAAAATATAGGTAGTATCCTAACCTAACTAAAACTATTAAAAAACTAAACTATGGCGTCGAAAAATTCCTCAGCATCGCTGTCTACTGGTAATGTACCCAAGAGAGTGGCAGCATTACTACGTTGTAAGGCAACGTTTAGCCTTTGGCCAAGGTAAAAACCAGCCCTTGGATCACGGGAAATGTTAACCAGCAAATATTTGTAAACAAACATAATCTAAAAAAAAAATACTTATATCAACTTACACTTGAGCAGACGAATGTTTCAAACATATGAAGCAATGGATTAGCAATTTGCTTCAAAATTATTCAGAATCCGATCGATAGTGTGTTACGAATTAGGGTGCTTGCGCATTGAGTTACTTAGGTACTAATAATTGGGTATCTATTCTTTTATATTCATAGAAAATAAGGACCTACTAGTATAGAATTTGTTGTAAGTGCCTATGTCTTTTTTTTCTGGCAAAATAAAGATTATGTTATGGTATGCATAACGTAACATAACATAATCTTTATTGTGTAATGTGAGCAGGGAGTCTATGAGTATGAAATGTTTATGAGTAAAATAAATTAGTAGGTATAATAATCTAGACTTTAGTACTATTATTTATTCTGTGCTTCCGTGCCCCCAGATTAGGTAGGTAACCTACCTACTAAATGTTTACATTTGTTATTCTTATTTGTGTTACCCGTATATTTACGTAGTTAGAATATTAATTATTATTATTATTGTATAGTTAGGTGCTTGATAAGTTCTATTTACAAGGTCAGGTTCAGGCTAAGATAAGTATTTTGTTTTGGTGGGTACCTACCACGGACCAACTATAACCATGATAACATATTATTTAGTAAAATTTTGATTATGTAGGTAGACAATAAGGTATACGTACATACTTTTTTATTTTCCCAATTACGTAGGTAATAAGCGTTATTAATAAATAATGGAGACTAAAAAATTAAAGTACCGTCCGCAGGCGGCAGCAGCAACCTTCACTTAACGTGGTCAGAAGGTATAGGAGTTACGCCACGTTACGCGATAGAAAGAGAGGTAACTAGTTATGGGTGAATATAACTTGTAGGTAATAAGCGTTGTGCAACCTAAAGTACACTTTATTGTGTCGTAGCAAGAGTCGCTTTTTATTTAAATGATATTGCGGAGTGCGGGAACTGATAATCTGTGCTTCTGTTTTCAGAGCATGGGATCAGCAGTGTCCAACTATGGCTATTTCGCCAAAATGGGGTTCAACATGCTAGCCTCCCGACTGGGAAGCAACCCCATTGTTCAGATGCCGGCCTATGACTACCTGTGGGGGTACAACGAGCCGCTCATCAGTCTGGGCAACACCGTCCTACCAGGGTGGATCAGCTTCGATACACTGGGGCTGTTGGATAGGGTAGGATCCTGTTAACTAATTAAGTTAAAGGTAGATTAGATTATAAATTAATGATAGACGTTCGACGAATCTCTTTGAAACAAAACAACCTAAATTATAATATTGTTAAGATGTCTGAGTTCAATCTGAAATCACCAAAAACAAGTTAGCCAGAGACCTTTACTTTCCAGACAGAATAACGGATACATGTTGTTTGTGTTCCCAGCTGTACGATGAAAAAGCACCATTCAGGGTAGAAGTCAGCGCCAAAGATGAGGACAAGTTCATGATCAAATCTGTCAACGGTATTGGAGGTCTTCCAATTTGGGGGTATCCGGAAACAAGGTAACTAGACTTTATTATTATCATCTCGTTCCGATCCTCCACAAGGGAGAATTCGAATAATGTTAATTTACTCACTCTCAATATGGTACAAAGTCTAAGTATGGTGAAAGTCAGAATCAGAATGCTATATAAACATAGGTCAAATTACAGGAGCTCGTGGCTAAGTAATAACAGCCGCACGGGTCGATCCATCAGGTTAAGCTACGCTTGCAGGGGTTGGTCTGTGGATGGGTGACCATCTTTTCATACCGAGACTCCTCCGTGCCTCAGAAAGCACGTTAATCCGTTGGTCCCGGCTGTCATTCCTGGATCTTTGACAGTCCTTACGGGTCGTCAGAAGCCCGAAAGTCTGACAACCAGTCTTACCAAGGGGTATCGTATTACCTAGTAACTGGGTTGTGGGGGTCAAATAGGCAGTCGCTCCATGTAAAATACTGGTATTCAGCTGCATCCGGTTAGACTGGAAGCCGACCCCAACATAGTTGGGAAAAGGCTAGGCAGGTTGATTGAGGTCAAATTACAACAGTGTGCGAGATGTTTCAGATAGGTAGATCCTCTATGTTTTGCTCAGAGGCGTACATTAATAAATATATTTAATTAACATTGTCGAAGTTTACTTTTTTAACACAAATTTAACTTTTAAGATATCTTTACGTTGTAGAATTATGTAAACATTGGTAATAAAGTCAATATTAATAGGTACAACATGCATATCAATACAAATTTAAAATACTTACAATCAATTTCAATAAATTTCAAATAAATTAAGTTAGATGTCGTATTAATGCTAATGTCAAACAAAATCCACAATCAAAATAGGTGAGGTGATTTACAATTTTATGAAGTAGTAATTATAGAATTGTTCCTGTAGTGATTAATAGGGGGTTCCTGTAGGGAGTCTCACTTGTGCCGCGTTCTAATGCGCACGCGTTTGCATATTCGATATATCTAGTAGCGCGGCGCAAGCTGTCGCTCGTAATTTACTCGCCATGAGTAGTGAACTTGTGGTGAATGAGCTGCTGGCGTTCCTGCAGCAGAAGCTGGATGTGATGGATGAGGTGTCTGCTGTCCAGATCTGCGCAACGAACTTCAGCGAGGATGACATAGCTGCTGCCAAGCTGTTGTTGTTTAGTGTGCTGAACAAGCGCGATCAGATGGTGTCCCGCCGGCGTGACGGGACTAAGAAGGGCCTGCAGGATATCATCACGCTGTTCAAGGAGACCGACCCTGACGACGTGCCGACGTTTGTGGTGAAGGAGCTACACAAGCTTCCTCCCGTCACCTTCGACCACGTCGATGCAACGAGCCTGCTGAAGGACATTGTTTTTCTGAAGGCCCGCCTCGCGGATGTGCTAACGAAATTAGATGCATCCCAGAACACCGTCACTGATTTGCGCAAAGAAGTTAGCGAGTTGCGCAACAGTGTGGCGGTAATTAGGTCACCTGTCGATGCGTCAAACGTAAACACATGTCGCGGAGCCGGCCTCGATATATCGTCATCGAATTCCGCGTCAGCAGTTTCGTCGCCAGCGCATCCGTCGTTTGCTGAGCTTGCAGAGCGCCCCGCCCGCGCGCCCCGCAGCCCCGCGCTCGTCACCGCGGCTCCTCCACGCAGCGCCGCCCGAGCCCCTCGCCCCATCCCGCAGCCAGTACTTGAAGCCCTGCCGAAACCTCTGCAAAGGGATTTCGCTAGCGTCACTGCGAGTGCTCCTGGCGCTCCTAGTATCAAGCCCATGCCAGAAAAGGCGCTGAATAGGGCTGATAAAAATGATGGTTTTGTGACGGTGCAAAGGAGGAAGCGCCGATCGCGACCAAACAAGAACCGCTGCGGCAAAGCTCCTATAGTGCCTGAAATAAGCCTTCGTGCCGCAAAGCCACCATCAGTGTACATCTCCCGCCTGCACTACACCACTAAGGCGGAGGACATCGTAGAGTACGTGCGTCATGGAAGAAGACTTTTGGCCCCAGGACGTGATGTTCCTTCGCTTCCGCGGACAAGTTCCACAGGACAGCACAAAGTCAAGCTAGTGCAAAGTGAAGTGCTACTAACATAGTCTTAAGCCTTATTTATTAACACAAGATTTTGTTTATAAAAATATGTATGTTTAGGTTAAGGTATTTTTCTATGGGCCTATGTCGCCTGAAATAAATGGTATTATTATTATTATTATTATTATTATAGCATTTATGTATCAAAATTATTAATAGTTCTCTTTTGAAATTGTCCAGATTTAACGTTTTTATTTTTTCTGGTAATTTGTTATATATTTTTTTGGCCAGAAGGCACTTTTATTCATTAGTGCAGTTTTCCCATAAGTCACTTCGAGTTCTGGTTTATTTTTATCGCGTAATTTTCTGTAGTAACTTTTAGTAGATATTTTGTCTAATGAAATGTTAGATTTGAGGTACTTAATAATTCTAAGGCGGATGGCCGACGCGAGCATGTAGTTTGATTGTTTATGTTATGTATGATATACGTTAGTGTCAGTTGTCATTTGATTCAGTATTGCCACAGATCGTGCTCGAACAAGTTCACTATAATGGGTTCGTGGACGACTATCGATTATCGCGCAATGTTGCGTTATAACTTTTTACGTGGATTAAGTCCAGAAAACTGTTTAGAAGAAATTAAGCTTATACTTGGTGATGACCGTCCCTTTCGTGCAATCGTGTACAGATGGTACAAACAGTTTGAGCGTGGCTGTTTTAACCTAGAAGACGACCCGCGTTCAGGACGACCGGCGGAAGCAGTTACTCCAGAAAATATTTCTGCAGTTAAAAATTTAATTGAAACAGACCGGCGAATAGAGTCCTTACTGCAGATTGGCTCAGCAGCGTTACATTCAATTATTCACCATCATTTAGGTTATAGAAAAGTGTGTACCTACTCATTGGATTCCACATTTTACCGATGAACAAAACGAACAGCGAGTTAAATGGTGTAAAAAAAACCGGCCAAGTGCGTGTCGGATTACGCACAATGAAGGGTTACGTAGTTGGGATGAATCCCAAAAACAAACTTAACATTGTAGTTGCAAAACATGTTCTCCCATACATTCCAACTGCAAATGTAAGTTTGTATTTGTATATTGAGAGATTTACCATGTTGTTTTAAGACCATAGACTTCTTATAAGTTTTCCTGTAATCTGTGGGTATTGAACTATGTTAATTTTTTTTTTATTTTTTTTATTTTAGGCTCAGTACCTACTTTCGGAGATAAGGGGATGGGGGGGGGTGGTGTTCACAAGAATCACTAGCTTAGGGTTTGGGTTTACAGTAAAACCACAGAATTATCAGTAAGTACACAACAGCTCAGAGGGAACATGTCTGGTCGGCTCCGGGGATAGAGCGGGACTGACCAGGACTCTCGAGCCGCTGAGCTGCGTGCGTCACAGGGGGATGGTCAATTTTCGTCTATTTTCTTAAATAACTTTAAAATAATTTATTTTAAAATTATAATATATGTATATATATATTTGATACCCTCACAGTAAGCCCTCACTGTAAGCCCTTTCATTTGATATGTCACACGGTACAGTTTGCAAAACTTTTTTTTTTAAATTTTCTTATTATCCCCCAAAATTTAACGCGGACGTGTATTGTAAATAAATGAATTGTGAATATGGGGGCATATTCAAAATTCATTTATTTACGTTACACGTCCGCGTTTGGGTCACAGAAATACATACGTGTATCAAATTTCAACTTAATCGGTCTATTAGATTCGGAGTAAATTGGCTGGGACAGACGGACAGACAGACAGACCGACATACAGACTGACAGACAGACACACGAGTGATCCTATAAGGGTGCCGTTTTATCCTTTTGAGGTACGGAACCCTAAAAATGATTGCAAAGTTTGAAAACAGAAAATCTAAAGACATCATTTCAATCGTCACGGGCTTAAAAATATGGCTTTATTATTACGACGTGCCCACAAAGCAGCAAATTAGAATATGGGTGATAGAAGGCGAAGAAACTCTAAAAATTAAAGTTTAAGTCAATAAAGAAGAAAATGATCGTGGTTTTTTTCGGTATTCGGGGTATTATTGAATAAGGAGTTCTCCGTGAGTACAACACTGTAAACGCTGCTTGTTACACCACGGTCTGCCTTCCTCAACTTATTCAGGAATTCAAGAAGCTTCGTCCAAAGTCACAACTCTGCATCTGGTATCTTCATCATGATAATGCTCCGACACATCGTGCTGACGTTCCATGCCAATTTTTGCGAGATGCCGCCGGCTTGAAACTTCTTGACCATCCGCCTTACAGCCCAGACTTGGCGCCATGTGAATTTGGTCTATTTCTTTCGTGAAAAGTAAATTGAAAGGGCAAAGATTTCGGGACAAAGAAGCTTTACTTTCAGCCTGGGACAATATATGTGCGGAAATTCCTGAACAGAAATGGAAAGACATTTTAGTGATTGGTTTATAAGGATGCAGAAGTAAATTAATTGTGGTGGTAATTATTTAGAAAAACTGTGAAAAATAAAGTTAAAAACAACAACTTTCAGAACACCCTACGCACTATAACAAGGCACTGAAGTTCGTTTAGCCCACCTTAAGCAATCGGTTCCAGAGCCAAATCACTGACTAATATTGTGATATCGAAATGAGCTATGTATGTAGTATCATGCTACAGGTATGTAAAACACATATCTGTAGCATAATACTCTTAAAAAAAAATCTGGCCAAGTGCTTGTCGGACCACGCACAATGCAAGGTTCCGTAGTTGAAAAGAATTTATCTCAAAAACAAACTTTTACCTCGGTCAGAGGCAAAGCGGCATTGCTTTACAACGTGGCAATGCCGCCAGTCTCTTGGATACATTACCAGTCGACAGCGATGCGGATGAATATTTCGACGCCATATTTTAGTTTGTGAACAGTTTTAGTTAAGTTATGATAATTTTGTTATTTTTATGAATTAATTAATAATAAAGCCGTTTATTTTCGAACTTTGGGTACATCGTTTATTAACAGAAAGAATGTGGGTGAAATGTAATCATAATATTAATTAATTAGGTATACTGAAGTTAAACTAAATATTATTTTAATTCTGAATAAAGCATTACAAAAACCAACTTAACATTGTAATTGAAAAACGCGTTCTCCCATACATTGATATCGGTATTTTTTTTTTTGTAATCGCAAAATACTATATTTTTATGTGAAAAAATACAAATTAACGATTTTCGGACTTTTTCCTTTACTTTTGCTGTGAAACCTTGCTTCTTTCCAAATTTCATGATTGTAGGTCAACGTGAAGTACCCTGTAGGTTTTGATTAACTTGCGAGTATCAAAATATGTCGCAGCTTTTGCCAGCGGTTTCGCCCGCATGGTTGTTGGAAATTTATATTATCCCACGAGAACCGTACATTTTTTTTCGGGATAAAAAGTATCCTATGTGCTATTCCAGACTATAATCTATTTCTGTGCTAAATTTCATCCAGGTCCGTTCAGCCGTTCTAACGTGATTGGGTAACAAACATCTTCACAAACTTTCATATTTATGATATTAGTAGGATAAATGGCCATATTTTTTATTGCGTTGATTTAGAAGCTTGATTTTTTAGAGCTCCAAGCGAACATATACATGTGTATTTGATATTAATTTCAACTTGATACCTCCACGCGTTCCTGAGAAAAAAGTTCTTGACAGACAGACGGACAACGAAGTGAGCCTATAAGGGATCCGTTTTCTCCTTTTGAGGTACGAAACCCTAAAAAAATGGATCGTCGATCTTAACAGCCAAATATAATATAAATAATATCTTAGGACATTGTTCACACACGGTCATCTGATCCCAAACTAAGCAGAGCTTGTACTATGGAAACCAGATAACTGATATACTACATACACTACTATTTTTTTGTAAATACATACTTATATAGATAATTACACCCAGACTCAGGACAAACAGACATGTTCATGCACACAAATATTTGTCCTGGATGGGAATCGAACCCACGACCAGCGGCATGGCAGGTGGTATCTTAACCAACCACGCCATCTGGCCTGTCAAAAAATATACCTAGTTATCTCATCGTTCATCTTTTCAACAACCAAACTTCTTATTTCCCAGCTCATCCTGCAACAGCTTTAACGACACTTTTGAGGGTATCGGCTACCCCCCGGAGATGTCCCCCGACCGGCCCCTGAAGATCTACCGCAACGTCCTCTGCCGGTTCATGGAGCTGGAGTACGTGGGTCAGAGGACCATGGACATTGGAGTCGAGGGCATGGCTTACAAGTTCACTAACAGGAGCTACAGCAAGGTCCCTGAGAATGAGTGCACATGCAGTAAAGGGGTGTGCCATGATGGGGTTTCGGATTTGTCGCCTTGTTTTTATGGTAAGTAGGATAATTTGATACGGTGAGTCTACGTTACAAGTCATGTAAACATTTGTGTTCATGCACTGTTTGAGATGTTGACTGTCCCCCACACAACAGTAAGCAAGCTCCAGCAATGTGGCCTACATTGCTGGAGCTTCCTTACTGTTGTGTGCTGCAACTATACACATTTATATTATTTTTCTTTCATTTTATAAAAATAATTATTTATTTAACCAAGGTGACTATTGCTACCTACTTACTGATTTGGAAAACTTGCAATTTACAATAAAATACTTTTCAACCAGATTAGGTATTGCCATACCAAAAAGATGCTTTGTTTTTTTTTTCAATTTACAAACTGTCTCAGGTCTGCCTGTGGTCTTGTCAAACGCTCACTTCCTGGATACGAACCCGTTGTTATACGAGCGTGTCGAGGGTATGAATCCTAATGAGGAGCAGCACGGCAGTGGCTTCACCATAGAACCTGTAAGTAAAATCAGAGCTTTACCTATAGAATATAGTCTTTATCCAGCAACGAACTAAGGAGGTATGGTAAAGTATGACGGGTTGGTCCCCTTTTAAGTCCGAGTGGCCAATCTGTCATACTTTTCATACAAATGCTCGTACGTGAATATAGTGTTTTAACATATCTTTCTAAGAAATTTTTAACTAATAGGTATTTTATGCACTGTATCTAGGCATAAATAAAAATTTGGAGAAACAAATTCAATATAAGCCTTCAAAAATCTGCTTTTTTGCACAATTTTTACCTGAACTTTGACCGTTCATAATGTACTCATAAATTGTAAAAGTAACAAAAACATATCAACAGAAACCTCGCACATATAATGGAGATTCTAAATCACCAACATTTATTTCACAAACTTGTAAGGCTTGTTATAAAACTATATATATATATGTCAAACCATATCACATTTAATTTAATTGTTTTAGTTATAATGAGTAAGATTGTGCAAAATTTAGTACGCGTGTTCTAACTAGATGGCGTTAGCGTCGAGTTAGATCGCGCTATGGTTTTCTTACCGGTGAAAATATAAGTAGTTTAGAAATTTTATTTTTTTTAATTTATTTCGCACCTTCCGCTATCGCATAGGAGACGCCCTCTCGTCCCCGCACCCGATCCGAGCTGGGGTCCCCCAGGGCTCAGTGCTCGCCCCCCCCCCCCTCTTCTCACTCTATACGAGTGACATTCCCAAACATAGTACATGTCAGTTGGCCCTATTCGCTGACGACACGGCTATCTATTACTCAGGTCGCCGCACCGAGTACATAACCCGACACCTCCAGTCCGCAGCCGACGCTCTCGAGCAGTGGTTTAGGAAATGGAGGATCGAACTCAACCCAACCAAAAGTGCAGCTGTACTCTTTGTCAAGAACGGCAAAAACAGCGAGGCACATACCCGCACCCGACCCGTAACTATGTCCGGTCTACAAGTCCATTGGGAACGTACGACCAAATACCTAGGGGTCACCCTCGATAACAAACTAAAATTCACCGAGCACATAAAGACTGTACGTAACCGTGCTGCTTTTGCTCTCGGTCGCCTCCATTCACTTCTCAATGCACGCAGTAAACTAGCCCTCAGGTCAAAGGTGCGAATTTACACCACGTGCATACGCCCCATTATGACATATGCTAGCGTTGTGTTCGCACACGTTAAGCCGTCACGCTTTAAAAAGCTACAAACCCTCCAAAATCGATTCATGCGACGAGCCACGGGCTGCCCCTGGTACGTACGCAATGACCAACTCCATGTCGATTTAAATCTGCCGACCATCAGGCAATATTTCAAAAAAGCGAGCAAACGCTTTTTCGATTCAGCCACTACACACACTAATCCACTAGTGACAGCAGCCACACGATACACACCGTCATGCATCTCCCGCATACGGCGCCCCAAACACGCTATGTTAGATTCAGACGACGACATCACTCTCTACCAAGAGAGTATGAAGTCGGTCCGTAAATCTCTCAACTCTACACATGACAGACGTCCTAACTTCCGTACCCGCCGGCGAGTACCACCGCGGCATCGAGTAGTATGTCAATCCCCCCGACCCTTGCATCCGCCCGCCCGTGCGGAGCAAGTAGCTTTAAACGCCCCTAGTAATAATAATAACATACAGATAGAACAAGTCTCCACTTGCTCAGTAAACAGTAGCGCCCTAAGCCTAGGTTCGAGTCCCACTATGGGACGCCCTTAGCTGCGCTACTTAGAGATTAATTTTAACCCGGCGAGAGGCCCTTCTGGCCCCGCCAACGCTCGGTTAAGCAGTCAATGCTCCCGGAGCAAACTGCGATAGGTCCGTACTAAAAAAAAAAAAAATTTTTTTTGACCCCCGGCTCAGATGGAATTACCAATAGGGTGATCCAACTCTTCCCCGCCCACCTTATAATGCTCATGGTCACCATCTTCAATGGTGCCATGAGCAACAACATCTTTCCTCAAGCATGGAAAGAGGCCACTGTAATTGGCATCCCCAAGCCCGGTAAGCCCAAGGCTGAGCCCTCTAGTTACCGCCCCATCAGTCTGCTCAATGTGCTCGGCAAAATCTATGAGAGGTTTATTTATAAGCGACTCAGAGACTATGCCGAGACAGAGGGTCTCATCCCTAACGAGCAGTTTGGTTTCCGAACGCAGCATTCCTGCGTTCATCAGGTCCACCGCATCATCGAACACATAAGCATTGGCTTCCAACGTGGTTTGATGACGGGCGCTGTCTTCTTTGATATAGCGAAAGCGTTCGACAAAGCCTGGCACAACGGCTTATTATATAAGCTCTACCAACTTGGCGTGCCGGATCGTCTCGTACTCATCTTACGAGACTTTTTGTCGAATCGCACCTTTCGCTATCGCATAGAGGGAGCGCTATCCTCCCCCATCCCATCCGTGCAGGAGTCCCACATGGCTCTGTGCTCGCTCCCCTCATCTTCACGCTGTTCACCAGCGATATCCCGAAAAGTAAAAAGGCGCAGTTAGCTCTGTTCGCAGACGACACGGCCATTTACTACTCGGGCAGGGAGATGCCATATATAAAAAAAAAAAATTTTTTTTTGAGATTCTGTATTGAGGTGAAACTTTAATATACTGTGTTATAGCGCTTTATATGAGTTTCTTTGAGGACCTGGGGTTGGAGTATTTTACAATATAAATAAGTTTCATAAAATTTCCGCACACTATTTTTCGTTCTCACTTGCTTGTTAGTCAACGGGCGTTGCGCTGGATGAAACAACAAGCTTTTCGAGCATGCTCGCGTTGACGATAGACGGGCCGGGAAGGGCTCTCTTAACATGTATGTAAGAGCTGGAATAAATAAACTGTATTCAGTTAACTTTTTACTCATACTCTGAAAATTAAACTGAGTTCATGGTTAAGAAAGAAGATATTTTTTGATACTTAATCCTGTTCAAGCAAAGGCTTTGAAAACATGTACCTATATGTATATTAAAATGTTTATCACCAATTCGTTTTTCTTGTTAGATCTTGTACACGCTGTGATATTCAAATCTGTCTACCGTTGTATTTACGTAACTCTTCCAGGTAATTGGCCTGGTGATGACGACGAAGTTCTCCGTGCAAGTGAACGTGCTGGTGCGTGACGTGGGCTTCAACTCCAAGATTAGCAGGTTCTCTGACATGTTCGTGCCCGTCGGCTACTTTAAAATTGTGAGTGTCTACTTGCACTTCACTTTTATCCTGATTCACACTCATGTCGGCTCTTGTTTTATTTCAACAATGGTTAACATTTTTCTCGTCACTTTGTTATTACTTTTAGCCGGCAGTACACCGTGTCTCGTTGCCGACGGAACGGAACCCATACAGGGTGGTAAGGACATCGACATGCAATGGATTCAGTAAATGATTCTGAACACTAATGCGTTAAAATTTTTCGTCGTGTTTAAAAAACATCGGCAAGTGCGAGTCGGCCCACGCACAATAAAAATGATTCCGTAGTTGGGATAAATTCACACCAAAACAAATTTAACATTTTAGTTGAAAAACATGTTCTCCCATACGTCCAAATACGTCGCAGTCAATTCTCCAACTGCAAATCTTAGTTTGTAATAGCAAAAAAAATTTTTTGAAGTGATAAAACTACAGATTAACAATTTTCAGACTTTTTACCTTAGTTGTGCTTTAAAACCTTGCTTCTTGCCAAAATTCATGATTCTAGGTCAAGGTTTTGATTTATATGCGACTATCCAAATAAGTCGCATAAATGGCCGTATTTTTTTATTGCATGCTCCAAGGGTCCTACGAATTTGATATTAGTTTCAACTTGTACCTCCACAAGTTTCTTAGAAAAAGGCTCTTGATAGACTGACAGACAGACGGATAAAGAAGTCATAAGTCATATATTTACACTGTGTAAGAAAGTAATAAGAGAAAATAGAAACAAATTCAGTACATAACATTCCGCTAATGACAATATATTAATAATTAACAGTAGTTACGAATAATTTTATAATAGAAATAGAACAAGTGATTTTATAAGGGTTCCGTTTTTTCCTTTTGAGGTACGAAACCCTAACAATTTGCTCTTCCATACATTATGACCGCGTAAGTATTGCACATTTGTAGGAATCAGCATTTTTTTTTAATAACCACGACTAATTTCAACGCTTGCCGCGGTTGATCCGTGGATGGGTGCAGACCATCTTTACATACCGAGTCCCCTCCGTGCCTCGGAAAGCACGTTAAGCCGTTGGTCCCGGCTGTCATTCGTGGATCTTTGACAGTCGTTACGGGTCGTCAGAAGGCCGAAATTCGGACAACCAGTCTTAACCATTTAGCATGTATTACCCAGTAACTGGATTGTGGAGGTCAGATAGGCAGTCGCTCCATGTAAAATACTGGTATTCAGCTGCATCCGGTTTGACTGGAATGGAATGAAAGATGAACCACGTATAATTTCAACGCAGGGGTGTTGCGAATCATGTACATACTGAATCCATGGTCCATCAACAGCTTGATGCGGCGATGTTCCTGCCACCCTGTATACGTACACGTTGAATTAAGTACCTATTGGGTATTTATTTCTTTTTATTTCTTATTTACATATCATTGTATACTGTGCCGGTCGACGTCATCACGTCAATGCCGGCTGTCGCTAAAAAGCAGCGCTGGGTGTCTGTGTCACATAGGGTCGCAGCATTATGCTGAGCGATGGCCGTTTTGCGTGGATGTGACGCATATTTTCCCCCAACTTGTTCTTTTTTTGTGTTGTTTCTTTGCGTCATGTTTAGCCCTTAGATCAACAATACCAACTAGATATCGGGGCGGCGCAAAAAAAAAAAAAAACACGTCTCGGTAAATAACAGCGCACTTGAGACGTGAGCTTTTATTTTGTTTAGTTCGCTTGAAACATAGCCAATGTAAACACGTTTCACAATTCCACAACGTGTATTCAAAAGTTGCAAAAATAATGCCCGAAAAAGCAATTTAACGGCCGGAGTGTCTTATTTTCAGTAAGTACATGTAGAATAAGTTATATTTTAAGCTTGAAACTAACAAATAATTTAAAATTTTGAACAAAATTATCGAATTTAAACCACCGCTACAAAATGTTTAGCCAATACGACCAATACTGGCTATGAAGCAAACAGAAACGGAACAAAACGATGTAGGTCGCAATAACTGGAAAAAAGTACTTTATTTGTTGCCGCTTAAGGCAGATTTCACACTAAATGTTATTTAACCTATGTCTTTTCATTTCTAAGCGACATGAGTAATTTATGGCTTTGCTAGTTTAGGATAAGTATAAGTATAGGATAATGTTTTGAAGATTTGTAACTTTATTACTAATTGCCAAGGTTGTAATTCGGTTGAACTGTTTTGAAACTTTGGTCTCAGTTTGTTAGCACAGTAGAAATATCATGCAGAAATTTATCTTCATAGAAACATCATACCTACGAGCCTTGAGTTCGGTCTACACTCTGTTAGGTACCAAACAGTCGCGAATGCGGCGAAGTGACGAACGGATGGTGTGTGACGGAGGGTGTGTGGTTTTGTATGCAGTAAGCGTGCGATATGTGACAAATATTCATTGAAATAAGTACAAGTACTTTGTGGCAAAGTGGGTTCAGGGTAGTGAGCAATGACCAAATGGTCACTTAAACTTAAAACAGAGTTTAATTTAGGTTAAGCCACAAAGTTACAGAAGAGGTTCGTGAGTTATGAGAGTCTAAGATTATGTGCTGTAGGGATATAAAAAGTGGGAGTACTGCCCTGGGTGGACCGTCTGGCTAGCGCTGCGGTGGCTCGGCGTGGTCAGCCTTAGGTCTGGCTGTCAGCCGTCGTCGCCGGGTAGAGGGCCGCGTCTGGCGTGTAGGCTGCCGGAGTAGTGGGGCCAGTAATGTGGCCGTCAGCCGTAGTTGCTGGTACGAAGCTCAGCGGCCGCCGGTGCAGTCCGGTAAGTAGGTGGAGATGAGGGTTCAGGACGGTAGCTAGTCGGTGTAGTGGGTTATGGCCGGTAGTCTAGCCAAAACTGCCGTCTAGCCGGAGCAGTGATCGATCGAACCGAAGCTGTGATCGAACCGAAGCGGTGAATGTATCCGAAGCTGTGAAGTATCCGAAGCTGTGAACCCTGTACCACGCAAGAGTGCGTCCGTGAGCTCAGAGGAAGATCCGGTAAGCCTCTGTGATGTGCGTAGTTTCCTAACCAGACGAGTCCGTAGCTCCAAGACAAGGAAATGGGTCAGTGGAGAGGAAACCAACATCACAGTGGTTTACAAGATAAGAACAATAATGAACACAAGGTAAAAACACAGTTATAGTAATATACAGATTCTCCTAAGGACACTATGAGTACTTACCCAATTTCGGGGAGCTATACAGGCTTCAGTGACTATCGTAGAAAAAGGATGGAGTCTTCTCGTCCAGTTCTATTTATAACCTTCGAGTTTCTAGCAAGTACTATAGGGAGGTGAAAGTAGTAATGTCACAGACTAATTAGCAAATCCTACAGATAATTAATATGTACTTAGTCGACTACTAATTGGTGTAGTACATTGATATGCTACAACTTAATATGGCAAAGAGCAATTATATAAGAGTTTTTGGTTGCTTGAATTCGTCAATAAGGCACCCATAATTTTTAAATTACTTGGAAGCTCCGAAAGACTATAAAAAGAATGATACCTACTACTTACCTAGTTTGTTTTCTTTTTTAATGAAGGTATTTCGCTTTTTACACCGAGTAAAATACCTAGATTAATATAAATAAATATATAAGTAAATAGGGTGACAAAAGTGACACACGAAAGACCTACCTCGACACGCGAAAACTAGTAGGTAGTGTCCTAGGCTAGGCTATCTACTTACTTATGTACTTAGCTACTAACATATATTATTGAGTTAGACGAAATAACGTTATGAAATGATTATGAGAGTAATACAAGGTAGGTAACTACGTAGTAAGATTTACATTATAATTTACTTTATAATTAAGATTTTGCAGTAGGTAGTTAGAGGATTTGATTGCTGTAGGTAGCGTACACGCGATGAGATGGGTGATATTAAGTAACGTTCGCAGAGCGGTTCGACATCGGATGGGTGACCAAAAGAATTGTTATTTTGAGTTGCTCCGTGCTGTAGGTAATAGGGACGTTAATAAGCTTAGATGTAAAAATATATTATAATTACTCGTCAGCTGTTTCTTGCATTTTGTAGTAGGTCGGTGTTAAAGTAAAGATTGGAGTTTGGTAACCTTCGACGACAGCAGTTTATTTTTTTAAATTAAAAATATATATTATTTACAATCACAAAACTAGAAATAGACTCAAGCAGGTGATAGTCGTAGGTAGGATGAAATTAATATACTGTAGGCGGGCAGCCCTATCTCATATTTACGTTCCGCGCGGCTGTAGGTAATTATTTCGAGAACAAGGTCGAGTCACATTACTGCATGATATTTCTTCTGTGTTCATGTACATACTCACGCAGACAGCATTTAGCTTAGATTTTGTACGTGACCCGTTATCTAGTTGGTATTGTTGATCGAAGTGTTTATTGCATATAAAAGTATTTTCTTTCTTTTTAAGATAGTAAAGTTAGGGAAATTAATTGTTATGCGAATTGACGACCCACTTAAATTGTCTGTAAGTATATTCAAATAAAAACTGTAACTCCTTGACAGTTGTATTGTATGAAATGGCAATAACACAATAAATTGGCGCAGTGTGGCGCAACCGGACCGTATGTTTAGGATCCTCATTTTAGCAGATGTAGTTGAGCCTCTATTAATAATAATAATAATAAATTGTTTATTGATCTTGAAAGTACAGATGATGAGAAAAACAAAACTTAAAAATAGTAACAATCAAGATATATAAAGTTATGTAACTACATTATTATGGTAGAACATGGTGATGTAATTACACGGTACATCTGTTGACAATTTCTGATACCCTGTCTCTTAAACTAGGGTATACCTGTTTCTTAAGAGACAGTGGACGGCCATAAAGTTATGTTCTAATATTAACTATTAATCAAGTGAAGACCCTGTCGATCTACCCACAAATTAAACAATTATCAAAAAATCATAAGGAAGTAAAATTAAATAAGGTTAATAATGAACGTATTTCTTGTGTGTATGTGTATGTGCGTGCATGTGTGTATTAGTGTGTATGTGTGTATGTATGTGTGTGTGTGTGTGTGTGTGTATATGTTTGGGCGTGTGTACATGAGTGTACAAGTGCTAGGTTATGTAGGTTAATAATGATTCTGTGTGATCATAGTCTTGTTGAAGTAGCCACTCTGTAAGTTTTTGTTTAATATCCCATTTTGTCAGATCAAGTATGTTTAGGTGTTTATGTATTTTTCTGTAGATGAAAGAGCTCAGAATATGATACTGATGTTTGGCAAAGGCTGTTCTATGAGGAGTACTTGGAGGGATAAAGGTTCGTTTTTCTCGGTTTGAAGGGGGTAGGGATGAATGTATTTTAAGGACTGAGTAGAGCACAAAGAGTTGACGTACTGTGAGTACTTTACAGTTGGAATACAGTTGAGCTGTTGGGTATCTGTAGGGTTTTCTCGTCATTACTTTAAGTATTGCTCTCTGTGCTCTCTCTAGTTTGAGAAGGAATGTTTTACATGCCCCTCCCCACACCGTAATGCAGTATCCTAGTACCGATTGACATAGGCCAAAGTACACTATTATTCTATTATACCATTGCCTCTCATTGTATAGCGTCCATACATGCTAAAAATATATTACCATTCAAAAATTTGCGAGAAAAAATCAGCTGTTCCCTACATTATGTTGGTATAACTCATCAAAATGTATATAGGGAACTACATTTTTTTTTTGTATGCATGGGCGCTATACTGTTGCGGGTCAACGGGAACGCCTTTCGTTAGTTAACATACTATACAGGGTTATTTGTAAAACACCAGCAACCTCCTAAGGGGCCATTCGTACATTTTGACGAATTATGCGAACATAAATGTACTGAACAGCTGATTTTTTTTCGCGATTTCTGGTTTGGTCCTATAGTAAAAGTTGTTCATAATGATGAGTACAATGACCCCTTAAGAGGTTGTTAGTGTTTTACAAATAACCCTGTATACTAGGCATACTATTATTAGCAAAAGCGCATTGGGAAAAAAATGTAACAGGCTTGGTCCAAATGTTCACCACTAAAGAGACATATATGTAGGTATATCACTGAGTAGTCTATCTATTAAATAAGAGAAACTGTTACTTAGACACCTACACTAATTACATACTAGTTACAATTATTGGTAGGTATTGTTAATGGCAGATCTTGGGACCACTTTTGCCCATTTTCTTTTATCTGTGCCTAATTCATGCTCTGCAGAGCAAGTGAGGTGTAGGTAGCTTTTCTTGGCTAGTTCTCTAATAGTTTCAAATGTCACTACGAAAATCTTCCCCTGTTCCAGGTACAACCAAGAATGCAAGATAAACAAATATATAACATAAGGATGATCCACATCTACACTCCCTACATCCTCCTGGGTGTACAAGTACTCCTAGTGGTTGCTGGTCTTCTCCTTGTGACGCATTCAGCAAGACTTCTCTACTGCCACTGGATCTGTGCGAGAAGAAAAGATATCGCTTTTGATAGTGAGAAGATAAAAGCGAAAGAAATATTAAGCACTCAACCGCTTATGAATACATAGTTTAAATCAGCGCCATCTGTTGAAATGGTTGGAAACTGTTAGTGAAATTATTACTGCTTTAATGCTACAAGGTTCTTTTCGTGCCTGAATGATATTGACATCACTACAATTTGTAGATAAATACCAACAATGCCCTTGTTTGTACGTATCTACAAATCACTGCTCCAATACAGTCCCCCTCAGTCACGATGCGTTCAATGGCCCACTCATCTGTACCTACTCAAATTCGTTTCGTTTTATTTTTATCTTTTTATATTTTATGTAAAATCTTCATAATTTGTGACAATAATGTAAATTTAATTAAATTTCTATGTACTCGTAACTATTGTATGCCCTAAAGGCGGGACATAGCTGATCACAATTTAAATATTTAAAACATGTATTATGTAGGCCTACCTATGATCCACAATAAAGATATTGATTGATTGATTGATATTCCAATATTCTTCATTGGAATATTGATAAGACGTCATTTTTGTTTATCCAACAACATGTTTAAAGGACACATTTATCGCGAAGTAAGCGGGATTGTTTAAGCGATACGCGGAAGCGCTATTAGATATGCGGAAATAGCGGCGCATTCGCATAGACTGCGGTCAGCGCGGGAGTATGTCCTGTCGATGCATCGGAGAAAACACAAAGAAATGGGGCGGGGTTTGCGTACGGGCTGGCTTCCTCTTTGGCAGGATTGCTACGTGTTTTGCCGTGTGATTACTTTACTGTTTACAAGTTCACTTCGTGCGCGCTCAGTGTTCATGATTAATGTATTTATTGGACAATTACGTCACAAATTAATTTTATAGGTTTTTAACATAATTGGGACGAGAATCGAACACGGAATACCCTCCCTCAATATGTCCCTCGTTTAACCTAACATACTGTATAAAGGTATATTTTCTCAATCGAATTTGATGGCTCAATGATAGGTATTTTTTGACTTTTTAAATGTTAGCTTTTCTTTTTTGCGGTGGGGGTTAATGAAATTTTTAATTTAATTTTTATTTTAAACTTTTTAAACTTAGTTACAAAAGAAGTTGTGGTAAAAAGTACAATTTTTCTTCTAAATCATCTTTGATAGTAGTTGCAATACCTGTCCTATCTGTATTCTGGTGCGCTATCAGCGAGTTCGAGTCCTGTTTGGTAGTCGTAATTCCTGGTTTTTACATAATTTTTGGTCGAGAAACACGTTTTTCGGTCCAAACACAATTTTTTTGCAACATATTGTAACAGCATAGAAATGCGTTGTTCTTACTACAGAATGTTAATTTTCCACTCTCTTGCTGTAAATATAATTAAATACTGATAAAAAAATGAATCCAAACACATATTAACTAGTGTGCTGGATATCCTGGATGTAGCAACAACTCATCGTGTTGCCACGATTGCATTGTATGTAGAATCAAATACTGCTCAAAACGAATACAAACAACATATCTGCTATTATTTTTTCAAGAGTGTACTAGTGTGCTGGATATCCTGGCTGCAGCATCAGACCAAGTATTCCATAATCTTGCATAGTTATATAGCATGGGTGTTTCAAATTTTAGGTCACACATATTATATGTTTGAAAGTATTTATTTATTCATTTATTAACTCATCATCACTATCATTACAGGAATTTCCGAATTCAACAGTGCGGCCATAATTACAGTTTTATTATTTACCATAACATATTCTGTACCTACGTGTTTTTTTGTGAACTCACTCAAAGAACAAGAAAAAGATCTATGCTATCTGCTACATCATTAATATACGCAAGGTACGCATTATAGGGGCTTTACTCAGTAGATTAGTAGATTGGACGTGGTCGTCGCCTTCGCAATACATAATTGTCGGGCACACACAGGTTTATTTGTTTTAATATACCTGGGGTTGAGGTCTTGCCACGCAATAATTTAAAAATATAGGTAGCAAGAGCTATGTCCCTCCTTATTTCCAATTTACTGTATCCCACCATGCCTATAACAAACAAAGTTGGATATATTAATGGATAAAATGGATATACACCATATATTAACTTAGGTACAAAAACCTAGTAAGTAAATTTATTTTGTATATGCTCTAGCATGTGGCTATATTTAGCTTCATGCGGAGCCCATATGATTGCGTTACATTTGAGCTGACTTCTTACCAACACATGGTACAAATAAATTAGCGCAGCGATGCTTGTAAAACCCTCTGCTCTTCTTAGGACAAAACCTAGGCTCTTATAGGCTTTTTTACAATCATTTACTATTTTATTTTATTATTTTCTTTATTTTCGAAAGGTTTACAGACTAATAACATTATAATAACAATAATATATAACTAAATTGCTAATTACAAGCCTCCACAGTTAAATACACACATTATTACTCCGTCATAGCCCAAGTTATCTACATCTTATCAATTCTATGCCATTTAGGTGTTTCCTTAATGTTAGTCCGTTCAAATTTTAAGCCAGTTTGGACAAGGTTCAATTGCATGCAGGTGATTCTTACACAAAAGATGACTTTGCTAAGAGCTTCCTTAGTGTGCTTGCATTGGTGCAGAAAAGGTCAACGTCTTGTTCGCAACTAATTTCGTTAAAACTGCGACTGGCTCTCAGAAAGTATGCATTACGCCTATAATTAGTGTTTGCATAAGGCACATGTAGAAGCGGTCGCTGTCGCAGCCCCAACTGATTAGTGCGTATCCCCAATTTTGAAACAAGTTCAGGACAGTCAATTGAACCATTTGCTATATTAAACAAGTAGCATATATCATTAATATTACGTCTACGGTCCAGCGGTAGAAAATGGTACCTTCTGCATCGATGAATGTAATCAACAGATAATTGTTTCGTCTTATAATCTAGGTATTTAAGAAATGTTCTTTGAATGTTCTCAATACGAGACTTGTAGATCCCGTATTGAGGGTTCCAGACTTGTGATGCATACTCAAGGTGGTTGCGTACGAACGAACAATACAAAACTTTGATCGGTTTTAATGATCGGAAACATGCTGAGGTTCTCATTATAAAACCAAGTGCTCTCGACGCCTTATTTACTATGCTATCAATGTGCTGATCAAAAAGTAGCTTGCTGTCTTGTATAACCCCAAGATCCCTAATACTATTGACTTTGCCTATATTGGTATTGTACAGTTTGTATATGGAATCAATTATAGACTTCTGGCGTGTAAAAATGATATGAAAACATTTAGAAACATTTTTTGTGTGTGATCCAGGGTAGTGTGTGCGGAGAGAAATAAATGGATTGTTGTACGTTGTATAATCTTTACTCGATGTCAATATTACAAAGTTATATTGTAGCGCGTGTATAGCTGAAAGCGGTTTCAGGCGAACTGAACTCGCCGGGCGCTACGCGTGTGAGGAATATAAAACGAATGCGTCAGCGCCCCTACACTATTCCTCCCCTTTTTTAAAAAAAAACTGTAGGTTTTTTACAATAAAATCTGTTATTCTAAAAAGTATTACTAATTACAATATCTCTGTCTAAAAGTATTACTTGTAAGTTACAATCAGCATTTAGTTTGAATAACAATGTTGTAACCGGATGTCTGGCGTGATTGCGTCACCTGATATTGACGCCTTATACATGTTATGACTTACATTTCTAAGTTTACATATCTTTACGCTGTTATTGCAATGGTATAAGCAGTGTACAATTTATTTGTATGAACAATTGATTAATTATTAAAAATATAGTTGCTATTATTACAAATTCTTAAAATGCATTTTTTTTTTTTTTAAATGAAAACTACTTGGTAATGAAATACAAAGTCATTTGGAGAAATACATCTTATATCTAACATTTTATATTAAGTAGTATTACTACCTATTCTTAAACTAGTGCGGCCACCTGCTTTTACAGGTGCCGTCTTGACATTTTATGTACTTAACTATATAAAGTTACAACGTTAAGGGTAGTCACCATGACGACATGCTCTGCCATAAAAAAAATTAGCACCCCTGCGGAGTCCACAGCATTCGTCATGGTGACGCCAATTACTAATACACACACATAACAATAATTCACAACATTTACACATTCTAGCACGTGCACCGTTAAACGTCACTTGGAATTTGGGACCTCACTTCATGTAATTTGACTTGAATGGACGATGGCTATTGAGCAGGTTATCTTAAAAAATAACTTTGGGGTTAGGCGATTCTTGCGGTTTTTGCACCGTTTCTACCCTTATGCTCGGTGTGGCTATCACACTCGCCACTATTTCCTTCTTCAACCACTTCCGAATGCCTTTGATAAACCTTCGTTTTCCTGCGTAGATTAACAATATGGTAAGTAGTATTATGATAGCTATCATGACGCAGCCAATGATATTTAACTTGTTGTCCACTTGTGCGACGTTTGATAGGTTTTCGTTAACGATAACTTTTTCTTTTGTCTGATTGGTACCCATTTTTTAATTAACTTGGTGTACTTGATGTAATTTCGCGACTGTTTGAATTCTTACTAAGTTTCAATTCCGATACGTAGTACTTTTATTCAATTAATTGACCTACATTATAAACATGCTAATTTCTATATTTTGATGGTCTTTTGCTTATTCGTCCAGTTCTCGTTGTATATGTTTTGTTACTGGGTTTGCTTGTTTGAAACGTTACTTTTTTCTGTTTTTTATTGTGTACCTGTTTGTTTTTTATATTATCTTTTTTTTTTAATGTGTTTTTATTTACTTCTTCTGATGGCGATTCATTATCTATTAATAAGTATGCTGGTTTTAAGCGATCTATAGATATGTTTGCTTGTCTGTCAGGTAACTGTACGCGGTACACTTTTTCATTTCTACTTATGACGCGATATGGTCCATCGTATGGAGATTGTAATGGTTTCCGTACCGCGTCATTTCTAACGAATACATGATCACTGGTGAGTAAATCCTTGTGTACAAAAATCTTGCGAGGTGACTTGTTTACTCTAGAGGATGGTCTCAATCCATCTATTACGTCCTTTATTTTTTTAACAAAATTGTTGTCATCATGTAACTGTACATTGCTATGGTCATAAAAGTCACCTGGTAGCCTAATATTACTGCCGTATAGCATTTGTGCTGCGGTTACGCCTGTGTCGGACCTAATTGTCGTGCGTAATCCTAACATTACTGTTGCTAGTTCATCTATCCAGCTTTTATTGTCTAAACGTGCTTTTATTGCCGTTTTAAATGACTTATGCCATCTTTCTATCATTCCGTTGCATTGAGGATGATATGGAGTGGTACGGGTTTTCTGTATTCCCATTATTGAAATTAATTCTCCAAATACATTACTTTCGAACTGTCTTCCCTGATCACTTGTGAGTTTAACCGGGCACCCGTAACGACTAATCCAACCTTCATATAAAGTTTTGGCTACTATTTCTGCAGTTATTTCTTTTAATGGAAATGCTTCTGGCCAACGCGTAAACCTGTCTATTATCGTCAAACAATATTTAAATCCCTCTGGTGTAGTTGGTAAAGGTCCTACTATGTCTATGTGAATATGTTCAAAACGCTTACAATTTTCAAAGGTACTTAAATCTGCATTGGTATGCTTTTGAACTTTCGCTTTTTGACATCTGATGCAAGTCTTGGCCCATTTTCCAACGTCTTTATTCATATTTGGCCAAAAATACCTATCACTAACTAATTTTCTACTTGCTCTAATGCTTGGATGGCTCATATTATGTATTGAGTCGAAGGCTAAACGTCGAAACTTTCCGGTCAAGTATGGGCGTGCTGAGTCGGTTGAAACTTCACAAACAATGTATTTCTCTGTATTGTATAGAGTTACACGTTTCAACACTATGTTGCTACTGCTATTCGATTCGCTTTGCAATTTTGCTAGCTCGGCGTCCGTTTCCTGTGCGGCTGCAAGTTCTGCGAAATCGATCGTTGTGGGGCACGATATTGTTGCTACTCTGGATAATGTATCCGCAACTAAATTATCGTTCCCACTAATATGTCTTATGTCCGTGCTGAATTCGCTAATGAACATGATCTGTCTAGTTCTCCGAGAAGTTTCTCTATCTGTACCTATTTTACTAAATGCAAATGATAAAGGCTTATGATCTGTATAAATAATTAACTGTTGACCTTCAACCATGTTGCGGAAATGAATTATGGCTGAATATATTCCTAATAATTCCCTGTCATATGTACTATATTTCATTTGGGCCTGTGTTAATTTTTTAGAAAAATACCCTAATGGTTTCCACTTGTTGTTTACCTTTTGCTGTAATACTGCGCCCACGCATGTGTCTGACGCATCGGTCATTAACGCTAACGGAGTATTTGACGTTGGATATGATAACATTACCGCGTTCTTTAGGTCTTTCTTACATTGCTCGAAGTTGTTTTCAGCTACTGGTGTCCAGTTAATTTTAGTTTTATCTTTGCGTTTTGTATTTCCTAGGTATTTATTTAATTCTGTTTGGTGATTAGCCGATTGAGGTATACTTGCCCTATAAAAATTTAACATTCCTAGAAATCTTCTAAGTTCCTCAACTGTTTCCGGTTTTGGAAAGTCTACAATGGCTTTTACCTTATCTTCTAGAGGTCTAATTCCCTCTGTTGACACTTCATATCCTAAAAATTCTAATTTTTGTTTACCGAAGCTACATTTGGAAAAATTTATAGTTATGCCGTATTCATTAAATCTTTCGAAAACTTTTTCTAAGTGTTGTTTGTGCTCTACTTCGTTATCTGATGCTATGATGACGTCATCTACATAGTTGAATAGGAAATCCAAACCTTGCAATACCGTGTGATGCATGAAACGCTGAAACGTTTGTGCTGCATTACGTAATCCGAAAGGCATGCGCATAAATTCAAATAATCCAAAAGGTGTTATGACAGCAGTTTTTTCAATGTCATTTTCCGCGACAGGTATACAATTGTATGCTCGGTTAATATCTAACTTTGAGAATATTTTCTTATTAGCCAACATATATGTAAAATCATGAAGACGAGGTACAGGGTAGCGATCCGGTTTGGTGATCGCATTTAAACGTCTGTAGTCTCCGCATGGCCTAATATTACCGTCTTTCTTGGGTACCACGTGCAGAGGACTTGCCCAAGCGCTGTGGCTCGGCCTGCAGATCCCCAGCTCTTGCATGACCCTAAATTCATTTTTAGCTTTTACGTACCTGTCCGGTGGTAGCTGTCTCGCTCGTGCGTGCACTGGGGTACCTGTTGTTTCTATAAAATGACGAACGCTATGTCTAGGTGTCTCTTTATATGAAACTGGTTTAGTTACCTCTGGGAACTTACATAATAAGTCATGATAGGGGCAATCATCAACAATGGTTTTAACCGTGGGCTCAGTCGAGTCGGAGAGGTTTCCTCTCGCGCCTAAATTTGTTACCTGGTCGACTAGCCTTCGTCCGTTCAAGTCAATTAACAAATTATATTTAGCTAAGAAATCAGCACCTAATATTGGTTGCTGTACGTCCGCTATCGTAAATAACCAACGGAACGTTCGTCTAAGATTTAAGTCTAGTTCTAACACATGTGTACCGTACGTAGTTATTTCGGTACCGTTCGCAGCATATAACTTATAACCGGCACTTTGTGCGTTATTTTTCTTCAAAACCACTCTGCGAGGTAGAACTGACACATTTGCACCACTATCTACTAAAAAGTTCAAACCTGAGTTCTCGTCCCGGACGCTTAGACGGTGATTTCCGTGCGCGCGGTCGCAGCCACCCGTCGCTGACTGCACCGACCCTAGTTTTCCGCTGGCTTCGACTTCTTCCAATTGCACGGATGTTCACACCTCGTCGCCTTGTTACGGAATCGGAGGTGGTACCGGCACAACCAGTTGGGGTCATCACTTGTCATCGCCTTGGTAGACCTGGAGTTCGATCCCGACCTGGATCTGTTTCTTCTAGATCTAAAGTTTCGCGAACGACCTCTGGGTGTGCTCTCGAGCCTGCGCAATCTGTCACCAAGTTGTCTTATTTCGGCTATCACTGCGTCATCCTTTTTTGATGGGCTTGACGCTTCTTTTACACTAGCGACACTGTGGACCGGGATTGCGTTTTCTGCTACATTGTCTGCGATCGACGCTAATTTTTCTAAGTTTGCCTCGTCGGATACTGCCAAAACGCTGCGTATAGACGGTGGTAGTTGGTTCTTCCACATCACCCTGAGTGTTTCGTCTGTCACCCTTCCTCTGGCTGGCTCCCTCATTTTGCGAAGAAGGTGTGATGGCTGCTGGTCTCCCAGCTCCATTCCGCAAACGAGCTTTTTGATTTGACATTCATCCGACTGTCTGTAAACTGAGAGTAACTTTGCCTTCAAGGTCTCGTATTTTTTTTCTTTGAGTGGTTCGAATATAATTGTGCTACTTGTTCTGTGACTTCCTGGTCGAGCTTCGAGACTAATATTCGGTACTTGGAGTCGTCGGACATCTTCTGCGCGTTTATAATTGTTTCCGCCTTGGCGAACCATAATTCTGGTGACTTGGTCCAAAAATTTTCTATTTTGTCGGTCACGAACACGGGTGAGAGAACGTATTCTTCAGCGGTCGCTTTTTCTTCCATCTTCAGGCTTGACTTTGTGACTTTTTCTCAATAATCACTGTGGATTTTCACACTATACCGCGTGGATGTTAGGATGAGTTGCCCGTTCTCGATCAACGCACACACTTTAGAATCACGTCGGGGTCACCAATTTTGTGTGTGATCCAGGGTAGTGTGTGCGGAGAGAAATAAATGGATTGTTGTACGTTGTATAATCTTTACTCGATGTCAATATGACAAAGTTATATTGTAGCGCGTGTATAGCTGAAAGCGGTTTCAGGCGAACTGAACTCGCCGGGCGCTACGCGTATGAGGAATATAAAACGAATGCGTCAGCGCCCCTACACATTCAATTCGAGCCTGTTACGTCTACAGTATTCTTCAAATCTATTTAAATCAGCTTGTAACAGATGTGTATCAGATATGTTTCGTATAGTTTTATGAACCTTCATATCGTCAGCATAAAGTAAAATGTAACAATTTTTAAAGCAATGCGTCACGTCAGCAATAAATAGAGTAAATAATAGGGATCCTAAAATAGAACCCTGAGGAACTCCAGAGGGGACAGAATACCACCCAGATGTGTACCCCTGAAGCACCACAGCCTGCGTTCTGTTATCAATATAAGAGGAAAACCAACGATACAAATCTCCATGTATTCCGGCATTTAATAGATTTTAGAGAGAATTTACGATTTGATTTCTAAATGCCAGGCTCGAGTCAAGGTGTACTCCTTTTTTTAAAGACACACACTTTTTTTAAAGTTCACGATACTCTTTTTTGCTTCTCACATAATCCCAGAATGATTTAGGATCCTTTGCGAGATTGTATTGCACATTCTCAAGGTGTTTGTCGTATGCGAATTCTATCATTATTTTAACCCTAGCTCTACAATGAGAAAACATTTCGTAATCACTCGTTAATCCGCTAATTTTGCAGTGCTTTTAATATTATGCCGCGAATAATATCTGCCGTGTACCACTCAGGGTAATGGTACCTTGAATTTACACGGCTGCGTCGCATTTTCCTGGGAACACAATCATCAATAATACCATTCATTATATCATAGAAATAATTCAAACACTCCTCTGGCTCGCTTATGTTATACATAGGCGACCAGTCATGATTCATTATCATATAATACAACTTACTGTAATCCGCTTTATAAAGATTCCAGTGTGGCCAGGAATCGCTCTCTTGCATATTTACAGGTATATCACAGCCCCCTTCCAGACTACTCGCACAGACACAGCCCCCTTCCAGACTATGAGTTTGATTATGATTGTGAAAATTCATCGTGTCATAGAAATGAACATTGTAAGTCGTTATCTATTAATAATTATGTTACTCGTTCAGGCAGGCCGGTGCGACCGCCGAATAGATGGGATCCATGAAATAATGAATGCACCACAGTTGAATAGTCAAACGAACTTACCTTTAAGTAAAGTGAAAATTAAAAGTAAGAATACAAAAAATTATGTGACGAGACACTAGATTAACGTCTACTAAGGCGTTAATCTAGTGTCTCGTCACATAATTTTGAAGAAATAACTAAATAATGAACGTGCCTTAACGCGTTCTGTCAATCCGCGTCTGTAACTATCTTCATTAACAATTGGTTTTACAACCCAGGGCCCATGCTCATAAACCTAGGCATGGAATGTTTGGGTCGGGTGGGAGCCCTCCAAAACCGTTTCCTCCGAAAGGCAACGGGAGCCCCTTGGTTCGTTCGGAACGAAATCCTCCACTTAGATCTCGACATTCCCACCATCTCCCAGTTCTTGAAACGCAATTCCAAGCATTTCTTTGACTCAGCCATCAACCATCGCAACCCTCTGGTTGTCGAGGCAGCTAGCTATGTCCCCTCTCGTATTAGTAAGGTCCGCCGCCCTAGACTTGTCCTCTCAGATCCCGACGACCCCATAACTCTTCTCCAGGAGAGCAGTAGGGACCGTAGGAACCAAAACAAATCGACATTCCGACCTCGCCACGGAGGTTCGCGACGACCCCGTAGTAATCGTCCTCCCCCCCGTCCCTTGCTCAGGTATGAAGTGCCAGCTGGTGGCGTAGCTGAGCCAGTAGCTATAAACTCCCCTGATAATAATAATCACTCTACTTTGATCCAGCCTGTCCCATCTTGCTGTCCTCCCCCCAGCGACGCCCTAAGCCGAGATTCGTTCCCCACAGGGGGAGCCCTTAGCGTGTAGTCGCTTAGTCTGTAAGTTTATGCCCCTGGCTGGAGGCTTTGAGTTCGCTTAAGGCAGCCACAGGATAGTCCGGTTAAGTAGTCACGGCCTCTCTAGGCCAACAACGAGATGCCATATAAAAAAAAAATGGGTCGGGTGGGACTCATCGTCGTCGAACGAGACAGCAACGAGTATAATTACCATCGAACTTCACTTACAGGTAAGATCGTTTGACTATTCAATTATACTCGTTGCTGTCTCGTTCTCAATGATGACAGAATACAATGGTAGATGTTCAAAGACTAGTTGTAAAAACAATAACTCTTAATAATAGTAATTAAAAATTAAAAATAACGAGGATTTGTTATTTTTAACATCTAGGTATTAGCTTTCAAGGTATGTACTTGTAGAAATTATCATTAGAAACTTATGAAATAAGTCCTTTTAATTAGCACTAAACATTGCTTCAAAATAAAAAAGTTTCTATTGTTGATTATGATCAGCAAACAGTAGGGGCTTTTTAATTTTATTAACAATATTTGTTGATCAACAATAAACCTATTAAGGTCTTCTATCAAATCAAATCAAACTTAAGTTGTTAGCTCGGACGATCACCACTTAATTGTCAATAATATTTCACCTCTCCAACAGCTAATTATACTTTAGCTCAAAGCATTTTAGGGCTTTTTGTTTATAAATTAATCAAGTTTAGCAAGGTCTTGCGGCCATTTAGTTACTTCTAAATAATGTACTACAGCTTGTTGTAACTCGGTGTGCTCTTATTGTATTACATATAATAAAGGAATTAAACTTATACATTTTTGTCATAATGCAGTGTTCTTTGATTACTGTATTTTTAATAATAATTAATTTATAAGCTCGTTACCGACATTTTGGACTGTAGCTAACATTTATAGTTATATTAAATACTAGCGGACACGGAGCACTTCTTACCGCCTTAGCAGCGCCACCTGGTCCAATTGTGTTTTCAAACCATCCAGGAACCCATAAAATATACATACAAAATTTCATTCAAATCGGTCCAGCCGTTTAGGAGGAGTTAGGTGACAAACACACGTATAGAACAATTATCCATATACTAGCTGACCCAACAAACGTCCTGTCAAAATTTCAATAACTCATACAAAATTCCCATTGAAAATGCACTTTCAGTTTCCCGAATTTTCCCGGTAATTTTTCAAAGATTTTCTTTCATACAAAAAATCCTGACAATTACAAACACAACAAAAAAAGAATTTTCAAATTTGCAGTCGTTCGGAAGTCATGCACGTACATACATTTAGGCGATTCATTTATATATATATGGATTTATGTATGTGTATTATAAGTTTATAACTTATTTGTAACATTTTTTTTTATTCTAACTCATATTCTTTTTTTACTATTATAATTATCTCCTCCCAATCAAAGCACCTGCCATCTTATTTCTTCACCACCCTCTGTTGACTAGTAGAGAATGCCTAAGGAATTAAGTACTTTGTATCTTATTGTGTGCGAGAAGTTTAAATAAATAAATAGATTTATAGAGTCACCATTTTCGGGTAGCAATTTTTAAGAATAATTTTGGTGAAAATATAAAATTTTCAGTTCATATACCTAATGTGAACTAGAGCATTATTATACAGGTTTTGAAGGTCTTTATTTATAGAAAAACCTCTGAATAGTTATAACTTATAACTTCATCAGCTATCCTGAAGGTACCTAAACATTATTAAAGCTGATTTAATGGAGTGAAAATATTTTGTAGTTATAAATGTAGGTGAGGATTGATTCAATGTAAGTACTTTTATGATTTATGATACTGATTTTATCATAATGTCTACTGCTACATCGCTGATTCCTAATCAGCATCAGCAGCGCTGATGAAATTTTTGTTGAATCTATTATTATCCTTTATAATTGGTTTGGTAGTGGCTGGTATGATTTTCTGTGGTTTTGAGAACCATAGAGAACAGAGGGGTAAAATATATAATATAGATGATAATATTGAGACCTACATATTATGTACAATAATCACTGCCACAGCCCCTGGATCTGGGTTGATCTGTGATGTAAATAAATCAATTTTAAGTTTCACCAATTAAAGAATATCTAATCTTTTGATAATATGTATTGTTTAGTTCCTATTCTGCATGGCGAAGTCTTCTTTTAGACTCACAAAACCAGGTGCCATATTTTTAGTATTTCTGTAGGTTTGTCTGCCTATATCAACGTCATGTTCTTGTCTTTATCCCAATTTATTTGGGGTTAGCACAACATGTAAGTTTTTTCTTCCATACTTCTCTATTATTCGTATAACATAATATAGGTATATTATGTAGGTACCTATCTATAGGTAAAAATAAATATAACAAAATTTTATGATTCACACCATTGCTATATGATACTGCAGTAATAGATATTGAACATTCCTGAAAAGGTTCCACAATCTCATATCTGTCAGAACATTTTTATCCCAAGAATTATTTACAGGTAATTAATGTGAGGCTGAGCTTCATTCTCAGTCCATTGTCAATGTGTAGTTTGAGCGCTACAAGATATTCACCACCCTGTGGTAAGAGGCATCTGTAGATATCTCTAATTAGAAATATTCTTTTTAAATTAATTTCCCCGAGGTGGCCAAGTATATAATAATAATAATAATAATAACCCGGGACATTTCGCACAAGGTCATCTGATCCCAAACTAAGCAGAGCTTGTACTATGGAAACCAGATAACTGATATACTACATACACTACTTTTTTTTGGAAATACATACTTATATAGATAATTACACCCAGACTCAGGACAAACAGACATGTTCATGCACACAAATGTTTGTCCTGGATGAGAATCGAACCCACGACCAGTGACATGATAGGTGGTATCTTAACCAACCACGCCAGCTGGCCTGCCATCAGACCATCTTTGATGATCATGTATGTGTGCAGGATCCAATATACCTAGTCTTTATATCATAATTGTCATCATTAACTTCTTTACTTGTAAAAATTATTAACTGGACAAAAACAAAAAAACAGATAAATTCCAATAACCTGAACATGAAATCTAAACTTAAATTGATTTTATACCCATTTGTTTTTATCAAGACCTAAAGCTTAAAAATGTTTTAACTTTGAGCTGTTATTTGTTAAGTGTGTTATTGTAAAAAATTGAGACCTCGAAAGTTTACAATGCTGCTTTGGTATAAAATCTAACTTTTCCAATAAGTATATGTGAAATGTTTTCTATTCAAAGAAGATTATCTTAAATATACATATATCTGATAATAGCCTCTTTCTTTAACCCTAGAAAGATAGTCTGCGTAAAAATGACGCATGCGTTTGCGAAATATAGCTCTCTCTTTCTTAATAGCGCGAATCCATAGGTACGCGTTTAGGACATCTCATTCGTCGCTGGGAGCTTCCATATGGCGCACGTGTCCGCGAGGTAAGTGTAACCGATTTTGAAATATAACGACCGCGTGCGTTAAAATTACGCATGATTATCTTTTACGTGACTTTTATGATTTTGACTTGTATTATTTGTTTTTATTTTTTTATGTTATTATAACTGTATATCATAACTTACATTAACAGTTTCTTTTATAGATATTGAAGCAACAATGGGTAGTAGAAACTTGGACGAAGACCGTATCCTGGCCAGTCTCATGCAAAGTGACGACGAGCTTCCCTGTGAGGATACCGACAGTGAAGTAGGTGACCATGAGAGTGAAGATGACGTGCAGAGCGACACAGAAGAAGCTTTTATAGATAAGTTAGAAGAGGAACAGCCGACGTCAAGTGAAAGTATAATCCGAGATGGACCAAGCACCACTGAACAACCAATCTCCACATCAGTCTCTCGAAGGATCGTAACCTTGCGACAGAGGACTATCAGAGGTAACATTGATATGTGCCAAAAATGTTTGTAACTGATTTTTATAGAATTGTATGTTCCTAATATGTTTAAGATATTGTTATTGTTGATTATGCGAAAAAAAAGGCTGATTATTATAGTTAAAAACAATTTGTAATAGAAAAAAGTAAGTGATAAAAAAAAATGTTGATTTATGACAGAAGTTTATAGGTTTTGTTTTTTTTAAATAAAAAAAAATATATAAATATATTAACTGCAGTTTTAATAATTCTTATATATTGTGTATATATATATAACATACATTTCTATTGAAATAAATTAAAAAACACCAACCTACAGCTAAATAAAACACATGCGTCAATTTTACGCATGAGTATCTTTTCCGTACTACACAATATGATTATCTTTCTAGGGTTAAAGTAAGCTATAAAAGGTTACATATCATTATGTAAATGTTACCGAAGCCAAACCAAGGGTAAACATTACCTAGTATTTTCGTTAGGAAAATAAAAAATGCATCAAGTCGTTCCAATTATGTATATTATGTTAATGTTGGTCATGTAATCACATTTTTTTTATTACATCTAAGGTTACAAGAAAGTAAATTTTGTTTTTTTTTTCTACTATTTGGTAGTTTTTCCAACTTGGCATGTATTATTTTAACAATAGTTTCATCTTCAAATTCAAAGTAAGAAGGAATGTCCCTTTGGGGACATTCCTTCTTACTTTGGAATTTTTTCTTACTTTGGTATAGTTTAAAAAAATCGATAAATCTAGACGTAATAAAAAAAAAACCGGTCAAGAGCGTGTCGGACCACGCACAATGAAGGGTTCCGTAGTTGGGATGAATTTATCCCAAGAACTAACTTAACATTGTAGTTGAAAAACATGTTCTCCCATACATTCCAACTACAAATGTTCATAGTTAAATAAAAAGGATCTAACCCACATTAGGTGTAAGTTTGTACGCCCAATATTGAGAGATTTACCATGTTGTTTTAAGACCGTCGACTTCTTATGGGTTTCCTGTAATGTATAGGTACTATGTTCAATTTTTTTTTAAATTTTAAGCTCAGTACTTTCGGCGATAAGTGGATGGGGGGGGGGGGGGGGGTGTTCACAAGAATCACTCACTAGCTTAGGGTTTGGGTTTACAGTAAAACCACAGAATTATCAGTAAGTACACAACAGCTCAGAGGGAACATGTCTGGTCGGCTCCAGGGATAGAGCGAGACTGATCAGGACTCTTGAGGCGCTGTACCTTTAAGCTTTTTTTTTTTTGTTTTTTGGGAAATCATCAAATAACTTCTCCCGCTCTGGGTGGAGCGGGAGGGCGTGTCAGACTTCTACTGACTAAAACCCACCCATGTTCCTTCAGTTGCCTGTGCCAGGGCCACGGTAACTCTTTCGAACAACCCGCAACCCTGGCCGGCATCGGCCCTAGTGGACCCCTTCAGCTAGTGCTGACATCTCTTCGAAGCACGCGTGGAATACAACGCGCCGTCGATCCGGACCTGGACCTTACCGGACGGCGAGCTACCCGTTGCTCGCCATCCGCAAGCCCGCGCCTACGGTGGCCGGGAATCGGCTATCAATTCCCGACGCCCAGGGCGTCTCCTGCGGCGACTAGGGGCGTGATGGCGCAAAGATTGCCTCTCCCTCACGCGTTCAGCCTCCTCCTTCGCGAGCATTACAGCTTCGCAGAAGGAGGTGACGGCTTCCCATGCACTCTCGCTCCGTACCATGGCCTGTACCAGGGCCACCTTTGAGCTGCGTGCTACATTTCGACTATTTTCTTAAATAACTTTAAAATGGTTTATTTTAAAATTATAAAAAACATTTGGGATTCTCACAGTAAGCTCTTTCATTTGATATGTCACACGGTACAGTTTGCACTTTTTAAAATTTTCTTATTTGCCCCCAAAGTTGACCCCCATATTCAAAATGTATCTATTTACGGTACACGTCCGTGTTTGGATCACAGAAATACATATGTGTACCAAGTTTCAACTTAATCGGTTCATTAGATTCGGAGCAAATTGGCTGTGACAGACGGACAGACACACGAGTGACCCTATAAGGGTTCCGTTTTTTGAGGTACGGAACCCTAAAAACAACTATAGCATTTAAAGAAAGGTGTCATCCATTAATTTCAGATGTTACCTGTAAGCACTCTAAAGAATTTGTCTTTCAGCAGAGTTAATCTAATGGTGTGACTTGATATGTGAAGGGTTTGTTTACTCTACTACGAGTAAGAAATCAAGAATACAAGATCTGTGGTGATTTTCCAAATCACAAAACTATGAGAATTAAATGTGCCTACCTGTGGGTTCACTTGCGATGTTGATGGTCCCTCTTGTCCTCCACTTCCCATCCACAGCTGGTGCTCCAGGAGTCTGAGGAGTCTGGTGCTCTCTTTTTCGCTTCTGCGCGAGGAGGGCCCCGCCAGTTTAAAGATTTATTTTAAAAAGGATATGTTTGGTCCAATGACCTTGCAGTGCTTATTTTAGCACAGATATTCACCGAAGAGGTAAGTCTAAAAACACTTTTTCCTTTATAAATGACAGATAGTAAGAGATAAATGTCCTCTTGTGCCAGGATTAAGTAACACCATAACTGTGAATACTCATTCAGTTTTAACATCTTCTGGCTTTAATTGTCCTTCAGACACAACTGAAGACCCGAGCCAGGGCATCATATAAATGACTGAGTATTGATAGTGGTGTATCAATGTGCTGTTGTCTTATTTGTGTTGGCTAGTCTCATTTTCTCGACATTTCCTGAACTGTCACACTAACTTAATTGTTGTAAATGTTTAATTCAGATTATAACATTTGGTAAATGATGCGTTTTCTTCTCATTTGCTAAGCCTTTTTGAAGTATAACGTCCCACCATCTCCACAATGTCATCATGTGGCTATCTGTTTAAGCAGGTCTTCTCAGACTCTCTATGTTTTCAATCACATCATCTGGTTAATCATGGTCTGGCAGTTTGAGTAATTTATGCGGCCTACCCCAATGTCCTTTCTTTGGTATTGTTCGTCGAATCGTTGAGCTCCTTAAGTTCTGAGTTGAGCTGCGCGATTACTGACAAATGCGTGCACTGACTGGACAGGTCCTCTAAATCTGTGTGGTTCTTTCCTCAAAAGACCATTTCAGACACCAATCTACATGGTCTTTACATGAAGTGACCAAGATGATGTCTGGACTTTATAAGAGATTGTGACCTCTGAGTTTGTTTCGGCCTTTCTTCTCAGAGTAGTCAGATAGGAAACGCTGACCTCATCTAGTTTAAGAAAAAAAACATGATTGACGTGTAAAAGTGTTTGTACAAACCTACTTACAGAAATAAAAATCATTTATCATTTAATATTTTCTACTGACTCTGGATGGACATACTCATTATTATCATGTATGTCAGATAAGTTACTTGTTGGTGTTACTACAATATGTATTATCTGGAAAAAATATACTTTATAAATCATGTAAAGCAACACATAGTTCACCAAATAACCATGTAAGTTCCCGCAGAACTTCCCTTTAAGGTTATAAGGAAAAGTCAACCATAGGTTGCTTAGCTCACAAGCACAACAAGCTGCACAGCCATTGTAAACCATGCGCATTCCCACAGAACGAACCAAGGTCAGGCTAATCGCTCACATAGCCATTTTAAACCACGTGTGTTCCCGCAAAACACCCCACAGTTCAGACAGAGCTTCAGTTTCAGCTATAAAAGAGTCAACCGTACTTACGCATTATTTCGATCGAGTTACTTTCGCCAGATCGGCGCCCATATCGATGTACTGCGATGACTACAGATCATGTTCTACCTGCGTGCCCATCGATATGGGCACGCAGGTAGAACATGATCTAAGGTACATCAACAATATACATAAAAATATATTTTTTTAAATTTTATGACCGAGACAGAGATCTTGTATGTATATCTCTAACAGATGTACACAACATTCACTGCATGTAAACATAAACATAAAAAAACAGGATAAACTAGTGTATTAAATAGTTAGGAAAATTACGATGGAAACAAAAATGGACGGGATTAAACCAATACAAATAAAATTGAAATATAAAGATACAGATAAAAAAAAAAACATGAAATCACGAAATCACAATCAAAATTAATAAAAATTAATAAAAATAAGAATCTGGAACAAAAGATAGAGTTTAACGCTTAACATTAATTTGCGCTTAAATTTATTGTAGGGATCGTGGAAAATATCTAAATTGTTCGAGTTGCGAGTGCATAAAGAGTTGTATTCACTGCAGAATCGTGCCAGGGGTGAGCGTTTACCTACATTGGTTCTACAGAATGGAATATGGAATGGTTTAGTGATAGGGTATCGCGGTATTCTGGTGGGGACAGTGAGTTTACAAATATCTACCTACAGTATTTTATCTTCATAGACGCGGTCGGAAAGTGAGTCATACCTACGCGCCTCGACTATGGCAGCACTAAGGCAGCAAACAGTCATGAATGCGCCGCAGTGACGAACGGATAGTGTGTTGGTTTTGTAAGCAGTAAGCGTGCGATTTCTGACAAATATTGAAATAAGGACAAGTACTTACTTAATATGGCAAAGAGCAATTATCGAAGATATTGTGCTGTTTTTGGTTGCATGACTTCAACAATAACGCACCCAAACCTATCATTTTTTAAATTACCTGGAAACTCCGAAAGGTAAGACTACTTATAATTTTATATATACCTACTAATACGTACGTAATTTGTTTATTTTTTTAATAGGTAGGTATTTCGCTTTTTCCACTGATACCTGGATTAAGAAACAAATAAGTGGATAGGGTAAAAAAGTGACACACGAAGACCTACCTAAACAAAAACTAGTAAGTGGGTAGTTTCCTTGGCTAGGCTATCTACTTACTTATGTACTTAGCTACTTGCCTAAATAAATTATTGAATCGGCCGTAGCGGCCGAGGCTGCGGAGACGAGCCCGTAGCGATGGACACGAACACGATGCGATTCTCAACGTGTTTTGTATTGAATTTTTCACTTTTGTATGGAAAATATGAAAAATTATTACCTACGTGTAGAGATTTAGGATTGTATGGGCTATATAAAGGGGGTCAAAATTTTCATTATTTTTGCGATAGGACACACCGTTTTCGAGATATAAGCAAAAGAAAAGAAAAAAGTATACAGTACTGTTTTACGAAATTTTAATTCATGTCGACTAATTTTATTCCACAGCTCTTTAGTGGCGATTAAAAATAGTCTGATTTAGTTTGACAATGTAATTTGTCAAAATTTTAGGTGAAGCGGTGCAAATTCAGAATAGCAAAATTGCCATTTTCACTAAACTAAATATCATAATGCAATTTAGTGCTGTCAAACTATAATATAGTTGTGTCACTTTAGTCAATTTTAGAATGGGAAATCGTCGTTTGACAGGAATAAACAAAATTTTAGTGATTTTAGTCTAGTTTAGACGCATTTGTGACAAGAGAATCGGCACCAATCATTCATCCCAACTTCCCAACGGGATGAATTTATAATATAACAAGAACAAACTTAACATTGTAGTTGAAAAACATGTTCTCCCATATATTCCAACTGAAAATGTAAGTTTGTACGCACAACATTGAGAGATTTACCATGTTAAGACCATAGACTTCTTATAAGTTTTTCTGTTATCTCTAGATATAGAAATAGTTTCTTTATGTTTTTCAAAATTATTGGCTCAGTAGTTTCAGAGATAAGCGGGAATAGTTAATTTTAGTTTATATTCTTAAATAACTTTAAAACAATTTATTGTAAAGTTACAAAAAAATATATGTGAGACCCTTACAGTAAGCCCTTTTATTTGGTATGTCACACGGTACAGGTTGCAATACTTTTTTTTAAAGTATCTTATTTGCCCCCAAAATTTACCCCCCATTTTGATTTTTATACAATTCAATTTAATAATAAAGCGTTTCGTACGTCTTAGTCGAGGCGCAAATATTTTTCAATCTTTGTAAGGGTGTTTTTTTTATTAAATCTATTAATCAAAAGACACAACATGTATTGTATTTTATTGAACACTTCCTATTTCATTCGCAACGAATTTCATTTTTTTTAAATAAAAATGTAATATTTACAATCACAAAATTAGAAAGAAACTCAAGTAGGTTGATAAAATTAAAATACTGTAGGCGGGCAGCCCTATCGCGTGTTTACGTACCGCGTCGCTGCAGGTACATATTTCAAGGCCAGGGGCCGAGTTACAATACTGGAAGGTAGTAGATATTTATACTGTGACATAGGTTACTTTTTATCCTGTAATACGTTTCCGGTGGATAATTTCCGACCACCACGCGGGCGAAACCGCAAGCAAAGGCTAGTACCAAATATGTAGTTTTTAAAAATAAAATAAAAAAACTGATTGTTCCCACTGACTTGATTCAGGTAGTTTGTTCAATCTTATGGACATTAGTTTGTGAGTGCTACAACGACTACAACGTAAAAACTAAATCTAAAAAAAAAAAAAAAGTGCTGTCTACTTTGTTTTTAAACTTTATTATTGTTGACGGTGTTTGCAGTGCCTGCTTTATTTTCAAGTCACCACCATAAATATAAACATTTCCGAACCAGAAGAGATCCATTGGTTTTATACCTACATATGTTTTATTTATGAATGTAAGTGCTTATATCTTAGTTTTTCTAAAAATTGTTCTCACTATTATTTGTAACGTACTTCTTTGAGTACCTACCTACATGATTATTAATCTGATTCTGACAAAGTCAGAGTAAGATTGATAATTATTCCGACATACCATTTCTATACTCAGAAGACATCGGATAATTTTAATGGTATGTCGGAATGACCTGAAGTAAAGTTCACCGGCAGAAAATGCATTGTTTTGTGTGGCATTCTCTAAACCCTCCTCAATTAAAAAATGCCTGTACATTGTTTAATTGAAATAAGTTTGAGTTAGGGAGGTGTATTTTTTTTTAATTCAAAATCACATGTCAAAATCAGCACTTTTTGAACGTCAAAATTACAGAAGTCAACGCCCTTTCACCACTTCCTAGTGCTTTAGCTGGGGAGAAGGAAGTGGCGCAACAAACTCCCCAGCAGCACAGCTGTCTGTTCAGTTAAAAAAAAAATCAAATACAACACTACGCATAATAAATTAGGTACATTATTACGCAACACAAAACATTAAATTAAATTATTTGCTATAAGTAAGCCAGCACACACCTATATACCAAAAAAAAAAAACCAAAACTATACTGAAGCAGAAATAAAAATAAAATAAAAACTAAAAACGTAAGCAGATCTTTATACCTAAATAGATATATTTATTTGCATAAAAACATGGTTGAGATGTTACAATATTATGGTGTTTAGGCCGGTTGCTCAGGCAAGAATAATATGATCATTTGTTGAGGAAACTAACTAACCACATATTGCAATATCACTAATAAAAAAAAAAATTGTTATGAGTAGATTATGTCAATTATAAATTAAAATAAAATTAAAATAAATTGACTTTTAGAGTCAAAGAAAATAAATAATTATATGAACTCATATAACCTGTCAGAAGGTAAGCTAATTCTGGAGAAAGAACATAAACATTGTCTTGAGTTAATCACAGCGACCAACTATTCTTATCGTTTAAGTAATCGTTGCCTTTGAACAAAGGTTAGATTTTACTTTAGCTTTAAACGCATTGAAGGGCAAATCTAGCAGAGAAGAGGGTACCTTGTTATAAAAGGATATACCAAGCCCAGCAAATGAGTTATGAACCCGGTGATGAAGCCGGTGTAACAGAGCACGTAATTTGTCCTTATTTGTGGTGTTATCATTGTGGATATCACTGTTTTCAGTGAATAAATGTATATTTTGTCTAATATAAGATGTTGGCGAAAATGTATTGTGACGCGACCGTGAGAATATCAAAATGTTTAAAAAAATCTGCCAGAAAAACTCTGGCACCTAGCTGGTAAATTGCTCGAACAGCTCGTTTTTGAAGTACAAATATATTTTGAATGTCAGCTGCTTTGCCCCAGAGCAGAAAACCGTAGGACATAACCTATGAAAATAAGTAAAATATACTAACTAGAGCTGTATCAACGTCAGTGTATTGTCTTACTTTCCTGACGGGGTAGGCGGCTGAACTAAGCCTTCCTGCTAGGTTTGATAAATGTGGGCCCCACTGAAGTTTGGCATCTACTGTTATCGATGCCTCCCACGCAAAAAGTCGGAACATTATTTTTTACAAAAATCGTTTTTTTTTGTGCCATTAGAACCCTGCTGAACAGTTTTACATATTCCCGAAATTCAAATTTTAATTATATTTTTATAAATAATGAGTTTTTGAATTGCTAATAGTCTTAACATTTAAACGCTCCCGCGCATAAAGTCATGCTGATAGTTCCGACGATGCGCTCCGATCTATTGGACCGCGCCCGGCCAATCAGCACGCAGTACCGACGTCGTATGATAATTATGACACAAACGAAGTCTCTCGAACGAAGTTTTGAATGTTAAAAATATTATTGATGTTGTGTTGTTTTTGTTTACTTTTGATAACTTAGACTTGTGCAATTATAAACTAGTGAATTGAGTGACGTACGTTCGTCAAAGATTTTGAAATTAGTGTTAGATAAGCCCAACCCAAATAGCAAAGTATTAACGGCTAGTCAAAATTTTGAAAATGGTAAGTTTTACTGCATTATCTTATTATTATTGTTCAATTTACTTGTTTATATGTGTGATAGGAATATCATATTAGTATGTGATAGTGTTCAATAGGCCTCGACAAAAAACAAATGGTTCGTTCGAACGTCTATGTTACGACTATAATGCGCTGTAATCAATCATTAACAGTCGTCAGTTAAGACTTTTTGCTACACTACAATTTCGTTCTAGGAGTCGTAACTTATACTTACGACCTTATGCGTAGTTGAAATATAAAAATAATTAAACGTATAAACGGATCATAGATATACGACTTTATGTTTTGTTGCAAAATTGAGATACGATTCTTTGCTTTTCAATTATAGCTAATATATAATTAAAATAGATTTTTTAACTCTCTTTATAACTATATTTGTTATTTGTGTTAACTTTTTTAACTAATTGGCCATTTTTATTTTTAGTATCACCGCTACCACTTGAAGCTGAACACCAGTGGGAGAGATATCCAGCGCCTGGGGATATGTTCTTTAAGTAATAATTCATAACATAGTGCTAAAACACCTGCTGAAAATGTTTTACAAATCAATTTTATCATTATCCTATACAAAAGATACTATCCTGAAAAAAATTTTTTTTTGGCCTTACGACCTTATGCGTGGGAGGCGTCGTTATACACAGAATAACTGCCAAGTCTATAGTTTTAAGCACCTCTTTATCTAAGACGATGTTGGGTCCTAGATTTCTAAAATTTGGTAAGGCAAACGTTATACATTTCGTTTTCTTGGCATTGAGAACTAAGTTATTTGTCGTAAACCAATCTGTAATTATTTTATCGTCAGCGTACACACGGTGGGGTAAGGTGGGGCATCTGCCCCCCCTAGGTCTGACTCGAAGTTAAATATTTTGGGTTTTAATTTTTGTTACTTAATAACAAAATAAGAAAAAAGAAAGAAAGTAAGAAAAAAGATATCATCCCTGACTGGTGCACTAAGAGGAATTGACCGATGTCTCCCACTATACACATATTTTATTTATAACTCGATGGTTAAACCGCATCTCGATTATTTAATCGAAATATGGGGATGTGCTGACAAAACACACATTAAAAAACTACAAACATCGCAGAATAAAATTATTAAAGTCTTATTCAATTATGATATATTTCACATCTTCTCAAAAGGTTTTAAAAGAAACAAAATTAATGAATATTGATCAAATTTATAAATATAACACTTGTATACTTGTACGTAAAATAATTAATAGAGAAATACACACACATATAACATTTACAAAAATAATGCAAATTCGAAAGCGCATGACGAGGCAAGCTAACCATTTAATTTTAAGAGCACCGAGAACAAACTACGATAGAAAGACTGTTGCGTATGAGGGGGCTCAACTCTATAACTCTATACCTAAAGTAATTAGGGAATCAAAATCACTTCAAACTTTTAAAAGGCTATTAAAGCACCATGTTCTGAATAGTGTTTAAATTGTAAGTTTTTACTGTATTTTAATTTTAAAAATAAGTGACGGTTTCGCCGTCGCTTATTTTTAAAATTAAACAACAACAAAAAAATAAGATTTGCAAACGGTACCGTGTGACATATCAAATGAAAGGGCGTACTGTAAGGGTCTCAAATGTATATTTTTTCATAATTTGAAAATCAATTTTTAAAGTTATTTAAGAAAATAGACGATAATTGAGCATTCCCCTCTTATCTCCGAAACTACTGAACCTAAAATTTAAAAAAAAGGACAGAAAATAGTTCTATACTTTTAGATTACAGGAAAACCTATAAGTCTACGGTCTTAAAATAACATGGCAAATCTCTCAATATTGTGCGTACAAACTTATATTTGCAGTTGGAATGTATGGGAGAAAAAAGTTTTTCAACTACAATGTTATGTTGGTTCTTGGGATATATCTTTTTTCATCTCAACTTCGGAACCCTTCATTGTGTGGAGTCCGACACGCACTTAGCCGGTTTTTTATTACGTCTAGATTTATCGATATCTAAGCACAATAAAACAAAAAAAAAAAACAGATTTCTCAACTCATACTTCAAGTAACAACACTACCTCCAAAAAAAAAATTATCAAATCTTTTTATTTTATCTTTTATATCAAATAAATTTATTTTTGCTTTATCATGTTTAGATATTGACCGCCACCACGTCTGCGCAGACTCTCTAGCTAATAATACACATATAATAATAACCTTAGGACATTATTCTCACACGGTCATCTGATCCCAAACTAAGCAGAGCTTGTACTATGGAAACCAGATACCACAACTCGGTGCATGCCCACGTCAGCCTTGAGAAAATATTCTCTGAGACTGCACACCTCTCGGTTGTGGAGGGTCTTAGCATTTAAAAACCCTCGACCCCCGCACTTCCGCGGAATGTACAGCCTCATGACAGACAAACGTGGGTGTTGCATTCGGTTTGCGGTCAGCAGTGACCGGACTCTCCTATCCATGGCATCTAGTTCCGTCTGGGTCTACTTGAGTATGCCAAAGGAGTACATCAGGACCGGCATGACCCAACCGTTAAGGGCGCGCACCTTGTTGCCGCCTGACAAAGAACTATTAAGTACCTTTTTCAGGCGACCGAAGAAGCGCTCGTGCAACTATTGTTTCATGTCAGGCCCGTTAAAGCCTAACCCCTCTGACATACCCAGGTATTTGCAGGTATCAGTTGCGCAGAGTGATCTCAGGTTTATAGAATCTGAGAGTTGTAGTCCCTCAGATTCCACAATCCCACCCCGCTTTACATGCATGACTGCACATCTATCTGCACCAAATTCCATCCTGATGGAATCACTAAAAGTTTTAGTTACTTTTAGTGACTCCAGCAGTCGCTGTTGGTGGCAAACAGTTTCAAATCATCCATATAAAGCAAGTGGGATATTACCTGACCCCCTCTCCGCAAAGGATAGCCCAGCCCTGTACCCTCCAGCAGAGTGCTAAGAGGCTTCAAGGCTAAACAAAACCACAGTGGACTCAGATTGTCGCCCTGGAATATTTCCCACTCGACATCCTGGATAGCGTAGAACCGTCCTCCACGGCCCCATACACGTCGTCAGGAAGGTGCTCAGAGTTGTATCAATTTTGTATAACTCTAACACCCTCATGTGCCAAGTGTGGAGCACCGAACCATAGGCCTTCTTATAGTCAAATCCTTTCCTTTTCAACATGCCGACAAATCCTTTCCTTCCTCCTCCTCCAAATCCTTTTGTTGGATTATGGCCATGTCAATGAGAAGTAGCTCCTTGGTGCCGCGGAACCCATTTCTACATCCATTTTGAGAGACAGACATAATAGAATAGTTTTCTAAATGAGAATTAATTTTCACTCTCAAAATGGATGTAAGAAGTTTATAGACCGTTGGCAAACAAGTGATGGGCCTATAATTTTTTGGGTTCCTCGGCATCACCTGACTTATGGAGCAGGTGGGTAACTCCTGTTGTAAAGAACTGTGGCAGTGACCCAGACTCTAATGCCGACTAGAATTGCGATGCCAAGCACGCGTGTGAACTTTGCAGTCATTTAAGCCAAAAATTGTGCAGTCCGTCCGGTCCCGGCGATTTCCAGTTCAGTATTAGACGGGCTGCACTGGCTATATCTTGGAGATGGAGGAAGTAATAATTACTTCCTCCATCTCCGGTATGGCGTCACACGCGCTCAACATCACGCATCCATTCAGCCTTAGTATGGCAGACGGGCACCGATCAGATGTTGCGCCAGAATATGCTAGTGGCATCATCATCCGGGCGGCATACGTCTGCCACATTTTGCTCAAGTCACTCCCATGCTCTATACACCCACCTTTGATCACGCTGGTATATGCGATTCTCACACAGACTCTCTACTTCAGGAAGTCAATGCGCTCTGTGACATGGGACATATATTCTTGGGGACTGATTCCAGTCCCCGTGAACGCCCGCCTCACAAAGCGCATCACTCTAGAGCGAGTATGGCCCTCCCTGAAGCAGTATAGTTTGCCGATGAGCACCCTGGTCCCCTCAATACGCTGCCCGATCCTGCACTGCCAGGCTGGAACGGCGGGTTTTGGTCGTGTAGCTATGTCACAATTTGGAAATGTAACATTGGCTACACGACACGCCACAATAGCCGCGCAATACAAGATCAAGTGCGTATATATGAGATCTTCGCTGTTTTCAAAAATAAGAACCAAGCAGCGAATCCAAGGCACAGACCAACGCCCTATTCGTTCTGTGCACAGGCAAGTGAGGTAACCTAGGTCTAAGTTGGACGGGGGCAGTTCTAAACTCCCGAATCGCATCCTCCAGCGCGCTCCTCAATCGGCCGTTACACTGGCTACTTACCGTGACAACCTCATCGCCCCCTCGTCATCATTAACATACGACTGCGGTTGGATTACGTCGGGTACTAGAGGTTGCACCGCAATATAGGGCCGATACGGTTGCTCAGTACCTACCTCTGAGCGCAGCCTATGAAGCGCGGCGTCGTCCAATCTGTGATTCCGTTGGATAACCCGCACTTGATCCGGCAATCTTTGGGCCGAGACGTTGATGGCTGGTTGAAGCGCCGGCCGACGTGCAGGCGGTGGCGACGTCGGTGGAGAGAAATACTCATCGCTCGAGCTCGACGCGGCTGTAGCCACCGGTGTGACTGATGATCAGAGTTCTGGCGGCGGCGAGGCGTAGCTGAGCGCCGAGTCCGGGGGTGGTAGTCGTGCGTGACGTATAGCTGCTCTGGTCAGCATCTTTTCACATTTTCAGTCCGGTTTTTGTTGTTTTATCGGAGGTGACATGACATACGTCACCTCCGATTCGGCAGTTTATGATGCAGTCTGTACATATTATTATTAGGTGAATCATTATTATTATTAGTTTTATCCCAACAACCTTGTCCTTCAGTTTGCTTATCTACATTTAATATTTATGCAGGTTTAAGTCTGTCAATGGACACTGAAATTTCTTTACTTCTTTATACTCTCCTCTCCTTATGACCTTAAACGGGCCTTCATAAGGGTGTGGGAGTGACTGTCTAACCATATCCTACCTAACACAAACATGCTCACATTGTTGGAACTGTCCGATTAGTTCACTTCAGTTCATAACGTCATGGTCACCACTTTAGTGTCTGCGTGTTCTTACTAACTTAGAAGTTCATGTAGCCTTGGAGATATGTGGTGACCATGAAATTAAATTCCAGTTATATCACATACAAATGCGTGTTGAAACTAACGCGATGGAAGACCGTCTGTGGCGACGCGATGTGGGGTGGCAACTCTGGTCACTTGCTGACGCGACTGTACGTTTCCACGTATCGGGTAGCCACAGCGGGACCTTTTTAAAACTGATTTTTATACACGTTTTACTCGTCGGCTTACAGGCAAAAGTCCTGACAAGCGGCCCCTCCGCGGGTTCCTCTTTGCTTCACCGTGGGAGACCAAGCCACGGATACTGAGCCCCCCACCTCGATAATGCGGGAACCCACCGCTACCTTTTTTCGGGACCAATTGCATTAACCCAAGAGATTGGACAACACATCCAACATTTTTATCCACTACTCGTACGATACTACATAATATTTACCGGGTAATGTTCCCAGTCCTTGAAAGAAATCATAGTAGTGATCAATATTTATTGCATTAATTTGACTTATTAACTCATCAGCATGTTCCAGTACTGGTACGCGCACCAGTCTAATAGTGTTAGGTGGGGGGGCAATCTCGGATGTGTATCGACTCGAATGCGGAGTCAGGCAGGGTGGCTTAATATCTCCTACCCTGTTTCATTTGTAGATTAATGGGTTGATCGTGGCGCTCAGCAGCCAGCATGTCGGATGTCACATTGCCGGCACATGTGTCAATAATCTAAGTTGTGCTGTGACATGGTGCTGCTGAGCGCTTCGATCTGCGGCTTCAGTAAGCTGTTACGAATGTGCGAGGAATATGCTTGTGGTCACGGTTTATCCTATAATGTAGAGTCAGTATATGATCTTTGAGACCGCCAGTGCGAAATGTCCGGGAACCATACCTCCGGTCAGATTCAGTGGGGTTTCTTTGCAAAGGGTTGACCAATTTACATACTTGGGACATATTTTGACTGTCGATCTCAAGGATCACAAAGACATTGAACGGGAGCGGAGGGCGTTGTCTGTTAGAGCGAACATGATCGCCCGCAGATTTGCGCGGTGCTCTAATGAGGTTAAGGGTACGCTCTTTCGAGCTTACTGTAGATCGCTGTACTCGTGCAGTCTGTGGGCTCACTACTCTAATAGAAGTTACAGCGCCCTCCGAGTCCAGTACAATAACGCGTTCAGGGCGGTGATGGGGCTGCCCCGATACTGCAGCGCTTCTGGTATGTTTGCAGAGGTGCGTACCGACTGCTTTCATGCAACCATGCGCAAGCGCGCTACGTCCTTGGTGCGCAGGATACGGGTTAGCCCCAATATCATACTGGCGATGATTGCGGGAAGGCTGGACTGCCCCTTCTTCCGACATTGTTGCAGCAGACATGTTGCTGTACCAGTGTCGGAGAGACATTATTTATTTAATTTGAATTGATTTGGTTTTTAGATTTAATTTTACTCGTTTTATTATTTTGATTTGATATACTTTGATTTTACATTTAATTGTATTTGATTTACCTATTTATAATTTTATTTCATTTTAATTTATGTGTGGCAATTGGTGTTATTTACATGAGAATAAATTAAATTAATTTATTTATTTATCATAATGCAATGCGACCCTCTAAACTGAGTACATTCTGACAGTTTAAATCAGCAACATTAAATGATCACACGTGATGTGTATTATTAACCGACTTCAAAACAAAAGGAGGTTATCAATTCGACACGTATGTATGGAATATTGCTGGAACTGCAATATATTCACATATGACAATCAATTAGGGCTTCTAAACAAATATGCAAAATTTTATAGATGTATGTATGTTTGTATGTATGTATGTATGTTTGTCCACGAATTTCTCCGAAACTATTAATCAGATCCTGACAATTTCAATTTAACTGGCTTACATTTACTTCAACTTAGGGAACAGTGCCAGTTTCATCAAAATCAGTTCAGGAGTTTTCAAGATAATGGACTAATACGTGTAAGTGTGCCGGCCTGGCTTACGATATACCGGTGTGGTGTCAAAGGGAAAACATCTCAAAACCTTGGTCAAATTGTAGTGCAAAAATTAATTTATTTATTTTAAATTTATAACAAAACTATTAATTATTACCAACAAATGTCCCAGTTTTTACTAAAAACTAAAAATTACGAAATAAAAAAATAAAATAATCGACTTCTAAAAGAAATTAACTGAAAATTATGAAATAACTTTAATTTCGGAAGTCAGTTGCCAAAAACTAAAATACAGAACTCAAGACACCGACTTCTGAAATTAAAGTTATTTCATAATATTGAGTTAATTTCTTTTTGAAGTCGATTTTTTATTATTGTTATTATTTATTAAATGTAAACGGCACATCACCAATGCCTACAATTCGTAATTAATTACCTGTAAAGGAATGCACACGTTTTGTGAACAGCTTAAATTCTGTAATTAATAATCCTAAGTTTAAATAGGTAACTTTAGAGATAACATTAATCATCGATTCTGTATCTTTTTTTTTATTTGAGATGGGTTTGCTCGTGACTTAAGTCTAGGTTTTTTTTTATTTGTGATGGGTTTGCTCTTGACTCTATACTAGGTCAGTGTGACAGAGACAAAGTCGACGATGGAGTGAGCTTACCCAGAAGAAGCCTGTTCACTCTCACTTTGAAAAGATTAGGGTTGTATGCGTTCGGAAACACAGACGCAGGTAGTGAGTTCCACTACTTTGCTGTGCGCATTATAAAAGACATTTGGAAGCGCTTAGTGCGAATTGGTGGAATAGCAACCAGGTAGGGATGGTAACTGGCAGTGCGTCTAGATGTCCGATGGTAGAAGGGGCCGGTGGAATGAGGTCGTGGAGTTCTCGGGCACACTCTCCGAAGTACAATCTGTAGAAGACTGACAAGCAGGCAACCTTGCGGCGATGAGCCAAGCTATGAAGCTTGGCATCCACCAGTTTTACGTTGCCAATGAGCCTCTTAGCTCTGCGTTCCACCGAGTCAAGCGCGGCTTGTTAGTACTTGGCTGATCCAACCCAAATATGACTGCAATACTCCATGCAGGATCGGACTTGCGCTTTGTAAAGGTCAGAGGTGACAGAGACAAAGTCTACGATGGAGTGAGCTTACCCAAAAGAAGCCTGAACAGGCTTCTTCTGGGTAAGCTCACTCCATCGTAGACTTTCACGCATACAACCCGAATCTCTTCAAAGTTAGAGTGAACACACTTTGAAGAGATTCGGGTTGTATGCGTTCGGGAACACAGAAGGAAGCGCATTATGAAGGATGTTTGGAAGCGCTTAGTGCGAATTGGTGAAATGGCAACTAAGTATGGATGGTAACCTGCAGTGCGTCTAGATTTTCGATGGTAGAAGGGGGCCGGTGGAATGAGTTTGTGGAGTTCCTGAGCACACTCACTGAAGTACAGTCTATAGAAGACCGACAAGCAGGCAACCTTGCGGCTATGAGCCAAGCTGTGAAGCTTGACATCCACAAGTTTTACGTCATTAATGAGCCTCTTAGCCATCCCAAAAAAGGCTGCACTACTCCATGCAGGATCGGACTTGCGCTTTATAAAGGGTCAAAAGCTGTCCAGGCGTAAAGTATCGCTTCACTCTATTTAGGATAACGAGTTTTTTGGCCGCAGTTTGGGCTTTGTGCTCAATAGTAGCGCCGAAGTTGAGACTGGATGTCAACTCCTTGCCTAGGAGCTCGAGCCAATCTGTTACAGGAAAGTAGGAGTTTGGTCTAAACGACTCCTTTTAGCGGTGAAAAGAGACGCCTGTGTTTTGTAGGCGTTAAAAGAGACCAGATTGTCAACACCCCATTAGGAAACAAGGCTTAAGGTCAAATCTGTGTCCATGGCCTCGGAGATCGTTGTCTTCAAGATAGATCAGCAACTTACTATTCAGTATCCTTTCCATAACCTTGCATAGTACGGACGTAATGGCGATTGGACGGTAATGGGCAGGGTTTGCATGGTCGCCCTTTTTGGGCATTAGCTAGCTTCCAAGATTTCGGCACCGTTCTTTTTTCTAGAGAGAGGCGGAACAAGCGTGTCAGCACAGGAGACAGTTCAGGCGCACACTGCCTCAACAAACTTGCTGGAATGCCGTCAGGCCCACTGGCCTTGTTCACATCTAGACTGCACAATATTCTTCGGACATCTTTTGTATCTATTTTTAGTCAAATGTTTTTACTTTTGCTGTTTACAACTTCTACCCATTCCATTGACGACTTACATTGTTGTTCGTCCTCTTCGAGTGTGTTGACATATTTCTTTATCGCTATCATGAAGACGGCGAAAACATCGACCTAACCTAACCTAACAACGTTGAGGGTATTAAGTCAACAGTGCGAGTTCACTGAACTATGCGAGAGCTTGTTGCGATATAAGATCGTGTGTGGTGTTGTCAATAACACTGCAAGAGATCGACTAATTTGCACAGATGATTAGTCCACCACTTTTTTTCAATCGCCAGTTAAGAGTCCCTATTATATTAGGTTGGGGAAAAAGTCTTTTCGCATTATAGTATGTATGAACTTGTAATAAAATCTCTTTGGCTATACTATTTGTATCTGGCTGGTTTTGGTATCATTGAAAGTTTAAATTTTAAAGAACATAATTCCAAATTCAAATGAGGAAAATGTGTGATTTTCATTTGTTTTTCGTACCGTCAAGATGAGTGAATCTAATGAAGAAATTCGATACATTTCAAAATTTTACTACAAAAAAGGTAAAAATGCAACGCAAGCCGCGAAAAAAATTTGCGATGTTTATGGACCTAGTGTAGTGTCTTTGAGAGTAGCACAAATTTGGTTTAAGCGTTTTCAATCCGGAAATTTTGATGTCAAAGATGTACGTCGCTCTGGTCGCCCTATTACGTATAAAATGAATGCCATTTTTGAAAAAGTGGAGCAAGATCGGCATATCAGTAGTTACGACGTAGCTGAAGAACTGGAAATTGACCACAAAACAGTTTTGGCGCATTTGAAAAAAACTGCGTACACAAAAAAGCTCGACATTTGGGTACCTCACGAGCTCACTGAAAGAAACCTAATGAACCGTGTACTCATTTGTGATTCTTTATTACGACGTAATGAAACCGAACCATTTTTGAAGAAGCTGATAACTGGTGATTAAAAGTGGATCACGTATGACAAGAACGTGCGAAAAAGGTCGTGGTCAAAGGCCGGTCAGGCTTCACAGACTGTGGTGAAACCCGGGTTAACTCGCATCAAGGTGATGCTGTGTGTGTGGTGGGATTGGAAGGGCATTATTCATTATGAGCTGTTACCACCAGGCAGGACCATCGATTCTGAACTCTACTGCGAACAACTGATGAGATTAAAGCAAGAAGTTGAGAGAAAGCGGCCGGAATTAATCAACAGAAGGGGTGTGGTTTTTCATCATGGTAACGCTAGACCTCACACATATTTAGCCACTCAGCAAAAATTAAGAGAGTTTGGCTGGGAGGTGTTAATGCATCCGCCGTATAGTCCTGACCTTGCACCTTCAGATTTCCACCTGTTTCGGTATCTTCAGAATTCTTTAGGCAGTGTCAGGTTAACATCACGAGAGGACTGCCAAAACCACTTGTCGCGGTATTTTGACCAGAAGTCCCAAAATTTCTATAGCAATGGGATCATGTCCCTACCTACAAGATGGCAAAAAGTTATCGAACAAAATGGTACCTACATACTTTAGTTAAATGTACCTAAATAAACTATATTAAAAATGTTTTGAATTTTCTTAAAAAATGCGAAGAAACTTTTCCCCAACCTATTATATGTATGTCGGAGGAAGTGAACGGAGAGTTGATTGTTGGTTGCGTACGATTAATAAATCATAAGATTCATTGATAATAACTGATGTCTTAATTTAATTTGATTTATTACATTTTAATATTGTGTAAAACCTAATAAATTTATTAAAAGTCATTGCATTGTATAACGTCCAATCAGAGCAGAGGATAGACCTAGAGTGGGGTCGAAGCGCCATCTTAACGTTCGCCGGGTGGAGCAAGGGCTCATTCTGGTAACGGTGGTTGATCGAGGTGGATCATAAGTGGTGAAGTGAGATCGGTGTCGCGAACCTGCTGCTCCTTTATAGTTAGAATTACCTAGTGATTTAAATTGTAGAACCTTAATAAAGTCGTGTGGAAGTGTAAATAGTGTTTTGTGCTCGCATATCCCAATGACGCCCACTAGACCCGACGTGAACATTGAAGATGATGTCGTAGAGAATGTTGCTTCTCCGACATATATATCTTAAGGTTATTGAGTAATTTGCGTTGAAAAATTTGAATTTTCTGTGATATATATATACATATACTTGGGATAGTTGGTGTAGAGTTATGGCAATACCGAACAATCAATAGCCTTTTCCCAACTATGTTGGGGTCGGCTTCCAGTCTAACTGGATGCAGCTGAATACCAGTATTTTACATGGAGCGACATCCACAACCCAGTTATTGGGTAATACGATACCCCTTGGTAAGACTTGTTGTCAGACTTTCGGGCTTCTAATTACTGTACAAAGACCCACGAATGACAGCCAGGACCAACGTGCTTTCCGAGGCACGGAGGAGTCTCGGTATGCAAAGATTGTCACTCATCTACGGACCAACCCCGGCAATCGTTGAAATTATTCGTGGTTATTAAAAAACCTGATGGATCGACCCGTGCGGCTGTTATTACTTAGCATGAGCTTACCATGAGCTCCTCTAGTAATGGCAATACCTATTGAATGACCGAATTAGTTTTTGAACGATGGTAGACTGACAGTTAGGTTGGCTAACCTGAGCGGAAGGAGGGACGCCGCGTGCGACGGTTGAGCGCAAACGTTATTGGTGGGACGGTCAGACTGAGTGGTTGACTCCGCGCTAAACTTCCCGCATTCCTAGTTTCTAATCTACCCAGATCTTCGGCATCCTAGATTATTTGATGTTCTAAGTTTGTGATCAAGTAATTACAAGTGTAAACCAAAGTTTGGCGAGTATTATTTCGGAACTACAACGAGGTCTCGTATTATTATAGTATTATCTAGTAAGTCTTCAGATTTAAATTTGGTAACTACTCAATAAAGATTACGAAAAATAAAATTCAAACACATGTTTTTACGTAAGCACGAAACACCAGATTTTTCAATTGCTTTTTTAGCTTACTGGTAGCAAATAACTATCTAAGAAAAGTCCCAGTATTAGTAAGTCTACAATGCATTTTTTTTTAAAGTTTAATGAATTATTACCTTAAATAAAAAACCTATTAAAATCATGTGCAAAACCGTCGTCTACGCGTAAGAGAAAATAACAATAAGTGTTAAACATTTTAAAATTTCTGGTGTTTATCTATTAAACTCAATTTTTATATTTTATTTTTGACTACTGATTTAATAGTAATAAAATATCTAAATAATGCCTGATAAACCGATGTGCTCGCTCGAGGCATTCAGTCTTGCCTAAGGGCATCTCGACTACGGTATTATGTCGCCTGTGACGTTCGCCGCTTCCGACGTAACTCGCGAATCGCGCGTGATTTTGTACTAGGCGTAACCAGTTTTGAGGCTGTGAGTATATAATTATATATATTAATTTATGCATAGTGTAACAATTTGTGATTTGTTAATGTTATTCATACATATTAATGATTTGTATTGTACTGTTAGTAAAAAAAGTTTTATTTTTTGAAAATGGGTCGAAAAAAGAACGTAAAATTGCCTATGTGTAATTTTGTAAGCTAACATCACAACTTTAAACGTATTTAGACGTCCACAACCTACGTACCTATTGCAATAATTCCCTAAATTTAGGTAGAAAATTAAATTAGTTTTTTAATATTTTTGGTACTTATCATTTGAAAGCTAACAAATTACCTTTTTTTTAACGAATTACCTTTCAAATGATGTACACAATTCGTAGTTTATTGCATAAAATTTGTAAAAAATGTTTTGAGCAACGCGCGATGAAGTGATTCCAGTTTATTGCTCGCGAGTGTATATTATTACTATGAGATCAAACCTAAAATCGCGAGAAAAGAATCAACTGTTCCCTACATTTATGTTCACCTAACCCGTCAAAACAGAAACATGCAAGCATAAAACAGAAGCATGTAAGCATGTGTGCCTAGCAGTAGAAAGTTCACTAGAGGCCTTGTGACATTGGAACCTCGTAGTTGAAAGTCTCACTAGAGGCCTTGTGACATTGGAACCTCGTAGTTGAAAGTTTCACTAGAGGCCTTGTGACATTGGAGTCTAGCAGTATAGAGTCTCACTAGAAGCCTCATGGCATTGGAACCTAGCAGTAGGAAGTCTCACTAGAGGCTTTGTGACAATGGAACCTAGCAGTAGAAAGTCTCACTTGTGGCATTGGAACCTAGCAGTAGGTAGTCTCACTAGAAGCCTTGTGACATTGGAATCTAGCAGTAGAAAGTGTCACTAGAGGCCTTGTGTCATTGGAACCTAGCAGTAGAAAGTCTCACTTGTGGCATTGGAACCTAGCAGTAGGTAGTCTCACTAGAAGCCTTGTGACATTGGAATCTAGCAGTAGAAAGTGTCACTAGAGGCCTTGTGTCATTGGAACCTAGCAGTAGAAAGTCTCACTTGTGGCATTGGAACCTAGCAGTAGGTAGTCTCACTAGAAGCCTTGTGACATTGGAATCTAGCAGTAGAAAGTGTCACTAGAGGCCTTGTGTCATTGGAACCTAGCAGTAGAAAGTCTCACAGGTTTTACGCTTCTTTGTCATTATGTCGCGGATTAGTGAAACAGGCGCAGGTTGTTAGGGCTCTAATCTATAATTACCTACAAATAGGTACTACATAAATGGACCATGGTGAACAAGTTGACGTTGTCTACACGGACTATAGTAAGTGTTTTGACCGAATCGACCACGTCATCCTATTACGTAAGTTAGAGGGCATCGGTATACGTGGGGACTTACTCAGATGGTTTTCCTCTTATATAGAAAACAGGTCGCAAGCTGTAGTACTGAATAATTGTATATCTAGCTGGGTTTTCGTCCCCAGCGGAGTCCGCCAAGGTTCGTTGCTCGGTCCGTTATTATTTATCATCTATGTTAACGATATCGACCACTGTCTGAGCTCATCCAAATTATTGTGCTTCGCTGACTATATGAAAATTTATGTTACCATATCATCGACTGCGGACATGACAACATTTCAAACTGACTTACAGTGTCTTGAAGTATAATACCAAAAAAGTAAGCTTGATCTCAATCCCAAAAAATGCTTAGTTGTAACGTATTCCCGTGGACGGTCAGTCCTAGCCACAACATATGCTCTTGGTGGTCAAAATGGTGGTGCTAAGATGTAGTGCTATCCGTGATCTGGGGTTCATCACGATTCCAAACTTATTTGTGATAAGCATGTTGATGCCATCGTCGCTAAAGCCTCTAAATCCCTGGGTTTCATAATGCGATTATCCAAGTGCTTCACACAAGCTAAAACGTTAAATATTCTATACTGTACTTTTGTTAGAAGCCACATGGAATACGCATCTGAAATTTGGAATCAATTCTATCACAAATATGTATATTGCCCGTATTGAGCGCGAACAAAAAAGATTTATAAAATTTTTATGCTTTCATCAAAGGGTACCGTATCAGTCCAGTAACTATCTCAGTCTCTGTAAAAATATCATCTTTTACCATTAAGTAATACTGTATATTTTTGTTGAAGACGGTCCACCTTAATTGTTCTGATATTTTGTCAACTTTTTATTTCAACGTTCCAAGAAGTCCAAAAGTTTCAATCCACCATTACGGGTGCCATTTGCAGCTATTAACTACAGACAAAATTCGTACATTGTGCGTAGAAGTAGTTATTTTATTAAGGTGTGCCAATAGTTCGACTTTGATCTTTTTAAAACAAGTATGACCTCGGCAAAAAAGTGTTTGGCAATGAATTTCTTTAAAGCTTAAATTCATTAGACTTTGTTTTTTCCTTTTTATTATTATTTTAGTGTCTTTGACATATCTCGGGAGCCTGCGGTTCCGGACCTTTGGTAGGCGTATGAGGGGCCGAAGCCAACTCACAGAGGCCCGTTAGACGCTTTTAATGAAATGAGGCACAAACCGACGATTATCCCTGTACGCAATATGCAAGTGCACCCAAGGACAACTCCCGGTTGGTGTAGAACTATTGCAGGATATGGAAACAAAGATATTGGAATATGTGTTGGATGGCTAAAGTGGACTGGTAACCTAGAACTATGAAAGGACTATGGCCCCTGCTTGTGCATTATTTAAATGACCCGGAAAAATGACAGGGGTGACTTGCACACTCAATAATGGGTCCCCGGAAACGGACGCTAGCACATAGTGACGTAGCGACAAGGGGGCAACATTTCCTGAGGTGCTTGAGGAGTGGAGAGGTATTCCACGGCTATCAGGACAATCCCGGAAGTACGGTAGGTACCTACCAGTACCTTACTGGAATACTTCCTTCCTCTGAGCACGTTTACTCTTGCGAATCTCCACTCAAGCCGGCCAATAAATGCAAGAATGAAGTGGGAGCTCTGTTCCTTGTTAGTTTCACTCCAGCCGGTCAATAAAGGCAAGCCAGAAATGAGGAACAAGACTTCTCCCGGGAGATAGGATCCGTGGGGTCGCTACTGCCCAACAGCTCGCCACATGCTGCCCTGCGGGTTTCTGTATCTCTCTTGGTCTGGCTCCTCATCCTAGATCTGTTCCAGCAAAGTAAACTACCGGCACAGACCTAAAGTTCGGAGCGCACAAGCCCCACCACGACGTCAACGTAGAGATACAGCGGTGAGGTTATTATTATTATTTATTTATTTATTTAACCGTTTATGTACACACAAATGAACAGATTTATTTTTTAAATTGAATCTTAAAATCTTGGTTCTCATGGCAAATTACTTCTCGCAATTATATTATAATATACTAGGTTTTGCCAGCGGTTTCGCGGTGGATGTTGTAAATTATCCCACGCCAAATGTACATTTTTCGGGATAAAAGTATCCTATGTGCTATTCCAGACTCAGATCAAATCTGTCAGTCTATCTATGTGCTAAATTTCATCCAGATCCGTTCAGCCGTTCTGGCTTGATTGAGTAACAATCATACAAACTTGCAAACAAACTTTCATACAACAAACATACAAACTTTTACATTTATAATATTACTGAAAGTGATACTCATCTACGTAATAGTGCTCCCCTCCGCCACAGTTTGTCTCGAGGCCGCCGGAAGGAACTTCGTTTCAATATAAATAGTAAATTAGAACTAAGTATTTTAATTATTAATAAATTGTAAAATAAAATATAAGTAACTAAAATAAGTACAATTATGAAACTGCCATGGTAATTTGGAGTTTTTTTTTGTATCATAATTTTGTCTACTCATCTCGTCGTCAAAATCGAGGAAGGCTAGATGACAAAAGAATCAACTGTCAAAATTCGAGATAACTTAGGTGCCATGTTAGGGCTTGTCGAGAAAACATCAAGTTTGACAGAATGAGTGGAGTATTTTGTATAGCAGCGCTGTCAGAAAACGAGAAAAGTGTTGCGCTGTCAGAAAATTAATCACGCGAGAGTGAGTAATTGTCGCGCATTGTGAGTATCACTGTTTTTAGTGTATAAATGTATATTTTGTCTAATATATAAGATGTTGGCAAATATTAATTGTGATGCCACCGTGAGAATAAATGTTTAAAAAAGTCTCTCAGAGAAACTCTGGCACTGAGCTGGTAAATTGCTCGAACAGCTAGTTTCTGAAGAACAAACATATTTCGAATGTCAGCGGCTTTGCCCCGGAGCAGAATACCGTATGACATAACGCTATGAAAATAACTAAAATAGACTAACCGAGCTGTATCAACGTCAGTGTATTGTCTGACGGCGTAGGCGGCTGAACTGAGCCTTTGCGATAGGCTTGATATAGGTGGGCCCCACTGAAATTTGGCATCTACTGTGTAACCTTTAGTAAAACCATATTGTTCATCATGATGTCTTAGTCACTGCTTACGTATTAACTTGTCAAATATTTTGCTAAATGCAGATAAGATTGAAATTGGCCTAACATTGACAATGTCATTTTTAGTACCTGATTTAAATAATCGTATAACTTTATTAATACCTTTAAATAGGCCAGGAAAAGTGCCTACATCAACACATTTATTAAAAGTAACAGCTAGATATGGGGCTACGATGTCTATTATATTACTTAACAGTTTAATGGAGATGCCCCAGTATTCACTAGTGTTTTTAGACTTAAATGTGTTAAAAACATTAATTACATCACGAGGTGTTCGAGTCGGTCGAGGTGTTACATGTTTTACATGTTCGAAGCTAAATAAGCGATGCAAAAGGTTTTTAGCTTTAGACGGGGATGAATTTAAGAAATGAGTCGTAGTTAAAGCATGTTGGCAAAAATATTAAATTACAAATTAAAAAAAACCCGCAACGCAAAAAAGAAAGGCGAACATTTATAAATTAAAAAAATAATACCTATCGTTGAGCCATCAATTTCGATCGAGGAATACCTATATATATATATATGGTACGATAAGGTTTGCTCATTGAAATGGCGTTTTTTTTAATTTTTAATTTAATATTTATTTTAAATTTTTTAAACTTAGTTACAAAAGAAATTGTGACAGGTACATTTTTTTTCTAAATCATCTTTGATCTTAGTTGCAATAGTTACTTACCAGCCTTACCTGTATTCTGGTGCACTTTCAGCGAGCTCGAGTCCTGTTTGGTAGCCGTTATTTCTGGTTTTTTTACATGCTTTTCGGTCGAAAAACACGGTTCACCCTTGTTTGGTCGAACAACGTTTGATACAATATTACTAAATCGAACAACGTTTAAGAAAATCATCACTTAGTATAATATCGTTTGAAAGAATTTTCAGTTCGTCGAATATTTATTTGCTATAACAACATTTGTGCTAATGACGACGGAGCTTGAGTTGGTAAGCTCCAAATTAGCTTTTATTTAAACTAATGTTTTAAGTTTAATGGTCACAGTTCTAACCTAACTCAAATGGCACCTAACCAAACTACTTCTGGGTGGTTTATAAAAAAATAACCACGAAACTGGATGCTATCGGGACTTTAGGGCACCCCGACTCGGATAGGTTAGGTTAGAAGGGGATGGCGGGGTCGTTTGAGCGAGCGAAGCGAGCGAATAGACCCCGCCATCCCCTTCGTGGTTATTTTTTTATAAACCACCCAGAAGTAGTTTGGTTAGGTGCCATTTGAGTTAGGTTAGAACTGTGACCATTAAACTAATGTTTTAAGTTTAATGGTCACAGTTCTAACCTAACTCAAATGGCACCTAACCAAACTACTTCTGGGTGGTTTATAAAAAAATAACCACGAAACTGGATGCTATCGGGACTTTAGGGTACCCCGACTCGGATAGGTTAGGTTAGAAGGGGATGGCGGGGTCGTTTGAGCGAGCGAAGCGAGCGAATAGACCCCGCCATCCCCTTCGTGGTTATTTTTTTATAAACCACCCAGAAGTAGTTTGGTTAGGTGCCATTTGAGTTAGGTTAGAACTGTGACCATTAAACTAATGTTTTAAACTAATGTTTTAAGTTTAATGGTCACAGTTCTAACCTAACTCAAATGGCACCTAACCAAACTACTTCTGGGTGGTTTATAAAAAAATAACCACGAAAGGGATGGCGGGGTCTATTCGCTCGCTTCGCTCGCTCAAACGACCCCGCCATCCCCTTCTAACCTAACCTATCCGAGTCGGGGTGCCCTAAAGTCCCGATAGCATCCAGTTTCTTCAGCATCAGTTCGAACACAAGTAAAATTAAAACTAGCCCCGTTGAGCTTTTAAAAATATCTGACAACCCTAAATCCTCCATAAATGAAGTGTGCAAATTCTTCACTAATATAGGAAAAATATGGCCGCTAACATCATATCATAGTGCCAAATCTCCGCTAATCAGCCTAGCAGCGAAGTTCCTAAAACCAATGATAACACCTCGCTCTCCCCTGCCAATTCCCTAGCGCTACTGGAGGTTGATGAAACTGAAGTGGAATCCTTAATTCTACAATTGCGCAATGACTGTGCATTGGGTTGGGATGGTGTATCGCCCTTTTTATTAAAAATGTGCCGTCAGACACTAACACAGCCTTTAAAGCATATATTCAATGGCTGTCTACAAAAGGTTGTCTTTCCTGATGCACTTAAAAGAGCTATTATACACCCAATCCATAAGGCGGGGAACAGAGGCTGTGTCAACAACTACAGACCCATCTCGGTTCTGACAGCTCTTTCCAAGATACTTGAAAGGATTCTTAGCCGGCGTCTGAATAATTTCTTGAACAAGTACCAGATCATAGCCAATAACCAATATGGTTTTCGTGCTGGAGTCTCGACCGAAGATGCCGTTCTTGATTTGACGCAGTTGGTTGCTAGGAACCTGGACAATAAAACCAAATGTCTTGGAATATTCCTAGACCTTTCGAAGGCATTCGACACAGTCTCTGTTCCCTTACTTTTCGCTAAACTGGAACAGCTTGGTATAAGAGGCATCGCTCTTCAAATCTTTAGGGATTATCTCACCAATCGAACCCAAATAACTAAAATAGGCAACCTCCTTAGTGATGAGGAACCCATCTCTCACGGCGTGCCCCAGGGAAGCATTCTGGGACCCATATTATTCCAAATCTACGTGAATGACTTATGCAGAATGACCCTACCAAATACCAAAATCTTTGCATATGCTGATGATACCGTTATTATAGTTGATGGGTCTACGTGGGATGGCGTTAAAAATAGCGCAGAATCAGCACTTACTAAAGTAATAAAATGGCTCAACCTAAATTTGCTAACGCTTAACTTTGAAAAGACGTCCTATATACCTTTTTCTATTCGCCAGAATACCGCACCAGACCATACATTCTCGATAATAGCTCACACTTGCGCGCGGCTATCATCTTCATGTCAATGTCGAATTCTTACAAGAACTGAGAATGTAAAATATCTTGGTGTTCTAATAGATGCAGGGTTACGATGGGATAAGCAGCTTAATGCCTTAACCTCCAGGACTATGAGACTCATACACATTTTTAAGTCTCTTAGGGAGTCGGCTAACCCTGACATTCTGAAAATGACCTACTATGCTCTGTGTCAATCAGTATTAGGGTATTGTATCACGGTATGGGGTGGTGCAACTAAAACCAGTCTAATCAAAGTTGAAAGAGCACAGAGAGCTATACTGAAAGTAATGCTACGTAAGCCTTACCGCTATCCTACAACACAATTGTACTCGGAATGTAAGGTGCTTACTGTCCGTCAGCTCTTTGTGCTCCGTTCGGTACTTAAAAGACACTCTTGCGTCCCTCGATCTGATCCTAAAAAGCGCACCAATATCCCCCGGGCACACAGCATAAAACGTCGTTCGCCAGACACCAATACCACACACTTAGTGCGTATATTTACAAAAAAACTCACAAAGACCTCAACATCCGCGACCTCAATAAATATCAAGTAAAGTCTAAGGTGACAGAATGGCTACTTCAACAAGACTATTTACAAACAGAGTCCCTACTTACGTACATTGCTTAATAATTAATAACTATTTATCGCTGCACACTCATAATTACACTCACCCACACCCTACACCACCCATATACACATGGGTGTGCAGTCAGTTACATACATTCACACACACTCTCCAACATTCTTGAGTTGCACTCCCTTCTTCTCCTATTTAATTTATTTATATATATATATATATATATATATATATATATATATATATATATATATATATATTATAATTTTTATAATAAATATGTTTTAGGAAAAAATACATACTATATATATAGCAAGGTACATACAAAAGTAAGATATTATAAAACACTTAATTGGCTAACTGACACCCCTCACAAGTTTTGTTTACTTTATAAGATACCCTATAGCTGATCACTGCCTCTTAAGATACAGGTCACCCTAGTTTAAGAGGCAGGGCTCACCCAATTCATGTACAGACCTACTATTACTAGATTACAGCATAGGCAATTATGTATTACTTGTCTTTACTCTTATGTCTACCAGTGTAATAATCCATCTTTTACCTAATTGTAACAACTACATGTTTTCTCGTCTGTAACTTATTTGAAATAAATTAATTTTATTATTATTATTATTATTATTATTTCTCCTGATATAACAACCGGTACACACCCAATGTCGATAGCAAATGATGTTATGGCATATGATAATTAGGGCATGTGATAATTAGGGCTTACAATGATTATGACAAATGATGTTATGGTAAGTGACTTTATGGGAAACAAAGCTTCTAGCACGTGACTAATTCAAATGAAATTAGTTCAAATAAATAATTATGCTAAATAAAAATTTACCAATGAATTATTCTACGAAATGACTTTATTGCAACTAAAATTCGCCGAAGTGATTTTCGACGAAACATTGTTCGACCAAACGAGGGTGAACCGAAAAACACATTTGTTGACCAAAATATATATTTTTTTAAAGTTTCAACAATATAGAAATGCGTTGTTATTACTAAAGAATGTTAAGTTTCTCTACACATAACATTAACTTATCCTGATGCCTCCATTGTACTGTAAATAGAATTAAATACTGAAAAAAAAAACCGGCCAAGTGCATGTCGGACTACGCACAATGAAGGGTTCCGTAGTTGGGATGAATTTATTCCAAGAACAAACTTAACATTGTAGTTGAACAACTACTAGTTATTTTAAGACCATAGACTTCTTATACATTTTCCTGTAATCAAAGTTATAGAATTATTTTATACATTTTTTTCAAAATTTTAGGCTCAGTAGTTTCGGAGCTATCGGGAATGGCTAATTTTCGTATATTTTCTTAAATAACTTTATATATTTATTTTAAAATTATAAAAAAATATATTTGAGACGCTCACAGTAAGCTCTTTCATTTGACATGTCACATGGTACAGTTTGCAAAACTTTTTTCAAATTTTCTTATTTGCCTCAAACCCCCATATTCAAAATTCATTTTTTTACGTTACACGTCCGTGTTGGGGTCACAGAAATTCATACATGTACTAAATTTCAACTTAATCGGTCTATTAGATTCGCAGCAAATTGGCTGTGACAGACGGACAGACAGACACACGAGTGATCCTATAAGGGTTCCGTTTTCCCTATTGAGGTACGGACCCCTAAAAACGAATCCAAACACTACATATTATCAGCTTTTTTTTTTCAAGAGTGAACTAGTGTGCTGGATATCCCGGCTGCAGCATCAGCTCATCGTGTTGCCACCATTGCATTGTATGTAGAATCAAATACTGCTCAAAACGAATACAAACACGATATACCTGCTATAATTTTTTCAAGAGTGTACTAGTTTGCTGGATATTCTGGCTGCAGCATCAGACCAAGAATTCGATCATCTTGCATTTATTATATAGCATACATGGGCATTTCATATTTCAGGTCACGCATATGTTTGAAAGTAAATTAAATACCCATTATGCGTCTAAGATCCCTACCGCAGCTAACAAAATAGCGGATAACCTTGAAACGGCTGAACCCATTTTGATAAAACATTGTAAAAACCACCGCTAGAAAACCAGCTTTCAAATAAAAAAACCGCATCCAAATCGCTTCACCTGTTTAAGAGCTACGGTGCCATAGACAGATACACACACACACACACACATACACACACATAGCGGTCAAACTTATAACACCCGTCTTTTCGTCAGGGGTTAAAAAACTCATTAAATGCCTGAGCTACGTCAGCTGCTTTATTAACTAATTTGTTGTCTACCATAACTTGAAGTTGTTTGTCTTGTTTAATCGACTTACCCGTTTTATTGTTAATAGCTTTCCAAGTTGTTTTTACTTTATTATTGTAATTTTTAATTGTATCGCTTAAAAACTTTGATTTAGCAAAAACACAATTTTTTTAAAAATAATCTTTGACATACTCTAGGAAAGGAGTATCAAACCTATATTTTTTCAAACCATATAATTCTTATAATCTCGCTCTACTTTTATAAATACCTGGAGTAGCCCTTGGGTTGAAGCCCCCGGTGGTGCCATTAATTTTGGTCTTGAAGGTAGATTGGTACTCTTTTTGCACAACATCAAAAAGGGCTCCATAGATTTCATTAGGATTATCTTGTTCTACTATAGATGGTCTAATTCCATGGACTACATTATTTTTAAATTTGTTGCAACGACTAGCTGTATAAGCACATTCCTTAACAAACAATTCATCCTGAAGGTTCTGAGTGTCGGTATCATACATAGTAATACTTAATTCTAACTCAGTATTACACTTCTTTAATTCTTGAATTAAATTTAAATATTTTTAATTTGTTAACTTTATGACGTTTTAATGATTTATGAATTTTTCTAATTAATCTATTAATTTAAATATATTCTTTTTTTATCTTGTTATGGCTAGTACAGTTTGCATTTAGTAACAGTAACATCAGTTAAATTCTATTGTTACAATTGGCTCCCAACCCAATTGACCCGCTACCAACCAAAGCATAGAGGAGCGGCGGCGGTCTGGCAACGTTCCGTATAAACAGCATAGAGGCGTAGCGGCGCGCGGCGGTCTGTCAAAGTTCGGTATACAAAGCATAGAGGCGCGGTGGTGGTCTGGCAACATTCGGTATACACATCATAGAGGCGTGGCGGTGGTAGGGCAAAGTTTCGTAAATGACTTTAAATCTTTCCCCTGATTTTCACACACATGTACGGGTAATAACTCCATTAAGATATTGAATAATAAAATAAATAAATAAAAATAAAAATCGTTTATTTTCAGGCGTCGACGGCCCATAGCGTGTTAGTAATTAGCACAATCTTAAAAATCTTAAAAACTATGTTAGTATGTAACATTTAGGCAACCATGAACACAAAAATAAAAATAAAAATACAAATACACAACAAAAATACAGCCAAGATTAGAGGAAGATTTATCAAGTCCCATGTCTAACATGCAGCTTGATAAATCTATCCATTGTAGGCCCTCCTATCCTTTCTGCAAACACCCTCAGAATGCTATTGCTGCTTCCCCTCAATCTGCGTATCACTGATGCCACTTTTTTGCGCATGACCGCGAAATAATCGTCAGTGTGCGCATCCGCGAACATCCCTGACGCACTACAGTACGGTGGAAGCCCCAACAGCGCCCTGAAGGCGTTATTGTATTGAATGCGCAGTGCGCTGTCTGCTTTTTGGGTATAATTAGCCCACAGACTGCTGGTGTAAAATATTTGACAAAACGCTTTAAACAGTGTTATTTTAACCGGTGCTGAACAACCAGCAAACCTGCGTGCCAACATGTTTCCCCGCACAGCCAGCGCCCTGCGCTCTCTCTCCATATCTAAGTCATCTTTAAGATCCTCCGTAACAATATGGCCCAAATATTTAAATTGTGACACCCTGTTCAACGGTAAACCATTCAGTTCTACGGGCGGGACATTTGAGGGACTTTTATTTCTTCCTCTAAAAACCAATATCTCACTTTTCGTGGGATTATATCTTAGCCCATGCAGCTCAGCGTATCTTTCACACGTAGTGAGTAACTTTCTGATTCCCCCGATTGAAGGGCTCAGCAGCACCATATCGTCAGCGTAACTATAATAACTATAATAAGGCTCCACAATTTTTGTAACTTCCACTTTCTTTCAGTTTCAGAAAACATTCTAGATTAAATAAACCTTACATGATTTCGAAAATTCTCAAAACTTGAGTAAGGACGTCTGTCAATCACAAAAAATGTATTATACAGACTGAACCAGTTACTGCAGTGTCAAAATAGTCCAACAATAAGTGACGTCAATTAATGACGTTAAAGAATGAGAGAAAATACGATTATTTGCGGTAAGCATGACGTAAAGAAAAGTTGTTGTTGTACTTTTTAAACCGACTTCCAAATAGGAGGAGGCTCTCAATTTGGATGTTTATAATTTTTTTTTTATATATGTTCGGGTATAATAATAACAGGTGGGCCTTGCGCGCTCCGAACTTTAGGTCTGTGCCGGTAGAGTTTACTTTGCCGGAACGGGTCTAGGATGAGAAGCGAGACTAAGAGAGATACAGAAACCCGCAGGGCAGCCTGTGGCAACCTGTTGGGCAGTAGCGACCCCACAGACCCTACCTCCCGAGAGAAGTCTTGTTCTCATCTCGGGCTTGCCTTTATTGGCCGGCTGGAGTGAACACTGACGAGGAATAGAGCTACCACCTCTTTCTTGCTTTTATTGGCCGGCTTGAGTGGAAATTCGCAAGAGCCAACGTGCTCGGGGGAAGGAAGTATTCCAGTAAGGTGCTGGTAAATGGTAAATCTTGGCCGTACTTCCGGGATTGTCCTGATAGCCGTGTAATACCTCTCCACTCCTCAAGCACCTCAGGAAGTGTTGCCCCCTTGTTGCTACGTCACTATGTGCTAGCGGCTGTTTCCGGGGGCCCATTATTGAGTGTGCAAGTCACCCCCTGCCATTTTATCCGTGTATAATATATATCGGCGTTTGATACAATCAGTCACACACTTCTATTACAAAAACTGGAGGGTATTGGTATAACTGGAACCGCTTACAAAATGCTAAATTCCTATGTAAGAGATCGCTATCAGGTTTTAAAAATCGCAGCTTACCAAAGCACGTCTAAACCCTTAACATACGGCATACCGCAAGGTTCAATTTTGGGTCCCGTTTATATAAATAACATACACCAAGCAGGTTTACAAGGTCAACTTGCTCTTTATGCCTGTTTTATTATGGAGACAACATAAATGATATCACAAAAAATGCCCAAGATGATTTAAATATACTACAGAATTGGTACCAGTGCAATCTTTAACTATTAAAGCTTCCAAAATATCATGTATAATATTTTGTGCAAAAAATAAAAAAGGTCCCTAACTACCCTAATTTAAGCATCAACGGAGAAGTACTGAAAAGTACTGATCAATAAAAATACCTCGGACTAACTCTTGATAGCAATTGACATGGAAAGGACACCTCCAAACATTAAAAACAAACTTTCATCATTGGTGGGCTCACTGCATACAATTTTTAGATGTATTCCAAAAAAGTTCGGCTAGTAATATACAATGCTCTTGTAAAGCCTCATTTATTATATCTTATCGAAATATGGGGTAACCCATCTAAAACTAGTCTAAAACCAATACAAATTGTACAAGATAAAATAATCAAAATACTACACAATTAAGACTTCTTAACACCGTCAAAAACTATTTACAAAGAGACCAAGCTATTAAACATCAAACAACTTTATATATAAATAATAACATAACAAATGCATACTTATCTATAAAATTATTCACAAACTTATCCATTCACGCATTACATTCACAACAGAAGGCGAAAGAAGCAAATATTCATCTCATCGAGCCTGTCACCTGGTATTGACTACTAGAGTAAGAACTAACTACGGCAAAAATAACTTAACATATGGGGGAGCACAGCTCTATAATAAACTTCCAAAAGATGTAAAAGAAGCGACTTCACTCAAAATATTTAAAAATAAATTATTAACTTTTATTTGCAATGATGAAACGCTATATTAATAGTGATTATTTTTGTCTAAAACAGCAACATCATTTAACTTGTGCCACCACCTTACCTTAGGAATGCAGTGAACTCGATTCCAATTTTGTTGACAATGATCATACCTTGTTTATGTGTTTTCTTCTACCCGCACTGATATGATAATTAGTAATAAGATTTATTGTTCTCATATAAGTGACGATTGTCTTAATGAGAAATAAAGTTCTTTAAACCGAACATTGGTCAGGCAGGGGACATAGATCTTGCATAGTTTAAGGTACCTAATCTACTTTAGCCACCCAAACCCATAGCCCAATATGTTTTGTTTCCACGAGTACAACAATAGTCCTGCACCAACCGGGGGTTGTCCTTGGGTGCACTTGCATAGTGCATATAGGGATAATCGTCAGTTGGTGCCTCCTCATCATTTAAAATTATCTAAGTGACCTCTGCGAGTTGGTTTCGGCCCCTCGTATGCCTTCCAAAGGTCCGGGACCCCAGGGTCCCGAGATATGAAAGAAAAAACCAAAATAATAATTATAATAAAGGGCTGGGTGAAGGGCTTGATTCAGAAGACAAATATAATGTCTCTTGGGCCTTAACACCCGGTAGCTTGGACCCTGTTCCCCATGCCGGTAGATTTCTATTTTTTATATTTTTATATGTTTTTATTTTAATATTTAAAATATAATTTATATATGTAAAAAATTAAATAAAGGAAATAATATAAAAATCTTTTTTTTTTCTCTTCACAAAGTTTCACATAATGCTAACATAGAGTTAAGATACGTTTTGTCAAAAAAACATAAAACTATGTGAACATACTAGGATACCCTGTGTAACCAGGCTCTCACCCCGAATTTAATCTAATAAAACGTAACAACGGTAAATTTTTAAACTCTAGACTATTACTTATTGTTTAATGAAAAAAAAACAAATATCATAGTAATGTGTGAGTCCCAATCGCCACCAAATCAGAATCTGATGAGGCAATATTTTGTAAATGGTGATGAGCAGTTGAAATAAGGCTATTGTAACTTATATAAAATACAAACAAACCCCATAAAAATTGAAAAGTAAAACCATTTTTATTTACAATAAATAATAATAAATAAACAACCGACATCCAAAAGAACACTATAAAGTGAAAAATAACTTTAACTTCTGAATTCGGTGGCAATAAACTAAAATACAGATTCAAAGACACCGACTTCCGAAATTAAACTACTAATAAACAAGACCGTGGAGGTGTACTGATTGCAGATTGACGTTCTGAATTAGGTCATTCATTACCACAGTATAGCGGTCTCTCACATAAGCACATTGAACACATCATGGTGGAGTTGCCTAGCAAGTTGTCAAGAATAAAAGACACATTGTTAGTGCTGCCTACATACCACCTAAGACTTCTAATTTAGTGTATGACAAGGACTTTGAATTGCTACAAGAAGGGTTTGGCCATCCTAGTGTTGATATATATTTTTTTTTATTATAGGAGACTATAATCTGCCTGAAGCTAGTTGGCTAATATCCTCTGCAATAGATATCTCAAACGCGCGTAGGCCGAGGGTCATCCAGAATATGATTTAGCAATCATCATATTCTGGATGACCCTCGGCCGCTCGGCCTACGCAAATTTAAATATCTTGATCTTAGTACTTTAACAATACAGTTAATGAGAAAGGTAAAATTGTTGACATAGTCATTTCCAATAACCCCTGTAAAGTTTCTCATATCTCAAGTACATTACTTTCGATTAACACGTACTATCCTGTTCTGACGTGTGAGACCTGTTTAAAGGTCAAAATCACCCCGATGACTAAATCTCCTCTTCACAAATATTGTTTTCATAAGGCCAACTTTAATAATATTAATCGTAACATACAGCAATTGAACTGGTCCGAACCGCTATGCCCCATGAAACCAAAAGAGGCTCTGGCTAAATTCTACACTGAGATACATTGATAATATTATTAAACAAGACACTCCACTGGCCCAACCTAGATCAGTTAGCTATCCCATATGGTTCTCTCGTACTCTCATAAATATTTCTAAAAAGAAACAAAAGGCATGGATTAAGTGGAAGAAATATAATAATACTTATACCGATACTTATAGAGATACTTTACGCCTGGACAGCTTTTAACCCTTTACAAAGCGCAAGTCCGATCCTGCATGGAGTATTGCAGTCACCTTTGGGATGGATCAGCTAAGTACCAACTAGCCGCGCTTGACTCGGTGGAACGCAGAGCTAAGAGGCTCATTGGCGACGTAAAATTGGTGGATGCCAAGGTTCATAGCTTAGCTCATCGCCGCAAGGTTGCCTGCTTGTCGGTCTTCTACATATTGTACTTCGGAGAGTGTGCCCGAGATCTCCATGGCCTCATTCCACCGGCCCCCTTTTACCATCGGACATCTAGACGCACTGCCAGTTACCATTCCTACCTGGTTGCTATTCCACCAATTCGCACTAAGCGCTTCCAAATGTCTTTTATAATGCGCATAGCAAAGGAGTGGAACTCACTACCTGCGTCTGTGTTTCCGAACGCATACAACCCTAATCTCTTCAAAGTGAGAGTTAACAGGCTTCTTCTGGGTAAGCTCACTCCATCGTCGACTTTGTCTCTGTCACCTCTAACCTAGACTAGAGTCAAGAGCAAACCCATCATAAATAAAAAAAAAATCTGACCATGAATCATTTTCAAACTATAGAAAACAGTTTAAGGATAGATGTCTTACGTGTTTCGGTTCATTCGTTTTCTGTTGTTTTTTTACTCGGCATATAAGCCGATAATTCCTTCTTTGCATCAGTCGAAGCCTCCGCAGGACAACAATGCACAACATGATGTCTCTATTTGCAACCTTTCTTTTAGTGAAGAGAACATATTGAAGGAGCTTAAATCCCTAGATCCAGCGAAAGACCCTGGGCCTGACGGACTTTCACCTTACTTCCTTAGGAACACTGCGACTGCCTTCTGCAAGCCTCTATTTATTATCTATAATAAATGTATATCTGAGGGAGTTGTACCGAAACTGTGGAAGCATGCGTATATTGTGCCCGCTCACAAAAGTGGATCCAAACGCAGCTATCGTCCCATTTCCATCCCGTCTGCCTTGTCGAAACTCTGAAAGGTTAGTCCATAACGAAATTTATCCTGTGCTCCACAACATTATAATTCAACAACAACACGGTTTCGTCAAACGGCGGTCCACAAATACTTATTTATTATTGTTCTCTAATTTTTACTATAATTGTGTCGACCACCATATACAAGTGGATAGACTTTTGTAAGGCTTTTGACAAGGTAGATCATGAAATATTACTAAATAAAATAGGATCCGCGGTAATTTTCTGAGGTGATTTACCTATTTTAACCTTTTATAACCAATTGCAGTCAGTGGGTTGTAATCAATGGTCACCAATCTGAAATCGCACAGGTGACCTCTGGTGTGCCTCAAGGCTCTAAAAAAAAGGTCCCCTTTTATTTGTTTTATATATAAATGACATCAGCTAATGCTTTCGCAATACCAAGTTTTTACTATATGCCCACACGACCTTAAGGTATATAGAGTCATACGACAAACAAATGATTGCCTTCTGTTACAGCAAGATTTGGACCGACTATCCTGTTATTGCCAAAAAATAAGTTACCCAAATGCAACTTCTTAAATTTTACAAAAAAAATAAAACTAAAATAAACTATACCTACACGTTGTGCAATGTCCCCCTAATTAAAGTGGATTTCATTCGTGATCTCGGCGTTATCATTGATTCTAAGCTTTGCTTAGACCTACATACAGAAAAGATTGTTAATGAAGCATATTGTCAACTACATATACGGATTTGTAATACGATCAACAGTCGATTTTAAAAAGCTTTCTTCCTATATTTGCTTGTATAAGTCTATTGTACGATGTCAACTGGAGTATGCCGTGTTCGTCTGGAGTCCTTACTACAAAAAGTACGTTGAAATGATTGAGCGTGTTCAATTCAAATTCAAATTCAACCATGCATTATAGATGCTATGGATATTATTTGCCTTATCAAGAATTGCTTGCAGGATATAAGCTCGCAACACTTGAAAATAGACGTTAGTACTTAGAAGCCATGAATTTATATAATATTGTTACAAATAAATTTGACTGTATTGAACGTTCCAACATGTTATGTTATGCGGTTCCTAGGAAAGTCCTCAAGCGAAAGGTGCGCGCGGGCAGATTATTTTCAGTGGGCACTTGTAAGTCCAACTCGGGCTTACGTTCGCCTGTTCGCAGAATGGTCGATTCCTACAATAGGACTGTTGAACATATAGACGTTTTTGCGTATAGGTTCAAAAGTCTCATACTTAAGGCGCTTTCTTGAATATTTATTTAACATTTTTCTTTATGTGCCAAAAAAATAAATTGTAACCCTAGCTTTTATTTTCACTGTTGTGGGCTACAATATTTTTTATAAGTTTTGTATTTTTTGTTTCTTTTTTTTTTTCTTTTTTTTGTTTTTATGTTTCGTTTTCTATTGTAGCTGTTAGTTGTTCGTTTCGAATAAAATAAAATAAAGTTATTTTTCCTTTTGTAGTGTTTTTTTTTTTGGAAGATAGTTGTTTCTTTTGTTTTGTAAAAAGTTTTTTGAAAATATGTATATTTGGTTTTGCTTCTCAATTTTGGTTAATTCAATGTTGCAGGTACAGTCGCGACCAAAAGTCGATAAGCAAACTCACAAAGCAATAGCTTGGCGTTTAGTTTGACTTAAGACCTTCTATTTCCAAGAACATAATAATAATAATAATAAAATTTATTTCAGAATTGCTTCCATAATTTGTTAGTAACAATGTTCTTAGCCTATGTTAGTAATAGTACAATAACAATAACAATAAACAAAACAATGAAAATATTTCAGGCACTTGCTATTGCGTGTAGGCCTATACAGTGCGCTATTAGTACGGAGTCCCATCGGCCTGCGCACGCGGCCAGGATGGCGTTGGGGCTGCCGCGCACCCGCACCATTAAAGACGCACTTCGCTTGCGTATCACGGCGTGAAAGCCGTCCACGCGCGCCTCTGCGAACATACCACTGGCGCTACAGTACCGCGGCAGCCCTATCAGCACCCTGAACGCATTATTGTATTGCACACGCAGAGCGTTGTATGTCCTCTGCGTATATTTGGTCCACAAACTGCATGTGTAAAAGGTCTGGCAGAAAGCTCTAAACAGTGTGACCTTCACTTGTTCAGTACACCGTGCGAATCTGCGAGCCAACATGTTACAGCGTAAACAACATAAACATGCATAATTATTGTCGTCAACAACTGATTGTAGTTCATAATTTCAAAGTTATAACATGTGTAAAGATGACCTAGCGGTTAAGCGCGTGCAGATAGATGCGTGAATCAGTGAGCCGTGAGTTCTAATCTCACGCAGTACTTGACTTTTTGTAAGTTTTTACTTGATTGGAAGTAATGGGACAGAAATATAATATTCTTTATCTTGTTCGCTTGGTCACTCATTTCGTAAAGTTAGAAAGGTAGATCATAGAAAACTAAATAAATAATTTCGATTTCTATGAGGTAGACAACAAAAAATGCTATGAACGGTTACAAAATACCTTCTTTTATCTAGTAGGAATGTAACGTCACAATTCTCTTAAGTTTGTTAATTTTATAAATAAGTAAATAAAATGAATAAACATTTTGGTTACCATTCAGCACGACTTTTTTATTTCAACCTTCCAACACCGAAAAGATAAATTCCAAATCACAAAAATAGTTAAATAATAATACAATAACTAATATTTAACTTCTTATAAAAATAAATAATAAATTAACATAAACATCTAACAAGTTTTTGCTTAAAATAGTACAAATATATTATAATAATAATAATAATAATACAATCAATAATGCAATACAATCTTGTGGAATCGGAAGTACCGTACTATAGGTATGTGCCCGACCCAGTTCTCGAAAATGGCAATATCACATTGTATTGGGATCGATCTATCATCACTGACAGGACTATTGTTGCCAATAAGCCAGATATAGTGGTGATAGATCGAAAAGAGCGTCGCACAATGATTGTTGATATAGCGGTTCCGCATGACGAGAACCTCGTGAAAGCTGAAAAAGATAAACAGATTAAGTATCTTGATTTGGCTCGCGAGGTTGTCGACATCTGGGATGTGGATACAGCAATCATTGTGCCGATAGTTGTGACAGCCAATGGCATAATATCGAAGAGTCTCGACCAACACCTGAGGAGGCTCTCGTTAGGCAGCTGGATCAAGGGCTTGATCCAGAAAGCGGTACTTCTGGACACGGCACGTATTGTTAGGAAGTTCCTCTCTCAGGAGCCCTAACCACCGGTAGCTTGGACCCTGTTCCCGATACCGGTGGGCTACTATTTTTTATATTTTTAAATGTTTTTATTTATTTTAAGTTTATAATAAAAAATAAAGGAAATAATAATAATATAATAATATCCTGGGACATTTTCACACACGGTCATCTGGTCCCAAACTAAGCAGAGCTTGTACTATGGAAACCAGATAACTGATATACTACATATATTATACTACTTTTTTTTTGTAAATACATACTTATATAGATAATTACACCATTATTATGGTTCCAAAGAAACAAAAAACAGTCCCACATTGTGATTAAGATTCGAACTCAGACTTCATTGATCGTGAAACCATTGCTTAGCCCAAACAGCAGCTAACACATGTTATGTTTATGCGAATTTTAGCAATGCAATGGTAAGAACAGGTTGCCACTATTACGAGTATTCTAAAACCAACAGAAATATAATGTTATTTCGCGTAGTACGACGACATGCGACAATTCATTAGTGTGTGTTATCTGCGGAATGTTGAGTGAGACATCGCTCATACACGCACACGTACTGGTTCGTGCTCGCACAGTTCATAGCAATGTAATCCTTAGCACGCTTATGGACTTTTAAGCGTTTACTGTACATCAAGCTACCCGAAACTGTCAAATTTTCCCAATCAACCTTGAACCTAATGCTTTAGCAATAAAGTTGAAAATCTATTAAAGAAATTTGACAGATTGTAGTACCGTGATGTGCTGGCGTCTGTACATTAACTTTAAACCCTTTTGTAATATAGATTAATAATAATTCGGTTCAGCCAGAGAAATGATAATAAAAAACAAAATTACATTGCATTTGTATGAAATGTATTAACCCTGTGGGTATAGAAGGCCATAACGTTTTCCGCAAAAATGTTTGCGGAAAACATGCCAGACGCACTGCACCAGCGCGGCAGCCACTACAACGCCCTGAACGCATTGAACGTATAATGAGCTCACAGGCAGCTCGTTTATAGTCATGAGCAATGCGCTCTGAACAGTGCTATATTCACTTGTGCATTACAACGTTTAAACCTGTGGGCTATCATGTTCGCTCTGATAGATAGCGCCCTACGCTCCCTGTCCATGTCCATATCGTCACGTAGGAGGTCAGTGACTATGTGCCTAAGATATTTAAAACAGGTGACCACTTTCATGGGTGTTCCGTTCAATGTCACGGTAGGAACCTGACCTGGTGACTTACCTGCTTTAAATACCATAAGCTCACTTTTTGTGACATTATATTTGAGGCCATGACTAACCTAATATACGAGTACAAGTTTGAATCGAACTGTACCTGTCGTTTCATTACTTAGCTTGGCACCGACTCCAAAAAATTGTTAAATTTTAGTATAGATTAATTGTAGGTTAGGTTAGGTTTATTAATATAGGTAGGTTATAGTATTATTTTTAACTTTTTAGTGCGTTTAGGGTTTTTTGAAGTCAGTTTTTTTTGCAAAAAAAAATTTATTTGAAAATTTTTAGTGACATATTTTTAATCTAATAAAATATGGGTAGCCTAGTAAAGATGCTTCTCGTATGAGAAGACGGCCTCGAACTGAAACTGAGAATGAAAAAGGAAAACGATTAAAATAAATTAGGAAAAGAAATGCTCAACGCATTTCGAATGAGAACCCTGACCAGCGCGAAAACAGACAGTCAGAGCAGAGGACCTACATGTTACGTAGGTTGGATAAGGAAAGTCAAGAAGGTTATAATCGTCGTCTTCATCATCATTATGATCATTTCCGTCAAACGAAATCCACTGCCGCGCATCTCGCACTCAACGAATTCCCGCTGCATTCACGAGGTCATCTGCCTTAAACTTATTGAAAAGTTCCGTTGTCTATCTCTGACCCCAGCATCTGAATTGAGAACCTCCTCCTTTTTTATAAGTCAGTTAAAAACATCAAAATTCATCCATAAATGACGGAGTTATGCCCGAACAAACATTAATATATCCGAAAAATGAAATTTTGAATGAAATAAAGAAAAGTTTTCTAATTCTTTTTCTTTTAATTATTAGTGGTACACCTAGAAAGTGCACACCGATACAATTCCAACAAGCCCAAACACAGCTAAGATACATAGTCTTATTATGGAGTTCCGGTGCCTGTCTCTTGGGTTCATCATCAGATCTGATAGTACAATGGTTTTTATTGAACGCAAATGCTTCACTTGTTGTAGAAAATACCAAAATCGCTGTACGTTTTCCTATAAAATTTTAAGAGTTCCCTCGATTTCTCCAAGATTCCATCATCAGATCCCGACTTGGTGACTATGGGACCAATTGGAAAGCATAGACTTTGGAATGAAAAATATTTTTCCAAATCGGTTCGTAAATGACGGAGTTATGCGCGAACAAATAACGCAATGCAGTGTAAACGAAAAGATCGTTAATGTAGACAATGTAGATATTTTTTTTTTAGATTTTTGTGGATTTTTCAAAAACCGCTTGTCCGATTTCAATAAAATTTTCATGGGATCATTTGGAAAGTATATCCGTTCCAACAAAAAAATATTTTTTCAAATCGGTTGGCAAGCGACGGAGTTATGCGCGAACAAACATAAAAAAAATACAAACATCCGAATTGAGAACCTCCTCCTTTTTTAGAAGTTGGTTAACAAATTAAACAAAACTGGAGATAACAATCCACCCTGTCTCACTTCAAATTGTAGTGTATATGGATCCTATAAGATGCCAGCCCACCTTACATGATTGACCTGACTCTGATACCAAAACTTTAGGATATCAATTGTCTCACCAGGTAAATTGGTTTCCTCAAGCTTCTCCCAGAGTTTATCATAAGTAACAAAGTCAAAAGCTTTAGAGAGATCTAAATAACACGCATAAATATACGTTTTTCTACTCATGTAGTACCAACAGTGTGCTTTAGGCTCAGTATAGCACTCTCTGTAGAAAGTTTAGCTCGAGAACCAAGCTAAGCATCATGTAGGTGTGTAAACTCTGTTAGCTGAGCCTCAAGCACACTGTCTAGAACCTTTTCAATAACGGTAGCCAGTTAGATTTGGCCGAGCAGGTAGCCCTACAGTTAGATTTGGCCGAGCAATCTCCCGCCTTGTTCTTTATTATGGGAGTAACTATCGTTTTCGTTAGATCACTTGGTAGGTAGGAGTGTCCAATGCACAGATTAAAAAACATCGATAAAAGTCTAGAGATGTGTGACCCTGCATTTTGCAAATGTTCGACGGCTTGCCCGTCATCTCCCGGTGATTTCCTACCATTCATATTTCTCAAAATATATCGTATGCCCTTAGCACTCACTTTTAGTCTGATGTTTTCACATACGAGGTCAGCGTCCCGCATCCACTCGGAAGTGCCTAAAAGGGATTTTACTGTGAAGTGATCTTTAAACATGTTAGCGATCATCTTTGTGTCTGTGCCACCCTCGATACTCAAAGGAACGCCAGGCCTGATGTTTAGTTTATGGTATGTTTCCAAAATTCTCGAAACTTATTATTCGCATGCAGTGTTGCTAGCCGAACCATCCTTATCTGCTCCTGGTGTTGTTGGCAACACTTAAGCTTAGCTTTGAAAATCTTTCTGCTACGACACATTGCTTCACGAATGAATCCTGCTTTAGGTTTACCAAACAGTAACCAGTTTTGAAAATCAAGCCTGGCGACTCTATGAGATTCGCCTACATACTTATTCCACCCCATAATTTGTTTTTTCCTACCGCTCGTACCCACCCTATAGCTATACTCTGAAGCCTCACTAAGTGCTGAGACAATATCAGTATAGAAATTATCTAAGACTTGTCTATGCTCCACATTATTATACCGCTTATCACAGCATTCTCCTAATTCCATTGGAAAGTCAATTTTTCATAACAATTTATTGCAAAGATTTGTATACATACCAATTTGTTCAGGTTTTCTTTCATCCCAAGTCACTTTACTTTTAAGTGCTATTGCAATACCATTTTTAGATTGAGATATACTTAAATTACACTTAACGTACCCAGGATAGTGGTCAGACCAGTACACATTATAATCAACCCAGATGTCTGTAACAGAAGGCCACGCTGCACTAGTAACAATTACGTGGTCTAACTAACGCTTACAACCATACGCTTCACTTACAAACGTGTGAGTATTAGAGTCCGCCCCAATCTTTACAATGTCGGCACATACCCAGTCCAGGTCATCACAAAAACCGAGTACTGCATTATAGTAATAATAATATATAAGTAATAATAATAATATACTGGGACATTCCACACACGGTCATCTGATCCCAAACTAAGCCGAGCTTGTACTATGGAAACCAGATAACTGATATTCTACATATACTACTTTTTTTTTGTAAATACATATTTATATAGATAATTACACTTAGACTCAGGACAAACAGACATATTCATGCACACAAATGTTTGTTCTAGATGGGAATCGAACCCACGACCTGCGGCATGATAGGTGGCATCTTAATCAACCAGACCTTTTAAGACCTTTAGATATCCACTTTATTTTTTTAGTAGTATTTATTTTGATTAGTTTAGTAGGAAAACACAGATCGTAAATCAGTTTAAAATTTACAAGAATTTCATTGTATGCTATATTGGGGTCATCTGTATTATATACAGTATGTTAACCAACAGAGGGCGTTCCCGTTAACCCGCAATAGTATAGCATCCATACATGCTAAAAAAAATATTACCATTCAAAAACAAAATGGTTTTTATTTTTTTTAATATCAAAATATTCAAAAAAATATAAAAATATTCACTAAAAATAAAAACTGAATTGCGATGTTTCCGTCCTTCAAGTACGCGTGTACAGAGTGTTTCTTTTACGTATCAATTTAACATTTTTAGTGAATATTTTAATATTAAAAAAAAATAAAAACCATTTTGTTTTCGAATGGTAATATTTTTTTTAGCATGTATGGATGCTATACTATTGCGGGTTAACGGGAACGCCCTCTGTTGGTTAACATACTGTATATCTGAGAAAGAAAGTTGATTCAGGTACTTCTTAAATTTTAGAATATTTTCCATATTGTAATCTCTTGTAACTGTAAACCAATAACCAATACTACATGTTTTCTTGACCGGACAGCGAATTAATTGCGCCGTGTGGTCAGACAATGCAAACTCTAGCACGTCAGTCTTACATGCTTTATTACTCGTAAAGTTATGCGCAAAATTATCTATCCATGTTTGGCTGGCCATGCGTGTTGGTTGTTTTAAAGCTAATTTAAGATTATAACTCATTAGAAGATATTCAAATGCATTTGTTTGGCTAGTCTGCTTAAGCATGTCTATATTAAAATCTCCAGCAATTACAATATTCTTACGGCGGGTATCTATTAATGTTTGCATGAGAGTTTCGAGTTTGTCTAGGCAATCATTAAGATTGTTTACATTTGGTACCCTATAGATACAAACAATAATTAAGTCATAATACATCAGCTCTATAGCGCAGCATTCAAAAACTCCTAGTGTTGACAGTTTCGCAATTCTCGGCAATTCTTTCCATTGCAATTCTTTTGTATAAGAATTATATAATAGTCTTATCAAAAAAAGTTCCAGATTGTCTCGGACTTAATTTATAAATGGATCGAACAGCTCTCTTTTCTGCAAAACAAAGATAGTCTGAATGTCGGCTGCATTTCCCCACAACAGAATACCGTACGACATTACACTATGAAAATAGCTAAAGTACTCTAAACGGGCTGTCTCTATGTTAGTTAAGTTACGAATTTTCCAAACAGCGTACGCTGCGGAGCTTAGCTTTTTTGACAATTTATCTATATGTATAATATTATGATGTACAATGCTGCCTAGTTACTCATAAATAGTCAAAAGAGTATTCTTCTTTGCAGGAACATGGAATACTGATTTTGTTGTGTGATTAAATGTGAAGACAACGTTAACCATGGTGCTGAGTAGCAGAGGTGCCATCCGCAGCCGGAATACAAGCAGAAGTATGTATCTCTGCAAGTCTTCCATCAACCGTTGGAATCCACAAATAATAATGATTAATTTTTATCTCATATTTTGAGTGCTATGCTAAAAATCCATGGGTTACTGTGTTGATTGAACATGCGATAGACTGCGGTCTTCTATTCTATTGCAGATAACAGAACATTAAAAAAAACTATTTCCCTCCTTTTAACGCAGTCGAGTAAACATCATGAGGCTGTTTCTTAGTGATCTCATGATTGCAATGATAACTAAGAAGCTGAAGAGAGTAATGATTGTAATGTTTGTTACAGACAGAATCTTTGCCACACTACTGACGGGCGTCGTGTTCCTGTCAGTACCGATATTGATCATAATCTTAGACCCCATACACATAATCGTTAATTACGTGAGTATAATCCGTGAGTACCTATGTATCATCAGAGCTACGAACATTCAACACATTAACTTCTAGTTCTTAACAGTTGCAATTGTTAGTGCAAATGACTAGTTTTCTGTTAACTTTCACTAGTAAGCAAAATATTAATTTGTCTATTTGTTTATCTACATCACGAATATTCGTCTGAAGGTTCCCTTCCCTTCCACCATGACAATCACTAAATGACCACGCTTGGCCAACGGATTCATCAATCTTTATCAACATATTAATTATAATCCTGTTCACACAGTTTGTCGTTTACCGACCCTCAATACGTGGGTCATGGGTCAGCACCTAATGTACGGCATTGTTTCAGAAACTTCGCCTAGCTACAGGCACGATACTGTACAATATACTCCAGCATGAGATCCCATCAGCCCGCTTGTCAGTCTACGTGTTCAACATCACCAATGCCGACAAGTTCCTCTCTGGAGAAGACTATAAGCTGAAGGTGGAAGAAGTTGGGCCCTTTGTGTTCCAGTAAGTCCTCCATACTAGAATTAATTAGCTGTTTCAACCAATCTGATTGAATCAGTCCACTACTGACCATAGGCCCATGAAATTCGATAAAAAAGCTTTCGTAAAATAATAGGCATCATACCGTTATGATCAACTCAACATATTTTTTCCAGAGAATACCGCTGGTATGTGGATCTAGATATGAGTAACGATGGCAAGTACATGGGGATGACGCCGAGAATCAGATCAGAGTTCATCCCGGAAGCCTCCATAGCCCACCCTAAGGATATAAACCTCACGGTGCCCAATTTACCCTTTCTTGTGAGTTTAATTTTTTACTTTGTAACTGCCAAGAGAAGCTGCTTTCGTGAAGCGACAATACTCTGTCTCTTTAAATATGAAATCTCAAGATAAGAAGCGATGTCACTGGGATGATTTATTTACTTAATATCAATCAGCGTAGCAAGACCACTTACTCTACAGATACAAAGTCACATTCATTTTCATAATTTTTAACATCGCGTTGTAAAAATCTTTCTATAATCTGTTAGTCTTTCGCTTCTTCCGTTTCTGCGGTGGTCATGCTACGCGAGTAGAATATGTCCATAGCGAGTCATACTCATGCATCAGTCATCTCACAATACCATACCAATTAATGAACAACACAGGAGCAATTTGCGAAGCGTCTATTATAAACCGACGCAAAAAGGAAGAGGTTCTCAAGTCGACGCGTATATATATATATATATATATATATATATATATATATATATATATATATATATATATATATTTTTGTTAGCCTATTTTGTGAAAATATAGCGGTATTTAGAATTTGTTTATAACAAATTGTTAAGTTAACAAACAATGAAATTTTTTTTTTTTCTTAATCTATTAAGAAATGTGAATTATGATTTTTAAAGAGAAAATAATTCCATATCTAATTATATAAGCAATCTGAATATGAAAAACAACGTTTATAAACAATGAAAAAAATTATTTAAGAAAACAATTTTTTATGAAAAAAATTATTTAAGAAAACAATTTTTTATGAAAAAAATTATTTAAGAAATCATTATTTTGCCAACGCAATAAAATGGTTTTCTTTTTATATTAAACTAAAATTAACACCTAAAATAAACCCCTAAGTGTAGCAAAACTGGGGTTGAGTTTTTAGGTAGCTTCAATAATACGTATTTTTCCCACTTATTCTATGTGGATGATGTTATACGAGTAATAACTTCCTGCCTCTGCTCTGTAATAATTATAGTGACAGGAAGTTATTACAACATCGTGGTATTCGAATTTGTGTGGGGCAGGCAGGGTACCACAATTAAAAAGTAACAAATATAAACTTTTTACAAAAAAAAAAAACATCCTACTTCCAAAAACACACTACAAAGTGAAAAATAACGTTAATTTCGAAAGTCGGCGGCAAAAAACGAAAATACAAAACCGACTTCCGGAATTAAAGTTATTTTTCACTTTCACTTTTTTTTTTGGAAGCTGGTTTTTTTTTTAATATTTTGTTCATTCAATCTCCTTCCTTGTTCCAGAGTGCAGTAGCTGCCCTATCCAACTATCCAAGCTTCATCCACTACGCGTTTAACATAATGGCAGCCCAGATAGGAGCCAAGGCATTCATAAACCTGGATGTCCACAGCTACCTGTGGGGTTACAAGAACCCTCTGGTCACGCTGTGCAACAGTCTCGCCCCTGGACTTGTGTATTTTGATAATTTTGGCCTCCTGGACAGGGTGAGTCGATTTGTTAACCTTAATATTTGTTTTTCCTGTTGTGTAGGTAAATAGTTTAAAGTGATTTATCTTCTTTATCATGCTCTGATTCAAAGATACTTTTGATCGGTGCAGTATCTCGTCATTCGATCCTATGAGATGAAAGTATAAGTATTTAGCTAAATTGCTAACGCTTTTACCAACTGATTATCCTGATAAAATGAATAATTATGGCTTGTATGGGGACTTGATAATTATTCCTTCTCAAAGAACTTGATTTATTTTCAGCTATATGAGAACGAGTCAGATTACAGGATAGTGGTAGGAGCCACCAACCAGGACCGGTTCAAGATCAAATCGGTGAAAAAGTTTAGGCATAATAAACAAACTGAGGCCATCAATCATGTGGATGAAAGGTAAATACATAACAAAAAGATATACAAAAAAAAAAAAAATACAAAAAGTTTTATTGACAAAAGGAAAAGGTGATCTTACATAAACACAATTAAGTTTGTACCTCAGTGTTTTGGTTTGACTTTTGAACCCATATAAACAGAACCATGAGCAACTTTTTTATATTATTGAATAGCAAGCACAAGCAAGCCAACAGCCCACATAATAAGTGGTTACCGCCGCAAATAGACATCTGCCTTACTAACTGGAGAGGCTTCAAAGATGCGTTTTGCTTGTAAGAGCTAAAGTAAACATTTCTTATGTGGCTGTAATAAAAGCGGCACTGGTGACTGTGGAAAATTGGTGATAATTTAAGTACAAGAAAAATCACAAAGTTCTAGGCACTACATCTCGCAAACGGAATTCCTAAAGGTTTTAAATTGTCGTAAATAGTTTGACATAGGTACCACACTATACACTCAACTTTAATTCTTCGTTGTAGTTTTTATATCGGTCAATAATTGGTCGAACTCAAATGCATCCAGGAAATCAACCAATTATGTACTTAACCATATTTCCAGCGAGTTAATCTTTGAAGAAGACACCTATGAGGGTGGCGCCTACCCTCCCATGCTGACTCCAGACGTTCCCCTCAACCTGTACCGACAGGGTATCTGCAGGACTTGGCACCTAGAATATATCGGCAGCAGGATCATGGAGTATGGCGGAGAAGCCCTTGTGTACACTATCAGTAATAGGACTTTCATCAACAATGTCAATCCGATCACTTTGAAGCCCTATCCTGATGGACTGATGGATATCGCTGAATGTTTTTATAGTAAGTTTTTCAGGGTGACTGTGAGCAAACAAAACCGCTTTATGAATTTTCTGAATACACATAAATCAAAGAAAAATGTGAATGGCAAAAAATCATGTGATTTTTGTTCACAGATCTTCCTTTTGTAATATCTAAAGCACATTTTCTGGATTCCGATCCCAAGTTGCTAGAACGCATTGATGGACTAAAACCGGACAGAAAAGTGCAAGTCAATGAAATTGTTGTAGATCGTGTAAGTATATTCTAGTCATGTTAATTGTAGACTTTCTCTTTCTCTTTTCTAATTTACTTGTAGTTTTTATGGTATCACTGCCTAAAGTATTATTGAAACTTTTGCAACAAGTGGGTAATAACCATGGTGATAATTTTACAGCAAAAAGTAGCCTCTCGTTAAACACATTCATTTAACATTAACTCATATTCGTTCATATTGTCTCTCATAAAATCCGTGTATCTTTTCTATTTAATGGTGGCAAACATGCATTGGCTTATCGCGTCTCCTTGTATCTTTTCTATTTAATAGAGGCAAACATGCATGCGCTTATCGCGTCTCCTTCGCGATAAGCTCATGCGTGTTTGCCTCTATTAAAATCAATGATATTACAACAAATTATATCCATTGCAGAAAGCTAGCATCACCTTCAACACTAAGCTGTCCATGCAACTAAACTTGATGCTGGATGACCTCAGCTCCAACAGAGGAACCAAGATGATGTCCCGCTCCGTTGTACCCATCGTCCATGTCAAACTGGTAAGTCCTATTTATATATTTACTAGCTGATGACCTTATGTCAAAGGCTCTACTACTTATAAATTACCATGAATCGAAAGTGCACCTATAAGCATGGCGGGTATCTTATTTGCAATCCTGGACAAACGTTCATTCAGGTAGACCTTCAGGACGATTGGGGTCCTGGAGACTTTAAACAGAAGTACAAAAGTAACTGAACCTCTTCTATAAAACAAATAACTATGCAACTGTTCACTACAATACAATATCATTGCGTAATTGAGCATAATAACATTGTATCATTGTAATCGGTTGTTTCAGTATTAAAACCTGGGAAATGATACATAATTAACAATCGCGCAGTAACAAGTTTATATCATGGCTGCATGGTTGACTTATTTCGACCTTTGAACCATTTTGACTTGTGGAGAAACTTCCACCAGTTAACACAATGATAATATGTCAATGCTCATGTTAGTTACATGGTATACGTAGACGATTTTATGCTTTGCAAGTGTCAATTCGAGTTTATTACGTCAACAAGTCCATGATTAAATCGGATATAAGGAAAGGCAAATATTGGAGTTTCCAAAAAAAGAAAAATATTTTGCAACGACCACGATTTCTGAGTATTTTTCTATGTTTCGGTATGAAAGTAATTTTAACTGCAGCCATATTCTTTGTGTTGGGTAGGTAAATGTAATTGAAAGATTTGTACATCCTAGGTGGTCGTGACAAACGAAGGATTGCAATTTGATTTTTGTTTGATTGACTGAATTATAATAAAAACATTTTCCTAGTTGTGTGGTTCTAATCACGTATTCATTCTTCTTACAGGACCAACCAAAGATGACAGAAGGGACAATGAGTAAATTCGTGCTGGTATACCAAATAGCACCCTACATAGTGTTGTGCGTTGAAATATTTTCGACTGCTATAGGCTTAGCGATCCTAGGACATGCGTTACGTCTGCTTTACCTAAACTGGATATCTAGGACAAAGGGAATAGTCTTCCAAAGCACCGTTGATAAGACATTGATAAACGCTAAGCTGCCTCTTATAAAACATTGAAAACGAACTAAATTAATTAAATATAATGTAAATAAAAAAAATCTGAATTTAAATGTAACGGTTGAGGTTAGAACAATTGTTTAATATAAATATTTATTTTTAAAGTTTTAAATATTTACTTAGTTAGTTTTTCTATCCCTTGAATATGGTGGCACATGATCTGTGTAAATGTGATGATCAAAGTCAATAGAGTGAATATGGAGATTCTTACCCATTCTTCTCCATACGAAACTACCTTTTGGAAGGGGTGACTAGAATTTTCTTTACAATTTTGACGTTCAAAAGTACCTTTTAATGGTCTACTTGAAATAAATAATTTGACTTTGACTTTGAGTTACGTTGTGTAACAATTGCACCAAGAGCAAGACTTACGTCTACCGTAGATTTACGCCAGAAATGAATTTCGAAATTCATATAAAAGGAGACAAAGATTAATTGCATTCTGTCAATTCAATCTTATATGTATATATAAAATGGTAAACTGACTGACTGACCGGGTGATATATACTTTCCTCAGTCTTTCGAGTACATCTATCAAAATTTTATTATGAGAATTTAGATTTCGCCCAAAAATAATTAGATCATCGAGATAAATAAATCATTTGTCATACGTCGCTGTCCCCTAGTTTCGCAGACAGAAATTTCATAGAACTTCGTTTCCCAGGAAATTTTTCGTATAATATTTGGTCCTTGTATTTTTATTTCGAATATTATTGTTTCAAAGACTATTTACTTGAATGAAACATATTTCACAGAAACATAATTCAATGAATTTTTAATCACATTCTTTTTTTAACAAACTTATCAAACAGTAAAATTATTTTTTAACGAATATTGTTTCAAATTATTAGTCATAGTCTTAAATTAAAATATTTAAAAGTTAGTGACAGAAACCAATCGCTGCAAAACCGACTCCACGTAGTCTTGTTTGCCCTACCCCTACAGTGTAATTTAAATCCGCGTAGGCACGGAGGGGCGAAGCTGCGGTTGTGAGCCTGAATACCATCTGCGACGATAAACTCGCGTGAGACCGCCGGAGCCCCCCAGCGCCGGAGCCGTGACAGAAACCTTGCCTGCTGCATGTTGCATGCTTGCTTGCACGCTGCATGTTGCATGCTTGCTTGCATGCTGCATGCTTGCTTGCACGCTGCATGCATATGAAGCACTAACGTTTGATTTTAGTGTTATGGATTGTTCGTAAACGTTGGTGGTGGCTAGCTTATCTCCTGGCAGAAAAAAAAAACACATCTGATGTGCTATTCTGTAACCATCTCACCGTGAAAACTTAAGTGAAGCGAGCGTGGAGTGAGCTGTCAGTAGTGTGAATCCATCATAGCATCAAGTGGAATGACAGCTCGATTCAAGATCACTTCACCTAAGTTTTCACGGTGAGATATTAACAGAATAGCACTACTGATCATTTTAAACAAATTGTTTTGAGAGAACTCTTTTCTTCAGAATTAAGATGGTTTAATTTTAACAAAGAAAGTAAAGTTTCGGCTCTAATAGTTTGCATTAGTCTTATCAAAAGAAAAAATATTATACTCGCTTAAAAAAATAACTTCTGGAATAAAATTTTCTAATCTGACTTTTTTATCTCTAATATTAAGTATTCTGATCGGAGGAGCTCGTGGCTAAGTAATAACAGCCGCACGGGTCGATCCAGGTTAAACTACGCTTACCACGGTTGGTCTATGGATGGGTGACCATCTTTTCATACCGAGACTCCTCCGTGCCTCGGAAAGCACGTTAAGCCGTTGGTCCCGGCTGTCATTCGAGGATCTTTGACAGTCGTTACGGCTCGTCAGAAGCCCGAAAGTCTGACAACCAGTCTTACCAAGGAGTATCGTATTACCCAGTAAGTGGGTTGTGGAGGTCAGATAGGCAGTCGCTCCATGTAAAATACTGGTACTCAGCTGCATCCGGTAAGACTGGAAGCCGACCCCAACATAGTTGGGAAAAGGCTAGGCAGATTGATATTTTTGATCGGTATCCTACGATTTTTAGGTCTAACTATAGTTCTTGCTAAAAAAATATCTTTCTCTATCTCTCTCGAACAAACAACACAATCATCTTCCGCATCAATACTTATTTCACTTCGGGCCGGTAATAAAGACAATTATTATTATTAGTAAATGTTAAGTCAAGTCTAGGCGAGATAGGTAAATAAATTAGTTTACCCGCATTATTAACAACAATTATTAACACGTTGTTAGTCAAATCGATATTACAGCCATAAGTAGATAGAAAATCTAAGCCTAAAATACCTGTTGCCTTGAATGGTAAATTTTCAAAAACGTGAAACTTATGAAAAAACGCGTCATTATTTTCTGTAACAAGTTTTGAGATTACATATCCCAACGAGTTGATTTGTCCTCCTATGCCGTTTATAGTAGCTATTATAACATATACGCAACTTATCGGGTAATTCATTTTTTCTAATAATATATATTGACGCACCCGTATCTACTAAAAAAGAATATTTTCTGTTATTACAATAAAATGACACAAATTGACATCGTCCTTTACAAGCCAAAATATAATTATTAAAATCGAAAAAACTGCTTTTTAGGCAAATTTTGGGAATTAACATTTTCATTGGAATTTTGGGAAACGACCTCTTGCGTCGATGCTTTCGCGGGTTGTATGGGTTGCGTTGAAAAAACATTATTAGGGCTGTGATTATTTCCTTGTCTATTACCACGATGGTAATATCGGCCATTGTTACAATTCGCCTGTGATAAATGTCTACCGCTTTTAGAATTCTGAAATGATCGTCCGTGACTACGGCGGTTATAATTACAAAAAAATATACATAATTGCGGCCTTGTACCGTTGACCTTGAACCCTCAGTCCTGAAGAAGGTGTAAACTTACCTCGACCTCTTCTGGAATACTGCATGACGTCCGGCTTAGAGGACGTAGAAGGCGTTGATAAATCTTTGTCCTTAACACCTTGCATGGTGTCCTTGAGATAGCTATAGTTGCGAGCGACCACAATGGTGCATAGCCTTGAATTTTTCAACCGATCTGATAAATTTTTAATGGTCTTTTCTCATTTAATGGCTTTAGAATCGCGAACTTTGATGAATCTCCGTCCGCCTTTGAGATGGTTAAATCGGTAAAAAGTTGTTCTAATTCAGAACCATACTCGTCAATTGACCTAAAACCTTGGTTCATATTTTGGAGGCGGGACTGAATAGCGGTAAAAGATTTTGTAGTCAATAAATGTTTCCTTAAATCCTGTATTAAATTAGCAACGGTGTCATAGTTATTCGATAAACGGAGCTTAGCGTTCTCAGATAGGTGACCTTTTAGTACGAATTTTATAAGTAGATTTTTTCCCGACTATAATGACTGTGCCTTCTTAGTATATTTATGAAAATCTTTTGAATGCACATAATAATATTAATCTGTTTAAAAAATACAGTGACATCTATGGATATACAGTCCATACTAGGAACAAATACAAAATAGTTCCTACAACCAGGCTCAAGAAAATAGGTGGCTCGATTAGATGCCAATGTACGTTTTTATAATAAACTTCCTAACCACATTCAAGAACTAAGCATTAATAAATTCAAATATTTTATAAAGCGTAAACTATGTTAGAGAGCCTTTTATACTGTCAAAGACTATATCGAGAACAAAAAGGCTTGGAACTGAGCTGCTCCACTAAAGAAGAATGGCAGGACGCCATGTAATCTGGGTGTCGCATTTACACTTCGCGTACATTCGTAAAATTACTCTTAAAAGCTAGATCTCGGTCAAATTAAGATAAAAGATAATCACAGCATATTTTGTTCACATTGGGATTCGCCAGAAAAACGTTTTTGAAAAGAGAGATTGTGGCTATGCTTATCCCCTCATGACAGTAAACCTAAGAGTATATTATGCAATAAACAGTCATTCAATGATGGCGGAAATGAATGATTCAAATAATGGCTACTGAAGGGAAATATGGCACTAGTAGCTGAGTTTGCATGTTAAGCCCTCTACACATTGGACTCCTAGAAGAGCGCCATAACCTGTAGTGCTCCATGCACTTCTGTGCAAAGCAAGCTGCCATAATTACGTGTTTCTTGATGATTGTCAAAGCGTTTTTTTTTATTGCTGATGTTGTCGTTATATATAAAGATAGGAAAATCATAGAATACAAAACCATTATGAATGAAGAAAACCAAATTTATACGTCTAACATGAACTATGCACGATGGTTCGTTGCCCTGCAACTGCAAACCAACGCGTTGTCGCTTTGCGTCATGCACGGCCGGACAGGCTCGGACGGAAAAAGCTTCCCACGGCACGTGTCCCTAAAGATGTCGGCGTAGAGTTGAGTGACGTCGAGCGACGTCGCACGACATGTCTGGCAACATCGAAAACGATGTAAAAAGTCGTGAGACAAGATATCTGCAGACGTTGGACAACATCGCCCGACCTGTTACCCCGTGATCGTCTCATTCATAATAATATGTCACTTTTTGTTCGGTGAACCAGAACGCGTGGTCGCGCCAACAGAAGGCGCCTACCGGTTTTACGACGATCGTTTACTATTCGGACGCGGCCTGAAGCGTTGATAGTTGATCAGCGAATACGACACTTTATCACTGACAATATTTGGCAATGGCCTTAATGAGACAACTGTCATAGTAAATACTCTGTGACTGTCATTTAAAAATATTTTAAATATTAGAAATACCTAATATTTTAACATATTATTAGGTTAAGAATGAGTTTCTGTAATAGACATATCAATGGTTTCTGTACAGCCTGTCATCTGAAACGTCACTCCAACGCCTATAAAAGCGGTTGTTAACCGAGCCGCGTCAGCGCACGCGCAGCGAGGTCATTGGATTTCGTCTTGGATCACAGCTAAGTCTTTGTTTGGTGGTCATTTCCTTTCTATGTGTGAATATTACCATTGTTTATTGTTTTTTTCTTTCAAGTTGATTGTTTCCTATTAAATAATGCGTGATTAATGTTGTTAATTGTTTAGCTCGCTAGTTAAATATTATATAAGTCAGGCTGACCTTTTTTTTTTTTGGTGGGAAATTATCAAATAACTTCTCCCGCTCTGGTTGGACCGGAAGGGCGTGTCAGACTTCTACTGACTAAAACCCACCCGTGTTCCTTCAGTTGCCTGTGCTAGGGCCAGGTAACTCTTTCAAACAACCCGCAACCTTGCAGGTAACGGCCCTAGCGGACCCCATCAGCTAGTGCTGACATCTCTTCGAGGAGCGCATGGAACACAACGCGCCGTCGACCCGGGCCTGGTCCTTACCAGATGGCGAGCTACCCATTACTCGCCGTCCGCAAGCCCGCGCCTACGGTGGCCGGGAATTGGCTATCGATTCCCGACGCCCAGGGCGTCTCCTGCGGCGACAAGGGGCGTGAGAGCGCAAAGATTGCCTCTCCCTCACGCCTCCGCCTCCTCCTTCGCGAGCATTACTGCTTCGCAGAAGGTGGTAATGGCTTCCCATGCACTCTCGCTTCGTACTATGGTCTGGACCAGGACCGGACGCGAGAGATCGCCATCGCCGATCGCCTCCACGCGGACGAGGCGGTGCTCCGCCCAAGCCGGGCAGACCTCCACCGTATGCTCCACCGTGTTCTCCGGGCGATCCACACAATGGTAACTCCCGGGCGTTTCCTCCCGCCTTATCCGGAACAGGAACCTCCCGAAGCAACCGTATCCGGTGACGACCTGCGTCAGGCGGAAGGTGAGGACGCCGTGGCGCCTCTCCAACCACTCCTCAAAGGAGGAAGTGAGGCTGACCTGACAGTTGTTTTTTTTTTTAATTTAAATACCACTCCTGCACCCTAATTGCGTAACACACTATAAATCGGAATCTGTTTTATTTTGACAGTTCAACAACATTCATTGCTTTAATTACGGTGTTGAGAAGACAAGTTTTTCGAACATATGAAGCAATGGATTAGCAATTTGTTTCAAAGTGATTCAGATTCCGATCGATAGTGTGTTACGCAATTATGGCGCTGGTCCCTAAGAATATACGACAATGCATTTTATTAGTGCTTATAATATCACAGTGTGAAGGTATTCAGGATGAAGAGGCCGCGCATAGCATCATATTATCTTATTAAGAATATCTTGGTCAGCTTATTTCTAGCTATTATAGATTATGCAAAAATGAAACATTTATTTGGTAGTGTAAAGAGAGACAAGCTGAGATGGCCACACTGTTCCTAATACCTGCAGCCAGCTTCACTGCGTTCAAGACGTACTCGTCTGGAATGAGGGACTGACTGATTCACTACGCTTTAGGGACTCGGTGCGGATCGGACGTGCGTGAACTAATTGAACTGTAAAACATACTAAGTGACATTAAACGGTGGTATTTTGTTGTCTTACTTGTTGGTTTCACTTCTGATTCTATTCTCCTTAAATTAGAAGTGGGATCACAAAAGAGAGTCACGGCCTTATCGCGAGCTATTCAGATGAGAGTTTTTGTTAGGGATATCTTTTTACCACTGCGTAGTCTGTGTGCCTTTCGTATTTATGTGAATGTGCGGTAAATTGTGACACTTGTTGTAAATTGTGACGTTTCTGGCGATTTCATTTTAATTTAATGTGTTTTAGTGTGTTAACTTAGCGTAGTTAGGAATTTTTCGAACATTACATTGTTGTTAAAATATTTACCCTTTGTTCTTCGTTGTATACAAAGTAAGTAGTCACTGCTCTGAATAAGTGCTTGCGCGACTAGATAACGTCATGCCAAAAAACCTGTGCTTGCACTGGCAACAGTCGCAGTCGCGGGGAAGAACCCGACCGCGAAGTATTTCTCGTCGTCATCATCTCGTAGTCGGTGTCGTGAATGTACACGTCATCGGCTACAAACGCCGCCTACGTCTCGTAGCGTTCGTAGACCTCGTAGCACAGACTCGGTACACGATACGTTAGGGGCTATTCTAAGGGTAGTATTTAAACGCAAATCAAAAAAATGACTTCTTGTATCCAAAAATAATCCACGTCCCAATCAAAATTACTGATTGCACAGCAAATTACTCAACTCAAAATATAACTAAATAAGCAACAATTTATATTCGTGGCGCACCTCTAATTATCTTAAAGCAAAGCTTTTTTATTAATGCATAGCTAAAAATGATTAGCGCACATTAAACCTTTACCATTCTTGAGAAAAACGAATTATCGTAACTTACCCTTAGTGCCCTTCGCTCGCTCTTGTTGCATCCTATGTCGACGGAGCTCCGCTTCGTGGGGCTCCTATTTCTGTGTAAAGGAAAGTAACCTAACCAAACCAAACCTCGGGGTTAATATTAGTCTCCATGTAATTTTGCTATGAGTATTATAAATGCACGCTCTGGTTAATTTGCTGCGCAGTCAGTGTTTTTGATGTAAAAAAGTATAAAATGATGGCAATAAATTGATAGGTGATTATTTATTTGATGTGCAATTAATAATATCCCCTATTCTAACACGGTTAAATGCGTTTGAAGCTAATAATGTAACGAATCTATCGCTCACGACGCTCAAGTATAAAGAGAAGGTGAAACACCTCCGGGCACGACACCACCGAGCTTGACATGTCATCATCAGTATAGTCAATCTGATTGCGGTAAAATAGCTGCGTGCACAGGAGACGGGCCTTTGCGGGTGAGGCCCGTAGATAAACCACCATTGGAACAATTAATGATGGATGTGTTTGGTAACGCGCTACGTTCCATTAATAACGCGGTACGATCTAATCAACCGTATTGTGTTTCAAATTTTGACCATAGCATAGCATGACATTGATCTTTGTTGTCAAGAGGTAAACCATGTAAGAACAGTAATGAATGCCTTTCTCGGATCGGTAACTGTTTCAAAGGTGATGCTCGAACATGGCTTAGCGAGTGGGTCACAAATGATCGTAGTTGGAGTAACTTGAAAAAAGAATTCAAGCCATTGTGTCCAAAAAAAGTTGACACAGCCATTATTTTGTTTGAACTAACTCTGACCAACGTACTCTGATTACGCACGTCGATCATTACTTCGTTTGCGTATCGTGGCAGGTTTGAGTGATGCATTCCAATTACCGAAGGGAAGAATGGTCCAGCATAATGTGGCGATTACAGCTAGTGTTGGAAATGACCAAACACAAGACGACTCAACATTCACCCCTTAATCTTCTCATCGGTACGAATACAGCAACACCAATGATTCGCAATCTAGTTTGTGATGTGGCGATCGATGATTCAAGCCATAAGCACTGCTAGAAATAACAAAGCAAAGAGCTTCAGAGCGATTGAAGCAAAACCAAGAGCGCCAAGATGCTTTAATTGCAAGAACAGAGTTTTGAAATAAAAAAAACTTTTTATACCAAATTTCATCAACTTTCATTGACATTATAGTTTATTATACATTGGTGCCGATTCTGTTGTTCACAAACCAAACTTAATTTAGGATATTGCTAACTTTTTCTCTCTAATATAACAAGAAAGAGACGGACGTAAATTAGAGTTGGAACTAATATTTCCATACAAATTCAGACGACACGTAAAGACTAAAAACACGGTGAAGCGCAAGGCGAAAACTGACATCTCTAACTTAGTTCGTAGCTATAGCCGTCCTTTTCTTGCGCTGCCTGCTAGTACAAGATAGCGAATCTATATAAATCTGTAATTTTAGTTTAATTATTGAACAAGAGAATCGATACCATTATTAACATTTTTAACTTAAAAAAAGATAAAAACCAAAAATAGTAATTTTTAAATTATTGGCAAAAAATTCAAACAACATTTATAAGTATATTTTACGCCTTATTTAAAGAGGCAATACCAGTTGTTAAAATTTTTAACAACTGGTATTGCCTCCTCGGGCTCTGATTACAGTTTAGAGCCGGTTTGGCATACTGATGACGAGGTTTCGGAAGCGATGTTGCGGAATATTCACCCATTCTGACAGGCCAACTGGCGTGGTTGGTTAAGATACCACCTATCATGCCGCAGGTCGTAGGTTCGATTCCCATCCAGGACAAACATTTGTGTGCATGAACATGTCTGTTTGTCCTGAGTCTGGGTGTAATTATCCATATAAGTATGTATTAAAAAAAAAGCTCTGCTTAGTTTGGGATCAGATGACCGTGTGTGAAATGTCCCAGGATATTATTATTATTCTTCCTTCAGGGCCTGTTTTAGGGCCCTTTTTTTGCGTGGAGAAGTGCTCATGCATACTGCACTACCACGGGGAGATAGTGCAGTTATGTGGGACTCCAACCCACTAAAACTCCACGGTGTCCTCCTCTGCCGCTTGTTGCGGGAACACGGGCACGCGTTAGCACTCACCGCGAACCCGCCGCGGCTTTTATAGTTTAGGAGGTTGCAATTTTAAAAATGTGGTACTAAGTTTTGAAGGCCGGTGTATTAATGACCATAGCTGCAGTTTCCTACACTGAGAAATTATCATAATCATTGTCATTAATATTATGAACAGCTTGCTTTAAACTTTACTATTATTAATTAGGTAGATAACAATGAATGTATTATTGTTTAACAAACTGTGACTAGGGTTTTGTCTTCAAATAGTACCTTTTCCCTAACCAATAATAAAAAATTACCTTAACTTAGCCTTAAGTAAGGTATAGGTATTCTCCTTTTTTATTAGCTATTATTGTTCCACTGCTGGGCAAAGGCCTTTATTCTCCATTCCAATGTTTTAAATGTTTGATACTTTCACTGACACAAAATTCATCATCTTAAAATTGCTTAATGTTTTGTTTGGTAAGTAAAAATAAAATTTCTGTACCATCCTATTGTAGATTACATTATTAGTATAATTTAATTTACTAAACTTTACATAGTTATAAATTGTACAAAAATAAAAAGTAATCTATATCGGAACGCTAAATAAAATAAAGTTACCGATCTCTTCCTCCTCTATTATTGACTTTAATTAAATCATCATAATAGTCAGAGCCCACGTCTTTGTATTCCGAAACGTCGCTATCACTGTCCGTGTCTTTACTTTGGTCTGAACTTACGTCACTGTAACCTATTTCCACTGATATCTCACTGTCACTTCCTTTCTCTTCCTTCCATCTCTTTTCATCTTCTGCTATCATTCGTTTTATCTTGGAAAGTGGAGGATGATCGTGTGTTACCGTTTCATAGTACGCCCTCATCGGCAGCATGATTGGCACTCTTGCGTAAATAGGCATTGCCACTGGCATCGGCATCTGCATTGACACCACTGGTGATTGCTGGAATGGAGGCGGTAACGTTAGCGTTTTTTCTGGTGCTTTCGCTGTTGTTGACACTATATCAAGACTCGAAGGACCAGGATTTAATGTGACTGATGTTCTCAACAGACTTCTTCTTGGCGTCACAGGTTTGTTCAATTCGGTCACAATTTTTGCCAATACCGTACTCGTTTTTCGTATTTCGTTGGGTTTTCGTGCAATAAAAGGAGTCGCAGTTTTAAAATCCATCAAATTAACGTCCATAGCAGTGATGCTAAACTGTTGTTGTTTTTCATGCATATCCATGATCATAGATTGTAAATCTGCAGGCACATGTAGAGATTTCATGAAACCTTCGAAATTGATGGCCATCACTTTTGTTGTTATAGTAAGTTGAACCACTGCTCTAAAGACTGTATCCATAATTCTGAAATAAAGTAATTCTATGTAATGTATCACTGAAGATAATTATGTAGGCTTTTACTAGGTAGACTTAGGTATATAAAACTAAACCCTACTGTCATTTTACTGCCCAACTGCACCACCCTACTGCAGGACACTGATCTCTCCTCATACAGAGAAGAATCAAGCATTAAAATAAAATAAATAAAATTTATTTATTTCAGGTACCACATAATTCCTATTAGAGAACATCTTTAAATTATCCTACTAATATTATAAATGCAAAAATTTGCAATCACGCCAGAACGGCTGAAAGGATCGGGATGAGATTATAGTCTGTAATAAATAGCACATAGGATACTTTTTATCCCGAGAAAATGTACGGCTCCCGTGGGATAATTTCCAACATTCACGCGGGTGAAGCCGCTGGCAAAAGCTAGTTCAATAATAAATACAAAATCACACATAAATAAATACAAACGAATGAATACAATATAAATACAACATCACACACAGATAAATCAAACGTCAAATTCATATTCAATATTAATTAACTCATATTCATTACAGTAGTCTCTTACGTGCAACACTATACAGGATGTAGCGTAATTAATGGATAACCCTGTACCTGCTGGTGTGGGACGCCAAGCCTTATAATATAAAAAATTGTTAAACCCCGGATTCGATGGGCATGCACGATTTTTTTTTTTTTTTTTAAATTGCCACCTTTGGTCACTTTCTCAGCCACCGTGTTCACATATAAACTTTAAGATTTAAAAAAAGCCACATGACGTACTCTAAAATTGTAATAGTCATCTTATAGCACGTTTATTTAAAAATATTATGCAGAAATCTGATAGTGAAAATTCCAACATTTGTGAACATGGTGGCCGAGGAATTGACCAAAGGTAGTAATTTACCAAATTTTTTTAAATTGCGCATACCCATCGACTCCGGGTTTTGACAGTTGTTATATTATAGGGCTTGGGGTCCCTTACCCACAGATATCGGGTTATCCATTAATTACGCTACACCCTGTATATAAGTTGTCTGTCAGATCAGTGTCAGTCCAAATAGGTTGGACTGTCCTTATGGCTATCACACTCACAAACGTATTGGAGCTGACCCACACTCTGTGGAGTGGTGATCGGTCATTGATCACCTGCACTGTTTGTAGCGTGTTGGCAATATTTCTAAAAATGTAAATATGTAATAAGTTAACTTACCATGAGCAGTCATAAGCTATGCTCTGGAAATCACAATGACTGGCGAATTGGCCATAATAAAGAACGAAATAAAAGTTATTACATAAATAGTAATTGTTCATTCATTAGAAGACATAATGGAACTATTGTTACTATTCGTTTGCGTACGCTACTCATAACTAAAATTACGAGAGCTTTTTCCTAAATATTACGACAAAGCAATGTAATGTGCTCTGAATACGTCATCTTTATATTTCTCTTTCTCTTTATCTATCTTTATATAACTATAATATAAATATAACGGCGGCCTCAAAATGCTCCCCTGAGGAACTCACACACAATCTATTCGTATATAAACGACCTCTGTGAGCTAATATCTCCCAATTGCCAAGTATTTGCTTACGCAGATGACACTGCACTTTTTATTCACGGTTCTACATGGACTGATGTGAAAGCTGATGCAGAAACTGCTTTGAGTAAGGCCATGTGTTGGTTGTCATGTAATCTACTGGCGCTCAACGTTAAGAAAACAAACTACATAACTTTCGCATTAAAAACCTCAGCTCTTCCACCTCTGAATGCTTTCTTTATTAAATCCTATGCTTGTCATGTGCCGTCTTCTAACTGTGATTGCAATACCCCGTGCCGCCACTATTAAATACCTTGGAATCAATATTGATATTTTTTTTTAAATGGCGATGTCATATGTATATATTCATAATATTTTATGCACATAATACCTTCAAACAAAATTGATAATCCAGAAGCAGTTTACTTACCTTACAATCAAGTAGTTAGAAACGGTAAAAGTACCACCCAATTTCGGTAACCTCACGTGTAAGAATGCTAATCTACGTGTTCAAATTGCTAAGTAGTGCCGCTGATTTGGAAACCCTTATGTTGACCTACCTTGCGCTATGCCAATCGATACTATCTTACTGCATTACGACATGGGGTGGGGCAGAAATCGTTATACTCTTACCTTTGGAAAGAGCTCAAAGAGCTGTTCTCAAGGTTATGACTAAAAAGACATTTCGATACCCAACAGTTAAACTTTAGAGTGACACAGCTGCTCTAACCGTGAGACAGATCTTTTTTCACCAAACATTAATTAGGAAACACTCAACGCTAACTTGCTCCCCCCCCCCCCCCCCATCAGACACAGAACGACAATGGCTAAACGGCATTACAAAGTTATTAGCAGTTTCCTGTACAATAAAATTAACAAAATCCTAAACAGACAAAAATGCTAATACTAGATTTGCAGCAACTTGTTCAGCAGTTTCAGTCAATGATGAGTGCAACTGGTATATTGATTCCAGAGTATCAGTACACATTATCAGAAACAGGGAATGGTGGGAATACAAACCATCGTAAAGTCATATCTGCGACCTGACGACAAGATGATCAAAGTTGAATCTTGTGGAAATGCATAGATAACAATCAAAGGTAAAAATGGCAATTTAAACAAACTACAAGAAACCAATGTATGTGTTTTAATGTATTTTATGTTCAGGAATTAGCTAATAATGTAACAGAAAGAGTTCTGGGCAGAAGCCGAACTAGTAATAATAAAGCTGCATTAATCGATCTCCTATCGTGCATTTGCTGGAATCACTCTGTATGAAAAATGAACAGGATCAAAGCCTGACCTAAGCCACCTCAAGGTTTGGCTTCAAAGCATCGGCTGCAAAGCAATGGTACACGTACCTAAAGAAAGAAGGCATGAAATCACGTGAGCGATTTTTTTTTGGTTATATTGATACAACAAAAGGCTATATATTTATTGTTCCTGAAACAAACAAGACAATAATTAGTCAAGATGTTGTCTTCATTGAAAGCACTATAAAAAATACATTTAATTGCCTTGAGTATATGTCGTCAAGTGTTGAAATTACATGGAATTCATCAAATAATAATGTAGAAATCCATTTAATAATGTATTTAATGATGTGTTTTTATAATGTGTTTTAATGATGTGGTACCTGCCTCAATGTCATGTGATGAACAGTCAAATACAGCTAATATTGACATAGTTCCTGCTTGAATGTCAAGTGACGAAATTACTTATAAAGATATTGGCGATCTAAATGATACAGAATATTTACCTGACAAGTCATTAGATTCGTCAGACGAAAATGTGACAGTAAGGACTCGGAGTCAGAAAAGAAGCAGCAGATAATCCAGTATCATTACATGCCATTAGAAATTAGGTACTGGTATGGTCACCAGCTGAACTGTGTGCGTTGGACTGAGGCCAATTCTGATGAGTACAGGTTACAGTGTGGAGTCAGACAGGGTGATATTGTCCCGTATACATAGACGAACTCATTAGGGAACTCAGTAGCTTGCAGGCGGGCTTTTATATAGATGATATAGCGTTTAATAACATCAGCTACGCCGATGATATGACACTATTGAGCCCGTCAATTTCAGGCTTGAGAAAGATGTTGGATGTGCAGGTTGAGGGACACGATTTAAGGTACAATGCCGAAAAGAGTGAGGTTCTTATTTTTGCAGCAAATTCCTCAGAAAGATTTCTTCCCATTAAAGCAGGTAATATCTTAAATCGTGTTCAACAATATAAATATCTCGACCATATTGTAACCGCAGGCATGAATGATGATCTGGCTGTAGAAAGGGATCGAAGAGCATTGGCGGTTTGATGCAACATGCTTGTTCGTAGGTTTACTCGTTGCACGTATGATGTGAAAGTGACGCTTTTTAAATCATATTGTCAGACATTTTATGCATGCAGCCCTGGACAAGTTGTATGCAGAGAGGCATCAATGTTCTTCCAGTTTAATACAACAATGCATTCAGGATGCGGCTAGGACTGCCACGCTTTTACAGTGCATCGGGAATGTTTGCTGATACGCACACTGATGGCTTCGCAGCGATCAGACGTAAGCGTGCCGCGTCGATGCTGCAGAGGGTCCGGGGCAACTAGAACAACCTCCTGAATGTCATTGCGAGGAAATTTGATTGCCCGCTCGTCCATTTTTTTACTAACATAGTTATTAAGGTTAATGTTTACAAACAAAGTATGGATTTTCTTCTGAAATAAATGTTTTTTTTACATCTCTCGGGACACGAAGGCGTACGAGGAACCGAAGCCAACTCGTAGAGGCCCTTTAGACAATTTTAAATGATTAGGAGGCACCATCCGACGAATATCCCTATATGCACTATGCAAGTGCACCAAAGGACAAACCCCGGTTTCATTTGATATGTCACACGGTACAGTTTGCATTTTTTTTTTCTTGTTTGCCCCCAAAATTTACCCCATCTTCAAAATTTATTTATTTTCGTTACACAAACATGTTTGGGTCAGGAAATTCATACGTGTACCAAATTTCACACACACGAGTGACCATATAAGTGTTCCATTGTTTTCTTTTGAGGTACGGAACCCTAAAAATTAAACTTGGGGTTTTTTTAACCATTCTGCTAACCTTGCACCCTTGTACCTTAGAGTATATAAAACAAAAACCGGACAACTGCTAGTCGGACTCGCTCACCGAGGGTGCCTTACGTAGGTACATATTAGAAATAGTTCAGGAATCGAATCTCGCAGTTTTTCATTTGTTTCCTTTATCTCATAAACATTAACTTTAATGACGAAAAATTTAATGAATATTTACTACATGAAAGACATTGGCGAAGCTAAATATTGCATTGGTTTGAAAATAACTATAAGTAAATACCATATTTCATTGGATGAGTGCTAATACACTTGAGGTCTTTAATATCTGAGCATGTTCATGAATCAAAAATATATAGGCAATGGTAAGTTACATAAAACTCTAAACAGCTTTGCCTTCCAATAAATAGTAAACAATCTGTGACATCATAAATATGTGACTACATTATATCAATAATATTGCTACAGGCAAATACTCTAAAAATTGTGCGCAAACAATTGTTTATTTTATTTAGAGCAAACAATTGCAATTTTTTTACAATTGCTAACAATTGCAATATGCAATTTTTCTTTGCAAAATATCTAAACAGTTTGGCATGTCTCGAATATTGTTGTCTTAAATTCTTTGAACAATATATTTACAGAAGTATATAATTATACTATTGTAATATTGTTTTCTTTTAAATGTTAGGTTTTCGGAAGAACCATTAACCATTTTTTTAATTAACCATTTTTCATGTAACACATTTAGATACAATGTAAATTGTTATCGAATAAATGAAATGAAATGAAATGAACAAAATAAGAATTTAAGAATAGTAAAATAAAAATTAAATAGGTACCTATAATAGTACCTATTTAAAAATAAAAATAATATTTTAAACACATTATACACAGGTATAGTCTGCGTTGACCCTAAGATTTCCAAAAAGATCATTAATCAAATAATACAGCTACTACGCAACGTTGTCAGATTGATACAGTCCTATTACGAACGGCAACATTGCATTATTAGTACTTCTGTTGTAGACCATTTAGTTGAATATTCAATGCACATAGATATTTACGAATCATAGGGTGCACCAAATAATGAAATCTAGAGTATTGAGATATCTATGTTCCAAAGAGTAGTCAGATATTTTTGGCTGCACTACCGTAACATACTTATGAACAGTTTATATGATAACATTTTATTGATGTCTAAGTTTGCATATAACTATATGATCATTTTAACGCTGTTGTTTCTAAAATACTAATATTTTTATCATTTTTTTTTCTTATTGTTTTTATAATATAAGTGTAACTGTCATGCATGAAACAGTTCACCTCCTAGTGACTTTAAGGTTTGTTTATATATGGTAATCTGTGAACAGCGTTGTGGGCTACATTATTACTTATGTGATTTATGTTTTTCTGTTTGTAACATTGCATAATGTAGCTGTTTGTTGTTCCTATATTAAAAATAAAAAATAAAAATAAAAAATATTTTTAAACATTGTCACTGCCAATATATTAATGAACTTACCTGTACACAGAATATCCTACGAAGCCGATTGGCGTAGTGAGTTGATACTATGACAAATTACAGTTTTCGTAAAAGAGTAGTTGTAGAAAATATGTATGTTAACACGAAACTAAGTGCACGACGTCGTATGCGCATCGCCACTGCGGGTTGACAACCCAGCAAACAGTCTATGTTGGTTTAATAAAAAACCACTAAAGAACATTGGTTTGCTCTGAAAAGAGTACTGAGGTACTTAAAAGGTTATTTTTTTTCGAAGCTTATATTTAAAAAGAACCAGGAAAGCATAATTCTTTATTGTGATGCTGACTGGGCATCAAAAATTGAGGACAGGAGGTCCATTAGTTGGAATTCTAAAAGGTAACCAACAGTTGCATAGTCTTCAACAGAAGCCGAACATACGCCACTAACGTCGGCAATGCAAGAAGCACTGTGGCTTAAATTGTTGGATAATGACATAATATGGTCCAATAAGGTGATTCCAATTACAGTTATTTTTGTGATAATCAAAGTATAATTAGACTTTCAGGTACCGAGGGCTTAGACAATCGCAGTAAGCATATAGATGTGAGTTACAACTTCATTCGTGAAAAGGTGTCAAGTGTGCGATTAATGTGCGCTACTTGAGCACTGATGACATGGTCGCTGATGTGCTCACCAAGGGCCTCTACTGTAACAAGCACAACTTCTGTTCAAGAGCAATGGGTCTGCATTCTGGAGAGGGTGTTGAAATGGAACGCAACCAATAAGCTACCACACCTGTCACCTGTCAATGTGTGTCACTGTCATTGACCTTGTTTTATTATTTCACGTTCACGTAACTCTGTAGGTACAATATTGAATATTCTTGCAATATATCATTTAATTCCAAGTTTCATGTTCTTTATTATTTTACACAAGTTAGTTTCCTACAAAAACAATAAATGAAACCAAACAACAGTTAATTGTTTAAAGGTCATTAATTGAAAAAGGTTAATCAGCGATTATACAAAATATAAATTAATTAAGTTATAAAAACAATCAACATTACAATCTAATTGGTTATTTGGAATGACACTGACAAGTTGCTTATCTTCTTGTTTTCTGGTGTTTTGAACACCAGCTCCTTCCTCCCGTCCCCTAGCATGCGCTGAGATCTGCCATCCAGCACCTGCTGTCTCCAGCGGTGATTGCTTCTCATACCAGGCTTTGACATGACTACTACTCTCGGCCTGTTATTCGAATCTTCTTCTGCTGAACGCACATTATCACTATACGATTCTTCGGCTTTAAGATAAGGTTTTCTAATATTATACGGGTCTCGCTCTCCGAGCAGAGCACTCGCTTCGTCTTTACTTAAACGCCTTTTCATCTTAATGTCTCCATTTCTTGACATGTACGTCAGCACTGGTTCAACAAGTCCATTATCGCCACGATTTCTCTTCATGAAACCAAAATTTCGTCTGTATATATCATAGTTCGACTTCCTCTTTTTATTTCTATTTTTACTCTTTCTGCGCTTCTTTTTCCGCCGACTCTGACCGCTCTCGCAAGAATCATTTGATTCATCAGAACAAGAGTTGCTGACGGAGCGAGAGTCACAGTCAGAGTCTTGTGGACGTTGCGGTCGTGGTTCCTGTGGGTTGTTGAACCGTGACGGGAACGGGACGATGACCACTGGTGGTGGGGCAGGCATGGGGATAGGCAGCGCGAACGCTGGCCCCGGCATAGGTTTGGGAGCATTTGGCTCCTGCGGAACCGGGTTTTCTTTGCCGTTCTTACATCTACATTCTAGATGACAAGGTGAACAGAACGAGAAGAATGACGGAGTGCATGGGTTACACAAGCATGGCGGGCATGGCGGACAATTTTTATTTCTGTTTTCTTTACCGTTTTGTTTATCTGGCATGCAATGTTGCGGTACAAAGCTTGGGATTGCAATCTGTACTAACTGAGGCACTGGCATCGGGATAGCTATAGGTATTCCGTTGTCACCACCTTCGCCACCTCTGTTGTATGATTCGGTAGACGTTGTGGTAGTAGTTGACTCTGGGTAGGGCATTGGTATTCCCACGGGTACCGGGACGGGCATGGGCATCGGCATCGGCATAGGCGCCGGCATCATCACCGGCCCGCCGTACCCGTACCCCATCGGCATCATCGGCACTTGCGGGTGCACGCCACCCAAAACTATTATAATCACAACAGTCCATTTTTGTAACGCTTCCTGTAACATATAAAACAATGTATGTTAAAAAAGAACAATGTTTTGTAAACCAGAGATAGGTCTAGTTAAGAACTAAAAAATTTAAATGTCACATCGGCATTGGAAACTAGATCGGTTTAGAAAATAAAATACAAAAGTGAAACTTACTGAAATCATAACTGCGCTGAATCAAAATAGTAGTGATTCATTGGAGTGCATGACAGCTAGCTACTTTTATACTTTTAGCAAATTCGTTTCATAATTTAGTGCATTGTTGTACGACCGAATGCAAGTGCACGGTTGAACTTATTTCGTAACGATTTTATGGTTCTGCTTTATGGCGTTAAGTAATGAGAATGCATAAAATATTAAAAATTAATTCAAATTTTGTTTCCGATACAATGTTTTATTATCATTTCAGCAACGCGTGTATGGCTTGCCACATGTTCACTGTCTTGTGTTGTTGGTATCTTGCTCTTGCTTGTTATTCACTTCACTGGTTATGCCATTATAATATGTCCTAGGGTAGTTCAGTGCTTGCAAAATCCTTTCTTCTAAATATCCGACAGTAAATATTTCTTCAATATCGGTCGTGGAAAATCGATTATTCGATGCCTTGACACCGTCTAAACTCTACTCATGAATGAAAACTAACCCAGCTGGGTTTTTCAATAAGATTATATAATTACTTTTATTTAATATATGCTAGGTTTTGCCCGTAGCGTCAACCGCGTGGATTTCAGATAACAATACCAGTTAGAACAAACTTTTTGTCTTTTTTCTACATTAGTGTAGATGCTATTGATCCTTTTTGTGTTAATTTCACAGTTTGGGCCACTGCTCAGTGCTAAATTTCCTTTTGCTACACAAGCAATACGCACAAACAGTTGATATTTTTATAACCTAGACCTATTAATATTTTTGATCCGATCAGATGTTTCAGAGAAGCAAACTCTCTTTACTCTCGTCTTGCCAGTTTCGTTATATCAAGTATATCTTTCGAGCTGCCGTCGACGTAATCCTTTAGGTTCTAAAGACGGAGTTTTTTTTTTCTAATGAAGTATGATAAGAGTCACGAAGAAATGAAGAAGTATTTATTTATTAAACTTTATGCACATATTAATAGGGCGGACTTAATACCTCAGCCATTCCCTGCAATGCCATAACTCAAAGTCAAAGCATTTTTCTTATTTAAACCTTTTGCAGGCATTTTCGAATTGTCAAAGGAGTTGGTCAGTCACAAAGCTCAGGCCCATTCATGCTCAAAAAATACAATTAAAAAATAAAACCCTTACAATAGGTAAGCCGTGAAAGCTAAGAGATGTCCAGTCCCTACTGAGGACCCCCGTTCACAAACATGACGCTGGATCAGCACATTCAGCTCAACCATTTAGTGATCCAACACATGGTGGAGAGATGGCAGGTGCATTGTTTTGTCATACATATTATATATAATCACGGTGATATTTTTTAAATATTGGGAAGCAGCACTTTGTGGTGGTCGGGACGTCCACCAGCTAGTTTTTGTAAAGAATCATATTAATAAATAAAAAGACTTTCTCATAACCAATCTTCAGTTTAAATTGAGTATTCGAAAATGGTACCACGAGGTGACTAGCATAATCAATAATATATTTTATATGATTTATGTATTGGGACTTGGTACCTTAGAAAATAAATTTCATACCGACATTAAAACAGAACGGTTAGGTTTGATTAATGTTCTCTCCTTCTTCCAAAACCCCAAGCTCTTTGGTTAACAAATTGATGTTCAGCTTCCAACGGCTTGATAAATTAGTGTAGTAAGCCGTATCCGGATCTTATTCAGAGCACATGCACCATTTTGCTAACATACGGCCAAACCTGAGAACGGTCTGCCTTATAATAACCCAATAAGCTAATTTCTACACTAGGTTCTTTCCAAATGTATGTGTTCCTTTAGGGACGTATACATTTACCTACAAGCACAACATAATTGAAATTATAATTTGAGCAATATGCGGCCGGGCATTGTCGTGCAGGAAAAATATTTTGTCGTGTTGTGGACGTTTGCGATGGATATCAAGCTTCAGTTTTTCGAGTTGATCACAATATACTGTTGCTGTAATCCTAGTATTAGTAGGAAGGAATTCCCAGCTTATTACTCCATGTATATCCCACCAGACAGAAAGCATAGCCATGCGAGGATGAAGATCACCTTTTGACTTTGGTTTTCCCTGTTCTTTACATCCCAGCCACTGGCGCTTGCGTGTGTGATTAACATAGAGAACCCACTTTTCATCTCCAGTGACAAGATGATCTAACCAATTAAATGTTCGGCGGAAAGATAAAAGTTGTACACAAATCTCAGCTCGGTAGGTCAGCTGATCTTTACTTAATTGATGAGGTACCCAAACACTATATTTGTAAGTATTTCCCAAACCATGTAAATGATTTTCTATGGTGCCATGAGAGCGCTCGAGCTGAACGGCCAAATCGCGTGTAGTTCTTCGAGGATCTTCTTCGATTAATAGTTTTAATTTATCGATATCTATTTCCACGGGGCGCCCAGACCTTGGTTGATCGGTTAAGGAAAAATCGTTATTGCGGAACCGTTGGAACCAGCGCTTTGCTGTTGCGTCGGACACTGCATCGTGAGCTATCCTTTGACATATTAGGTTGGGGAAAAAGTCTTTTCGCATTGTAGTATGTATGAACTTGTAATAAAATCTCTTTGGCTATACTATTTGTATCTGGCTGGTTTTGGTATCATTGAAAGTTTAAATTTTAAAGAACATAATTCTAAATTCAAATTAGGAAAATGTGTGATTTTCATTTGTTTTTCGTACCGTCAAGATGAGTGAATCTAATGAAGAAATTCGATACATTTTAAAATTTAAAAAAAAAGGTAAAAATGCAACGCAAGCCGCGAAAAAAATTTGCGATGTTTATGGACCTAGTGTAGTGTCTGTGAGAGTAGCACAAATTTGGTTTAAGCGTTTTCAATCCGGAAATTTTGATGTCAAAGATGCACGTCGCTCTGGTCGCCCTATTACGGATAAAATGGATGCCATTTTTGAAAAAGTGGAGCAAGATCGGCATATCAGTAGTTACGACGTATCTGAAGAACTGGAAATTGACCACAAAACAGATTTGGCGCATTTGAAAAAACTGGGTACACAAAAAAGCTCGACATTTGGGTACCTCACGACCTCACTGAAAGAAACCTAATGAACCGTGTACTCATTTGTGATTCTTTATTACGACGTAAGGAAACCGAACCATTTTTGAAGAAGCTGATAACTGGTGATGAAAAGTGGATCACGTATGACAAGAACGTGCGAAAAAGGTCGTGGTCAAAGGCCGGTCAGGCTTCACAGACTGTGGCGAAACCCGGGTTAACTCGCAACAAGGTGATGCTGTGTGTGTGGTGGGATTGGAAGGGCATTATTCATTATGAGCTGTTACCACCAGGCAGGACCATCGATTCTGAACTCTACTGCGAACAACTGATGAGATTAAAGCAAGAAGTTGAGAGAAAGCGGCCGGAATTAATCAACAGAGGGGGTGTGGTTTTTCATCATGATAACGCTAGACCTCACACATCTTTAGCCACTCAGCAAAAATTAAGAGAGTTTGGCTGGGAGGTGTTAATGCATCCGCCGTATAGTCCTGACCTTGCACCTTCAGATTTCCACCTGTTTCGGTCTCTTCAGAATTCTTTAGGCAGTGTCAGGTTAACATCACGAGAGGACTGCCAAAACCACTTGTCGCGGTATTTTGACCAGAAGTCCCAAAATTTCTATAGCAATGGGATCATGTCTCTACCTACAAGATGGCAAAAAGTTATCGAACAAAATGGTACCTACATGCTTTAGTTAAATGTAAATAAACTATATTAAAAAATGTTTTGAATTTTCTTAAAAAATGCGAAGAAACTTTTTCCCCAACCTATTATATTACGTGTAGCTTCTGCAGCAGAATGCCCAGATAGAAACTCATATATTAAAGAATGTCGTACGCGGATTTTAATATCACTCATTTCTTTGTGAACTTTAACGCACTAACAGCCAAACTATCAATAACGCGCATGATTTTTTTTTTTTTTGTGAATGGCATCTCGTAGTTGACCTAGAGAGGTCGAGACTACTTAACCGGACTATCCTGTGGCTGCCTTAAGAAAACTCAAAGCCTCCAGCCAGGGGCAAAAAACTTACAGACTAAGCGACTACACGCTAAGGGCTCCCCCTGTGGGGAACGGGCCTCGGCTTAGGGCGTCGCTGGGGGGAGGACAGCAAGATGGGACAGGCTGGATCAGATTTGAATTATTATTATCAGGGGAGTTTAAAGCTACAGGCTCAGCTACGCCACCAGCTGGCACACCATACCCGAGCAAGGGACGGGGGGGAGGACGATTATTACGGGGTCGTCGCGAGGGACCTCGGCGGCGAGGTCGGAATGTCGATTTGTTTTTGTTCCTACGGTCCCTACTGCTCTCCTGGAGAAGAGTTATGGGGTCGTCGGGATCTGAGAGGACAAGCCTGGGGCGGCGGACCTTACTAATACGAGAGGGGACATAGCTAGCCGCCTCGACAACCAGAGGGTTGCGATGGTTGGTGGCTGAGTCGAAGAAACGCTTGGAATTGCGTTTCAAGAACTGGGAGATGGTGGGAATGTCGAGATCGACATGGAGGATTTCGTTCCGAACGAACCAAGGGGCTCCCGTTGCCTTTCGGAGGAAACGGTTTTGGAGGGCCTGCATCCTATGAATGAGGTGAGGTTTTGCGTGCGCAAACACTGAACCCGCATAGGTCATGATGGGGCGAATGCACGCTGTATAAATGCGCAATTTGCACCTAAGTGACAATTTGCTACGTGCATTCAGAACGGAGTGGAGTCTACCGAGAGCGAAAGCGGCGCGCGAACGCACCTGCTTTATGTGCTCAGCGAAGGAGAGGTGGTGGTCGAGGGTCACACCGAGGTATTTGGCTCGCGTCTCCCAAGGGATCGGCTTGCCGAACATGGTGATCGGTCGGGGGTAATGCGCATGAGCGCGACTCGCTCTTTATATACCCTCTGCTACAGAACGTTCTCGAACCTTTCCGAAAATTCTAGAAATTATAAACTAAAACGCTCATTACTTATTAGCCAACCCGATAACATGGCTATGCTTCAGCTAACCTAAGTCTATTTAATCGTAGTTATTCGTTTTCAGTAGATTTCAATTAATAAAAACGGCCAAGTACATGTAGGACCACGTACAATGAAGAGTTCCGTAGTTGGGATGAATTTATCCCAAAAACAAACTTAACATTGTAGTTGAAAAACATGTTCTCCCATACATTGATAGACGTCACGGTCAATTTTCCAACTGAAGATGTATTTTAATTAATGATTTTCGGACTTTTGCTTTTACTTGTGCTGTGAGACCTTGCTTCTTGTCAAATTTCATGATTTTAGGTAAACGGGAAGTATTTTTATAGTGCGTCGACTTAGTAGCTTGAATTTTTTAGAGTTCCAAGAGGCCGTATAAGTAGACCTACGTACGTGTATTTGATATTAATTTAAATTTGATACGCGTTCCTTGGATCGCTCGATCGATCGATCGATGAAAAAGGATCTTGACAGACTGACAGACAGACAGACGGACAACGAAATGATCCTATAAGGGTCCGTTTTTTCCTTTTGAGTTACGAAACCCTAAAAACCAACCAAGTGCATGTCGGACCACGCAAAATGAATGTTTCCGTAATTGGGATGAATTTATCCCAAGAACAAACTTAACATTGTAGTTGAAAAATATGTCTCCCATACATTCCAACTGTAAATTTAAGTTTGTATGCACAATATTGAGAGATTTACCATGTTAAAACCATAGACTTCTTAGTGGTTTTCCTGTACCTAATCTATAACTAAAGAATTATTATTTGTATTTTTTATTAGTTTTGGCTCAGTAGTTATAAGGGAGGGGGCAAGGTCAATTTCGATCTATTTTTTTACATAACTTTAAAACTATTTGTTTTAAAATTAAAAAAGTATATATATTTGAAAGAAATAAAGAAAGAAATAAGAACTGTTCATTCACGAGAAAGTGACGCACACACATACATAAAATTGTTGCATAACAGCAGCTTAAAAACATAAACAAACGCGATCCTATTTATAAAAAAATATTATATTATGTAGATGAAAATATGCGTCACTAAACGCCAAACGGCTTGAGACTCTCACCATAAGTTCTTTCAAGTGGTTTGTCACGCGAAAAACTTTATTTTTATTTTCTTATTTGCCTTCCAAAAGTGACCCCATATTCAAAATTCATTATTTACGTTACACGTCACAGTCACGTCACGTTCGTATGTGTACCAAATTTCATGTTAATCGGTCCATTAGATTCGAACAAATTGTCTGTGACAGACGGACAGACTGACACACGAGTTCATGGGTTCCGATTTCTCATTCAGAGGTATGGAACTCTAAAAACAAACAATAAAACTTAAAAATATTCAATTTTATTTTTTCATAATTTAAACCTAAATAAAGTTTATTGTGTGTGCCGAGAACCCATATAAAAATAAAAAATCAATATAGTAACTTTATCGTTAAGACGTTTAACGTTCAACGCTCTTATTTATCAAAGCATTCAATTTTAAAGGTCGATGCTGTCTTTTCCCTGGTCTCGTTGTGGCTTCTATTTCCGCCGCCTCCTTCATCTTTATAGCTTTCATACGTTTGTCTTCCTCATCTAACTTAAAAAATTCTTCAGCGCTGTTTGAGTTAAACTCTTGGCGTTTTTCTTCAAATTTTTTTTCGTCTTTTATTTTTTTTTTGATCTCTGTCATTTCAGTGTGTGGTTTTAACCAATTCTTTGCTTCACTTTTTGATATCTTCTTCTCAAAAATTACATACCCATCCATTGTAACGTACTGGAGAATGGGAGTCAGTAAATCTTTCCTCTTATTTCTAAATTGCGTCCTCATCCTGTGTTGTTTGTTGGATCTCCTGGTCATCTTCCTCCGTGCTTTCCTGCGTCCTTCCCAGAAGCCGTAATCACTCGAGCTGCTCTTATTATCGTATTCTGATGACTCCTCGAAGGAACTCGATTCGGGGTCGGAATCGTAGTGTTTCTTTTTATTCTTATGCGGTTTTCTCTTCTTTTCACGATGTTTACGAGGCTTTTGTGATTGCGGCTTCTTAAATGAGTGGTCTTGAGAGTAAAACGGCATAACTATGACCGGCATTTTGTGTGGAGGTCCTCCCACCATTGGCATCGGCATGGGCATGGGCATGGGCATGGCTCCTGGCATTCCGGGCATTGGTCCTGCCATTGGACCTTCCATGGGACCACCCATAAGACCACTCATGTGGCCAGGCATTGGCATGGCTCCCGGCATTCCTGCAAACGATGGAATTGGAATCGGAATTGGAGGTGGCTGCTTATCTGGAGATGGGCTTTGGAAGAATGATTCAGGTAATGGAGGTAAAGTGGGATACTGTGGTAGATCTGGGTATGCCTCAGGATCTGCATTTCTTGGCATCCTGCAATGCATGGGAAGTTTTTGTGGAAAAAACTGGAGGTTAGTTGGACATAGTGGCAGGTCCTGCTCATTTGCTGCCAATGTAGTTGATAAACTAACAAATAGTAACCAGCTATGTAATATTATCTTCATTTTTGTCTGTAACAAACACAAATCTTCATTATAATATACATATTATGATAATTTTTATTTTTTAAGTGATTTCATATTAACCGCCTATAAAAGTTACTTTTGTGCTCAAAATTACTTACTTCCGTCCATCGGTTGTAACCATCGGTGCCAAATTCAGGGACTCCAATGGATCCCTACAGGCTGAGTAGAGCCTTTTGTAAACCAGTCGTGAACAGGTGTTAGCTACAAAAACAATAGAACCGAGAACCTATTGGACGAAAAAGTTGATTTTTGCGTAATGCCATCACAATAGCACTTATGCATTGTTATTGATTTAAAACTCTTTAACAGAAAACATGATTATTCAATTTCCAGTTTCGGTATACTTTTTCGTTTTGGAAAGAACTCGATCTCCGATAATCATAACAACCCGGAACAATGAATGATCTCGAGTTGATAATAATATTGTGTAATGACTGAGAGCACATAACTGCTAAAGTACAGTTCGATTTAATTTATGGACAGCTGGATGGTTACTGCATCTGCTTAATTGCGTAACACACTTTTACAATCATAGTAATTTTCGTTTTGAGGGTAGCTACATGCCCAATTGTCCGTGATGTGGATTTGTGAAACTATTGATTCGTAATCAAAAAGGGGTAGGTACACATACTGATACGGATATTGGGTATTGGTTACAAATGCATGCACATATTTATGTAATGTTGTTTAAAAGTTTTTCAACAAAGCATTGTGCTGTAACATTGAGCTTGTACTATTTATTGCTTAAAATCTCGATTTTTCTTGCAATCGACTACCAAATCTGAAGCTGTTACTTCTTACTATAATGTAGAAGTTCTACAAGTACGCGAAACAGAAGTTAAATCATTAAATATTAAAGCGTAATGGTAAATACCCCTAAATTATATTAGTTTAAAAAGAAATTTCGGGTTCTATTTGATCTAATTTGAAAACTTCCAGATGGCTCTCCACATCGTCACTCAATCGTTGACCTTGCTCTTGATAGCGGCCACCCTTTCCCAGTTTATGTCTCCACCACCCTTCCCTTACCCATTCCAGCAAGGGCAGCCACCGATGCACATGGTGCATATGCCCAACGGCCCACCTATGATGCAGTTGTCCAACGGTGGGCCCATGATGCAGATGCGCAATGCTGGGCAAATGATGCAGATGCCTAATGGACCTCTCATGATGCCTCATATGCCGCGTCTACCTGGAATGCCTTCAGGCCCGATGCAAATGCCAATGGTATTTCCCATGAACGGGGGCAGATTACCCATGGTTGTAATGCCCCATCACTCAAAGAAGGCTGACAAACCTCGGAGGAAAAGCCGCAAGCCTAAACGCAAACGCATTAATATGGACTCATCCTCAAATGAAGGCTCGTGTTCGGAGAGTGCTGACTATCGCCGATCCAGAAACAAAGTAAGGTCATCTCCGAAGAACAGCAGAAAGCGAGAGGTCCTTACTCCTGTGATCTCGTATGTGACGAAGGATGGCTTTGTGGTGTACCAGAAGAAGATTAAAAAGGATAAAGCGCGAGACTGGCTCGCGATGACGAAGGGAGATGATGATCACGACAGCCGAGAGTTCAAGGACAATATCAGGATCAATGATCATGACCATTAACCATAAGATTTATTGTTGTATGTTTGTACCATACATATAATATGCGTTAGATGGATAATGTGGATGGACGAGAGTCGAGAACAAAAACAAATTACAACAGTGTGCGTGTGATGTGCATGTGTACGAGACAAATAGTGATGTGCACTAGCTGCCTCAACTTCGATTATATATTGATATAGATTTCAGTAGTCTTCTTTAAAGCAGATGTGGTAAAGTGAATACCAATCTTAATTTTTAAAGGAACAAAAATATAATACAAACAAAACCATTTGGATTTTTCATTTCCTCCAAAGAGAACTCATTTATTGTAAATATGTCGTAAGTTTTCCTTGGAAGTAATTTGCAATTTTGCTTCATAATTTATTCGATTAATAAAAAATAATAAAACCGGTCCAGAGCGAGTCGGACTCGCGCAAAAAAACGTGTGCTATTTAGAGACATTGTTTTATTTTTCCTGTAATCTTTACATAAACTTCTATAACACAGAATAATTTCAGATTGTCTCTATGCAAACTTCGGAGATAAGGGGGGGGGGGGGGGGGGGGACTGTATTTTCTTATTTACATTTTTCATATGCGGCCTAAAAAAATAAGTTTGAGAATGGGCAAACAGCGCTCTTTTATACGAGTATGATACCCAGCATGCCCTAGTAGCCCCACTTCGAATTTTTAAGCCCCACTTTCAGTCCCCGTTGCAAAAACAATATACACATTTTCATTTGAGTTCGAAGATTAAAAACAGTAGTAATGTAATTAAAACGACTTGGAATATTATTAATAGTGAAACGGGAAGGTCTAATAACCGAAGTGCTGACTACAGCCTGTCTATTAATGACAACACAATAAAATCAGACGCACAAGTCGCCGCGGCCTTTGAAAATTTCTTTTCAGATATTCCCGTTTCAACTACTAAATCCCTAAACTCATCAACTTCTGTTGCTGAGTCTTTGCTTAAGGAAAATGTTAATGCTTGCGATTCGGAATTTAATTTTGAACATATTACCTGTAGAGATATAATTAAAACCTTTCACACTTTAAATGTAAAAAAGACAGCAGATCTGTGGGGTAATTCTGTAGAAGTTGCTAAGTCTATTATTGACATTGTAGCACCTACTTTAGCTTTTATCTTTAATAACTGTATCGACTGTGGGGAGTTTCCTGACCTTATGAAATATAGTAAAATAATACCTTTGTTTAAATCAGGTAGTACATCAGACCCCACAAATTATAGACCTATTTCAGTACTACCTACGTTTAGTAAAATTTTTGAGAAATTAATTTTAGACCAATTGCAAAGATTTTTGAATAAACATAAATTATTACATAACAAGCAGTTCGGTTTTACAAAGGGTCGTTCAACTACTGATGTGTTGAACTTTTAGGACATATTTATAATGCATGGGAAGACAAATGCGATGCCTTGGGCATCTTTTGTGATTTGTCCAAGGCATTCGATTGCGTTCTTCATGAAACGTTAATCAGGAAACTCCGCCATTACGGGATCCGGAACACCGCTCTGGATCTTCTTACTTCATACTTGAGTAATAGGATTCAGAGCGTTGACGTTAATGGAAAAAGATCGCCCGGATCTATAGTAACAATGGGGGTCCCACAGGGCTCGATTCTTGGTCCTTTCTTGTTTCTTATTTATATTAACGATTTGCCCTACCTCATTAAGGATAATCATGATATATGTAGTTTTGTTTGCGGATGATACTTCACTTTTGTTTAAACTTAAACGTCAGCAGCTGGTTACTGACGATGTAAACAGAGCGATCTCAAAAGTAGTTCACTGGTTCAATGTTAATAATTTACTCCTTAATGAAAAAAAAACCAAATGCATTAAATTTACGCTACCTCACGTTAGGCAGGTGAAAACTAACGTGTTGATAAAGGGCGAAGAATTGAATCCTGAAGATAGCACAGTATTCTTGGGCTTAACTTTGGATGCTAAGCTTCAGTGGGGCCCACATATAGATAAATTGTCAAAAAAGCTAAGCTCCGCAGCATACGCTGTTAGGAAAATTCGTAATTTAACCAACATAGAGACAACCCGTTTAGTGTACTTTAGCTATTTTCATAGTGTAATGTCGTACGGTATTCTGTTGTGGGGAAATGCTGCCGACATTCAGACTATCTTTGTTTTGCAGAAAAGAGCTGTTCGATGCATTTATAAATTAAGTCCGAGACAATCTCTCAGAGAGAAATTTAAGGAGATTAGTATAATGACTTTGCCTTCTCAGTACATTTTTGAAAATCTTTTATATGCCCATAAAAACATTAAATTGTTTAAAAAATACAGTGATATCCACAATATAAATACTAGGAACAAACACAAATTTGTTGTACCTCCAACAAGGCTCAAGAAAATAGGTCGCTCATTCAGGTGTCAATGTATACGCTTTTATAATAAACTTCCAAGCCACGTTCAAGATCTGAGCCTTAATAAATTCAAATCATTCATTAAACGCAAGTTGTGTCAGAAAGCTTATTATACCGTTAAAGATTATATTGAGGACAAAAAGGCTTGGGATTGAACTGCTCCAAATTTTATTTTATTCTTTTATTTTTGCATACTGAATGTTGACATGACTATTTACTTTGTACAATATTATATTATTTTAATTTATTGTGAATGTGAAGACTATGTAGGTCATTGCTTTTTTTGTTTGTTTTATTTTTTCTCTCATTTATTTTTAATCATCGTCTGGCAGTTTGAGTAATTTATGCGGCCTACCCCAATGTCCTTTCTTTGGTATTGTTCGTCGAATCGTTGAGCTCCTTAAGTTCTGGGTTGAGCTGCGCGATTACTGACAAATGCGTGCACTGACTGGACAGGTCCTCTCAATCTGTGTGGTTCTTTCCTCAAAAGACCATTTCAGACACCAATCTACATGGTCTTCACATGAAGTGACCAAGATTATGTCTGGACTTTATAAGAGACTGTGACCTCTGAGTTTGTTTCGGCCTTTCTTCTCAGAGTAGTCAGATAGGAAACGCCGACCTCATCTAGTTAAAAAAAAAAACAACATGATTGACTTGTAAAAGTGTTTGTACAAACTTACTTACAGAAATAAAAATCATTTATCATTTATTTCTTTCTTATTTGCAAAATAGTTGGGCAAATGTCGTCTAAAATTAATCCAAAATTAAAGTTGATAGAATTAGTAGTTCTTGAGATATCCAGTTGTGACAGACAGACAGACTGAGTCACACCATATGGGTTCCTTTTTACCATTTTGGTACGGAACCCTAAAAATTACATCCTACTATCCTACTAATATTATAAACACGAAAGTTTGTGAGGATGGATGGATGTTTGTTACTCTTTCACGCAAAAGCTACTGAACGGATTTTAATGAAATTTGGCACACAGGTAGTTTATAACCTGGGTTAACATATACGATACTTTTTGTCCCGATATTCTTACAGGTTCAAGACTTACGCAAGATAAGCCCCGGGGCGCTGCTAGTATAATATAAATGTTTGATTATTATTTTTATAAATAGGTGTTTATGGTTGCATAATGCTGAGGAATCATACCTACATACATGTGAATGTCAAGCATATTAAAAAAGTTTTTACAGGACACAAGACCTTCGTTTACCATTTATCGAAACATACTTATTATTTTAGTTAAACGGATACACATTTTTCCCTTTTATATCTTTCCGGAAAGCTTGCTCGACTGTATACCTACCTCATAAACATCTTCATCATTGAGTCTCATTTGATTAATAATAGAAAACGATGCGATTAGAACTACTAATATTTAATTACAAGGCGGTATACTTGTCACAAAGAAAACGAAATTTTCATTTTTTTTTTTAATTCAATGTGGCGGCAGTATGGCTCCATTTCCAAATGTGAAAAAAAATGTTTTTATCAATTATTACAATATGGGTATGTTCTATGTTCTATGTTATTGGGTTAGGTTTCCGCACTTAATCCTTCAAGTGGACCATTGTGCGTGAGCCATAGCGGCCGTCGGGGTTTATTCCAACCAGCCCACCTCCCTCCAGAAGTTGGTCACGGCTTCTGGTCTGTTCAGACCATCTGTTAAAGATTTGGGTGTCCCGAGGGTTTCTGTTCTAATCTGGGCAACGCCTGTACATTCGAAGAGCACATGCGGAACGTTTTCCTCAGCCTCCATGCAAGCTCTGCACAGAGGGCTCTCCGTTATGCCCATTGTGTAAAAGTGTTTGTTCAGCGAGCAGTGTCCTGTGATGGTCCCCGTCATCAGGCGCAGGCCATTCCTATCCAGGCGTAAGAGTCGCCTGGTTAGTTTGCCATCTAGGCTTGGCTTAGCCTCCCTGGACTGCCTGCACCCTGGTGCCGAGGACCACCAATCCTCTGCTTTTGTTTGGGTGATCTCTTGCAGCCATCTGCGTAATTGGTTGAAGGGGATGGGTAATACAATATGGGTATAACATTGAAGGCCATGGGCACGTTCCAAAAAAAAAAGACTATCTAATTTATAGGCATAAATTTTACATGCAAAACAAATATTTCGTCTTTGGCTGCAATCGATGCGATATAATCAGACTGCGAATATCTAAACGGTTTCGTCGATTTTTTACAAGTTTTTTTTTATGTACATTTAGTTATCGGTCACTGATTACACCCTATAAATAAAAAACTAGAGACCACTCATTTCGTCCCTGAATAAACAGATAAATACAATTCTCATTGTAGTCGTCTTTAGGGCCAGTTTGTTTATCCAAAGGTTAAACATAGTAAGTAATGGTTGAATTTTGGTTAAATGTGTTTGCCAAAATATATATATATTATATATATATTTACTTTTTTTATTTATACAATTTTTTTTTTTATATTTAGCCTTTCAGATTTAGCCAAAATTCAACCATTACTTACTATGTTTAACCATTGGTTGAGTTAACTACGGATCAAAAAACCGGCACATAGATTAAAAAGTGTTCCACAGAACGGTCTCCCGACAGGAATGACAATTTTATTTATCTGTTAGTCAGGGAGTCAATGGTGACCTTTCGCTGTGTATACACAGATTAACTAATGCAATTTGTTTTTTACTTTTTAGTTCGTTTTTAGAGTTCCGTACCTCAAAAGGAAAAAAACGGAACCTTTATAGGATCACTCCTGTGTCTGTCTGTCCGTCTGTCACAGCCAATTTGCTCCGAATCTAATAGACCAATTAAGTTGAAATTTGGTACTGTACTAATTTCTGTGACCCAAACACGGACGTGTGACGTAAATAAATGTATTTTCAATTTTGGGGGCAAATAAGGTAAAACAAAGTTTTGCAAACTGTACTGTGTGACATATCAAATGAAAGGGCTTACTATTATTATTGACATATCAAATTCAATTCATTTATTCAATAACGATTTTCACATCGTGTCTGAATATCTATAACTAAATATATAAGTAACATCATGCATGTCATTAAATCATTAATCATCAAATCATTCAATTTAGTATTATTTTAGGCATCAAATCATTAAAATTATCCAAATTACATTAAAATCATAATAGTAATAAGAATTAAACAAAATAAAAGAATAAGAAATATTAAAATTAATGTCACAAGTCACTTCATAAAATTCAATAAAATGTTCATTTCTAGTCAATAAAATTAGGTTACTCGACTTACATTGTCTAAATTTTATAATTCATCAATTGAATAAAGACACTTATCTAACAAGAACCGTTTTAGATTATTCTGAAACCCACTTCTATACACTAGACTTTTTATTTCTGTCGGCAGTTTATTGAACATTTTTAATGAATCGTTCAGGTGAGGCACTTGCTTCATCTGGAGATCTTTTCTTCTTGTACTCTCCCTTTTTTGCCTTTCATCTTCAGTCTCATATTCAAAGATATATTTAGATAAGTGTCTAAGTAGGACCAAAATGTACAAGCTTGGGACTGTCAAAATCTTTAAGTCATTAAAATGAGACTTGCATGATTCTTGCTGTTTAATTCTAGCTATTGTTCTGACTGCTCTTTTCTGAATTACAAAAGCTTTTTGCGTATTGTAATCATAACTTCCTCCCCAGAAAAGTATGCTGTATCTTAGTTTTGACTCAACTAATGCGTAATAGACCATTTTTAAATGTTTTATGGTTACCTCGTTTCTTAGACTTCTTAGTACGTAACAGGCAGAGCTGATTGCTTTCTCTAAGTATGTTAGCTCTTGTTTCCATTTTAACTGGCTATCGATATAAACTCCCAGAAACCTGGACCACGTTCACTGTTTCTCCATTTATGACGCAGTTAATGATATCTTTATTATTGGAAGTGGAACGAAATAGCATTACATTGGTCTTGCTGGCATTAACTTTAAGACTGTTAACAGCAAACCACCCGTGGAAGATATCCAAGCTCTGATTAACTATGGAGTTCAGATCGATTATATTGTCAGCCGAAACAACCGCATTTGTATCGTCGGCAAATGAAAGGGCTTACTATTATTATTGACATATCAAATGAAAGGGCTTAATATTATAGCTTAAATTTTGAAAAAAAAAAAAAAAATACGGAAAGTATTACTGAACCTATACATTACAGGAAAACTTATAAGAAGTCTATGGGCTTAAAGAGACATGGTAAATCTCTTAATATTGTGCGTACAAACTTACATTTGCAGTTGGGATGTATGGGAGAACATGTTTTTCAACTACAATGTTAAGTTTGTTCTTGTAAATTCATCCCAACTACGGAACCCTTCATTGTGCGTGGTCCCACACGCATTTGGCCGGTTTTTAGGGTTCCGTACCAAAATGGTAAAAAAGAACCCTTATGGTGCGACTCAGTCTGTCTGTCGGTCACAGCTGGATGTCTCAAGAACCACTAATGCACTGTCAACTTGAAATTTGGAATAGTTTTAGATGACGCTTGCCCAACTATTTTGCAAATAAGAAAGAAATAAAAATAAACTCTTTTGAAGAAAAAAACGGGCACTTTAGATTGTTTTTTCTCTACTTTAATGAAGAAGAACAAGAAAGAGGCATGTTATTTTAAGCATCCTGGTAAGGCGGAAGAAAAGTCTTGAAGAAGTAAAAGGAGTAGAAGTTAGCTTTTGGACGGTCAGGAGGAGGCTTTTGGCTGCCAATATCAGGAGTTACCGCCCGGCTCGGGGCCCTAAATTACTCCGTGAGCACCGTGTTTGCTCGAAACTGTGCTTCATGAACTCTGGAGGACTGGAATAAAGTATTGTTTTCTGATGAAGCTAGAATATCTTTGTGTGGAGAGGACCGACGCCGGCGAGTGCTGCGAAGACCACGGGAACGCTATGCGGAAGTGTGTTTCGAAGAAATCACTCCTTATGGCGGAGGCTCCGTTATGTTTTGGGCAGCAATTAATTCGTCGGAGCGTATGGAGTTAGTTTTCATGGAAAATGGAACATTCAATGCACACCGGTACATAATGGAAGCCCTAATTCCATAAGCACAACCCGCATTGACTGCACTTGGGGAAGATTCCATTTTTATGGACGACAATGCTCGCCCGCATCTTTCTGGCGACGTGGAAGCGTACATGCAAGAAGTTGGGATCTGTCGTTTAGATTGGCCAGCTCGAAGTCCTGGCCTCAATCCAATTGAGCATGTCTGAGATGTTCTAAAGAGACGGGTAAGATTAGTGCAACCTGCTCCACAAAACATCAGGGTCATTACAAAGAGTCATTGCAGAAGAGTGGGAACGTATTCCTCAAAACGTTATTAAAAACATCGTGGAAAGCATGCCCAGAAGGATTCAAGCTGTGATTTTGGCAAGAGGAGGTCACACTCGTTATTAGGTTTTTACATTTGTAACTTTATTTAATTTAAAAAAAAATAAAAAAAATCTTCTTGTCTTTATTACCGACCACTTCTTATTGTTTGGCCGTGTACATCGGTTTTAAAGAGTACACCGATTTTTTTTTTAATTGCCAGAGTTCCCTTCACACGTACTAATTTACACGATTATAAGCATGCAGACTACGTCAAACAAATAAATTTAATTTAATTAAGTCAAATCGACCTTAGAACGTAAAGAACAATGGCAGGCTCCCATACAATGTTTTATTTGAAATTAAATTTCCATGTCATTAAATGAAAAATATCTTATTTAACTCAGCGTCATTTTCTAAGCCAGCTTGTGCAAGACTTTTTTTGTTAGAGAAAGCCTAGATTATTAGATATTCGAGATATTCAGTATTGAAGTTTTATAGGTAAAGTTACATACTCTGTGGGTTATAGTTATAAATGTCACTACGTGAGAAAAGTCTTCTAACGACGTGTAATTATGTACGTAAATAAGTAAAGAAAAGAAACGTGAAGGTTGGTCAAAATATTGCAGTTCTCCGAGTCCACCTACTCCGGTTTCAGTAGTGTGGCGGAAGTTGAGGCTTTTTAGAAGCACCTGCCTCCTTGAACAACCTCACAGAAGAACTGGGATACCAGTTTTTCTCAAAAATCGCTCCAGCTTATGTTCCAGGTGTAGAGGACAGTTGCGTTGGCATCGATGATGTAGACGACTCTAACGATCCTATGAACATGACATTTAGCTTGGAAGAATTAAAAGCTGTACTATCTCATGTCAAAGACTCCGCACCAGGGTGGATGGATTCCCTTACTCCTTTATTTCTAAAGCTGGTCCATAAACTCACCAATACTACCTGGACTTGGCTAATTTTTGCTTTAATTCGGGTTACATTCCCACAGCCTGGAAGGTTCAAGTTGTCCTCCGATATTAAAACCTGGCAAAGATCCTAATGATCATTGCTCATATACCTATCGCTTTATCGTCCATACTAATAAAACTTTCAGAACATTTAATTACAAATCGTTTGGTGTGGTTTGTGGAGAGCAGGAAGCTGCTCCCGGCGACTCAGTTCGGCTTTAGGAAAGGTCTGGGCACTGCTGATAGTGTGGGTATCCAAAATCAAAAATCAAAATCAAAAGTTATTTTTTCAAACTAGGCTGAGAATCAGCACTTTTCGAACGTCAAAATTACATAAGACAGTCCCCCAAAACGCCCGCCCTTCACTACTTCCTTGTGCATTAGCTGAGGAGAAGAAGTGGCGCAACAAACTCCTCAGCAGCACAGCTGTCTGTTCAGTAAAATAAAAAAAATATTTTCTATACTACACTGCGCAAATTACATGTAAGTACATTACGCAACACAAACATTAAATTAAATTAAATTATCCTACTATAATTTTATAAATGTGAAAGTTTGGATGTTTGTACACAATCACGCAAAAATGGCTGAACGGATTTGTATGAAATTTGGTATACAGATAGTTTATAACCTGGATTAAGACATAGGAAACTTTTCATCCCGGTAGAAGGTTTCCGTTGGATAATTTCCGACATACACGCGGGCAAAGCCGCTGGCAGAAGCTAGTTTGATATAAGTCAGCTAGCACACGTCAATATACTGTATTGTCTTACTTTCCTGACGGCGTAGGCGGCTGAACTGAGCCTTCCCACTAGGCTTGATATATGTGGGCCTCACTGAAGTTTGGCATCTACTGTTATACCCAAAAAAACTGCCGAGTCTACAGTTTTAAGCACCTCTTTATCTAAAACGATGTTGTGTCCTAGATTTCTAACATTCGGTAAGGCAAACTTTATACATTTCGTTTTCTTAGCATTGAGAACTAAGTTATTTGTCGTAAACCAATCTGTAACTGTGCACTGTTTACGTCGTCAACATTTTGTCTATTCCTGTCCACTTTAAAAATAAGAGAGGTGTCATCTGTAAACAGTACAACGTCACAGATACCCCTTTAAATAGAATGGTAAGTCATTGATATACACTAAGAACAAGAATGGACCCAATATTGAGCCTTGAGGTACACCTAACTGAACTGGTAGCCGCTTCGCTTCATTTACATCTACACATTGAAATTTCGCTTCATTTACATCTACACATTGAAACCAATTATGTAAATATGAATTTATTACTTTAAGAACTTCGTTTTGTACACCGTAATAATGTATGTAGTTTACGGAAAAGCGTGTCATGGTGCACGCAATCAAAGGCTTTGGAGAGATCACAGAAAATTCCAATAGCATTTTGCGAGTTCTCCCATGCGTTAAATATATGTTTCAGCAGAGCAACACCCGCATCTGTATTCGAACGACCTTTAGTAAAGTCATATTGTTCATCATGATGGCGGCCACTTAAATTAAAATGTCTTAGAAACTGCTTGAGTATTAACTTTTCAAATATTTTGCTAAATGCAAGTAATATAGAAATAGGCTTAAAATTGCCAACGTCATTTTTATTACCTGATTTAAATGAAGGTATGACTTTACTACTTTTTATGAGGTCAGGAAAAGTTCCTACATCAACACATTTATTAAAAGTAACAGCTAGATAGGGGACTACTCGTACTATGTCTTTTATATTGACTGGCCTGTTGGTCTAGTGGTTAGTGGCCCTGACTGCTATGCCGGAGGTCGTGGGTTCGATTCCCACCCAGGACAAATGTTTGTGTGATGAGCATGATCATTTGTTCTGTGTCTGGGTGTAATTTATCTATATATGTATGTATTTAGAAATATATAAGTATGTTTATCAGTTGTCTAGTACTCATAACACAAGCTCTGCTTAGCTTGAGGCTAGACGGCGTTGTGTGATAGTTGTGGAATATTATTATATTATTATTATTATTATATTAATTAACAGTTTAATTGAGATGTCCCAGTAGTCACCAGTGTTTATAGAATTAAGTGTGTTAAAAACATTAACTACATCACGAGGTGTTATATGTTCGAAGCTATATAAGCGACCACATTTGAGCACACTACTATGCAAAAGATTTTCAGCTTTATAAGGGGATAAAATTAAGGAGCGAGTCATAGTTATAGGTATGTTGGCAAAAAACTCATTAAATGCCTCAACAACGTCTGCTGCTTTATTAACTAATTTGTTGTCGACCATAACTTCAAGTTGTTTGTCTTGTTTAACCGACTTACCCGTTTCATTATTAATAATATTCCAAGTGCTTTTTACTTTATTATTGGATTTTTTAATTGTATCGCTTAAAAATTTAGATATAGCAAAAACACAAATATTTTTAAATAATTTTGAATAATTGTTGACACACTCTAGGAAAGGAGTATCCTCACGTCAGCGGTCCGACTGGCCCTCAGCAGGGATGAGTTTGTGGTGGCTGTTTTCCTGGACATATCGGCTGCTTATGATTCGGTCCTCCTCCCTCTTCTCAGGCAGCTGAGAATCCCGGGTATCATTGGTAACATCTTTACCAGCCGCGTCATTCAACTAAGAATCCCTGGGGCTGACGCTGAACAAAGAACAGTCTGGAGAGGATTACCTCAAGGGTCTGTTCTTAGTCCCCCATTTATAATATATGTGTATATACAGGTAACCTTTCTTCTTTTCTAAATTTTGACTGCAAAATTCAGTATGCTGACGATATTGCATTAATGTTCACTGGCAGTTCCATTCAGGATGCCACTCTATCAATGAATCGTATATCGTTTCTTTTTGAAGTCGATTTAATTTTTTTGAAGTCAATATCAATCAATCAATATTTTTTTAATTATTGTTTTGTAAATACGTATTTTAATTTTATTTTATAATAATGTATTTTTTTTTATTAATTTTGTTTTGCGATACTTTGAAAATACTTGAAATTACTAATTAGAACTTTATTTTTAAGACTAAAATTAATGTTTATATGTTCATATCTATTTTGTATCGCTTCGTTGTTGTTGTGTTAAACAAAATATTATTTTCTTTCAAAAATAGTCTGAAGAATATTTCATTAAAGTTCAATATTGCATGGCGTAATTTACCTTACGGATTTTTTACTTCGTGCATTGGAGCTCTATTACTTCAAAGGCGATACAAAACCTATTAGGTCTAAATCTATTAGATATAGGCATCGTACAAAATGAAAAGCCTGCCTAAATGATTTTCAATGTAACCGACGGTCGTGTAGAGCACGAGATCTGTGATATTTTTTATCTCTAGCCTTCTACCTCTCCCTCTCCATCCATCAACATTTATATTCATCACTCTTTTAGTCACATGCGTTTCCTCCCTCCTTATCACATGCCCATATCGAGCCAACAATTTCCTTTCTACTTTTCTAAACCTCAGTTAACGTTACTGTTCTTAGCACGTTTAGTTCTTTATCTTACAGGAAGTATTTAAAGCGTTTGTTTTACAGTTGCATTGAAAAGAAAACAATAATATCCTACATAAAAGAAACAGCAATGTTTTCAAAAAAGCCTCGCAATTACGACGAGGTGGACATGTTTGCTGATGTTAGTAAGTTTAAATTTGTTTTTCATGATAAAGTGAACAAGTTTTTTCACCATTAAAGTGGGAAGTTAGTGACATTTTGTGTTATTATATCAAAACCTCTCAAGTCTGTTCGTAAAGTGTCTGATGAAGGTGTTAACAAATGGATTAGAGAACATACTAGTGGAGGCCAATAACTCCAAGCATAGCTATTGCCGTTTGGGTAACTTTCGGCCTTCTTTCTAATGAAGCCTATTGTGAGCGACCATGTTTCTGTGCCGTAGGTCATCACTGGCAACACGCACTGGTCCAAGACTTTCGTCTTGAGACACTGTGCTATATGAGATGAGAAGATTGTACGTAGCTTCCCGGAGGCTGCCCAGCCGAGTCGGTTTCGACGATTGACCTTTTTCTCGAAGTTGGACCTACCTAACTGGATAGTTTGTTAGGTACACATAATTGTCCATAACTTCCAGTGTAGAGTCCTGATCTTCACAAGGGTGCGTGCTTCATGGGTATTTAACATGACCATCGTTTAGTCCATGTTCATTTTAAGACGCACTCTATTGGAAGCTGTTATTCAAACAGTAATTGTTGGAATACGTGGTGATTTATACAAAGTTGAAACCTTCTAAATACAGAAGATATTTCGTTTGTTTAATGAGTTATTGCATAAGAATGTAAACTGAAGAAGGTTTGCTTACACATTCTGTTTTTGATCTTTTTAGAATGTATAAGGGACGTGTTTTGAAGGTATAGGTGTTAAAAGTACCCAATGGGGGACATGTTTTATTTTCTTGCCAGTTATAATAATGCCAGCCTATTATCGTCCCACTGCAAGGCCAAGGCCTTTTCTCATACAGAGAAGGTAATACGCGCACTGATCACCACACTTGCTCGCAAGAAGTCCATATGTCATCATCCTCTCCCTGTCCTTGTCGCACGCTACATGGGGGCGGCGCACCACGTTTTCTTCTTCCATTCTCTCCTGTCAACAGTCACGCTATCATTCACTCCCTTCTCTTTCATGTCATTCCTCACACAGTCGATAAGTATACGATTAAAATTTTGCGAATTATTTTATTGTTCATTTACTTTTAGGATACAAAAGATGTCAAAGATGCAAAACAAGGTTTCAGTAAGTAGACAAATTCGCTCATTAAATTAGATAGTATTTATAGGCAAAAAACCTACCTTTATTTTTTTCAGGACACCTTTGTTGAACACATTCTTTGAATACATAATATTAGTTACTAGCTTCTGCTCGTGACTTCGTCCGCGTGAATTTTTTTGTTCCGCGACCCACGCCGTCGAATCGCATCGCTGCCCGCTACCCGAATTACTAATTTAGTTTTTGCTTAGCGTTCTTTCTGACTTTTTTCTTTTTGCTCGGCTCCTAAGGGTCCTAGCGTGATATTAAACAGCCTTCCTCAAGAATAGAGCTATCAAGTGCAAAAATAATTTTTGAAATCTGACGGGTAGTTCCAGAGATTAGCGCGTTCAAACAAACAAACAAACACACAAACCTTTCAGCTTTAATATTAGTGTAGATAGATGAGATTATTCCGATCTGTCACCCTGCTTTGTCCTTTTAGAGGAACAGATCGAAAAAAAAGTTTGATCTGTCCCACTGTTAGCAACTTTACTCACTTATATCTGTCCCTATCCTCTCATTGTTAATAAGGGAACAGCAGTGCTATTCTGTAAAAATCTCACCGTGAAAACGTAGGTGAAGTGAGCTTGAAGGGAGTTGTCATTCCACCTGATGCTAGGGATTGACTCTATTGACAGCTCACTCTACGCTCACCTCACCTAAGTTTTCACGGTGAGATTTGTACATAATAGACCGGCAGATCATTTCTTTTCCGATCTGTTTCTCTAAGGGGACAAAGCAGGGTGACAGATCGGAATAATCCGATAGATGTAGGTAGGTACGGTAGGCCGCCCGTTAGTGGTAACAAAACCAGTATAAGGCTAAGAAGTCACCGAGCGATTTTCATCCGGCCGCGCCGCGCCGTGGCGGGACCGCAACACTCGTACCAACACGTAGTACATGGACTTGTAGATAGCAAATTTCATTACGCAATTTATAATAATAATAATAATAACGCACAACAATAGTCCTGCACCAACCGGGGGTTGTCCTTGGGTGCACTTGCTTAGTGCATACAGAGATAACGTCGGTTGGTGCCTCCTTATCATTTAAAATTATTTAAGGGGCCTCTGCGAGTTGGCTTCGGCTCCTCGTACGCCTTCCAAAGGTCCGGGACCCCAGGGTCTCGAGATGTGTAAAAAAAAAAAATACTATTTATTTCAGGCGGCAAAGGCCCATAGAAAAATACCTTAACCTAAACATACATATTTTTATAAACAAAATCTTGCCCGTTAGCGATTGTTTGCGGGTCCCGCTGCACCGACGGGCAACTAGTAGGATCGCGCGGGTCGCGGTCACCCGCGATCTTGGCGGGCTTCACCTGGCGCGCTCTACGATCGGTCAGCGGGCGACCGCGGCGCGTTGTTCGGAAATCCGACGCCATTTCGTCATTAGTTTAATAACCGCTCGTTTTTTGCGATCATCGCCCACCAAACCGTTGATAGGTAAGTACATACAACCGGTCTGGTGGGTTTAGAAATAAAACAGCTGTTCCGCCCACCGCGGCGGGTGCGAGTGTAAATCGCTGCGTGAGTTCTTAGCCTAAGCTGGCCTCTTATTTTTTGAAATTTCGTACTGAGCTAGGCCAGCTCAACCTCAAAGTATTACCACACACGTGTAGTCTACTGTACCTACCCACACACAGCAGCACCCTAATTGCGTAACACACTATCAATCGGAATCTGAATAATTTTGAAGCAAATTGCTGATCGATTGCTTCAACAACGCAAATAACGCAATGAATGTTTATTGAACTATTGTTGAACTGTCAAAATGAAACCGATTCCGATTGATAGTGTGTTACGCAACTGCCCCGCAGCTCTTTCTACACTTTTGCTTTACTTTTTTTTACAGGTGTTGATGAAATGCATGTTAATCCTGCCAATAATGATGACGTCCCTCAGATTGTACAAAAACTGTGAAACATGTGATATTCCTCATGATTCCATCAAATTGCAGCCGAAACCCTATTGGCCTTGGTTGCCAGGCTACAAGAGCGACCAAAGCGGATATGTTTGGCCTATGTATTTTACACGATGAAAAAAATAATGCATTAGGTATTGAAAAAGGTTTTACTGGTGTTAATATATTTTTTTTTTTTTTTGTAAATTTATAGTAAGTCACAGTAATAGACAGGGAATGCATGGAAATACTAAATTAGTGTCTACCTTTATACCACTACTGTATAGTTCGCGACATGTAAGTTCACCGCTCTGAAGTAGGCTACAAAATGACTGCGCAGTAGTCAATGGCGCCGACCCCTTGTTCACAAACTAAACTAAATTTAAGTTCAGTGCATCTTTTCCTTTCTGTTTCATTAAGAAAAGGACAGGCCATAACTATTTATATACATTATTTAGTCCTGTCAAATTAGTCAGCGCCTGACGTAAATTGACGTATTTTTAGTGGGCAATTTTTTAATCACGTCCAAACTTGTCTATGGAGTATCTTAATTTGATAGACCTTAACTAAAATTTATCGTCTGTCCTTTTCTGAATGAAATAGAAAGAAAAAGATGCACTGAACTTAAATTTAGTTTAGTTTGTGAACAAGGGAATCGGCGCCAATATCTAACTAAAAGATATTGCATGCCATGCGCATTGGAAATCCAGGTTTCAGGGGCTGCAGTCTCGACAGTAGATAGCGATCGCTGTATTACCGAATTTGGTCACAAAGTCATAATGGGGTCCCTACACGGTCAAAATTACTTGACAAGCACGAAAAAACCACGTGCTTGTCAAGCAATTTTGACCGTCTAAAGACCCCATTAGGACTTTGCGACCGAATTCGATCGTAAAGCGATCGCTATGTATGTATGTCGACACTGCAGCCCCAGAGCGGTAAACTTGCATGACGCAAACTATACCTACTTACGTGAAGTTTCAGTAAACCTTTACTAGGTTTTGGTTTGGGGCAACCGATATACGGTACTAGTCTATCTATAATTTTCACTATGAAAAAAGTTATTCTTGAAACAATATCACGCACCAACAGGGAATAAATAAAGTAAGTACCTAAGGCAAAGGCCTGGGTTATGCCATTGGTGTATTTTTTTATCCCTTAAAAAGTTTCTAACGCATTCTTAGCTATTCCTTTGTCGCCTCCCTAAAAACATTCATTGATTTAATTTTGATTTAATTCTGATTTCATTTTAATTTAAATTTAATTTTGATTGTAATTTTAATTTTGATTTTAATTGAATATTTATTTTAAGTGAATTTTGATTTTAATTTTGACTGATTTTTGTTTTTAATTTTAATTTAATTTTGTTTTAATTAATTTGATTTTGATTTAATTTTGATTAGATTTTAATTTTTAATTTAAAGTTGATTGAATTTTTACTGTGGTTCTGATTCAAATTTTAATTTTATTTGTAATTCTAATGTTGATTTTGATTTTAGCACTAACATAGCTTGTAAGTTCTAGTACTAAAACAATATGGATGATTTCCGAAATAAAATTGATTGATTGATTGATTGAAAAACAACAGCATGTGCAGCTCACATGCATCCTTTACAATGTACCCATGCCGAAGGACGCACAATACCTAATATTACCAACATTACATTTATCTAAGTATATAGTGATATGTAAAAAGCTAACTGAGCGGTAATAAGAAAGTGACAGTCCTTCCACATGCGAAAAAAGAGAGCGCAACAATGCGCTGAAACCAAAATAAAAGCGCCAAACCAAATAAAAATTGTTTAAAAATAAATTAAGCTATCTATCAAAAATATTAAATATTTTTAAAAAATATTAAATATTGAAAATTTTTCAGTCAGAGTTTTCAATTACCTAATACGCACATTTTGAATACAATTTTGCAACGAAATTACTTAGGATTTAAGAATTACAGAATAAAATATAAAAAGTAGAGGTCTCTTCGGAATTAAATTCTATCGAGGAAATTTAACTCAATTACGTTTTCTTTCAGTCAGAGTATTAATCAAATAGTCAATAAACATATATCCAAAAATTAATTCCACACATTCTGTAATAGTGAAATAAAAGGTTACGAAAAAGCCCATACTACTCCAGTACACAAGCACGATTTTCTATCGTCTATGGAAACCCTTCTAGCAAATTGAATTAAATGTTAACGTGTCCTCTCCTATAGCTCTTTAGGAGAGTGAGTGAGTTGAATGTGCACGCGATTGTATATATGTGTAGATAGATAACATATATTATGTAGTAGGCTATAATATTATATTATAATATTGCTATATTATAATATTGCTTTTCAAAGCAGGCAGTGTGATATATTCGCCTATTCCTCGTGTGTCACTGTATGGGTAATCCCTGCGAAGAGCGGACAAGTTTAAGTATCTGGGCCACTGGGTCACTGATGACCTACAGGATAACTATGATATTGAAAGGGAACGTAGGTCGCTGGCTGTCCGTTGTAACATGCTGGCCCGCAGGTTTGCACGATGTACGAGGGCAGTTAAAGTAACGCTTTTCAAAGCGTACTGTCAGTCCTTCTACACGTGCAGCCTGTGGGTCAGCTTCACTCAGCGGGCATACAGCGACCTACGCGTTCAATACAATAATGCACTGAGAGTACTGCTGCGGCTGCCGTGGCGGTGTAGTGCGTCAGGGATGTTTGCAGATAATAACATTGATGGATTTGCCGCCATCATTAGAAAAAGATGTGCATCCCTGTGTCGCGTGTTCGCGGCAGCACCAACAGTATTCTCAGTGTGTTCACCGATCGGTGGGATTCCCCGATGTTGCGAAGGTGGATGCAACTCCACGCTGCATTTTAATTTTAATTGTGCATTTATGTTCTGTGTCTGTACCTACTAACACTAGATGTTAAGTAAAATTGTTACTAACACTATGGACTCTGTCTGAAATAAAAGTCTATTCTATTCTATTCTATTATAGCCTCCTCTAGGTATATGCCTAGATTTATTTGTCTATCTGTGATTAAACTGGCAGCTGCATTGTGTCGCAAACGTGCTGTTGTTGACACGTGTTGGCTCATTGGCTGTGTTGCTTTGAGCACGTGCTCGAAACTACGGAGACTGTATTGAAAGGCCAAAGATATATTATTGTTCATGTGGGAGGAGATACTGGATTTGTTACAAATGCACTACTTGTGTTTAAATCAAGCACAAAACGTGGTGATTATCATGACGAGATGATGATGTGTGACGTCATACGCAAATTATATCCGGCCTTAAAAACCGGGTTATTGAAAAACTTGTGGCTAATTTACGAGAGCCATCCATAATAGTGATGGATAATGCTCCTTATCACCGTATTTGTGTGAATAAAGTCCCAAATACGAATTCCTTTAAAAAAAAATATGCAATTATGGTTGACCCTAAATAAAATTGACTACGGAGAGAATTTGAGTGAACCTCAGCTTTTAGAAATAATTAAGAGACACAAGCCTGAACCTGTACATGAGATTGAAAAAAATTTAGAAGACAACAGACATAAGTGCTTATATTTACCACCTTATCACTGTGATCTCAATCCCATTGGACTCATATGGACCACAATGAAAAGAAAACTTGCTGATGTAAATATTGAGCACAAAGATGCTGAAATTCCCCGCCTAGTTAGAGAAGCTTTTGACGCTATTACAGTTCATGAGTGGGCACAGCATTGTAAACACGGACGTGTTTGCGCAGGTTAGAAGGAGAATACTTAAAACATGATTTGTATTTAGATAAACCTTTTATTATATATTAGAAGTAGTAAGTGACACTGAAACCGAAAGCGATAGTGATAATGATGATAATGGTACGGAAATAAGCGGAGTATGGCCTCACAACCAGGATGAAGTTGTGTATGCAGGTTCATCTAAAGATCACAATTACTGTAAACCTGGTTTTCAATAAATCATTGTAAAGCAATTTGTTTTTTTTTATTACACTACACTACCACTAGGTACCACTGCTATAATTAGTCAAATCTGGTGTTTGAAGTTAGGTACGGTCATAACAAAATGCTAGACATCCAGGTACCTCTTGCAGGGTAGGTACCTACTTAACTTCGCATTAAATGAAAGTTGTATCCCCCCCGTGGAACATTTTATCTGCTGAATTTTCACTTCATTGGATTACTTTTTAGAGTTGCCATTGTTTATTGCTGAGAGACTAAACTGTTAGCGTACCTACGTAACTGTAAGTTATCAAATTCTTTTTATTTATTTTATTATTTTTATATAGGTATCATTGTTTTTAATTTGTAAAAACTGTAATCCTTATTAAACGATAATGTCTAATGTGAAATTTCCTTCTTGAAAACTTAATCAATTTGGGCACCTAATAATAATTAGCCACACTGAATCGACGGTGCCGTCCTCTTTCAGTTCACAGATAAGTTCGTAGGACTGTAATATGAAGTTGACAATAGCAAAATAATGTCAGATGTCTCATAACGGCCGTAAATCTGCTCAGAAATTAAAAAAACCAATCGAAGAAAGCTTGCATCAAAGCAATGCAATGAGCCTAAAAAGTCTAGTGCCGAGCTAACACTACCTATAGCTACGGCAATGTCCGAAACCGTAAGAAAATCTGTTGCAAATACCAAAAAAGTTTAAGATATCGTCTCATATCTGCCATAAATCTGCTCAGAACTAAAAAATATTATAATAGGTGAAAGCTTACTTTATAAGGAATGCAAAGAGCCTACTAAGTCTAGTGTCGAGCAAATACAATGGCTACGATATGCGGCAGTATCGGAAACCGTAGAAAACTGTTTTCACGAAAACAAACGGCGCGGACTCGAACTACGCCTACTTACTATTTTTTTTTTCTTATTTGTGGCCGTGACGTCATAAGGAGCGTGGTTTTAGTGACAGGGTCAACAGGGTCTTTGCTGAAATAATGAGTTTGCTGTCATTCGTGGATCTTTGACAGTCGTTACGGGTCCTTAGAAACCCGAAAGTCTGACAACCAGTCTTACCAAGGTCTTACCCAAGAACTGGGTTGTGGTTGTGGAGGTCAGAGTCGCTCCATGTACAATACTGGTATTTAGCTGCCGGATGAGTAGACTGGAAGGCGACCCCAACATAGTTGGGAAAAGGCGAGGCAAATTGATGGTTTGAAAAATTCGTCTGTTCAACAACGTAGGTAAATAACGCAATGGACGTGGGTGAAATGTCAAAATAAAAAAAAGAAAGAAAGAAAATACGTCCATTTGCGGTAAACATAACGCAAGAAAGTAACACTACGTACTTAACACATAAGGCGCCGTCCTATTGCCATCGCTCGTGCGATGATGCGATGCGATTTCATCGTGCGATGAAAGCGCTCGCGCGATAAGAAATTGTGTGTCTTGTTTTGGAGCTATGGGATCACACTCGAAATGGCTCTTATCAGAGATGCATACTTTTTGCATGATCACGCGATGTTCAGGATATCAGTATGTTTGAACGCACGGTCGCACGATCATTTTTGTCGGACGCACGCATCATCGTACGAACAATGGCAATAGGACGGCGCCTAAGAAGAACAAGTTGAAACCCATCGCGATCAATTGTGATTATATATAGGTACGCAATTACCCTGCTGGACTTACCTACTGTACCTAAAATCAACATTAATATAAGTCTAAAATCACCAACAAGTCTTGAGCAAGCGTGGTGATCAGTGCTCGTAGCTTCTCTGTATGAGAAGAGGCATTTGCCCTGCTGCTGTGAGACAATAATGGGTTGGTATTATAGGCGTGATATTAAGTTTATTTTTTATACCTTGTAGATCTAGATTTAACGCAGCTTCCTAAATAATTACCTCCTTTTCAATTTAACTGACGACGCCTACTACTTTGTAATGAGCAATTTATAGTAAAAAGAAATGAATGTTTCATAAAAAAAAAACTCAAGCGCAATAACACATCACACACTAATTACGTACAGTAAATATTATACTCCTGCCTCAGCTTGTTGCCCTAGTACCAAGAGCTAAGAGGAAACATGCCACTAGATCGCACTCCACCAGCTTCACCCGGCCAGTTAACGCCTACAGAAAGCACTAGTACTTCAGAAATGCTTGAGGCGACAAAGGCACAAAGTGCGTCATCCCTACTACACTGCGAGTCAGAACCCGATCTTCATACCCTATCGGCAAACGTAACGGAAAGGAAAAACCGGAAATATGACCGGGAAATATCCGATCTTTTAGCAACAATTAAAAATTTGTTCTCTTCGTTTTCTAATGAACAAGAAAAACGTTTTCAAGACTTACAAGCAAGCATAGAACTAATGTCAAATAAATATGACGAGTTTTTATCGAAAATAGCTTACCTTGAGAAAGAAAGACAGTCAGACAAATTAATTATTAGAGAACTGGAGGACAAACTGGAAACATTAGAACGGAAAACTCGTGGGGTTGCGATAGAAATTCGAAACATACCAAAACAAAATGGAGAAACTAAGGATAATCTCGTTACTGAGATTTCTAAGTTGGGAGAAATACTAAATGTAGATATTAGCACCAGTAATATAAAAGATATATACAGGTTAAAATCAAAAGATTCTTCAGACCCCATCGTAGTCGATTTCACCACGGTGCTCTTGAAAGAAAAAGTCCTCAAATCAGTAAAAACGTTCAACAAAATCAAACAGAAAGGCATCAAATTAAACACGACCCAATTAAACCCAAATTATAGTAAAAAACCGATATACATATCAGAGGCCCTCACTCATAAAACCCAGAGACTGTATTACTTAGCCCGTCAATTCCGGAAAAGTCATGGGTACAGCTTTTGCTGGACAGCAAATGGTAGGAATCTAAAAAATAACAAAGAATCCTCACATATCCGAATAAATAACGATGCTGATTTAGAAAAATTACGTAATAATATTAAACCACTGTGACTTGTGATTGTTGCTCTAGTATACACATTTTATCTTATTATTACACTAACTTTAAGATTGCATGTTAATTTTAAGTTTAAGTTTGTATCTATGGATTATTTCATACATTACAAAGTACAACTCAGCATCCACACGAACCTCTCACACTTATTCAGGGAAACCCAAAATCAAATGCAACACTCCCAAACCATAACCATAGCCCAACTGAACACTATCTCCCAAATACACACAACCTATTTTTCACACACACTTCGATTACACAACTTACTTACTCATCAAGTTACAATCTCAAACATTTTACACCTAAAACATACTCACAAACACCGTTTAACTATTTACATACAAACTCTTTCCATAATCGTTGTACCTACCTTGACCACAAATCCTGTCTATACCTACTCTCTTGTTAATCATTCGATCACGTAACTAATTTATCTGAAAATATTGACCAGTTATCTGTATCTCACTTACAATCCGCGGACCTAGAGGAATGCCAAAATATTATTACTTCCACTACGGACAACCTAATTATATTGACACAAAATATACGAAGCATAAACCGAAATCTGCCCGGCTTGGAGGTTTTACTACAAAGACTTAAAATGAAATGCGATATACTCATTTTAACAGAGTGTTGGCTAAAAAGTGCAACGTTAATCCCTCACCTATCTGGCTACTGTCATGTAGCAACAAATGCAAATCTCATACAAGATGACGGAGTAGTTATCTACTACAAAGAAAACATTAACCTAACTATAATAGAACATGAATTCCATGAAAATAACTGCCTCCTAGCCACCGTTGGAAAACAAGTTGCAATAATGGCCCTTTACAGATCGCCTTCCTACACTAAATTGGAGCCGTTCCTCTTGTCGTTGGATAATATGTTACAATCAGTGTCTTCCTTCGAGCACATCGTTGTTACAGGGGACATGAATATAGCAATAAACTCTAACAAAATTATATCTGAAGGGGAACGCTATCTAACCTTAGCTGCGTCGCACGGCCTACTGCCAGCGCACACTTTAGTTACACGCAGCGCCCGGCAAACATGCATAGACCATGTCCTTATAAAAACTAAAGCCTCCTCCAACACCATAGTCCCTAATGCATCATTAACAGACCGCCATCCTGTCTTATTTTGTTTAAATTTAAAAAAAACCACGGCAACATGCAACTACAACGAAGGTCATCATTAACGATAAAACATTAGCACAAGACATTTCACATAATAATTTTGGTCCCATTTATGAAACAGAAAACCCTAACACTAGTCTAAATTACCTAATACAATGCTTACAAAAAGTAATAGAAAAGAATACAAAAATCGTAACACTTTCTAGACGCCAAAAAATCATTAAGCCATTAACCATTGGATAACTCCAGGACTACTACTCGTACGTTGCATGCGGAACAGAGACCAACTACACAAAAGGGCAAGCATTGATCCGGATAACGAAGTCTTGAAAATTACCTACAAACGGTACAGAAATTTCTGTAATTCTCTATTACGAAGGTTAAAAAGAGCATACGAAAAAAACCAAATTCTGGAAGCACAGAACGACAATAAAAAATTATGGAAAGTCTTCAAAAACATCACACAGACAACAAAAACAAAACAACACCATAAAGATCTTCTAACTCTATCATCTTCTCCTGACCAAGCACTTCACGAAGCAAACAGCTATTTTATAAATGTGGGTACCTAGTTCACTGGCGGATAAAATCAGTCAACAAAATATTAATTTCCGAAATCTACCATTACCCCACCCAAGACAAAGTACTAAATGTCCCCAATTCTTTCGGCTTAATTGAGACAGACAAATATGAGATTGGACATCTTATCATGGGTCTAAAAACAAATAGTGCACCAGGTTGTGATAATACCAGCAGTAGATTCCATACGTACATCCCCTGGAAATAAATTTCAATGATTGTTTTAAAAAAGGAGTGTTTCCCTATTCCCTTAAACAATCAGAAGTGTGCCCAATCTATAAGAACGGAGACAGAAATCGTATAAACAACTACAGACCGATATCTTTACTGCCTGCAATTTCCAAAATTCTAGAAAAAATCATTAACATCCGTTTAGTAAAATATCTCGAAAAAAATAATCTGCTTTCAGTAAACCAATACGGGTTTAGGCACGGAAAATCTACAGAGTAGGCAGTGAATAAACTTATTGAATTTATTAGTTCTAATTTGGACAAAGGAAAAAAATGTCTCTCTATTTTTCTTGACCTGGCAAAGGCATTTGATACGATTTCTGTCTCTCTCTCTTACTCAATAAATTGGAGGCACTGGGTATCAGGGGCTTGAACTTTTCAAAAGCTACCTCTCTGGGCGAACTCAGTGCGTCCGAGTGGATAAACAGAAAAGTACACACCTTCCAGTTATACACGGCGTACCTCAGGGAAGTATTCTGGGGCCCACCCTTTTCCTCGTGTACATAAATGAGCTTACTCGTCTTAAACTTACCAAAGGAGAAATTATCTCGCTGATGACACCGCGTTGGTGTTCGCGGGTGATAGTTGGGATGAGGTCTTCACTATTGCACAAAATGGCTTTGATATGACTAGGGGATGGTTGCAGAAAAACATACTTACTCTAAACGTAGATAAGACTAAATATATTTCTTTCAGCATTAGACAGGCGGTGGGTATTCGCGGCGACCTACGTATTGTTTCACACGAATGCAATTCTGCGGATTGTTGTGCATGTTCACCTCTGGAACGCGTTAATACTATAAAGTACCTTAGACAACAACCTCAACTTTAAAGAACACGTAAAAACTCTTTGTAATAGAGTACGTAAATTAATTTATGTATTTAAAAACCTTGCACTGCTTAAGCGAATATATCAGGCCCTGTGTCAGTCGCTTCTTACCTACTGCCTTTCATCCTGGGGAGGTATCTGCAAAACCACGCTAAAGTCAGTTGAGATCGCCCAGAGAGCTATACTGAAGGTTAGCACGTTCAAACCGATGCGCTTTCCTACTATTACACTGTTCCAGTTCTGCGAGGTTTTGACAGTAAGACAGTTATTCATACATAAAATTATCCTCCAAGAACATAGAAACCAGCCCTACAACCCAATGTTATTACAGAGACGTCGTAAACATCATGTATGTGACTATTTCACCACATTTAAAACAACCTTTGGTAAAAGATCTGTTAGTTTCCTAGGCCCTTACCTTTATAATAAGCTTAACAAATCAATAAATATATACACCTTGACTAGAACACAATGCAGACTAAAAGTACGCCAATATCTGCAGAAATTAAGTTACGAGGAGACGGAACAACTAATATACTCACCACTCTAAGAATACGGCTAAGAGAACAGAAAATTAATATACACTCATTACATAGCTCACCTACACACATATACACTCATGCATACTCACACCCACACATTCTCATACATACATCACACAAACACACACACGCACACACACACTCACACACACGCACGCCTGTACATGCACCTCAACACACACACACAATTAAAATTATGTACTTACAATAGTTGTTGTTGTTGTTATAGTTAAAATTATGTACTTACCTGTTTTCAAGTTACTTATCTAGATTACTTATCAACTTTTATCCTGTAGTACTGATTTAATTTGTATGCCTCTATTGCTTGGCACTTATTCATATATTATAATACTAGAGGGAAATGGTGCTGATAGCCGAAATACAGGCTATGCCTAGTTCGGCTACAGATGCTAATCTCTTTACTCTTACTGAAATTGTTGCCACATTGCCATTGTAAAATAGTACTAAGTTTTTTTGGAAATAAATAAATAAATAAAAATAAAATTAAAAATAAATAAAGCTTACTTATAATTCATTTTTCTACTGGTGGAATGGGAGAGCAGTGACTTGCGTGACTCAGCTGGCATTCTAGTGCCGATCTACCCACATTGCTATTGCTGCCGCACTGCACCTATTTGAAGGTACTGCTTTATCTAAGTATTTAAATGTATCTACTTAATCAGATTTTGTGGAGAAGTTAGTTAGGCTTAGGATTATCTAGTTCTTAACTCGTGATATTTTGCAATAAAGTTTCACTTAACTCATTTGCGGCACTTTGATAAACTGCATGCATTTTATTTAAGACGCAGCTAAATGCCCATGGCCTTGAGTGGTTAGCTTGCAGGTTCTGTCCAGCCACGCGCCCATCAAAGAGCGCTGTCCCTTAAAATTCTAAAGATAAATAATTAAATTATCTTTAAAACGGTGAAGGTTTCATAAAAATACGCTTGATAGTTTTTGCGTGATTCTCAGTTTTTTTATCCGCGTTAGACATAAATTTATATTATATTAGTTACAATTACAAGTAACATAAACATAATCTAAAATATTCACATACTATTATTATGTATGTTTTACTATTCTTCAACAATGAACATCAAACATATGAATGCGAAAGTACAGACGCCAGCAGGTCAATAACAATATCCTGGGACATTTCACACACGGTCATCTAATCCCAAACTAAGCAGAGCTTGTACTATGGAAACCAGATAACTGATATTCTACATACACTACTTATTTTTTGTAAATACATACTTATATAGGTAATTACACCCAGACTCAGAACAAACAGACATGTTCATGCACACAAATGTTTGTCCAATCGAACCCACGACCTGCGACATGATACGTGATATCATAACCAACCACGCCAACTGGCCTGTCAAGCTACCCGAAACTGTCAAATTCTCACAATCTATGGAAAGACAGATTGTAGTTGCTTGATGTGCTGCGTCTGTACCTACCTCATTGATGAATGAACGATAACCATGATTTACTATCGATTTCATTCTAAACAATGCGAAAGTTTATTGGAATGAATAATTTTATGATTGTTTCCTCTTCGCAGCACAATGGTAGCATGGCATGGATTTTGTAAAAGATTTTTACTTATGTATTAGTATAAAATATTATCTTAGATTAACGTGTGTGCGTGCGTGGACAGTGCTTTTAGTCGCGGAAAGTAAAAAGTATTTATCTAAGAGAAAAACTTGGTGTTGCAGTTATTTATCGGAAGTCACCTACTTATTACCCCTGGTGATAGGTAGGTGAACATGGTAGGTAGCTTTTATTACCTATAGTGCTAGTCTAATGTTTGTCATTACGTATATTTTATTTACATTAATTGATTAAAATAAGTCATAGTTCACGAAACACCCAAAAAAATAAGAATCACTTGAATAATAATAAAAAAACCGTTGTGTTACCTGTGGCAGGAGCAGCTCTATTTTCCGAATTTGACAAGACGATAATTTTGAAGTTTGACACTGACACACACAATCATTCTACCTGTCATTGCTATCATGCTGTCAGACCACTCGCGTGAATCGCGATAAGCGATAAGACAAGACGTGGGTGCTATGTTTCTGTGGACTTATTTTTATTGAAATACCGGTTAATTCCTAACGAAATGAATGTCTAATCATGACATTTACTGTAAAGTTCACATCTAGGCAGTGTTGTGCAAATTCCGTGGGTGATTAAGATTGTTTTGTGTAGTGGTAAAGTGACTTTGTTTAAGTGAAGCGGGAATCGTGTTTCTGTCTGTGATAATCAAGTTTCCGTGATTTTTCCAAAATGGATAACTCTACGGACCAGGATTGGAAAAAGGGCATGGGTTTCCCGATAAACTACAGCTCTGCCAGCTCCGACGATGATTTGTAAGTGTAAATTAGATTATTGAGACTGAGCGCCGAACTGGCACCGACTTAATGCTCGAAATATTGGACATCTAATTGACAGGATATTTTGCTGAACCTCCCATCCTGATAAGTATTAATACATACACAAAATGAACCAGATTCCCTGCTTTATCACCTATCATTATGAAATCCTAAGTTTCTACTTGATTAGGCCCTGCATGAATATTAAATTAGCTCTATAACTGTTATAATTGAGTGAATTTTAGTTCACAAGTAAGTACTTGTTATATCACTCTATGTATCAATCAATCTGCCTAGCCTTTTCCCAACTATGTTGGGGTCGGCTTCCAGTCTAACCGGATGCAGCTGAATACCAGTATTTCACATGGAGTGACTACCTATCTGACCTCCACAACCCAGTTACTGGCTAACATGATACCCCTTGGTAAGACTAGTTGTCAGACTTTCAGACCAACGGCTTAACATGCTTTCTGAGGCACTGAGAAATCTTGGTATGAAAAGATGGTCACCCATCCACAGACCAACCCCTGCAAGCGTAGCTTAACCTGATAGATCTACCCGTGCGGCTGTTATTACTTAGCCAGGATCACACTATGTATATTGCAGGCTATAGTAATACATCCATATTACCTACTAATATCATATTACCACAATGATTCACATCTAACGAAGGGCAAGTCGAGGATTGCTTTTGTAACAGTAAACAAAACAATATCTTAGTTTTCCTATTGTTTCTTTACCCAGTAGTCTTACCTCAATGCTAGTATTCATTGTGTTTCAAATACAGGTGCTTACATCCTATAAAGTAAATAAGTAATGAAATACAAACATAATATTGGCATTTTACTTTTTTAGTTTGGTACACCACAGGCATTACCAATAACGCACACAGATAAGTTATGTGTCTTAGTGTAAATTTCCCCAAACAAATTTCGTGAGACTGAACCTGATCAGCACAACTAAACCGGATTTAAGAGCTCTCACTCTATTCACTGACAGCCCTTAAATTGGATTTACATGCTGATTGTGTTGTTTCATTGGTGGAATTCACCGTTGATCTTCAAGACAAGTCTTGCAGTACCTAATATTTAATCGCCAGTCGCCAACGCATGCAGACAACATTCCATGTGATTTTTTTTTTTCACTTAAAATCAAAAGCAAGTCATAAAGGCGGCTAGGGCTGCCTGCTCTCGCACGATGAGGTGTAGCGGCGGCAGTCCCAGCATTGCATGTAGAGCAGCAGTGGGTGTAGTTCTCATACAGCCAGTGATTGCTACACAAGCAAACCGCTGCAGTTTTTCAAGATCTCTTCGGGCTGTGGTTCTGTCCTGGGCCATCAGACTAGTGAGCCATGTGCCATACTTTCAGGAAGATTTTAGTATATAATACATTAGGTAATTATTCTTATGTATGAAGTTATATGCATAATTGTACTGTATCTCCGGCATTTTTGAGCTGATTTTGATGATTCTTCTTTTCGTTCGTCTTGGGCTTATGCAATATTGTATATTCAACTATAAATGGCAAAATAAATTTACTTTAAAAAAGTAAAAACCAACTTCAAAACCTAAAACAAATAAAGTACCGTTCATAAAAAAAACATAACAGCTTCTGAAGTCGGTGTCTTTAATTCTTCAATGCACCTTAGCTTGGCACTGACTTCAGAACCTGTTAATTTTTTTATGAAAGGTATTTTATTTGTTTCAGGATTCGTTTTAGAAGTTGGTTTTAACTTTTTTAAAGTAAATTGTTATGTTATAGCATTACAAAAAGGTTTTGATTCCAATTTTTTACTTGTCTGTGGCAGCACCCGCTTTAGCGCATGCGCGTGGATTTGCTGACTTTTGGCACAATTCATATTTTTTTTTTTTTTATTTATTTACCATTTAAAAATTAGTACATTTGTTTCAGCAGAATAGCATTTTTGCAGATTAGCATATGTTTTGTTGTATAGAATTTCGTGGATTTTTTTTATTTAGGATCAATCCCTATGTATGAGAGTAGATAAAGCAGTATATGAAACTGCACATAACTAGGTACTATGCCCCCTCATTACACAACAGTTTTAAAAGAAAACCGGTCAAGAGTGAGTCGGACTCGCGCACCGAGGTTTCCGTACCATCATATATTATTAAAAAAAAAAACTGTGCTATTTAGACATATCATTTTATTTTTCCCTTAATATTTACATAAACTTCTATCACACAGAATAATTTCAGATTTTTTTCTATGCAAACTCCGGAGGTGGGTTGGGAACGGTATCTTTTTTACATTTTTCATCAAAAGTCGAAAACTATGTGGCCTAAAAAAAAATAAAAAAATGTTTGAGAACGTGCAAACGGCGCTCTTTCACATGCCCTAGTAGCCCCACTTTGAATTTTTAAGACCCTCTTTAAGTATCAAAAACACTATATATATTTTTAATTCTTTCTTATTTGCAAAATACTTGGGCAAACGTCATCTAAAACTATTCCCAATTTCAAGTTAATAGCATTAGTCGTTCTTGAGATATCCAGCTGTGACAGACAGACTCGAGTCGCACCATAAGGGTTCCTTTTTACCATTTACCAAAATGGTAAAAAGTGGTTTTTAGGGTTCCGTCAACGGACGAACCCTAAAAATCATCTCAGAACATGACCATCACATGTCTTCCATTAAGGGGGAAGCTCCAAGAAGCCCGCAAAATTTAAATTTTCTTACGTTTTTTTGCAATTTGCATGTCAGTATTAGGTTGTATGTTGATTATAGTATGATTCTCGACCGTAACATATATATGTTCACAAAATTATAATCATTTGAATCTGTAATACCACTCCTTAAGTTAGTATAATCCTAAATGTCAAGATTTCATGAAATATTCATGCATTAGGATTTTATGAACTTAGACAGTTGTATTGGTGATTTGAATTAATATAATTCTATGAATATAGATTTGTTAAGGTCGCGAAACATATTCAGATCAACATACAATCTGATACTGACCTGCAAATTGCGAAAAACCTAAGAAAATTTTAATTTCGCGAGCTACCTGGAGCTTTCGATTTAAATACAAAATTATACCATTATATAAAACTTGAACCATGATCAATGTCCAATCATATTATACGGTATATTGCACTACACATACAAAAGCAAACACTTGTAATTTATTACCTGATTGCTTTTATAAAACCACTTAACATTGTACAGCTATTTCATGGACATCAATGCCTGTTAAAGCATAGATTATTACGTTATCAGTTTGCGCCCCTCGTTGTTATCGCGTTACATTTGAACCTAGCATGTGATTCACTGTAATGTGATATTAAATGGCAAAACAAACAAATGCATCTAGACGTGTTTGTGACTGGAATTGTATTTATTTGAATGAAGAATTGCTTTAATTGGATTATTTAATAATGTTGTGAGTTCTGTTTTTTTTTTTTTTTTTTCAATAGCACTCGTGTAAGTACATTTTTGCACAGTATTACTAAAGTTAAATGTTAATCTACTCTTAAATTCCTACAGATATTTTGACCTCTTACCATATACAGGGTTATTTGTAAAACACCAGCAACATCTTAAGGGGTCATTGTACTCATCATTATGAACAACTTTTACTATGGGACCAAACCAGAAATCGCGAAAAAAAAATCATCTGTTCAGTACATTTTGACGAATTATGCGAACATAAATGTACTGAACAGCTGATTTTTTTTTCGCGATTTCAAGTTGTTCATAATGAAGAGTACAATGACCCCTTAAGAGGTTGCTGGTGTTTTACAAATAACCCTGTATACTGTAGGTATATTTGAAGCACCAGAACCATAGATTTTTATTGTTAGATTTAAGAAAGAAGACAAGAACCAATTTTAAAGAAAGTTATTTTTTTTTTTAAAGAAAAAATGTCTTTTTAAACTTAATGATTTTTTAATCTAAAAAATTGTTTTAATCACCTCCAGATGATTTCATAGGAATTCTGGGTCATTTTCGAATCGATTTGGAAGGTTGAATATCCCAATACCGTGTAGGTAACCCGTAGGTGCCGAGTGTGATACAGGCCCTCGTGTGTATTATTGTTGATATTTTACCTTTATAAACATATTATATTAGCTTTCGAGTTTTCTTACACACTAAGATAATAATACAGAATACATTCAATCTAAGATAGCAAGTTTGTCTTTTATTTTTGAAAATCATAAAAAACATGTCTGCTGATTTTTCTGGGGTACAAAATATGTAATACAATCAAATCAATCTGCCTAGCCTTTCTTTTCCCAACTATGTTGGGGTCGGCTTCCAGTCTAACCGGATGCAGCTGACTTCCACAACCTAGTTATATGGGTAATACGATACCCCTTGGTAAGACTGGTTGTCAGACTTTCGGGCTTCTGACGACCCGTAACGACTGCCAAAGATCCACGAATGACAGCCGGGACCAACGGCTTAACGTGCTTTCCGAGGCACGGAGGAGTCTCGGTATGAAAAGATGGTCACCCATCTATGGACTAACCCCGGCAAGCGTAGCTTAACCTGATGGATCGACTCGTGCGGCTGTTATTACTTAACCACGAGCTCCTTACTTACTTAAAAAAGAATAATGTGTTTTTCATGCTTTTCAATTTTTTGACGTGGTGCTATCATAATAAAATACCTGTAGGAGTACTCTGTGAAACTGAAACTACACATGACATACTAAGTTAAGTTTTTTTTTAGGATTCTTTACCATAATTTCATCAATAAGTAATGCATGTAGCTTTAATGGTGACAAATCAGCAATTTTATTGGCCATCATTCACTGTGTTATGAATGGGCTGACTTTTTAATAAATTGCCTATCCGAATAAATCCGATTATCTTCATCCACGCTATTTCCCAGTTCCCTATTTGCCTGGTCTAATGAGCAAAACACTGGTTAAATGCTTTGAAAAGTAATCAAAACTGTTGACTTTGTACCTAGTTTGCAATAATTCTGAGCCTTGTAGGTATGACCTTTTGACCGCTACACTCCCACTTGGCGGCTAAACAAAAACCTAAGCGTGTCGCAAGTACCATGTAATACATTAAAAAGTACCTAGGTATTGTTGTTTGAAGGTGGGTACTTCATCGGGATGTAATGAACCCAAGGAGCACTACGTATCTCTATCTCTATCTAAACCGCGAACCCTTATTTATCCCTTATTCTACACTGCCCAAAAACCTCGGAATTTCAAGGTTGGAAGGTAGTTTGTCTGTAGTTCACTGCCCCGAAACTTACGATTAAGTTTTCAATATCTTATCAAACTCTGCGCGGTGTATAAATAAACACCGGGGACCAGACAGATTCAAATTAAATTAAATTGGCTAAAGTACCCAACATTGACTTTGATTTCCAGTAATGAACGTTGCGAAGTCGGGGAAGACCCACAGTGTTGCCGCAATGAAGACTTCCGGCGAAGCGAGGGCCATTTTAATATGCAGTGACGAACAACCTTTGTGTTGCACTTGAGAATGCTCAGTGGTGACAACTGCCTCACATTCAGATTTTCCTTATGGCGTAATTTATAACTTCAAAATAAATATTGATGTGCCTATTCGTGTGCTTGAATTCAAGGTTGAATTGAAACCAGCCAGACGGATAGATGTTACTCTAATAAATACAATGCCGACTACTGTTTTGGGAACCTTGACACTAGCGCTGATTCCCTTGTTGACAAACTAAACTAATTTTAAGTTCAGTGCATCTTGTTTTTTTCTATTTGATTAAGAAAAGGACAGAAGATAAATATTAGTTTAGACCTGTCAGCCTCTGGGGTAATTTGACGTATTTTTAGTAGCCAATTTTTTAATCACGTCTAAACTTGTCTATGGAGTGTCTTAATTTGACAGGACTAATATTTATCGTCTGTCCTTTTCTTAATGAAATAAAAAGAAAAAGATGCACTGAACTTAAATTTAGTTTAGTTTGTGAACAAGAGAATCGGCGCCAGTGTGATTTTTTTGATGGAACGCTGGCTTATCTAGAGAAAGTAATAGGAAAGTCCATTGATGTTTTCCCCACTTGTTGGTGATGTTATGTTGGTACAGATTTATTTTCGTCCGTTCATAATATAATTCTAATGAAGGACAATGTGTGTGGTCTTTAATAGAGGGGGTCTGTGAAGAGGTCTGTTTTTGGTAGGTTTCCTGTTCATTGTCGCTGATAAGTTTTGAGTTCCAAGTGAGGAGTAGTAAGGACAATAGTAGCAAAGTCTAGTAGTATTACGATTTACGATTGGTGTCGGCCATAAATATAAGAAAGAAGTGCAGTCGCTGTGATATTTGAAAACAAAAATAACGTAGTATAAGCAAGAAATATTTGACGATTTGTTGTTTTTCATCATTTTAAAGACAAATATAGTAAAATACTTGTACAAAATGACTTAGATGTGGTAAGTGATTCCATGATTTGCAAAGTTTTTGTTTTGGCTGCTGTTTTTACAAGAAACCACTGAACCACACGGCATTCTTATAAATTGTTACGATCAAAGTCGAAAGCGCGCTAGTTCGCGGTGACGGCCATTTCACTATGAAACGACGCGCGGACATAGATACGCCCCCTTGCCACTTCTCATGTTTTTTATATTTCTATGGTGTCGGCTTATCTTTCCATATTTTTGAAGCGGCTTCCATTTTGAAAACTTTTACTTTCTGGCTCTGAACAGCCAAATTTATTTTACCCCTTTTACATATTGGACAGACGCTAGCACATCAAGCTACTACAATCTGTCAGATTTCTTTAATAGATTTTCGACTTTATTGCTAAGGCATAAGGTTCAAGGTTGATTGGGAAAATCTGACAGTTTCGGGTAGGTTGACCTGCTGGCGTCTGTACATTTCTAGGGGTAGGCTAGGCCGTAGTTACACAGTCGGCTGTAAATACTTTACAAAACTAATCTGTTAAGTGAATGACTGATGTATGAACAGCTCATAGCTTCAAAGTAAACTATTGATTGATTAGGTAGGTACGTATCGTAAAAACATTGATCTCGGTGCGAATTTGAGAATACTTTAAAAGTAATCGATTTAGTTGGAGTAGCTTTCTTCGAACACCACAAATTAATATTGTCGATTTTGATGTTTTTCTAAATGTAGGGAAGTCTTGCTGCTCTAATTTTGTAAATGCTCTACCTCTGTAGTCTAGTCATAAGTTTTGTCACATATGGAAAGTTATATCAAGTGTGTCTATGTAAAGAGATACATAGTATCTTACATTGCTTCGATTAGAAGCAGTTATGGTCTAATGCCTAATAGATGAAATAATAATAATAGTTAGTATTGTATAATAGTTAGTATTATTCAACATTATTCAGTTTTGAAAACTACGTTATCACAATATTTTTATACGTAATACATTGAGTACTACCGTATCTTATAGGCTCAGTAAGTACCAGTACTTTCCCTAATAGATGAAGTTCCTTAGCATTCGGGAGTTGAAGACTCTCGCGCTTTAATTCGCGCAATTTAATTTAATAATATCCTGGAACAATTCACACACGGTCATCTGATCTCAAACTAAGCAGAGCTTGTACTATGGAAACCACATAACTGATATACTACATACTTGCACTACTATTTTTTTTGTAAATAGATACTTATATAGATAATTACACCCAGACTCAGGACAAACAGACATGTTCATGCACACAAATGTTTGTCCTGGATGGGAATCGAACCCACGACCTGCGGCGTGATATGCGGTATCTTAACACGTTAACTGCCATAGTAAAATTTTGATGACGTTTTTTTTATTTTTGTTTTTTGGTTGTATATTCAAGTAAATCACATTATATGACTATTTTAATTTGTTTCCGGTGATTATAATGTAAAATAAAGCAAAAAAATAAAATGTCTGGCATATGTGCCTGACGAGGCCCAAACGAAACAAAACATAGCTATTGGGCCATGTCAGGTATTTTGTAAATTATATATTATATTAATTAATTATAAATTATATATTATTTGTATCTAAATTATATACTGTGGCGTCAGTCACCCGGGACTGACATGGCCTTAACAGGTGCTATGTCTGTCAAGCACCGGTGCCTGACAAGGCAGTTAACGTGTTAACCAACCACACCAGCTGGCCTGTCAAATTTATCAGCGCCAGGGATAAAGCTGCTAATGAGCCTGCTATTCAGCTTGTATCCAAAAACTGCCAGTAAGATAACTCTCAACGGCTCAACAAGTTTATCTGGTGATCTGTGAGACTTCCGCAGAATTCGTGCAGTTTAGTCAAGTCATGGCGGGCCATGTTTTACGCAGATCGAATTCTAACAATAAGAATTTGCGTCTGTATTTTATTTTGATGCGAAGGTCGTTTAATGAGTACTTACAAAAAAAAAAAAACTAGTGTTGGCAGATGCTATTTGAATTTGAAATAGCTGGGGATATAGCCGCAGTTATGTTGTTCGATAGACGTACAGCCTTCTTAAAATTACATGGGTTTTTAACCGTCTTCAAAAAAGGAGGTTCTCTATCGACCCGTATGTTTGTATGTCCGCCATTTTCTCAAAAACTCATGAACCAATTTTGATGATTCTTTCACTACGTAATCTACATATTTTGAGGAAGGTTTTAGTATATAATAAATTAGGTAATTATTCTCATGTACGAAGTTATATGCATAAATGTACTGTATATCCGGCATTTCTAAGCAGATTTTGATGATTCTTCTTTTCGTTCGTCTTGGGCTTATGTAATTGTATATTCAACTAAAAATAAATTTACTGTAAAAAAGTAAAAACCGACTTCAATTACCTAAAACGAATAAAATAACTTTCTTAGAAAACTGAACAGCTTCTGAAGTCGGTGTTCAATTCTTCAATGCACCGTCAATTTATTTTCCCATTTTTTCACTAATTAATTTAATTAAGTAGGTATCTAAGTAAAGTTTAAAAAAAGGCCTATATTCAGCACTGGGTGGAACAAAGCTGCCAATGTTGGTGATGATGGTGAATTAAAGTTAGTAAATAGGAGCTATGGTGATCACTATTCAGCAGTACAGCATGCCTTGGCATCCACTTTTCATATGACTGATGATAATGGGCATGGCCATGAATGGCCGTGATGCTATTACGATAAGGATAAAAGTAGTCTTGACGTCACGGTTCAAATTATACAATACCTACTTAAATAATGATAATATCACCTTCATCATTTCCGTCATCAAGCTTGGAACCACTAGATATGCCAATGGCCTTGAGTTCTGTGTGGAGCTCACACAACGCGACGTTTCCAGCTATCCCTAATTAGACGCATTATTAATTTATTATACATAAACAAAAGGTATTATATTAAAATAAGTATAGGTACTTACTAAAAGATAAATAATTAAATTATCTTTAAAATGGTGAAGGTTTCATAAAAATATGCGTTTGTGTGACGTCTCAGTTTTTTATCCGCGTTAGACATAGTAATCTAAAATATTCATTAATTTATTAAGAAAATGCTCTAATTTAACATATATATTTTTCCAAATCATTAACACTACCCGTTTAGTCGTGATCTACAGTTTAAAATCATTAAAACTCGGCTATCGTCGCCTTAAGTAGCGCAGGACAATCAATCTGCCTAGCCTTTTCTCAACTATGTTGGGGTCGGCTTCCAGTCTAACAGGATGCAGCTGAATACCAGTATTTTACACAACCCAGTTATTGGGTAATACGATACCCCTTGGTAAAACTGATTGTCAGAATTTCGGGCTTCTGAAGACCCGTAACGACTGTCAAAGATGCACGAATGACAGCCGGGACCAACGGCTTAACGTGCTTTCCGAGGCACGGAGGAGTCTCGGTATGTAAACATGGTCACCCATCTACGGACCATCCCCGGCAAGCGTAGCTTAACCTGATGGATCGACCCGTGCGGCTGTTATTACTTAGCCACAAGCTCCTCTAAGTAGCCCAGGACATGAAGTTTATAAACTTAGACCTTTGGAAAACCGGACTGAGAGCCGGTTTTTTGAACCGTAGTTAACTCGACCAATGGTTAAACTGAATTTTCGCTAAATGTGAATCTATTCATGTTAGCACATTCATATTAAAAAATAGGTAACTAATGGCATAACTCATTCATGTTCGGCCTTTCACATTTAGCCAAAATTCAACCATTAGTTACTATGTTTAACCATTGGTTGAGTTAACTACGGATCAAAAAACCGTCCCTAACAGTCGAAGGTGGTTGAGATAGTCAGCAATATTTTCGACCTCCAGGACACCTACCCATAAAAATGTGACTTAGGGAATCCTGGGAAACTCTGATCTACGTTGCTTCTCACAGAGCGACCGTAGTAGGTACATAAAAGCTTGTGTCTAGCTCAGATAATATGCGAGTAATCCTTGTTTTTCAAGCGTCTCTTTTACTATTAGTATACGATATTAGGTATATTGTCCTCGTGCCATCGCGGCATCGTTATCTAGTTTAAACACAACAGTGCATCCGCTATCATCCTCGTAATACGCGTCGGCATTCGAGCTGCGCACGCGTCGCTATCGCTAGGCGAAATAGAAAGTTTCCCACACGTTTCGTTTTCTCGGAATAACCCGGGCAGATTACACGGTGGGCAGATAAATAAGGACAATTTGTAAATAATTAGAACATGTGTGAACATGTACGTACATCCTTGTTAATATTATCATGAATGATTGAAGCTACTACTGTAGCAACTCAACAAGCTATGCTCTACCTATTCGACACATGCATAATGACTGCGTATTTCTCCTCATATTTACCTATTAAGAGGATTGTGAAGCTCTAAATTTTCATACAAAAAGAGATAACGTTTTTCTCCCCGTAGACATAGTCTTATTTTCATAATTTTTGGCAATGTTGTAGGTATAATAAAAAACTAGGTCCGTACGTTTTTATTATAAAGAAATATTGCATACGATATAAGTTATTAGCATCTAAATATCTATATTTTTGACATAAAAACATCCTCGAGCATTTTTATTTTTTTAAGTTAAATTAAATTGAATTACTAAAAACGAAAAATGTACAGACCTAGATTGAAGTGCACTGAATGTAATGAGACCAAAATTGTCTCATTTCGTAAAGGTTTAGGGGAGTGAAAACGTTATCGCCCGAAACAATATTTATGTAGATAATTGTATGAAATGTAGGTAATTGCCTCCAAAAATCGCGCCGCGTATCGGCACTTCACAATCCTCTTAACGGTGTAATTTGAAAACATTGTAAAAATCAAAAATCAATTATTTTTAAGAGAGTAAACGTGGAGTTTCTTCCTGGCTCTTGACCATTGAAAACACAGAACAGATGAATTATCTGTTCTGTGATTGAAAACAACCAATGGGAACCGTGCACCTCGCTTCTTATAGTTGGGGGGGGGGGGGGGGGGGGGGGGAAACCACGATATGATATATGGTGGTATACTCGAGCGTCGTGGGGACCTATTGGGTTTTTGAAAACCTGTAGCCGCTCCCCCATCGGTCATAATATATCATAGCCTTTTTTCTTTCTCCCATCTAATCTTCAAAATGCAATAGATCCCCACGACACTCGAGTAAATCACCATTTAGCATCGTGGGCATACTACGACGTTTCATAAGTGCCCATGTAGTTATATGAAATAAAATAAAACATATAAGAAAAAGGCTCCTTAAAATACCCTCTAAGATAATTTGAGCTGTTATTAGCCTCAGAGCCATTTACCCTATACTCTTTCACAATGCGAAAAATCCTAAAACAGTTTTCCTCATAGCCATAATTAATCACATAATTTAATCTAACGAGCTTCGAAATAAATTATACACGACATTCTAATTACGTAGTGATAAACTAATAAAACGCACATAAACAGTGTTATCGTATCGTCAGGTATCGCTTCATGCGATAGGAGCATGATAGTTGCTGAGCAAGGTCGAGTATGAGGCGCTGACCTTACTGATGAGACCGGGGTTCAGATTGAAGGGCTCACGTGGCTCCATAGAATTAATTGTGGAGGTATAATACCTTGAAACGCTTATCGTGAACTTTTTACTTTACACATGGCAATATTGGCAATTCTACAAAACTTAAAAAAAAGTTACAGCTGCGGTCTGCCGCTTACTGCCAGCCGGAAAATACCATCACCGATAGAGACAGGTTCTCGACCTCGGCAAATAAAAGGTTCTCTGATCTTTTGTGAGTCATGGATACTCTAATAATCTATATAAATAAAAACCGGTCAAGAGCGAGTCGGACTCTGCGCGAGTCCGACTCGCTCTTGACCGGTTTTTATTTATTCCGAGGATTCCGTACCGTAAAAAAGCCTGCTATTTAGAGACATCGTTTTATTTTCCCTGTAATCTTTACATAAACTTCTATCACATAGAATAATTTCAGATTTTTCTCTATGCAAACTTCGGAGATGTAGAACATAATATTGGCGGCGATTCCCTTATTCACAAACTAAACTAAATTTAAGTTCAGTGCATCTTTTTCTTTCTATTTCATTAAGAAAAGGACAGACGCTAAATATTAGTTTAGTGCTGTCAAATTCAGGTATCTACACCTTAAACAAGTTTAGCCGTGATTAAAAAAATGGCTACTAAAAATACGTCAATTTACGTCAGGCACTGACTAATTTGACAGGACTAAACTACTATTTATCTTCTGTTGTTTTGTTTAGTTTTTTTTTTAATAAAAAACTGTATCTATGATCTGTCATTAACTACCTGCCCATGACATCAACTTGGTGCTTCCTCAGAGCAGTAACAGCGCATACATCAAATTGGTCGCAGCATGAAGTTCTAAAGCATGCTTCTCTTTTATTGCAGCGAAGCCAAAGATGTGGTGTTCAGGAATCCGCGGCAATCCAGGTTCCTACTGGCTGACTCCGGCGACGGATCCGAGGCTGACCTCCTCGGGAGCACGCCTCCTCGCTCCAGACTCCGGGATAAGGAAAGAGGCAGGAGGTAGGTCAATGGGATCATTATCTTGGTGTATTTATGATGCCATACTTAGCCTAGTTAGTGATGTTATGTTGGTATCAGGTATGGCGTATTCTACATGCATATGAGCTATGGTGTGACATAATCGAAAGTCGGTTGTCTTTCTTTCATTTACCCTCAATGTATCGGCGCCGTTTCCACCAAAGCGGAGACTAGAGCTGTCTCGTACCTAAATAATATATGGTTTATTGTATTGTGATGAAGCTTGATTTCTTTTCTTCTCCTCTTTGGAGGAAACTGGCCTTTAGTTGAATGACCTCTTGATTCTACCGGAATTTCTACAAACTTGTTTGAATTAGTCTTGTTGATAAACACCTACCTAAAGTCTCTAACTTGTTGATAAGTACCTACCTAAAGTACCTGCGAGGCAAAAGACATTTTTTTTTAAAGTTTACTTAAAATGTTTACAGTTATTAAAACTCAATGTCATACTTTTGCCAGGTAGGTTATTATTGATTTGAGACGTTTGAGATAATGCAGAAGAGATTACTTGGTATGCCTGTGCTATTGGCACTGCGCTAGGGGAAGACGGAGGTGCCACAGGGGCAGCTGGTTCCCGAGGTGCCACTGGCAACGCCGCGCTTGTCAAGATGTATCTTGATACAAAATAATCGATTCTGCTATTTGGTTATTTATTTGTATTTGATTTTCAACTGAATTCTTGATGTAACCTTCTGGAACAGCAGATGATTTCCAACCACCGAGACATTTTATTATGGTTAAATCGGCTCCAGTGTCTGCAAGAATAGTCGCTGATGTACTGCGAAAGCAGTGTGTAATCAAGCAATTTCTTTTGGCACTGTCCTTATTTTTGTTGTTTTCCCAGTTACTTGTTTTATACATTTGTTGTACTGCAATAAAATGCGATTGGTGCTCCGGTCATTAGGGCGAAGATTCATATATTTCTTTGCAATCTCATAAAATAAGTCGGATGTCACCAACAATAGCCGAATTTTGGTTTTTGTGTTAGGAAACTTGAAAATTATTAAATTCTTGTTGGATGTCGATATTGTCTGTTGTTATATTTAAATACAAGTTCTTGCAAACGACAGTCACCATTTACTCCCTAAATCAAAATAATCTGTAAAAAAATACTTTTAAAAAGTAAAAACGTCGCTCAACAACAACCAATCTGTTAGTATTTACCAACTATTTATTTGAAAACCTGGATCAAAATGTTCAAGTGGACGCTGTGTACACGGACTTTCAGAAGGCGTTTGATAAGGTGGATCATACACTACTTTTAGAAAAAATAGCTTTCAACGGAATACGTGGTAATTTGCTCAGATGGTTTGTTTCTTATATCTATAATAGGACCCAAAAAAATGTTATTAACGGTTACGAGTCTGATCCTATAGTTGTAACATCTGGCGTACCACAGGGATCCATTTTGGGACCTCTCCTCTTCATTGTATTTATTAATGACATTAAACAATGTTTTATTAATTCAAAATTTTTAATGTACGCTGACGACATAAAAATCTACAGATCATGTAAGAATATACACGACTGTCTGCTTCTTCAAATGGACCTTGACAGATTATTTACATACTGTAATAATAATAGACTCTTTCTCAGTCTACCCAAATGCCATGCTATCTCATTTACCAAAAAGGGGAATAAAACTGATTTTAATTATTCAATTAATAACTCGCACTTGGATAAAGTTAAATTTGTTCGTGATTTGGGTGTTACTCTGGATGCCAGTTTGCACCTCGACATACACGTTGACAATATAGTAAACAAGGCGTTTCAAATGTATGGTTTCGTCATGAGATCATCGCGAGACTTTTTGCGGCCCTCTACGTTTTTAACACTTTATAAGACCTTGGTGCGATCCCAGTTAGAATACGCCGTTCCGATCTGGAACCCATTCTACAACAAATACGGCGCTAGAATAGAAATGGTGCAGAAGAAGTTCTTACGGTCTATGAACTATAAGTGCTTCCAATCAAAGGTACCTTACATACAGTTATTGAAGCGGTATGACGTTCAGGATCTGGGAATCAGGCGGCTGTTTCTTGATGTCATGACGCTACACGGCATATGCAATAACCAACTGGATTGTATGGACTTAATAAACAAAGTGTGTCTCAGGGTACCTAGAAGTGTTACTCGAAGGGGGGTGTGCGTCCCACGACTGTTTCATACAGACATATGCAGGACCAACGCTGGGGAGTGAGCACCTCTTCGTCGCCTTGTTGATACTTATAATACGTATTTTATGGAACTGGATATATTCTCTCAATCTAAGCAATTATTTAAGAAAATGGCTGTTGATGTTTTAACTGGCGAAAAGATTTAAGTTATGTTAAGCTAATCTTAGCAACACAGCGTTATTGTTATAGCGACTATTGTTTTGTTGTTTTCCTTTTTTGTTTTTTTTTGCATTTATCAGCACTGCTGTTTGCACTGACTTCATAAACCTAAAACGAATTAAATAACTTTTATAAGAAGTCGGTTAAAAAACTTAACAGCTTCTGAAGTCGGTCCCAAGGTACCTAAGGTGCGTTGACATTGAAGAATGAAAGACACCGACTTCAGAAGCTGTTAAATTTTTTATGAAAGTTATTTTATTCGTTTTAGGTTGTTGAAGTCGGTTTTTACTTTTTCAAAGTAAATTTATTTTTCCATTTTCCGTTCCGTTTTTTCTTCAAAAGCAAAAAAAAACGGAACCCTTATAGAATAAATCGTGTTTCGTGTCTGTCTGTCTGTCCGTCTGTCACAGCCGATTTCCTCCTAATGTAATGGACCGAAGTTGAAAGGTACACTTATGTATTTCTGTGATCCAAACACGGACGTGTAACGTAAATAAATGAACTTTGAATATGGGGGTCAATTTTGGGGGTAAATAAGAAAATTTAAAAAAAAAGTTTTATCAAATGAAAGGGCTTACTGTGCGGGTCTCAAATATATATTTTTTATAATTTTAAAATAAAACATTTTGAAGTTATTTTAGAAAATAGACGAAAATTTACCATTCCCCCTTATCTCCGAAAAAGTGAGCCTAAAATTTTGAAAAAAAAAAAAATACAGAAAATAGTTCAATACCTATAGATTACAGGAAAACCTACAAGAAGTCTATGGTCTTAAAACAACATGGTAAATCTCTCAATATTGTGCGTACTAACTTACATTTTTGCAGTTGGAATGTATGGGAGAACATGTTTTTCAACTGTTGGGGGTTGGGGAAAAAGTATTTTCGCATTATAGTATGTATGAACTTGTAATAAAATCTCTTTGGCTATACTATTTGTATCTGGCTGGTTTTGGTATCATTGAAAGTTTAAATTTTAAAGAACATAATTCCAAATTCAAATTAGGAAAATGTGTGATTTTCATTTGTTTTTCGTACCGTCAAGATGAGTGAATCTAATGAAGAAATTCGATACATTTTAAAATTTTACTACAAAAAAGGTAAAATGCAACGCATGCCGCGAAAAAAATTTGCAATGTTTATGGACCTAGTGTAGTGTCTGTGAGAGTAGCACAAATTTGGTTTAAGCGTTTTCAATCCGGAAATTTTGATGTCAAAGATGCACGTCGCTCTGGTCGCCCTATTACGGATAAAATGGATGCCATTTTTGAAAAAGTGGAGCAAGATCGGCATATCAGTAGTTACGACGTAGCTGAAGAACTGGAAATTGACCACAAAACAGTTTTGGCGCATTTGAAAAAAACTGCGTACACAAAAAAGCTCGACATTTGGGTACCTCACGAGCTCACTGAAAGAAACCTAATGAACCGTGTACTCATTTGTGATTCTTTATTACGACGTAATGACACCGAACCATTTTTGAAGAAGCTGATAACTGGTGATGAAAAGTGGATCACGTATGACAAGAACGTGCGAAAAAGGTCGTGGTCAAAGGCTGGTCAGGCTTCACAGACTGTGGCGAAACCCGAGTTAACTCGCAACAAGGTGATGCTGTGTGTGTGGTGGGATTGGAAGGGCATTATCCATTATGAGCTGTTACCACCAGGCAGGACCATCGATTCTGAACTCTACTGCGAACAACTGATGAGATTAAAGCAAGAAGTTGAGAGAAAGCGGCCGGAATTAATCAACAGAAGGGGTGTGGTTTTTCATCATGATAACGCTAGACCTCACACATCTTTAGCCACTCAGCAAAAATTAAGAGAGTTTGGCTGGGAGGTGTTAATGCATCCGCCGTATAGTCCTGACCTTGCACCTTCAGATTTCCACCTGTTTCGGTCTCTTCAGAATTCTTTAGGCAGTGTCAGGTTAACATCACGAGAGGACTGCCAAAACCACTTGTCGCGGTATTTTGACCAGAAGTCCCAAAATTTCTATAGCAATGGGATCATGTCCCTACCTACTGATGGCAAAAAGTTATCGAACAAAATGGTACCTACATACTTTAGTTAAATGTAAATAAACTATATTAAAAAATGTTTTGAATTTTCTTAAAAAATGCGAAGAAACTTTTTCCCCAACCTATTACAATGTTGTTTGTTCTTGGGATTCATCCCAACTACGGAACCCTTCATTGTGCGTAATCCGACAGGCACTTGACCGGTTTTTGTTTGAATATACAATTAATTACATACGCCCAAGATGAACGAAAAGAAGTATGATCAAAATCCGGTTAGAAATGCCGGAGATACAGTGCATTTATGTATTTAACTTCGTACATAAGTTTAATTACTTAATGTGTTATATACTAAAACCTTCCTGAAAGTATGTAGATCACGCTAGAGAAAGAATCATCAAAATTGGTTAATTAGTTTTTGAGAACACCGCGGACCTACAAACTTACATACATACATACATGCGGGTCGAATAGAGAACCTCCATTTTTAAAGTCGGTTAAAAAAAGTTCAAACTTGAAAACCTTGTAGGTTGCTAAAAAAATAAGTAGGTTTTCAATTGTCATCATAGGCAAAACGTGGATGAGGCTGGCACAGGAGCGTGGGGATTGGCACAAGAATAGAGAGGCCTGTGCCCAGCATTGGGGGATGTCGGGCCGTGGATGAGGATGATGATTCAATTATATAAACAGTACTTACATAATATGTTTTTTTGTTCCCTTACTCTTAACAACAAATATTTATTTATTTATTTATTTATTTATTTATACTATATAATATATACATATTTGTCATGTGGAGCATTTTGCAAAAAGGAATAGATATAATGCTTAGTAGTAGAACTTATGATTTCTTACAACGGAATCCCTCGATTTTTCTCTTTCAGAAATGCTGGATTTTTTTTGTACCTATTCCATAATACGTATTGACGTGGTTTCTTGTCAATATGGCTTTTTAAAAAGTTTTTGATATATAATACAAAGACCACAAGGTACTTCGCTTATATTTTTGCGCTTTTTCACTAAAATAAGACAATAAAACTTTTTCATAAAAAGAAGGCGCAATTTTCGTTTTTTACAATGTAAAAATCTTCATACGTCTTCTTATATTTATTTCTGAATTTCTCGGGCAATAGGTTCTCAATAACAGCTTGGGCAGTGTCTTTTTATTCTGGCGGCGTCATCAAATCTTCACGATCACTACTTTTATCGCTATATATACATTATACATTATATATATTATACTTATATCGTAAACACAAATTGAAAATTCGCGCTTGATTTTCACTTGTTCGTTATTTTTTTTTTATATCAATGTTCAGCAAAAGTATGTGGCCAGTATCATTTTTCGTTTGGTGATAATAACTTTTTAAGGAGGAGGTTATCAAGTCAACTCGTATTTTTTTTAATGTATTCTACCACGCATAACTTTAAAATTTATTAACTTTGTTTGGGTAGTTTTTGAGGAAGCTTCAATAATAATAAGTATTTTTCCCACTTTTATTTTATGTGGATGATGTTCTATTTTCTTTTGCAAGTAGTGATATTCGAATTTGTGTGGCGTAGTACCACAACAAAAAAGTGAAAAATATAACTTTTTAACAAAAAAATTAAATAAATACTTACCGACTTCCAAAAAAAAAAAATAACGTGACGAATAAGACGAATAATTACTTTAATTTCGGAAGTCGGTGGCAAAAAACGGAAATACAAAACCAAAGACATCAACTTTCGAAATGAAGGTTATTTTTCACTTGGTAGCGTTTTTTTAGTAGTTGGTTGTTTTGTAAAACAGTTTTTGTCTTTTGGCATTATACTAATTTAATTAGGTTAGCTACTGAATTGCATTAAATAAAAAATAAAAAACACAGCACGTTAACCATGGAGTTTGATTTACTGTTTCTGTCCGCTTTCCGAACAGGTATAGTAACACGTATTAAAAATGTTGTTCTTTATCGATGAACTGGAACGGAACCGGGAACCGGGGGGTTTTTGTCTCCGGGGACTTTCGGCGGGTGTGTCCCTAATACCTAGTGAAAGGAAGTCATTGTCATCATCTACTTAACTTTTTCCGAACTATATTGGGTGCAGCTTTCAGTTTATAACCGGATGCTGTTGAATATCAGTATTGTACATGGAGCTACCGCCTAACTGACCCCCACAATCCAGTTACTGGGTAATTTAATACATGCCCTTAGTAAGACTGGTGGTTCGTGTCACGTATTTTTTGTATTATAAATTGAGCAAGTATGATCTGCAAATTACAGAACACAATAAGGCTCCTCCGGTCGGTTAGTCATCATTAGATCAACTATTAAAATTCTCCCATGCGCATTTTCTCACTGATTCACTTTTTGTTGAATGTTGGCCATTAAGAAAATTTGTGATTGTTATTGTTTGATAACAGAATATCACGTGTGTTCCCTTCTAGACAAAAAAATGTCGCCGTGTCAAAAACATGACGACAAAATTCGCTAGCGTCAAAACATGACGACAAAATGTTGCGTGCGAGTGTATTTACTTATCGTGCCCAATGCCTATGCCTTTTCTTCGTGGAAGAAACCTGTTGTTTGTATTATAAATTGTAAGTACACCGAAGATAATAGTTCCGCCAACAAGAATGTAATATTATTACAATGAATATAAGATAGCGTTATCTACGTTGCTCTGTACTACATGTTGCAGACTTGCTAACAGAACAGTGATAAGTTCACTAAATACTTTACTTATGTAATTTAGTTCGATATTTACTTTCCGACATACAGAAATAGAATATCAATAGGTACCAATTAAAAATAAATTATGTTTTGTAATATTGTGACGTCAATCCAATAGGGGAGTTATATTTTTGGATACGACCCCTCTTACCTTCCTTTCACAACAAAACACAGTACTTCATACGCATTTTATAGGAACCTCATTTGGGTTGACTTTCTTAATCGCTTCCTGATTCCTTGATGTCTAGATGCCTTAGACTTTTATTAGGCTGAAGCTACATTAGGGATACACACAAGAAAATAATCACAAACCACAAGCGAAAACACACACAAGCAAAGCTCAGCTAGAGGGACGTCATTACGTCATTCGAGGCAGTTGCTGAAAAATCATCGCCGTTGACGATAGGTTCGTCCGACGTCACGGCATTTTGCTGAGCAACGACCCGTTCTTGCACAGATGCGACGCGCAGCTTGATTTGTTCCTGTTCTTGTTGTTTATTTGTCATTATAAAAGTAATTATTTTATAACTCTGCAATTTGGCTTTTTGTTTTTGTTTTGATTGTTGTCATTTGCCAGTGGCGCTACACAGAGGCAATGTAAATTGTCTTTCGTCCCTGGCCCTGAGATCAAGCAATAGTCAAAATTGTCAACTTAAAGGCTGTTTGAATATGAGGCTTTTGCCTGCTTTGCATGTGTGTGTGCTTTGCTTGTTTTTTTGTAATGTGAGTTTTGTTTGTGCAGAATAATCATTTTTTCTTTCTTTTTAAAACAAATCTCTCACTATATCCTGCACTTCTCCACGCATGTTCCATCATTTATCTACAGATTACATAATTCATTAGCATGAATGTTTGATCAACAGCTCAACGGGTCTGCTCGTGACGTCACAATGCGGGGCGAGGGTCGGGAGGCGGGGTCAAGTGGCGTGCCTAATATTTTACTATAACCTCAGTATTGCTTGTGTAGATACCGTTTGGATAGGGTTTAAAGATTGTTTGTAAATAAAAAATAGTGATCGTTTGTGCAGTTTGTGGGTGATAATCTGTGGTTTTGTGATTAACTTTGCCATCATTGAGGACGACAGGTAGTGTACTGTTTTGTATGTTACTATTTTTATGTGTTGTGTCTCTCACATTATTATCTTCTATTCAGTAAAATTCATGCCGGCTAGTGGCCTTGTTTGTTGTGTTTTTGCCCTTCTAGGAAAGTAACGGTCCTCCAGATGCTGATTTGGATTATGAGCATTCTTCAGAGCACCTTTCAGCAGCACATTGAAACTTCTACTGCTGTAGCTATTTTCATCTTGACCTTAACTGTGAACCACCTACTTAATCGATGTTTACAAACAAAAGGCAAGGATCAGCCAATGTGGAAAATATTTGCGTATAATTATTTGTATCACCTGATAGGTCCAATTGTAAAAGCAAGTATAATTATGTATACACTTAGGTCATACTGAAAGTTTCTGGATTCTGATAAATAAGGCCACATATTAGACTTATGATATATTTATTGTTGTTCAAAGTGCCTATATGCTCTCACAATTTATACATTTTTGCATTCGCTGGAACCATTGTAATAATAAGCAGTTGGACCAGTCTTCCTTAGGGACCGCTTCAATGGCTTCGTGGAACGCATTCAACGCCGATTCAGGGCTCGTAAAACGTGTGCCTCTAAGTTTGTCTTTAAATTTGGGAAACAAAACTTTACTTTAAAAAAAGTAAAAACCAACTTCAAAAACCTAAAACGAATAAAATAACTTTCTTAAAAAAATTAACAGCTTCTGAAGTCGGTGCCAAGCTAAGGTGCAGTGAAGAATTGAAGACAACAATTTCAAAAGCTGTTAAGTTTTTTTTTAAGAAAGTTATTTTATTCGTTTTAGGTTTTTGAAGTCGGTTTTTACATTTTTTTAAGTCTTTTTTTCCATTTTTAACTGACTTCCAAAAGGAGGAGGTTCTCAATTCGTCTGTATGTTTTTTTTTGTTTTGTATGTTTGTTACGCGATTACTCAAAGACGGATGGACCGATTTAGAAAATTCTTTTTTGTTTGATAGGGTATACTTCCGAGGTGGTCCCATATAAATTTTATTAACTTTGTTTGGGGAGTTTTTGAGTTAGCTTCAATAATGCGTATATTTCCCACTTATTTTGTGTGGATGATGTGATGGTGTTTTAATAACTTCCTATCACTGTTATTTACATGGCTATATCTACAATTATTGTGCTCAATTATGTATTCGAATTTGTGTGGGGTAGGTTCCACAACTAAAAAGTGAAAAATAAAAACTTTTTAGCAAAAAATAAAACCGACTTCCAAAACAAAACACTACAAAGTGAAAAAAAACCCAAGACACCGACTACCGAAATTAAAGTTATTTTTCACTTTGTAGTGTTTTTTTTGGAAGTCGGTTTTATTTTTTGCTAAAAAGTTTTTTTGCGTCGACGCGTTATCGTGGTGAAGGATGAAATTGCTTCGAGGACGCTTTTCGCGAACGTTTTCTAAGACTGGGCAAGCAAGTGTTGATGTACCAATCTGCGGTCACTGTCCTTTGGTCTTCAAGCGACACTGTCGTGTAATGTTCTGATTTGCCGAAAAAAGAAGCAACCATATTCTTACCAATGCTTCGATTTTCTTAACTTTGGTCGGCAATTCTCCAAAAGGAAACCCATTCAGCCGACTGGCTTTAACAGTACACCTAGGTTTCGTCACCTGTCACGATATTATAGACAGCCAATGACTGTCCTCCATTACACTTTTTTATCATTTTATGGCACCACTCGACACGCATTTGTTTCTGCCGGTCTATTCTGTAACAATCTCACCGTGAAAACTTAGGTGAAGTGAGCTGTCATTCCACCTGACGCTAGGGATTGACACTATTGACAGTTCACTCTACGCTCACCTCACCTATGTTTTCACGGTGAGATTTGTACAGAATAGCACTGCTGGTCTTCCGTTAAATCACGCGGTATCCATCGAGTGCAAAGCTTCCGAACCTTCAGATGCACATGCAAAGTGTTTTGCACTTGGATCATTCCAAGGACGAGAGAGTTTTATTATAAATATTATTAAATTTTATGTATAAAATGTGGCTGTTTTTTTAGTATATTGTGTATCTTACGACATCCACGTGAACGTAGTCGCGGGCACAGCTAGTATATAGGTATATAATTATGTAGGTACATGCTTATGTTATTTTCTACGGCCCAGATAAATTTAGAACTATCTAGAGCTCTCTTTCTGAAATAAGCTGAGCGCTGAAACTATTGAATTCAGACAGATAAGAAACATAATAAAATAATATACAATATGTAAGTGATTGATGACACTATTAGATAGTTAACAAAAATATTTGTCGAGTAAAACGATTCTGAATATTTTCTGATGCTGTTTTTAAACAGCTGAGATGATAAGTGAAGGTTACGAGTATTCGTACAATAATAACATCCAAATACACTGTGGGAAGACGATTGTCTTTAAATGCAAGTCATACGCAAATGTAAGTAGTAGTGTAGATTGTCTTGATGAGAGACAGACACGAATCATTCGTTTTGAGAAAATTCTCAAGGTTATCCAATCTAAATCGGTGTTTCTGGTTGCATTATTTGCGTATTTTCAGGCGAGTTCTTCAGCGACGACATAATTAATTTAAGGGGGAAGCTCCAGGTAGCCCCCGAAATTCAAATTTTCTTACGTTTTTTGCAATTTGCAAGGTCAGTATTAGGTTGTATGTTGATTAAAGTATAATTCGCGACCGTAACATATATGTATTTACAAAATTATAATAATTAGAATCAGTAATACAACTCTTTAAGTTAGTATAATCCTAAATGTCAAGATTTCATGAAAAAGTCATTCATTACGATTATATGAACATAGAGAGTCGTATTGATCATTTAAATGATTATAATTCTATAAATACAGATTTGTTACGGCCGCGAATCATATTCAGATCAACATAGGTACAACCAGATCCTGACCAGCAACTTGCAAAAAACGTCAGAAAATTTGAATTTCGCGGGCTATCTGGAGCTTTCGCCTTAATAATATCTGGTCGCGGTGATTTATTCGCATAGGAGCGAAACGCAGGGTGCATCTAGGGTTCACTGTATTTAACATTAGACAACTTATATATTTTAGCAAAGCAATTTGAAGTATAACTATATCTTAAACTACAAGGATAATACATAGATATATTGAGATACACTTTCTTCGAACGATGATGAATCAGACCTTCCTGATAAATAGTAAACAAATTACCATTGAGTGGAGTGAACACGGACTAAAGGTTGATAACATGTTACGATAAGAACTTTTCAGGATATGAATCACCTCTCGCTTGGGCAGACACCGATGATCTAGAACGAATAACTGGGCCATTGATAGGCACTGAATTATTCATTGATTCGGTATGAGCTGCGATTATGTTTCCAAAAATAACAAATTGGAGATACCTGAGTTCGCTACCGTACTATATCTTTAAATCCATTTCGTTTCTTGCAACTTTATAGGTGATCTTATCATTTTCCTCTAGATTGTGTCTCGTTTTTGGCGGACACGATGACACGTGTAAGGCCGAGGGAGTTGTCATGTGCGTCTTATTAATTGGGTTGCAGTATATTTCGCTTGGCAAAATTTATACGTTCATGATCGTCCACTTCCGAACATGGCATTGTTTCGCTAGAGATTAAAAAACAACCTTCGAAGTTTTTAACATAATCACCATGTTTGGTAAAGCCGGTTGCTGTGTATAAGAGAATATTTTGCTTGTGACCTCTTAACTTGTCTGAGCTCTTAGCGCGTCTTGGTTTACTACAGCGACGGTTTTGTTAAATTGTGAAATGGTATCTCGCAGGTCTACCTAGGAAGTTTTTCGGCTGTTCAACTGGACTTTCCTGTGGGTGCCTCAATAAATTAAGGCAGGGCATAAAACTTAAAAACTAAGCGACTATACGCTAAGGGCATCACCTGTGGGGTGTGTGTCAGATTTACAGTGCGAAAAAAAAAACAATAGATTTTACGACCGAGGCTCACCGCTAGGACAGGAATGAGTAGAGTCGAATTGTCCAATAGTTTTTTGTTTATATATTATTATAAAGGTATTTTTTTAAAGCTTTAATCTTAATGTATTAAAAAAAGTGTACGTAATAAAACACATTTTATTCTCTTCTTTGGTGTATATGTGTAATCATTATATTATAATTTACCTGAATGGATCGATCACTAATAAAGAACTAGATACACAATCAGCGCAAAAAAGGTCCTTACCGAATGAATGCCCACTTGGACGGGTACGTTTGAATTACATTAAGGTATATTTATTTCAACTACAATTACGTAAACACAATTGGCGACGAGAACTTTTGCATGGGATTGTGTTACTATAATATTTATAGAAACAGTTAACAAGTCTCGTTAAACAAAAAACAAAAAAAATCATAAGTAACTTTAATAATAATAAAAAAGAAACAATAGCGTCTCCACAAATGGAACAGAATCAACGCACATAACCCGAACAATTTAAGCGGGCATGCGATAGTATGATTACTACGTTTACTGAGAGTCTTTACAATTGAGACGCTTTATAACTCCTCCTGTTTATTACGACTTAATTAAAAAAAATGTTTTTACGACGATTTCCTGAGAAAATATCAATATTTACAATACAGTGATAACAATTATATATTGATAATATTAATAGTTACCGAAAATATGAAACTCCATCTTTTTTTTGCGTCCTGGAAGTGTGATTTTCGCACTTTTTAAACGAGCACTGAGTCATACTTACTGTCGGAGCGTTCAAATGCTACTAGAGTAAAAGTACACCAAATGTTAAATTTGGTGGACTTTCGGTGAGGATATTTTTTGCCGCCGATTGTGTATCTAGTTGTTTATTAGAGATCGATGCCCTTCCCCGATCAAACGACCTTGAGTGTTCGGGCCTTATCTGTCCCGCCGCTCAGTCTCGCTATGACCCGCTCCCTGCGCACGCCCCTTTGATAAAGGAATAGAATTCACAATTTTTTTGGAATTATTTTAATAAAAAGAATAGCGATCTTTTGAAATAAAATAAAACTTTAAACTATCTAAACTTTAAATTATCTATCCATTAGTGTACCTAGTCCTCTAATGATTAGAACGTCACCTTTAGCAAAAGATGCATGCAATCAATAATTTTAGTCACATTTTTAGGGTTCCGTACCTCAAAAGGAAAAAAACAGAACCCTTATTAGGATCACTCGTGTGTCGGTCTGTCTGTCTGTCCGTCTGTCACAGCCGATTTACTCCGAATCTAATGGACCGATTAAGTTGAAATTTGGTACACGTATGTATTTCTGTGAACCAAACACGGTCGTGAAACGTAAATAAATGAACTTTGAATAGTAAATAAGAAAATTAAAAAAAAAAGTTTAGCTGTACCGTGTGACATATCAAATGAAAGGACTTACTGTGAGGATCTCAAATATATATTTTTTTATAATTTGAAAATAAATCATTTTAAAGTTATTTAGGAAAATAGACGAAAATTAACCATTCCTTATCTCCGAAAGTACTGAGCCTAAAATTTTGAAAAAAATATAGAAAATAGTTCAATACCTATAGATTACAGGAAAACCTACAAGTAGTCTATGGTCTTAAAACAACATGGTAAATCTCTCTGGAATCTATGGGAGAACATATTTTTCAACTACAATGTTAAGTTTGTTCTTGGGATTCTTCCCAACTACGGAACCCTTCATTGTGTGTAGTCCGACACGCACTTGGCCGGTTTTTATAAGGAGATTTTAAATGTAACATAAAAACATATAAGAACGTGCAATGTCATCACATTGCACGTTCTTATTTGTTTTTAAAAACATCTCCTAAAAATAAAATATATAAATAAGATATCGTAAATTAATTATGTGGTTTTAGATGTAGTTTATTACTCTTTAGTAATGAGTCATTAGCCTCTGAATAACGCACTATCGCAAGGTTTTGCTCGGGGTAGCGCCTTAACATTATTTGGGGATGAATTTAAAGCTACAGGCTTAGGCGGCGCGGGCTGACTCGAGCAAAAGTCGGGGCGGACATTTGTGATTCGGTTTGAAGGTATTTATTATATAAGTATGAGGAACCGGGTGGAAAGTTCTTCACCTTCCATAGAAACTGAAAAATCGTCCGACTGACGGGTGTTGTGTCTGGAGGGCTTCTGTACTGCTCGACGGTTGATGTCAGCTGTTGTTTGTGTAGTAAATGCTTATCTCATGAAAAGCTCTGCTTGCGCAATGTAGTTGCACATGCGCCAAAAGTATAGGTGCTGGTTTAATCACTAGCACATAAGACATTTCAGCTTCTTCTGCGGCATGCCAATGCACTTGCGATGTGTGGTATAATACAAGTGGTAGTGGCAAGGTCAGTGGCCTCAGAGCCGATGCACACAAAGCGTTGTGGCGCCGCACCGCAAAGATTTCGCTGCATTGGTGTGGCGGCTGCCCGTGCGACAGAACCCCTTCGAGAAATCTTTGCGGTGCTGTGACGTGTGCATCGGCTCTAAGTCTACTAATTTACAAACGTTGCAGTGATATCTCCATTGTGAGTTTTTGACAGATTTGCCACACAGAGTTTGTCAAAACTCACAATGGCGAGACCATTGTAACTTTTGTTTATTAGTAGGCTTGGCCCTCAGGTGTGCCACGCGCAGTAATATATTATATAAAAATGCTATCAGGCAACAATTTGAGCTTTACTGACATTGTAAGCCCGGAGTTGGTAGTTACAGATAGGTGAACTAAATTAAACAAGAGAAGAATTAAATTAAACAAATAGCTCCAGATACAATACAAAGTTTATTCTAGAAATACTAAAATAGAGGTACACAACCACCTTTATGTGGGCGGTCTAACTATACACTATCTCTTCCCTTATTTAAAGATAGGTATTGGCCCCAACATACCCCGTCTCCGTAACAGGTTATGTTAAGGCACATACTGACATGAGACTATAATAAACGATTCTCAAGTTCGCTTTTGAGGGTCCGAGAGGTGACAACTGAATAACTTCTAGCTCAGATCAGGTAAATTGTCAAACTTTTGGTAGCGCACATAAAAGGAATTTAAATCTTAACAAAGTTAACTCGAGACGCTACCATGCATATGAATATTATTATAACTGGTTCGATTTTCTAGTTCTATACATAAGGCCTAAATCCCTGTCAGGAACTCAACACAATATTCAGTTTTATACGTATAATAACCAATCTCTCTCTCTCACCCGAGATGGGTGCAAAACATCAATGACGAAGCGACTCTAAGGACTCATGAAAAGGCAACACTCAGAATGAATAAACTGTTAACTAACAGTGTTCCTATGTAACCTCTGAATTAGCAAAGTCATTCTAACCTCTCAATTAGCAATTAGCACTCAATCAATTAGCAGAACAAAAGCCCTTGGCATGGAATCCAAATTAAACCTGGAATTCCCACGTTGCTAGCGCGCCTGCGGATTCAACGAGACAAGATCATGTGTCATGTCTGAAGCTCAAACGTTTCTGACACGCAGCTCGTACATGTAAAGCCTGTCTTTCATGCGGAAACGCCCACGTACAACCACATGTCAGATCCCAAACTGTATTCTGCTCAATCAGATCCACGTCTGTCCTTGAAGCTGAAAGTTCAGGCTAGATAAAATCAGCCACCTGTAACAAATAACCACCTAATTGCAACCGAGCCTCGAAAGCATTTGCGTGGGGACAGAAAAGATTATAAAATACTTACAGCTTAACACGCCATAACAAATATGAATCCCATTTGGATCAACTGCGGACCGATCAGAATAACACCGGGCAGTAATATATAGCTCAGCAACATGTGCAACAAAAAATCTATCTCAAGCCACGCATCGTGGCGTGGTCTGGATCAAAAATGTCTCTTTCACCGAGACTTCCAAGTTTCTGCTGGCTTCTCGAAACGTCGACCACGCTAACAAAGACCCATAAGCAGAGGCCAATCGATATCTGAAATCGATCACAATAATCATTTTCCTTAACCAACTTTACAATTAGATGTGGTAATAACTTTGGGATAATTTTAATTAATTATCAAACAATTAATAGATAAATAGATGTAGAGTAAAAATTTGTAGAGTTCATGTCTCCATGATAAAATGAAGACATGAACTTAAAAAAATTTACAACTGGGTTGATCGAAAATTAATACCTAAACTTCCACCTAACTCAGTCATAGTTATGGATAATGCTGCCTATCATTGTGTGCCAGTTGTGAAGAAACCGACTATGTCCAGTTTGAAAATTAATATTAGGTTGGGGAAAAAGTCTTTTCGCATTATAGTATGTATGAACTTGTAATAAAATCTCATTGGCTATACTATTTGTATCTGGCTGGTTTTGGTATCATTGAAAGTTTAAATTTTAAAGAACATAGGCAGGACCATCGATTCTGAACTCTACTGCGAACAACTGATAAGATTAAAGCAAGAAGTTGAGAGAAAGCGGCCGGAATTAATCAACAGAAGGGGTGTGGTTTTTCATCATGATAACGCTAGACCTCACACATCTTTAGTCACTCAGCAAAAATTAAGATAGTTTGGCTGGGAGGTGTTAATGCATCCGCCGTATAGTCCTGACCGCACCTTCAGATTTCCACCTGTTTCGGTCTCTTCAGAATTCTTTAGGCAGTGTCAGGTTAACATCACGAGAGGACTGCCAAAACCACTTGTCGCGGTATTTTGACCAGAAGTCCCAAAATTTCTATAGCAATGGGATCATGTCCCTACCTACAAGATGGCAAAAAGTTATCGAACAAAATGGTACCTACATACTTTAGTTAAATGTAAATAAACTATATTAAAAAATGTTTTGAATTTTCTTAAAAAATGCGAAGAAACTTTTTCCCCAACCTATTAGTATGTATGAACTTGTAATAAAATCTCTTTGGCTATACTATTTGTATCTGGCTGGTTTAGGTATCATTGAAAGTTTAAATTTTAAAGAACATAATTCCAAATTCAAATTAGGAAAATGTGTGATTTTCATTTGTTTTTCGTACCGTCAAGATGAGTGAATCTAATGAAGAAATTCGATACATTTTAAAATTTTACTACAAAAAAGGTAAAAATGCAAAGCAAGCCGCGAAAAAAATTTGCGATGTTTATGGACCTAGTGTAGTGTCTGTGAGAGTAGCACAAATTTGGTTTAAGCGTTTTCATTCCGGAAATTTTGATGTCAAAGATGCACGTCGCTCTGGTCGCCCTATTACGGATAAAATGGATGCCATTTTTGAAAAAGTGGAGCAAGATCGGCATATCAGTAGTTACGAAGTAGCTGAAGAACTGGAAATTGACCACAAAACAGTTTTGGCGCATTTGAAAAAAACTGGGTACACAAAAAAGCTCGACATTTGGGTACCTCACGCGCTCACTGAAAGAAACCTAATGAACCGTGTACTCATTTGTGATTCTTTATTACGACGTAATGAAACCGAACCATTTTTGAAGAAGCTGATAACTGGTTATGAATAGTGGATCACGTATGACAAGAACGTGCGAAAAAGGTCGAGGTCAAAGGCCGGTCAGGCTTCACAGACTGTGGTAAAACCCGGGTTAACTCGCAACAAGGTGATGCTGTGTGTGTGGTGGGATTGGAAGGGCATTATTCATTATGAGCTGTTACCACCAGGCAGGACCATCGATTCTGAACTCCACTGCGAACAACTGATGAGATTAAAGCAAGAAGTTGAGAGAAAGCGGCCGGAATTAATCAACAGAAGGGGTGTGGTTTTTCATCATGATAACGCTAGACCTCACACATCTTTAGCCACTCAGCAAAAATTAAGAGAGTTTGGCTGGGAGGTGTTAATGCATCCGCCGTATAGTCCTGACATTGCACCTTCAGATTTCCACCTGTTTCGGTCTCTTCAGAATTCTTTAGGCAGTGTCAGGTTAACATGACGAGAGGACTGCCAAAACCACTTGTCGCGGTATTTTGACCAGAAGTCCCAAAATATCTATAGCAATGGGATCATGTCCCTACCTACAAGATGGCAAAAAGTTATCGAACAAAATGGTACCTACATACTTTAGTTAAATGTAAATAAACTATATTAAAAAATGTTTTGAATTTTCTTAAAAAATGCGAAGAAACTTTTTCTCCAACCTATTATTTAGAACTGGTTGCAAAATCATAACGTGCAATTTTCTCCCACGATGATCAAAGCCGAACTCTTGAGGTTGATTAATACGACCCAATCAGAAAAAATATACACGATTGATGAACTTCTGAAAGCTGCAGCTGTTCTAAGACTACCTCCATATCATCTAGACCACAACCCGATCGAGCTTGTGTGGGCAAATATTAAAAATTGCCTGGCCAGAGATCACATTAATGCTACATTGGACGAGAAAATTACAATACTAACAAGGCTATTTTCCGAATTCTCTGCCGAACAATGGCAAAAATGCGATGACCACGTACAAAAAAACGAACAAGCATACTGGAATCATGATATGAGATTTGATACTATGATGGACGAAATCATTATACACTTATAAGATGATTCTGAATCAAGTTCAGAGAGTTCAGAATCAAGTGATTCAGAGGATATGTCAGAGTAATTTCATATAAGTGTATATTAATTAAATAATTTCATATATCATTAAAATATGTCAGAATAATGTCATAAACTTAATTTGTTTTTGGTTTATTTTACTATTAATTACAATATAATTAGATAGGTACAATATAAACTTCTAACAGTTCAATTGTTTTTTATTTATTATTTTCAATAATTGAACAATTATTGTTCACGATATCTCGAGATTGGTCATCACTGTCTAATCTCATGTGCGTTGCGAGCAGTAGGCAACCCGCCCCCTCACCCCTGTCGCCACCTAAGGCGCGGCCAACTAGTTCCGCGCGCACTATAGTGGCTCAACAATCCCGGTTCGTGGCTGTACATACGAGATGAGTAATGCGCTGTAAACAAACAAACTTGACCCGCGAAACATGTATTATTGCCAGGTCATCTCTCGGATAGTGACAATGACAGTTGTTACCGGCCATCGAATGTTTCACCATTATTGTATAATTTTCAATAATGTTGCGTTATATGGTGTCATGTCATTTAAACATACATGGGCAGTGTGTGTGAGAGCAAATATTGAATTTGATACTTCTATATTCTGAATAGTATGTGATAGCTTTTTTATTTCCAGATAAGGATCATGAATGATACCGTAATTTATCTTCGATACGCCTGTTTTGAACTTTATGAACTGCCCAGTTGGTTTACTGGCTGCAATAAGCTAGCAGAGTTGAGCGTTTTCAAAAAACAAAAAAAAATATTAATTTAGCCTGTCAAAATGCATGCCAAAATGTCGCAAAACCGACGTTACGTTCTCTTTCCATTTTATATTTAAAATTATATTTTGGCGAAAATATTTACCTACGTTTACTATCAAATGTATCTGTTACGGGTAATGCTAGAAGATTGAGTAAACCTAGGTTTACCCAAGCATTTTGGGTAAAGTCCGAATAATCTCGATGTGTTGTGTGGTCACAGTTCTAACCTAACCTACCTTTCAGCCTACACCTAAGTTTAATCATTCTAGCATTACCCGAGTTGACCTGTATGGGGAATTAAAATTTATTTTAATTATTATTCGGACTTTACCCAAAATGCTTGGGTAAACCTAGGTTTACTCAATCATCTAACATTACCCGTAACATATCTAACGTTTACATTAGGATATTGTTGATCATCTGAACCTGAATAATAATAATAATATCCTGGAACATTTTCACACACGGTCATCTGGTCCCAAACCAAGCAGAGCTTGTACTATGGAAACCAGATAACTGATATACTACATATACTACTTTTTTTTTTGTAAATACATACTGAATCAGTAGATAATGTGTCTCAAACCAGACAGAAGTACTCTGGACGGCCGTGGCACTCACTTTTATAGGTAAATCTGTTTACTGGAAATGTATAGCTTTTTATATGGCGTTCGGTGAATGTAAAGGATGCTGTTACCATTTCAAAAACTGAAATAGTCTTCGTAAATTTTCAAATAGCTGTTTTAGCCGTGACAAAACCGACATGTCAGGTAGGTACCAACTTTTATTATTGTTTTGGAAACCAAATTGTATTTAAATGAGCATAAGACTTGAATTACAAACTACCGGTGACGATCAGCGACTCAGAGTATTTCAAACGATGACCAAAAATTCATGCTGTCCGAGTAGGTTACAAAGAGTTTGTAAAGTCGCTTCTAACATCGAGGAACTTGAGTGGGAGACACGCTGAAAACTGAAACCTTTTGTAATTTTTTTTTTGTGTTAAAAATTGTCATTTTTTATTAATTACGCAAAATATTAGTAAAATTATTGTTTGAAATTAACTAGTTTAGAGTGTGTTTAATGCTTTTCAATCATTAAAATAATTACCTAGCCAGATATACATTTTGAAAGTTATTAGTAGAGATTTGATAATCGGATACATATTGAGGTGTTGGCTAATATGGAATGGGCTTTTGTGTCGAATAAATCCCAGAATTCCGGGTTGGACCAGATTAAAGTTTTGATTATACAATATAATCGAATTTACTTATGTTCAGGTTTTGGCTAATATGGATTGCACTTTGGTATCGATCGTAAAAATCCCGTGATTCCGGAATTGATAAATTTAGTACATTTTGACTGTAGAATCGGCTGCTAGCTAATGTTGTAAAGTACGCTGACAAACTGACAGCACATTTCACGATAAGTAATGTTAAAAAAATAATTTCAAGTAAACAAGCCTACGAATAGTTGTGATCCCGCTGTCCTGGTGTTTTTTAAATAAATAATACCACATATTTAAGAAGTAGTTTCCATGCCATGTATCCGATTAGTTGTGAATTTCCAGATTTTCTGGAATCAGGAAATCCAAATTAGACGCATTATTAATTTATTATACATAAAACACGTATACTAAAAGATAAATAATTATCTTTAAAATGGTGAAGGTTTCATAAAAATACGCTTGATAGTTTTTGCGTGATACTCAGTTTTTTATCTGCGTTTGACATAACATAACAAATTAATTTCACTATGTAATATAACCATACTTAATATACAATAATATTAAGTTATTAAGAAAATGCTTTAATTTAACATATATTTATTCCAAATCATTAACACTATTCGTTTAGACGTGATCTTCAGTTTTAATAAAATTAAAAAAAAAATAATTAAAATTATTTTTATTTTTTAATAATAATGTGTAATAAATTTTTCATTCATAAATCTTTTCTAGAATGTTCGCAGACTATTTACATAATAATAGGATAGGAGGAAATGATTTGAACTTATTAGCATTTTTCTGACGTCCACTGATCTCAGCCGAGAGTGTGACGTAAGCAGTTTTTCTCCTTATCTGTAACATCATTTTAGCCAGTCATTACTCGCACACGTATCGTAATTGACTCGATTTAGCGGACCCATTCAAGTGCAGGCTCTGATAGATTGTAGACTTGTCTGACTTCACGGTCTGCTTCGTTGTTGCGTATACGACGTACTTACTTACATAGACTTCTGATTTCACAATAATGGTCTACTCCGCTGTTACGTACGTCTGTTGTTAAATAATCTTAAAGCAACAATAACAGTACTATATATAAATATTTAATAATATGTAATATTCAATCTTTTCTCAAATTTAAACATTCGATATTACTAAGTACTTATCATCCTATAATTAGCTAATATTACCAATAAGATATGTGAAAGTTTGTGACGATATTTGTTACCTTACTAAAACGCAGACAATCGCTGAACTGATTTGGATAAAATTTTGGCACAAAATTTTGACTTATAAAAAACTATTGTACTTATGTGTTAATGTAGAACATAATACCTGTTCTGTATTATCCTAAATAAAAATATTGTAAAGCCTGTTCCTACTAAAATATTAAGATATTTGAGTTCATGGAGAAGTTACTCTAGGATGCGTCGAGTGAAACCGCGGACTATAAGCAATATTATAAGTTTTTTTTTTTATTGTTATGTTGCCTACACTATATCACTGCTGAGCAAATGCCTCCCTCAAATCCTTCCGCGCATCCCTTTCCAGAATCCAAATTTGAAATTATAGCTATTAAATTATAACTATTATTGTTTCAGAAATCACCTGGATGCTACGCCAGGCTTCCAGCGTCTGCTCCGAGAGAGGAAGGACGTGGTGGACCACCCCACGTATGACCAGACCACTGCCAGTGAGTATTTTATTGTTGGTTAGTATTTAGTATTTGGATAGTATTTTATTCATGATTAATACGTGTTTCACTTATTCACACCCTGCAGATCAAGGTCAAATTGAATTAGGTAGCGAAACTCCGCAGACGTGATGGGTATCACCAATATCTAAACACGTTAAAACAAAAAATACTTTTACAAAAACAAAAAACAACCGACTTCCAAAAAAAAAAAAATAACTCTACTAAGTGAAAAATAACTTTAATTTCGGAAGTCGGTGACTCGGTGTCTTTGGATCTGTATTTTAGATTTTTGACACCGACATCCGAAATTAAGGTTATTTTTTCAATCTGTAGTGTTTTTTTTTGGAACTCGGTTGTTTTTTCACGTCAACTGCTATCACCTTTTTTTTCCGATACAGGGACGTTAATTGTTGAGGAGTTCTCCTGGTACTTCACCATCAGCTCCACATCACCATATGCATTGTGTATTGAGTATTTTTGCATAAAATTGTTAACGGAAAGATTGATTGTAGTCACCTAGCAGATGTTCCTCTCACAGTTCCACGTAAGAGACCCCGCGCTGTCCTAACTAACACATTTTGTCCTCCATTCTGTCGCACCAATATCGGTGCCCATGGTCCGCTCATAAGAACAATTAACCATTACAATATGCTTAACAAAAACTTAAATTCAAAACTGGACATATTTCACGACTCCTTGGGTGGTATTCGGAAAAAAATACTAGACCATTATCATGTAGTCACATAACTTTTGTTAGTAGAATTATGTATCTGAATTATTGTGTTTTATCATTAACTTGTTTTATGTTTGTTTTATTTTATGTTGTATACCTACAATTCAATTCGATTTTGTTAAAGTTAAATAACTTTGCTGAAATTTTACTTTTAGTTAATAAGCAGCTTCTGTCCAATGTCTTTTTTTTTTCTTTAAATGTTATGTACACCTATAATTTGGGTATACATTAGCAGTAATACCTCTCCTAAATACGCTAAACTAATGTTGAATGTATATGCTGTTGGTGTTCTTTAATAAATAAATAAATAAACCCGTGAAATACTTATTATTGCGTAGTTCCGGTGGCCATCTTTGGTCTTCATCATCAGTTCCACTTCAACAAATGGTGCTTTTCGAGACCAAATGCATAAGTTACTATAAAAATGCCCAATTCGCTGTAGGTGCGCCTATAATATTTGAAGAGTTACCTCGAGTTCTCCAGGAGCCCATCATCATATCATGACCTGACGACAATGGGACCACCTGAGAAGTATTTATTTATTTATTTATTAAAACTTTATGCACAAGTAAAAACAAATACCGTACAAAGGCGGACTTAATGCCTGAGGCATTTTCTACCAGTCAACCTTAGGGTGATGCAGAGAAAACATGGCAGGAGCAATATAAAGGATAGATAACACGAAAATAACTATAAAATAAAAGAATAAATACATCAATATATACATATATACATACATATAATCAGAATAAACTTTTTCAGGAGAAATAACGATCGGTAGAGGAGAAATAACAATCACTAGAGGAGAAAAAGAATCCAACAAATCAGCGCAGAGACGTTTCTGCCAACTTCTTACGTATATGCTCACGTATCTTCACTTTAAAAGACAACCGATTGGTTGCCGTCCTGATGTTCAGAGGGAGCGCATTCCAAAAAAAGACCGCCTGGACAAAGAAAGAATAGTGAATGAAACCAGAGCGGTGAGAAGGACATCGTAGAAGACGATTGTTGGTAGAACGAAGATTTTTACTATGGGCAGAGCATAAGTATTGAACATGGGAAGTCAGGTAAGAAGGAGAAGTGGGTTGGTCGAGAAAACAACATAGACAGAGCTCTCACCTCACTGCGCTGCCGAATGGGTAACCATTTTAAAAGCAATCGGTGCCCGGATACATGGTCATACTTACGAAGATTGAAAACGAATCGAATGCAGTTATTGAGAAGGCGGTCAAGTTTATTGAGGAGATCTGCATTCAGGTCATAGTAACACACATCACCATAGTCAATTATGGGAAAGATTAGGGACTGTACAAGCATTGCCTTTATGTGTGTTGGGAGAAGGTTTTTCAACCGATAGAGCGACCGCAACGTTCCCTTTCTAGGAGTTCCGATTCGAGAAGTGCCCTTTCAAACAAAAAATAATATTCCAAATCGGTCCAGCCGTCTTCGAGTAATCGGGGAACATATTATAAATAAAAAAGATGCCGACGAACTGAGAACCTTCTCCTTTTTTTTAAGTCGGTTAATAAAAATAGAATGATGATTTTTTTGGGGTAAAACTAAACTACGGTACATGCATTACCTAAATAAAATCAATATTTTTGTTTTATCATGTCCATACCCATCAAGTCTGTAGAGTTTCGCTAGCTAATTTAATTTTACCATGTATAGTATCTTTTTGTTTAAATTGCGCTATTGTCCCTTCTTAGTAGTCACCTAATTCATATGCAAAATTTGTACTTAATCACCTAGATAATAACTTCACACATTAAAAGTGTCTAGGGATCAAGCAGGTTTTTGCTAGTTACCTACTGAAAATCAGGTTATAATTATTTTTTAGTAACTCCTTTGGATATTTTTAAGTTAACTTCGTCATTTGAAACGGAATAGTTTTTGAATTTCGGTCAAAAGATGAAAATCTTCTGCCAAGTCAAATAAATGCTGCAACGGGTTTGAGGCCAACTCAGTAAAATTTCTGACATACTTCCGAGTGGAATCAATACAAAAGAACGTTATTATAGAAAGAAAACTTCATTTGAGCCGGGAAAAAATGAACGAGTCGTGGGAATGTCGAAAGCTAGCAACGTGCTGTGGAATTGCTCTGGGCTCTACGCAGAGTGTTATAAGTCGAGTTTGGACCGTTACCGCATCACTGGCAGCGTGGCAGAGCGGCATGGAGGACGAGCTCGCATCACCACACGCAGACACGATCGTTAGATACAAATTACTGCTCGACGAAATCGTACAATGACTGCGATGATGTTGGTTACGAGGCTTCATAGCTCTTCAGGGATGTTAATAAGCGATCAAACCATAAGAAAACGCATGCATGAACTCAATCTCCGTTCCCGAAGGCCGCTACGTGTACCACGTATTGAACTCCGCAATCGCAGAGCCCGTTTACAATGGGCTTGTGAATACAGAAATTGGGTAGAAGAAGAGTGGCGTTTTTTGTGTTTTTCTGACGAATCTCGCTTTGGTATGAGGCCAGATACTAGATGTACAAGGTATTAGAGGACGCCAAGAATGTTTATCATGCCAGGAAGTCCATGCATGCAGTAGTGGAACAATCATCATATAGGCGGGTATTTGGATAGGCGGAAGAACCAAACTGAATTGGATACAATTTCAGTGCACAGATTCACGCTGAAACGATTGTATCAGATGTTGTCATTCCTTTGCGGACCCATTTGGTGCTTCATTTCTGCTAATGCATGTTAATGCACGTTCATACACTGCCAGAGTCGTTGCAAACACACTTTGCCGCAGCTAATGTCATCGTCCTACCATGGCCTTCTCAATATCCAGACTTGAATCCCATTAAGCGCGCATGGGATATGCTTCAAAGAAGAGCTCAGCCAAATATGGATGCCGTATACACCAGAAAATCTTTAACAACGGACGTGGGCGGATATTCCGCAACGTGATTTGGATGAACTCATACTGAGTATGTCGAACCGCTGCGATATGCGATAACGGCGGAAATATTTACTACTAATTGTTTAAAAAAAAAACAGAGAGTACTTTGTTGATCTATACATACATTGCTGATCCTATTCGGAATGTACACATACAGGATAGCTGCTCTCCTCATTCCTAGTCCAATACCTCCAATAGTTTGAGTTCTTTTGTCCTCTTAAATCCAGATGAGATGCTTCTATTATTGGATCTCTAGAGGTCAATGCTGCAGTGGGCTTTATGACATTTGTACAACCATGATAACAAAGTACTCTGTAATCCTCACATCCGTATCTTGCCATATCTTAAACCTATGCTTCGTCTCTGGTATATTTCCCAGCCTCTTTTAAAAAAACCATTATTCATCCCATTTTTAAAGGCGATGATCTCGCTTTTGTCATTTATTACTATATTGCGGTGTTGTTCACGCTTCTGTCAATTATCACTATATTGCGGTGTTGCCTGCTCTATCCAAGATCTTAGAACGACTCAATAACAGGCTTACCACAAACCTTGAAAGCAATAATTTATTGTCAACCAACCAATTTGGGTTCTGGAAGAAAAAACAACTTCTGACGGAGCCTTGAAACTGATACATAGAATCGTTGATAAACTAAATCAACGTAAAAGATGTCTCATAGTGTTCGTTGATCTTGCAAAGGCATTTGATACCGTTCCTCTCCTCTGCCTTCTATCTAAACTAGAATGTTTAAGCGTACGTGATATGCAACTCCAGCTTTTTATTTCATATCTCTCAGACCGTAGACTGATAGTCAAAACTGACGGTTGTCATAGCGACGAGCTGAATATTTTGTATGGAGTGCCTCAAGGTAGTATTTTGGGCCCTACTTTGTTCCTGGTGTTTATAAACGACCTGTGCAACATGCATCTGAGCTCTGATAACATTGTCTCTTTTGCCGACGATACTGCAATTACCTTTTATGATGAATCCTGGGCTAATCTGCAAGCAGTTGCTCAAACTGGATTTGAATGTATAGACGGCTAATCACTCACTCACCCACGCTAAACACCAATAAAACTAAACCCATAACATTGTCCCTAAATTCCTTTACGCAACCCTTGACACCCATTACTCTAAAAGATCACACTTGCCAAGACAATTCTGCCTCTTGTAACTGCCCTATTATTTCATCTACCGACACAACGAAATACCTCGGTATCATCCTAGATAAACACATTAACTTTAAAGCACATATCACCCATCTTACTAGTCGAGTTCGCAAACTCATATATCTTTTTATAACACGCAGACACGTTCCCAATACTTATGTAATAGGCACCGTGTATCTCGCCATGTGTCAGTCAGTCATCTCGTACTGTATTAATACCTAGGGTGGAGCTGCGAATACTGCACTCAAACCAATGGAAGTTGCTAAAAGAGCAATTCTTAAGGTACGTTGCTACTTTCCGGCCAATGCTCTACCAAACCTTTGATCTGTATAAAAATTGCAGTTCTCACGGTCCGGAAAACGTTCATTCTCAACATGTTATTTAAACAACACACACAAACTCCTTTTACACAAACTAAATCCTCACTTAGACGAAAGAACGAAATTTGCAAAGTACGGGCCATTTTTATAATAGAAGACCAAACAAAACTATCCGTGTACATCAACCCTCTTACGAAATGTATAAAAAACAGATAACACGCTTTAAACTACGACGACACTGAATATCTGCTTGCTTCACTATCGTAGTGACTTCTCTAACACTCGGTATCTAAACTCAACCTCTTTCCCTTCCGTTTACACACACACACATCACACCTACAACATAATAGACACGCACACATACTAATACTTCACACACTTAGTTTAAGTTCACACCTTATAGTCCTAGGCAGTCTCAAAAGTTTTGCACTTGTGTGGAAACCTGGGCTGTTACCATGTAACTTAGCTAGTACGCCAGGTTCACCTCCGTTAATTGTTACTCTCTTTACGATGTATCCCTAAATTGTAAAATTATTTTTATTATAACAGATTTTACCACACTTATTTTAAATAAATAAAAAATAAATAAATGAAAATACGAAATATTTTATTTAATCAATCTAAATAGACTTTTTATTTACATTCAATAAGGCAATCAAATATTTTTTTTTAAATACCGTCCCTAGACACTTGATGTGTGTATATTATAATGCTCTCTATGGTCATAGCACCAACTTGGCATCCTTAGATGCCAAGTTCTGGTTCAAGGTCTGTACTTTAGGTCTCCTTTTCACTTGTAAAGGAGAATTTAAACCGCTGTTTTATGATAGATACTATACTAACATAGTTTTAAAACCTTAAAAACAGGTATCTGTAGGATGAAGATACTTACTATGAAAACTTAGGGCCGATTTTTCAATTTTCAGATAACTTTTATCTGAGGAATAAAATTTGCGGTTTGACAGCTTTTTTATAGAAAATTATCATTCATCATCATCATTCTCCTGCCCTTATTTAATTTTAAGCTTTTTTATAGAAAATATCAAACCTGTAAGCCATTTTTTTTAAATTAAATCTTTCTTATACCTATATATTTTTCAAGTTGGTTATAATAAATAAGTAAATTTATTCTCCAGATAAAACTTATTTCACGGCTGAAAAATAGGACTGAAATATGAAATAAATGGAATTTATTTTTTTTAACTTGCAAATATCACCACTTTTCAACGCTTCCAGTGCCAGACCGCCTAAAGAAGCGAAGCAGCCTGAAGCTGCTCCGCTCGAGGGCTCGCGACAGCAAGCAGGACATGACTCATGATGTCAGGGCCGACTCGCTACCCTCGCCAAACCCCATGCCGGCTGTGCCCACTTTAGTAAGTTTATATATTCTGAATCTACATAACATGATATGAGTACGTAAGGATTGTAGCAGGTGGCGTTCTGTAGCTTCTGCCTACCCTCATGGGAAGAAGGCGTGCGTTTATTTATGGATGTATAACATAATATAACATCATGCCTGTAATCCCCGAAGGGTTAGGCAGAGGTGTACCTATAGTACACCCACATGTCGCCGGTTATGTCTAAGTCTCATGTAATAGGGGCATATAGGGCTAGTCTATTGCCATCAACCGGGCACAAATCCAGACTCTGGGTTGAGAATTTCTACATGGAAAAACCTAATAACATTTTCTCCGAGCTGGGAATCAAACCCAGGACCTCATGCTTAGCAATAGCGCTTGCCACCAACGAGGCAGTATTTTTAACCGACTTCCAAAAGGAGGAGGTTCTCAATTCGTCTGTATGTTTTTTTTTTGTATGTTTGTTACGCGATTACTCAAAGACGGATGGACCGATTTAGAAAATTCTTTTTTTGTTTGATAGGGTATACTTCCGAGGTGGTCCCATATAAATTTTATTAACTTTGTTTGGGGAGTTTTTGAGTTAGCTTCAATAATGCGTATATTTCCCACTTATTTTATGTGGATGATGTGATGGTGTTTTAATAACTTCCTATCACTGTTATTTACATGGCTATATCTACAATTATTGTGCTCAATTATGTATTCGAATTTGTGTGGGGTAGGTTCCACAACTAAAAAGCGAAAAATAAAAACTTTTTAGCAAAAAATAAAACCGATTTCCAAAACAAAACAGTACAAAGTGAAAAATAAATTTCGGAAGTCGGTGGCAAAAAATGAAAATACAAAACCCAAGACACCGACTACCGAAATTAAAGTTATTTTTCACTTTGTAATGTTTTGTTTTGGAAGTCGGTTTTATTTTTTGCTAAAAAGTTTTTAATATTTTTATTAATGAAATTATAATACAAAGGTGTTACTTAATTCTAGACTCGCCAAACTTTTACGTTTGATGGCGAGAGAATCTACTTAATAAAATACTTTCATCCACTGACAGACTACGCACACGAACCGCTGGCTCTAGAAACGTGACATTTTGAACTAGAGTTCCTTATACAACCAAGGTGAGTACTAAACTCGCCACCAAATAATAGGTCCGCCCATATCGTTTCATATGCCAAAGAGAGACAAACATAGCGGGACAAAGAGGGACACCCTCATGTCAAAACGGACCTATTATTTTGTGGCGAGTTTAAGACGGCTGAAAGTTTGTGAGGAAGTTCCTCGTTTTTGTCGATGGGATATCCCATCGGGCCTTTCCATTAATAGCGGACCGGTAACCATAGTTTATTGTAGCTCCAACAATAAATAACCGCCTGCCAGATTTATGCCTGTACATGGTCTATTGCAAAATTATTTACTCCAATTCGGCTGAAAATCAGCACGTTTTGAAGTTCAAAAGTTACAAAAGACATCCCCTAAAAAGCCAATCCTTCACCATCCCTGATATAAGTGCAAGTATATTACGCCCTCATTTCACCAGCTCCACGTTATACTACTAGATTCATTAGAGTTCAATTATTCCGCCATCAATATCTCCAATGCCCTCCACAACTCTTCACCAGCATTAAGGAAACAGTTGCATTCGCAGGTGGAGTCATGCAGCCGGTTTATGTCCCTGACTTCCAAGCCGAAGAACCGGGAGGCTATCGGGCCAGACACTATCCTGCCGACTGATGGCGAGGACAGGTGGCGATGTGACGGGGATGAAGACCTGCCTCCCAGCCGCGTCAGTTTCCATAAGACCTTCAGTTTGCTCATCAATATGGGTAATATTGAGAAGGGCTGTAAGAGGGCGGTGAGTAAAATAATTTTATGTTATGTCTTTAAAACTAAATTATGTTTATAATAGGTCTGTATCTATGAAATTGCCAATTTTTGGTACCGGCTAGTGTGAAGATCAATATTATTCATTCTATTTAGGGCCGGTTTTTTGATCCGTAGTTAACTCAACCAAAGGTTGAATTTTAGCTGAATGCGAAAAGCTAAACATGTATGAGTTATGCCATTAGTTACTATTTTTTAATATGAATGAGCTAACATGAATACATTCATGTTTAGCCTTTCACATTTAGCCAAAATTCAACCATTAGTTACTATGTTTAACCATTACTTGAGTTAACTACGGAACAAAAAACCGGCCCTTAGAATTCCAAATTTAAATTAATTTTATAGTATAACATGATATTTAAAAAAGTCAGTGGTTCATTTGTTTTCCCGCCGTTCGATTTTTCTTTGTTATTGATGTTTCTGTAACCATGGAAAAATCGAAATTGCGCGCTATTGTCGAATACGAGTTCCGTCGTGGCACCAACACAACACAGACAGCATGCAATATTAACGAGGTGTATGGACAAGGTACCGCAAGTGAACGCACGCTGCGTTTTTGGTTTGATCGCTTCCGTTCTGGAAATTTTGATCTCAACAATGAGCCCCGGGGAAAAATTTCAAATCCAACGAGGCGGTGAAAAAGGCTTTTAAAGAGTTAACCGATTCCCGTTCCCAGGATATCTATAGCAGAGGCATCAACGAACTTTAATTAAAATGGCAAACGTGCATCGACAATATTTCTTTAAAAAGAAATTGTTTGATTTTTTCTATGTAAAATCATAATATGTTTTATTCAACTGCTATCTATTTAATAAAAATCTTAAATTCACTGACAGACAAGGCAAAGCCCAACACGCTGGGTCCAGTAGCATGTGTTGCACACGAGTTTCTTATATAAATAATGTGAGGAGGGGTAAAATAGGGGATGAAATTTTGTATGAAAGTTCGTAATATTTGAAGTTAGAAACATGGAAGTTGGTACTTAGACTTCCGTTTTAAAGTAAACATTATTAGTTGTATCATCGTTTTTCGAAAACTCATCCCTAAGACTCCTGAAAAGTTGTCGATGGAAAATTCCATTGCGCACGCCGCTTGTGCTCTATTAAAAACATTACTTTCCGTTTGAGCTTCGTCGTAGTTGGGTAAAAAAAGAAAAGGAAAAATATTTATTTACTTAAGCACCTCTACATGCGTCCCCGAAAACGTCCAAAGGCATCGCGGCAGACACAGGCGTAGATGGCAGGACGAGCTTGACGCCTGTAGGAGGGATTGGTCCATATTGGAGTAGGAGTGGAAACTTTGTGCTGCAGTGGGACGACACATGCTGATTTATTTATTTGATTAGAAGGGCCTACAATGGATAGATTTATCAAGCTGCATGTTAGACATGGGACTTGATAAATCTTCCTCTAATCTTGGCTGTATTTTTTATTGTGTATTTGTGTTTTTATTTTTATTTTTGTGTTCATGGTTGCCTAAATGTTACATACTAACATAGTTTTTAAGATTTTTAAGATTGTGCTAATTACTAACACGCTATGGGCCGTCGACGCCTGAAAATAAACGATTTTTATTTTTATTTTATTTATTTATATTATTATTTATTACCTCTAGAAGTTTCACACGTATTTAGCAAATGTAATAAACGCGAATGGATAGAATAAGAAATGAGTATGTAAGAGGAAGTCTGAAAGTGACACCGGTGACTGAAAAGTTGTGTGGAAATCGGTTGTCATGGTATGGGCATGTGATGCGGAGGAATGAGGAAAATATCGTCAGGAAAGTGTTGAGTATGAACGTGGAGGGCTATACGAGTAAGGGAGGAGCAAAGAAACGATGGATGGACTGTGTGGATGATGATATGGCCAGAAAGGGAGCGACTACCGAGATAATGACTAGTAGAGAAGTATGGAAGAAAAAGACATGTTGCGCCGACCACAAATAAATTGGGACAATGGCAGGAGAATGATGAATAAACGATTTCGTTGAGTTAGTTCTTGTGAATTAATTGACTAAAATAACAAAAAAAAAACATTATGAAATCGAGTAATAATTCGCAACCTTAACAAAAACTTGAAGTACGTTCACCTCTGAGTATATGGTACCTCTGAGTAATATGTATAATATATTCTATGACTACCGCATCTATTCCTCTACACATACATATTATATCTGACAAGCCAGTTGGCGTGGATGGTTAAGATACCACCTGTCATGCCGCTGGTCGTGGGTTCGATTCCCATCCAGGACAAACATTTGTGTGCATGAACATGTATGTTTGTCCTGAGTCTGGGTGTAATTATCTATATAAGTATGTATTTACAAAAAAAGTAGTGTGTATAGTATATCAGTTATCTGGTTTCCATAGTACAAGCTCTGCTTAGTTTGAAATCAGATGACTATGTGTGAATAATGTCTCAGGTTATCATTATTATTATTATCTGAAATCACCACAAGAACTTGTAGTCATTCAAGATACACAATTTTTTATGTCATTTAATTTTTAGAGTTCCGTAACCGAACGTATTACTAAGCCTCCGCAGTCCGTCCGTCCCTCTGTCTGTCAGCGGGCTGTATATCATGAACCGTATTAGGTGGACAGTTGAAATTTTCACAGATTATGTATTTCTATTGCCGCTGTAACAACAAATGATAACAATAAAATAAAGTTAAAAATTAAAGGGAGTACCCATACAATAAACTTTGATTTCGAAAAAGTTTTTTTATTACCCTGGCATGTGGGGTATGTAAAAAAATATCGTTTATATTTTTTATCTTCAAAAATGAAGAAATAGGGGGCCGTAAAAGTTGACAGTTTTAGACTATTTTTGTACGACCTCTCGCAACAACTAAACAAGTCAGGAATTTGAAAGTTATGTATATCGTGTACCATATGCTGTACTTAATCAACAAAATATACAAATAAACGCCGATTCATGAAGGATTTTGTATAAATTTTGGGCGATTTTCTGCAACTGCAAAAAATAACTTTGTAATTCACGGTATCATTATGAAGTACAAAGTTGTCTTTGCGATTGTTAAAATTTAAGATGAAAAATATTCTTCGTTTAGTTTTTTTTTTAATGTTACCCTTCGTGTGCGAGTCCGACTCGCTCTTAGCCGGTTCTTTGCGTTTCATCACATATTGCAAATTTCCCAAAAAGATCGTAATCACAGTACAATTTCAGATAAGCCGCGAGGAACAGGTGTGGCAAAACGAGCTGAAAGACCTGATCTGGCTGGAGCTGCAGGCCAAGATAGCTGGCAGGACGCTGGCGCAGCAGGACGCGTATCTATGCGCACAGAGGAAAATCGTGCCCAAGATTATTAGCAATGTTTTTGAGTATAGGTTTGTATTTATTATAGTTCTTGGTGACTCGGCCTCTCTGAGGGTGAGTGAATGTTATGAAAGTTACCACGGGAAGAAGCCAGAGGAGTAACAAGAAGATTGAAGGAGTATTTTCTGCCTTTTCCTTACAATGTCGGAAAATACTACAGACCAATCTGTTACCCGTCTTTCGGCTGTGATTGCGGTATAGCAATGTTTTTAGGTTAGACTAGCAACCATTACCTGCTAAATACCTCTGACGAACGCTACCTCTATCAGGCAAAAATCTTTTATTGTAATAATTTCGGTAGGCATTCAGAAAAAATAACTATATTTAAACCAAGGATATAAGGATGCTGTAGATTCAAGGAACACAGATTTCACCAATATTTTGGGTATCAAATATTTGATATTAAAATTGTGAATATTTTCGCAGGTTTGTGAACAGGAACCCGTGCCGAGCGAACTGCAAACGTTCTCTGGACGCGGTGACGTCACAGGAAGATCTCACAGCCCACGATGAACCTAATGAAGGTAAGAATATTAAACTAAAAAGCATGTCGATAATTAACACAAGTAGAAAATATAGGTACATACATACATACGTATTTCTAAGGGAAACTGGATGGTGTTTTGCACTCGTGCACTTAAATCAATCAATCATACTGCTTAGCCTTATCCTAACCATGTTGGAGTAGAGTATGCACGCGTATAAAAATACTGGCATGACTCAAAATTTAAACGATCTCTTCTTATATTTTTCTTTTCTACAATTACTACTAGGGAGAAAAGAGTTTGACTCGCCTGCCAAAAATATTAGAGTGCAATTTTTTTTTCCAATGATATAATTTTATAATGAAATTAGATTTCCATGCATTGTCGTTCCTAAAATGCTTACTAGTATTCGCATTTACGTTTAAAGTTATTCGTACAGAAATATACACATTTCAGCACATTAAAAACTATTTGCCATCATGCCGCAAATTAAAATAAGAAGTGCCAATTTTATCGCTAGTGCTTTGTAGACAGTTTGATTCAATTGAAGAAGAATATAGACATTCTAATTAATCCCATAAGAAATATAATCGTGCTCCGAACTTTAGGTCTGTGCCGGCAGAGTTTACCGGAACAGGTCTAGGATGAGGAGCCAGACCAAGAGAGATACAGAAACTCGCAGGGCAGCATGTGGCGAGCTGTTGGGCAGTAGCGACCCCACGGACCCTATCTCCCGGGAGAAGTCCTATACTGACGAGGAACAGAGCTTCCACCTCTTTCTTGCCTTTATTGGCCGGCTTGAGTGGAAATTCGCAAGAGCAAATGTGCTCGGAGGAAGGAAGTATTCCAGTAAGGTGCTGGTAGGGATCTTGACCGTACTTCCGGGATTGTCCTGATAGCCGTGGATTACCTCTCCACTTCTCAAGCACCTCAGGAAGTGTTGCCCCCTTGTCCCTACGTCACTATGTGCTAGCGGCCGTTTCCGGGGGCCCATTATTGAGTGTGCAAGTCATCCCATGCCATTTTATATATAATATATAACATTGATCAGGCAGGGGACATACTTCTTCCATAGTTCAAGTTACCCAATCCACTTTAGCCACCCAGACCCATAGCCAAATATGTTTTGTTTCCACGTACAACAATAGTCCTGCACCAACCGGGGGTTGTCCTTGGGTGCACTTGCATAGTGCATACAGGGATAATCGTCGGTTGGTGCCTCCTTATCATTTAAAATTATTTAAGGGGCCTCTGCGAGTTGGCTTCGGCTCCTCGTACGCCTTCCAAAGGTCCGGGACCCCAGGGTCCCGAGAAATGTAAAAAAATAATAATAATGGTGTCTCCTTATCATTTAAAATTATTTAAAGGGTCTCTGCGAGTTGGCTTCGGCTCCTCGTACGCCTTCCAAAGGTCCGGGACCCCAGGGTCCCGAGAAATGTAAAAAAATAATAATAATGGTGTCTCCTTATCATTTAAAATTATTTAAAGGGTCTCTGCGAGTTGGCTTCGGCTCCTCGTACGCCTTCCAAAGGTCCGGGACCCCAGGGTCCCGAGAAATGTAAAAAAATAATAATAATGGTGTCTCCTTATCATTTAAAATTATTTAAAGGGTCTCTGCGAGTTGGCTTCGGCTCCTCGTACGCCTTCCAAAGGTCCGGGACCCCAGGGTCCCGAGAAATGTAAAAAAATAATAATAATGGTGTCTCCTTATCATTTAAAATTATTTAAAGGGTCTCTGCGAGTTGGCTTCGGCTCCTCGTACGCCTTCCAAAGGTCCGGGACTCCAGGGTCCCGAGAAATGTAAAAATAATAATAATAATTCAGATTCATTCTAATTATCTCCATAGTTATTTTGGAAACTCCACTCTAAGTTCTCGGTACCAATCGGCAAAAACATGAAGTAGCATTAGAAAAAAAAAAGAATATATAATTATGAGCTTTACATTCATTTGAGGGGCTCGTGGCTAAGTAATAACAGCCGTACGTGTCAATCGTCCAGCTACGCTTGCCGCGGTTGGTCCGTGGATGGGTGAACATCTTTACATACCAAGACCCCCCCGTGCCTCGGAAAGCACGGTAAGCCGTTGGTACCGGTTGTCATTCGCGGATCTTAGATAGCCGTTACGGGTTGTCAGAAGCCAGAAAGTCTGACAACCAGTCTTACCAAGGGGTATCGTGTTACCCAGTAACTGGGTTGTGTAGGTCTGGACTGTCAAAGATCCATGAATGACAGCCGGGACCAACGGCTTATCATGCTGTCCGAGGCACTGGTGCACTATGGGTAAAAAAGGGGAAGGTTGATAAATCCCCTCACTAATGAAAAAATAATTACTTAACTCGTGCGAGTCTTTGAAAATAAGAAATACTAACATAACATTTAGAAATGTTTTTGTTAGGCGCGTCGCTCACTGGTAAGTCGAGGCGAGGTCGCGGCGGCATCGCGGCACGGTCGACGTGTGGTCTCTATGTAGAGTGTGGCGCGGGCGGCTATGCTTCCTTGTCACATTCCAATTCATTTTTTCCGAAACAAAATGACAAAATGGCGATGGAGTCGCGTTGCAGTCGGGACCAGCGCCCCCACCTCGACCCCGCGCGGCCGCCACTTCGCCCGTGCCGCGTCTCTAGTATATAAGCGCACTGCCATTTATTCCTAAAGAATTCCATTCCATTTGCTCCCGTCCCTTGCTCGGGTATGATGTGCCAGCTGGTGGCGTAGCTGAGCCTGTAGCTTTAAACTCCCCTGATAATAATAATTCAAATCTGATCCAGCATGTCCCATCTTGCTGTCCTCCCCCCAGCGACGCCCTAAGCCGAGGCCCGTTCCCCACAGGGGGAGCCCTTAGCGTGTAGTCGCTTAGTCTGTAAGTTTTTTGCCCCTGGCTGGAGGCTTTGAGTTTTCTTAAGGCAGCCACAGGATAGTCCGGTTAAGTAGTCTCGACCTCTCTAGGTCAACTACGAGATGCCATTCAGAAAAAAAAAAAAAAAAATCCTAAAGAAAACGTAGATGCGGCACGCCGCTTGTGCGCCCGCGCCGCGACGCCGCCTCGACTCTAGCTCATGTGAGCGACGCGCCTTAGAGTGTGTCTGGACTTAGATGGATTTCAGAAACAATTATAAATAAAGCAATTTTGGCTACGATTACAGAAAATCAAAGGCTTTTCTGTCGCGACTCCAGCCTGCTAGCTACTTTGAGCTGTCAGTAACAGGCTACACGCAGTATACATTAGCAATCGGTTTCATTTTGACAGTTCAACAACATTCATTGCATTATTTACGGTGTTGAGAAGACAAATTTTTCGAACATTTGAAGCAATGGATTAGCAATATTCTGCAAAATCAGCTTGGTGATTGATAGTGTGGTATGTGGCAATCCGCTCACATTAAAACAGTTTAAAAGTGTAACGGTGGAGTTTCTTGCCCATTCTCCACACGAACGTACCTTTTGGAAGAGGCGACTAGAATCAATTCTGTTTTTTTTTTTTTTTGTAAATTTTTACGTTTATTTTTAGTTTATTTTTACTATTTAAAATAATTGATTTAGCTTTGATTTTGCTCGCCATTAATGAATCAGCCCATCCGTGCGGAGAACACAAGTGTAATTTTAACCATAGTTCTCGTCATTTCCAGAAGAACAAATGTACGGCTGCCTGTCGTTCGAGTGTCAGCTGTGCTCAGACGCGATCGGCGCGGCGATGCGCGAGGTGGCCGGCCTGCTGGACTCGTTCTACAACGCCGTGTCGCTGTACCCGTCCAGCCGGAACATGACCCTGGAGCACAAGCTGATCGCCACGCGCCAGTTTAAGAATAGGATTAAGGTGAGTTTATCTAATACTAGCTTTTGCTTGCGACTTCGGGCGCGTGTTTCTTATTCCGCCGGCCCATTCCGTCGCCTGTCCGCGTTATTATTTCGTTTTCGTTTGGTGCTCTGTTTTTTTTTTTCTTTTTGCTCGGCTCTTAAACATCATAGCGTGATGTTAAATAGCCTATAAGCCTTCCTCAAGAATTGGGATATCAAATGCATTAATATTTTTTCAAATCCGACTGGCAGTTCTAGCGCTTAGAGCGTTCAAACAAACTAACTCTTCAGCTTTATTATTTGTATAGATATAGATAGAGATAATGGTACCTAATTGATTTTTTTACATTTATATTCGACTTAAACATAACTAGCAAAAAACTTTTTAGCAAAAAATAAAACCGACTTCCAAAACAAGACACTACAAAGTGAAAAATAACTTTAATTTCGGAAGTCGGTGTCTTTGGTTTTGTATTTTCGTTTTTTGCCACCGACTTCCGAAATTAAAGTTATTTTTCACTTTGTAGTGTTTTGTTTTGGAAGTCGGTTTTATTTTTTGCTAAAAAGTTTTTTATTTTTCACTTTTTAGTTGTGGAACCTACCCCACACAAATTCGAATACATAATTGACCACAATCATTGTAGATATAGCCATGTAAATAACAGTGATAGGAAGTTATTAAAACATCATCACATCATCCACATAAGTGGGAAATATACGCATTATTGAAGCTAACTCAAAAACTCCCCAAGCAAAGTTAATAAAATTTATATGGGACCACCTCGGATGTATACCCTTTCAAACAAAAAAAGAATTTTCCAAATCGGTCCATCCGTCTTTGAGTAATCGCGTAACAAACATACAAAAAAAAATAAAACAGACGAATTGAGAACCTCCTCCTTTTGGAAGTCGGTTAAAAATGACGGTGTATTACACACCTCTGCCCAACTCTTCGGAGAACACGGCGTGACGTTATGATATGTTATTCCATCATTTATTATGCAATCCTAACTATAATATTATAAATGCGAGAGTGAGTTTGTTTGTTACGCTTTCACTCTAAAACGGTTGAACGGATTTGGATGAAATTTGTCACATGGGTAGACCATGACCTGGAAAAGGACATAGGCTACATTTCATCCTGGCCGGAGCTAGTACTTAGTAAACAGATACATTTATTTTGTTTCTCAGGCAATGTGTCTCTGGTACAACACAGCGCTGCACATGCGTCTCAAGATGGTGGCCATGCGCAGAATGTTGCGCTCCATTCGTCTGAAGAGTCAGCGACGTGGGGCCCATCAAAGAACCTCCGTGGATTCCAGTGTCAGCAGGTACCTATGTGCACTTGAAGATTCCTCCCTTCTTGTAAATATGTCTATTTTTATTGAAATTTAACTGTGCAATAATTTGAATTTATTTCCAAATAAATGGATTACTATGTTGGTGTGCCTTTTTATTAGAGGCAGATAGATTTTATACTTAACGACCTAACTTAATAGGAAATTGACAGTTGAAAGTTCTAAAACTTGGACAGACTATGTTACTCACTGAAAAAGTGAGATGTGTCTTTATACACTGTTTTGGGACGTTATTTGGGATATTTTCACAATAAAATAATACAAATTATATATTGCCTGGCCTTTCTTAGCGTGTCGGTGGCAATCTAAATGTGATCGTGAATTGACCCGACACAGAATTCGGCTCCGTCAATTCTTACAAGTCAAATAGTCAAACCTCAAGCGGTGGAAGTATAATAACCTTATCGGTAAATATATTTTCGAGCCGTTTGGGGTTGAAACCCTCGGGCCATGGGGTCCGTGTGCTCACGGTTTGTCCAAGGAAATCTCCAAACGGCTGGTTGACACTTCCCGTGACCCAAGGGCAGGCTTTTACCTTGGCCAGAGGCTAAGCATTGACATACAACGCGACGTGGCAATGCCGCCAGTCTCTACCAGACGAAAGCGATGTGGATGAATTTTTCGACGCCATTTTTTTTTTTTTTAATAGTTTTAGTTGGTTAGGATATTATTTTTGTAACTTTATTTAAGTGTTAGATTGTTTGTTAGAGAGTTTCTACCTACATACACAACTTCAGTCAAATTAGTTTATTGTCTAAATATTGAACACTCTTCTGCTTGACTAGCTATCAGCCGTTCTTTGGTATTTGTTCGCGTAAAAAGCATAAAAATTGACGTTGGAATCAATTCATCCCAAAACCCACACATCAATATTTACAACCAGCCACTATCTCTCCCGCAGCACCCCAGCATCCGAATGCACCCGACCCTGCCAGGTCCGCTTCAACGTGTGCTCCGACCCGAGCAGCAGCAGCTGCAGCGAGCAGTCGGGAGGGTCGGTCAAGGAGGACCCTCTGCCCGATCTCAAGGAGGGAGACGAGACTGATGATGTGGACAGCGGCGTGGACACTAGTGAGTTGGACTTGAATATGGGTGGGAGTTTACTTCAGCTATTTGTCACAATAACCTTAAAAGACTTGTCTTAGAGTGGCATTGCAGGAATTACCTATCAGATAATATATGTAGGATCATAATTGGAGGTGAAACAAGCCATATAGTCTTGCCATAAATATTGTCACGAAGAAAAAAAAATGTTTTTATTGCAAATAATATTTATTACTTTTACAGTGTGTTAGTTTAATACATAATATAAAACAATTTAAAATATAAAAAGCTTATTCAAAGTGCTCTCCATTGGCTGCAATACAGTCCTTTAAACGTTGAGGCCAGTTATCAATAGAAGCACGCACTCTTTCCATGGGAAAATTCTTCACTGCCAATCGTATGGATTGTTTTAGGGACTCCAAGTTATCATGGCGTTTAGAGCAAGCCGTACTCTCTAAAACTGACCATAAATCATAATCCAGCGGATTAAGATCGGGACTAGACGACGGCCAGTCTTCAGCTCTGATGAAGTCCGAAACGTTCACTTCCAACCAAGACTGCGTGGACCGAGCTTTATGACCCGGCGCCGAGTCTTGTTGGAAGGACCATACTTGGTTATTGAACATGGTGTTGTTAAGGGGCTTAACTACCTTCTGAAGATTAGTATCTTGATACACTTCTGCCGATATTTTGATACTTTTTTCACAAAAATATGGCTCAGTCACTCCTTCATAGCTAACGCCCCACCAAACCTTCACTGAAGTCGGATAATGCCCACGTTGCACTCTGTCGACTAATTGGGAAGCTTCCTTAGAGCTTTGAGCATAAATACGGTCATTTTGTTTGTTAAAATGTTGCTAAATTGTAAAGATTTTCTCATCCGTAAACAACATTTTTCTGTGACCTCCCTTGGCGTACCGCTTCAGTAGTTGTTTCGATTTTACCACCCTATTCTTTTTTAAATTATCAGTTAAAAAATGACCAGTGCGTCCCATATAGGCTGCAAGTCCTAAGTCATCTTTTAAAATACGCGACATGGTTCTGGGTGCTATCTTCATCTCCCGAGATAAAATCTTTTGCTTTCGGACAGGATTTCTCCGAATTCTTTCCCTTTGGACGGCCAGATCTTTTTCTGTCACAGACAGAGGAGGTCTCATTGTACCTATTAATAGCCCGGTACACAAACATTTGACTAATACCAAGCGTATGGAGACTTTTAAAAATTGCATTTGGCTCCATACCAACTTTGTGTAATGCAATCACAGCGATTGGGTTCTTTTTATCACCCCACTCCATTTTAATACGAGTATCGCAAAATATTGTACAATGTATTGGCGCCAAAATTAGAAAACTCAATGAACAATCGTATAAAAATGACAGATTCCAAATTCAAATGTAATATCTTTCTTATTTTTTTATTTGTAACAGTATTTATGGCCAGACTGTGTATATATTACTAGCTTCTGCCGCGACTTCGTCCGCGTGAAATTTCTTGCTCCCGCGACCCACACCGTCGCATCGCATTGCCTGTCCGCGCTTATTAGTAAGTTTTCGCTTGGCGTTCTTTCTGACTTTTTTCGTCTTGCTCGTCACCCAATGGTCCTGGCGTGATGTTTAATAAATAGCATCTAGCCTTCGCTTAAGAATTTGGCTGAAGCTATGAAAAGGAATAAATTTTCCCGGTTTTTGCAACATTTTTCATTGATGCTCCGCTCCTATTGGTTGCAGCGTGATGTTATATAGCCTATAGCCTTCCTCGATATATAGGCTATCCAACACTAAAAGATTTTTTCAATTCGAAACAGGAGTTCCTGAGATTAGCGCGTTCAACCAAACAAACAAACAAACTTTTCAGCTTTATAATATTAGTGTAGATTCGAGTGTTTAGTTTCTGAAAACAAGTACTTTTGGTACTTTTTATCGAAACAAAAAAAAAACGGAATGATAGTATATTCTGTTTTGAATCGAGGATAAAAGTTTTATCCTTATTAAAATTTTAACCTTATTTAATAAGGTTATTTCTGCTCCCGTTGAACGTTGGCTAAAGAGCTCCAATGTCGAAAATGAGATTCGAAACCAAAAATGTAAACAAAGAAATGTCATTGTCAAAGTGACGTTTTAAGGATTACTAACATTTCCCTAGTCATCATATTTATTTGATTTTGAAATTTTGAAAACGTAAAATACAACAAATAAAAACTCAGAGGGACACATTCAATCACGACAAACGTCAGAAGAAACCGAATGATCTTGACAGTATTACTTTCCTCTAATGCCGAATGACCAAAACAAAATGGCGACCAGTAAGGAGGCCCAACTTGAATCGATTATTAGTAACGCAATATTATTTACGATTTTTTTTATCGATTCTCTTGTTTAGAAGAAAAAACATTTTATAAATAGAAAATATAAATGAAAGTCCAAATAGGTACTTAGAACTTCCCCCTTATTGCCAGTATCATAAAAATAATTTGCACGATTTTATTTCAAACAGTTGTATTTTATTCTTGGATCGTAGTTCACGTCACTCTGTGTATTGTGTGTGTGTATTTAACCTGTTTAAGATACAATTTTAACACTATATTATAGAACTTTTCGACAAACTATACAAAGGAGGTTATTATTTTAAATTGGCAACATCTTTTTTACATTTTTGATCTCGATTTCCATTAAATGTTCAATCATTTTCACCGGTCCTATACTTACCTATGTATATCAAATGATTTCAGAGCACACAGCATCAAGCAACGACTTATCATCACCAGAGATCGCCCTCCCACACAAATATGGAGACCCGTACACGTCCAATGAAAGCGGCTACATGTCCAGCGAGGGGCCTCCGCTCGCCAACGACGCGTTTAACATCGGAGGCCTGTCCGAACTGACGCACATGAAACTGTTGGACAAGTGCGAGGTGTCATTGTACAGGTGAGTGAATCTATACAATTAACGAAAGCGGCTACATGTCCAGCGAGGGGCCTCCGCTCGCCAACGATGCGTTTAATATCGGAGGCCTGTTCGAACTGACGCACATGAAACTGTTGGACAAGTGCGAGGTGTCATTGTACAGGTGAGTGCAATTGTGTGATCTTCGGCTGAAATTGGCATAAAAATGCAACTGGCAGACTTGAAGCGCTCCGTCATTTTTAGCCGACTTCAAAAAAACGAAGAGGTTCTCAATTTGACTGTATGTCTTTTTTTTGTATGTTTATTACGCGATTACTCCGGCAATTATGAATTGATTTTGATGGTTCTTCTTTTGTTTTGTAGGTATACTTCCCATATTAATTGCTTGGGTACGCTTACTTTGCTTGGGTGATTTTGAGTTAGCTTCTTTATTACGTATTTAATTCACATTGTGTATCTTGATGACGTTATTATACTTCCTGACACTGTTGTTTACATAGCAAGTAGTGGTATACGAATTAGTGTGGGGACCTACCCCACCATAACTAAAAAGTGAAAATAAAAATGTTTTTTACATCCAAAAAAACACTACAAATTGAAAAATAATTTTAATTTCGGAAGTCAGTGGCAAAAAAACTAAAATACAGATCCAAAGTCACCGACTTCTGAAACTAAAGTTATTAACCGACTTCAAAAATAGGAGGAGGTTCTCAGTTCGTCGGAATCTGTATGTCCCCCGATTACTCGAAGACGGCTGAACTGATTTGGAAAATTATATTTTTGTTTGAAAGGGTATACTTTCTAGTTGGTCCAATTGCCATCAGGTCAGGATCTGATGATGGGATCCTGGAGAAATCGACGGAACTCTTCAAATATTTTACCTATAGCGATTTAGGTATTTTTTATAGTAACTCGTGCATTTGTTCTTGGAAAGCACCATTTGGTGAAGTGGAACTGATGATGAAGATCACAGATGGCCACCGGAACTACTCAATAATAAGTATTTCACGGGTTGCGATTCGATTATATACTTTATTAATGGTTGCTAAGTAATTTATGCTCGTCACAATGCTTGTGGTGATATGAGGTTCTCCTGGTACCTACTTACCAGGAGAACTCCACAAAAATTAACCTGCATCAGGAAAAGCAATACATATTTTGTAAAAGGTGATGAGAAGTTGATATTAGAATATTGTAACTTAGACAAATTACAAACTGACCCACGAAAAAGTGAGAAATAAAAATCTTTTTTACAAAAAACACAACCGACTTCCAAAATAACACTTCAAACTGAATAATAACTTTAGTTTCGGAAGTCGGTGGCAAAAAACTAAAATGCAGATCCAATGACACCGACTTCCGAAATTAAAGTTATTATTCAGTTTGAAGTGTTATTTTGGAAGTCGGTTATGTTTTTGTAAAAAGTTTTATTTTTATTTTTCACTTTGTAGTGCTTTTTAGGAAGTCAGTTTTTTTGTAAAAAATTTTGATTTTGTAATTTTAATTTTTTTGGAACGTCACTAAAATTGAAGTTTAATTATTTATTCTCGATTATGTTGGTTTCGTTTCCACAACTTCCAGCCTACGTGCTGGTAAACCTATCGATAGATACCAAAAAAAAAATATATATATATATTATTGTGTGTCTTTCAGGGACTACCACCAGGAAATCCTGAAGACTCAAGGCGTTCGGCGTTGTATGATGTTTATCTACAAGATGCGGCACAACCTGCTAGATAAGGTCTACCTCACACTGGAGAAACCTGACGTAAGTAAACACAAACCGTTAGCTATCTCTACCCTAACTGTGGTAGGTACGAAATGTAATGCCAAACGAACTGTGCCACGGATATGCATAATCAAATGATTTAAGAGTATAACTGAAATACTTAGTTCTATTTATTTATACAAAAAATCCTCTTCTATTTTTTGTTCATATATTTCAATCCCTCCTGGGCTCGTGTCTGTATGAGAAGAGGCCTTTTTTCAATTCAGATTATATATCGCACCTTGATAACAAAAGTGGCATTATCAAAACTATGTTTTCTAAATAACTCCATAATTTACTGGCATATTTTCAGTATATACAAAACTTGAAGTAAGATAGTCAAATTGCAGTCTTTTATTTCAGTTATTTGCTAAGATATTGACCAAAATGCTGCGTCAAAAAAGCTTTAAATGGACATCTGAAAAAATTTAATTTTTGTATAACGCCACTTTTGTTTTCAAGGTGCGATATGTTGTCGATGTCGAATTCTAGCAAAACATTGCATGATTAATTGACCAATAGAAAACTTGATTGTCTCTAGTACGATATATAATATGAGGCTTTCGATTCGCAGCAACAATCAGAAAGCGAAGAGGATGGCGAGGAGATGTTCGAGGACCCCACGAACGAGCGCCCTGACTCCTCCATGCAGGATGAGGATGAGCTGAAGACTTATGAGCTCAGAAGGTCAGTACCTTGTGTATTATTGTACTATTTGTTCCCATAGCAACAGTCAGACCCCACGAACGAGCGCTCTGACTCCTCCATGCAGGATGAGCAAAATCAAAATCAAAAGTCATTTATTGAAATTAGGCTGAGAATCAGCACTTTTTGAACGTCAAAATTACATAAGACAGTCCGCCAAAATGCCCGCCCTTCACCACTTCCTAGTGCTTTAACTGGGGAGAAGAAGTGGCGCAACAAACTCCCCAGCAGCACAGCTGTCCGTTCAGTTAAAAAAAAAGTGATTCTATATAACACTGCGGATAATAATTTAGGTACATTACGCAACACAAAACATTAAATTAAATTATTTGCTATAAGTAAGCTAGCACACGCCAATATACCAAAAAAAAAAATAATCGAAAACTATACTCAAGCAGAAACAAAATACAAAACTAAAAACGTAAGCAGAACTTTATACGTAAATAAAAGCCACCAGTAATAAAGGGCGTGCCCACTTACATATAGCCGTACATGTAGTCGTTACTCAAAGTCACAGATGATAAACTAGGACCATCGAAGTAAAATCAACAACGAGTTAAGTTACTAATAACAAAACAAAACCAAGGTCAGCAAGACGACCTGTCACCACAAGCAGCACCCGTTCACGAGTATAACGCAAAGATCAGCCATTACCCCCCTCGCCATATTTGAGGGAAGGAGACAACCCGACCCCCGACGCTACCGCAAGCAGTGACATCTAAGGGAGCATGACGAACTTGCTGCCGGTTGCTCGGGCAAGAAAAACTATGATCAATTGTCGAGGTCACTACTGCCGTCGTAAGCTAAAAGGGCACAACTAACATTTAAAAAAAAAATTGAGTTACATACATATTTAGAATCAGAAAAAAAAGGCTAATCTGCTCAATTTTTTGTAGATTTTTTTTTTTTAATGTTAGTTGTGCCCTTTTTTCTTACGACGGCAGACTAGCTAACCACATATTGCAATACCACTCATAAAAAAAAAAATAAACATTGAAATGAGTAGATTATGTCAATAATAAATAAAACTAAAATTAAAATAAATTGACCTTGAGAGTCAAAGAAAATAAATAATTATATGAACTCATATAACCTGTCAGTAGGTAAGCTAATTCTGGAGAAAGAAGATAAACATTGTCTTAAGTTAAACACAGCGACCAACTATTCTTATCGTTTAAGTAATCGTTGATAGAATAATAATAATATTATTATTATTATTATTATTATAGCTTGTACTATGGAAACCAGATAACTGATATACTACATACACTACTTTTTTTTGTAAATACATACTTATATAGATAATTACACCCAGACTCAGAACAAACAGACATGTTCATGCACACAAATGTTTGTCCTGGATGGGAATAGAATGGTATGCCTTTGAACAAAGGTTAGATTTTACTTTAGCTTTGAACGCATTAAAGGGCAAATCTAGCAAAGAAGAGGGTAGCTTGTTATAAAAAGATATACCAAGCCCAACAAATGAGTTATGAACCTTATGAAGCCGGTGAAATGGAGCACGTAATTTGTCCTTATTTCTGGTGTTAACATTGGAGCTGAAGACTTATGAGCTCAGAAGGTCAGTACCTTGTGTATTATTGTACTATATGTTTCCATAGCAACAGTCAGACCCCACGAACGAGCGCTCTGACTCCTCCATGCAGGATGAGGATGAGCTGAAGACTTATGAGCTCAGAAGGTCAGTACCTTGTGTATTATTGTACTATATGTTTCCATAGCAACAGTCAGACCCCACGAACGAGCGCTCTGACTCCTCCATGCAGGATGAGGATGAGCTGAAGACTTATGAGCTCAGAAGGTCAGTACCTTGTGTATTATTGTACTATATGTTTCCATAGCAACAGTCAGACCCCACGAACGAGCGCTCTGACTCCTCCATGCAGGATGAGGATGAGCTGCAGACGTATGAGCGCAGGAGATTAGCATACTTATTATCTCACACCCAAGTCAGACAGCATAAATAGCCTTATCTAATTGCCTAGCTACTCCGTGTACTTACAGTAGTAGACAATCATATGAGTTCGTTCGGGTGGAGTGTCCGGGTTGACCTTAGCTGAGTATTGTTCTGTCTCTCTCGCACAATTTGTCAAACTAAAAGTGGAAGAAAGAGACGGGAACATAATAGGTTGGGGAAAAAGTTTCTTCGCATTTTTTAAGAAAATTCAAAACATTTTTTAATATAGTTTATATTTACATTTAACTAAAGTATGTAGGTACCATTTTGTTCGATAACCTTTTGCCATCTTGTAGGTAGGGACATGATTCCATTGCTATAGAAATTTTGGGACTTCTGGTCAAAATACCGCGACAAGTGGTTTTGGCAGTCCTCTCGTGATGTTAACCTGACACTGCCTAAAGAATACTGAAGAGACCGAAACAGGTGGAAATCTGAAGGTGCAAGGTCAGGACTATACGGCGGATGCATTAACACCTCCCAGCCAAACTCTCTTAATTTTTGCTCAGTGGCTAAAGATGTGTGAGGTCTAGCGTTATCATGATGAAAAACCACAGAGTTCTGTTGATTAATTCCGGCCGCTTTCTCTCAACTTCTTGCTTTAATCTCATCAGTTGTTCGCAGTAGAGTTCAGAATCGATGGTCCTTCCTGGTGGTAACAGCTCATAATGAATGATGCCCTTCCAATCCCACCACACACACAGCATCACCTTGTTGCGAGTTAACCCGGGTTTCGCCACAGTCTGTGAAGCCTGACCGGCCTTTGACCACGACCTTTTTCGCACGTTCTTGTCATACGTGATCCACTATTCATAACCAGTTATCAGCTTCTTCAAAAATGGTTCGGTTTCATTACGTCGTAATAAAGAATCACAAATGAGTACACGGTTCATTAGGTTTCTTTCAGTGAGCTTGTGAGGTACCCAAATGTCGAGCTTTTTTGTGTACCCAGTTTTTTTCAAATGCGCCAAAACTGTATTGTGGTTAATTTCCAGTTCTTCAGCTACGTTGTAACTACTGATATGCCGATCTTGCTCCACTTTTTCAAAAATGGCATCCATTTTATCCGTAATAGGGCGACCAGAGTGACGTGCATCTTTGACATCAAAATTTCCGGATTGAAAACGCTTAAACCAAATTTGTGCTACTCTCACAGACACTACACTAGGTCCATAAACATCGCAAAATTTTTTCGCGGCTTGCGTGCATTTTTACCTTTTTTGTAGTAAAATTATAAAATGTATCGAATTTCTTCATTAGATTCACTCATCTTGACGGTACGAAAAACAAATGAAAATCACACATTTTCCTAATTTGAATTTGGAATTATGGTCTTTAAAAGGAGAAACCCAAACTCCATAGAAACGTGGGCCTGGCGTTACAGGGCTGGAATTTGGCCATTAATTAGGGCATTTAGTAAGGTTTCACGAGCCCAATTTTCACGTCTCCCAGCAATGGCCAAATTGATAAAATCAGATAATGTTTACATTTTAGGTTATTTTTATTATTTGAGTTATTTAAGTAAATTAAAATGATATTTTCGTGGCTTTGATTCCTACGTAAATCTGGAAGGCCCATGTGCTGTGCTGCAGCGTGTCACGATGAGGTTTTAGGTAAGTAGGTATATAAAAAGCGCTTACGGGGTGAGTTCAGATTTATCTTGCTGAAAACCTCAGCTGGTGCCGTGCCCAACCAAGATACCATATTATGCTCATGGTGTGGGCACAGCAACCAACCGTTCTTTTGCCAACAATGCAGGTGCAATAATATTGGATTATAGCATCCCTTCCACTTAGAGAGCTGTCGACTAATATATGTATATACGAAATACATCCTACTACTAATTGCCTGGATTTTATTCTTCCTCTTAACATCCAGGTTGAGTCCGATGTAGATATCTCTTGCTGTAGGTCACTGTCCACCTCCCTACATACTTCTTCTCCTTCTATGACATATGAGCCATTTTCTCTCACATGCTCCCCATAGTAAGAACGGGCCTGTTTAACTTGGTAAGTGCCCAAGGAGACAAGAATTAGCTCGCTGTATGTTAATTCAGGAAGCTGAATAACATTATCTCTTTCTACATCTATTGCTTGGAACTGCGCCCTCCGTCGATTTATATTGTTGCTAATCATATAGTTCCTTAATCTATTCTCCACATGCATATACTGATTATTTTTTTGGACAATTTCCTGAGCATCACTGCGGTTTGCAATAGGAGGGTGGAAAGCATTTATTAAAGCGGCAACAGGCTCATGATGTTGATATAGCAAAATACAGATCCGGTTTTCCAGCAAAGGTCAGCAGGGGTGACAGGGTACGATGTCCAATGTTCAAACGAGGGTCAGTCAGAAGGCAATCAATTTCGGAGTCCAGTATTCTATCAAAGGCGTTATGAAATAATAAATCTCGAGAAATACGGAAAAACACATTCACTTGCGCAAAAATACGAAAAGCGAATGACAATAATGACATGACATTACAACCATGACAAATAAGACAGTAGTAGTGCATTCCGTGGGGCAGCCGATTTTATCGATTATATAATTTATTTCATTGATTTTTTCATGGTGGTTACGTTAAAAATCAATTAGATTCTTGATTTTTATTTAACATTTATTTTAATACCTATTAAAACAATCACACTAAAACAATGGAGTATTATTTAATCATTTGTAACAGTATCGATTTCCACTAAATCGATAATATTCGTAGGGTACGCTCTATTGATATAATGACAGCGTTTGTGAAGTTAGTGACATATAATGAAATAAGTGTTGTAACGGTTTACAAAGCTAGTTTAGAACAAAAAATAGAAATCTACTTATTTTCTACACTTGGCCATTGCTAATGAGGCTAAGATTTAAATGGGTTAATCAAGCAAAATAGACGATTTTTTTGGTACATATCTTATTCGTGTAACGGTTAGGCCCAGAAACGGGTTTCTCCTTTAAACTTTCAATGATACCAAAACCAGCCAGATACAAATAGTATAGCCAAAGAGATTTTATTACAAGTTCATACATACTCTAATGCGAAAAGACTTTTTCCCCAACCTAATATACAGGGTGTCGCCAGCTTAAGGGTATGGTACAGACCATCACACTGAACAACTTTTTTCCCCGGACCAACATCGTAATCGTGAAGAAAAATCAGTCGTCCCATATCAATCAATCAATCAATCAATGATGGTATTGAAGTGTTGGGACGACTGATTTTTTTTTCACGATTACGATGTTGGTCCTCGAGAAAAAGTGGTTCAGTTTGATGATCTGTACTACACCCTTAAGGTGGCGACACCCTTTCTCAGACACCCGATATACAGGCTGAATTTTTCAAGTGGGCGTGAATGGCCAAATTCGAAACTATGAGGAATAGCGAAAAGTACTCAAAGGAGTCTCTCGCTCGATTTTGATGAAAACTAAAACTGCATCATTGGATTTTTGAAAAATCAATATCAAGGTTTAATAGGTAGGTAACATAAAAAAAAATTAAAAAATATTTTGTTAAAAATGAGCTCTTTAGTTTGCCGTATATCATTACTTCCCAGAATTCGATCCTTATTAGCGACGCTATCGAATGGTGTAATAATACAGTGTTTTTTTTTCAAAATCAACGAGTTCGATTCCTGGCTAGAAATATTGTGTTTTTTTTTTTTTAAATCCAATGATGCTGTTTTAGTTTTCATCAAAATCGAGCCCGAGACTCCTTTGAGTACTTTTCGCTATTCCTCATAGTTTCGGATTTGGCCATCCATGCCTACTTGAAAAACTCATCTGTATAACCCAAAGGACGTGCTAATTATCGTTTATTAATCTCAACCATAAAGCTGTAAATCCAATAAAAGACTGAAGCTAACTGAAGCCCTGATTTAACACTACTTGATCTCTACCGGCGCTCGCGCGTGATTAGCTGAAGCAGTGTGTTACAGGGTCGCTAGCGATTGCGTTCTCGCCTTTTGCACTAATTTCGCGGCTTTCTGTCAAAAGTCAAAGCCCGAAAATGACTATACTACGTCATCACGTTTGTGAACGTTTTGCAGCGTGCACCTAATCATCATATCGAGGGTTCACGGGCTATTTGTATTAAGCGGCATTTTTGGAACTTTACAGGAGAGCATTTTAAAGTTTCATTATTCGGAAAAAAGAATATTGTAAAAAAAAAAATGTTTCAATATTTTAACGTAAAAGTGGCCTATCAAGGGTTAAGAATAATAGTGCTATCTCAGTTTAAAGGTAGATTATAACCATATTATAACTCAATATGATTATAACTGAATATCGGCCAGAATGTCGCTTAATACAAATAGCCCGTGAACCCTCGATATGTGCAGTAAGTGATTGCATTTAAACCACATTATGTGAATTCTTACAAAGATAAACTATTCCAAGCATTACCATGAAACTGTTTGACATTTATGGATCGAGCTCAGAATAGATAAAAGACCAAGACATAGCGCTGTCAACAGTGACGTGTAGTTTTGCGCATGCTTCACTGTATTGTTCGTAACACCATGTCTTGGCTTTTTATTTGGCCTGAGTTATGAGTTTGACGTAACATTGCTGACGTAAGACATGCGTGGAACATTTTTACATCTTTGGTAGTAAGACAGTCGTATTCTATATTTTGAATCCGTTCGTCTCCGTTAGATATGGCTGCTGGTCACCGGAGTGCCAGTCCATGCGGCTGCCGTCGTACCGCGCGCACTTCCTGCTGCTGTCCAGCTTGTGCATGGAGGCGGTGCACGACTACCTGTCGTTCCGGCTGGAGGCGCGCCCCGACCACCCCTCCTGTCTCACCATCAAACAGGTAATGTTCTACGGATAGCTGAAGCTGTGAGGACATTGGTAAATACTCTGTTGACTGATAGATACAACATGAGAAAACGACGCTTGGTGTACCGTTGTGTATTATGCGCTTGAGTTTAAATAAGTAACTAATGATGAACTGGCTAAGCAATTGACAACATTTCAAAATTATTAATAAGCCCTTAAAGCAAATATACTTTTCTTGATTTGTTTATCCTGAGATTGGATATGTTAAAAAGGTATTTAGTAAAAAATACGACTACTAAGACGATATTTTAAAACGTAATTTCTTTTAAAACCTTTTTGGAAATATAATATGTCATTTGGTGGCTCCTCTACGTGCTTAATAAATTCCCGCACGAAGCGAATTATGTGTGGCCTGTTTTGTGTCAATGTGCATTTGAAACTTGTCGTTCTCACGAGGTGACGTACATCATTCTACATTCAAGTGGATTTTAGGGTTCCGTTCCTCAAACAAAAGGAAAAAAACGGAACTCTTATAGGATCACTTCGTTGTTTGTCTCAGTCTGTGTCTGTCTTGCTATTTGCCTTTTTCTCAGGAACGAGTGGAGTTATCAACTTGAAATTAATATCAAATATGTACAGTACAACTATTTTCTGAATGTCCCTCGTCAATCATCGCATTTCCGAAAACAAACGAATGCTAATTTCCATAATAATAATAGTTTATTTGACACAGAACGCATAAGTCATTTAAACATATATACAGGACACATTCTTCTTAATTTTATACTGAAGGCATCGTGTGTCTGAACTAGATAAGAATATCTGTATCTCAGACATCAGCGCTCTTCCTTTTTTGACCATTACATCACTAGTTTAATTAGATATATTAATAATAGGTGGTATATCATTACACAGAAAAAGAAAAAAATTAAAAAAAAAGGTGCGGTGTGTGGACTGTTGACCTCTCGGTGTGTAGTGTGTGAAAGTGTGTGAGAGGATGAGTATAAAAGAGATTTACTATTTAACTATTTTTAATAAGTTTTCTGTCTCTTCGTAAGTATGTATACTAATATAATATTATAATATTTTATTTGCGTAAAACATGGTATACAAGGGTGTTAAATACAGATTGAGGCACAAGCATGTTTAGCTAGGATAAAACATAGCATGCAAAATTTTAACAATCGTTTTAAAAAAAAAAAAAAAGTCAGCATTTTTTATCTTATAAATTCTTTTAAACTATAAAAACTCCACTCGAGTAACCACTTATGAAATTGAATTTGAAATAATTTTGTATTTAAGGCTTTGAAATGCCTTGGTATTTTATTATAAATGCACACACACATTGCCAAGCAGTTACTGTTGTATTTAGACAGTCTAGGCAAATCATTTAACACCAGTTTATATGGATCTCGTCGGTTCCGAGGATTGACATCATTTGCAGTCTTAAACAGTTGCTTATTTTTCATAACAAACACACATATTTCGTAAATGTAAAGCGACGGTAACGGTAACAAACCAAGTTTTTTAAATATTGGTCGACATGAGTCGTCGGGCTTAAGTCCACAAATTGCTCTCATGCACTTTTTTTGAGCGATGAATGCCCTTTGGAAGTCAGTGCTGTTACCCCACATTATTAGTCCATAACGTAACAACGATTCGACGTACGCGTGGTATGACATCACAGCAGTTTTTATATTGGTTACATTTTTTACTTGTTTTAATGCATAACCAAATTTATTAATGTTATTAATAAATTTGTTAAAAGATTTTACTTTTACATATTTTTTTTTATTTAGCGGGTATATTTCCAAAGCGTCATTTATCTTATTATATAGTACGGTCCCAAGAAACAAAAGTATTTGTTTACGTAAGCATGCCTGAGAGAAGGTCTGTCATTATTACTAACTAGCTGTTCCCCGCGACTTCGTCTGCAATCCAGGGTGAATAGTAGCCTATGTCCTTCTCCAGGTCATGGTCTACCTATGTAACAAATCCATTCAGCCGTTTTTGCGTGAAAGCGTAACAAACAAACACACTTTTGCATAATTTATAATATTAGTTTGGATATTTAGGAGGATGAAAAACCGGTCTATCAACACTCTAGACTCACAAAATGTATTACGGTACGGTATATGTGGTTCTTAAATAAAAAATAAAAAAAACTTAACACATTACTAATGTTTCTCTATTAATATAATTTAATCATGATTCGAAAGACACGTGGCGCCATCTATTATCATAAGATCGTTATTGTGGTTTTCCTCGGGAACAGCAATTTTTTTTCGGGATGAAAGGTACTTTATAGCCTTTTCTGTACACCTGACAACGTATATGCAAAATTTCAGGATGATCGGTTCAGTGGTTTAAGCGTGAAAAGGTAACAAACAAAGAAACAAACTTACTTTCACATAAATCGTCTTCTAGTTAGATCACCTTTTGAGAGTTGTAGTAAAGAGTGTTGCTTCAGAACCACAAGAGATATAAACAACTGGCGAACTGTCAGGAGCTCACACGACTGATAAACAAGATGGGTTGGGTACAAATAAGGGCGAAAAGTACTAACTTTAAGTAACAGCCCTCTGGCTATTTCTAAGGGCTTTAATATAGTTTTATGTGCACCTCCCCAAACGGTGATACAATATTGAAGAATGGACTGTACGAGTGCTAAGTATATTTGCTTCACTAATTTTGGGGGCGCAACATGTCTTAAGTTCTTGAAAACATAGATCAGTTTTCTTGTCCTAGATGTATTTATTTATTTATTTAATTATTGGTCTACCAACGATTGTTTACACCAGTTATGGGCATAAAAAACAAGCAAAAACAAATAAACAATAGTGTACAATCACTTATAGGTAAACTCAGCATGCAAAACGAAAGTTGTACGTACGATAGAGAAAAAAAAAGAAAACTACCCTAATTTATATCAAACCACTAGTACCCAAATTTTTATATGTAATTTAGATCCTGAAACAGAGAACAAAGAAAAAAAAAAAAACAAAAAGGTAAATGATTCCTTATCTAGGTTTTTCAAAGTCTTTACTTTTAAGCTGTATAGTGAGTCAAAGTGCAAGTCGATTAGATCGCTACATTCATTAATTATCTTGCATAACCTCGCGACAGGGGAACTAGCGCCCAAGAGTGTTCGTCGGAGGGGTGGACAGAGTAGTAGTATGTAAGAAGGTGAATATGGTCTTTGAAGAAGAGGTTACAGTCAAGAATAATTCCAAGATATTTAATTGACGCTGTCTTTGTTAGTGTTGGACAGGAGCATACTCAGTTATTACAACAACTATGTGCTGTAATCGAGGGCGTATATGGAAGCTGCATATGTTGAGTGCGCATCGAGAATATCATGTACTGGGTCTTATACGGGTTAAGAGTCAGAGTTGTTCTGCAGCCAGTGAGTCACAACATTGAAATTAAAAGATTGATCGTGTATAATAATTTGAATTCCGAATTATGTACTTTATTGTTGTACAAATCAAAACAATAATAAAGTACTTAGTTCTGAATTCAAATTATCATACACGACAAATCTAATAAAATTAGCATTCGTTTGTACGAGTATTCGGAGATGCGATGATTGCCGAGGGGCATTATGAAAATAGATGTACTGTACGTCTACGGTCCCTTGGAGCTCTAAAAAAAATCAAGCTTTTAAGTTAACGCAATAAAAAGTACGGCCATTTATTTCGCATTTATACTCGCAAATAAATGAAAACCTACAGGGTACTTCGCATAGACCTTGAATCAGAATTGACCATGACGTATATGGGAGACGATGTATGGGAGAAAATGTTTTTCAACTAAATTGTTAAGTTTGTTTTTGGGATATATTCATCCTAATTACGGAACCCTTCGTTGTGTGTGGTCCGACACGCACTTGGCCGGTTTTATTTTATGGAAGCCGTATTTATTTTGATTATGAAATTAAAGTAACTCTCTTCTCCCCAGCTCATCCATGAGCTGCGCGAGGGTCTGGACATAGCGGGGGAGATGCGCGCGGACTTCGCGCTGCACGTACAGGCGGCGCTGAGCGGGCGCGCGCCCGGCGCCGCCGCTCGTGACCTGCTGCTGCTCACCAGCACGTTCGACACCACTGTGGAGACGCTACTCAAGGTATGTGGGACCTTTGGATGCACGGTTTTTTATTTTTTTTATTTAAATGTTTGAATAGGGATGATTCCTGGGTAAAAAAAAAAGATATAGACACATATTTTTTGCTTTATCATATTAATATAAAATGACTTAGATAACACGCATTAGTTGGGATCCCTCTATGCGACTAGTCAATCGTCTATGTAAAGATTATTTTTAGTCTGTAGTTGCAAATCTTTTTGTAAAAAAAGGTTTTTGTTCAAATTGGAATGGTTGTAATTAATGAAAATTGTGTTAAGGTAAGTGGTTTTATTTATGTTTCGTGCTAAGAATAAACACACCATGCATTTTAAACCATAAAACATATAGGTCAACGCTTGTTTTTTTTTACTAGTCATTTCTTTGAAAGTGTAACTAAAAATTGTTTAGTTATTTTTTACAACCAATTTTGAAAATGAAAACAAGTCATACTTTCAAACGAAACGTAAATTACTATAAAGCCCTACTCACTATCATTCTAAGAAACATTCAACGGTCACAAAATTCCAAGAAGCTACGATGCAAAACGGTTTTGTTTATATACAAGATTACCGCGGGTGGGGCGCTCAACGGTTTTCCCCGCGCGCGGGTTAGCACAGCGGTTCAGCACAGCGGATAACCCAAATGACGGGCAAAAATAATGTTTAGTCATCATCCCTATTGTTTTTTGTTGTTATCTTTTTATTATTACGGACGCTTTTAACGTGCATGTTTTTTTTTTTTTTTTTTTTTTTTTTTTTTTTTTTTTTTTTTTTTTTTTTTATTTGTGATGGGTTTGCTCTTGAATCTAGTCTAGGTCATAGGCGACAGAGACAAAGTCGACGATGGAGTGAGCTTACCCAGAAGAAGCCTGTTCACTCTCACTTTGAAAAGATTAGGGTTGTATACGTTCGGAAACACAGACGCAGGTAGTGAGTTCCACTCTTTTGCTGTGCGCATTATAAAAGACATTTGGAAGCGCTTAGTGCGAATTGGTGGAATAGCAACCAGGTAGGGATGGTAACTGGCAGTGCGTCTAGATGTCCGGTGGTAGAAGGGGGCCGGTGGAATGAGGTCGTGGAGTTCTCGGGCACACTCTCCGAAGTACAATCTGTAGAAGACCGACAAGCAGGCAACCTTGCGGCGATGAGCCAAGCAATGAAGCTTGGCATCCACCAGTTTTACGTCGCCAATGAGCCTCTTAGCTCTGCGTTCCACCGAGTCAAGCGCGGCTAGTTGGTACTTAGCTGATCCATCCCAAAGGTGACTGCAATACTCCATGCAGGATCGGACTTGCGCTTTGTAAAGGGTTAAAAGCTGTCCAGGCGTAAAGTATCGCTTCACCCTATTTAGGATGCCCAGTTTCTTGGCCGCAGTTTGGGCCTTGTACTCGATGGTGGCGCCGAAGTTGAGACCAGATGTCAACTCCATGCCTAGGAGCTCAAGTCGATCAGTTACAGGAACAGATGTACCCCGAAAAGTAGGAGTTTGGGCGAAACGACTCTTTTTAGCGGTAAAAAGACACGCCTGCGTTTTGGTGGCGTTAAAAGAGACCAGATTATCATCACCCCACTGGGAGACAAAGCTCAAGGTCAAATCTGTCCGCTCTACCATGGCCTCTCTCAAGGAACGAACTTCAGCCCCGCTGGTTTTTGCGCTGGACAAGTATCTCTCTGAAACTGTACTGTCATCTGCGTACCCAACAATACCAGGCCGAAGCAGGTCATTGATGTGGAGCAGGAAAAGAGTTGCAGAGAGAACAGACCCCTGAGGAACTCCGGCATCAATAGCCATAAGGTCAGAAGAGCAGCCATCAACAACTACTCTAATCGACCGTTCACTAAGGAAATCTGATATCCAGCTACAAAAATCAGCTGGGATGCCATAAGCAGGAGGCTTGCTGAGCAGAGCAGCGTGCCAGACCCTGTCAAAGGCCTTCGAGATGTCAAGCGATACAGCCAGTGCTTCGCCGTGTTTCTCGATGGCTTCGCCAAAGCAGTGCGTGACATACACAAGAAGATCGCCAGTTGACCGTCCCCGGCGAAAGCCATATTGACGGTCACTGAGGAGATCATTGTCTTCAAGGTAGTTCAGCAACTTATTGTTCAGTACCCTTTCCAAAACTTTGCACAGAATGGAGGTAATGGCGATCGGACGGTAATGGGCAGGGTCTGCACGGTCGCCTTTTTTGGGCACTGGTTGTACATTTGCAAGCTTCCAGGATTTCGGCACCGTTCTTTTTTCAAGAGAGAGGCGGAACAAACGTGTCAATACAGGAGACAGTTCAGGCGCACACTGCCTCAACACTCTCGCTGGAATGCCGTCAGGCCCGCTGGCCTTGTTCACGTCTAGACTGCACAATACTCTTCGGACCTCTTTAATGTGTACTGCGATCTCCGGCATCGAGGAGTCACAATGAGGTACAGTAGGTGGTTGCTTTGAGCCAGCGTCCAGACGTGAATTGCTTGCGAAGAGAGATGCAAATAAATTTGCCTTCTCAGTTGCAGAGTGAGCCAGCGACCCATCAGGTTTCATCATAGGAGGTAAAGTGGGACGACAGAAATTCGTTTCAACCGCTTTAGACAGGGACCAGAACTGTTTACTACCCGGAGGGTGCGAAGCCAGCCTGGCCCCGATATGTCCGACATGGTCAAAACGTGCCCTACGCAAAACCCGCTTGCAGAACTTGGCGGCAGAATTAAAGGCTCTCTTCTTCGCGCGAACCCTGCGCGCTCTAACTTTGCGGTCGCGGGCCTTGACCCAGGCTTGGTAGGCAGTCTCTTTTCGGGCCTCAGCGTGGGCACATTCTGCATTATACCAAGGCCGGGATTTGTGACCGAGCGGGATGTCGGAGAATGGAATAAAATATTCCATCCCCTGCCGAATCACGTCCGCAACCGCGTCAGCACAGCGCGAGGGGTCACCCGAGGAAAAGCACACTTGCCGCCATGGATAAGACGCAAAAAAGTGCCGCATCTCATCCCAGTCTGCTGACCCGTATCGCCATACTCGCCTCGTGCCTCTAGGGCTCTCATCTGGAGGAGAGCAGGTTGATATGGATTTCACCAGACAGTGGTCAGACGATCCCAGCGGGGCTGAGACCGATACTGAATGACTGTCCGGATCAGATGCCAGCAGAAGGTCCAAGCAATTGGGTGTATGGCCGTCAACATCCGGTACCCGCGTTGCCACATTCACCATCTGGGTTAGATCTAGCGTTAAAGCAAAATTGCGCGCCTCCAACCCAGCATGGTCAGTTTTCTGGTATGGGAACAACCATTCTTTATGATGGGCGTTGAAGTCCCCCAGAAAAATGAGCTTCGCCGTTGGGTACCGTTGCTGGGCTACGTCAGTCGACTCCACGAGGAAATTAAAGAGCGCTGTTGTCTCCTGGTCACCGCTATGCGATCGGTAGATGCCGATGTAGAGAGATTTCTCCACGCCAGTATCCACAAGTAGCCATAAGGCAGAGAAACCCGATTTCTCAAAGCAACGGAGACGACGACTACAAATGTCATCGCGGACGTACACACAGACCCCAGCTTGCTTCTTGAACTTGTGTTCAAGAGAGTACCCCGGGTAGTTGAGGTACGCCACGTCCGACGGGGTTGTTATCTTCGTCTCCGTTAGGAAAAACAGGTGCGGCTTCTCGGTCTCAAGGTGGTGATGGACCGAATCGAGATTGGAGTGCAACCCCCTGATATTGGTGAGGTGCACTTTTAGTGGGAGGAAGTGCAGCCGTTGTTTTACCCTATTTTTCTTCGCTTTGTGTGTCATTGAGTGGAGTTGTTGGGGGAAAAAGTCGACTTGTCGAGGCGCCGCTCAGTGATCCAAGTGGAACACTAGAGCCAACCAAACCTACGGGGAACTCATCTGGAGACTGCGGGGACGCCCGAACCCCCCCGGATATGGCCACCGGGTCCTCCCATCCAGTCGCCGGCTGGCACGGTGGAGCATACCGGGATTTTTCGCGAGTTGGCGGGGCAGCCTTTGGCACGTGGCTGGCGTGCTACTTGGGCCCCCTACTGACTGCATGTCTTTCTACATTGTTCTCACATGTATAATTTCAACATGAATGATGTAGGTAACCAATATTTGGTTTTAAAAGAGTGTCCGTGAAGTTTCTTGCCCGTTGTTCTGCATAGGTATTCTAAAAATGAACGCAACACTTTACTTGTGTGCGTGCGATGACTTTACTGTAAACATGGACTCGTCGCCGCACTTAGAGGTCAACTAATCGTGCGATGAGTCCAGGTACTAGCGATGTACATCGGGGAGCGTGCGCTTTGTATGGAACGACACATTCGCTCTGTCGCGCGTTCGTGTCATTTATACTCTAGTGGGCAGACAAATCCGGCTGTTCGCCGTTTGGGCAAGTCGTGTAGGTACCGTTTACATAAAAAAAATCTATGATTTTTTGTAATTTGGAACAAAAAATATTTACTTGACTGCGAGGATACTTTTTCGTTGACGTTTTTGACCTTACTTTTGCGGTGAAATCGACGCGCGGTCCCACTTTCATGTCTCGCCGGTGACTGAGCAACCAATGGCAAAGACCAATTATGTGTATTGCGTCGATACACCTTCTTTGCATGTGAGCGTATCCGCTGTAGAGGGGCGTTCATTTTTAGAATGGTTTATCTATACGATTTGGAATGGGCTTGCAAAACTAGCTTCATATTTCTGACTAACCGACCCCTTGACAATTCCAACGTGCCTGTAATGGTTTACTTGAGATAAATGCTTTGGGTTTGAGTTTGATACCTGCGTAAATCCTCAAAGTGGCCTACATACATATACGGCCATGCGTACTTAGCCAGAAAATGGTATGTACGCAGAGTTCTAAAAAAAAATCGGCTTTGTTTCTTTCTAAAACTCGATCGTAGTCGTCTGGCCACGCTAACTCTGCATAAGTAAAAAAACTGGTTAAGTGTGTGTCGGACTACGCACAATGAAGGGTTTCGTATTCAGGATGAAGTCATCCCAAGAACAAACTTAACATTGTAGTTGAAAAGCATGTTCTCCCATACATTCCAACTGAAAATGTTAGTTTGTACGCACAATATTGAGAGATTTACCATGTTATTTTAAGACCATAGACTTCTTATAGGTTTCCTGTATTCTATAGGTACTTATACGTTTTTTACAAAATTTTAGGCTCAGTAATTTCGGAGATGTGGGGAGAGGGATGGTCAAACTGCGTCTATTTTCTTAAAAAAACTTTAAAACAAGTTATTTCAAAATTAGAAAAAAAAAAATATATTTGAGATCCTCACAGTAAGCCCTTTCATTTGATATGTCACACGGTAGGTACAGTTTGCGGTAAAATTTTCTTATTTGCCCCTCAAAATTGATCTTCATTTTCAAAATTCATTTATTTACGTTACACGTCCGTGTTTGGGTCACAGAAATCCATATGTGTACCAAATTTCAACCAAAATCTTAATCAGTCCATTAGATTCGGAGCAAATTGACTGTGACAGACGGACAGACAGACACACGAGTGATCCTATAAGGGTTCCGTTTTTTTCCTTTTGAGGTACGGAATCCTAAAAATAGTGGAATTTGAAAATCTATAGACGGTAACACCGTATGTACTACGGAAAAAAGAATTTGATACTAGCTGGTTTTTTGTTTTTGTTTTTGATAGGTTATTTTGTTTATATTCAGCTTGAAGATTAGGTTTTAATTCGCCACTTATTCTTCCTGGACTGAAGTAATAATAAATAATTGTTATAAAAAAAAATAAAAAAAAAACTGTCTATAGTAGTTTCACCGTGAGTGATGACCGCATAACCACAAAGTTTGTTGTTTTGCTTCATTATGTTGTAATTTGACACGATCTGCTTGTAAACAACATGAACAGGAGTATTGGAAAAAATATTCTTAGATAAATAATCTATTATGTAAAAATCAAAAGAAAAAATATCAAAATTTACTTACACCGCACCTTTTAGTAGGTATATACCATATGTACAACTTTTTGAGGTTGCCCATTTATTGCGTGGTAGAGTTAGCGTGGCCAGACTTTATTTACGCACACTTCTGAAAATAGTGATTTTGTCACCTGCATCCCTTTAGGATGTGATTCTACAAATCATACTAAACAACTTTTGGTAATGAGTGTCATAGCGAAAGTTGTTTAGAACGTGTAGAATCACCCCTTTGACGGATGCAGGTGACTAATTCGCCAACTTGTAGTTAGATGTGTTCAAGACAAGAGTGTTGTGCTTGTTTAAGGTCGATGTAATTGAAGGCGGAAAGATGACAAATAGTAATAATGTTAAGGGCTGTACGATGAAGACTCATATTGTTACACATTCCCACATTCCCAAATACATTTACTCCTAATACAACCAATTTCTTGCTTATTTATTTATTTACTAGCTTTTGCCCGTGGCTTCGCCCACGTGGTTGTCGGAAATTATCCCACGGGAACGCACTACCGGGACTAAAGTACCTTATGTCCTAATCCAGGTCATAGTCTACCCATTTGCCAAATTTCTTCCAAATCCGTTCAGCGGTTTCTATAACAATATTATTCAGTCATGATTCGAAAGACACGTGGCGCCATCTATGATCATAAGAACGTTATTGTTGTTTTTCTCGGGAACAGTACTTTATTTCGGGATGAAAAGTACCCTATGTCCGTTTCTGTACACGTGACAATATTTAAGCAAAATTTTAGTATGATCGGTTCAGTGGTTTAGGCGTGAAAAGGTAACAAACAAACAAACAAACTTACTTTCGCATTTATAATATTAGTTAGGATTTCTTTGGGAAAACAATAATCCTTAGTATCTAGTCAGTAGCGTATGTGTAGCTCACAATGTTATCCACATGTTATCCATTAAAATTTTTATTTATGAACTAACTAGACATGCGAGTGAAATTTACATAATTACAAATTGCTTAGAAGGTAAGATCTCCAAAACTTGTATGTAAATGCACTTTGTATTATTGTATTAAACATTTTTATATTGATACACGCAATATTTTCCTTGTCTACGTATAGCTTTATTATGTTTTGTTCCAGCAATACCTGTCGTACCTGACGACGATGTCGGTGACGGAGCACATGCCGCGCTCGCGCCTGCAGGCCGAGTGGGCCTTCACCGCGCAGCTCGCCAAGCGCATCAAGTGCGCCGCCGTGCTGGCGCCGCTCACGTTCTCGTGAGTACTACCTCTTGTGTAGAGGGCTGCCTATTTCCCATCCACAAAAAAAAAAAAAAGGAGGGCGCTGATGGTAAACATTTGTGAAATTGTTTACTTAAATTGTATTTAAACAAGTGCGTGTCGGACCACGCACAATGAAGGGTTCCGTAGTTGGGATGAATTTACCCCAAGAACAAACTTAACATTGTAGTTGAAAAACATGTGCGCCCATACATTCCAACTGCAAATGTAAGTTTGTACGCACAATATTGAGATTTACCATGTTATTTTAGGACCATAGATTTCTTATAAGTTTTCCTGTATACAAAATTTTAGGCTCAGTAGTTTCGGAGATAAGAGGGCGATTAGGGGGAATGGTCAATTTTCGAATATTTTCTTAAATAACTAAAACAATTTATTTTAAAATTATAAAAATATATATATATATATATATATTAAAGAGATCCTCATAGTAAGTTTTCGTTTGATATGTCACATGGTACAGTTTGTAAAACTTTTCTTATTTGCCCCCCAAAATTGCCCCATATTCTAAATACATTTATTTACGTTACAAAAAAAAAAGTAAATTCATACGTGTGTAAAAAGCCTGAAATTGGCGTCTTTTTTTTTCGCGGCCGTCAACCAAATCTTGTTTTTCTAGTACAGAATAGTGGAACAAACGACACTAATCATAACCAATACTAAAATGGGCATAATATTTTCAGCTTAATCGGTCCATTAGTTTCGGAGCAAATTGGCTGCGACAGACAGACACATGAGTGATCCTATAAGGGTTCCGTTTTTTCCGATGGCGGTGTTAATTCTGATGTTGGCCGCGCGCTTAAAATCCTGGTACATCTATACATTTCATTTCAAAATGTCTCAATGGTTCCTGTCAGCGTGCATCCTCTCACTGCTAGGCAACCTAACGCCATGACTTCCAGTTATTTCAGTCCCGGGATAATGTGGACCATTGCTTGTTGGTATTGTTTAGTCGACCTCGATTTACCTCTTTAAACAATATCATCTGTCTAGCCTTCTCCCAACTATCTTGGAATCAGATATTACTTGGAACGACTGCCTATCTATCCTCCACAACCCAGTTACTGGGTAGTACGATACCTCTTGGTAATACAGGTTGTCAGGCTTTCGGGCTTCCGACTGTCAAAGATCCACAAATGACAACTGGGACCAAAGGCTTAACATGCTTTCTGAAACACGGAGGGCTCTTGGTATGTAAAGATGGTCACCCATCCACGAATCAACCGCGGCAAGTGTAGCTTAACCTGATCGATCGACCCGTGCGGCTGTTATTACTTAGCCACGAGCTCAACAAATTAAAACTACATTAAGGTTGAAACTAACAATGATGGATGTTATTTTATGACGTGCTAGTGACATTTCAACTTTAGGGTGATCACGCTATTCCACACACACGACTATACAGCTCGTACCAACCATAGTAACAGGCATACGGCCAATTCGACTTTTTGTGCGACATTAGTGATTTAAAAAAAAATGCGTTGTTTCAAACCATTGCTTATATTATAAAGGGTATTAATCGGTTATTTCCAGAAACATCACATGCAATCAACTGAACAGGCTGCTGAAGAATTACGAAGAGGAGTTCAGTGGCATTAAGGAAGGCAAGGACACGCAACAGTTGGTGGATGCTGAGAGATCAGAAAATGCTGACAAGTAAATATACAATTTCATTACCCAGTAATATATGCTAACACCGTACCAACCCACAACCTCTAAACAATTCAGTAAATTGCGTCAAACTAATCCCGTCTCCACGGGTGTAATGTATTGACGTGGCGACATGCTTAAGGCGAAAGCTCCAGGCAGCCCGCGATATTCAAATTTTCTTACGTTTTTTGCAATTTGCTGGTATTGACCAGGTTGTATGGTTATTTGATTATGATTCGCGGCCGTAACAAATCTGTATTTATAGAATTATAATCATTAGAATTATCAATACAACTCTCTAAGTTCATTTTAATCCTAATGAATGACTAATTCATGAAATATTGATATTAATTAGGATTAAGGATTTAGGGACGTACAAAACGCGAATGAGCGTCAGCCGCACCTTATGAATTAAGCTACACTTGCCGCGGTTAGTCCGTGGATGGGTAACCATCTTTACATACCAAGAACGCTCCATGCCTCGGAAAGCACGTTAAGCCGTTGGTCCCGGCTGTCATTCGAGGATCTTTGACAGTCGTTACGGATCATCAGAAGCCCGAAAGTCTGACAATCAGTCTTACCAAGGGGTATCGTATTACCCAGTAACTGGGTTGTAGAGGCAGTCGCTCCATGTAAAATACTGGTATTCAACTGCATCCGGTTAGACTGGAAGCCGACCTCAACATAGTTGGAAAACGGCTAGACAGATGATGATTGATATTTAGAATTATAATAACTTAAGGAGATGTATTACTGATTCTAATGATTATAATTCTGTAAATACATATATGTTACAGTCACGAATCATACTTTAATCAACATACAACCTAATACTGACCTTGCAAATTGCAAATTAAGTAAGAACATTTGAATTTCGCGGGATGCTTGGAGCTTCCTCCTTAAGATTTATGTGCTATGTTCTAAGTTAAATTAAATATGAATGTATTACAGACATAAACCTTCCGGAAAAAAACTGTTCGCTTTAGGGCAGGATTACAACACAAGACAGAAACACTCACAAAAACTCGCACTTTAGAACGGTTCACAGAACTCTATAAAAACAAGCGTACCTAACAATAAACTAAACATAACAATAGACTAAACCGATTTTGGCGGGGGAGCGCCCGAGCGATTTGACACACGTCAGGGGCACTAATTCTAGTGACGCGGTGGCGCGCCCAAGGCGCCCGCGAACGTCGGCCGGCGAGCGCTCGAACTCTCCAGGCGGCCTCGCTCGTGCATACAAGGCAAGCATGGTCTCAAAATATTCCATTGTGTAATTTTGAAGAACTAAGCGGCCTCAGATACGCACTACAGGCCTAGTCAGCAAGCGACCTAATGCGTGGCTGGCAGAGGTACCAAACTAGTTCAGTCTTGTCGCTCGGCGTTAAGACACCCTCGGTGCATGCGTAGTTCATACAAACGAAATACCAAAATAATTTGTAAATCAAACATATTCTAAAGATAGTGTGTATTCATTCCGATTGGATTACAGAATATCTAGGTTCCCACATATACAGGGTGTCCGGTAATGAATGGATAACCTTGAAATGTCTTATAGTATAACTTATGGCCGTTCAGAAAAAAAATTGAAACAAAATATATCATAAGTAGTACCTAAGTTATGATTTTTTTAAAAGAAAGGTCTAATTTTTTTTACCTTGTTTTACTTTTATGAACACTACGATCAGAAATGAATGGATTCCATCGGTTTGTTGTTATTTTATTATTATACACGAACTATGCTAATAGATAAACAGTCAATAGTATGACTAGCTATTGCACTTTTTTATTAAAAAATTAGCAGATTAATTAATTTTAGAAAAACTTTGCAAAATTTATTTTTTAAACTATGTTTAAACATCTTGGGTATAAAAAAAATGTATGAATACATGAGTGGCCAATAATTTTAAAATAATGTCACTTTCAAGTAGATTTTATAATGGTACAATTCATAAATGTATCTACAATAAATAGTGAATTATTGCGATTAATGTAGAAAAGGAGAAAATTTTACTAAATATCAAAATTTGTAATATGGGAACATTTTTTAAATTTAATTGTACCTGAACTTTGGGGATTAATAAAAAACAACATTTAACATAAACAACACTTTATTATGTCGACTGGCCTGTTGGTCTAGTGGTTAGTGGCCCTGACTGCTATGCCGGAGGTCGTGGGTTCGATTCCCACCCAGGACAAATGTTTGTGTGATGAGCATGATCATTTGTTCTGTGTCTGGGTGTAATTTATCTATATATGTATGTATTTAGAAATATATAAGTATGTTTATCAGTTGTCTAGTACTCATAACACAAGCTCTGCTTAGCTTGAGGCTAGACGGCGTTGTGTGATAGTTGTGGAATATTATTATTATTTCCTTTATTTTTTATTATATACATATAATTTACATTTTTAAATATTTTTATAAAAACTTAAAATAAATAAAAACATTTAAAAATATAAAAAATAGTAGCCCACCGGTATCGGGAACAGGGTCCAAGCTACCGGTGGTCAGGGCTCCTGAGAGAGGAACCTCCTGACAATACGTGCCGTGTCCAGAAGTACCGCTTTCTGGATCAAGCCCTTGATCCAGCTGCCTAACGAGAGCCTCCTCAGGTGTTGGTCGAGACTCTTCGATATTATGCCATTGGCTGTCACAACTATCGGCACAATGATTGCTGTATCCACATCCCACATGTCGACAACCTCGCGAGCCAAATCAAGATACTTAATCTGTTTATCTTTTTCAGCTTTCACGAGGTTCTCGTCATGCGGAACCGCTATATCAACAATCATTGTGCGACGCTCTTTTCGATCTATCACCACTATATCTGGCTTATTGGCAACAATAGTCCTGTCAGTGATGATAGATCGATCCCAATACAACGTGATATTGCCATTTTCGAGAACTGGGTCGGGCACATACCTATAGTACGGTACTTCCGATTCCACAAGATTGTATTGCAGAGCAAGTTGCTGATGGATAATCCTGGCTACAAGGTTGTGTCTATGCAAGTAGTCTCCGTTAGCCAGACGAGAACAGCCAGAAATAATGTGACGGATAGATTCCCCCGGACGGTGGCATGCCCGACAGATGTCAACCGTGCCGTCCTTCACAATATATTTCCGGTAGTTGTTCGTCATTATAACTTCGTCCATAATCGCAAAGATAAAACCTTCGGTTTCACCAAAGAGATCACCGAATCGCAACCAGGATACGGACGCCAAGAGGTCTACATCAGGCCCATGTAGGACCCGGTAAAAGCGCCCATGAAGCTCTTTGCTCTGCCATACCTCCCTGCGGTCATTAGTATCTAATATTATAGGTTTGCGCCAGTTCTCGTTAGCCAAGGAGAGCGGGGTAAGGCCCTTGTCCACTGAGACCACATCTCGGTGCATCCCCACGTCGGCTTCTAGGAAGTATTCCCTGAGACTGCATACCTCACGGTTGTGCAGGGTCTTAGCATTTAAGAAGCCTCGACCACCACACTTCCGCGAAATATACAGTCTCATCACCGATGACCGTGGGTGATGCATCCGATTTGCAGTCAGCAGTGTGCGGACCCTTCTATCCAAGGCGTCAAGTTCTGTTTGAGTCCATTTGAGTATACCGAAAGAGTACATCAAAACCGGCATGACCCAACCGTTGAAGGCGCGCACCTTGTTTCCGCCTGATAGAAGACTATTAAATACTTTGTTCAGGCGGTTAAAGAAGCGCTCCTTCAGCGATTGCTTCGTGTCAGCAGCGTTGATGCCTAACGCTTCCGACATACCCAAATACTTGTAAGTTTCGAGTGAGGAGAGGGGTCTTAGGTGTATGGAATCCGAGAGTTGGGTTTCTACGGATTCCAAAATCCTCCCCCGCTTTACATGCATGACCGCACATTTGTCCACACCAAATTCCATCCTGATGGCACTACTGAAAGTTTTGGTTACCTTCAATAGCTCCATCAGTTGAAAATTGCTGGGGGCAAAAAGCTTCAAGTCATCCATGTAAAGAAGGTGAGATATAACCTGACCACCTCTTCTCAATCGATAGCCTAGACCTGAATCCTCCAACAGTGTGCTTAGAGGATTCAAGGCTAAGCAGAACCAAAGTGGACTCAAACTATCGCCTTGAAATATACCTCGCTCTATCCTTATCGGCTCGCTGTTCCTCTGGATATGTAGACATCCTGGATAGCGAAGGACTGTCCTCCACTGCCCCATACACGACATCAGGAAGGTCCGCAGAGTTGCATCTACTTTATACAACTCTAGCACCTTCATGAGCCATGTATGTGGCACCGAGTCATAGGCCTTCTTGTAATCTATCCAGCATGTCGACAGATCCTTTCGGGAACGACGAACCTGTTGGTTAATGGCCATATCTATGAGGAGCAGCTCCTTAGTACCGCGGGATCCATTCCTACATCCATTTTGAGAGGCAGACATGATGGAGTTATTGTCTATATGTTTGTTAATTTTAGCTCTCAAAATGGATGTAAGAACTTTATAGACCGTCGGTAGACAAGTGATCGGTCTATAATTTTTGGGTTCCGCAGTACTACCTGATTTATGGAGCAGGTGGGTTATTCCTGTCGTTAGGAACTGGGGCAGCGACCCCGACTCTAAGGCTGACTGGAACTGGGATGCCAAGCGGGCGTGCGACTTATGGAAGCATTTTATCCAAAAGTTGTGCAGCCCGTCCGGCCCTGGGGATTTCCAGTTAGGTAACGGACGGACTGCACAAGTTACATCTTCGGGGCTGATGGTAAGTGCCTCCATTTCTGGTATTTGATCACACGTTCGCTCGATCTCCCTAGTCCAATCACCTTCGGTGTGACTGACAGGCACCGACCAGATGCTTCGCCAGAACGAATACATGGCGTCATCATCCGGGAGGCGCCTGTCGGTCACACCATGGTCTGGTCGCTCCCAAGCCCTATACACCCACTTTTCATCGCTCCGGAATGTGCGATTCTGAGTGTACCGGTCCACTCTCCGCCTGTACCGACGAATACGGTTTGCCCATGCACAGATCTTCTGCTTCAGGAAGTCGATACGCTCTGTGACGCGGGTCAAGTAATCTCGAGAACTAATATCCATCCCCGAGAACGCCCGCCTCACAAAGCGCATCACTCTAGGGCGAGTATTGCCCTGCCTGAAGCAGATTAACTTGCCGATGAGTGCTCTAGCCTCACCAATACGACGCTCAATCCTGCACTGCCAAGCTGGTACAGCTGGTTTTGGTCGTGGAGCTCTGTCACTGTTAGGAAATTTAACATGAGCTACACGACATGCCGCTACAGCAGCACAGTACAAGATCGAGTGGGTATCGGTGAGGTCTTTGCTGCCGTCAAAATAATTTGACAGCTGCGAATCTAGAGCACACACCAGCGCCTTATTTTTCTTGTGCATGGGCAAACGAGGTAAACGTGGTCTAAGCCCAGGCGGAGTGGAACGGTACTCCCGGAAAGCATCCTCCAGAGCGCTCCTCAATCGTACATTGTATTGGGAACTCACGGACATAGCCCCGTCATCATCCTCATCACTAACGCGGTCGGGTCGCGGTGAGGCACTGGGTTGTTGCAGCGCGACCAGTGGCGAAGCAGGCGTAACATGGCTATTCCGTGATTCGAGACGTAGTCGATCAAGTACGACGTCATCCAGCATATGGTTACGCTGGATGACCCGCACCTGATCCGACAGTCGTTGCGCCGACACGTTGACAGCTGGTTCAAGCACCTGAAACAGAGAGAGCATCCGACCACGATACGCAGTCAAGTTACTTCCCCCCTCTGTAGCCCCAAAGTATGCGCGCATGACATTTTCGTTGATGGTTTGTGTCCACCTCATGCGCTGCACACTTCCACCGGCAGCGGGGACCCCATCAGAGGCCGATGGGCCTCGGAGTCCTAAGCTGGCCGGTGGTCGGCCTCTTCCGCGCCGACGTAATGGTGGTGGTGTTGTCGGCGGCGAGAAGTATTCGTCACTCGAGCTCGACGCAACTGCAGCAGCCGGTATCACTGGACTCACGTCTGGAGCAGGTTCCGGCAACTGCGAGGCGGAGCTGAGCGACGAACCCGAAGATGTTGGGCGTGTGTTTCGTCGTGCCCGACTTCTTGTCAGCATTGTGTTTGGTCTGCTATTCTCCGTGTTCAGTAGTTAGTAGGTGGTAGTTTTCGTCTGGCATCCTGATATAGTATGTTTTGGCATAAAAACCAATTTTGGGTTGAGTGAATTGGTGTTGGAACACATAACACCACATTATTGCATTAAAAGTTTAAAATCCAATAGAAAATACACGGAGAAAAAATTTTTTCGACCGTCAGCTTGACAGTCGGGCCACAGATTATTATTATTATTATTATTATTATTATTATCATTCGTTTATAATAAATGTTCAAACTGCCGGCCTCCCACTCTTATGCAGGCCCTACATCTACGGATAAATGATCTACGGAGCAGTCTTGTGTACCGTCGTTCACTAATTTTTGATGCGGCTGCTTTGACTCGTCTTCTTAATTCTTCTAAAGACCTTATAGGCTTACAGTATACTTCCTCTTTAAGGCAGCCCCAATAAAAAAAATCCAATGGATTTAGGTCCGGTGAACGTGGAGGCCACAAAATTGGCCCTAGCCGCCCGATCCATCTATCTGGGTACGTGTTATTTAAAAATGCACGAACAGATACAGCATAATGCGCAGGACAGCCGTCATTTTGCAACCAATATGACTCCCTCAGCTCCTCGGGCACTTCTTCTAATAAATTGGGGAGATCATTTTGAAGAAACTCCAAATAACTTTGCCCTGTTAAATTCCCCGGTAATTCAAATGGCCCGATTATTATTCCACTTAATATTCCAGTCCAATAATTGATTTTAAATTGGTATTGGGATCTATCTTCACGCATAAGATGGGGATTTTCTAATTCCCAACCGTGTAAATTATGAAGATTCATGTATCCATCTCTTTTGAATGTTGACTCGTCGCTCCACAGAATTTTATTAAAAAATTGCGGGTCTTCTTCGATTTTTGCCAGCATTTGTCGGCAAAAACGCAATCTAGCTGCATAATCTCTTGGTTGGAGAGTTTGCACGCGTGTAACGTGGTAAGGGTGGAATTTTTTTTTTTTTCAAAATATCGTGCACGGTCGATTTTCCGATACCTGTGCGTCGAGCTATTGTTCGTGTAGAGGTAGAAGGATCGTTTTCGACTTCCTCAAGCACGGCTTCTTCTACATCAAGACGAGCGATTCTTCCACTGCTTGTACCACCGACACCACTACCAGGCAATCTTCCTTCGGAGTAACAACCGTGGACACGAATAAATACGCGGTAGTCTGGGTGGCGCGCATTAGGGTATCTCTCCCTATAGAGCGCTGCAGCTGCATTTGCGTTACCTCTGCATTCTCCATAAATGTAATGCATATTTGCATATTCTTGTGCCGTATACTGACGTGGCATTTTGATACACAAAAACACAAAAGTCCAGTTTAGTCCAAAAACAAACCAAATCGTCGCAAATATCACCAAACAAAACAAGTCCAAATCAGTAAGCAAAACGAATAGTCCAATAAAATAGCCACGTGGTCGTTTTAACACTGATTCAAAGTAAATCACGATAATTGCAAACGGAAACTAAATAAACACATGCGAAGTCGAGCAAGTCGAGAAACGCACTAAAAGTATGAGTGCTTACCTGATGTTTTACATTTATTTCCTCTCTCTCGCACCTAGCCGATTCAGACCCTCTTTGTCTAACATAACACAAAAGAATGACAGCACGGCGTGCGCGCAGGTAGCAAATATGAAGGTCACACGACCCATTTCACGCTTTTAAAGTAACTATTTTAATCATTATGAGTATTTGTAAATTTCTGACAATTTGGTTTCAATACGCAATTTTTATTCACTACAAATTCCTTAAATGTATTTTTGATTAATCTTCAGTGGTCAGAAGCAATTTAATTTAAAAAAAAGTTCCTACATTACTTTTGACATTTGGTAAAATTTTCTCCTTTTCTACATTAATGGCAATAATTCACTATTTATTGTAGATACATTTATGAATTGTACCATTATAAAATCTACTTGAAAGTGACATTATTTTAAAATTATTGGCCACTCATGTATTCATACATTTTTTTTATACCCAAGATGTTTAAACATAGTTTAAAAAATAAATTTTGCAAAGTTTTTCTAAAATTAATTAATTTGCTAATTTTTTAATAAAAAAGTGCAATAGCTAGTCATACTATTGACTGTTTATCTGTTAGCATAGTTCGTGTATAATAATAAAATAACAACAAACCGATGGAATCCATTCATTTCTGATCGTAGTGTTCATAAAAGTAAAACAAGGTAAAAAAAATTAGACCTTTCTTTTAAAAAAATCATAACTTAGGTACTACTTATGATATATTTTGTTTCAATTTTTTTTCTGAACGGCCATAAGTTATACTATAAGACATTTCAAGGTTATCCATTCATTACCGGACACCCTGTATATTAAATAAGAGAATTGATGAAAATGATTGAAAAATAAGTTTTCTATACAAATTTTAAATTCCTCATATCTCGTCTTCAAATCAGTGTCCTTTCAAAATATCTATTTGGGAACCTAGATATTCTGTAATCCAATCGGAATAAATACACACCACCTTAAGAATATATTTGATTTACAAATTATTTTGGTATTTCATTTGTATGAACTACGCATGCTTCGTGGGGCTCTTTAACGCTTCAGCAATTTTTTTTTTTTTTGTAAATATGGCAATACATACTGAAGTATTTATAAATGCGATTCAATCTAAACCAGCGATATGGCAAAGTAAACATCCCCACCACAGTAATCGCACAATAACAAGACAATTATAAAAGAAACGTTTGGATGACCTTTAATAACGACCTTTTTTCCAACCACAGAGACAGGGAGCGGGCTTTCTGAAAGCCCGCAGCTGAGGCACAAGACATAATACCCAAAAAGAAAGACTACTTACAAAAAGTAATCCATCAAAAACATAACATGTACAAAAATGCACAAGTCTCGCAACGCAACAAAACGTTGTGAAGTCTAATGTAAACCAAGTCAGTTAATTCAGTACCTACCTATGTATGGGAGCAGCTATCCAACCACCTTGTCATAAATTGATACCTTGTTAGTTAGCTAATAACACTTTATAGTAACCATATTAATATTACATTTCTTTATTTCTTTAATAAATACAGTGACTTGGCAGTTGCACACGGCAACATAATCTGTACAAAATAAAATCTATCTAACATTAGCGCTTTGTGTTTTTATTTGTTAGAAAGTATCGACGGGCCAGTTGTCGTGGTTGGTTAAGATACCGCCTATCATGCCGCAGGTCGTGGGTTCGATTCCCATCCAGGACAAACATTTGTGTGCATGAACATGTCTGTTTGTCCTGAGTCTGGGTGTAATTATCTATATAAGTATGTATTTACAAAAAAAAAAGTAGTGTATGTAGTATACCAGTTATCTGGTTTCCATAGTACAAGCTCTGCTTAGTTTGGGATCAGATGACCGTGTGTGAATAATGTCCCAGGATATTATTATTATTATTATTTAAATTACCTAGTAGATTATGTTGCCGTGTGCAACTGCCAAGTCACTGCATTTATTAAAGAAATAAAGAAATGTAATACTGATATGGTTACTATAAAGTGTTATTAGCTAACTAACAAGGTATCAATTTATGACAAAGTGGTTGGATAGCTGCTCCCATAGATTAACAGACTTGGTTTAAATTCGATTTCACAACTTTTTATGGCAAAAAAAAACTGCGTTGCGAGACTTGTGCATTTTTGTACATGTTATGTTTTTGATAGGATTACTTTATTCACTAACAGACAACGCACAGTCTAAACCGCTGGGTCTAAAAGCGTGAAATGTATTTATTGGATTAATATAATTTAATATTGTTCTTTATATGACGAGGGTGAGCACTATAAAAGGATTTTTTTAATTCATCCCCTGAAGGGGTTAAATATAGGGGATGAAAATTAGTTGGAGGTTAGCAAATATTTCTGATGGGAAATCTCATCGGGGACACGGCTTGTTAAAAATATACAACACAGATATACAGTATTATCAATCACGGCCAGTTGGGCGATGAATGAAAAGTGCAATATCTACGCGGTCAAAATGTATCGAACAGCAATTTTTTTACGGACGAAAAATTTCTACGCAGGGGGTCCACAATCGTGTACTGAATCCAGGGTGAAGTTTTTAACTGTATTAAAAAAAAATATGACTTGTTTACCGTTCTATGTTCTTCTGTCCTTATTCCAATGCTATAACACCTCAGTCCGGGTCTTAGGCACGCGATCTACGCGGTGTGTCGGTCTGCGCAGAGCATGTACGCGTGCTCACGCGACGCCGCGCTGCAGGCGGCGCAGTGGGCGCGCGCGCTGGCGGCCAGGCTGGCGCGTGCGCCGCCGCCCTCCTATATGCACCAGAGAGGGCAGATCTTTGTGAGTATACGCAACGACATTATAATATAGTCTTATGCCTTTTTCTCTGATGGATTTGGAAGAGGTATTAGGAGAGGCTTCAAAGTGAGAAAGGGGGAATTTGCCTTGCAATATAACACACAACTTGCAATCAAAACTTGGGATACAACAGGCTCATAGTAATAACACAGACAACGGTCCCGCATGACGGGAACATCGTTAAAGCCGAGAAAAATTAACAAATCAAGGATCTTTAACCAATCAAGAGTTGACTCGCGACGTTGACGAATGTGGGATGTGGACTCGGCGATCATTGTGCCGATAGTCGTGATAGCCAGTTGCTGATACCGGTGGGCTACTATTTTGTAAATTCTAATATTTAAAATGTAATTTATATGTGTATTTATGAAATACAGGAGATAATACATATTATAATAGGGCTTGAGGAAAGTTCTGGCAACGCGTCTGCGATGCTACTGGTATTGCAGGCGCCCACACGCGGCGGTCACAACTTAACATCAAGTAGGCCGTCAGCTTGCTTGCCATCCAATAAAGAAAATCTAAAAGGAAAAACACAGATTTTGTAGCAGCCTAGAGATTGCTGTTTCAATTTTTTTTTAACTCGCTGAGTTTTCCATCTATAAAGAATGAAATAAAATTTATTTATTGTGTCTCGCACAGGAAGAGCACAAACTGAACACAATCATAGAAACAAAAAAAAAACAAAAGTATGTGAAAAAACGGAAAGTCATGTACGAGGTCAAAAGGCTCATTTAAAAAATTTAAAAATAACTGTCGCAGCGCTGGTGTTCTGTCATATAAGGTTTGTCACCAGCCTACTTCCTTTAAACATTTGGCCAAATATAATACGTCCCATGGGAGCGAGCTATCGCGATTTACCAAGCGTAGGTTCCGTCCTGCTTCTTACTTTTCTCGAATTATACCCAAGACAGCATTCTTATTTTAGACCACTACAACAATAAAACAGACTATAGTCTGGTCGCGAAGCCGAAAGAATTTCGTACAATGACCCCTCCTCATTTTATCTCTATCGCTCGCGTACAAATGTATTTCCGTCGCGCGCGCGATTAGGACGGTCCTTGTAATGTGCGAGCGTGACGGCAATACTTATTATTATTATTATTTATTTAAATCGAACACATGATTCATATTGTTGTTAGTTGTGCGTGAGCGATAGTTAAGGAATGAGGGGTCATTGTATGTACGAAATTCTTTCTGCTACTGTACCCGCCGTAAACATAGCACGAGTTTTACTAACGGCTTTGTCACTTAAATTGTGTCATGTCTTTTTCTAATCTAAAACACGATGTATAACTATTTCACAGAACTGCTTAATGGCGATCCGTGACTTCATAACCTCTCACATCGGGTTCGTGCTCGACAAGAGCCGGCTGTCTCCCTCTGAAGAGATGCACCGCGAGCTGCACGAGACCGTCGCCACCAGAGTGCGCGAGCTTCTGCTGCAGATGTTCAAACTGGGCTTCGAGGTAAGTGTATCACAAATATAACAACAAACACCCGCATCAATTGGATACTTTGTATACAAATGTAGTACAGTACAACTATTTTATTAATGTCCCTCGGCAATCATCGCATTTCCGAATACAAACGAATGCTAATTTCGATGTCCATCAATTATTAGATTTATCGTGTATAATAATTTGAATTCAGAACTAAGTACTTTATTGTTGTTTGACATGGAAATTAGCATTCGTTTATATTCGGAAATGCGATGATTGCCGAGGGACATTAAGAATATAGTTGTACTGTATTTTTATCTCACGAAGCGACGCGAGCATAACTTGTGTTTACCAAGTGTACAAACACGCTGTGAAAGTGTGCGTGAAGACGAGTAGCGTCAACACATAACACACACGCACACACACACGGACTCTCCCGACTTTGCCATTGTCTCGGACGGTACCGAGAGCTCCTGCACTTACATTCACAGTGTGTTTGTATACTCGGAAAACACAAGGAAAGCGCGCGTCGCTTCTTGAGATAAAATACATTACGACGAGTAAAATAGAGGGGTAACTTATGGTGCATGTAGGTACACTCGGCCAAAGATATGCATGCTCAGTTTAGAAAATATTTCTGCGTAAGCGCAGCTAGTGACAGACCCCACCCCTTCCTGGTTTTGCCCAATTAGAGACAATATGCATTTGTGTGCGTATACAGGGCGTGTTACAAAAGATTTAAGATAACAAACATTAGCCAGTGCTAATTTGCAGCTTGCCAATTGTTGACGCTTCCCAGTTCTATCGCCATTTCATTTTACGACCTGTTTATTTCTATCGGACTGATTGCCTGCCTAACTGTGACCTCTGCTTGTATACCGGACTGTAATCGAAGCCCCCTGTTGACCCTTGCTCGTATCCTGGAGTCTGTGTATTGTGCATACTGTGGGTGAACTTTGTTATCAACCATGACTACCCGAAACCTGATCCAAGAAGAGAGAAACCAAATTATTGTCTTGCATAGACAAGGGTTGAATATATCCCAAATTGCGGTGGAGTTGAACCTGCAAGTAAGTTATATTTTGCATTATTATAAATGTCAAATTGTCCTTAAATTAAAGTTTACAGAGTAATTGTTCCTATTTCATAATATATGTTAGATAAATATTTTTCGTCCAGAAAATAATCACAGTCCTAAACCTGAAACTCGTAACAGAAAATTGCTAACATCGCAAGTAATAAAATTTTAAAATATTTTATTTGGATGATGATTACTTATATTATTTAATAAAATCACTTTTCACTTTTTAATTTCTTATATTTTTTTGTTGCTATAAGTATTGTAAGTTTAATTCTAATGGCATCGTGTATAAAAAAAGCAAAAATATAATATAAAAAATATTATTAGTTGCAGACTGCAAAAACTTTTCATATTAAATTAAGTTCCAATAAAATAATATTTATAAATAATGAAATGATAATAACATTCAGATATTAAAAATATTTATAACTTAAAAATCTCAATAAATATGATGAGATATTAATATAGTAATGCAGTCAAATAAGTTTGTTATATATTTTTTTTTGCCTTCAAAGACGTTGTTGGAATCTAGGGCCCGATAATAAAGCTCTCAACACCTAAATGGTGCTTTATTTTACGTCTTCGCCGCATTTTATTAGAAAATTGCGTAACACCTAAGTAGTTGCATACAATGTTGGTATTTACGCTACGCCATTTTACTTACCCATGAAAATAGTTAAAAATATTAATACCTAAATCTATACTAATATTATAAAGAGGAAAAGTTTGTTTGTTAGTTTGTTTGAACGCGCTAATCTCAGGAACTACTAGTTCGAATTGAAAAATTCGTTTTTGTGTTGGATAGTCCATTTATCGAGTAAGGCAATAGGGTATATAACATCACGCTATGACTAATAGGAGCGGCATCAATGAAAAATGTTGCAAAATACGGGAAATAATATTCCTTTTGAGAGCTCCCGTTGCGCAATTGAAAAATTCTTTTTGTGTTGGATAGTCCATTTATCGAGGAAGGCTATAGGGTATACAGGGTTATTTTTAAAATACCGACAACCTATCAAGGGGTGAGACCAACCCTGAAATATCAAAAAATATATCAGCTGTTCCTACATTTTGTCGAGTTATCCTACTAATATTATAAATGTGAAAGTGTGGATGTTTGGATGTTTGTTACTCAATCACGCAAAAACGGCTGAATGGATTTGGATGAAATTTGGCATGCATGTAGATATAGAATATAGGCTACCTTTTATCCCTATACACAGTGTTCCATTAGACCAAAAAATTTCCCTCTGCTGTTTATGGTATTTATTGATCAAGGGATGCATTTAAAATGCGCGAGTAGAACACCCACGTGTCAATTTCAAATACTTTTTTTTTTAATGATGAAATTTTGGTGACTTTTTCATGAAAAAAATTTTAAAAAATTCTGAAAACGTAACTGTCCAAGATATTTATTTTATATAAATATAGTCTATTATAGCATCTTTGGGCGCATAATTTCCAGTTTTTATTTTTGGAAAATCACCTCCGGACTCCGAGACATAAATATTTTTCACATTTTCTCTCTCTCTTTTTTCCTTGATTACCCACATTCACAAAAAAAAATAAATACTTGTTTAACCTTTTGCGACAACCCTATGTTGTATTATTTGACCTTAGAACGAAATAGCGTATTCTTCCTAAAAACCGCAATAGTGCGACGTGGTTTATCAGCGATAGGCCTTGTTACGAGCAATATTTCTGTACTAGTGACAAGTCGCACTTTTGAGTTTTTAGGGAGAAAAAAAATAAAAACGAAAATCTGAAAAAAAATTATTTCTCGGTGTCCGGAGGTGATTTTCCAAAAATAAAAACTGAAAATTATGCGCCCAAAGCTGCTATAATAGACTATATTTATATAGAATAAATATCTTGGACAGTTACGTTTTCAGAATTTTTTTAAATTTTTTTCATGAAAAGATCACCTAAACTTCATCATTTTAAAAAAAAAGTATTTGAAATTGACACGTGGGTGTTCTACTCGTGCATTTTAAATGCATCTCTTGATCGATAAATACCGTAAACAGCAGAGGGAATTTTTTTTGGTCTAATGGAACACTGTGCGATATTCATTCCCAAGGGAACGAGAACTACGCGGGTAAAACCGCGGGGCGCAGCTAGTGTGAATATAAATGTATGGAACAGCTGATATTTTTTGCGATATCTCAGGGTCCGGTCGTCGGTGTCATATTAAAAGTTGCAAAAACGGGAAAAATTATTAAGAGTTTATTTATTTATCATAAAGGCCATCCTTTTGCACACATTATTTCATTACTTATTTATAATTTTTATGTATAGTTTGCCAGCTGTGCCCTATAAACAATACTTTTGTAGTGTATAATAGTTTGTAGTATTTTATCCCATATTATATTAAAAATAGATTCTAACTGTTATTATTTTCTCCAGAGAACAACGGTACGCCGCTGGGTGCGAAGATATGAAGAAGAAGGAGAAATCACGGAACGCGTTCGTGCTCCTCGACGCCGGTCTATAAATGAAGCTCAATTAAATAATATGATAGCGACATACCAGGAAAGCCCTTTCACACCCACTCGCAATTTCGCGCAGGAGTATGAAGTATCAATGCAAACCGTCAGAAATGAGTTGCATCGAGCAGGAGTTCATCATAGACGGCCCGCAAAAAAAATAATTTTGACGCAGGAGCAGAAAGCTGCTCGCGTGCGATTCGCTCGCGACTACAGGGACTTCGATTTTTCTTACGCCATATTTTCCGATGAAAAGTGTTTTAAGTCTAGCCAACAAGGCCGTCGGAATTTATGGCGTATAGATAACACAAGATATGAACCTCGAAATGTGATCCCAAATGCAGAATCGGGAAGAATTGTCGTAAATATGTGGGGCTGGATGAGTGCTGCTGGACCAGGTGAGCTCGCTTTTATACCAGGGAGGGCAAACGGCCACACATATTTAGAGGTGCTACAAAATATCATGGTACCCACTGTGCGCACGGTGTATCCAGAACTGGACGTGCCAGAATTTTATTTTTTCCAAGATAATTGCCCGATACACCGTGCGCGGGTTGTCCAAGACTGGTTGCGAGAGCAAACCCAAATTAAAACAGTGGCATGGCCCTCCCGATCGCCAGACTTAAACCCCATTGAAAATTTATGGGGTTTAATGGTCCAGAAATGGGATAACAGAGCGGAAAGAACCAAAGAAGCACTTGTCACCCATTGTGAACAAGTTTGGGACACATTAAGAGGTTCGAATTTGTGCGAAGTCCTGGTTAGGTCCATGCGTAGCCGCTGTGATGCTGTGATAGATGCGGGAGGAGCAGCGACGAAATATTAATTTAATTAAATATTTATATTTTAACATTTATTACTATCGTATTACGTCTTGTTAGATCTGTATTCTGAGTACCGCCCCTGCATTCGCAGCGCACTGTTTGTTTAACATGTTTAACTAGTCCTCCCTTTTGGTACCGCGTAGAGTTGTTTACGTTTAGGCCCAACGCAAACCGTCGGAGGCGCGGCGAAGATACTGAGAATAAATCAATTTAAAATAAACCTTAACTCCTATGACATGCGGTTGAAAACGGCATGCAAAGCGAGACGAGCGACGAGCGAAGCGAGGCGGCTCACCGCGCGCGTCTCAAAGCAACCGCATGTCATAGGAGTTAAGGTTTATTTTAAATTGATTTATTCTGAGTATCTTCGCCGCGCTTCCGCCGGTTTGCGTTGGGCGTTAGAGCAACCAATTTAAATATTTAAAATTTTATTATATAATTTTTATGAAATAAAAATTCATGAATGAGTAATCTTATAACAAAAGTTGTTATTTATAGTCCCTCGGGGTTATTGGTGTTTTAAACATAACCCTGTATAGGAACTTTTAGGTTTATTTTAATTATAATTCGTTGATTATTATCATCATTGTGTAGACTGCAGTCATAGTTTAAAGTTCGAAATCTTCCGCTAGAATCAGTATAATCAGTTTATTTATTTAGAAAAACATGTAATATTTATAGAAATAAATAAATTTATAGAAATAAATAAATGAGATAAATGATAGTTACACAATTAATAAAAATTATACTTATAATTTTTAACCGACTTCAAAAAAAAAGAATGAGATTATTTTCAAACATTTTGTGTTACAAATTATTAAATGATAAATGATAAATGATTTTTATTTCTGTAAGTAGGTTTGTACAAACACTTTTACAAGTCATTTTTTTTTTTTTAAACTAGATGAGGTCGGCGTTTCCTATCTGACTACTCTGAGAAGAAAGGCCGAAACAAACTCAGAGGTCACAGTCTCTTATAAAGTCCAGACATAATCTTGGTCACTTCATGTGAAGACCATGTAGATTGGCGTCTGAAATGGTCTTTTGAGGAAAGAACCACACAGATTGAGAGGACCTGTCCAATCAGTGCACGCATTTGTCAGTAATCGCGCAGCTCAACTCAGAACTTAAGGAGCTCAACGATTCGACGAACAATACCAAAGAAAGGACATTGGGGTAGGCCGCATAGATTACTCAAACTGCCAGACCATGATTAAAAATAACTGAGAGAAAAAATGAAACAAACAAAAAAAAAAGCAATGACCTACATAGTCTTCACATTCACAATAAAGTAAAATAATATAATACTTACAAAGTAAATATTAATGTCAACATTCAGTATGCAAAAATAAAAATAATATAAAATAAAATTGGAGCAGTTCAATCCCAAGCCTTTTTGTCCTCAATATAATCTTTAACGGTATAAAAAGCTTTCTGACACAACTTGCGTTTAATGAATGATTTGAATTTATTAAGACTCAGATCTTGAACGTGGCTTGGAAGTTTATTATAAAAGCGTATACATTGACACCTGAATGACCCACCTATTTTCTTGAGCCTTGTTGGAGGTACAACAAATTTGTGTTTGTTCCTAGTATTTATATTGTGGTTATCACTGTATTTTTTAAACAATTTAATGTTTTTATGGGCATATAAAAGATTTTCAAAAATGTACTGAGAAGGCAAAGTCAGTATATTAATCTCCTTAAATTTCTCTCTGAGAGATTGTCTCGGACTTAATTTATAAATGCATCGAACAGCTCTTTTCTGCAAAACAAAGATAGTCTGAATGTCGGCTGCATTTCCCCACAACAGAATACCGTACGACATTATACTATGAAAATAGCTAAAGTACACTAAACGGGCTGTCTCTATGTTGGTTAAATTACGAATTTTCCTAACAGCGTATGCTGCGGAGCTTAGCTTTTTTGACAATTTATCTATATGTATATGTGGGCCCCACTGAAGCTTAGCATCCAAAGTTAAGCCCAAGAATACTGTGCTATCTTCAGGATTCAACTCTTCGCCCTTTATCAACACGTTAGTTTTCACCTGCCTAACGTGAGGTAGTGTAAACTTAATGCATTTGGTTTTTTTTTCATTAAGGAGTAAATTATTAACACTGAACCAGTGAACTACTTTTGAGATCGCTCTGTTTACATCGTCAGTAACCAGCTGCTGACGTTTAAGTTTAAACAAAAGTGAAGTATCATCCGCAAACAAAACTATATCATGATTATCCTTAATGAGGTAGGGCAAATCGTTAATATAAATAAGAAATAAGAAAGGACCAAGAATCGAGCCCTGTGGGACCCCCATTGTTACTATAGATCCGGGCGATCTTTTTCCATTAACGTCAACGCTCTGAATCCTATTACTCAAGTATGAAGTAAGAAGATCCAGAGCGGTGTTCCGGATCCCGTAATGGCGGAGTTTCCTGATTAACGTTTCATGAAGAACGCAATCGAATGCCTTGGACAAATCACAAAAGATGCCCAAGGCATCGCATTTGTCTTCCCATGCATTATAAATATGTCCTAAAAGTTCAACACCGGCATCAGTAGTTGAACGACCCTTTGTAAAACCGAACTGCTTGTTATGTAATAATTTATGTTTATTAAAAAATCTTTGCAATTGGTCTAAAATTAATTTCTCCAAAATTTTACTAAACGTAGGTAGTACTGAAATAGGTCTATAATTTGTGGGGTCTGATGTACTACCTGATTTAAACAAAGGTATTATTTTACTATATTTCATGAGGTCAGGAAACTCCCCACAGTCGATACAGTTATTAAAGATAAGAGCTAAAGTAGGTGCTACAATGTCAATAATAGACTTAGCAACTTCTACAGAATTACCCCACAGATCTGCTGTCTTTTTTACATTTAAAGTGTGAAAGGTTTTAATTATGTCTCTACAGGTAATTTGTTCAAAATTAAATTCCGAATCGCAAGCATTAACATTTTCCTTAAGCAAAGACTCAGCAACAGAAGTTGATGAGTTTAGGGATTTAGTAGTTGAAACGGGAATATCTGAAAAGAAATTTTCAAAGGCCGCGGCGACTTGTGAGTCTGATTTTATTATATTGTCATTAATAGACAGGCTGTAGTCAGCACTTCGGTTATTAGATCTTCCCGTTTCACTATTAATAATATTCCAAGTCGTTTTAATTACATTACTACTGTTTTTAATCTTCGAACTCAAATAACGCGACTTGGCTATACAACAAACTTTTTTAAATAATTTTGAATAGTTTCTAACATATAAATTAAATTCAGCAGTGTTTACAAAAGACCTTTCATTGTATAGTTCATAAAGCCGTGTTCTACTTTTATGAATACCAATGGTAGCCCAATCACTGAAAGACGCGTTACTATTAACCGAGATAGTCTTGGGAATAAAGATGAGATTAAATTGTTGGCAGTACATATTAAAAAAATCATCATACAGATCATTAGGATCAGTATGATTAGCCAAAACTGTTAATTTATTAATGAGTTTAACTTTAAAAGCTTCCAAGCGACTTGTACTTTTGGGGTTAACAATGATATCCTTTTTAGCCACTTTTTTGTTTTGGTTTTGGATAGTAATCCTTTGCCCGCAATGATCAGAATCTAGTAAATTTATAATTTCTTTATGGCTTGGAATAACATCTGTATAAATATTATCTAGGCATGTGGCACTAGTAGGGGTTATTCTTGTGGGCTCCAAAAATAGGTTTACAAGATTGTATGACTGAAAAAGACTTATTATTTTACTACAAGAACCTGACTTTTCTAATAAATTAACATTAAAATCACCACAAATGATAATAGATTTATTTGAGTTACATATCTTGTGTAACACTTCATCCATTACCTTTTCAAAGCAGTCATACAATCCTGAAGGGGGCCTGTACACACTTAATACAATAAATTGCTCCAATTCTATACAAGCTATTTCAACTGTCCGCTCAACAGATAGGCTCACAATATCCTTACGGTCTTTAAATTTCAGCTGGTTACTTACTAAAATTAATGAGCCACCATGTATAGCATTTACTCTGCTGAACGAACTACCAACCTGGTGATTATTAAAATTGAACATAAACTGGTGGCTTTTAAGCCAATGTTCTGTTATACAAAGAATATCAATACTGTTAAAATTCATAAATAATTCTACTTCTAAATCTTTGTTGAGAAAACCTTGAATATTTTGATGCACCAGGTTAATACTATTTACTAATTTTGAAATTTTATTTGATTTATTCTTGCATTTCTGTACATTATTGCTAGAGGATGCCTCTATTGTCTTAATTTCTAATTTAAATTACTACCAATGTCAATTTTGGATACCAAGTTATTGGATGAATGATATAAAATGTCATGGCATTGCTCAATAGAAGCAACTTGTTTAGCCAAATTCTTGGCTGTAATAGAAAAATAATATGATAGCGACACAGCTAACTGTCTTTTGCAATACTTTGAAAGATAGTACCTATCCATAAAAAATCTATCTTTTGTCAAATATAAATGATTACCAACATAATTGTTAGTGTAAATTAAATGGAATAAATTATTATTATATGTCAAGTTATGTAATGTCATATTCATTTCATATCTAAAATTGTTTTCTTCCTGTGGCAAACTTTGACTGTATGGGAATGTAAACAAAACAATTTTTCTTAAACTAATGTTGCACAATGATCTATAATATTGGAGTAATTCTCCTTTGTTCACATTACCCCTATTACCAACATTTTATTATATATTATTTTCTTATACTCAATATTAATAACCTATATTAGGCTAATTATCTGTCAATAGTAGTTTATGAAACTATTGCATAACCGGCTCGGTTCATAATAGTTTCCACAAGTGTTTTAATATCTAGTTATGTGCAGTTCCATACACTGTTTTATCTTTTTTTTTTATAATTAAAATTGAGTGCGTTTGGCAGCACCTCACCTGATGGTAAGTGATGATGCTGCCGAGGATGTAGCACGCAAACTCAAATAGTGTCTATTCACTCTCGCCTTAAAGGTTCCTAAATTATACGAATCGGGAAACACAGCAGCCGGCAGGGAATTCCACTCTATAATATCAATAATTTGTTGCGTAATTCAATTATTTTGTGCGTCGATGGCAACTAAAGCCTTTGAATTAAACTCTTTTTTAAAAATATTGTAATAGATAGTTGTTATTTTAAATTAAGAATATAATATCAATAATTAGTTGCGTAATTCAATTATTTTGTGCATCGATGGCAAATAAAACCTTAGAATTAAGCTGTTTGGTCAATCTGTAATTTAATAGAAAAAAACTTATTTGTATTATTATTTTGTTATGGAAGTTGCGTTACATTATAATAAAACTTTTTAATTTCATTAGAATTGCACGTGCATCAAGTCTGTCATTATTACTCATTATGATACTATTTTTGATTTCATAATAAGGATTACGATATAAATGAATACGTTTTGATGTTAATTTTCTGTGTAGATTTTTGTTTATGTTAATTTCTGGGTGAATCTTTAATGTTTCATTTTGAAATCTCGAAAAAGTCTATTAAAAATAAATGAATTAACCTACACTGAATTGTTTTTTTCTGCTACTTTCGTCAAATCCTTAAAATTGATCTCAAGTAGATTTTAAATAAATATTTATTATCACACTAATGATATAGATGGCAGATTCGCCTCAAACAATTTTTTTACTATCTTTCACTACAGATAAGATTTAAATATCAACCTAAAAATAAACAAAAAAATATATATTTCACTAATACTAGGAACAACTACAAAACATTTGAGATACTCTTAAGGTAATAAAATAATATACTTACTTTAAAAATAATTACCTAGTTATTTTTCCGCAAACGTATTTTATGGCCCTTCTAATAAGCCTTCTTATTGTTTAACCGGAGCCGTTCTCACAGATTCCCACTAAATTACTTAGATAATGAACTTATTTTTGTAGCAATAAACAAAAAGCTTTGATAACATTGTATGAACTGCGCCAAGTATCGGTTCAAACTGTTGTAATTGTGCTATTCCCAATATTCCAATCAAAACAACGAGTAATAAAAAAGATACTAATGTTGTCAATTTCTAAGAAAATTACTTCTTTGGGTTCTTTTTCGTCATATTCCCAAAAAACATTGGAATCTAGTTATTATATTAGCATCGCATAACACATCGTAAACATTGGGGAGAAAGTAAAAGTGTTAATATCAAAATAGACCCGTCAGAACATGGCTATGTGTGGGAGAGAGGAAAATATTATAAAGTGAATAGAATAGATAAAAATTGTTGGTTGAGATTTTTTATTCCAAATAATTATATTTTTCTGAAAAGTTGATACTAATTTAATATAGCAATACATTGTGTAAGTAACCCAAACAGCAGATATGAGTAGGAAAGTATTTCTTGTCAACTATAATAAATCATAAAGAGCTCACGCTCTGGCTGCTGTGCCCATATAAAATCATTTCACAAAAAAGTGTGCATAGCACGCGCCTAGTTGTGCGCCTATAATAGTGTGAGTGTCACACACTAATACGCTTACACTTACTAAATACGAACACAACTAAAACACGCATCCTATTGGTCAAAACGCATGCACCGGGCGATCGAGTCTTGAGCCGTGCTATGCGAATATCGCCTTAGAGGTGAGCATGCAGAAGTTTGGTCGACCGTACTTTTATATCTTCGTCAGTTTTCAAATTCTTTTTTTTATCAAGTCTGGACATGTAATACCTTTTGAAGCTACGACGCTGAACAGACTATTACATATAAAACCATATTGTATTGCTTGATAATAAATATCAAAATATATGCTATTTTGACCAATGACGAGTTGCCATCAACCAAAAATCTTTTTAATGGCTTGGCCATTTTATGAAATCAAATATTTTTTCTTTTTATTATTTAATTGCCAGGGTCTGTCAGTGTCGCATATTTCATTCTGTATGACATGTAAAGAAGATGGCTGAATGTCATTTTGCGGTTTTGACATTACGACGCAATATATACCATGTATCAGAAAGGTGTGGTCATAAAAATAACCAGCCGTCCCTTACATTTATAATAATAATAATATAATATATGTACCAGTACGTTATTCACACACGGTCATCTGATCCCAAACTAAGCCGAGCTTGTACTATGGAAACCAGATAACTGATATACTACATACACTACTTACTTTTTTTTGTAAATATGTACATACTTATATAGATAATTACACCCCGAATCAGGACAAACAGACATATTCATGCACACAAATGTTTGTCCTGGATGGGAATCGAACCCACGACCAGCGGCATGACAGGTGGTATTTTAACCAACCACGCCATCTGGCCTGCCATTTGGGTCGAGTAGGTATTTAAGTTTTGTATGGGATAGTCATCGATCACTAATAAACAACTAGATGCACAATGCCATACAAAAATTCTCTTAAAACGGTCGCCAATTGTCTTTACCTACTTCTAGTTGAAATAAATATATGTTAATGTAAATTCAACCATAAGTGCAATGTTTAAAGTTGTATTCACAAAGCCGTTACGACCGGTGCTTGCTAGTCAGCATACATCAAAACAAATTCAACCTTACTTACAATGTTTTAAAATCAGAGTTACAGTGCGAAAAAAAAAAACAATAGATTTTACGACCGAGGCTCACCGCTAGGACAAAGGAATGAGTAGAGTCGAATTGTCCAATATTTTTTTGTTTATATTAGGTTGGGGAAAAAGTCTTTTCGCATTATAGTATGTATGAACTTGTAATAAAATCTCTTTGGCTATACTGTTTGTATCAGGCTGGTTTTGGTATCATTGAAAGTTAAAATTTTAAAGAACATAATTCCAAATTCAAATTAGGAAAATGTGTGATTTTCATTTGTTTTTCGTACCGTCAAGATGAGTGAATCTAATGAAGAAATTCGATACATTTTAAAATTTTACTACAAAAAAAGGTAAAAATGCAACGCAAGCCGCGAAAAAAATTTGCGATGTTTATGGACCTAGTGTAGTGTCTGTGAGAGTAGCACAAATTTGGTTTAAGCGTTTTCAATCCGGAAATTTTGATGTCAAAGATGCACGTCGCTCTGGTCGCCCTATTACGGATAAAATGGATGCCATTTTTGAAAAAGTGGAGCAAGATCGGCATATCAGTAGTTACGACGTAGCTGAAGAACTGGAAATTGACCACAAAACAGTTTTGGCGCATTTGAAAAAAACTGGGTACACAAAAAAGCTCGACATTTGGGTACCTCACGAGCTCACTGAAAGAAACCTAATGAACCGTGTACTCATTTGTGATTCTTTATTACGACGTAATGAAACCGAACCATTTTTGAAGAAGCTGATAACTGGTGATGAAAAGTGGATCACGTATGACAAGAACGTGCGAAAAAGGTCGTGGTCAAAGGCCGGTCAGGCTTCACAGACTGTGGCGAAACCCGGGTTAACTCGCAACAAGGTGATGCTGTGTGTGTGGTGGGATTGGAAGGGCATTATTCATTATGAGCTGTTACCACCAGGCAGGACCATCGATTCTGAACTCTACTGCGAACAACTGATGAGATTAAAGCAAGAAGTTGAGAGAAAGCGGCCGGAATTAATCAACAGAAGGGGTGTGGTTTTTCATCATGATAACGCTAGACCTCACACATCTTTAGCCACTCAGCAAAAATTAAGAGAGTTTGGCTGGGAGGTGTTAATGCATCCGCCGTATAGTACTGACCTTGCACCTTCAGATTTCCACCTGTTTCGGTCTCGAAACAGGTGGAAATCTGAACGAGAGGACGAGAGGACTGCCAAAACCACTTGTCGCGGTATTTTGACCAGAAGTCCCAAAATTTCTATAGCAATGGGATCATGTCCCTACCTACAAGATGGCAAAAAGTTATCGAACAAACTGGTACCTACATACTTTAGTTAAATGTAAATAAACTATATTAAAAAATGTTTTGAATTTTCTTAAAAAAATGCGAAGAAACTTTTTCCCCAACCTATTATATTATTATAAAGGTATTTTTTTAAAGCTTGTTAAGCTTAATGTGTTAAAAAAAGTGTACGTAATAAAACACATTTTATTCTCTTCTTTGGTGTATATGTGTAATCATTATATTATAATTTACCTGATTGGATCGATCACTAATAAAGAACTAGATACACAATCAGCGCAAAAAAAGTCCTTACCGAATGAATGCCCACTTGGACGGGTACGTTTGAATTACATTAGCGTATATTTATTTCAACTACAATTACGTAAACACAATTGGCGACGAGAACTTTTGCATGGGATTGTGTTACTATAATATTTATAGAAACAGTAAACAAGTCTCATTAAACAAAAAAAAAATAAAAAATCAAAGTAACTTTATTAATAATAAAAAAAGAAACAATAGCGTCTCTACAAATGGAACAGAATCAACGCACATAACCCGAACAATTTAAGCGGGCATGCGATAGTATGATTACTACGTTTACTGAGAGTCTTTACAATTGAGATGCTTTATAACACCTCCTGTTTATTACGACTTAATTAAAAAAATGTTTTTACGACGATTTCCTGAGAAAATATTAGTATTTACAATACAGTGATAACAATTATACATTGATAATATTAATAGTTACCGAAAATATGAAACTCCATCTTTTTTTTTGCGTCCTGGAAGTGTGATTTTCGCACTTTTTAAACGAGCACTGTGTCATGCTTACTGTCGGATCGTTCAAATGCTACTAGAGTAAAAGTAAACCAAAATGTTAAATTTGGTGGACTTTCGGTGAGGACATTTTTTGCCGCTGATTGTGTATCTAGTATATTAGAGATCGATGGGGATAGTTGATAATTTTTTCTCGATTACGATGTTGGTCCCGTGGAGAAAGTGTTCAGTTTGATGGTATGACTACACCTTTCCCATACATGCTGTATAATGATGAGTATATAAAGCAAATTCTGTCTGGGAATGAGCAGACAGAAATAGCCCTTAAGAACAAATGGTATAAAAATACTAATAAAAAGGGGGTAACTTTTGTTGCATGTAGGTATGTTCAGTACACGGCGCGGGGAACATCATGTTGAGCATCATGTTGAGCTCAACATGTGGAGCACTTCGCAGGTTTTATGTACCGTGTAAAGAAGCACTTCTCTACACGGCTCTAGCGACTAACGCAGTAACGCACCGCGTGCCCCTCGCGCGGGTAGTTCGCGACCTTTACATTCTAACTATCCTAACTAATATTATAAATGCGAAAGTAAGTTTGCTTGTTCGTTTGCTACCTTTTCACGGTTAAACCACTAAACCGATCATCCTGAAATTTAGCATATACGTTGTCAAGTGCACAGAAACGAAAATAGGGTACCTTTCATCCCGAAAAAGGTACTATTCCCGAGGAAAAAAACAATAATAATAATAATAAAGGGCTACTATTTTTTATATTTTTAAATGTTTTTATTTATTTTAAGTTTTTATAAAAATATTTAAAAATGTTAATCATATGTATATAATAAAAAATAAAGGAAATAATAATAATGTTTATTTCCAGTAAAATGTTCACAAAGGTTACAAGTACAGTAATATGCTACAAAATAAAAGTGCATTGAGTATTATCACCTGGCATCAAACTAGGTTTATAGCCTGTGACTTGGGGACCAGTGATTCCATAAGGGTAGATACATGATCAAAAATATTTTATTAAAACTATTTCACCAGTAACATGGTTAACAAAGAGATATAATTATTATTCATGTGAAGAAAGGATGGAAAGCAAAAAATAATAAAACATAATTAATAATAAAACTGTTTGTGAGTGTTTGAGTTGGTCGTGGTAGGTGTAGTTGGTATGTTGTGTATGTGTAAGTAATGCGAAAGTGTGGTTTGTGTATGGTGTGAAAGTGTCCTGGTAGGTGTAGTAATGGTGTACGTGAGAGTAAGTATGAAAGTGGGGGCAGTGTATGAGAGTTAGTGTGTGAAAATACTTGAATAAGAGGGGATTTGTCTTAGGTATGTGGGAGAAGAAGTTTTTCGGTCTCGTCATATGATTTCTCAATTAGCCATAACGTTCTTATGATAATAGATGACGCCACGTGTCTTTCATTAATCATGATTTAATTATATTATGTAGACTACAATCTTACACTACTAAAGTTTCGTGTGTTTAGTAGTGTGAATTGATTGGCAAATTCTAAATTAAAGCGAGCGAAGTCGCGGGCAACTGCTAGTAATGTTATAAATGCGAAAGTGAGTTAATTGTTTCTTAAGCTTTCACGTTAAAATGGCTTAACGGATTTGGATAAAATTTGACAGATAGGTAGCCTGGAACCTGGAAAAGGACATAGACTATTTTTTTCATCCTGGATCGCAGACGAAGTTGCGGGCACCACCATTACTTATGTAGCCAACCAGACTAATATTATATCAGACGGTGTAAAACCACTTGTGTAATGGGCATGTGCATCTGTGGGAAACCGGCTTGAGAGCGTTTATTCCGCGCGGTCTGGCAGCGTCGCATTTGTACAGGTTTTTCTTGATTATTTTAATACATTTAAATGAAATTACTATTTTTTTAATACACACTATAAATAGTTGGTATATAAAAGTATGTATGCTAGTTTTTTTTTTTTTACAGTTATTTAGGTATTTAGTTACCTGGTTGCTATTCCACCAATGCACTAAGCGCTTCCAAATGTATTTTATAATGCGCACAGCAAAAGAGTGGAACTCACTACCTGCGTCTTTGTTTCTGAGCGCATATAACCCTAATCTCTTCAAAGTGAGAGTGAACAGGCTTCTTCTGGGTAAGCTCACTCCATCGTCGACTTTGTCTCTGTCACCTCCGACCTAGACTAGAGTCAAGAGCCAACCCAATAAATAAATAAATTTACTCATAAAAATTTACAATATTCCACATTATAGAATATTGTTAATTTCTATGAGTAAATACCAAAATACCCGTAAAAATAGTAATTTGATTTAAATGTTATTATTATGTCCTTTATTCATTTTCAAAACTTATTAAATACATTTTTAAATATTTTTTATAAAAAAAACTTAAAAAAAAAAACATTTAAAAATATAAAAAATAGTGATCCGCCAGTAGCGGGAGCAAGGTCCAAGCTACCGGTGGTTAGGGCTGCAGAGACAGGAATCTGGCCCTTGATCCAACCGCCTAACGAGAGCCTCGAAAGATGTTGATCGAGACTTTCGGCCATCAGGCCATTGGCCGTTACTACAATCGGCACAATGACAGCCGAGCTCACATTCCACATGTCAACAACCTCGTGTGCTAAGTCGAGATACTTCATTTGCTTCTCCTTCTCAGCTTTCACGAGGTTCTCGTCATGTGGAATGGTAACATCGACAATCATTGCGCGGCGCGCTAATCGATCTATCACCACTATATCAGGCTTATTGGCGACAATAGTCCTGTCAGTAATGATAGACCGATCCCAGTACAACGTGACTTGGTCATTTTCGAGAACTGGGTCGGGCACATACTTGTAATACGGTACCTCAGAATCCACAAGTTTATATTTCAAAGCAAGTTGCTGGTGAATAATCCTGGCGACTTGGTTATGCCTGTGCAAGTACTCGCCATTAGCCAGACGAGAACAACCAGAGATAATATGTCTGATGGACTCACCCGGACGGTGGCATGCCCGACACACATCAACCGTCCCGTCCTTCATAATATGTCTCCGGTAGTTATTCAGAATCAGAATAACTTCGTCCATAATTGCACAAATAAAACCTTCAGTTTCCCCGAAAAGGTCACCGAAACGTAGCCAGGATACGGATGCTAAGAAATCTACACCGTGCTCATGAAGAGCCCGATAGAAGCGTCCGTGAAGCTCCTTGTTTTGCCATACCTTCCTGCGCTCATCGGTAGTAAGTACTACCGATGAGTTTGCGCCAGTTCTCTTTAACCATGGAGAGCGGGGTGAGCCCCTTATCCACTGTGACCACATCACGGTGCATACCCAATTCGGCTTTTAAAAAATATTCCCTGAGGCTGCACACCTCGCGATTGTGGAGGGTTTTAGCATTTAAAAAGCCACGACTCCCGCACTTCCGCGGGATGTACAGTCTCATCACCGATGAACGTGGGTGATGCATCCGGTTTGCGGTCAACAGTGTATCTTCCTGTTTATTATTATTAAAATAGTCACGAAAAACCTGTAGAAATGCAATGTTGCCACCCCGCGCGGAATAAACGCTCTTAATAGCACGGAGAGCAAAAGGAAGACCCCTGGCACGGAATACACTTGCGGACAGATGTGGATATCACTGAACTCAGACCAATAAAAAAGTATAGACAGAACATTGCGCTCATAAACTGAGTAACGTAATATGAAGACGATTCGGTCATATGAAGACGGCCGCTCGGTAGTCTGCCGCGGGTGAGAGAGAGCGCATGACGTTGTTTTGATAAAATAATAATTGCGAAATTATGCTGTCCTGTGTCATAAACTGCTGCAAAAACAAGTCATATTGTCAAACAAAAGTCTTCTGAAATTACTTTCACAAGTAAGTAACCGATTTCCTGTATAAATTAAACAAAATCGCAAAAATATTGACATAATTTCTCGGAACACAAATTGTAGACGCTATTGTGTCAGTGTTGCAAGTTAAAAACATTATCTTTTCCCAAAAGTAAGGGAAGTTGTGATTTTTGTTAAGACACGTTGCAACCGTGTTTTTAAGCTTATTATTGCATATTTAGTTTTCGAGTACATTAGGTATGTTACTTATTAAGTATGATAAGTATTTATAAAGTATATTAAAATAATAGTTAGGTTTGTTATAATATTTTTAGGTTCCCAGCTGATATAACGTGGAAAAAAAACTAGATTAAAGCTGTATGGGAGAACAGAAATGATGTCGAGTGGCTGCCTTCAAAATTAAATAGAATCTGATACAACATAAGGGGCATTAGTTATTCTAATTTATGTAAGCTTTTTGTGTTTTGTTAAATTAATAAATTATTCATAATATAAAAATAAATGACTTTCATTAAACTAAATTACCTTTCATTTCATACACCTAAGACATATAAAACACAATACTACCCACTGCCTAATAATAAAACTTCACCAAAATATATCTCTCGCACTTGGGAGTCGCAGCACAACGCTTGCAACATTTTTCTCTAGCACACATGCGCAATTCTACGATATCTTACACCGAGTTACGCACACAAAGCCGAGAGTAGTCCTCACTTATTTCGTCGCGATTGCTTACGACGGCTCCGTCTATACTTTTTTATTGGTCTGAGTGACTGAATAGATCTTATTAACTTTTGAAAGTAAGGTGCTTGCACGTTCGATGTTTACTATGCATCTGCTAATAGCTTTTAATGCACAATATTTGAATTTCATGAAATATTTTTTATTGTGCAAAGCAAAGGCGAAGTACCTGTAAACCGATTTACTTTTTTCCGCTTTTATGAATAAATACAACCTATTATTAAAATGTGATAAGCGATAAACGGATACGCGTCCGAGTTTTCATGTCATATTATTCGAGCAATAAGGTGCACTTTTGCACAATCAACACAATCTTTTGAATAACGTAAAAGCGCGCGACTTAACCGCATGCATTTGTTTCTCAGCTTATCTAAAACCGCAAAAACAACAATTTTTATCTAAAAATGTGATTTTTTCCAACTTCCTATTTCCATACTACAAAATGCTATGTTCATCAGCCTGCATCTTATCTTCTTTTGTGTGTTTATGACTCAAGATCCACTTTTCTGAGTTACGTGTATAAATTCATAGATGTTCTATGGGTTTTAGTATACATATATTATGTTTTGTTGATGCTCAGTAAAATCACGCTTGTGTTCTCCGAAGCGTTGGCAGAGGTATATATATACACCCCAATTTCGCCGGTAATGTTTAACTCCAATGAAACAGGGGTCTAGGCTTATTTATAATGAGCACTGCAGCAGCTTCTAACCGCATGCACATGTAACGTAACGCGCGCTTGTCCACAGTTGCACAAAGAGCTATACAAGTTCGTGCACTGCCACCGGCCCGAAGACCCCGCCTTGCGGAGACTCCGCCCCGTGTCGCTGCAGCCGATCAGGTCGCCCATGGTGGAGCGACGGAGACGGCCAGAGACCATGATCGTGCATGAGTCTATTAATCCTATGGTAGGGGACGGTAGCGGTGTAGGCTGTGTGCTGCTTGGGATTTTTTTGCATTAGCGTTGATTTGTGAACGCAGCCGAGTCGTGAACACTGTTTAGCCGAGTTCATACCATTATGGTGTCAGGGTTACACCCCGACAATGTAGCTCTGGCTTTAGGGTACCTTTACCTTCGATCTGGAGTTTGACTCGTCGATGCTGCCCAGAAGTCATGTAGACCTGTTTATATCGAAACTAACGTTCGACGAACGCTCACGCTGGATGCGAAGAGTAATTTAAACTAAAATTGCGCAATCAACGCTTGTTGGCGCGATTTAAAATCCGTATTCTTGATTTGTCAATGCAGTGTTCTCTACGCGTATACGATCGACCACGGTAGCAAGAAATCTTGGTAGTAAACAGTAAATCATGGTAGTTTTCAAAGAAATGGTGTGGTAACTTTGTGTTAGATCTAGCTAAACGAGATAACGCCGATATGGCGTTGTGAATGAACAGTGTGTAGTCGGTTCTTTTTGTTTGTTTTATTAATGTTGTGATGTTGTTTGTTTGAATAGTGGCTAATTCTGTGGTGTCATTTTAGTTAACATTTGGTGCTAAGCAACCATCTTTGTTTTAGGATTTTCTAGATCGACATTAGATTTGGTTTCAGTTGCCATCTTTTTTTCTCGCTATTTTGTGTGTTTTGCAGTTATTTTAGTTTCATGAACAGGTAAGAGGAGCCCTTAAAGTTCCATTCTAGTTACAATTAAAGTGGTTCGATTCTTCGTATGTTCTAACTTTGATCTTTCTTAATATTCTACTGTGTTCTGTGGCTATTTTTGTGTGGCTTTTTTCTTACTTTTGATGCTTGCTTTTTGTTGCACTAATACATAAGAATTATGTTTATTAACCATTTACAGCTTCTAGGTCCTAAGGCCCACTTGCTCGTTCATGGGTTATCCTATATAACTCGGAGTTAACAGCTAATTCAGCGTTAATCAAATAATTCATGTTGCGTCACCAAGAGTTTGAGGTAAACCTCTAAATATTTAACCCACCTAAAACTCTGGGTTAGTGTAAGAAATGTCATAATAAATTGACGCTATGTGGTACCGCTGATAACTTATTTTGTATTATAAATAGTTCGACGTTATAGTACTCGTAAGTGAAAATTCGGTACCATATCAGCAGGTAATAAATAATACTTACAAATTATAAAAAAAACTTAAAAATGTTTTGCCTTGCCTGACGTTTTGCCAATCAATAATATAAATCTCCATGGAAACCACAAATACAATACGATTAAAATAATATGTCATGTTATGAAATTCAAAGACTAGAAATTATTACTTAAGGGGGAAGCGTCAGGGTAGCCCGCGAAATCCAAATTTTCTTACGTTTTTTGCAATTTACAAGTCGGTATTATATTGTACAGTCACGAACCGGGATTGTTGAGTCACAAGACTATCATCTTAACTTGGTTGTGTTACACGAATGTCGCCCGTGAAATTTGACAAGTGGCATTTCAATAATGAAAAACGGGCGACATTCGTGTAACACAACCAAGTTAAGATGATAAGCTAGTGGCTCAACAATCCCGGTTCGTGACTACGTTGATCAAAATATAAGTTCCGGTCGTAACAAGTATCTATTTACATAATTAGAATCATTAAAGTAATCAAAACAACTCTTTAAGACCAGGTAATCCTAATGAATGACTATTTCATGAAATCTTGACATTTCAGGATTATACTAACTTAAGGAGTTGTATTACTGATTCTATTGTATATAATTCTGTAAAAACATATTTGTTATGGCCGCAAATCATACTTTATTTAACATACAACTTAATACTGCCTTGCAAATTGCAAAAAACGTAAGAAAATTTGAATTTCGCGGGCTACCCTGACGCTTCCTCCTTAAGAATCGTAATGTAGTGTAAAAGAGATGGGTACACAAGTTCCGTCCATTGTTAGTTATTTATTTTAGTCGTCGTTATTTCGTCGATTAAGCCGCGTTTTCACTACCCTGCCAAGCGAACATTTTGCTAAGCAAATGTTTGCTGATCTGCCGATGTTCGCGTTCGTGCAAAACAGAAAACATCTGTTTTCACTACAACGAGAAAACGAACACTAGTTCTAAAGAAAAGCTCGTACTGAACAGTGTTTTCATTTGCCGCGCGAAACCAACGCTGGCTCGCTCAGAACTGTTCAGAACGCAAAGTGAAAATGCAGCTTGACATATCAGGGCACTATTCTATTTTGTTTCTTCGATTGAACTGCCATATTCCAACTCAAAAAACACAAATGTGAAGTTAACTAACCCAGTGTTACTTTTTAATGACGCTACGCGTTTGAGTTAAAATGTTATTACTTTACTACGAATTTACAAACTCCATTTATTTAATTAACCCGACTAAACAAGAACAAGTGGGCCTAAATATGCTTAATGCTAAACATATAAAACATAATTCTGTCTCTGTCATCTTCAAGCGATTGACAGAAACCGAACGATGATTCGTTAAGCGCTAAACGTGTTAAGTGAATTGTGGAACACTTAAAACGGGCCTTAAAAGGCAATTAAGACATCAATTTTTCTGCAAACATAGTTTTCGTGTTAGATAAGTATAATCTAAGTAGGTAAGTAAGCTCGTCTGCCAGATAATTTTACACAAATTCTGTCTCATTTGCTTATTAATTTATGCTGCTAAGTTGTATGACAACCAAACTCATCTCCCTTAAAGCCGTCTGTCGCTATTCAACCCTCATCCAATGATCAAGTATATGTCCACAGATCCACAAAGAGCTGCACCGGCTGGTGTCGGACGCGCCGCGCCCCCCGCCGGCGCCCCCGCGCCGCGCTCCTGCGCACACGCCGCCGCCGCGGCGCACGCGCTTCATGCGCTCCGATAGTATCGTGGATGAATATGAAAACAGCGTGTTTGATGAGCGCCTGTTCGATAACATACACCACTTTGGAGAGAATCAGGTTAGTGAAAGATTTTATTTTTAACCGACTTCAAAAAAGGAGGAGGTTGCTCAATTCGATCGTATATATAAACGATATTTTTTAAGTAAGTAAGTAAGTAATTTATTTTAAAACTTCAGCGTTCGTTACATCAATGAGGGGTCGAGTTTTCTGCAGTTACATGGATCAGTATACGTTTATACAGGGTGTCCGGTAATGAATGGATAACCTTGAAATGTCTTATAGTATAACTTATGGCCGTTCAGAAAAAAAATTGAAACAAAATATATCATAAGTAGTACCTAAGTTATGATTTTTTTAAAAGAAAGGTCTAATTTTTTTTACCTTGTTTTACTTTTATGAACACTACGATCAGAAATGAATGGATTCCATCGGTTTGTTGTTATTTTATTATTATACACGAACTATGCTAATAGATAAACAGTCAATAGTATGACTAGCTATTGCACTTTTTTATTAAAAAATTAGCAGATTAATTAATTTTAGAAAAACTTTGCAAAATTTATTTTTTAAACTATGTTTAAACATCTTGGGTATAAAAAAAATGTATGAATACATGAGTGGCCAATAATTTTAAAATAATGTCACTTTCAAGTAGATTTTATAATGGTACAATTCATAAATGTATCTACAATAAATAGTGAATTATTGCGATTAATGTAGAAAAGGAGAAAATTTTACTAAATATCAAAATTTGTAATATGGGAACATTTTTTAAATTTAATTGTACCTGAACTTTGGGGATTAATAAAAAACAACATTTAACATAAACAACACTTTATTATCATTCGTTTATAATAAATGTTCAAACTGCCGGCCTCCCACTCTTATGCAGGCCCTACATCTACGGATAAATGATCTACGGAGCAGTCTTGTGTACCGTCGTTCACTAATTTTTGATGCGGCTGCTCTGACTCGTCTTCTTAATTCTTCTAAAGACCTTATAGGCTTACAGTATACTTCCTCTTTAAGGCAGCCCCAATAAAAAAAATCCAATGGATTTAGGTCCGGTGAACGTGGAGGCCACAAAATTGGCCCTAGCCGCCCGATCCATCTATCTGGGTACGTGTTATTTAAAAATGCACGAACAGATACAGCATAATGCGCAGGACAGCCGTCATTTTGCAACCAATATGACTCCCTCAGCTCCTCGGGCACTTCTTCTAATAAATTGGGGAGATCATTTTGAAGAAACTCCAAATAACTTTGCCCTGTTAAATTCCCCGGTAATTCAAATGGCCCGATTATTATTCCACTTAATATTCCAGTCCAATAATTGATTTTAAATTGGTATTGGGATCTATCTTCACGCATAAGATGGGGATTTTCTAATTCCCAACCGTGTAAATTATGAAGATTCATGTATCCATCTCTTTTGAATGTTGACTCGTCGCTCCACAGAATTTTATTAAAAAATTGCGGGTCTTCTTCGATATTTGCCAGCATTTGTCGGCAAAAACGCAATCTAGCTGCATAATCTCTTGGTTGGAGAGTTTGCACGCGTGTAACGTGGTAAGGGTGGAATTTATTTTTTTTCAAAATATCGTGCACGGTCGATTTTCCGATACCTGTGCGTCGAGCTATTGTTCGTGTAGAGGTAGAAGGATCGTTTTCGACTTCCTCAAGCACGGCTTCTTCTACATCAAGACGAGCGATTCTTCCACTGCTTGTACCACCGACACCACTACCAGGCAATCTTCCTTCGGAGTAACAACCGTGGACACGAATAAATACGCGGTAGTCTGGGTGGCGCGCATTAGGGTATCTCTCCCTATAGAGCGCTGCAGCTGCATTTGCGTTACCTCTGCATTCTCCATAAATGTAATGCATATTTGCATATTCTTGTGCCGTATACTGACGTGGCATTTTGATACACAAAAACACAAAAGTCCAGTTTAGTCCAAAAACAAACCAAATCGTCGCAAATATCACCAAACAAAACAAGTCCAAATCAGTAAGCAAAACGAATAGTCCAATAAAATAGCCACGTGGTCGTTTTAACACTGATTCAAAGTAAATCACGATAATTGCAAACGGAAACTAAATAAACACATGCGAAGTCGAGCAAGTCGAGAAACGCACTAAAAGTATGAGTGCTTACCTGATGTTTTACATTTATTTCCTCTCTCTCGCACCTAGCCGATTCAGACCCTCTTTGTCTAACATAACACAAAAGAATGACAGCACGGCGTGCGCGCAGGTAGCAAATATGAAGGTCACACGACCCATTTCACGCTTTTAAAGTAACTATTTTAATCATTATGAGTATTTGTAAATTTCTGACAATTTGGTTTCAATACGCAATTTTTATTCACTACAAATTCCTTAAATGTATTTTTGATTAATCTTCAGTGGTCAGAAGCAATTTAATTTAAAAAAAGTTCCTACATTACTTTTGACATTTGGTAAAATTTTCTCCTTTTCTACATTAATGGCAATAATTCACTATTTATTGTAGATACATTTATGAATTGTACCATTATAAAATCTACTTGAAAGTGACATTATTTTAAAATTATTGGCCACTCATGTATTCATACATTTTTTTTATACCCAAGATGTTTAAACATAGTTTAAAAAATAAATTTTGCAAAGTTTTTCTAAAATTAATTAATTTGCTAATTTTTTAATAAAAAAGTGCAATAGCTAGTCATACTATTGACTGTTTATCTATTAGCATAGTTCGTGTATAATAATAAAATAACAACAAACCGATGGAATCCATTCATTTCTGATCGTAGTGTTCATAAAAGTAAAACAAGGTAAAAAAAATTAGACCTTTCTTTTAAAAAAATCATAACTTAGGTACTACTTATGATATATTTTGTTTCAATTTTTTTTCTGAACGGCCATAAGTTATACTATAAGACATTTCAAGGTTATCCATTCATTACCGGACACCCTGTATATATGTACTTAGTCTAGATACAATTTATACTTCATTTTTACTATACTTTTAACATAAAATTGAAATAAAATAGGTTAACAATGAAAAAAAAATGACAAATATACATAATGAACAAAGAAAAAAAATTTTTTTTTTCGTTTAATGTGTGTTCGCGGATAACTTCGTCGTTTATGAACCGATTTTGATGATTCTTTTTTTGTTGGAAAGGAGACATTCCAAGGGTGGTCCCATATACATTATATTAACTTTGCTTGGGTAGTTTTTGAGTTAGCTTCAATAATGCGTATTTTTCCCACTTAGCTTATGTGGATGATGTTTTAATAACTTCCTATCACTTTTATTTACGTAGTAGGTAGTATTCGACTTTTTGTGGGACCACAACGAAACAAACAAAGAAAATAAAAACTTTTTAGCAAAAAATAAAACCAAATTCCAAATCAAAACACCACAAAGTGAAAAAGAACTTTAATTTCGGAAATACAAAACCAGACACCGACTACCGAAATTAAAGTTATTTTCCACTTTGTAGTGTTTTGATTTGGAAGACGGTTTTATTTTTTGTGAAATAGTTTTTTTTTACTTTCTTCCTTGACATAATCATCTCATTATTCGACATTATATTATATACCTACAAATTGACAGGCCAGATGGCGTGGTTGGTTAAGATACCACCTGCCATGCCGCTGGTCGTGGGTTCGATTCCCATCCAGGACAAACATTTGTGTGCATGAACATGTCTGTTTGTCCTGAGTCTGGGTGTAATTATCTATATAAGTATGTATTTACAAAAAAAAGTAGTGTATGTAGTTTATCAGTTATCTGGTTTCCATAGTACAAGCTCTGCTTAGTTTGGGATCAGATGACCGTGTGTGAACAATGTCTTAGGATATTATTATTATTATATTATTAATTAATTTCAACTCTTTATTAGTAGCTTTTGTGGACATTATACGTTGTTTCATTGAATATGTTATTAGTCAATAAGTCGTTGGAGTACTTATACAGTTTGCAAAATATCTGTATTCATTTTGTTTTTAACCTTAAAAAGTATGATCACGTTTCTAACTTTCGCAAGACTCTCAAGTGGCTCCCTATTCGACTTCGCAGGAACTCTCGCATATTGTGTCTGCTACTTAACATCCTTCACAACCCTAAAACGTCTTCCTATTTGCGGGAACGCTTTTCTTACGCCCGTCCTTTTGATATGCTTTGCAGGTTGCATCTTATAAACCTCCTAAAATTTCCTTTTCCATTCCACTGACTTCTACTCCTACTCCTTCACTGTGCACGCGGTTCGGTTGTGGAATTCACTTCCACCTGACATTAGGGACTGCCAAACTGTTGCAGTATTTAAAAGAAGAGTGAAAGAACACTATCTTTCCATTTCGTCATAGTTATTAGTTATTTTAGTGATATTTATTCTAGAAGTATGTATGTATTTAAGTAGATATTTATTATATGTTTTATTTGCTTGGTTTTTTTTAGATTTTATGAATTTTTATCGTCTCTTTTATTCTTACACACGGTGTCAACATCTCTTTTTATCCTCTGTCCTATCGTAGGTATGCTGGAAGAGATTTCTTTAGAAATAAGCATCACCTTTGTACGTAATTTTCTGTTCCTTTATTCTTGTCTGTTTATTTGTGTGTACATATCTGGTTAAATAAATAAAATAAATAAATAAAATAAACCGATTTATGTAAGATATAGGTATGCGTTTCTAGAAGATTTTCAATGCGAGCCTAAATAATGCTTTGTTGAGTTGCTGCACCTCAACCAGTTTACAAACTCACTCTTATTTCTCTGGCCTTCTTATCCACAGACTCAAAGCAGCATCGAGCTCATCCTATCAGGAGAACAGCCCTCTACCGAAGATGAAGTGGAACTCCGGGCCCCAGTGGAACGTAGCCCCAGCTCCGAGGAGAGGCAGTGGGCAGCCAGAGTGGCTAGAGGAGTCATACAGTTCGCGAGGTGTTGGATGCTGTTCGTGGTGGAGCGGTGTGACAGAGGACGAGGACTAAGACCTAGGTGAGGAACTAGTCTTTGCCTTGAAAATACTGAAGGTCTTTCCAGCTGCAGCTGATGAATTTTTCTGGCTTGTTTGTGTAATACGGTAGTGCGGTTTACATATTATGTAACTAATTATTTTATAAAACTAAAACCTAGCATATAACCATCGCGCGACCTAGATGACATGATAGACACCTCATGCACTAAAATCAATCCGGCCGTTATGATGCTTCGAGGGTAAAAATAAATCCCACACACAGAGAAACATAGATACACGTGAAAAACATAACCCTATGTTTGGTGTTACGCAGTCAGGTAATAAAGAAGCGAGCTGAACCGATTTTCTAATTACTTTGGTATTCCATTCGAGAGAGTATGTCATTTTTTACATCATAACATTTCTCTCACGATTCGACACGATTAGTGTATGATCTATGATTTTAATCAACGTATGATAACATCAGTCTAAAATTCAATTTCAAGACGAACCGTTTACCCATATTTTCTTGTTTACAAATGAAACCTCTATATAAAATATAAAAGGAAAAGTCCTGACTGACTGACTAACTCATCAACGCCCAGCCCAAACCCTTGGACCTAGAAAGCTGAAATTTTGCACATCGGTTCCCTTTTAATGTAGACAAGGAATAAGGAAAGATTTTTCGAAATTAAAGGAGGAAAATAGGGTATATGAAAGTTTGTATGAAAAATCGTAATTTTTGTCGTTCAAACCATAAAAATTAGTATTTAGCATTCTGGTTAAAAATTAAAAACCACGTATTTCACCGTTTTTGGAAAATCATCTCCTAAGGGGGAAATAGGGGATGAAAGTTGGAAGGAAAATATTATTTTTTTTTTTTTCTTTTTGTTTAGAAATTACGAATCACGTGGTTTGGCGTTTTTGAAAAATCATCCCCTAGGGGTTAAAAATCCGTACCAACTCATCATCACTCAGCCCGACTTTCGAAAATACTAAAAACAAGTACCTGTCCTTATTTAGGTACTTAAATATTTTTTTTCCAAATTCCTACGGGATACGCAATAAAGAGTATTTATATTTTTGCTTTAAAATTGCCTTCTTGGCGTGCAAGTAGGAAACTTTTCGTTCCGTTGTACTATTGTTAGGTTTTAGGATTTTAATACTCTAGCAATCGCATATCAATCCGCGCGCCGCACCTCGGATACTAAGCAGTGCGAGAAGACATACATAGGTTACCTACTTTTACTCCCGATAGTACGTTCCCGTGTGATATTATCCGACATCCACGCGGACGAAGCCGCGGACATTAGCTAGTCATTAATAAGATTATGTTTGTTACAGATGGGCATGTCAAGGCTTAGAATTCCTAATGCTGGCTTGCGACCCACGTAATACGAAGCATCTCAGTGATGAAGAGTTTGAGGTAACTATTTATAAGAATAACCGTTTCAGAAATAAAGAAATAATTAATAGAAAGGAAGCAGTTTGTTGTTGTACGCTTAATTTCGGTTCTGACACGGATAATCGGGCGCTAATATACCTAAACTTCACTTTTGTTCCCACGAAAGAATAATACGGACATGCCTTTCAGAATCTCTTCTGTTCGTATAAAATACAATGAATTAGTCGATTCGATCACTAATCTGTTAGATAGATAAATCAATTTTCACTACTTGACCACATTGTGCACATTATCATTTTTTATTGATATTCCATTTATTTTTTTAAATAAAATGAAGATACTAAATCAAAATAACTACTGCTAAAATTTCATTAAGTTTGTTATACTTGTTATTACAAAATTGTTCAATCCCGGGAACTCGGGATTTCTTATTTATTCAGAAAGGAATGTCTATATTATTCTTTCATGGGAAGAAGTTTATATAAGCGCCCGATTATCTGATCACTGGTCATTACATAACAAAATAAAGTAGTAATATTTGTCATAATGACGTAGTGTTTGTGGTGCCTTAGGAACTGAAGACTTTAATGGATGGATGTATCTCGCACGTGATTGGCTCCCGGCCCGCACCGAACCCGCCGACACACTCGCCTCGCCCGCGACCGCGCCTGCCGGTACGTCACACTCGATAGCTTACGATACAAATACAAGAAGTACACAAGTTTCACTAAATTGTTTTACCCAAGTCACAGCCCAAGTCGTCGCAGTTTTTTTCGTCCCCATAATCATAAATTAACTTTTAAATATCTGACGCCGAACTTCCTTTTTATGATCGCTATTATGAACGATAGTAATCGCCATAACCATCACGTTCGAAATACAAAATGGTGTTTATTTGTAGACCAGAACACTGCTACCCATCTGCTTGCATTATGGTAAAAAAGCTGTTTTGTAAGTAAAATAATAATAATTTCTGAGCGTGCAATGTTTACAGAGTCCATTCCCTGGCAGTTGCCCCAGCCGGGAGGCGCCCACGCCGCCCACCCCGCCGCCGATGGAAGCAGATCCGCTCAGCTATCCAGAAGTCGAGTCTGACTGTAAGTGCCTTGGCTATATTTGTTACAGTCGGAAGCCGTAAATAGGCTAGTTGACAGTAAGTTGAATTTTGTATTGTAGAATGGTTGTGAGCTAAAATTATCAAAACTTGATACACTAGATGTTCTGACAAAAGTTCAATAATTCATACAAAAAAGGACGTTCAGTTTTTCCCGAATTTTAAAATATTACAGGAAACTTTTCAAATTATTTCCGTAAGAACTTAATTCGGACTATTACGAACATCTTAAGACAAAAAATAATAGCAAATTGCTCCAGCTGTTCTCTAGTTATGCGCTTACCAACGAATAGCATTCTATTTTTATTTATATAAATTAATTCATATTTTTTAAACATTTTCTTTGCGTTACCAATTGACGTGCGTAAGGAATGCTCTGGAAAGGAACAACGCTGATGCATAATGCTGCCACAGTTGTTTTGAATATTATAAAATTTTGTTAATTTGACTGCCGAATATTATAATATTCCGACAGAAGTAATAAGTAAAGTTTGTTGTGAGCAACACTGTAAAAAGTAATGAATTAGTCACTTGAGATAATAATAATAATAAATTGTTTATTGATCTTGAAAGTACAGATGATGAGAAAAACAAAACTTAAAAATAGTAACAATCAAGATATATAAAGATGCCATGATAGAATGTCCCGTTTTGACAACCAAATATAAATGGCGTTATAAAAATCTAAAATCTGTTCCGTTAATATTTCGCTGAAATATTCATATTTTCAAATAATCACATCGGTTGTCATGGTATGGGCATGTGATGCGGAGGAATGAGGAAAATGACGTCAGGAAAGTTTTGAGTAAGACTCTCAGAGTAGGGGAAGACCAAAGAAACGATGGATGGACTGTGTGAAAGATGATATGGCTAGAAAGGGGGTGACTACCGAGATGAAGACTAATAGAGAAGTATGGAAAAAAAGGGACATGTTGCGCCGACCACAAACAGATTGGGATAAGGGCAGTAGAACGATGATTATTCATATGTTCTGAAAAATAAACCACATCAAACATTATTATTGCAACTAGCCTGTTGCACAAAATGAAGATAGTAAAGGTCGACTTTATACAAAGACCGTTACAGAATCATGAGAGCTGCAGGCGCGAGGCGTTCTAATTCTGAAAGCCGGAGGAAAGATTGACCGCTCCCTTCCACTCATTCCCTTTATTTTCCTACATGTTTTCTTAAAATTGTCTTTGAACCCTGGCCCTAATGGACGAAATTGTCAACTTATAGGCTGTTTGAATACGATGCCTTTGCCTACTTTGCATGTGTGTACTTTGCTTTTTTTTGTATAAATAATTTTTATTTTTCTTATCATATCATCCTTTGCCCGCACAGCCCACAGACGCCGCGTTCTAACCGCGATAGAGCGCGTGGACACTGAACGAGATGAACGTCTCCGCGCCAACAAGAGCGTGGGCCACGTGCTGGGGGCCCCGCTCACCAGCTACGAGCCCAAGCTGCGCCAACTCACCTTCAAGTGGCAGAGGGGCCTCAAGATAGGAGCCGGCACCTTCGGCAAGGTATAGGTCTTCCCTGCCCCCTTATTATGGCCTTAATAGCCCGACAGTTACCTAAATGTTCGCTTTAGCCAAGGTAGTTGAACCAATCGGACTTGGATCGGCCATTTACAAACTTAAACACATGATTGTACTCATGATAACAAGAGCCAAACCTGAAATCGCGAAAAAAATCAGCTGTTCATTGAAATCGATGCGAACATAAATGTAGGGAAAAAATATCAGCTGGATATTTTTTCGCGATTTCAGGTTTGGTCCCATAGTAAAAGTTGTTCATAATGATGAGTACAATGACCCCTTAAGCGGTTGTGTGTTATTTAAGTTACACCTTGTACAGTAATTAGCCATTTCCTTAGTAAGGTATTAACTGAAAGTTGTAAAATACAAGAAGATAGCTTTGTTCTTTTATTAACTATTGCAGTATTTGCGTTGAAAATGCTGTCCTGTAAAAAATGATTTTGTAGATAACCGTTTTTATACTTTGCGGCTGTCGATAACCGAGTGTAATTTGTCTGTTACTGAAATAATTTCCTTGTTCTCGCCAGGTGTACACAGTCGTGAACACGGAGAGCGGCCAGCTGCTCGCCATGAAGGAGTTGTCAGTGGGAGCGGGAGACAGGCGAGCTCTGCAGAGGGCGGCGAATGAACTGCAGGTCTTGGAGGGGGTGCTGCATCCGCATCTCGTGAGGTACTACGGCTGCGAGCTGCACAGGGTAAGGAGAGCATATTATACAAATAAATAAAGTGTTTTAAAACGTCCTTTAGACCATCGGACTGAATAACTTTTACTATGGGACCAACTTAGAAATCGGAAAAAAAAAACAGCTGTCCGATACAGTTTAGGACAGTAGGTATTCTTTAGTATGGGACAGCAGATTTTATTTTCGTGATTTCAAAGTTGATCCCGTAGTTATTCAGTTCGATGGTCTAAAACACTCCTAGTTTGTTGGGTTAATTTTGAAACACCTTATTTAATTATTAGAAAATACTTATTATAGTGTAAAAAGACTCCTACGCATTCTGTACATCAAACTTTCAGCCTGTCCCTTGCCATCCTTCCCCAGCGACGCCCTAAGCCGAGGTCCGTACCCCACAGGGGGTGCCCTTAGCGAGTGTTCGCTTAGTTTTTAAGCTTATGCCCTGTCTGGAGGCCTTCATTTATTGAGACACCCACAGACAAGTCCGGTTGAGCAGCCGATAACCTCCAAGGTGACCTGCGAGATACCGTAAAAAAGGTCCTGTACAATCAAATGATTACAATGACGTGAAGAACAAGTGATTCTCAGCTTCAAACAGTGACGCGCGTTACAACCGCGATGTGTTCGGTGGTTTCTAGTTCGTAACGCTCATAATGAATTACTTTTCGGTTACTCACAGGAGGAGATGCTCCTATTCATGGAGCTATGCGTGGAAGGCTCCCTGGAAGCGCTGGTAGCGACATCTGGCGCGCTGACCGAGCACACGGTGCGCAGATATACCAAGCAGCTCCTCAGTGCAGTACGAGAGCTGCACGCGCGGGCCATCGCACATAGAGACATCAAAAGTAAGTGTTACGTTCTATGCCTGCACTTGCAACGGATAAAGTATTTTCTAGATCAGCACTTTGACGAATAATTTGTTATGACTTTGAGTCAGTTCTGGAGCCATAGATAGCGCTTGATGGCGCGCTTCTCCCGGTCTGTTCCGACTTCCGGTTTCTTGGTTCACTTGTGCAAAGCGATGGCGAAGTAGATCGGACTGTTAAGTTCAGAATTAACACTGGGTTGATGAAGTGGCTGCCGGTCACGGGAACAATCTGCGACTCCCGCATTCCCCTTAAACTCAAGGGGAAGATTTATAAAACAATGGTTAGACCTGCTGTCTTGTGTGGATCAGAATGTTGGGCCATAAAAAGAATGAATGAAAGGCATGCAGCTGAAATGAGAATGCTAAGAGGGATGTGTGGTGTTACGCGAATGGATAGAATAAGAAATGAGTATGTAAGAGGAAGTCTGAAAGTGACACCGGTGACTGAAAAGTTGTGTGGAAATCGGTTGTCATGGTATGGGCATGTGATGCGGAGGAATGAGGAAAATATCGTCAGGAAAGTGTTGAGTATGAACGTGGAGGGCTATACGAGTAAGGGAAGACCAAATAAACGATGGATGGACTGTGTGAAAGATGATATGGCCAGAAAGGGCGTGACTACCGAGATAATGACTAATAGAGAAGTATGGAAGAAAAAGATATGTTGCGCCGACCCCAAATAAGTGAGGAGTTGTATTACTGATTCTAATGATTACAATTTTGTAAATACATGTTTCGGTCGCGAATCATAATTTAATCAACATACAACCAATGATTTGCAAATTTCGCGGATACCTGGAGCTTCCCCCTTAAACTTGTAGGGTCATACCTACTATATCATTTATTTATTTATATTATAAACTTACACAACACATCACATTTATATACAAACACAATCATAATATTTATTTACATCTATTTATATTAATCAAACAATCGGGTGATATCGGTGTAGTAGCATATAGTAAATATGGACTCGCGCATGAGCTACGTCATTGTGACGTAGCCACCAAGGACTAGCTAGGTGGGAGTTCGCGGTGTCGAACCTCGAACGTTCCTTCACCTTGCCGCGACCTTCAGTCGGAACTAATTAGCGCGACGCTCGCCCGCGCATGATCTTCTGACATCTTATTGTTTCTTTGAATAGTCCAAAGTAAATTAACTGTTACCTATCATTGTGCCGTAACTATTGTGACTGTGACTGTGTGCCTATCAAACTTGTGATCGTTCTCCTTCTGTTTTCTGTGTTGTGTGTGTGCCCTACCACAATATAACTGTGAGTACCTAAGCAGATTGACTTTTATTATTACTCTGCCTACACACCCACCAAACACACTATAAACTTTTTAACCGATTTTACCCACCGACAGCCGCCATGACCCACGCACAACGGTCCACCCTAAGGACTAACAGCGGAAACCAAACCCGCGAACATAGAACAGCAACTATGTTTGTTACAAGTGATATAATCGTTTATGTTTTTGTTTCTAAGTGACCTGCTTTGTTCACTAGGCGGCAACATATTCCTAACGAACGAAGGGCACTGCCTGAAGCTGGGGGACTTCGGGTGCGCCGTCAAGATCCGCGCCAACACGACCGCTCCCGGAGAACTGCAGGGATTCGTCGGCACGCAAGGTTTGTTACTATGTTGCTATCCTTTTGTAACCGCCAGGGCTTCCCTCTTTGAGGAGTGGTTGGAGAGGCGTCACGGCGTCCTCACCTTCCGCCTGACGCAGGTCCTCACCGGACACGGTTGTTTCGGGAGGTTCCTGTTTCGCATAAGGCGGGAGGAAACGCCCGGCTGTCACCATTGTGTGGATCGTCCAGAGGACACGGTGGAGCATTCAGTGGAGGTCTGCCCGGCTTGGGCAGAGCACCGCCGTGTTCTCACGGAGGCGATCGGCGGCGGCGATCTCTCGCATCCGAGCCTGGTCCAGGCCATGGTGCGGAGCGAGAGTGCATGGGAGGCCGTCACCTCCTTCTGCGAAGCGGTAATGCTAGCGAAGGAGGAGGCGGAACGCGTGAGGGAGAGGCAGCCTCACGCCCTCAGTCGCCGCAGGAGACGCCCTGGGCGGCGGGAATCGATAGCCGATTCCCGGCCACCGTAGGCGCGGGCTTGCGGACAGTGAGTAGTGGGTAGCTCGCCGTCCGGTGAGGACCAGGCCCGGGTCGACGGCGCGTTGTGTTCCACGCGCGCCTCAAAGAGATGTCAGCAAAAGATGGGGTCCAATAGGGCCGATGCCGCTGGGGTCACGGGTTGTTTGAAAATGATACCGTGGCCCTGGCACAGGCAACTGAAGGAACACGGGTGGGTTTTAGTCAGTAAAAGTCTGACACGCCCTTCCGCTCCACCCAGAGCGGGAGAAGTTATTTGATGATTTCCCATCCACAAAAAAAAAAAAGGGCTTCGCAGGTAGGCTGCGCAGGCACAACAATTAGGTTAAAAATATAGAGATAATTCAAACCAGCAGGATAGGTTAACACATTCGGTGCGGCAGACACACATGCGCGTTTTCATAACTTTCTTCGAGTGCGGCGCGGCGCACATGTGTGTTCGTTGTGCATCTCTATTGTTTCGAAAACATCGTAAAAAAAAGGGTCGGTAAGGGTGTAGCATAAAGAAGCGTTTGCATAAAGAATTCAGCAGAGAATGTGTTAATATACAGGCTTAATGGTAAAACACCAACAACCTCTTAAGGGGTCATTGTACTCATCATTGTGAACAACTTTTACTATGGGACCAAACCTGAAATCGCGAAAAAAAATACATTTTGACGAATTATGCGAACATAAATGTACTGAACTGCTGATTTTTTTTCGCGATTTCAGGTTTGGTCTCATAGTAAAAGTTATTCATAATGATGAGTAAAATGACCCCTTAAGAGGTGGTTCGTATTTTACCAATAACCCTGTATAATTAACCTAGCTGCTGCCCGCGGCTTCGCTCACGTAGATGTCAATTTGTTCACAATTTCATGGGTTTTAATTTTTTTGCGCGGAACCTAATTAGTTTTCTAAAATAAAAGTAACTTAAGTTACTCCTTATAACATCAGCTATTTGCCAGTGAAAGTCCCGTCAAAATTGGTCGAGCCGTTTCGGAGATTACAAACAGAAAGACAGACAAAAAAAAATTTTTTTTTTATTGCTATTAGTACCGTATATACTTTCATATGCATTTAGAAACTAGCAGTACTTTCACACTAGGTTAAGTAAGAAGGCTGGAGGTCCCTATAGGTTAGGGTACACAGATTCCTGAGGGTCAGGACTCCTGCTAGCGAGGCAATTTAAAAAAATAAATAAAAGTGCGATAGAAATGATGAATGAGAGTGTTTATTAGACAATTAGTATTATTCCGTGATTTTAGTGATATTCTTAGCAGCTTACTAATTGTGAAATAGTTGCAACATTTGACTATTTACCGCTGAGACGTTATACCAACGCTACCCTTTACTGATGGGGACAATCAAAAAAAGAAAGTCCTTATAATATTCTTCGTCGTATCTATGATTGCAAATTATATGAGTTGTGACAAGAATTCCGCCATTCTTATAATGAAGCAGACGGGCAGGACGTAGGGTTGTTTGTTGCGCTACTACTCGTACTCCCCAACTTTAACACGAGGGAGTGCGGCCGTTCTGTAGGCTGCCATTTGTAACTTTTGACTTTCAAAAAGAGCTGAGAAAACAAGAAAATAACCAGTGCCCTTTCTGTTGCTGTTCCAAGATTCTAATCTTCTTAGTGTGAGTCATAAGATCCTTAAGTGCACTGGTGACAGCGATGCGGCGCACGATGGAGGATGGGCCATTGTCTGTAGCGAGATGCTGCATACGCACTTGAGATCTGAGCCGTCCATGATCCCGTCTATGCAGATTGTCTTTGCTCCGGCCGACCTGGGTTCGAGTCTATTTAGAGATTTCCAAGTCGACCACGGCAATGCGTGCCCCGGTGGAAGGCTCTCAGATGGTTCGATAAAATTGTCACGGGGTTTACATAGCTATTCTGAGCTGCGTGGCGAGCAGATTTGATTGTTTGTATGTGGGTCGCTGCTGCAAGCTGTCCACCTCGGTGGTAGGCGTGTGGCAGTGAGAGGCAGCCTCACGCCCTCAGTCGCCGCAGGAGACGCCCTGGGCGGCGGGAATCGATAGCCGATTCCCGGCCACCGTAGGCGCGGGCTTGCGGACAGTGAGTAGTGGGTAGCTCGCCGTCCGGTGAGGACCAGGCCCGGGTCGACGGCGCGTTGTGTTCCACGCGCGCCTCAAAGAGATGTCAGCAAAAGATGGGGTCCAATAGGGCCGATGCCGCTGGGGTCGCGGGTTGTTTGAAAAAGATACCGTGGCCTTGGCATAGGCAACTGAAGGAACACGGGTGGGTTTTAGTCAGTAAAAGTCTGACACGCCCTTCCGCTCCACCCAGAGCGGGAGAAGTTATTTGATGATTTCCCATCCACAAAAAAAAAAACAAAAAAAAAAAAAAAAAATGGCGTGTGGCAGTGACTCGCATGTATTCATGGTTTTTAGGTTGAATGATTAGAATATGAATAACATAGGGGTAAGGTATATTGTTACTAACATAATTGAATCTTGTTACTTGTAAATAAAGATATTATTATTATAGTGAGTCAGCGTGTAGCTTCGCCTCTCGATGCGGCTGGCTGTGGTCCTGCCAATGTTAATAATGTAACATAAACATTATTAGAATCTTGAAAGAGCAAGAGTAAAGGCAATTGTTTTTTTTTTTGCTCTCATTGTAACATTTTAGTGAGTCGAATGATCCAACTGAATGGGCATTACTTATATAGACGTAAAAATCAAATATTTTAAAAGTTATGTTGTGTTATTTCAGCGTACATGGCTCCCGAGGTGTTCATGAAGACCTCGGGTCACGGGCGCGCCGCGGACATCTGGTCGCTCGGCTGTGTAGTCACTGAGATGGCTTCCGGCAAGGTAAATAACATAATTTTACTAATAAATATAGGAATCCGCTGGATACAGGAAGCTCAGAACCGGTCGAAGTGGCGGTGGGAGGCCTAGTCCAGCTGTGGACGTGTTTCGGCTGAAATTACTAAGAAATATGTTTTGTAAATGTTCCAAAACGAATGTCATTGCATGATTTTTCTGATACCTTTGTCACGACAAGGAAATGTGTTTCGTCATAGTCCAGAGTTTCTATATCAATATCAATTAATCTGCCTAACCTTTTCTCAACTATACTGGGATCGGTTTCCAGTCTAACCGGATGCAGCTGAATACCAGTATTTTACATGGAGCGACTGCCTATCTGACCTACACAACCCAGTTACTGGGTAATACGATAACCCTTGGTTGGCACTGGTTGTCAGACTTTCGGGCTTCTGACGACCCGTAACGACTGTCAAAGATCGACGAATTACAGCCGGGACCAACGGCTTAACGTGCTTTCCGAAGCACGGAGGAGACTCGGTATGTAAAGATGGTCCCCATCCACGGACCAACCCCGGCAAGCGTAGCTTAACCTAATAGATCCACCCGTGCGGCTGTTATTACTTAGCCAGGAGTTAATCAAAATTTGTGTACATTTTTGACTTGAAAATATCCTTTTTTTGCCATACAATCAAGAGGAGATATATTTATTTACCTCTTGATTGTATGGAAGTAAGTAAAAAAATATTATTTTTTGGGATTCTGAACTTGTAATGAACCTATTCGTTTCTCTTCCCAGCGCCCCTTCCCCCAATACGACAGCAACTACCAGATCATGTTCCTTGTGGGCTCTGGCGGCAGACCCGAGATCCCCACGACGCTGTCTGACGAGGGCCAGCAGTTCTGTCTGTCGTGCCTCACGCATGACCCGGATCTACGGCCCCGGGCCGAGACGCTCACCTTGCATCACTTCCTAATGGTAAGTCAGCATCGGCGTCCTGTCCAACCTGATGCAGCTGAATACTCGGGGCCTACAGTCCGGCCGTCGAGAGGATGCGCTTTTGACACCTGGCCGTTTCATACTAACAAATATGTGTTTTGCGAATTTGATCCTTATTGCTACTAGAAATTGTCCAACTTTTCAGATGTCACGAACGCATTATCTCGACGGCCGAACTGTAAGTGTATTAATTTACTAAAGTTGCTATGGTCTCGCCATTGTGCGTTTTTCATAGATTTTGTATGGCAAATCTTTTAAAAACTCACAATGGTGTGATCATTTTTTTTTTTATTTGTGATGGGTTTGCTCTTGACTCTAGTCTAGGTCAGAGGTGACAGAGACAAAGTCGACGATGGAGTGAGCTTCCCCAGAAGAAGCCTGTTCACTCTCACTTTGAAGAGATTAGGGTTGTATGCGCTCGGAAACACAGACGCAGGTAGAGAGTTCCACTACTTTGCCGCATTATAAAAGACTTTTGGAAGCGCTTAGTGCGAATTAGTGGAATAGCAACTAGGTAGGGATGGTAATTGGCAGTGCGTCTAGATGTCCGATGGTAGAAGGGAGCCGATGGAATGAGGTCGTGGAGTTCTCGGGCACACTCATTGCAACGATAGTAAATTAGTGGACTTGATTTCCAATATCTTACATGGAGTGACTGCCTGTCTGACCTCCACAGTTCAGTTACTGGGTAACCGGCCAATAAAGGCAAGCCAGAGGTGAGGAACAACACTTCTCCCGGGAGTTAGGGTCCGTGGGGTCACTACTGCCCTACTGCTCGCCACATGCTGTTCTACGGGTTCGTGTATTCCTGTTATCTGGATAGAAGATCACCAATACTTTGAGTTTGTGCTCGTATATTACTTGAATTCTAGTGACGTTATAAAACACCTATTTTGTTTTACTCTGTTGATTTATTTCTATTTGAGATGGGTTTGCTCTTGACTCTAGTCTAGGTCAGAGGTGAGAGAGACAAAGTCGACGATGATTTAAATAAAACCAGGGGAAATAATACTTTTTGATAATGGCATTAAAGTCAACAAGGGCTCATTTTATTTTACGATTATTATTTTATTTTATTTTTATTTATCGTCCAAAGTTTACCTTTTTATAGGTAATTTAATTTGGACTTATTTGTTCATTTTTGTATTACAGTAAGTTATCTACTCTCTCCTAACTGTACTTTATCAATTATTAGTTAGTCTGTGGTAGCTAGTATACAATAATTTACCCCACAGCGATCAGCATAATGAACATAAAACACATTAAAATATCCGTTTCGTGGTTCCAGGTGAAATCCGATGAGAATGACTGCAACTGTGAGCCAGCGTTCCTCGTCACGAAATGACGTGAGCAGTGACGTCACACGGCTGCTACAAACGTATACTGCAACTAGTCCACCGGGCGCACCATGGAACTGTTACCTGTCATCACGGGTAATGTCATAGACTATGTCATGTTAGTGTACCAATGGTATAACTTGACTTCTAGGCCTGTGGAATAAGGTCCATTTTAAAGACTATTTAAAGCATAATATAAAGCATTTATTTTTACCATATTGACACAGAGATGTAAGTAAATGGAGTAATTAACTGCCCCAATAATATAGCGTAGCCTGTTATTGCGTATTGGCATGGCATATTGTCGTTGGCTGAGTGTTCCATTTGCTAAGTACTCTGTGGTTTTTAAACTATGACTGCAAACTTATGTCGTGATGCGTAATTACCAGTGATCGGAGTAGGTAGAGCTGTTTGGGGCGAATGACCGCAAACATTGATGTTAATATGGATATGCCTCTGAAATCCCGGGATTTTGAAATTTTCGACTGATTTAAGTGAGTTAATATGGGTAAGTGGACAACATTCCAGGATCCCTGTGTGTGTATATACTTACTTATATACACACACAGGGATCCTGGAATGTTGTTAGAGGTAGCTTCGTGAAATATGAATTAATTAAGTAAAACTGTTAGAAACAATACTAAATATACTTTACTGCACAAGGAAATATTATATATTTCTATATTATTTTTTATAATATTTGGCATATCCATGTTATGTCCGCATGTCGCAAGTAGCAAAAACAGCTCTACCTACTCCGACCACTGGTAATTACGAATCATATATACTATTTATTGTATTTGTATCTTAATGAATTAAACCCCCTTTTAAGCCAGGAATACACATGCCGGTAGCTGGTCCATTGTAGTGCAGAGATCGTAAAGTATAAATACCTAAACTTCGAGGAAAGGAGTAACGAAGAGTGGATAATACCTCCTATAAAATCCCAGAATGATAAACATGGCGAATATGTCTCGGGATTTTAGAAAATGCGAATTTTTTATTATCTTTTGTATAGATAATTCTTCTGTGCGTGTGTATGTGACTGAACAGCCACTAAACGGCTGGTCCGATTTTGATGAAATTTTATTATGTATGTTAAAGTGGATTTTCGTATAGAAAATATGAAAAATTATTACCTACATGTAGAGTTTTAGGGGTCTCATAAAGTAGGGCAAAATTTTCATTATTTTTGCGATAGGACATACCGTTTTCGAGGTTTTTTTATTTTTGTGTTGGGTTTGCTCTTGACTCTAGTCTAGGTCAGAAGTGACAGAGACAAAGTCGACGATGGAGTGAGCTTACCCAGAAGAAGCCAGTTCACTCTCACTTTGAAGAGATTAGGGTTGTACGCGTTCGGAAACACAGATATAAGCAAAAGAAGAGAAAAAATTATTAAAAAAAAAAATAATAACCATATTTGTGGTAAAAATATTTCGTCTCGTGTTAAAATTAAGCCAGTCAGCAATGCTGGTTGTGATGAGCTTTACGGTGGATTAAGAGGTGGGAAAGTTTTTTACTGTCTTTAGCATGGCGATTACAAAATCAAATTGTCTTCACTACCCTAGACAATAATCAGTTGTCAGTGTGATTTTGACAGTTTGGATAGAAAACTTTCTTCCGAAATAGTCTACATAAAAAGGTCCTAGACAAAGATCGCTAGAAAAGAAAGACAAAATGACAAATTGTAGAAGGATTTCTACGGTGCGATGTAAAAAACGGAGCCCGCAGTTAACAACAAACATAAAAATATATCTTGGATAATATCAATAACAGTTTACGAATTGACTCACAAGGAGACCTTACACCCTGCGGGTCACTGATATGGCCGCAGCTCTACGTATTGAAAGAGACTTCCTAGTGTCGTATATTCCTAAAGTCCTAAGGTGCGCAACTCAAAAATAAGGGAGAAATTTCTTGTGAAAGTGTCCGTGTCGAAAATTGTTGTGTCAAAATAGGCAGCTTGTAAAGTTTTTAATGAAGTGATTTTACAAAAGTAATTATTTGTCAATATAATTAAATTGTAAGTAATGAAATAATTGCTGTTTTTTTTTTTTTAATGGAAGTGGTTAAACGTAGACGATGACGTGGCTAAGTAATAACAGCCGCACGGATCGATCCATCAGGTTAAGCTACGCTTGCCGGGGTTGGTCTGTGGATGGGTGACCATCTTTTCATACCGAGACTCCTCCGTGCCTCGGAAAGCACGATAAGCCGTTGGTCCCGGCTGTCATTCGAAGATATTTGACAGTCGTTACGGGTCAGCAGAAGCCCGAGTCTGATAACCAGTCTTACCAAAGGGTATCGTATTACCCAGTAACTGGGTTATGCTGCCGTCGTAAGAAAAAAGGGCACAACTAACATTTAAAAAAAAAATCTACAAAAAATTGAGCAGATTAGCCTTTTTTTTCTGATTCTAAATATATATGTAACTCAATTTTTTTTTTTAATGTTAGTTGTGCCCTTTTTGCTTACGACGGCAGTATGGAGGTCAGATAGGCAGTCGCTCCATGTAAAATACTGGTATTCAGCTGCATCCGGTTAGACTGGAAGCCGACCCCAACATAGTTGGGAAAAGGCTAGGCAGATTGATTGGTTACACGTAGATTGACATGTACGGGCGTAGATAAAGTTTATATGATCACACCGGTGTGAGAAAAGGAGAAAAGCATTCACTTTCCAAACTCCGTATATCTCATTCTATCGCACCTTTGGCAATGTCAACCAGTGGCGATGACAGGCCAGTTGGCGTGGTTGGTTAAGATGCTACCTGCCACGCCGCTGGTCGTGGGTTCGATTCCCATCCAGGACAAACATTTGTGTGCATGAACATGTCTGTTTGTCCTGAGTCTGGGTGTAATTATCTATATAAGTAAGTATTTAGAAAAAAAAAAAAAAAAAAAAAATAGTATATGTAGTATATCAATTATCTGGTTTCCATAGTACAAGCTCTGCTTAGTTTGGGATCAGATGACCGTGTGTGAACAATGTCCTAGGATATTATTATTATTATTAATGTCCTTTTTAAATGATAAAATGCAGTGGATGTTAAGGAATAAATTATCGTTTGTTTCGATTACCTTATTTGGAATGTGTTATGCAGAAAGCAGCCATGTCGGGAAAAGTACAAACAGAGTTATAAGTATTTTTCTGTCGATGGTTGCATTATAGATGTATGGACAAGGCTGCATTTGACGGCTCATATCTCCGTGATATATAGAGACATCGATATGGCTGTTTTTGCAAAAAATCTTGAATGTCGAAATTAGTATGATTGTGTTTATAACTCATTTTTGGAAAAAGTGCCATATGGCTGCTTTCTGCATAACTAGGTCCATTTATATACGATATACGACACTAGGAAGTCTCTTTCAATACGTAGAGCTGCGGCCATATCAGTGACCCGAAGGGTGTAAAGTCTCATTATTAGATGGTAACGATATTTATCACAATTACAATGTGTTAAACTGTTCGTCTGATATAAATTCTTAATTTTCATCGCCTTCTAGAATTCGTCATTAGGCGTCATGATAAATTTCAACACACATATTTATCGATACACGAACGTAAAACCACGCTTAAGCACAACACTGATGGAAAAATCCAGTATTCGGCACTCGTTGATGGCGAACGAAGTGGTCGTCTGTATCTAACCGGGGCGCTGGGCGTACTCACAACATAAAAACAAGTAGACTAGGGATGGGAACCATCAATTCAGTCGCTGACATTATCAAAACTAAATTTACTTAATTTTAATGGAATTAAATGAAATACACACAAATATTTGTAGAAAAATGTTTTATTAACAATTGCTGTACTTATTAAACGACTCCAAAAAAGAAGGTTCTCTATTCCACCCTTATGTGAAGAAAATCGCGGACATACGTACATACATACCGTATGTACGTATGTCCGCGATTTTCTCAAAAACTAATGAACTAATTTTGATTGATTGCACTATCGTGATCTACATACTTTGAGGAAGGTTTTAGTATATAATACATTAGGTAATTATTCTTATGTACGAAGTTATATATGTATAAATGTAGGTACTGTATCTCCGGCATTTCTAAGCATATTATATTCTTCTTTTCGTTCGTCTTGGGCTTATGAAGTATTCAACTAAAACTTGAAAAATAAATTTACTTTAAAAATTAAAAACCGACTTCAAAAACCTAAAACGAATAAAATAACTTTCTTAGAAAACTTAACAGCTTCTGAAGTCGGTGTTTAATTCTTCAATGCACCTTAGCTTGACACCGACTTCAGAAGCTGTTAAGTTTTCTAAGAAAGTTATTGTATGGTTAATTAGTCAGTATAAAGAGAAATATTTCGATTTATGTTTATTTTTGTGTCGTTAAATCTTGGCGTATGTCCCGTCCCTAATGTCGGATTTTGATTGTTAATTAATTTGAATTTAATAAATTTCATATTTATAGATAGATAGATAGATAGATAGATATCCTGGGACATTTTTCACACACGGTCGTCTGGTCCCAAACTAAGCAGAGCTTGTACTATGGAAACCAGATAACTGATATACTACATATACTACTTTTTTTTTTTTGTAAATACATACTTATATAGATAATTACACCCAGACTCAGGACAAACAGACATGTTCATGCACACAAATGTTTGTCCTTAACCAACCACGCCAACTGGCCCGTCTATTTATAAATTAAGATGACAAATTGATAATGTATGTTCATTCTTTTTTGTATATTGTACCTGAAATAAATGTTTCTTTTTTTGTATACGTCCTATTACACGGGACTTAAACAGAAATGGTGACTTGTGGGTTCTATTGGTATACTTCTGCCCAACCCTTCGCGGAAACAAGGCGTGCTGTGATGTTATTTTATGTAGTGGCATGTGTATCCCTGACTTTATATTGTACGCCACTATTTTAAAAACATATATCCATAAAATTCCTCTGTAAATGAATTTATGTGTGACGCATTTTCACATTGACGATTGTTAAATGTATATATATATATGTATATATAGAAAGAAATGTATTTTTATCTTGTCAAATGATTGACTACACGGAATTTAAATTCCTATGGGTGATGATAATGTTGTTATCATACTATAGGAGAAGCCATTTTAAATAATATGTATAGATAATGAAATACATGAATGTGAAATAAATCAAGTTAATGTGCCATTTTGGAAAATCATGTAAAACGCTGCAAAGATAATACAACTACATATTATAATATGGTCTTTTATATAAAAATGAATTATGAATCGCGTAATAAAGATATTTAGAGACCAATATTTCGTTTGGAAAGGCACTAAAGACCATTTTCTCTATAAAAATTAGGGAGAAGGCCATTAATGCAAGTTTTTTTTTTTACTTTTAAAAGTGCCTGTGAAAGGGCTTAAATAGTTTAAATGATTTACATAAATTTTATTGAGTACTTTGATTTGGAAGACTTCACTTATAAATACAAGCATGATTGTTAGTTTGAATCCACCAAACTACCATTTTTAAAGATAAAATATGTACCTATATCTACTTAATAAAATAAGAAGTCGTCCCGAACAAATTATATGTAAATAAAGGTAAAAAAATATATTTTGATACTAATCAGAAAATTAAATGAAATAGAGAATATTATTTTAATATTGTAAAATGTAATGTGTGATAAGTAGAGATCGGATAATTTGATGCATATTTACCTAATGTTAATTTTTGGCTTAGATATTATGGAAGCGGCTTCTTAATTTTTTTTCTTAATATAAATCCCGGGATTCCAGAATATCCGGTAATGCACATTGCACAACTAATAAGATACATGGTGTGGAAACGACTTCTTAGATATGTGATATTATTTATTTAAACAAATCATATATATCTATTCGTATGATTTATTTAAATTAAATTTAAATAAATCCGGTGTCCGGGACACCGAGATCTCATCACTATTCGTATGATTGTTTACTTGAAATTAATTTTTAACATTACTTATCCTTACGTTTGTTGCCAATATTCTATAACCTTCTCTACAGTATTAGCTAGCATTCGATTCTGTAGTCAAAAAGTACAAAATTTATCCATTCCAGAATCGCGAGATTTTTACGATCGATACAAAGAAGCAATCCAACACTTGAACGTAAGAAAAATATTTATTTGATTCTATAATCAGAACTCGAAATTTGTTCCCGGAATACCGGGATATTTTTGATACAAAAGCGCATTCCATAATACACACACCAACTCAATACACCTCAACTTTAGGTAAATATGCATCCGAAATTCGAATATCCGATCTATAGTGATAAGTATACCTATGAATGTGATAGTACACTTTAAAAGTGGTCACTGTAAATGTTGGTTTTGGCGACGGATACTTTTTGTTGAGACAGTGCACTTCACGGATTTCAGTTGATGGAAAACTTTAAACCGATCGAAGGAAAGGGAGCTAAGATTGGCGAGTTCTGATCTAAAATAAAATCGTTTATCCTGCATTTAAAGTCGTTTCATTAATTATATTTCCCTGTTGTCCTGGATTTTTCAACATAGCCATATTAGGTTGTCACATAAATAATGAGCGTTTAGTAAAAGTTATCTAGTTTTTTTTTCGAGAATCACACATTCTACGGTCGCAGGTATATAAACAGGGAGGCTTTGTGTTCGCTTAAGGCAGCCACAGGATTGACCGGTTAAGTAGTCACGGCCTATCTAGGCCAACTACAAGATGCCACTTATAAAAAACAAAAAAAAATTGTTCGTCTCAGTCGTAGTTAGAGACTCGATGTGTAAAAATCACACAAAAATGGACGATATCAAAACGCACGTTAGGCATTGTTTACTTTACGAATACCAATCTGGATATTCAGCGGCTGAAGCTGTGCGGAACATATGCCAACATATAGCTCCTCATGTCGTATCGGAGGCTACAGCAAAAAGATGGTACATCCGATTTTGCAGTGGTGACTACACGTTGAGTGATCAGCCCAGGTCTGGCCGGCCAGTGGAAATAGATATAAATGAATTAAAGTCGCTTATTGAGAAAGATCCCAGGATTTCGTGGCGTGCATTGACTATTCTTCTCGAATGCTCTCATACCACAATAGAACGACATTTATACGAATTAGGCAAAAGGTACTATGGTGTTTGGATACCGCATGAGTTGAGTCAATGTCAACTCTAGCATCGCATAGACGTCTGTACACATCTTTTATCTTTTCGCATCTCATTACTGGGGATAAAAAGTGGGTTCTGTATATTAACTATACTCGCAAGCGCCAATGGCTAGGCCCAAATGAACCCGTAAAACCAACTCTAAAAATAAAACTTAAAGTGATGCTTTGCATTTGGGGGGATGTTCATGGAGTCATATGACCGTGTGTGAATAATGTCCCAATATATATATATATATATCGGGACCTCCTTTCTACAAATACTACCATGACGGCCACACTCTACTGTAACCACCTGGAAAGATTAAAAACTGAAATCGAGCGTAGACGAAGAAAATTTTCTTTTTACACGACAACGCTCGACCACATATCGCGAGAATAGTGCAACAAATTATTGGAGTTTACTTCGAAAAATTATTCATCCTCCATAATCACCAGATATGGCACCAACAGATTATCACCTATTCAGGTCGCTGAGAAATGCAATGTCTGAAAAAAAAAATCGATGACGAGGGCCACCTACGGCAATTCCTAGACGAATTCTTCGAGCCAAAACCAAACCAAATCTACAGGGATGCTATTCATTCTTTGCCAGATAGGTGGAGACGTATTGATGATTCCGATGGCGGTTATGTTATTGACTATCTATGTTCTATGTTATTGGGTTTGGTTTCCGCACTTAATCCTTCATGTTATTGACTAATAAATGATATAAATTATAAAAAAGAAGTTTTATTTCATTTTGTCATAATCGCTCATTATTTATGTGACAACCCAATAAATCGCTGAGCTGGGCTACCTGCTCCAACTCCTCCTTCAGTCGTATGCTCATTGCTCAGCGTCATCAGCATAGATTATACACATGTAGTTTGGGGAAAAAGATTTTTCGTATTTTTTAAACAAATTCAAGCGTTTTTTTTTTCATAGTTTATTTAGATTTGACCGTGTGTGAATAATGTCCCAGGATATTATATTATATTATTATTATTATAGATTTGATTATAATCTATCTGCCATTTGTCAAATTGGTCAAATCTATTTTGTGGTCAACCCCTAACTCTTCAGCTATGTCGCAACTACTAATATGCCGATGTTGCTCCACTTTTTCAAAAAGGGCTTCGACTGTATCCGACACAGGATGACCAGAGGCGACCAGAGCGAGCTGCATCTTTGACATCAAAGTTCCTGGACTGAGAACGCTTGAAACAACTTTGTGCTACTCTTACTTACGAATGTCACTTCGCGGCTTGTGTGGTGGAACACAGAGTTTAACGTGTGTATCTGTCTGTGGCATCGTAGCTCCCAAACTACTGAACCGATTTTTTTTTTTTGTTTTGCTTGGAAGGTAACTTGATCGAGAGTGGTGTCACTGACTCTGGCAGGGCCACCATCAGGGATTTTAATTTTGAAAACGCAAAAAATTAGTCGCTAATTAGTCGAAATTAGTCGCCAAATATCAGAATTAGTCGGTCACTGGTTCAAAAGATATAAGGGTTTATAGGTGGCCCTGCTGGAGAGACTCTCCCCAGCAGGACCAAATTTATATCTCAAAAACTAGGGCACGTAGCGAAGATCTGTTTTCTCCCATATTTAGTCGCCAATTAGTCGGAATTAGTCGCCAAATATCAGAATTAGTCGGTCACTGGTTCAAAAGATATAAGGGTTTATAGATGGCCCTGCTGGAGAGTCTCCCCAGCAGGGCCACATTTATATCTCAAAAACTAGGACACCTAGCGAAGATCTGTTTTCTCCCATATTTAGTCGCCAATTAGTCGGAATCACTCGCCAAGTTACAGATTTAGTCGGTGTGTAATTAAAAAGATATTAAAGAATTCAATTTCCCCATACAGTGGTACAAGCGAGTACAAAATACTTTATGTATTTTCTAGATAGTATCTATGACGTCTTATGGAGGAATGTTTGTTTCGAATTAAATAAATATAAACTTAGTCTATAATTTCAACCCACCATAGGAAAGCTGTATTCATTACTTATAAACAACTCTACAATAATGTACGATGTAATGTGTATGTGTGTGTGTAATTATTTATCCAACACAATGTGCACTTACCACTTAGTCGCTGGCAGATAGATCGCTGCGCTCCGTTTCATTTATGGTAAGTAAGAAAGAGATAGATGCGCGTGTACAGACAAGCTGCTTAGAACGAGTTGCCCGTCACGTAAGTTAAAGGGTCAGCGCAGACAGAGAGGAATAATCCCCGCACGGTCTCGGGTATTTTCTTTACGGATCGCGTATGTTCGAGCTTGCGCGCGACCTCGCGAGCCTGCGCGAGTAAACCGTTCTAGGTTACAGCTACAGTAAACATGCCAGTTTGTCGCGAAAGTTCGTCAACGATGGTGGACTGGGATATGATTATAATTGTGCTTTTGGCGGAAGAAGAAGAAATGGAAGAACATGTCAATAAAACCCCTAACATCCAAACTCACAAACTGTATCTGTTCATAGTATTGAATAAATAGGTATTTGTAACATTTTCTGAAAGTACAATAATTTTAAGGTAATAAATCATTTTATATTTCGACAATAGAAGTTTTATTATTCTAACCTAAATTAAGATAAAATAAAAACTCAACCCGTCCATACCCACAACACAACACTCACAATCACCTCAAAATACACACAAACACAACACACATCAAACGAACTTTTTGAAAATTCATTTTTATAAAATCAAATTTGATTACAATTGACAATACGTTTTCAAAGTTTTAGTATTTTAAACATTTTACTAAAGGTACGATATTTTTTTATTATTCTAACGTTAATTAGAGGTTAACATTGTAAACTGGTAAAACAGTTGCATGCGACTGTACATCTTGACACCAAATAGACCAAGAGCAAGGTTTAATGTTTTCAAAGAAGTTTAAGCCACTCTAAACTAGTAATTGAAAACATAAAATCATGAATTTAATTGAGAATTTATCTCTCTCGGACATTTCTAAAGACTTTAGACCGATAAAACTAAAAGTATATTACACATATTAATAGAAATATTTTTTCTTGGTAATTTTTCGTGAACTCTTCGATCTAGCTCTTGGACTATACCTTACTAATTGAACTCATTATATCTCCTAAACTAAGACCCGACTAAATCTGTAACTTGGCGACTGATTCCGACTAATTGGCGACTAAATATGGGAGAAAACAGATCTTCGCTAGGTGTCCTAGTTTTTGAGATATAAATGTGGCCCTAAACCCTTATATCTTTTGAACCAGTGACCGACTAATTCTGTTATTTGGCGACTAATTTCGACTAATTAGCGACTAATTTTTTGCGTTTTCAAAATTAAAATCCCTGATGGTGGCCCTGCCAGAGTCAGTGACACTCGAGAGTGTGCTTATCAATGATTCAAGAAATTATATTCAGCCGTTTGAAGATTATCAGCTCTTTTCTAATTGATGAATGGATGTGAGCGTCTTCCACAGGTCTGATCGAGTCGAAATTTGGTATTCTGTTACTGCAATGATATTAGAATAGCATAGTAACCTTGAACTGATGCTACAGCATTACCTGGAATTTGCAGGATACCCAACTTTCGGCAGAGGTATCGTGTTTGGGCTCATTGTATTGGTCTCAATGAATAGGTTAGAGATAAATGGCATTCAGGGTCTAATGAAAAACAAACATTTGTGTGCATGAACATGTCTGTTTGTCCTGAGTCTGGGTGTAATTATCTATATAAGTATGTATTTACAAAAAAAAAAAAAAGTAGTGTTTGTAGTATATCAGTTATCTGGTTTCCATAGTACAAGCTCTGCTTAGTTTGGGATCAGATGACCGTGTGTGATAAATGTCCTAGGTTATTATTATTATTTTTTTACATTTCTCGGGACCCTGGGGTCCCGGACCTTTGGAAGGCGTACAAGGAGCCGAAGCCAACTCGCAGAGGCCCCTTAAATAATTTTAAATGATAAGGAGGCACCAACCGTCGATTATCCCTGTATGCACTATGCAAGTGCACCCAAGGACAACCCCCGGTTGGTGCAGGACTATTGTTGTGTGTGGAAACAAAACATATTGGGCTATGGGTCTGGGTGGCTAAAGTGGATTGGGTAACTTGAACTATGGAAGAACTATGTCCCCTGCCTGACCAATGTTATCTATTATACACGGATAAAATGACAGGGGGTGACTTGCACACTCAATAATGGGCCCCCGGAAACGGCCGCTAGCACATAGTGACGTAGCGACAAAGGGGCAACACTTCCTGAGATGCTCGAGGAGTGGAGAGGTATTCCACGGCTATCAGGACTTTTATAGGACAAATTTTATAGGCACACCCTATAGTGATTTGGGTATTTTATAGTAACTCGTGCGTTTGCTCTCGGAAAGCTTCATTTGGTGAAGTGGAACCGATGGTGAAGACGACAGATGGCCACCGGAACTACTTATTTTTATATAAGTAAGTATTAAAATACTTACTTATATAAAAATGAGTATTTGCGGGTTGCGATTCGATTACTTTAATATGGTTGCTAAGCAATTTATGCTCGACACAATGCATGTGGTGGTGGTGACTTCACCATCAGCTCCAGTTTTCCTCTGGTTCTTACTAGGAGAACTCCTCAACCATTAACGTCCCAGCATCGGGAAAATCAATATTTTGTAAAAGATGATGAGCAGTTGACATAAGGCTATTGTAACTGAAATTAATTACAGACTGACCCACTAAAAAGTGAAAAATAAAAACTTTCTTACATAAAAAGCTACCGGCTTCCAAAAAAAAAACACTGCAAAGTAAAAAATAAATTTAATTTTAGAAGTCCGTGGCAAAAATTTAAAATACAGATCCAAAGATAGCGACTTCCGAAATCAAAGTTATTTTTTCACGTTGCAGTATTTTTTTTTTTTTTTGAAGTCGTTTGTGTTTTTTTTTTGGAAAATGTCCTTATTTTGTAATAAATTTTGATGAACAGAAAAACAATTAATAAATGGCGGGAAATCGTTCTTTCTGTTTTTCTTTTTTTTAATGTCATTTATTTAATTGTATCAAAACAAGTCAGATGCAAACAGTACAGCCAAAAAGATATTGCTATAACTTTATACCTATAAAATACGTAAAAACTTTTTGCCCCACCTAGTATGTCGTGATGTGCCCGACGAACTTTTACGATCTCCATGTAGGTACGACGATCTTTGGTCCGGGGTTTTTATTGTTACCATCTTTGGGGGCGTTCATTAATTACCTACGTGAGGCGTTTTTTGGTCGAGCCGAATTTACCCGATATCACGTTTTTCGGCAAATATCACGAATTTGTTTTTTCGCAAGAAACTACTATTGCGAGAAAATAATTATACACCTAACCCTTCCTCATGAATCACTCCGTCCATTGGTGAAAATCTGTTCGGTAGTTTTTGAGTTTATCACATTCAAACAGACAGACAAATGCGGTGCGGGGACTTTGTTTTACAATTATATAGTGATAAATACAATAGAATAAACACCTACTGACTGCATTAGAAATGAATGGAATGTTCGCGGAGGGTCGAACTGATAGTTTTCGCGCTATCATGCGAAAGAAAGCGGCCTCCTTACTGCAGCGTCTGCATGGTAGTGACAACAGCATTTTGAAAATGATCGCCGCTAGACCGGACTGCCCCTTCCAGAGTCACTGGGTGGGGACAGTCTTAGGTCTGAAATAACAATAAATTAAGTAATTAAGAAATTCTAAAAACTAACAATACTAACCTTACTTAAGTAATATTGTTACTAACATCAAATACTAATACAACTATGGACTTCAGTCTGAAATAAAGTTTTATTTATTTTAATTATTTATTAGGTACCTATAGGTACTGAAAATTTTAAACTTACCTAATCTATTGTTGTTGTACGCACCGGGACTTACAGCTTAGTACGGCCGTTATTCCAAATGCGTACAGTGCGGCTACGTTAGAATTGTGTGGGTATTGACCACACAATTTGTACCACACATTGATACCTATTTACATGTGTGTTGTGTGTGTATCGAGCCGATGAAGCGAAGATCTCAGCAGGTCACTTGTTAGTGCTGACGGTGTGCCGGTGTTGCCGCCGGAACGAATGTATATTATGTCGCTCTTAACGCTGACTCTGTAATGATGTTGCTGGCTCGTGTAACTACTGTTCATGGTTGAACAGTTGTAATCAACAGAAATTGTATTTATTATGTGAAATGTTAATGGACGGCATGTGTTAGGTGTACCTACATTAAGAAATAAATCAATTTTATTGGTGCACCAATAAAATTGATTTATTTCTGAGCAATTTGTTATTTTAATTAGGTATCTCTATGGACCTGTAATGAACTAAACATGCCAGTGCTTTTACCATGGAATTTTAAACTGTTTTCAGGTTAATAAGCAACCAATTTCCTTCTCCAGAGACAAAGCTACCTCTATGATCGGTAAAATAAAATATAATCGGTTCGGTATAATCTTACCAAACTGATGGCCTAATTTTTCGCTAACGGGTGAAGAATTAATGAAAAAGGTTATTTCCAACGAAAAGTTTGATTTATTGAGAGCAACATTCAATTGACACGGATACACTTACAAGCTACAGACATGTATGAGTTGCCACAGTGTACCAAATATCAGTAACTCAGTCATTAAGTTGGTCGCTAAGACGAAGTAGTTATATTCGGTCGTTCATCATCTGCCTAGCCTTTTCCCATCTATTTTGAGGTCGGCTTCCAATCTTACCGGATGCAGCTGAATAACAGTATTTTTACATGGAGCGACTGCCTATCTGACCTCCACAACCCAGTTATGGGAAAGACAGCCGGGACCAACAGCTTAGCGTGCTTTCTTGTTATAGGCACCCATCCACGGCCCAACCGTGACAAGCGTAACTTAACCTGGTCGATCGACCCATGCGGTTGTTATTACTTAGCCACAAGCCTCTCCAGATCAGCTTCTTTTTTGGATAGTTTTGGCTTATTAAATTATAATAGTTCTCTCATCGTGCTACTGATATTTGTTACACTGTGACCTAGTACGGACAGGTACCGGTGACATCTAGTTATACATTTAACATTTATGGCTAAATACAATTTGTATAATACTAGGTATCTATCCAATTTGATATGTTTACATTACAAGTGGCAAGGGCACATTTAGATTTTCTAATATATTATAAAGACAATAAGGTATTTATTTGTTTGACAATCATTGTAATCACAAAGTTATATTATATTGATTGATTGATATAAGTATAGATTTTTTCATCATCTTACAACTGACTCAAGTATGATGTTTTTCAATAATAACATTATCAGATATGCATGTTTCCTTACAATTAACAGTGATAATACAAACTAGGAACATGAATACATGTCGTCACAAGTCTACCCACAGTGCAGGTGCTACACGCGTGTTTATTTCAATGCTAATCATCAAATTGTATCCAAGTTGATAGAGGATTCAAGATCTCAAGATTCCAATGGATCAACCTTGATCCAAGATAACAGTGGTATAGCGATCACATAATTATAGGTAAATGTTTTTTCAGACTACCAGAGAGAGACCTTTAGTCTTCCAGCTGTGTTCTTTACAGTTCCTATTTCTCATTCTCTTTGACCATGGATCCTCTTATCCCGACCCCATCTGAATTCAAACTGCACCTACATATAATTCATTTCATAATCCCACCTGATTTTACAGTTCTAGACAGCTACGAACATTCTAAACATCGACCATTTAACATCATAGTTGAATTAACGATAAATATTTTCCATTTTAATAACTAGGTACTACGCCATGAGAATAATGTAATATTATTCAGCACACATTGTTCTTTATGTTTGTGAGACTCTTCCATTATGATATCAATAATAGCTACATTAGGGTAAAAAGCTTGGCGTGAGGTCTCTAAAATTACTCTAAGGGTAACATTAATATTTATAATTATACAACAATAATTATAATATCAACTACAGGTATAAGTTCTTACATGGTAAGTATAATGTATAATATCAGAAGTTTTATAGTAGCTAGGTATGTCTTACAGGTGCGATATATAAGGTGTTAAGAAATTAACTTAAGAGGTGCTGTAGACCATCGAACTGAATAATTTTTACTATGGGACCAACAATGAAATCACGAAAAAAACATACTTATCTGCTGTTCTATACTCGTGCAGCTGTTTTTTTGCACCTCTTCACTTTTGGAAAGTTAATTTTTTAACACCTTATATAATTAATGTTTAATAAATAATAAACAGGTAGGTAAATACCTCACCAATAGAGATGTGTATGAAAGAAATCATTCTTTTGGATTCTTCGATATTAGCGAGGAAGGCTTATGTCTTAAATCTGTTAATATTAATAAATTACTTAATAATAACACTATAATCCATTCCGTCAACACAAACAGCTAACAATGAATAGCAATCAGTTACGATTTAAATAACAAATAGTACCTAGTACAGCATTTCCCAAACTATGGCTCGGGTGGGTCGCGAGCGAATATTGGGTGGGCCTTTAAAAAATGATTTTGAGCTATGATTAATATTAAAACTAAATACCGAAATAAATTGGACTTATTGGGTTAAAAAATGCGACTAAAATGGAAGTTGATGCTAAAGTTATACGTAGTAAGGTCAAAAAATAGGAAACAAATAGTACATCGTTCTCATTGAAATATCACTCCTTGTATTTAATTATGTACTATCAACATTTTCCATGGTAACTGAATGTTTTTTTCTTATTTAACAGTTCTTCGTTCATATAGTTATGCCCCTTTTTTCTCCATGACAGCCAAGAGGTGAGTCTCGAATGTGTAAGTTTTTCTGAGGTAGGTCGCGATTTAGTCAACTTTGGGAACCACTGACCTAGGAAGTAGTTCAGCGAACAGTGGACCTCGCGAGCATTAACATTTTTGCCACAATTAATATACCACTAAAGTTATTTAAAACGGGATATTTACCATGTTTTTTTGTTTTCATCTGATCTATACCAAATTTTTAAGAGACCAACTTCTCGCAAATAAAAAAGAACAGTAAATATCATAAGTCGGAGGTATTCAGTAGCCCCTTTTTGACCCTTTTTGGACCCTGCAATCAAAAATCTTCGACGACAAAAAAATACTATAAAATCGTAAAACCTGTATATTAAGTTTCTTTCAGATCGGTTGTAAAATGCAACCTGTAGAGGAGTACCAACAAACTGACAGAGGAAAGCAAATTTTGCCAGACTTGAAGCAGAGACGCTTCGCTCGCTCGGTCAATAAATATTAATTAACTTTAATTTTAATACTACAAATAATCTACAAATAAATTATGAACTTTGTGCTCAAATAACATAATTATTAAACATTATTTAGCAAAATATATTCGTTGATTTCGGCTTTTTCCGGCAAATAAACATCTTCAATATTTAACGATATAATTTTAATATATAACGATACAATATTTATTTACTGATTGCGTAAATGTGCTGATTATAAGTTACTTATCTAAAACATAAGTAGGTAAGTAAATAAATGCTCACACATCATATGTTTTACACTCATCCCTACTTGTGCTTTGCGGCGCGCTTATAGGCTATCTTAACTATTGTTCAATAGTAAAATTGTGATTTTTATCATTCCTCATTTATAAGTAAGACATGAAAAACTCTTTCACATCATAACTCTACTCAAAAATATCAGGATAAGTTCAAATTTATTTTTATATTAAGTATATTTTTTTCGAGACAACAAATACATCAACCTCAAAGATATTTTTATAAAATAGATTAAATACTGACAAATTGACTCTTAGCATTTTCTTAATGATACAATAATTGATACGATTGATTAAAACTAAACTTAATCCTAAACTTTGATATGTTTTGATATTCTTGGCCACGCGTAGCATGACAGTCGACATCGACGATATGTATAGGTATGATTTTTACTTAGGTACTAAAATATTTTATTAGGTATATCGCTAAATTAACGTAAATAATAAATACTTTGAATATTAACAACATTTTTTTTTAAATAATTAATTACTGAAACATCTTTCTAAAAAAAGAACATTTAATATCAAGATTTCTTTCAAAGCAAACAGTTTATTGGAACAAAGCTATTTTCCAAAACTAAAATAGGATTTAAAGCAAGGAACATGTTGCTAAATAGTTATATTACAAATCTAAATATTATGTTATCACCACAGCATTGACATATACCTCCTTAAAATAAATCAATTGTCCCCAACCTAATAACGACACGATAATTTTATTTATTTAAATCAATAATATTGATTTATATCTAACGGCCTATATTCGGAGTTTCTTTGAAGGATAAAATCAGGTATGAAGTCCGTCGGAAAAGAACTGGAGTAACCAACATAGCTTGCAGAGTAAGCAAACTGAAGTGGCAGTGAGCTGGCCATGTTTGTTGAAGGACACATGGCCGGTGGAGCAGACGAGTCCTTGAGTGGAGACCGCGTATAGCCAAGCGACCCAGCTAGATGGACCGACGACCATAACCTATATATGCCCAGAACTTTTCTTGAAACCGATTTTTGTAATTTTTACATTTATGTTGATAATTAAAGAATAATTAAACCGAGATGTGATTCAAAGCAGTTCTTTAGTCTTATAAAAGATGGCGCTGTTATTAAATTTAACAGAACAGCTCGTGCTCAGGCTACATTACAAGTGATGGAGTACTTTTGGGTCGTTATCGACCCTATGGGCATATATGGGATAAGAAGGTGGCTTGGACAGACTTGATGCAGAAGGTGGAGGTCAGGGTGTTGTGGCGCAGCCTGGGAGAGGCCATGCCCAGCTGTGGACTGCGACAGGCTGAGTTGAATATTGATTTAACACATTGTTACAGCATTTATAAATCACAACAGTATTTAATTTCAAAGTTAAATAATTAAACTTAAAGGAAACTAGATTATATGTACAAGCTAAAACTAAAAGATATATATGTATATTATGTACAAGTATATAAAAATCATAAAAATAAAAAGGTGACAAGCTCATAGGGCATCAAAAAATTCGTCCGCATCGCTGTCAATGGTAAAAGTGCCCAAAAGGCTGGCAGCATTGCCACGTTGGATAGCAATGCTGATTCTTTGGGCTAAAAATAGGCCAGCCCTCTGGTCACGTGATGAGTCGACCAACCGCTTGGCGATGTCCCGAAATACTCGATGAGCACTCGGACCCCAAGGCCCTAGAGTTTCAACCCCAAACGGCTCAAACATATAGCTCCCAATAAGGTTGCTATATTTGCGCCGTTTGAGGTTTTCTGCTCCTGCAGCAGCCGCCCCAGCACAACCCGCCGTGCTAAGAAGATGGGATGGCGCAAGGGTGTCGACACAGGTTGCATCCCACACCAAAGGCCTACCCAACTTCCAAGGCATTATGGTCATTCCGTCTGGCCTCTTCCCATCGTCGCGTGCCAAGCCATTGGGTTCTAAAACTGCTGGCACCCCGGCGGTGACAAGAGCCCGACGGATGATGTCGTTAAGATATAAGATTTTTATATACTTGTACAAAATAACTTAAAGGTAATCTAAATAATTGTATAATATTGCGTGATGCTCACGAAAACTACCTAATTATTTATTTTTTAAACCGAACTTCGATTTTACCATTTAATTATTTTGTAAACCATCAATATTGATGCCATTCATCTCATGCTAGAAAAGGATTTTTTTAAACAGCGTTCTTTTTTAATAATATCTGTAGCTACTTAACAATTTGGCCAAAAATTAAACTGGCTGGGAACAATCCTATATATTATGCAAATATAATTACCGAAATCTGTACCTTTACATATATTTAGTGAAATATATATAATTAGCTATTTCACTTATTGTTACGAACATTCAATACCTTTCTAATTCATTACATAACTGTGCATTTTTAATGATAAACCTACATACATAGGTACAATGTTTTATTCAATCTCTAAAATTGTTTTAGCTTTTTTTTTTGGCTATATTACTTCAGCATTAAATCAATAGGGATTTAAAAAACAGGTATATTTAGATAACATCCTTTGCAGTAGGATTAAAATGTGGTAAATCTTTACTTATAACAAGGCTTCCGCTGTCAATGACTTACCCATTTCTTATGTATTGCATTTCGTATAGGGCCCTATTACTAAGGCTTCGCTGTTCGTCCGTCCGTCTGTCACAGGGCTGTCGGTGAATTGCACGAAACCAAAATTAGTTTAACGGAGACTTTAAATTCACGCCATCCCTTACATTCTGTATCAAAAAGAAAGTGACAGCATCAATCTAAAGTCTCCGTTAAATTAATGTTGTTTTCGTGCAACTCACCGCGTATTTTTTGAACCGTAATAGGTAGACACTGGAAATTTTCACAGACTGTGTACTCTACTATGGCCGTTATAATGAACAAATAATAAAAATAAAATAAATGCAATGAAAGGTACTTACCTAAGTAAAAAAAAAAGTATTATTAAATATTGAACAGTGGTACGAAGGGATCTCTTCGTAAGCGAGTCCGTTTTGCACTTGGCAGCTTTTTGCAACTAGGTAAAGGTTAGCTTATAACCTGCAGCTTTTGAAAAAGCATCCAGTCATAGGTTAAAAAAGGCATGATACATTCATGCCTTTTCAGTTCTAGTTTTGGTAATCAATATACTCACATATTCTGAGTCCTTACACGGAATCAAAATAACAATACCTAATTAATTTTTGGACATATTTTTATGTTCCAATAAGTAGTTTTATATAAATAGGTGTATTGTAAGGGTAAATAAAGACAATAACAAGTTATAAGTTAACCCTAATATCTTGTTTCTTTGGCTGCTGTCGCTGGCCACCGGTGGCTGTAGTCGGTGGCCCGTTTGCGGCGAGCCTTAGTACGCTCTACGGTAACACGATACGTTGGCTGCTAGAGCTTGTCTCCTCTGAAATGACGCGTCCTACTACTTTAATTTGTATACTTACATATACTACGGTAAATGCAGTAACGAGGCGCGACATTTCAGGCGCCGTCCTATTGTCTTTGCTCGTGCGATGATGCGATGCGATTTCATCGTGCGATGAAACCGCTCGCGCGATAAGAAATTGTGTGGCCTGTTTTGGAGCGATGCGATCACACTCGAAATGGTTCTTATCAGGGATGCATACTTTTTGCATGATCGCGCGATGTTCAATAGGACATTTAATAGGTATCAGTATGTTTGAACGCACGGTCGCATGATCATTTTCGTCGGACGCACGCATCATGGTACGAGCGATGGCGATAGGACGCCGCCTCAGAGTGGACAAGCTCTACTCTACAGTAAGCGTTTTGAACTTTCCACGTTTCGACATTTGGCTGCAGTTTTTGCCACTAAATACCACTATTTAAGTATTTTTGTTCGCTGTTAGTTGATTGTTATATATTATAAATACCTTCATATCTCATTGCGTAAATTATGTTTGTTTATCATTCATTAGTGTCATTATCGCAGTATGTATACTCCCATTGAGTCTGCCTAACATTTTACAATATCTACAAGTTAAAATATATAATAGAGATAGATCAACAACAAATGTATAAGTAAATATAAAATGTAAAAGCTCTAAAGTTTCAACTTATATCACTAAGTAAATTCATTGGCTAAGATATTTGATATGTAAGTTAAACCACAGGAGAGTTGGAGATAATTAATTATAAATAAGTATCTAATATTTATTATATTGGCGATATTAGCACAAGCTTTGTGCAAACCGATATTTATAATTATCATTATAGTTTTTTTTAAATCTAGGATAAAGTGCTTTATTTTTACTCTTCTAGCTTAGTTTCCATTATAATAGACGTGGCATAAAATTGCTATTAATATATTATTATATTATTGGTTTTCCCTAATGTCAGTGGGAATAATTGTTTCAACTACTTAGTACTTGAATGGTTATCAGCTGTCATTTCTTTATACAAAAAATAATATAATAATACTTTTTATATTTCTAACTTCTCAAATATGTCTCAAAAAAGCATAGGTTCTTAATTATTAAATTAAAATATAGATTATATTAACTAGTAAGTATAGCATAATTTCCACCATCTTGTCTAATACAGACATTATCAGTAACAACAATAAATAAACTATAGATTACTGAACAAACACCTAAAAAGGCATAAGACTTCAGAACGGCAACGTTTTATAAAACTCTAGCAATGATTAAAACTATCAATATAATACGAATAGGTATGTATATTTTATATTTCCCCATTCGCTATGAGATGCTATAATTTTGACTAAATTGATTTGTAAGCAAAAATAATCAAATATAATTCTAATTATTATATAATAAATTATTATATAAATTATTGTATTATAATTACTCGAATAACACATTGTGACGCTTTAAAAATCTTAATTTTTTAAAGGACAGACTGATATTTTAACGATTATTATTGATAATAGGTAGGTATATGTTTTTTTTTGCATCGTGACACGATATAATTTTGGTAATAAGTTTTATAAAAAATCTTCCAGATCCCTAATTTTAACACTAAGAAGTCCTTTCATGATATGTTCAGGTTTACTTATCTAGCGTGCATTTTATAATAACAGAATATAATTATTATAAATATGTATAGGTAGTTTATAGTAGATACCTACGAGTATAGCAATATATCAACAAAAGTTTAGTTTTAGAAAACAATTGTAAATATTTACAAAAACAGATCGTATCTGGTAAAGCTTTTGCGAAAATACATAAATAATTTGATTTTATACATAATATCGTGCATATAACCCCATATATATTTACATGATATCTTGCACTGACTACAATATATTGCACTTTAAACTAATCAGTTTACTCCCGGCCCATCTTATTTTAAAATATGAATTTGATTAAGAACAGCCCTTGAGGCATAGGAGGGGTTTATTTATAATACTTAATTTTTAAACACCGAATCTACTCGTAATTTCCTAGCACATAAATATCATTCCACTCTACACCTACCCAGGTCTTTTCTAAAACATCAAGCTTAAAAACAGTGCCTTCCACCAAATTATATCAAACCTGTGCTGGTGCCAAATTAATACTTGGAGACCCTAAGGATCCTCTCACCATGTCCTCAGTTCTCTACCTTACGAGCTTGGAACATGAGTTTCATGGAGTCGAGGGCTTCCTCCAGGGACTGCCTGAAGGCCTCTGTGTTGGTGACGCTGGAGGAGGTGAACGAAGATATGCAGAAGATGATGCTATCCTTCTTCGGGTTGTAGCTGCAGCCGTACCCGTCGGGGCAGACTGCTCCGTAGCCCATGAATGTGCCGTCCGTGGTTGTGGTTACCTGGGAAAAGGTGAAATGTTAAATAGTTGCTGCTTTTTAATTGAGTGGAAGGCAAAATCAAGCCCTGGAAAATAGCGTCAAAAGAATATTGCTAACTAGAAATCCCAAGAGCCAAGTAATAGCAGCAGAACGGGTCGATCGACCAGATTAACCTACGTTTGCCACGGTGGGTCCGTGGGTGGATGACCATCTTTACATACCAAGAACCCTCCGTGCCTTGGAACCTGGCCTTCCGTCTCGGCTGTCATTCGTAGATTTTGTGACAGTCGTTATGGGTCGTCAGAAGCCCGAAAATCTGACAACCAGTCTTACCATGGGGTATCGTATGTATCAAAAAACATAGTTGGGACGCGCATAGTTGGGCTACGCAGATGATGAAGTCACAAGAGCCAAGTAAGAGTTTATGAAACGAGGTTCAAACTCATAATAATACTACCCCTAGCTTACATTAACGTCCAACTAGACAAAACAGAAGATTGAAGCTTGATGTGTTGAGTATCAGAACAATTATTCAACAGTCTCTATCAAAGTTACACTTATTACAGGAAAGACAATCGGAAGAGTAAGCTTATCCAACTACCCACCTGACTAGTACTGAGCTTGAACTCGTTCATCTGCTTGTAGGTTGTGTCACTGAAGACGGGGGGTAGCTCGCCCAGGCTCTCCCGCGCCGCCTCGCGCAGCCCCAGTAGGTGGTTGTCGATGCCCTTGCCCAGGATGTTGGCTTCCATTACAGAGGTCTGCTTGTGAGCTGCCTCTTCAAACAGCTCGAGTTTTTTTTGCTCCTGGTTTTGGGAGAAAAACGTTTTTGATACGTTGCTTTCCTTGCCTGTGAGTTCGACTGGCCGTTTTAATTTTTTTGTGAACCAAATAATAAACCATGTCGTTAATAAATAATACGAGCCCATTATAGTCCAACTGCAGGGCATACACCTCTTCTCTTATAGATAATGCATGTCATTATGAAAGCATATTTTGGTACTTATCAGTCTTCATCAGCCTTTCAGAAACGCAAGGTCTTCTGCTAAGTTCTTTTTCCAAAGAGTTTCTTAATAATCATAATCAGAAATCTTTCGTTTCTATTGGAAAACATTTAGTGGACATCAGAATGACTTGAACCACAACGTCGATGGTTTGGCTCCCTGCTGCATTCTTAACATTTTCCCAGACAAGACTCACAACCAAACAACTCTATGCTCACCCCATACAAATTGAAAGACACCTTCTTCTGTCCCTCGTCTCCATCATTGAGGGGCGGTGTCTCCGCCGTGCACATGGCGGCTGCCCAGGCGAGTGCTGCGGCGTGGGCAGACCTGATGTTGTCCACGCGACCGTTGCGGAACCGCCGCAGGGACGCTGACTCGTAGGTGGTGACTAGGTAGCCGTACATCCTGGGAAAAATATAATTAAGGTTTTTAAGTCCTTTTTTAATAAACTAACCACAAACTGATATATTTTTTCTTTTTTTTAACTTGATTATAACTTTTTTTTAGTTTTATAATGGAATTTAATGGAACCTAATGGAATTTCGCGAATGAAATAGAAGAAAAACAAAGATAAAGAAAGATATCGCGTAGTGACACAATAAAGTGTATCTAATGAGTAAGGTAACACGACAACTCAATCTCGAGACATCTCGACCCGGGCAACTCGACAATTCAATCCCGGACATCTCGACCCGGGCAATACGACCCCGTGACAATTCAATCACGAGACATCTCGAACCGGGCAACTCGACCCCGTGACAATTCAATCCCGAGACATCTCGACCCGGGCAACTCGACCCCGTGACAAATCAATCCCAAGACATCTCGACCCGGGCAACTCGACCCCGTGACAATTGAATCCCGAGACATCTCCACCTAGGTAACTCGACCCCGTGACAATTCAATCCCGAGACATCTCGACCCGGGCAACTCGACCCCGTGACAAATCAATCCCAAGACATCTCGACCCGGGCAACTCGACCCCGTGACAATTGAATCCCGAGACATCTCCACCTAGGTAACTCGACCCCGTGACAATTCAATCCCAAGACATCTCGACCCAGGTAACTCGACCCCGTGACAAATCAATCCCAAGACATCTCGACCCGGGCAACTCGACCCCGTGACAATTGAATCCCGAGACATCTCCACCTAGGTAACTCGACCCCGTGACAATTCAATCCCAAGACATCTCGACCCAGGTAACTCGACCCCGTGACAATTCAATCCAAAGACATCTCGACCCGGGCAACTCGATCCCGTGACATCTCAACCCGGGCAACTCGACCCCGTGACAATTCAATCCCAAGACATCTCGACCCGGGCAACTCGACCCCGTGACAATTCAATCCCGAGACATCTCGACCCAGGTAACTCGACCGCGTGACAATTCAATCCCAAGACATCTCGACCCGGGCAACTCGACCCCGTGACAATTCAATCCCGAGACATCTCGACCCAGGTAACTCGACCCCGTGACAATTCAATCCCAAGACATCTCGGCCCGTGCAACTCGACCCCGTGACAATTCCATCCTGAGACATCTCGACCCGGGCAATACGACCCCGTGACAATTCAATCCCGAGACATCTCGACCCGGGCAACTCAACCCCGTGACATCTCGACCCGGGCAACTCGACCCCGTGTCAATTCAATCCCGAGACATCTCGACCCGGGCAACTCGACCCCGTGACATCTCGACCCGGGCAACTCGACCCCGTGACATCTCGACCCGGGCAACTCGACCCCGTGACATCTCGACCCGGGCAACTCGACCCCGTGTCAATTCAATCCCGAGACATCTCGACCCGGGCAACTCAACCCCGTGACATCTCGACCCGGGCAACTCGACCCCGTGTCAATTCAATCCTGAGACATCTCGACCCGGGCAACTCAACCCCGTGACATCTCGACCCGGGCAACTCAACCCCGTGACATCTCGACCCGGGCAACTCGACCCCGTGTCAATTCAATCCCGAGACATCTCGACCCGGGCAACTCGACCCCGTGACAGTTCAATCACGAGACATCTCGAACGAACCTTGACTACTACCAGTTGGTCTTAGTAACTAAGTTAGGGTCCCCAGCCAAATGGGTTAGGTTAGGTTGAATAGAAAATGAGTTTGATGAGTTGATGAGTGTGTATACTTACTTGTAATACGCATACTGCATGGCGAGCTGGATGTAGACGTCCGGACTGGTGCGGCACGACTTCATGAACTCGCGCCCGTAGCCGCGGTACGTGTACACCTTGTGGTCCAGCTCCGAGATGGCGCTGCAGTGGAAGTAAGAGATATTAATCTGTGCAGGTGAAGCATGATCAGCCTATAGTGTTGCCACTGCCGGGACACAGGCCTGCTCTCTGTGAGAGGCAGGGGGCCGTAATCCAGCACGCGGGCCCAGTGCGGTTTGGTAGAGGTCACATGTCTTTGAATTTTCGGTTCTAGGACATAACGTTTTCCTCACGATGTTTTCCTTCATCGATTTGAGAGCAGTGGTGATGAAGTAATTTACACAAAGTAAAGTGCCTCTCTGGGTTCGAACCCACGACCTGCTCTTGTAAGTCGCGACCGTTACCACTAGGCCACCACTGCCCCAAGCAGAGAAGAATAGATCAAAATTACTCTAGCAATTGCCACTAAACTATGAATAAAAACAAGATTGGGAGAGTAAAAATAAGACCTAGGTTCTTGGACTAGTTAGCGACTATATTTCACATATTGTCATCATTCAGCCGAAAGACGTGAACAGCTGGGCATAGGCCTCTCACAAGCATCGCCACATCGACCAGTCCTTAGCTTCTCGCATCCAGCGGCGTTCCGCACCCTTAACTCACCAGGTCACCAGTCCATCTCAGTTCACATTAGAATCAGAATTTATTTATTTGTAAGAATGTAGTTTATCATAGAATAAAGTGATCGTTTTAATCTTGAATCAAAGAAGTTTACACCGTAGATCAAAATATCTATATTTTCAAAAATAATCTTGACACCATCTTTCGTAAATCACTTTGAGCTCAATCTCCTCACCGATCGAGATCCCTAGCAGCAGTCTCAATAGTTCTCTGCACGTCTGTGGTGACATTCCACTTCATGGCCTGTGGGGCCGGCAGGAGGGCTGGTGGCGGCGCCGGTCTGTCGGCCACCTCTGCCCTGGCCAGCGCCCGCTCCGCCAGCCGCACCACTGCGACCCCCTCGGCTGCGCTGTGCTCGTAACACATGCCTACTGTGCCGTCTGACGAGATGATTAGCTGGAAGAGAAGACAATTTGTGGATTAGATGACACGTCTCACGCTACAACACACGAGGAAAGTTTAAGTCTGATAATTGTAAAAGCAGGTTTGATATACCAAATGATGTCACAGCGCATCACATTCATGTATTATAAGCGCAGCTTTTCGGCTCCAGTAGGTAAGTGAAAATCTATTTAGGTATCTGAATTCGTTGTCAAACGCTGGAATTATCAAATTACTAATATCATGTTATATTACTGTCTGTTTTTATTTCCGCCCACCAATTGCAACAATGCAAGCGTTACACTTTTTTATTTTTGTTTTGTATTTCATTAACTGTTGCCAACATACATAAACTCACGCCTTCTGCCCATGGGAGTAGACAGAAATAGCAGAAAGCCACTTGCTACGATTTTTTCTTTATTTCTGTCTTTCTTGGTTTCACAATCAGAAACTTGCTTTTAGGAACGGTGTTAAAACTCATAGTAATCGGTAGTTAAAGGAATGTGATATAATAAGATCAATAGAAGAATGTCTTGAACTCGTGTTCGTGTTCATACTCAACACCTCATCTGCCTAGCCTATCTTAGGGTAATACAATACGCCTTGGTAAGCCTGGTTGTCAGACTTTCGGGCTTCCGACGAGCCGTAACGTGTTCGCTCCAGGGTTCACTGACCTGCACAGTCTTATCGAACCACCGGTTTGCGGAGTGGTAACGTGTGCCGGCGCCGTGCATGGCGCGCAACATGGCGTTGGTGTCAGCGTCTGTGTCGGCCCTGTCTCCTCCCGCCTCGTCCAGGCACAGGATGCACAGCGCGCGGGAGATCAGCTCCAAGTTCATCCGGTTCATCTCATCTGCAAGTGACTTACATGTAGTTTTTTTTTTAATATTTTCCTTATATGCATCTGTAGTTTTAGGACCACGTCCTGTTTCTCCGATATTTATGATGTTAGTAATCCGGTGTACATAGCCCAAAACTACACAGGGTTTTTTTTATTGATTGAAATCGTTATAAACAGCGTTGCTCAACATAGACACTGAGTAACGATCATTCTACTGACTATGTATTTCATCCATGCAGGAACCTAATCCAACACGCAGAAATCGATCACTCAACCAATGTGTAAACGATTACATGCTACACAGAAGTAGCTAGACTAACGATCATTCTCAAGACTTTGTATTTTTTTCCCGCACAGGAATCTAATCCAAAACGCAGGGCCCCAATACTGGTCAATACTAGTCTTAAGTTTTTCTAATTTATCCATTTTTGATCATTTGCATTTCAACAGTCTTACCCTTTATAAGCTGTTCCCTCGCCCTAGCCCACTGGTCTCGGTTCATGGACGTGAGCAGCCCAACCCTGGGCGCTGGTGGTGCCCCTGCTGCGTCCACTAGGGCATGCAGCAGCTGAGCTTGCATCTCTCCAGGAGTTAGTCTTCCACGGTCAGCTGCTTTCACTGGGATGGGGTAGAACTGAGAAGAAAGATTTTATGCTTGACCACGGTCTATGGAATTGTAACTAGACATCTTATTAGTTTGATTAACTATCACTAAAAATACAACTAACAACGACGGTTTTCAAAATTTCTTTTAACAGTAATTTTGGGAAAAGAATACTGCACTATCCATCAAGTAATAATATTAACGGGTTTAACGCTTAAAATTACTTGTAGGTAATCATTAGTAGAACGATTATGTCGATAAAGTTGGAAACAATACAGGCAATACATTTGTAAGGGCACCGAGCAAGTGTATCAGCGTCTTAAGTGGTAGTAGGTGTAGTAGGTGACTATTGCATTTACTGTACATTATGACTAGAAAGTAGAATGATCGACGCCTGAGACCTTAGGGGACGGCTAATGATGATAAAAAAACTGGCCAAGTGCTTGTCAGACCACGCACAATGAAGGGATCCGTAATTAGGATGAATTTATCCCAAGAACAAACTTAACATTGTAGTTGGAAGACATGTTCTCCCATACATTCCAACTGCAAATGTAAGTCTGTACGCACAATATTGAGAGATTTACCATTTATTTAAGACCATAGACTTCTTATAAGTTTTCCTATAATCTTATTCGTAATTTCGGAGATAAGGGGAGAATGGTCAATTTTCCTCTATTTTCTTAATTAACTTTAAATATAATTCATTTTAAAATTATATAATATATATATATAAATATTTGAGGCTCTCATAGTAAGCCCTTTCATTTGATACGTCACACGATACAGTTTTCAAAACCTTTTTTTTTAATTTTCTTATTTTCCATTATATTCAGAGCAAATTGGCAGTGACAGACTGACAGACAGACAGACACACGAGTGATTAGGATCACGTTCCGTCTGTAGGGTTCCGTACCAAAATGGTAAAAAGGAACCCTTATGGTGCGACTCAGTCTGTCTTGTCTGTCTGTCCCTCTGTCATAGCTGGATATCTCAAGAACTACTAATGCTATCAACATGAATTTTGGAATAGTTTTAGAAGACGTTTGCCCAACAATTTTTTTTTTTTGCAACAGGGACTGAAAGGGGATCTTAAAAATTTGAAGTGGGGCTACTAGAGCATGTGGGGTATCATATGAAATAGTGCTGTTTGCACGTTCTCAAACATTTTTTTTTTTAGCCCGCATAGCTTTTAGCACGTTCACTGTCCATGACACACATGTGGGTAATTTTGGGTTGGAACGAGACGTCCGTGCCATACATGTGGGTCACTGCAGTTTTCGTACATAATGGATAAAAGATATGGAGATAAAAGAAACATACTAATATTATACCTACGTGAACGAATGAGCAATTATGTAGGTAAAATAAAATAGCAATGAGCCAGCGAAATTTTTATTTATTTAGAACTTACAAAGCTTTGAAAATTGAACTTAAAAATAAATTTAAAAGGGTTCTTTCAACTTTTATGGCCTCTAAGGACCTGAAGTGGTGTAAAGGCAAGTACCTCAGTAGGAGTACCCACCTACTGAGGTAGGTACTTGCCTTTATACCACTTCCATAGGAACGAAAAAAATAAATTGGACGTGAGAGCTAATTTCGACATTTTGGCTGGACGGTGAACGTGTTAACTTTTGATGAAAAACGTAAAAAAATTATTTACTTATATTTACCCTTATCTTCGAAGTTTGCCTAGAGAAAAATCTGAAATTATTCAATGTGATAATGACACTGACTTCAGAAGCTGTTAATTTTTTTATGAAAGTTATTTTATTCGTTTTAGGTTTTTGAAGTCGGTTTTTACTTTTTTTTAAAGTAAATTTATTTAATATATGATGGTACGGAACCCTCGGTGCGTGAGTCCGACTTGCTCTTGACCAGTTTTTTTCCTGTTGAGGTACGGAACCCTAAAAGAGATAAGTAATATTTTAATAGGGAATAATATGATGGTATGCCCACTGGCGACCAGTAGGTGACCAGGAAGGCGGTGCTTCCAAGATTTTCAGCTGCTATAATCTTTTAAAAAACAATGCAAGAATGGAGGACTCGTCATTATCAAAATCAGAGCAAGACTAAAATAATTAAGTACCTACGTAAATGAATCGTCTGGTGAATTACGACGCCAACACAAACACAACCCCCTCTATAAATAACATATTCCCCTTTAGATAACAACACTACGTCTTGAAACTTAGCCAACACAAAATAAAATAAGTTATTCATACTTGGGGACAGCTTCCTAACTTAGTTTCGTGCTTAAGTGATAAAGTGCACCGCAACGTTTCCAAGTGCTAACGAAGTTACACGGCAGTCTCCTAAATAATGGAGTTATTCTTGTTACGCCAGATTTACAACGCAATTCTTGCTTGATAATTTAATTTGGGATAGAAATGTTTTAACCGTGGAGAATTGTTGGTAAAACCGATTGATATAACTAGTTTATTTGTTGTATAATATAAGAAGCACCAATCGTACGCCGAGAAAAGTACTGAGAAAAATACTAAGATGTAAAGCTTTTTGTTTGAAGGAGATCATTCAGGCGTTGAACATTTTCTACAAAAATTAAAGTAAAATATAGTAACAAAATGTTCACCAAGTTTTTTTTAATTAAAGGTACAATCCAGTATTAGTGGTTTAAATTAAAATCAAATACATAGGGCTACGGTTTCTTGTACTTAGCTCTAAAAAATCAAGCTTCTAAGTCAACGCAACAAAAAAAAGTTGGGATGAATTTATCCTAAGAATAAACACACATTAAACAAAAAACAAAAAAAATATAATAAACAAACAAATAAACATTGAATAAACATTGTAGTAGAAAATCATGTTCTTCCATACATTCCAACTGCTAGTCTAAGTTCGTACGCACAATATTGAGAATTTACCATGATATTTTAAGACATTTTCAGATACCTATTTTAAGACTTCTTATAAATTTTACTGTAATCGATTATTATAGAACTATTTTCAGAGATAAGGAGGAGGGGGAAATGGCCAATTTTGGTGTATTTTCTTAAATAACTTGAAAAATATTTATTTTAAAATTATAAAAAAAAAAACTGTTTGAAACCCTCACAGTAAGCCCTTTCATTTGATACGTCACACTGTACGGTTTGCCAAACATTATAATTTTTTAATTTTCTTATTTGTCCCCTCAAAAGTGACCTCCATATTCACAATTAATGTATTTACGTTACACGCCCGTGTTTGGGTCACATAAATTCATACGTGTACTAAATTTCAACTTAATCAGTCAATTAGATTCGAAGCAAATTGGCTGTGATAGACGGAAAGACAGATAGACAGACAGACACGCGAGTGATCCTATAAGGGTTCCGTTTTTTCCTTTTGAAGTACGGAACCTTACGACATATTGTATAATGAAGACTAACTGGCTTCCTGTTGACTATTGTTTCCTTTTAATTAAGTTTTTTTAGCTGTAAGTCTTCCATGTTTCAATAAATAAATATTTTGATACTCGCAAATAAATCAAAACCTATAGAGTACTTCCCGTTGACCTAGAATCATGAAATTAGGCAAGAAACAAGGTCTCACAGCACAAGTAAAAGAAAAAGTCCGAAAATCGTTAATATGTAGTTTTGTCACATAAAAACATTTTTTTTTTTCTATTACTAACTTACATTTGCAGCTGGAGAGTTGACCGTGACGTAAGTACAATACTTATTTATTTATTTGGGAAAACAAACAGTAGAATACTAAGCATAAACAATATTGACTTCAAATTAAACTTAACAAATATACTACCCACAACATTTTCCACAGATTATTACGTTAAATAATAAAACAAGCAAACGTTTTAAACTGTAGCAGGGTTAACTTAATGAAAAAAGAAGTTAAAGGGAAAAAAATTATAAAAAGATAAACAATATTCTATAAAAAAACAACAAATAAAAAACATAAAAAAACTAAAAATTCTGAAAATTCGTGCGTTGCATCATACAGGTCTCTAGCCTATTAATAATGGTAACTACATCGTGTAAAACCTGCCTACTGCCGATCCATTAGAATTTTAATTACATCGTTTCTAAACTTATGTCTGCTTAGGAATAATATGTCTATTGCACCAAAACGCGTATTATATGTGTCGACCAAACGGTATAGCGGTGAGCGCACACCAGCATTGGATCTACAAAAGTTGGTAGCGAACAGTCGCCTGGTGCGTACCTCGCGTCCATGTACTGTTCGTGGAACCAGATAACACAAACCAGTAACCAAGTCAGGGCAATCAAACTTGAAAATACTAAATACTTAAGTCGATGTAAGGGAGATTTTTTTTCAATAACAAAGTTAAGTATGCTCTTGGTTTATACTCATCCCGTCTACGGAACCCTTCATTGTGCGTGGTCCGAAACGCACTTGTTTGTTTTTTCTTTCTTTTAGTTTCTGGGTTTTATATAATAGGTTGGGGAAAAAGTTTCTTCGCATTTTTTAAGAAAATTCAAAACGTTTTTTAATATAGTTTATTTACATTTAACTAAAGTATGTAGGTACCATTTTGTTCGATAACTTTTTGCCATTTTGTAGGTAGGGACATGATCCCATTGCTATAGAAATTTTGGGACTTCTAGTCAAAATTCCGCAACAAGTGGTTTTGGCAGTCCTCTCGTGATGTTAACCTGACACTGCCTAAAGAATTCTGAAGAGACCGAAACAGCTGGAAATCTTAAGGTGCAAGGTCAGGACTATACGGCGGATGCATTAAACACCTCCCAGCCAAACTCTCTTAATTTTTGCTGAGTGGCTAAAGATGTGTGAGGTCTAGCGTTATCATGATGAAAAACCACACCCCTTCTGTTGATTAATTCCGGCCGCTTTCTCTCAAATTCTTGCTTTAATCTCATCAGTTGTTCGCAGTAGAGTTCAGAATCGATGGTCCTGCCTGGTGGTAATAGCTCATAATGAATAATGCCCTTCCAATCCCACCACACACACAGCATCACCTTGTTGCGAGTTAACCCGGGTTTCGCCACAGTCTGTGAAGCCTGACCGGCCTTTGACCACGACCTTTTTCGCACGTTCTTGTCATACGTGATCCACTTTTCATCACCAGTTATCAGCTTCTTCAAAAATGGTTCGTTTTCATTACATCGTAATAAAGAATCACAAATGAGTACACGGTTCATTAGGTTTCTTTCAGTGAGCTCGTGAGGTACCCAAATGTCGAGCTTTTTTGGGTACCTACCCAGTTTTTTTCAAATGCGCCAAAACTGTTTTGTGGTCAATTTCCAGTTCTTCAGCTACGTCGTAACTACTGATATGCCGATCTTGCTCTACTTTTTCAAAAATGGCATCCATTTTATCCGTAATAGGGCGACCAGAGCGACGTGCATCTTTGACATCAAAATTTCCGGATTGAAAACGCTTAAACCAAATTTGTGCTACTCTCACAGACACTAGACTAGGTCCATAAACATCGCAAATTTTTTCCGCGGCTTGCGTTGCATTTTTACCGTTTTTGTAGTAAAATTTTAAAATGTATCGAATTTCTTCATTAGATTCACTCATCTTGACGGTACGAAAAACAAATGAAAATCACACATTTTCCTAATTTGAATTTGGAATTATGTTCTTTAAAATTTAAACTTTTAATGACACCAAAACCAGCCAGATACAAATAGTATAAGCCAAAGAGATTTTATTACAAGTTCATACATACTATAATGCGAAAAGACTTTTTCCCCAACCTAATAGACAGAAAAAGAAAGAAAGACTATTTTTTTTTATTTTGTCACAGAAACACTCGTATATAAAAAAGACAATATGGCTGAAGTGCAACCACTTATAATTTGTAGGAAGAACTATTTAATTTTACTAAGAGGAAATTAATTAAGAAATAGGGATGATGCCTGGGTAAAAAAAAAAAGATTTTGTATTTAGTCCTTCAGTCAGATAATAAAAAAATATTAGAACGTATTTTTTGCTTTATCGTATTAATAAAAAAATGACTTATATAACACGCTTTAAAGTTCGGGAGTGGGGGCTCGCTACGTCACTTCTACGTATAAAATCTAGCAAGGCGTGACGTCATGACACATTTTAACTCAATGTATCGCCGGAACGAAAAAAAAAAGAAAAAAATATTTTTTCAAAGAAAAAATATTTTATTCTTCATCCCTATTGTCGAAATGACATTATTTCCAATCTAGTCCTTGAAAAAGTCAGCTCGTCAAATACTCACATAGTTCCTGCAAGCGACCACGACCAGTTCTTCCGCCTCTTCAGCTCCTCGGTTGACTTGGGGCAGCTCGAGCCTGTCCTTCCCCACCTCGGGGATGCGGCATACCCCCAGCAGTCGATAGAACTGCTCCATGCAAAGCGGCTGCCCCTTCTCCCGGCTGGTGGCTCGCTCCAGAGGCAGCTCACCTCTGAAACAAGCCAGGTTTCATAGAAACCAGAAAGAGAGAGAAAATAGAAATAGGTCGGCTCTGTAGAGCGTGGTCTCTGTCACTAGTGTATGTGGGAGAGATTCCGTCTTAATTCACTGCATAAATACTGCTCGGTCTAGATTTTAACTTGGGTGTAATAATTTCGACTTGTTTTTTGGTTTAAACACTAGCTGCAGTATTGGTTGTGTTGGAACACGCGAAATTGATTTGCTCATGCGCGTGTGCGATACGTCAGCATCAGCAGTAATATTTATTTATGTTTGAGATTTTGACTGCACACAGTCTACTTCTCTAGCTCTTCTGGTTAGAGCAGAAATTGACCCTACCCCGTGCAGCGTAGCTTCGGTAAGTAAGATCTACATATCATTAGACGTCGGGCCACCGACCCCAGTCAGCATACAGTATTACGAAATGTTTGTTTGCTGCAAAGAACTTGCCTTTTATAATATCTTTGGGGGACTGTATTATGTAATTTTGACGTTCAAAAGTGCTGATTCTGAGCCTAATTTGATAAAATTATTTTTAATTTGGTTTTGTTGAACCCTTTGTTTATATTTACATAGTCATGTTACTACTGGACCTTGGATCCTCCGGACCCACCTACCTGTCAAGCATCTCCTTATAGTCCAGGAGGTCGTCGATGAACAGCGCACCCAAGTCCGCCACCTCTTCCATCTTGGCGAAGTGGCGGCGAGGGAACACCATGCCAGGATTGGAGTTGATGGGCAGTGGCAGACGCACTTTCAGGTACATGTCGTCTAACCACCAGTCCGTCACCTAGGACAAGAGACCTGAGTCAACTTCTGCATTGGGGAACACACTAGATTTACATACACCATGTCTTTTAATCAATCGGCTCAGTCTACCTTCCAAGGAGTGCTGCATTGAACGATTTTTATTGCAATATTTAAGATATTAATCAAAATCTTTCGATTTTAAAGCTTTATTAGCTTCCAGATTCTGCGTAAATTGCGATTATATTTAGTAGGTGAGGTAGGATAAACTTTGGAAAGCTACCCTCTGAAATGGTAAAATAAATAAAACTTGTATTATAATTATAAAGTAAAATATATTTACTGACTACTTATTGCTCACAAAAAAATAATAACGCAACACATTTCTAGCTTTATTGATTTAATCATATTGGTCATATGCTACAGTGGGACTTAAAAAGAATATAGTCCTCCCGTGCCGGCGCGTCCTGCCAGCTTCTGTGCTTGGCTGCTCGATATTGCTCCTTCTGTAAGATGGAGAAGGACTGTAGTTATTTTGGAAGAAATTTGAACCTTTCCGAACACGTAACCTGTCATAGAACGCCGGTCGTCTCGTCACCTTCATAAAGTCAGCATTAAACATGAAACTCATTGAATCTCCTATGTCTTCTTTATTTACTTTCGCTTTCTTTATTATCATTTTCATTTGTTGGATATTCTGTCCTGGATGCAGTCTCTGTTGTCTTTTATTTGAGAGACGTTTTGACATTGTGTTTATTTGGAAGATTTCATTGTTTATAAATACTGGTTTGGGCTTGAATTTATGCTCCAATCTTCTTGCTGTTTTGCCTATAGTATTAACAAATAACGGTCTTAATATGGATTTTGGAACCGATCGTTGAGGCTTTGGGTATGGTTTTGTATTTTTTTGTAAAACGCTTCGTGGTGTCACATTACGATGTTGTGAGAGAAAGTCTCGTGTATTCATAGTCATCACCGCCTTCCTTCTGGTGCCTATTCTTATTTGCTTCATCCCTGATCTATGTGACTTCGGTTCCTTTATTTTCACAGAATATGGATTGTTTTTCTCAAAAGAATCTAAAAGTATTTTTTTCTGTGAACCAATTAGCTTAAAGTTCATCATTCTTCGTTTCGTAACAATTTTTGAATGTTTACTTCTGTTTATTTCTATAGCCCCATGCATATTTCTATTCTTTCCTATAATCGAAAGTGGTTTTTTATTATTTTCAAAAGTCAATAACGGTTTTCTTTTTATTTCCTTCATAGGTAGTATTTTTTTCTTAGCTGTCGTAATAGCGTCTGCTTTTTTTATTTCAGCCATATTACGTGCTGAAATTATTTTAGGTTTGATCGTCGAATTAGTAAACTGGTTATAGTCATTCATTGAACGTGAATTCTTCTTATTGTTGGTCATTGCAGATCCGTTCCTCTCATCGACAATCCCTATTGATGATTTCTCATTACTATCAATCGCTGAGGGTGTATTCATATTTTTGTCAGGTATTGAAGGTGAATCTTTATAATTATTACCTATCTGTAAATTCCATTTATTGTGAACAATTGAAGGGGAATTCTTGTTAACAACTAATGAGTATCTATTTATGTCAATAATTGCAGGTGGATTCCAATAACTGTTAAGTAAAGATGATGAATTTTGATTTTTGATAATTATTTGGGATACATTCGAATTATTGTAAATCATTGCGGGTGAATTCCCATTATTGTTGAACATTGATGCTGAGATCCATGGCTTGGTTATCGTCAAGGAAGAATTTTTGTTACCAGCCAATAAATATCTATTTCTTTTAGCCATTTTGGGTGAATTTCTATTTTTATCCATCATTGAGGATAAATTCTTGGAATTGTCAATCATTGAGGTCGGATTTGTTACAGAAGGGGAATTCCTAATTAAGTTCAGCGTTGGAGGTATATTCCTAACAATTTCAATTATCCGAGGCGAGTCCTTATTGATTTCCATGGCAACTGAATTTCTGTTAGTTTCCTCAGGAATAAAATTTCCGTTATTTTTTTGAGGCATTGAATTTCTTCTACCAATTTCTAGCGGCATTGAATCTCTATTACTATCCATCGGCACTGAATTTCTGTTAATTTCTATCGGCATTGAAATTTTATTAATTTCCATCGGCGCTATATTTCTGATAATTTTCATCGGCACCACTGGATTATGGTTATTATCAATCGGCACCGGATTTAGACTAATAGTCATCGGCACTGGATTTTGGTTATTACCAGTCAGCACCGGATTTATACTAATATTCATCGGCACTGGATTTCGATTAATTTCCATCGATACTGGATTTCTTTTAATTTCTATAGGCACTGGATTTTGATTATTATCCATTGGCATCGGATTTATATTAATATTTATCGGCACTGGATTTCGATGAATTTCCATCGGTACTGGATTTCTTTTAATTTCTATCGGCACTGGATTTTGGTTAATTTCAATCGCCACTGAATTCTTGTTAATATCCATCGGCACTGAATTTCTGTTAATTCCCATCGACACCAGATTTCTATTAATTTCCATAGGCACTAAACTTCTATTAATATTCATCGACATCGGATTTCTGTTCATATCCATCGGCACCGGATTTCTGTTCATATCCATCGGCACAAGATTTCTGTTTATTTCCATCAGCACCAGATTTTTGTTCACATCCGGCGACACTGAACTCCTGTTAATTTCTAAAGGTATTGGATTTCGATTACAACCAATCGGCACTGGATTACTGTTAATTTCCATCGTCTCTGGATTTCTGTCATTATACATCTTCACTAGATTTCTGTTCATTTCCATCGGCACCGGATTTCTGTTCATTTCCATCGGCACCGGATTTTTGTTTATATCGATCGGCACCAGATTTTTGTTCATATCTATCGGCACTGGATTCCGATTATTACCCATCGGCACTGAATTTCTGTTGCGTTCCATCGGCAGCGGAATTCTGTTAATATCCATTGGCACTAGATTTTGATTATTACCCACTGGCACAGGATTTCTGTTCATATCCATCGGCGCTGGATTTCTGTTCATATCCATCGACATCGCGTTTCGATTATTACCGGTTGATAACGAATTTCTATTTATATCTATCGGCACCGGATTAATGTTTATATCCATCCGCACCGGATTTCTTTTTTTGTCCATCGGCACCGGATTTCTGTTAATAACCATCGGCACTAGATTTAGATCATTACCCATCGGAAACGGATTTCTGTTCATATCCATCGGCACTGGATTTCTCTTCACATCCATTGGGACCGGATTTCGGTTAGTACCCATCGGCACCAAATTACTGTTCCTATCCATCGCCACCGGATTTCTATTTATATCCATCGGCACCAGATTTTTGTTCATATCTATCTGCACTGAAATCCGATTAGTACCCATCGCCACCGGATTTCTGTTTATATCCTTCGGCACCGGATTTCTGTTTATATCCATCGGCACTTGATTTTTGTTCGTATCTATCGGCACTGGATTCTGATTATTACCCATCGGCACTGAATTTCTGTTACGTTCCATCGGTACCGGATTTCTGTTAATATCCATCGGCACCGGTTTTTTTTGCATATCTATCGGTACTGGTGTAATGTTCGTATCCATTGGCACCAAATTTCTGTTTATATCCATCGGCACCGGATTTCTGTTAATATCCATCGGCACTAGATTTTGACTACTACCCATTGGAACCAGATTTCTGTTCACATCCATCGGCACTGGATTTCTGTTGATATCCATCGGCACCTGAGTTCTGTTCATATACATCGACACCGGATTTCGATTAGTACCCATCGCCACCGGATGTCTGTTCATATCCATCGGCACTGGATTTCTGTTCATATCCATTGGCATTGGATATAGATTATTACCCATCGGCACCGGATTTCTGTTCATATCCAGGGGATCCGGATTTCTGTTTATATTCATCGGCACCGGAATTATTTTCATATCCATCGGCAACGGATTTCGATTATTACCCATCGGCACTGAATTTCTGTTAATTTCTATCGGAAGTGGATTTCCATTTATTTCAATCATTGGAGGTGAATCTCCGCTAGTTCTTATTTGAGGTGAATTTATATTAATTTCCAAAACTGGATGTGAAATTCTATTAATTTCTGCTGAATGTGGGATTTTATTAATTTCAATGGGTTGGTTTAAAGTCCTTTTCCTTTCTAATGCTAGGTGTAAACCTTCGTCACCATGGCCTTGGCTTTCTGCATGTACTCGTATCATTTGATCAGCCACTGAATAATTAGCTACTCGCCGTATTGGCTTAGATTCTGTCTGAAAACTATTGACGCTGCTTCTTAGTACAGTACTAGAATTGTTAAATCCTGGAATTTGAGGATGAGGTTTTTTGCCAACTTGTTTATCGAGAGCCATATTTAAAATGGGTTCCCTGTAGTACTTAAGAAGTTCAAGTTCTTCTTTACTTATTGGCCGATATGTGTTGTACCTTATATTTTTAATCACCGCAGTTGTCGTGGTGTATGAATGATTCGGCCTATTAAGACTTGAGCTAAATATTTCTATAGGTTTTTCACGTTTAGATTCCCTACTCTCGATTGGTAAAATACTTTTGAAATCGCTGCGAACACCTTTCTCTATACTTCCATTTGGATAAGTACGGTCCGTCCGTGATACTAGTAAAAGTTTTTGTACTTCTGGTTTCAAATTAACAGTTGTCTTGTTTATAGGATTCATTTTAGTAACTTTTACAGGAGTCAATGTTGGTGTACGAATGACTGAAATATTTTTTTCACCATAGTGAACGTTCATAAATAAATTATGTTTAGTATTATTCCTGGACGTTTCATCTTGTATTTTCTTTGATCTATTTTGTACAATTGATACGAGAGAATCCCGTTGATCATATGCATTATTTTTGCTAGCATTTATAATATTTCTTGTTTTACCACTTACATTCACCAATTTGTCCACTAAGTAAAGCAATTGTGTTTTATTTACATTTGTTAACTTTGTTTCCAGTATTTTATTATATTTTCTAATGTCGCTAAAACTATCTCCATGTGTAGATGCATCTAACGATACCTTAGTGACCTGATTCACATTATCAGTCACTGCAATAATATACTGTGTGGTAGTTGGACTATTTTTGCTACTGATTTTGTTGTTTTCGGCAACGCTATCCATAAAAGTTTGATAATTTACGTCTTTAAGTAAGTTTTTCTTTTCAATACTTTGGTTTGCGTTTATTTGCCTTGTATAGGGATCTAAAAGGTAATTCTTTGGAATAATGGCAGACGTATTAACAAATTTTGATACAAGTGGTAGATCGGTCCTGTCTTGCATAAAATTTGATCTTGTAGTATCGACAACATTTTTGTATATTTCTCTAAGTAGTGGCAATGTCGTCTCATCATTGACTAAGTTTGATGGCTGCATAAAGTTTTCAACAAAGATCTTATTTGACTGTTCATCATCATCATCATCTTTGAGTATTAGAGTTGTTACTGTTGTTGTGGCTGTATCACTTTTAGACTTAAGTCGATCAATATCCAAACTTTTATCATTTTCAGTTTCATTTTCATGTATTACGTTGTTCTCTTTTTTCTGTAGCGATGAGTAACTATTGTTTCTAATCCCATGATGGATGTTAATGTATGTTTCATTTTTTACAATATCAATTTTCACAATTTCTGGATTATGTATATTGTTTAATTTTATTAGATTAGTGTTATCTTTCACAGTCCTATTTACTTTATTCTCTGCTATATCTGTAGAATTAGTGTAGCGATCAATTACTATGAAGGTTGGTTCTGTATTCGAATCATTTTGCTTTTCTATCGTCGTATCTGTATTAACAGAGTCATTATCAATCGGTATATGTGAGTTGATGGTTAAATTTTTAGTTCTAGTAAGTGGTTTACTTAAAACGTTAGGGAATTGTGGAAACAACGTTATTTCTGATGATTTTATGTTAGCAACACTTGTAGTAGGTAACTTGACAACTTGGTACTGCCAAGTACTGATATCATTACCATTACCAAATATTTTTTCTGGTATCAAGTGTTCCTTGTTTATATTTTGTGAATTTTGAAGATATGTTGCCTTCTTTTGATCTTTATCATTTTTAATGTATTTTTCTGTCAGGTTTGGAGTATTATTAGACAAATGTTGTTCTTCAGTACTTTTTGTGGTTGTACTTTTACTATAACTTGTATAGTTTGTAATTTGCATTTCATGTTCTAAACTATTTTCTTCATTTTTTTTCCTTGTTATCAATATCTTTGTTGGTATTTCAGTGAATGGTGGTTGTATCTTCGAAACATCTGATATTTCCGTAGTTTGTTCCTTATATTCTTCTATATCTACAGTACTTACATAACTATGTAGGTTGTTTCTTTCTTCATCTGCAGTGTTTATGAAATAATCTTCAATTGGATGTTGTGTAGTGTTGATTTCTTCACTGATATTAATGGAGATGTTGGTGAGATATTTGGCACTCTGATCTTCAGGTAGCAATGTTCTTATACTATAAAACATTTGTGGAGTTGGTTTCAGTTGTTCATCATTTGAAGTACTTGTACTGATATAATCTGTAGTACTACTGTTCATAATGGATTTATCGGTGAAATAATTGAAGTAATTTTCAGACAGATTTCCAGACCTTCTAATATCATCACTTTTTTTCATATCTAGTGATTTTTCACTTACAGTTTCTTTACATGTTTGTTTATTGAGCGTGCCGTTACAATCAGTGACATTAGACTTGTGCGTGTTAAGACTTGAACTTTGACCGTCAGAGTAATATGTAGTTGAAACATGAAAGTCTGGTGGACTTGATAGTATTATTTCTTCACTATTGTTTCTGATAGCATTGGCACTGGGTATGTTGGTAGTAGTTTTGAATATTTCATAATATTTCATATTATTGATTTTTATTGTAACTTTATGCATAGATTGTGTAATGTTGTCAGTCGGTTCATTTAACTGAGGAGGCACCTTTTTTGTGTCGAATGTGCTTGACGTTAATGGAAAAGTTACTACAGACTCATTATCATCTGATTGAAATTCAGACTTATCAAAAGTGTTTGACTTATCAGTGGTCATTGGGACAGTATTTTTAGAGTCTTCGTTGTCACTGTTCAATTCATTATGTACAGTATTTTCAAATTCTGTTATGAGCAAAGGTGTATCAGTAGCATAAAAAGCAACAGTAGTTTGAAATGGTGCTGTCATTATACCATATTTGGTTGCAGCCCTTTTACTTGTGGTGTTTATTACAGCCGTCGTGTTACTAGCATCAGTCACAATAGTAGACATATTGTAATTGCTTTTTCCTTTATTTGTATTTTTTGCTGTTGAATTAACATCAATGTATGATGAAGTTATATGATTGTTTTCTTGAGGTGAAACATCGTTTAGTTCTTCTATGAAATCATTTACTCTGTCGGATATACTTTGCATTCCTTCTGTTTTAGTTAACACATAACTTGAATTAAGAATAACAGCGTTTGAAGTCTCACTTGTGTCGTTCTTCGATTCACTTTCAGGTTTCGACAAATGTTCATCTATTTCGCTAAGAATAATTTCTGAAAATCTTTTCTCGGTTACTAAAGGTACCTCATAAGGAGTAATGACTGTCTCATATTTATTAAAACCGATATTTTTCTCTTTGGACAAGTTTTGATTTAAAGTTTCAGGTTTGAGTTTAGATAACTCTAGTTCGATATGAGAAGAAATTAATCTGTTATTATTAAATGTAGTAAAAAACTGTCTTGTGCCATGTAAAATATTTCTGCCAGTGGTATTATATGTTTCTTCCATTATTATTTGTTTGTCGATTCCTTTTGCCATTTTTTCTTTACTTTTTGTTGTATTATTTTCAAATGATATTACTTTTTTGTTAGGCGTTATGCTAATTGAACTCGAAGTTGTGAAAGTTTTCACATTTTGTATTCGTGTAGTTAATTGATCACTATCAGTGTTCGTATTAACATAATTTTTCTTTTTGACTGTGTTATGAAACTTATGCACACTGTTAATATTCTTCTCACTCGTAAGATTCTTTAATAATTTCGTTTTTAACTTCCGTATTTCACTTTTGCTACGATTTTTTCCTTTCAGTATCTTTTTAAGCAATTTGTCTATTTTTTTCTTTATTAAAGTTGAAATTTTGTTTGTATTATTTTTATTTAATCTTGGTTCGGATTTGACTAAATTAGTATTAGCACGAAATAATGTTGAAAAGCCAGCTTCTAAGTCTTCTTGATTTTCATACTTGTGTGAGGTACTATTATTAACCCCAGACATGTTTAACCTTGAATTGTTAATATTTCCTGCTACTGGAAAATTTATTATCGCTTGGTAAAACTTTTTCAGAATGTCTGTCGCGCTTTTGTTTTCATTTTTCGTGTAATTCATACTTTCTTTTATTTGTTCAATATGATCATTGTAATTTGATTTAATATGATTAATTGCGAGCTCCTCAGTTAGAGAACCAGGCGTTATGCTTTTATGTTTAATATTTGTAAAGTTATTATGAATTGATGTTGTAGACACAGTAAAACTGGTTGTATTAATTTGGTGCGGTTGTATTTCTTCATTATTTTTTGTATTCCTTACAAAACTTTTTCGTGTACGTTGCGGAAATTTCGAATTTATCACTGGCGGATTCCATGACATATCGCCAATTTGACTGAGATCCTCATTATTGACGAAGTTGGATCTCTGATTCGGGTTCATGTTTTTTAAAAGCGTTTCTTTTATTTTATCATTTAACGATGTTGTATTATTAATTTTAGGCTCATTAACATTTTTTTCTTCAGATTTTGATAATATTTTTACAATATTATTATCACTAGACCGATTTGATTTGAAATAAGTTGTTATTGGTAATCGTAATTCATTACTGCGGTACGCTGTTTCCTTTTCATCAAGTACAGAAAACTTGATTCCGTCTTTAGTCGCTTCTACTCCTACATGAATGTTTAGTTCAAATGCAATAGGCCTTTTTGATTTTATTGTACGTTTTATACTTTTGGGATGTTTGGCATTTATTTTTTCAGTATAGTTTTTATTTGCTTTCGTGAACGTTGTTATACCTTCTGGTAATTTTTTTGATAGCGTGGTGCTTTCCGTCACATAAGAAGTGAAGGGTTTATATAAAAAAGTACTTTCCATTCTGTGAGGTTTATAAAAAGATGATTTTGTGCTACCATTTTCATTTGTTACGTTTATTATTGATTTAGTAATATTATAAGCTGTCGTAATCTTGCTTTCATCAAAGTGAAATTGCATTTTCACTAACTCGCTTTTCGTTGTGTCTATTGAGGATTCTGTTTCATTTTCAAACTGATCACTTTTATTAATTTGTTCGCTTACAAAATCTGTTACTTGCGATGTTAGAGTAGCACCGGGCTTATCTAAATCTTCTATTATCGTCACTTTATTTGATCCAAATATTGGGTCTGTAATTGTTGCGTTATTTCGTGCATCTACCTGAGTTGTTTGAAATGTTTCTATGAAAGAGTATTGTATCGTTTCCATATAAGAGTTTTCTAGTATTTGCTTTGTGTTCATGTCTGTTACTGTTAATTGCTTATTTATTGTAGTATTTTGCATTAAATCCGTTGAATTTAAAGAGGCAGGTACCGGTACTCTCACAGCTGAGAATACTGTTTCTGGGGTGAACTCAGGCTTTCTAAGTCTTTCAACATCTGAATTGTTCGTTAAGTCTATGATTTTAGGTAATAATACTGCAGTTATTATATCTTTTCTGTTCTCGCTATAGGTTAGTGTTTGTGAAGACGACCAGTTCTTTGCATAAAATGTTTTATGTGTTGGTGTGATTATCGGTGCAGCCGTAACATCTGGCATTAGTTTGTCTTTTTCGGTGTATAAACTGTTTGATACTTTTTTTACGTCATTGATTTCAATGTTGCCTGTACTAGATTTGTTTTCTGTTTTTCCCTGCGTTAAATGAGTACCGTAGTTTTCAAAAGCATTAAATTCATCATGCCGTGATACGTTCCTCGTTATAGTTACTCTATGTGCTGAGGATGGCTTTAATTCATCTGTCTTATTATCTGCTATTAAGTTTGTGTGATGATGTTTGAAGTGATGTTTCTTCTTAGCTTTTGGCACAATAATTTTCTTCATGTTTTTAGTTTTTAATGTGGCATGATTTATAAATTCTAGTGAAGACCCCATAGCCATTGTGGATGGCATTGTAAGGAATTTGCCTGTCAGATTTTTATTTTGTGCTATCATTCCCATAGTAGTTACTTCCATAGCGACTGTTTTACTTAATTCTGTTGTAAAATAGTTTGATGAATGAAAAGAATGAATAAATGTTTTATGTGTGCTATTATTAGTTGGCAGTTTCATTCTATTTTCTCGTGTCGTATATATTTCTTCATGTACAAATGCACTGTTGTATTTAGCGAATAAACCATCAGCCGAAATATTTGCGTTTAATATGATATTTTCACGAGTAAACTCCAAAAGTTTACTTGGTGTTATTTCTGCGGAAATTGCACTATGTGATGATGGAGATTCAACTGTTGAATTGGCATTTTGGTTTAAAAGTGTCTTCGATAAGTTGTTATCAACTTTTTGAAAAGAGTCTGTATTTGTATTGATATTTAAACTTAAATTCTTTTTCAATGTGAAAGTCTCTTCCGGCGATGTATAAGTATACAGAGATACATCTCTGTCAGACAGTTCTTGTAACAATGTTTGTTCCTTACTTATCTTCTCCATTCCTGAAATTGTTGTTATTTCAAAAGTGCTATCGAATGGTAGAGTCACTTCAGTTTCTGATTCATGGTATGTTAATGGTATTTCACTTATTAGGTTCATCATCTCTGGTATCTCAGCGGTTTTACTCTCGTTCACTTCTTTTAAAATGGATGTGTTTTCTAAATCACTATTTTCATTAATATTTGAAGGTTCATGTATAAAGTTACTTTCAGTCGTTTTAATGACAAGACTTTCACTTAGGGTATTAGTTTTCGCAGATAGTTGGATTTCTGGCATTTTAATATAATTTTCCATCCCATATTCATTATCAACTAAATGTATTTCAGTCGTATCACTAGCAGTTTGTTTATATACTGACTCAGAGATCAAATTTCTGTAATCTTCAGTACTTTGAATGTTTTCGCTTGTCATGTTAAATTTTGAAAAACTAATAGTACCTGAATGTCCATGTGAAGTTGAAGAGGTTGTTGTATTTGCTGTGCGTTCAGTTTCAGTATACGGTTCAGTGCTAATTGATGTGTGAAACAATTGAGTCGATTGATTATTATTTTTATCAAGTATATCTCTATTTTTTAGATGGTTTGGAGAATATTTTGATTTTGTTATGGATTCAGTACTAGGCACAATTTTAGTAGGAATTATATTTCGAAATGTAATCATAATATTTGTAGGCACTTTTTTACTAAAGCCTATTGTCATTTCTAGCTCTACTTTAGATGTAGGCTTTAATTTGTCGGTCATATTATCTGCTATTAAGTTTGTGTGATGATGCTTCTTCTTAGCTCTTGGCACAGTAAGTTTCTTTATGTTTTTAGCTTTTAAAGTGGCATGATTTATAAATTCTAGTGGAGACCCCAGAGCCATTGTGGATGGCATTGTAAGGAATTCGCCTGTCTGATTTTTATTTTGTGCTATCATTCCCGTAGTAGTTACTTCCATAGCGACTGTTTTACTTAATTCTGTTGTAAAATAGTTTGATGAATGAAAAGAATTAATAAATGTTTTATGTGTGTTATTATTAGTTGGCAGTTTCATTCTTTTTTCTCGTGTCGTATTTATGTTTTCATAAACAAATGCACTGTTGTGTTTAGCCAATAAACCATCAGCCGAAATATTTGCGTTTAATATGATATTTTCACGAGTAAACTCCAGAAGTTTACTTGGTGTTATTTCTGCGGAAGTTGCACTATGTGATGATGGAGATTCAACTGTTGAACTCGCATTTTGGTTTAAAAGGGTCTTCGATGTGTTGTTATCAACTTTTTGAAAAGAGTCTGTATTTGTATTGATATTTAAACTTAAATTCTTTTTCAATGTGAAAGTCTCTTCCGGCGATGTATAAGTATACAGAGATACATCTTTGTCAGACTGTTCTTGTAACAATGTTTCTTCCTCACTTATCTTCTCCATTCCTGAAATTGTTGTTATTTCAAAAGTGCTATCGAATGGTAGAGTCACTTCAGTTTCTGATTCATGGTGTGTTAATGGTATTTCACTTGTTAGGTTCGTCATCTCTGGTATCCCAGTGGTTTTACTTTCATTATCATTAGAAGAGGTTTTACTTTCGTTCACTTCTTTTAAAATGGATGTGTTTTCTAAATCACTATTTCTGTTAATATTTGAAGGTTCATATATAAAGTTACTTTCAGTCGTTTTAATGACAAGACTTTCACTTAGGGTATTTGTTTTTGCAGATAGTTGGATTTCTGGCATTTCAATATAATTTTCTACCCCATATTCATTATTAATTAAATGTATTTCAGTAGTATCACTAACAGTTTGTTTATGTACTGACTCAGAGATCAAATTTCTGTAATCTTCAGTACTTTGAATGTCTTCACTTGTCGTGTTAAATTTTGAAAAACTAATAGTACCTGAATGTCCATGTGAAGTTGAAGAGGTTGCTGTATATGCCGCACGTTCAGTTTCAGTATACGGTTCAGTGCTAATTGATGTGTGAAACAATTGAGCCGATTGATTATTATTTTTATCAAGTGTATCTCTATTTTTTAGATGGTTTGGAGAATATATTGATTTTGTTATGTATTCAGTACGAGGGACAATTTTAGTAGGAATTATATTTTGAAATGTAGTTATAATATTTGTAGGCACTTTTTTATTAAAGCCTATTGTCATTTCTAGCTCTACTTTAGATGTAAGCTTTAATTTATCGGTCATATTATCTGCTATTAAGTTTGTGTGATGATGTTTCTTCTTAGCTCTTGGCACAGTAAGTTTCTTTATGGTTTTAGCTTTTAAAGTGGCATGATTTATAAATTCTAGTGGAGACCCCATAGCCATTGTGGATGGTATTGTAAGGAATTCGCCTGTCTGATTTTTATTTTGTGCTATAATTCCCATAGTAGTTACTTCCATAGCGACTGTTTTACGTAATTCTGTTGTAAAATAGTTTGATGAATGAAAAGAATGAATAAATGTTTTATGTGTGCTATTATTAGTTGGCAGTTTCATTCTATTTGCTCGTGTCGTATTTATTTCTTCATGTACAAATGCACTGTTGTATTTAGCGAATAAACCATCAGCCGAAATATTTGCGTTTAATATGATATTTTCACGAGTAAACTCCAAAAGTTTACTTGGTGTTATTTCTGCGGAAATTGCACTATGTGATGATGGAGATTCAACTGTTGAACTCGCATTTTGGTTTAAAAGTGTCTTCGATGTGTTGTTATCAACTTTTTGAAAAGAGTCTGTATTTGTATTGATATTTAAACTTAAATTCTTTTTCAATGTGAAAGTCTCTTCCGGCGATGTATAAGTATACAGAGATACATCTTTGTCAGACTGTTCTTGTAACAATGTTTCCTCCTCACTTATCTTCTCCATTCCTGAAATAGTTGTTATTTCAAAAGTGCTATCGAATGGTAGAGTCACTTCAGTTTCTGATTCATGGTGTGTTAATGGTATTTCACTTGTTAGGTTCATCATCTCTGATATCTCAGGCGTTTTACTCTCGTTCACTTCTTTTAAAATGGATGTGTTTTCTAAATCACTATTTCCGTTAATATTTGTAGTTTCATATATAAAGTCACTTTCAGTCGGTTTAATGACAAGACTTTCACTTAGGGTATTTGTTTTCGCAGATAGTTGGATTTCTGGCATTTCAATATAATTTTGCATCCCATATTCATTATCAACTAAATGTATTTCAGTAGTATCACTAACAGTTTGTTCATTTACTGACTCAGAGATCAAATTTCCGGAACCTTCAGTACTTTGAATGTCTTTGCTTGCCGTGATAAATTCTGAAAAACTAATAAAAGCTGAATGTTTATGTGCAGTTGAAGTCGTTGTTGTATAAGCCGCACGTTCAGTTTCAGTATACGGTTCAGTGCTGATTGCTGTGTGAAACAATTGAGTTGATTGATTATTTTGTTTATCAAGTATATCCCTATTTGTTAAAGGGTTTGGAGAATATTTTGATTTTGTTATGGATTCAGTACTAGGGACAATCTTAGTAGGAATTATATTTTGAAATGTAGGCACAATATTTGTAGGCACATTTTTATTAAAGCCTATTGTCATTTCTAGGTCTACTTTCGATGTAGGCTTTAATTTATCGGTCATATTATCTGCTATTAAGTTTGTGTGACGATGTTTCTTCTCAGCTCTTGGCACAGTAATTTTCTTTATGTTTTTAGTTTTTAAAGTGGCATGATTTGTAAATTCTAGTGGAGACCCCTTAGCCATTGTGCATGGTATTGTAAGGAATTCGCCTGTCTGATTTTTATTTTGTGCTATCATTCTCGTAGCAGTTACTTCTATATCAACTGTTTTACTTAATTCTGTAGTAGTAGGAATTACATTTTGAAATGTAGTCATAATATTTGTAGGCACTTTTTTATTAAAGCCTATTGTCATTTCTAGCTCTAATTTAGATGTAACGGCATCTGTGCTTCTTATGGTTATTTTATTGTCAGATACATTTCGTAAAAAAGTTGAAACTGTGTCTTGTGCAGTATTCTTTTCGGTATCCACAGATAAGCCAGTTGTCATATTACTTTTTTTGTTGTTTTCAGTGCTAGCATTTGTATGATTACAATTAGGTCTTGCCTCAAAAATAAGGTTTTCGGATATATCAGAATGACTGGCGTTGTAAGCTGTGCTCATATCTTGGGTGGTATGACTTAATGTTGTATCTATGGACGATATTTCCGTTATGCCATTTTTGGTAACGTTCGTTTTTATTTTATGGACCTTGTGCCCATAAGGCTCCTCAACCGTAACATGAGAAGCAACTGTAGTCATTGTTTCTTTGTCTCTATCTATAGTATTTATGCCGTCCGTATCATCATGAATTGATTGGTTGTGAAATTTCATAAAATTGAGAGTAAAAAGTGTTGTCAATGATTTGAGCGTCGTATTCCTAGTAATATTCTGATATTTTGCTTTGGATATTTCTTGAAACATAGAATTTGTTGTTTCTGGATTTTTTTTTATTTCAGGTGATTCTGAAGTGAAGGTTATTGTTTCTGTTTGCTTTACTACGTTGTCTAATGTTGATACATAAAAGAAAAGGTTATGTTCAATTTCTTTCATATTTTTTGGTATTTTATTTCTTTTCACGGTCGTTATTTCATTTGGTACTGCATTGCTAAAACCAGCTTTACTTGCTTCTGATGCAGATAGTTCTGTAGATTTTTTATTGGCATCACTTTCGGCAATAATTCGTGTGACATTAGTGGACTTTGTTGGAATTAATATTTCAGGAATACTTAGTACATTGCTTAATGTCTGCTCTCCATCAAACATTGTAATCAGGGAAGATAAAGTTGTGACATGGTCTATAGTTTTATATTCTGATTTCGTCTTCGCTCTTTTGAAGTCTTCTACAGGTATAGTATTTTGTGTCATATTGTGATCGGTAAGAAAGTATTCTTGAGGTATTTCTTTGGCTTTTGTTCCTAAATCTGTCGAGAAAGTCGTATTATTTGTAAAACTTACCATATCAGGACGTAAATAATAATGTAGTATTGCTTCTGTACTCTGCACCGTAGATAAAGTCATTGCACTTTTACTGTCGCTGAGTTTTGTTTTATGTTGTCCAGCTAAATACGTTTCGAAATCATTTTTAGCATTTTGAGTTATTCTTGAATACGGTATTAAGGTTTTGTTAGTATTTAATGGTGTTGATGTAAATTCTGTAATTTTATCATCATTAGATGTGGGTGTCTCTGTACTATTAACTCGATCGGCTATAGATGAGTTTTGCATATCATCAACGGTATACAATTCGGTGTTCATGTCATTATTTGTTGAAGAAGAATCTCTCATAAAAGTATTGCTGACAACATTTTCCATATAAATTCTTGAAGTTGATGCTTCTTTAACTTCATGTTTTTCTTGGTAAATGGGCAAGGTGACACCTAGTGATTGATTTTTTTCTTTTTTGTCGCTGGTTTCGTGTTGCTTGAAGGTCGTCGTAGTTTCAATTTCATTTTCTAGTACATATTTTTCAGTGTTTGCAACTTTGTTATTTTCATAACGCATCAGTGAACTTGTTGATTCATGTTGAGATTTTTCTTTTTGGCCTTTAACATCCAATGCGCTACTAATGTTGATTGGATTGCACATAATAGTGATCTGTGGCTGTTGTTCTTCTTTTAACACAAAACCTATCCATGGTTTGTCGGAGTCAGTTTTACCAGTATGATGAGTTTGCAAATAGCTTTTTGTAGTTTGCTTAGACACAAAATCATTAAGTAATACAATAGCCTGAGTAACTTCACCAAGTTTGCTAGATTCGTTAGAATAAGTAACTGACATGTGCATGTTACTTTCTTTGTGATTTATTCGATTAGCGTTAGTACTTGGCTTTATTGTAGATTGTATGAGTATGTTTTCTTCTTTATTTTCATCTTGAACTGTTGTTGAATATATGTTATGGTTCGTGGTATCATTTAATTTAATTTCGTATTGCTTTACTAGGCTTTTTATATTTGTGATAGTAGTTATGTAACTATCGTCAAGAGACATTGGTTGCGTTATGAAATAATTTATTGAATCTTTGTTACACTGCGCAATTGTAGTACCATTTTCACAACAATTATTAATTAAATCATATTTTTGTCCTATATTTACTTCTATATATATCTTTATAGTACCACGCTTACGAATTAATTTATACACTTTTATGAGATTATTTCGATCACTTTCAGTTAAAAAATTGTAAAGAGATTGTAATTTACACTCTGAAAATGTTTCTGCTTTGATAGATTCCTCTTTTTCATTAGGATTTTGATCATGTTTAGTGTCTATTATATCTACATCTATCGGCGATTTTGTATAAAGTGTGTTATTTAAATCCTTATCATTGATGTTGTGTTTCCTTGAAGATATTTCCTGATCATTAGGATGTAAAGTCAGTATGACTATAAGGCGTTGTTGTAAAGTACTTTTTGTTTGTTGCGTTCCTTTACCAAATAGATCGTACCTTCTTAATCTATATTCATGGAGATCCTTTGTTTGTATGAGTGCTTTAAATAATACTTGTTCCAGTCTTGACGGTATTGAGTGTTGCACATCGGAAGACTTGTCACTGTCGTCTCTTATATTGTACGTTTCATTTTTCTCATCTTTTCCACAGTTAGTGTGATTTAAAAACGCAGAACCTTCGTCGATGATGAATTTATGAGAACGATTAGTCAATTCTTGTCTAAAATTAAAACATGTATTATTATATATATTTCTATAGAGGTCCAATACTTTACCCTCTTTGTCCCTAGACTCGTCGGGCTCTAAAGAATGGTGGCCAATATTAAAGTATTCCTCCTTCTCTTTCAAAGTTTCGTGCATGCAAATACAAAGACTTCGCAACAGTTTGAGTGTTACTTGGAGTAAATTTTCGTCACTTGTCGCGGCGTCCACCAACTGTAGGATCTTCATCAACAGCGGCCTATCACTGGTCGCTAATGATTTCTTGAGTTGTATCAATCCATAAGTTTGAAGCACTTGAGTTATAAAGCACAGAAGAATTATTATAGTTATAGTTTTCATTTTAAGTAGGTAGATGTAAAGGCGTCATGTTGGAAGGGCTGAGCGCGGCCGAGTAGTTAGAACAATAGTGCTGACGTAACTATGTTTTGGGTTGTGAAGGCAAACTTGAACGCCTCCGATAAGCGCATTGGTGCATGTTTAGTTTTATTTGCTGAACCTGTACATATCTTTGAAATGGTGAAGATCTTTAAGGTTTCAATGAAGGGGTAATTCCCTTATAGTATAGGAAACATGAATGTTACCATACCACCTGCAGACAAATTGTATTACATTTTGTTAATCACAACACAAGATTGCTTGGTTATACTGGTTCTTTGTTATTTAGAACACAATGCAATGTTATTGGTAATAGGTAGCCTGTACTAGGCAAGCAACGATACACGTTTTTAACGTTCATTAGACTTTCGATTTAAACATAACATCACGCCTGTACTCCTCGAAGGGTTAGGCAGAGGTGTACCTATAGTACACCCACATGTCGCCGGTTATGTCCCATGTAATAGGGGGCGAGCTTATTACATCAACCAGGCACAAATCCAGATTCCGGGTTGCTACTGAGAGATTACAGATGGGAAAACCCAATAACACATTTCCCAACCCTGGAATCGAACCCAGGACCTCATGCTCAGCAGTAGCGCTTGCAACCACTGAACCACCGAGGCAGTCTCTTTTGATTTAAGTTTGAATATAACGCCTTTTGTTGTGGAATATTTTGATGTTGTGTAATATTTTGATGAGCTCAATGCAGACTTTACATTGCTCTGTGGAGGAGTTTACGTGGACGCCGATTTAATCAATAGCGTTTAATAGAAAACCAAACTATTTTTTTTTTAATCAAAATCGAATATCAATATCGTAAGCATAAACAACAGAGTATAGAGTCTGGCCACGCTAACTCTGCATTTGAATAAATGGGCAACCTCAAAAAGTTTTACATAATATTATGGTATACTAAAAGTTGACGTGTAAGATTTTGATATTTTGCCTTTTGATTTTTGCATATTAGATTATTTATCTAAGAACATTTTTTCGAATACTCCTGTTCATGTTGATTAAAAAAACAACAAATTTTGCGATAATCACTCACTGTGAAACTACTATAGACAGTAAATTTATAACAATTATATTCAAGATTCAGTAAGTAAATTCCAGATAGAATAAGTGAAGGATCAGAACCTTATATTCAAGCTGAATATAAACAAATTAACCTGTGTACCAAAATTAATTATTTTATTATTAGCCTTTATTGTTTCTACTGCTAGGCAAAGGCCGCCCTTCTCTCTTTCCAACTCTCTGTCCAGAGCTGCCAAGGGCCAATCTTTATTTAATAAAGATTGGCCCTTGGCGTCCAGCTCATCCCACCATCTCCGTCTGGCCTGCCGCGATGTCGTTTGCCATTAAGCAGGACCCACTGGGTCGTAAGTTTGGCCCATTGCTCGTCTGATATACGGCAGATGTGTCCAGCCCAATTCCATTTAAGCGTGGCAGCCTTCCGCGTGACATCAGTTATTTTAGTGATGGAACGGATTGTTGCATTCTTAACCCGGTCCACGAGTTTGACACCCAGAATACTTCGTTCGTTCTATTTACCAAAAACAAAGAAAAAAAAACAAAAAATACAACTAGTATCAAATACGGATGATGATTTTTTTTTTTTTCCGTCGTGTACATTATTAAAATATATTGGACACGTATTTTTCTTTTTCTACGTAATCAAAAGATTACTGAGATACATTGAGTTAAAATGTCGCATGACGTCACGCCTTGGTAGATTTTATACGTAGAAGTGACGTAGCAAGCCCCCACTCCAGAACCTTAGTGCGTGTTATTTATGTCATTTTTTATGAATATAATATGGTAAAGCAAAAAATACGTTTCTAATCATTATTATCTGACTAACGGACTAAATATATTTTTTTCCCCAGGCATCATCCCTGTTCTTTTTTCTATAGTGCAGACGGTGTTGCCATCTATAGATTTTCAAGTTCCACCATTTTTTCACTTATGCATCGTTAGCATGGCCAGACTCTAGCTTCGATTATTCCACATTCGGCTATAGCGCTACAACGTTATATCAGCGCGCGGCCAAAATCGAAATGAACGACGCCATCTTGTTTCTTCAATAAATATTTCAAGGGATATTTCACAAAACCATTGCACAAGTGTTTACCAATAGCGCCACCCCGTCACCATCACTTGAGCGCCACAAGATCCTGTAGCGGTGTAGTAAAACAAAGAAATCACAAAACAACACCCGGCAGCGCGTGATTCTAGTCTCAGTTATTGATCATAAACAACTGACTATAGCTCATTTATTCCATATTCGGCTGTCTTACCCAGTTGTCCATCTCCTTCTGCCTATCCGTGAGCACCTCCTGCAGGCGCGGGCCGAGCTCCTCCATGAAACCCCGCACCAGACCTCGCGAGTGCTCCAGCGCTTGCTGGCTCACCACCACGGAGGCGAACTCGAGGTACGACTCCATCGTCGTCTCCAGCTCCGGGACCGGCAGCTTCGCCAGTTGGACATTCTGGAAAGAGATTTTGGCTTATTCCTATAAGTTACTAGCCGGTTGTAGTGATTGTCCAGTGGTTAAGACTTCGCCTCTCACGCACGAGGTTGTGGGCTGAAATCCGGGCAAGTACCAACGTGAGTTTTTCATTTGACATGTACTTGCTAAGTTTATCTTGGACATCACTGACATCGGTGAAGGAAACTTATAATTAATATAAGTCTGAATTCGCCCATCCACCTTGAGCAAGCGTGGTGGTCAGTGCTCATAATAATAATAATAATATCCTGGGACATTTCACACACGGTCATCTGATCCCAAACTAAGCAGAGCTTGTACTATGGAAACCAGATAACTGATATACTACATACATTACTTTTTTTTTGTAAATACGTACTTATATAGATAATTACACCCAGACTCAGAACAAACAGACATGTTCATGTACACAAATGTTTGTCCTGGATGGGAATCGAACCCACGACCTGCGACATGATAGGTGGTATCTTAACCAACCACACCAACTGGCCTGTCAAACTGCTCATGCCTTGTCTGTGTTGACAGTGTGAGTATGACAATATGGACTGGTATTATTATTTATCTACTAGCCGTATTCGTGACACATACCTGTAGCTGTACAAAACTATGCAAGTAGCTAGCATGCTATTGTGACATTGACCAATCAGAAGTTGCTATGGCACCGGAATACCAGTTACTTAGATAGTTTTGTACCACCAGCTCCAGCTATCTGTATTTTCGCCCTTACGTCAATTACTTTTAACTAACCGATGAGCTTACTGAAGAAATATCCAGCAATGGACGTCGCTCGGTCGAATGATGATGATGATGATGTTTCGTTTGGCTTCATAAGCCGGTTAAAATTCTTTATTGCAATTTGTATGTTATTTATTTATAATTTATCGTTCATGAAGGCATTCTCGACCGGCTCTCGGCGTTCTCTATCAAGTTGTTTAGGGATCCTAATGTCTGAGGCCTAGACTTAAGAATGAAAATTCAGACTTGAATATCTTTCAACAATGGTAGTCCCATTGTTGAAAGATTTTCAAGTTTTTTCAACAATGGAGCTACCCTACATTTGTAACAGTATATAAGGTCTATTTATTCATACACGAAATCTCTTTAAAAAAAAACATCAGTTGATCCCTACATTTATGTTCGCATAATTCGTCAAAATGTAGGGAAAAACTGATTTTTTTTTCGATTTCAGGTTTGGTCCCATAGTAAAAGTTGATCCAAATTATGAGTACAAAGACCCTTTAAAAGATTTCGTGTATAAATAGATAGACCTTTTATAGATCATACCTGAAAGTCTTCGTCGTCTGACCCATACACCTGGGTGCTGAGCCAACGCTTCGGCAGCGACAGCAGGGACTCGCCCCATGCTGCAACAAAATATACTCTTAGAATAATAGCTTCTGCCATAGGTATGGGTTTAGGTTGCATGTTGCATCACATAAAGGTGAGCCCAGACAGTGCGAGGCAGGCGCCGTGAGTGTATTTTTAAAATATTAAGATGCTGCAGCCTGAGCCTTCTTACATATTTTACATAGTAAAAAAATCATTTGCGGCGCATGCGTCGCACTGTCTGTACGCATGTTTAACCGCATCTTCTGCTACCTACATTCAAGCCTGGAGGATCTAGGTATTGTGGAATTAAAACTATCTTTTTTAAATTAAATGTTACTGTCATAGACAAAATAACGCCTAATTCCACAACTAAGCTTCTACCATACATCTAGCCTAATTACGGGAAAGAATCGAACAACTTCTGAATGTCTAATCTAACCGAGCTAGCCTGTCCTCTCCTAAAGCAGGGCAAAGGTCTCCCTCTCCGTTTTCCACAGAATTCTGTCTTTTGCTAGTGTCGGCCAGTCCTGAATGTAAAGAGGATAAAATTTGCTGTTTTCTTTTGTATTGTTACTTGACTGCTGACTAATGTCTTCTTAATTGCCTCTTCCTTTAAGGTCACAGTGGCTGATAAGCAGATAGGTTCGTTGTGTTTCCTGGTTAGTGGTAATGATATCTCACGAAAAATATATAAAATGTAGGTATAAAGTGTAATGTATGAGAGTGGCTTAGCTTTCTTAAATAAATACATTTCTTAACCTACAAATTGCTATTGCTATTTTTGCGGACGCGGTAAGATAGCCAGTGGTTACAACTCCCAGAAAATTCCCAACGAAACCCATATTAGGTGTTCAATTAAAATACCTTATAAAAGAAGTTTCAACGTAGGAAAAAGTGGTTTGCCGTCTTACGCCCGTATTTAAATTCTTCTTATTAATACAACGACACGCTTATCGGGTTTCCACGAGTTTCCGAGTTAGCGATAACTAAGCAGTTCAAGACAAAAAGTGTTACCGTTATCAGGCGGATGTGTTGACTGCGCTGAACTCTTATCAAGATTGAAATAATCTTCGTGGAAAGTAGTTCAGATGTTTCTTTTTTATGCGTTGCTACAATGAATGGCGAACATTGATTTCGAGATTTTACCTTCGTCTGTGATGATTGCTTTTAGAGGCGATAATCGTGTTACAATCCTGGTCGACGATTTTATGTTCTCTCTGAAGCACGAAAGGTCTATGAAGTATGAAAGGAAAGGTCACCCTTCCATATATTTATTGACTAGGCAAAAAATTAAGCATAAATATTTATTCATTAGCATAATTGGCTTATATTATAATGTTCCCTCTGCTAGGACGTAGGCCTCCTCTTCTGTAAGAGGGAGTGCGCCGTAATCGAAACATGTTGTCAAATTTTGGCAAGACTTGTTACTTGTTAATCAAGCCATGCTGTTCTCTTTTGCGAATTTCGATGAGTCCTAGATATCAGATCATAGACCACAAATTGAATAAGGCCCGGACTTCACTAAAGCGGACACGAGACGAGAGGAGAGGAGATGTGTTGGAAACAGCTAATAGGATTTCGTTATTTACTTATCTCGTCTCCGCTTAGCTTCAGTCGATACGGTTGAGCAGAGAGGAGTGGAAATGTCTTATTTTTGCTTAGCGTGAACAAAACAGAGATGTGAGCTGTGCTTCGCAAGCAGGCGACGGCGCGCAGCGGAAACGAGAGGCGATGTGAGCGGCGTGCAGCGAGTGGCACCTGTAGTTCCCCTGCGTTGCACAACCCTGCCGCCCGCTCTAGCCAGTACGCATCTGCACACAGCTTCGGTGGATGCACCCTAGCTGTTAAACATCTCCTCTACACTCCGCTTCGTACATCTCCGCCCATCTCCGCTTTGGAGGAGTCTGGGCCTAACATGTAGGTAACGTTCAAATATAAGGGTGCGATTCCACTGACGCAGAGCTGGGCGGAGCGTACAGGAGCGGACCGTAAATTGGCCAATTAAAGTGCTCGAAATATCTACTGCGCGTCAGTGGAAACAGAGTAAGTGGAGCGGAGCGGAGCTGAGCGGACTTTCAAATAAAATATATGAACACGCGGCCCCGAGCCGGACAGAACGGAGTCGATCAGGGCGATGGTGTCGAGCGGAGGGCAGCAAAGCTGAGGGCAGCGCGGCGATGCGGCGCGGCGGGGGAGGGTAGGCTTGTCAGGACAGGACTCTTTACGATATTATATCATAAGCTTCACACGTCATCGACATTGTTTTTTTTTACCGACAACATGACGTATAATCTCTCCGAGAGATTGAATTTGACTGATCGGAACGCGGCTCAATACAGCTCAGCTCCGCTCCACTTATCTCTACTCTACTCCACTCCGTTCCGCTTCAGTGAAAACACTTGCCACTTTTCACTTGTCTACTCCACGCCGTTCCGCCCAGCTCAGCATCAGTGGAAACGGACCCTCAAGGTATTAACAGAATCTTACAATGTTGTGTCCAAAGGGCATATGCTCTTAACCGATACTAATGCGATTGTTGACTCCTCAACATACACGACACAACTACAAGACTATGGGGAGATAATTTAATTAAAGGGTGCAGACTACCCTCAGAAGTTATGTGTAATATTCAAAATTACTCGCCGAGTTTATTAAAAATAAAGGTCTTCGCATGCATTTTGATGTGCGAGCTTAGCACTAAAGTTAAGTGGTTTAGGAGTTACTTTTACAGAACCTCGTAAATATTAAATGCAAGTTTTTGGAAAAGTCAGGGTACTCGTAAGAGCAGAAAGGAAGTGTATTTAAGTTATTCTGTAGCTTTAGGCTGAAGTTTGTTGAATCGTGACCTGACTGATCTAACTGTAGTCGTGACTAGAGTGTAGATTAGAAGGCTTTGAATGTTCTATAGTGAAGATAATAAAGCTGAAGAGTTAGTTTGTTTGAACGCGCTAATCTCTGGAACTGCCAGTCGGATTTGAAAAATTCTTTATGCATTTGATAGCCCCAGTCTAGAGGAATGCTATACGTTAATACGACTCTTAACAGCCGAACAAAACGACAAAAAGTCAGAAAGAATGCTAAGCGAAAACGAAGTAAGTGTGGGTCGGGACGACGTCACGGGCAGAAGCTAGTTACAAATATATTTATACGGCACTTCAAATATATAAGTGTTGATATGTTTGTAATGTAAGATATGGTAATTTTATTTATTCCATACATGAGAAGAGCTTGTGGTACTGTGAAATATTATATACCATCGCCTACTCCTTGAAGAGTATTCCTAAAGTCTCAATACTTTAGGTATTAAGAGTATTCCTAACTACGTCATACCTGATGTTGTAGTTTTACCCCCTTTTTAATCGACTTTATAAATAAGGAGGAGGTTATGCATTCGACAATTTTTTTCATCTTCCTTCTCTGTTTTCGTTATTTAGAGTCGAATCACAGACCTATTTATATCTCATAGGGCTAATTTTTCAATCATCAGATAACATTTATTTATGGAATAAATACGGCGGTTTGACAGCTTTTGTATAGAAAATGTGTCAAACTGTCATATTTATTCAGATATTATTATTATTTTTCTTCAGATAAAAGTGGTCTGACTTTTGAAAAATCAGCCCTTAGACACATAAATAAACACAGTACATAGCACTTCGCTCGTAAGAGTCCATTCTCCGTGCAACGCCTCCAGCCACCCTCTTGGGAAGCAGTTTGGCCATATTAAGAGTTAGTGGCAATATCCTCTGAGGGACGCAGCTGTAAGACTTAACGGTCGAAGTAGCTACGTGATCGGCGGTACACCGGACAGGAGGGGAGTTGAGATGTCTCTCTCGCAGGGATGTTGAGTAACGAGTTAAGTGCTCTGTGGAATAGTGACGAAGTTTCGTTGGTTTGTTTCCGTTTTGAGGCATTGTTTTTAACCGACTTCCAAAAGGAGGAGGTTCTCAATTCGTCTGTATTTTTTTTTGTATGTTTGTTACGCGATTACTCAAAGACGGATAGACTGATTTGGAAAATTCTTTTTTTGTTTGAAAGGGTATACTTCCGAGGTAGTCCCATATAAATTTTATTAACTTTGCTTGGGCAGTTTTTGAGTTAGCTTCAATAATGCGTATATTTCCCACTTATTTTATGTAGATGATGTGATGATGCTTTAATAACTTCCTATCACTGTTATTTACATGGCTATATCTACAATTATTGTGCTCAATTATGTATTCGAATTTGTGTGGGGTAGGTTCCACAACTAAAAAGTGGAAAATAAAAACTTTTTAGCAAAAAATAAAACCGACTTCCAAAACAAAACACTACAAAGTGAAAAATAACTTTAATTTCGGAAGTCGGTGGCAAAAAACGAAAATACAAAACCAAAGACACCGACTACCGAAATTAAAGTTATTTTTCACTTTGTAGTGTTTTGTTTTGGAAGTCGGTTTTATTTTTTGCTAAAAAGTTTTTTTATATTTATGGTACTTAAGTTCGTCACTTTCCCGATGGGATTTTCCATCGGGAAAATACGTCCAAATTTTCATCCCCTATTTCACTCCTTTAGGGGATGAATTTCCAAAAACCTTTCCTTAGTGCTTACTTTCTTTATATAGGGCGACTGGTAATTAGTGACTGATACTTAAACACATGATTGTACTCATGATAACCAACAATTTTACTGTAGAACTAAACCTGATATCGTGAAAACTATATCAGCTGTTTTCCACATTTTGACGAGTTATACGAACATAAATGCAGGAAACAGCTGATTTTTTTCACGGGTTAAGGTTAGGTCTATTGTAAAAGTTGTTTGTTATCATGAGCACAATCATGTGTTTAAGTATCGGTCACTAATTACCAATCACCCTATTGTAATGTACCTACTGCTGCAAAATGTAATGCTTCTAGAGCCAGCGGTCTAGGCTGTGCGTGTATGACAATGAATTAATGAATTTTTAAGATTATTCCAAGTTAAAATATAGTACCTCCCACACTCATCATGCCATTAAATTATTATAATACCTAAAGAACTTTATTAAAGGGCCCAATAAACAAAGATTAATCAGCAATCACAGATTAATGAACAGCATCAATTTATCACCGGTGATTAATTTGACCATCGCTTTGTCACCGGGGAGAATCCCCCATTTGCAACCCAACCTTTTAATTAGGTGGTCACACTTACGAAGTCAATTTGTACCGTAATAAATTTTCACACAGAACGAGTGAGTCTCTGGATGCTAAACTTTGATTATTTAAAATATAACCTTTTAAATATGTATCTCTTTTATTATCTGGTCATTAATTTCAACAAAAATGTGAAGTATCTAATTTTCTTATCAGCAAATCAGATATGAACAAATCACTCAAATTAATGTTCTCTTTTCACAATTCATCTCCATTTTATCTGCTGATTAAGTTGACTAAGATTAAACAAAACCCAACGTCAAATCCCTCAGGCAATCGCTTGTGATTCAGTGGCTTCAATAAATTATTTTGTCTGATGCGATGTGACGTCACAGGAGACAGATCGCTTCGTCAGGGCACCCGAGCGGTAAATAACACAGACATTACAATATAGTTGGCTCCTGGAGCTTGGGAAACAAGGACTATGCATGAGATACTACGAAGCAATGTAAGGGAGCAATTTTTAGTCAATTAGATTTTTTGGTTTGAATGCCTCGCCTCGATGGTCTAGTGGTAGCTAACGCTACTGCTGAGCATAAGGTCATGGGTTCGATTCCCAGGTCGAGCAAAGTGTTATTGCAGGGTGTTTCTATCAGGAATTTCTCAGTAATAGCTCGGAGTCTGGGTTGGTGCTCGGTTGATAGCAATAGGCTCGCCCCCTGTTACATGGAACTTGAACATAACTGGCGACATGTGGGTGTACTATAGGTGCACCTCTGTCCAACCCTTCGGGGATTACAGCCGTGATGTTATGTTATCTGGCACTAATTGGGTTTAGTCGATCGATCGATCGCGCCAAGTTACATTTGTTTTTAGAAAAAATCCACAGAAGCAGCTGTGTTTGGATTTGTGTCCGATTGAAAGAAATACATTCGTCCCTTTACTTGGGACTTGAACGGTGAAATGTACCTCCATCATCATCTGCCGAGCCTGCCCCCAGCTATGTTGGGGTCGGCTTCCAGTCTAACCGGATGCAGCTGAATACCAGTATTTTACATGGAGCGACTGCCTGTCTGACCTCCACAACCTAGTAACTGGGTAATACGATACCCCTTGGTAAGACTGGTTGTCAGACTTTCCGGCTTCTGACGACCCGTAACGACTGTCAAATATCCACAATTGACAGCTGGGACCAACGGCTTTACGTGCTTTCCGAGGCACGGAGGAGTCTTGGTATGTAAATATGGTCACCCATCCAGGGACCAATCGCGGCAAGCGTAATCTGATCGATCGAACCGTGCGGCTGTTTACTTAGCCACGAGCCCCTCTTGTATGTATATGTACCTCCATCCATAAATAGTTGTGTAAAGTTATAAACAAATCATTTTGGAACTTTATTAAAATCGGAAATAAATGACTGTCCCTTAAATTTATAGCATATGGTACGTACCAGAAGTGTCACCTATATAGGGTTCCCTAGGTCAGGTGCGGGTACATTTGGTAGGCGGGAAGTTGACTGCCGCCGCCATTTGTGTCCCGGTTCAGTCGACCATGGGATCAAACGACTTATGTTGGGCAGGAAACCAAAAAAATAAGATAGGTATCTATTTACTTATTTTATTCGGGAAACGAAACAGTTACACAATTTTCACAAAAAAACAGGTAGTAAGAAAAAAAACGAGATCATATTGCTCACGTCGTGCTTAGACGTAATCCACATCCTACTACTATCCTAACTTAATAATATAAATGCGAAAGTAAGTTTGTTTGTTACCTTTTCATGCCTAAAGCACTGAACCGATCATCCTGTAATTTTGCATATACATTGTCAGATGTACAGACACGGACATAGGGTACCTTTCACCACGAAAAAAAGTACTGTTCCCGAGGAAAACAACAATAACGTTTTTATGATAATAGATGGCGCCACGTGTCTTTTGAATCATGATTGAATTATATTATTATAGAAACTTTAGTAGTGTGTTAAGAGTTTTTTTTTAAATTTAATTAGTTACCTAATATATTTTGTGAGTCTTAGAGAGACCAGTTTTTTTTCTTCCTAACTATCCTATAAATGCGAAAGTTTGGATGGATGGATGGATGCTTGTTATTCAATCACGCCAGAACGGCCGAACGGATCTTCATGAAATTTGGCACAGAGAGATTATAGTCTGGAATAGCACATAGGATACTTTTTATCCCGGAAAAATGTACGGTTCCCGTGGGATCATTTCCAACATTCACGCGGGCGAAGCCACTCGCAAAAGCTAGTCTTAAATACGTACAAAATTATTAAGGCACATGAGTGGAACTAACACGGTAATCGTCTGCTAAGCCTTTTCCCAACTTTGTTGGGGTCGGCTTCCAGTCTTACCGGATGCAGCTGAGTGCCAGTATTTTACATGGAGCGACTGCCTATCTTACCTCCACAACCCAGTAACTGGGTTATACCAAACCCCTCGGTAAGACTGGTTGTCAGACTTTCAAAGATCTACCAATGACAGCCGGGACCAACAGCCTAACGTGCTTTCCGAGGCACGGTGCGGTCCCTGTATCTAAAGATAGCCATAGCTTAATCTGATCGATCGACCCGTGCGGCTGTTATTACTTAGCCATGGATGACCTAAAACTCTTTTCTCCCAACAAATTGCGACTGATGGAGCTACTGAAGGATCAGTAGCGCCATCAGGATGTTATTTGGTGTGGACAAATGTGCGGTCATGCATGTAAGACGAGGGGAGATTATGGAGTCCGTGGGAACCCAACTCTCGAATTCCATAAATCTTAGAGCCCTCTAGGCATACGAAACCTATAAATATTTGGGTATGTCGGAAGCGTTGGGCATTAATGTTACTGACACGAAGCAAAAGTTGAAAGAACGCTTCTTTGGCCGCCTGAACAAAGTATTTACTAGTCTTCTATCAGGCGGAAACAAGGTGCGCGCCTTCAACGGTTGGGTCATGCCGGTTTTGATGTACTCTTTGGGTATACTCAAATGGACTCAGACTGAACTCGACGCCCTGGATAGAATGGTCTGTACGCAGCTGACTGCATATCATATGCATCAACACCGATCATCGGTAATTAGACTGTATATCCCGCGAAAGTGTGGGGGTCGAGGCTTTTTAAGCGCTAAGACCCTGGACAATCGCGAGATAGGCAGACGTGGGGATGCATCTAGATGTGGTCGTAGTGGACAAGCCTAGGGCTTCAGCCCGCACTCCTTGGCTATAGAGAACTGGCGCAAGCCTGTAGTGCTTGACACTACCGATCGTAAGGAGGTATGGCAGAGTAAGGAAAGGATGGACGAAGTTATCATGACGAACAATTACCGGAGATTTATTGTGAAGCACATTTGTCGGGCATGCCACCGTCCGGGAGAATCAATCCGACACATTATCTCCGGGTGTTCGGGTCTAGCTAACGAAGAGTACTTATAGACACAACCTTGTAGTGTACCGTGCCCCCATATATTGTACTGGGATCGATCCATCATCACCGACAGGAGGTTATATTTTTTAATGTTTTTATATTCTTTTTATTCTAATATTTAAAAATGTAACTTATAATAAAATAAATTAAAATAAAGAAAATAATAATAATGAACTCTGTAACAATCGCCTCGTGCCAGCAGGTGTTTTTCATAAACATTCCCTTGGCTCAGGTGGCGAGTCACACGGGGCTATGTTGTGAACTTGTATACAAATAAGTATTTAATATTAAAGTGCAGGCCACACTGAGAACGGAGTTATGTTTGTTTAGCTCATGTAGCTACCGCGTCTTTTCATACTTCGGCTCATAGTTCACGATGTGAACCGAAGTATGAAAAGACGCGGTAGCTACATGAGCGAAGCTAAACGAACTTAGCTTCGTCCCCAGATAACTGTGGGCCTACGCTTTATGTTACGTTTGCATGTCTCTTATCGGCATTATTTATTTAATAATATTCAAAATCAATTTATTCCAAACTAGGCTCAGAATCAGCAATCTTCGAACATCAAAATTACTCAGGCCTCTAAAATGCCCGCCCTTCACTTATTTATGGTTAAAATATTAATGCTTGATAACTTATGATGTTAAACTTTCAGCAATTCCGGTTTTATAATTTTCACGATTTACTCCCAAAGAAAAAAAAAAAAACGAGTAGGTACCTACTTAGGTGTACCTACCTACTTGTTTACACATTTACTGAAGTATCTACACCATTTCACAGAATAATATCGATATTGTTCTACGGTCTACTCTACTAGAATTTTACGATTCTCTAACTTGTAATTTTCTTTATTACTTCACAATTTATTGTCATAATTAGTTATTTATTTCCTAAACCTTTCGTTCGAAATTCAATTTACATGAACACAACAGTGATTTATAATGGATCCCTAAGTAACTACAAATACATAGTTGTTTTACTCTACAATTATAATAGATCTCCCTGTTGTAAACGAATTATATGAATATATCCCCCCCCCCCCCCGCAGCAGCCAGCGCCAGGTGTACCTTCTCACAGGGCTCGTGTTATAACTTTACCGTGTGTAAGAGAAAGTTAGTAAAAATCAATAGTGAGCCGAATTCGTTCGTGTTGGGCTGCGGTATAAGGTACTGTGGTTTCTGTTGGTGGCTACGATAAGGCGGTTATGTTTACTGGTAGCAGGCCAGGATAAATAGGCCTTCTTTACTCCAATTAATTTGGATAGCTAACGTATTGAAACAGATTTTTTGAGAACTTGCTATACAGATTTTTTCAAGAAATGACCAAATCCGTAACTATGAGGAATAGCGAAAAGTACTCAAAGGAGTCTCGCGCTCGATTTTGATGAAAACAAAAACTGCATCATTGGATTTTTGAAAAATCAATATCAAGGTTTAATAGGTAGGTAACATAACAAAACTAAAAAAAGTAGTTTGTTAAAAATGAGCTGTGTCCTTTAGTTTGCCGTACCTATGTCGTTACTTCCCAGAATTCGACCCTTATTAGCGACAGTATGGAATGGTGTAATAATACAGTGTGTGTGTGTTTTTTTTTTTTTAACATCAACGGGTTCGATTCCTGGCTAAAAATATTGTTTTTTTCAAAAATCCAATGACGCTGTTTTACTTTTCATCAAAATGAAGCCTGAGACTCATTTGAGTATTTTTCGCTATTCCTCATAGTTTAGAATTTGGCCATCGACGCCAACTTGAAAAATTCACCCTATATACGACGATGAACGACCATGGACGTCATGGCCACTATAATAAACGTCCGATAAGGATTGATCACATTTGGCAGAAGTATTTGTAAGCGGTGAGCTGCACTACTTATTCCCTTGACGCTTTTAGTTCACGAGATTCTAGTGGGAGGGAGATAGGGTGTCGTGATAGGCACCTAAAAGTAATAGGTGAGAATCTATTTTGGCCTGTACTATACACCCTAACACGCGCTTATTTGCTTAAACTGCAATGAGGCTCCAAGCATTGGTGTTTACTTATTAAGATAATAAACAATTATTCATTTACATTTTCAGAGGGGTCTGTGTTTTTCTGATAACGCCAGATAATCAATAATTACCAAATTCTTGCTACAAATTGACAGATAATAATCAATAATAATGTCCCCAACGACATACCTACTACCCTCTTGATTGTAGAATGTCGTGAGGTGTAGGTACTCCAATTTAGTCAATACTTGCCAACAGTACTATCATTTAGATGGTATCAGAAAACACGTAGTGTTGATAATGTTAGCTGTAGTTCTTCTATTTTGGTGACAGAAGTGGGTGGTGTGACCTTGAGATGGTAGCAGGTAAAATGGGTGGCAGCATTGATTTATATATTCGATACATGATATCCCAGATATTATTCCTTGCACTGTGTGACTGAGTCATAAAAGTATTTTTATTTTATTTGTGATGGGTTTGCTCTTGACTCTAGTCTAGGTCAGAGGTGACAGAGACAAAGTCTACGATGGAGTGAGCTTACCCAGAAGATGCCTGTTCACTCTCACTTTGAAGAGATTAGGGTTGTATGCGTAGTATTAATATTTAGGTACTTTACGTAGCGTCTAATAGTGTGTGATCAACTGATCATCTAATAGTGTGTGATCAACTGATCATCTAATAGTGTGTGATTAACTGATCATCTAATAGTGTGTGATCAACTGATCATCTAATAGTGTATGAGCAACTGATCATCTAATAGTGTGTGATCAACTGATCATCTAATAGTGTGTGATCATCTGATAGTAATAATAATAATAATAATAATAATAAAATTTATTTATTACCAAAAAGGTTACAGACTTAATAATAATATATGTACTTAGTTAAGAAAAGGTATTATTAAAAACTAGTGGTAGGAGATAAGTACAGAGCAATAATCTATGCTGCAGAAATCTGTAAACAAAAGTTGGTGAGCCCTGCCTCTTAAACTAGGGTTACCTGTATCTTAAGAGACAGTGTTCAGCTGTGGGGTTGATGCAATAGGATTTATACAACTTGTGATTTGTGTCGGTCTACCAAGTGATTATAAGATTTTTCTAGATTTATAATTAACCTCTCGAATGTCGGAGACTAAATTGACTTGACTGAAATTGTCAAGCTGTCAAGCTGTATTAGGATTACATTATCATAAAGGTCATTTTAATATTTTCACTTGTCAATTTAGTGTAACTGTCCGACTTAAGACATTTGGAGCATTTTTTCTTATGTCGAACTGTGTAACATAAGACATTCGAGAGGTTAAAATTAAAAAGAAATATATATATATAATAGGCTAAGGAAGGGAAAAAGTTTAAGGCGTGCATGCGTGTGTGTATGGGTGTATGAGTGTGCGGTAGGTGAGAGTGTGTTGGGTAAGTGTGTGTGTTTGTGATGTTATGTAAGTGTATGATATGAAATTCGAGCCAGGGTTGCTTGTGAGTGTACACTGATATATAAGTATTGATATTAGACGATGTATGTAAGTAGTGATTCTGTTTGTGAATAATCCTGTTGAAGTAGCCATTCTGTCACCTTAGACTTTAGTTCATATCTATTTAGGTCGAGTATGTTAAGTTCCTTATGAGTTTTTTTGTAAATGAGTGTGCATATTGTGTAATATTGGTGTCTGGCAAAAGTAGTTCTGTGCCGAGTGCCTGGGGGAATATTGGTTCGTTTTTTGGGATCTGACGGGGGGACACTAGCATGTCTTCTAAGGACAGACTGAAGCACGAAGAGCTGACGGACGGTTAGTACCTTGCAATCAGAGTATAGTTGCTTTGTCGGATAACGATATGGTTTTCGTAACATCACTTTTAGTATAGCTCTCTGTGCTCTTTCGACTCTGATTAGGCTAGTTTTAGTTGCACCACCCCACACAGTAATACAATACCCAATAACCGATTGACACAGAGCATAGAAAACCATTTTCAGAGTATCAGGGCTTGCCGACTCTCTAAGAGACTTAAAAATATGTATCAATCTCATAGTTCTAGAGGTGAGGGCGTTAAGTTGTTTATCCCATCGTAACCCTGCGTCTATAGTGTGTGATCAACTGATCATCGAATAGTGTGTGAGCACCTGATCATCTAATAGTGTGTGAGCAACTGATCATCTAATAGTGTGTGATCAACTGATCATCGAATAGTGTGTGAGCACCTGATCATCTACTAGTGTGTGAGTAACTGATCATCTAATAGTGTGTGATCAACTGATCATCTAATAGTGTGTGATCAACTGATCATCTAATAGTGTATGAGCAACTGATCATCTAATAGTGTGTGATCAACTGATCATCTAATATTGTGTGATCATCTGATAGTGTGTGATCAACTGATCATCGAACAGTGTGTGAGCACCTGATCATCTAATAGTGTGTGAGCAACTGATCATCTAATAGTGTGTGATCAACTGATCATCTAATATTGATTAAGTACATTTCATAATTTTATTACTCTTAAATTCTAACTACCTCCGAACGTCCGTATAATACTAAAACTCGCCGTAAAAAAGCCCACTCTAGCTTTCACACCTACAGTAAAAAAAAGCGTTTAAAACGGCACCTAACTGCATTAGAAGCGACCGTGCAGCAACCCTATCCATGTCCGGCGGCCGGGATCTAAGTATCTTACGCGAAGCATGCCTGTGTGGAGAGGGGATCTTGACTAAATGAAACATCCGCACGGGTCCATTGAAGGTTAAGCTATACTTGCCGCGATGGGTCCTTGGATGGGTGAGCGTCCATTACCTATCGAGACCCTTCCGTTTCTCGGTAAGCACGTTGACCCACTGATCCCAGCTGTCATTTGTTGATCTTTGACAGTCGGTACGGGTATTCAGACACCCGAAAGTCTGATAACCAGTCTTACCTAGGGGAATCGTGTTTTCTAGTTACTGGCTTGTGAGCTCCAAGTCAAATACTGGTATTTAGCTGCTTCCAGTTAGACTGGAAGCCGACCCCAACATAGTTATGCTAAGGCTAGACAGATGAGGATGATTAATGCATGGCTGTCTGACCCAGGATATGGCGGTGGCTGTGGGTAGCAGCGAGGGCACGAGTGTACCTTCTGTAGCAAACATTTATTTATTACTTAATAATGTATGTAGGTACACACAACAGACAAAGGAAACCACGCCCATATTCAAAATTCATTATGTACAGTCGCGACCAAAAGTCGATAAGCAAACTCACAAAGCAATAGCTTGGCGTTTAGTTTGACTTAAGACCTTCTATTTCTAAGAACATAAACATGCGTCGTCAACAACTGAATGTAGTTCATAATTTCAAAGTTATAACATGTGTAAAGATGACTTAGCGGTTAAGCGCGTGCAGATAGATGCGTGGATCAGTGAGCCGTGAGTTCAAATCTCACGCAGTACTTGACTTTTTGTAAGTTTTTACTTGATTGGAAGTAATGGGACAGAAATATAATATTCTTTATCTTGTTCGCTTGGTCACTCATTTCGTAAAGTTAGAAAGGTAGATCATAGAAAACTAAATAGGTATTGACAATTATATATGTGTCATTAGAATATCATTTCTTTGTTATGTTATTATGAATTGACTAAGTGGGTACTTATACAACAAAAAATCCTATGAACGGTTACAAAAAAGTTCTTTTTTCTAGTAGGAATGTAACGTCACAATTCTCTTAAGTTTGTTAATTTTATAAATAACTAAATAAAACGAATAAACATTTTTGTTACCATTCAGCACGACTTTTTTTATTTCAACCTTCCAACACCGAAAAGATAAATTAAAAATCACAAAAATAGTTAAATAATAATACAATAACTAATATTTAACTTCTTATAAAAATAAATAATAAATGAACATAGGTAAACATCTAACAAGTTTTTGCTTAAAATAGGAATATATTATTATGGTTCCAAAGAAACAAAAAACAGTTCAACATTGTGATTAAGATTCGAACTCAGACTTTATTGATCGTGAAACCATTGCTTAGCCCAATCAGCTCCCACCACATGTTATGTTTATGCGAATTTTAGCAATACAATGGTAAGAACAGGTCGCCACTATGATGATTATTCTAAATTCAACAGAAATATGTTATTTCGCGTAGTACGACGACATGCGACAATTCATTAGTGTGTGTTATCTGCGGAATGTTGGCTCATACACGCACACGTATTAGTTCGTGCTCACACAGTTCATAGCAATGTAATCCTTAGCATGCTTATGGACTTTTGAGCGTTTACTGTACGTTACACGTCCATGTTTGGGCCACAGAATTACATACGTGTACCAAATTTCAACTTAATCGGTCCATTAGATTCGGAGCAAATTGGCTGTGACAGACTGACAGACAGACAGACACACGAGTGGTCATATAAGTGTTCCTTTTTTTTTTCTTTTGAGGTACGGAACCCTAAAAAACAGAACAAAAAAAAAGACTAGTAGACTAGTAGTAGGTACTCTAATACACATCTTATAGCACGTTTATTTAACAATATTATGCAGAAATCAGATAGTGAAAATTCCTTCATTTGTGAACACGGTGGCCGAGGAAATGACCAAACGTGGAAATTTTATAAAAAAAAAAAAATTAATGACGCTTCACCCTGTATAGCGAAAGTGAGCACCAACGAAGGATTTTTGAAAATTCATCCCCTAAAGTGGTTATATAGGGTATGGAAATTTGGCCACTTTGCCGATGGGAGACCCATCCGGCGCACGACTTGTAGGTATGTACATAAATATATAAACTCGCACCTATTTCAATTGGGGCAAAAACTACAGTGATATGTCATTAATAAGTCCACCACTTCAATAAATCCGATCATACTCAGATTTCATTTTGAATAATAAAAGTAATAAAAAAATCGACTTCAAAAAGAAATCAATGACTTTAATTTAAGTCGGTGTCTTAGGATCTGTATTTTAGTTTTTTGCCACCGACTTCCGAAATTAAAGTCATTTCATAATTTTATTTAGAGCTAATTTCTTTTTGAAGTTGATTTAATTTTTCTTAAACTACTTTTTTGTTTCAGAATTTTTAATTTTAAGTAAAAACAAGAATATTAGTTAGTATTAAGTATGTAGTTAGTAGTTGTTTTTTGTAAACATTGCACTAGGATTTAACCAAGGTTTTGAGATGTTTACCCTTTGACACCCCACCCGTAGCTCGTATCAATAAGCCAGGCGTACACACGACACTAACACGTATTAGTCCATATGTTGAAAACTACTGAACTGATTTTGATGAAACTTGCACTGTTCCCTAAGTTGAAGTAATTGGAATCCAATAAAAAAAAATACTCATAATCCGATTAACAGTTTCGGAGAAATGCGTGGACAAACATACATAACCTACCATAGATAAAGGATAGATATGTTTTAGAATCTACACATCAATTTTATTCATCAAATTTAATCCATGGTTGACCATTTCTAGTCTTACCGCATCCATATATAGCAAAGTTACAGACGTTTTACATTCCAGTGCAAACCCGAGTAGAACATGTCTTGTCTTGTCTTGTGTATATTACAGTAAAATGTTTAGTCTCTGCCTCACTAGATGGCGTTGTTAGTTGAGAGCCGATTCCTGAATCGCGCTATGGTTTCGTTACCAGCGAAACATGTCTACTCGAGACGTGTGCGTAATTACTAGAGAGACACAGACATAGGTTCTAATCTTATAGTAATTTTTGGGCAGCTTTGTTATTGTCACAAATAACAAAGTTGTATTTAATTAAACATATAAAAAATTTTAAAAAAGTATGTTTCGTAATTTGAGTCATTGAGTGTGAGTAGACATGGGTCGGATTAGGTAAAAACGATACCTAATCCACCTAATCCTAGTATTTAAAAATACGGGTTGAACGACATTGGGCAAGTCTGATATTCGTCAAATCGGCAATTCGTCAAATTTGATATTGGTCAAAGCTGTAGTTCGTCAAATCGTCTGTTTGTCCAATTATGAAACTTGCCAAATACGCTATTGGTCAAGTAATTTAAGTACAATCAACTGTAAAAATGAAAGTACCTCATAATATTTTTTTATTAACTCATTTATTCAATTCATATTTATTTACATACAATTTATACCCAACACAACTGTTTTAAGGCCTATTCAAACCTAAGCGGTATTCGCTACCGTCTGCGGTAGAGAAAACCGAGTGGGTATGCGGTAATATTACTGTTCATTCATCTGTACCGCTCTTGCCGCGAAACATAATACTAAATACCTAAGCGAAACCCGCGCGGTATGTACCTCTACCCATAGCGGCAGCGAATACCGCTTAGGTTTGAATAGGCCTTTAAACAGTTTAAGGCATCTAATTTTCCACTCAATAATTTTTCTATTATTTTTTCTTTCTATTTTGGCATCTTTTATGATGTTGGATGTTTTCCTCTGCTTCTCATCTTGTTTTTTAACTTTATTTAAATAATATTTCGCTTCGTTTTTTTTTAATACTTATGTACAGACGCCAGCACATTAAGCTACTACAATCTGTCAAATTTCTTTAATTGATTTTCAACTTTATCGCTAAAGCATTAGGTTTAAGGTTGATTGGGAAAATTTGACAGTTTCGGCTAGCTTGACCTGCTGGCGTCTGTACATAAAAATATGTTTTTCTTGTACTTTAATCCCTAATCTCCGATGCCAAGCCTCGACTGCGTTGGTGGTACGATGGTGTTCATTTGCACAACACCACATGTCCTGAGAAATTATTTTTTGCCATTGCTCAGTAAAATATTTTTGAAATTTTTCCGCCCTACTGTTTTCTGGCATCATCTCAAGTATTGCTAACCATCCTTCAGGAATATACTGATAGGGCAGTAACGCTAGATTTGTGGTTAGTCTAATATTTTTTTTCAAATTGTCATCAGTCATCATTCCAAATGCTTTTGCTTTTTTATAAATTGCTTGATTAAAATGAAAAAAAGCAGTCATTGACCAGAACATCAGGGAATATGCTTTTTTCAGCGTTAATTATTGCCATTTCGTAATCACATTTTAGAAAATTCACATCAAGCTTGAATCGAGAACGCAAAACCGAAAATACTCTCTCATAGGTTTGCTGAGTTTTATTAGGCAAGAGGCAAAAAAATATGGGAATAATATTGGTGCTTGTACTGCCCACGTCTACGTGTATTGATAACAATTGAAAAAAAGGTTGCGGTACGGTTTTAAAAGTGCCATTTACAAAAATCAAATCCGTATTTAATGCTATTTCTATTCAGCTGTAGCAAAGATGAAGAATTTGACAGCCAAGAGTCTCTGCCAAATCACGCGTATTTCTGGATTAGCCTTTAAACAGCGGAGTAATTCCTCATCGTCGAAGGTGGATGGTCGCCCAGATCGCTCGTGATCTTCAAGAGTTATATCTCCCCATGCAAAGCGAGCAAATCAGCGGCTTATCTTGCATCTCGATACAACACCTTCACCGAACGCTTTGCTGATGTTAGCGGTAGCCACACTCACGTTGTGTCCCTTACACCACTCGTAAAAGATGATCGTTCGAAGTTGATGTTCACTAATCATTTTCACAAACTAACCAAATCCTCACTAGCACGCCTTTATATACCCTTGATGTGATAGCTTCGAGAACCTTCTACAATATTCTTACGTATCCCAGATCAATACTAAATATTCCGGAAAATTCTAGTAATTTACAGTATTTTTCCGCCAACCTGATATTTTGCCAGCATTTTCCGCCTAGATCCTACCTACTCTTACAGATTCGAATGAGGTAACAATCGAAACAAATTAAACCTCAGAATACTCAATTACTATTTACTACATTTTAATACTGTAAATAGGAACCTACAGCACGCGGCTATTCCTTTTGTAAGTTCCTACAAGTAAGTTATGTGAATTCAAAACGCGTTTTCATCGACTGTACATGGACTTGACCAATAGCGTATTTGGCAAGTTTCATAATTGGACAAACAGACGATTTGACGAACTACAGGTTTGACTAATATCAAATTTGACGAATTGCCGATTTGACGAATATCAGACTTGCCCAATGTCGTTCAACCCAAAAATACCTAATCCATTTACCTAATCCGAATATTTATTCAATAAAGCCGCAGGCCTGTTACCGATAGTATCGTATGTGGATTGGGTAAGAAATATTCGGCATGGAGTATGGACATTCCGTTTCTGATATAATATTGTGGAACGGATTATATTTCGTTTTTTATGGGCAAACGGTACTTAAAGTCAATAATATAGTTTAAACCGGGGTTCCAAGAACATGCACAGTGAAAAAGTGCGGCTTTGGTCCAAATTCTGGAACCGCCTATCGTTATAATCCACGTAATACTAGGATTAGGTATTGTTTTTACCTAATCCGATCCATGTCTATTGCTAGAGCATTAACTAGTTCAGTGGTATTCTACATAGATGGCGCTGGCAGCAGTGCTAATTAAACTTGAAACTTATTCCTCGCACATTAAGGTACGGAATATCTTCTGTGTAGACTGTGTATGAATATTTTGTGCCATACCTAATCCTCGACGCTTTGGATTAGGTACGGACTCGCATCGAAAAATACCTAATCAACATACCTAATCCAATATTTATGCCTCACGTCTCTTTTTCTTTCTATTTCATTAAGAACAGGACAGACGATAAATATTGGGTTAGTCCTGTCAAATTACAGCACCTGACGTAAATTGACGTATGTTTAGTAGGCAATTTTTTAATCACGTCTAAACTTGTTTAAGGAGTATCTTAATTTGACAGGACTAAATTAATATTTATCATCTGTCCTTTTAATGAAATAGAAAGAAAAAGGTGCACTGAACTTAAATTTGCGAACAAGGGAATCAGCGCTTTTTTATTACAATCTAAAATAATATAATAAGTTAAAAATATAAAGATTGATCTAGTATTTATTGTGCACAAAACAACATAAATGTATTTACAGAATCTTAATTTGTGTAGTGTTGGCGAGCCCTGATTATTTTACTGAATTATGTTGATTAAATAATAACATAAGTTACGTTAAATATATTGTTAGAATAGTTTATTCAGCTGGTAACATTTTCGTACATTTGTATTTCTAAACTGTTATTATATAGTAAATATGTACCTTTAGAAGAAAAGATAATTTCATAATTAATGTATTCAGTGTCTAACTCTCTCAAAACGTAATCGTACGTAGATAAAATTAATAATTTTGTCGGACGGTTGATAATTAATCAAAAGTTGGTGTCAGTAAAAGTGTAACGTGACAAACTTGGCTCTATATTACGCTAGATGGCGTCACTGAGACAAGGGATCACAGTTTTTCTATGACATTTCTGTTGATAGCCTCTGTATATAATCTATTTGGTATGTACGCTGGTACGCTCCCGCTTCCCGCTTGCACTGTGGCCCGACACGCACAGGGGCGTTGCCATGGTAACGCAGGTGCGATCGATCGCAGCCCGCAGGTGCGACTGCACGCCACACCTTCGTGTGTGATGTTGCCACAGCCGCGGTACTGAGGTTGTGCTCAAAGGATTTGCGTGAACATTATCTGAATATGATTTGTTTGGCCTGCTAGATGCATACACATATCTTAGACCTGATATAAAACAAACTCACTGTTCGTGTCTGCCTGCGTAACGGCTTAGCTCTTATAAACTACACAATAACACAACTGATTTAGGTGCAGTGCTCAATATAGTATTACGTCATTTAGAGAATTTATTCCGAAGTTTTTTTTTATCTGTATTTTATTAATTTGCAACTTAAATATACTTAATAAAGAATTGTCGAGTCATAAAAACCGGGTGAAGCAGAGGCACCCAAAATAATTTCGGAGTTTGATATCCTGTCGTGACAAGCCAAAAAAAACTGGCCAAATGCGTGTCGGACCTCGCACAATGGAGGGTTCCGTAGTTGGGATGAATTTATCCCAAGAACAAAAACATTGTAGTTGAAAAACATGTTGTCCCATACATTCCAACTGCAAATGTAAGTTTGTACGCACAATATTGAGAGATTTATCATGTTATTTTAAGACGATAGACATCTTATAGGTTTTCCTGTAATCTATAGGTATAGAAGTATTTTCTGTATTTTTTTCAAACTTTTAGGCTCAGTAGCTTCGGAGATAAGGGGGAATGGTCAATTTTCGTCTATTTTCTTAAATAACTTTAAAACAATTTATTTTAAAATTATGAAAATATACATTTGAGACCCTCACAGTAAGTTCTTTCATTTGATATGTCACACGGTACAGTTTGCATAACTTTTTTTTTCTTATTTGCCCACCAAAATTGACCTCTATATTCAAAATTCATTTATTTACGTTACACGTCCGCGTTTGGGTCACAGAAATTCATAAGTGTACCAAATTTCATCTTAATCGGTCCATTAGATTCGGAGCAAATTGGCTGTGACAGACGGTCAGACAGACAGACACACGAGTGATCCTAAAAGGGTTCAGTTTTTCCTTTTAAGGTACGGAACCCTAAAAAAGAAATCAATAGTTTACTACATGACTTCTTACTATGGTCTTCTTCTTATTAATAGTAGGTATAGTGTTCAGCTGTATCTGGTAAGACCATAGATAGGTAAGACTGGAAGCTGACCCCAACATAGTTGGGAAAAGGCAAGTAGATTATGATGGAGATGAATATTTTATTTTACTTTATTTTATTTCACTTTATTGGGACAAGAACAGTAACATTACAATTTAAGTGTGATAGATTAAAATCTAGGTAAACGTGTAACTTACACCAATGTCCGCGAAATAATTATTTATATGTGTAGATACGTAATTTAATGCGTGATTTGATTTTACAGAAAAGTAAGAAGTACTCGCACGTATTTTTGGAATAATATGAATAGTAGGTAAAAGAAAACTATATCGATATTTTTAAAGGGGTAGTATTTAAACGCAAATCAAAATATTACTTTTTGTATCCATAAATAATCCGAATTCCAATCAAAATTACTGATTGCACAGCAAAATACTCAACTCAAAATATAACTAAATAAGAAACAATTTATATTCGTGGCGCACCGCAATAAAGCTTTTTTATTAATGGGCTAATAATGACTAGCGCACATTAAACCTTATTACCTTACCTTTTATGTGTAAAGGGTTTACAGTAACCTAACCAAACCTAACCTCGGAGTTAATATTAGTCACCATTTCATTTTGCTATGAGTCTGAGTATTATGTATGTACGCTCTGGTTAATTTGCTGTGCAGTCAGTATTTTTTTGATGTAAAAAAGTATATAAATGATGGAAATAAATTGATAGGTCATTGTTTATTTGATGTGCAATTAATAATATCCCTTTTTAAAGTTACCTACAAGCTGGGTATGTGCCCGAATAAAGCCCACAGGCTCGCTCTTCATAACTATTCAACTCTGGCTACTCCTTCAGGGAATCCCGGCGTAATGTTTTTTTAAGGTTCACATTCAAAGCTACAGGCACGGCACCGACTGGCTGTCAAAGGCAAAGAGAAGGGGAGGCAGGACAGAGTGCTGTCTGACCTCTGCAATCCTCTGGGAATTTACACAAAAAGTGATGCTACCCTACTTGCTGGCTATTCATCTAATATAATATGTAGACGCCCCTCATAGCCCGTGCGAAGAGAGGGAACAACTGTTTTTCCTGTTAGATAGACTTAGTGCTCGGCAGATAAGTTAGGGCTGAGGATGTTGATTTGACATGCATTTCGCTTCAGGTATTGTGAAACGGCTACGTTACATGATATTAATTTCATATTTTTAAAATATTTACATTTTTTAAATTTTTTATTAGGCACTCGTAGATGTGAGTGTAAACGCCGGGAGGGGACGCCCTAGGAATACAATAGAGACCTTATTGGTGATGTTATTCAGAAAGGTCAGGTGCGTAGAACTTGCGTCGTGCGTGTGTGACCAGATGTATGAACGTAAACGAGGCAAAAGGAGTATGTAAGTATCGTAGCAGGTGGCGTTCTGTAGTTTCTACCTACCCTCATAGGAAGAAGGCGTGAGTTTATGTAAGTAAGTATTTTTTTTTTAATAATTTGATTTTACTTTCAAATTACTCTACATAAAAAATACATTTTCCCCAAACCAGAAAAAGCAAACATTTTCTCATAATATTCAAACCCACAATAATTCTCCGCTCTGATGCTTCGTTCTAGTAATTATGAATTCCCATATAAAAACAAGAGCCGAAACAAATACAAAGAGTATATAAAAGTACAGCGTGGACTGTACCGGCGCCCGGCAGCTTTACATTTACATGTACAGTCAAACACAGAGCTATGTCAGTACACTGGCAGCTAACTTGTGACTAGTTTTTGCTAACAATGTTGTTATTATACTGAGTAGTCAATACTTTTATATTTAGTTTATTAACTTCCCCCTTAATAAGCTCGGGTCACGACACAGTAGCCGCGAAATTCAAATTTTCTTAAGTGTTTTGCAATTTGCAAGTCAGTATTAGGTCGTATGTTGATTAAAGTATGATTCGCGACCGTTAAAATATTTATTTATAGAATTATAATAATTAGAATCAGTAATACAACTCTCTAGGTTAGTATAATCCTCAAATGTCAAGATTTCATGAAATAGTCATTCATTAGGATTACCTGGTCTTAAAGAGTTGTATTGACGACTTTAATGATTATAATTCTATAAATACATACTTGTTACGGTCGCGAATCATATTTGGATTGCCTTGCAAATTACAAAAAACTTAGTTATTTTTTCACTTCGTAGTGTTGTTTTTTAGGCAGTCGGTTTTTTTATATTATATTTTTATTTTTTCACTTTTATTTTTATGGTGCACGTACCCCACACCAGTTCGTATACCACTACTTGCTATGTAAACAACAGTGTCAGGAAGTATTAGAACATCATCAAGATACACAAAGTTGATTCAACATTTATTTATTATCGAAGCTAACTCACAAACTATCTAAACAAAGGTAATAAAAATGATACGGGACCACCGCGCAAGCTTCCTCTGCCAAATGAAAGAGAATTTTCAAAATCGGTCCACAATTCACAAAAATATCGATGAACATACATAAATAATAAAAATATCTACAGACGAACATATAACCTCAAGTTGGTTAAAAAGTAATGAAGCTTACAATCCACTAATATTATAAAAGCGAATGTAACTATGTCTGTTACATTTTCACGCCTTAATGGCTGAACGTATTCGGATGTTTGGCGCGCGGGAACACTATGACCTGGGTTAGGATATAGGATACTTTTTATTCCGGTACTTTCCCGTGGGATAATATCCGGCCTGCACGAGAGGGAAGCTGCGGGCGCTTCGTAAAAATAATATTGGCAGGGTAATGGAAAGATAAGAATTTGAAACAAAATCTTAATGTTAAAGTATTTCATTTTGCAACCTTAGTGATCAATGTGCCTTTTACAACCGTAGTGATCAATGTGCATTGTGCAACCGTAGTGATCAATGTGCCTTGTGCGACCGTAGTGATCAATGTGCCTTTTACAACCGTAGTGATCAATGTGCATTGTGCAACCGTAGTGATCAATGTGCATTGTGCAACCGTAGTGATCAATGTGCATTGTGCAACCGTAGTGATCAATGTGCATTGTGCAACCGTAGTGATCAATGTGCCTTGTGCAACCGTAGTGATTAATGTGCCTTGTGCAACCGTAGTGATCAATGTGCTCTGTGCAACCGTAGTGATCAATGTGCCTTGTGCAACCGTAGTGATCAATGTGCCTTGTGCAACCGTAGTGATCAATGTGCCTTGTGCAACCGTAGTGATCAATGTGCCTTGTGCAACCGTAGTGATCAATGTGCCTTTTACAACCGTAGTGATCAATGTGCATTGTGCAACCGTAGTGATCAATGTGCCTTGTGCGACCGTAGTGATCAATGTGCCTTTTACAACCGTAGTGATCAATGTGCATTGTGCAACCGTAGTGATCAATGTGCATTGTGCAACCGTAGTGATCAATGTGCATTGTGCAACCGTAGTGATCAATGTGCCTTGTGCAACCGTAGTGATTAATGTGCCTTGTGCAACCGTAGTGATCAATGTGCTCTGTGCAACCGTAGTGATCAATGTGCCTTGTGCAACCGTAGTGATCAATGTGCATTGTGCAACCGTAGTGATCAATGTGCCTTGTGCAACCATAGTGATCAATGTGCCTTGTGCAACCGTAGTGATCAATGTTTCTTGTGCAACCGTAGTGATCAATGTGCCTTTTACAACCGTAGTGATCAATGTGCATTGTGCAACCGTAGTGATCAATGTGCCTTGTGCAACTGTAGTGATCAATGTGCTTAGTGATCAATGTGCTTAGTATTGTAGTTGACAAACATGTACGTCCATAAATTGATACACGTTACGGTCAATTCTCCAACTGCAAATGAAAGTTTGTAATCGCAAAACTTGTGCTGTGAGATCTTACTTCTTGCCAAATTTAATAATTCTAGGTCAACGGGAAGTTCCCTTTACACTGTTTCTCCCCCGCACCGAGAAAGAGACGCGCGTCAACGAGACAACAGATGACGGCGTCGAAGTACGGACAGTACATTCACTATGGCCGAGTTTCTTGTTCTATGTTCCTTGCGAGTATCAAAATATGTCGCATAAATGGCCGTATTTTTTTACTGTGTTGATTTAGAAGCTTGATTTTTTTATAATTGCTAGGGACCATAAACCTACGTATTGCATATTTTAAACTTTATACCTCCACGTGTTTCTAAGAAAAAGGGTATTGTATTAACAGACTGGCAGACAGAAGGGAAGGAAGTGATCCTGTAAGGGTTCCGTTGTTTCCTTTGCAGATACGGAATCTTAAAAATGAATATTTATGCAAAACTAACTGTTTTGTTGACTGTACAACAACTGCAGAAACTAGCACTAACGATGTTCGTTAACGAGCTCTATGTAGAGCCGTTGTATGTAGAGCTCTCGTAGAGTTTGTTTTATTATTTGTTATCGTGCAGCTTTTGTGTGGCTTTAGGAAGTGTGCTATATTGCGGCTTTATGTACGTGTAGAGTTTTCATTATTTTCGTAAGGTTTATGAATTTCTCTAGGGTTCTTGTTTTTGACAAGTATTTAATGCAGTATAAGTTTTGTATGTTATTGAAAATACCGAAATTTACTCTGCTAAGAATAGTCGTCCTGTAATGCTCGTTGCACATTACAATAAAATTTGAAAATGATTACACTCTTGACGAATGTTGTTATTGTGGCTGATGTCTTGTACAGATACCGAGAACGACTGTCATACTGAACTTCGAAGTTTAAAATACCGATGTACTGTATTCATAAAGTTCAAAAGTACGATTTACGTGAGTTACAAAGTACGCTATGACGACTTATTTAAAAGAGAATCTTCATTATCGCAATGTACGGAACTTACGGAAAACTAAATAAGACCCAATAACCAACTTATCTTAGGTCGACGCAACCAGCGACGATGAGTATTAAATTAGCTCGTATTACGTATTACGAATCCTAGGATTGTCGCAAGAAAACGATTTTTCCAATTATGCTGCGGCATATACGTGTATAAGATCTGTATTGTTCGCTCTTGATTTAGAAAACAAATATATCTTTATTGTTACTTATTTTCAAAGCAAAACGTAGAATAGTTACATCCTCATCTTGGATATAACCCCACAATTTTGGTTACATTTATAGTAATTCTCTCCATGTAATCTCATGCCAGCTACAGACACAGAATCCGCCTCAAGCCCAACCGAGTTATTCCTTAATTGTTGTAACGAGTCTGTTGAACACAGAATTACTAACTCGGAGACTAAAAAGGGTTTATTTATATTTCATTAGTCTGATGAACATAAAAGAGGATATACATTTTAATGACATTACAAGATTAGATTGTGGGAATAAAGATACTATGTGTTTATTTTATTTATTAGTTCTGATATCTGCCGCATCGCTCGAGTAAACAGTTCACTCATCACACACACACACATGTTCATTTTAGTTTTTCATTCTATGTTCTCACGACACCTACATAATTACATAGAATTTAACGTATAGTTACTCACGTCATTTCATTTTTCGATCATTCGGAGCGCAAGTGAAACATGCCGAATGTCGAAATCCAACACCTTTGGATCGGTTCAGTAATTAATTAATTTTTCACTTCGAGTGAAGCGTCCGCCAGTTCAGTTAGCTACTGACGTCTACTTTTTTTTTTTTCAAGTCAAGTTTTGTGAGTGAGTGCCTATTGGAAAATGCGTGCGCTGACTGAACAGGTTCACTCAATCTGTGTGGTTCTTTCCTCAAAAGACCATCTCAGACATTTATCTGCATGATCCTCATGTGATCTGACCAATATTATGTCTGAACTTTTAAAGAGACTGCTCGCTGAGGATTCGTTCGCTGAAACACCGATTTCATCTTTTTTGACGTGTAAGTTTGACGTGGAAATGTTTATTAAAAACTATTTACAAAAAAATGACCAACTGTCTATACAGACTTACACTAAAATGTGTATTCGGGAGTTACGAAAACTTTTGAGCCAATATTATGGAATCCAATCATGTACAGTAAGAGGAATCAAATGTTTATCAAATTGACAAACTATGTTAAATTACCGTGCCATTTCATACCATAGAATGACAGTTGTGCTTTTAATATACGGACAGTTAATGTTGGTAGTCAATTTGCTTAACACGTGTTTAGAGCTTATAATAATATCAAATTTAACTAATGAGAGTTTTACTCTCGCTAACAAGTTAAGAGCAAGTAATGTCTCGCTACTCGCGCTCGAACTAGGAACCCTCGCAGGCAGGTACACTACAAGGAACTTTTCAATTAAAAATTTACTTTGAAACTTTTGGTAACATTTAATTAGTTACGAAATTTAGTAAAATGTTACAAAGTACATCATTCCTCAACCTAGCAACCTAGCAAAGCTCAGGAACTTTTTAAAAAACCTTAACATTTTACCTTATAAAAAGATTACATACAAAACCTCACCCCTATATTCTCGGATGGGTTATGCAAGTTATATATAGTTTTGTATTACCAGATACAAATCCTGAATCCAGGCTACTGGTTCTGATATTCTATTCCTGAGTCCGGAAATAATAAGTATAACTTTGCCTGATCTGGGAATCAAACCGAGAGTCACTCTCCGCAGTCGCGCTAGCAACCACTGTGCTAACGAGCAAACTTTCAAATGATCCAAAACGTGCTTAAATGATTCAAAGTAAAATATTCCTTAACCTAGTAAATATTCCATATTCTAGTACGCAAGCACCAACCTAGGAGAAAATTAAAGAGTGTCGTAACATTTAATAAAAATATACTTTACACAGAACACGTTACACGTGGACACTGAAGGTCGCGTTCATGGGTCAGAGTTTACTGAAGTGAAATTTATTACTAGGTATTTTTACTTTAGTGATATTGTAAAGTTAAATATATGAAAAGGTCCACTATTGCTAATGTACGCTTTTATAATTTTTAACGTGACGATGTTGTCGTGGACATCCACGGCAGGGAAAATACGTGTACGTTATGACGTTGTCGTGGTCTGTTTAATATCGACGGCAGCAAAGTAGAAAGAGTCAACTGCACTTTTTATGAAATTCACTTTTTTACATAATTCGACTCGGAATTATTTGTTTTATCATAGGATTTTTTTTCTGTTTAATGCTCAATTTTCACAAATATAAATAAAAATATCAAGTCAATTCCTGCCTAACTAAAGTCGACGTTGGATAAAATAAAATGAAATAATAAAATATTTTAAATAGTTGCAGTTCTACTACAACTGTTCTATCTTTTCACCTCGGTTTGAGTTCTACCTATATAGCTCGTGGAAAGACGAGTGAACAATCTTTTTTTCAGTTCATTTATTTGATGAAGCTTCAACAACTATTTATGTTATAAAAGCTGCTCTTTGGTGTTTTATTTTTTCGTGTTAGTAAAAGTGGCTACGTCACGCAATCGGCTACGACGCTACGAAGATTACTGGCGTAGCGCTGCGGTGTTTCTTACTGCTACGAAGTACTACGAAAGAAATAGTTCTAATGACTTGAAGAAACACGCTAATGGCTGTTTTTTTTTTGTTTGTTTTTGGAAGACGCTAAGTGGATTTATTTCTTACATTAATAACTTGATGCTAATAATTCAGGATGTCAAATGGCTCTAGTCTGTAAGGTATTACGTAACTGTGAGTTGTCAAAAGAGGTCTAGTCGTCAAATTCAGCTAGACAGTGAAATAATCAGAACCTCTATTTTAAACTTTGTACAGAATTCAGTATTGATTAACATATTTATTATTGATATATTGATAAATTATCTGTTTAAATCGGCAATTTCATATTCACCAACTCTATACTTATCAGACGCGAACCACTTACATACATAGATATGTAGCTGAATAGTCAGCTTACGCAGTTTTTTAATTCACCCATAAACGAATCCCTAGGTACTGTAAAACTCTCGCTAGAAAGGATGTATCAATTTATACCCAATTTATACTAACAAAAAAGAGAATTCATACGTATTTTACTTTCTGCCAATCTTCCATTAAACAATAGCTCTGTAGGCATAAATTAAACACTCCCAAATAACACGAAACAATACTGATTGTGTTTACTGAACCGCATAGCACACGCCGCAGCTCACACGATACACAATTACATGAACTTGAGATTTTAATAGTCCACCGGCTACAGGGTGCCAGGCCTGCTCCTTGTTAAATTTTCACGGGTGTTTTCACCCCCGGCCACCCATAGCCTGCATTGCCAACGATTTTAGTCCAAATAAAATAACGAGGGAATGATTTATTGATTGAATTCTGAATTGGAAAAGTGTTTTCGCGTTTTAAGGGGTACATAATTAAAATAATAACAACGAGTTGCTATTCCTTGCTGGATAAAAGCAGTGAACGTCTTTTGGCAGATATGAAGATGATGTATGTTTTGTGTGTGAGTAGATACTTTGACTGAGTAGATAGATACTTTGTGTGAGTAGATACTTTGTATGAGTAGATACTTTGTGTGAGTAGATACTTTGTGTGAGTAGATACTTTGTGTGAGTAGATACTTTGTATGAGTAGATACTTTGTGTGAGTAGATACTTTGTGTGAGTAGATACTTCGTGTGAGTAGATACTTTGTGTGAGTAGATACTTTGTGTGAGTAGATACTTTGTGTGAGTAGATACTTTGTGTGAGTAGATACTTTATGTGAGTAGATACTTTGTGTGAGTAGATACTTTGTATGAGTAGATACTTTGTATGAGTAGATACTTTGTGTGAGTAGATACTTTGTGTGAGTAGATACTTTGTGTGAGTAGATACTTTGTGTGAGTAGATACTTTGTGTGAGTAGATACTTTGTGTGAGTAGATACTTTGTGTGAGTAGATACTTTGTGTGAGTAGATACTTTGTGTGAGTAGATACTTTGTGTGAGTAGATACTTTGTGTGAGTAGATACTTTGTCTGAGTAGATACTTTGTGTGAGTAGATACTTTGTGTGAGTAGATACTTTGTGTGAGTAGATACTTTGTCTGAGTAGATACTTTGTGTGAGTAGTTACTTTGTATGAGTAGATACTTTGTGTGAGTAGATACTTTGTGTGAGTAGATACTTTGTGTGAGTAGATACTTTGTGTGAGTAGATACTTTGTGTGAGTAGATACTTTGTGTGAGTAGATACTTTGTGTGAGTAGATACTTTGTGTGAGTAGATACTTTGTGTGAGTAGATACTTTGTGTGAGTAGATACTTTGTCTGAGTAGATACTTTGTCTGAGTAGATACTTTGTGTGAGTAGATACTTTGTGTGAGTAGATACTTTGTGTGAGTAGATACTTTGTCTGAGTAGATACTTTGTGTGAGTAGTTACTTTGTATGAGTAGATACTTTGTGTGAGTAGATACTTTGTGTGAGTAGATACTTTGTGTGAGTAGATACTTTGTGTGAGTAGATACTTTGTGTGAGTAGATACTTTGTGTGAGTAGATACTTTGTGTGAGTAGATACTTTGTCTGAGTAGATACTTTGTGTGAGTAGATACTTTGTGTGAGTAGATACTTTGTGTGAGTAGATACTTTGTCTGAGTAGATACTTTGTGTGAATAGATACTTTGTGTGAGTAGATACTTTGTCTGAGTAGATACTTTGTGTGAGTAGATACTTTGTGTGAGTAGATACTTTGTGTGAGTAGATACTTTGTGTGAGTAGATACTTTGTGTGAGTAGATACTTTGTGTGAGTAGATACTTTGTCTGAGTAGATACTTTGTGTGAGTAGATACTTTGTGTGAGTAGATACTTTGTGTGAGTAGATACTTTGTCGGAGTAGATACTTTGTCTGAGTAGATACTTTGTGTGAGTAGATACTTTGTGTGAGTAGATACTTTGTGTGAGTAGATACTTTGTGTGAGTAGATACTTTGTATGAGTAGATACTTTGTGTGAGTAGATACTTTGTCTGAGTAGATACTTTGTGTGAGTAGATACTTTGTGTGAGTAGATACTTTGTGTGAGTAGATACTTCGTCTGAGTAGATACTTTGTGTGAGTAGATACTTTGTGTGAGTAGATACTTTGTGTGAGTAGATACTTCGTGTGAGTAGATACTTCGTGTGAGTAGATACTTTGTGTGAGTAGATACTTTGTGTGAGTAGATACTTTGTGTGAGTAGATACTTTGTGTGAGTAGATACGTTGTGTGAGTAGATACTTTGTGTGAGTAGATACTTTGTGTGAGTAGATACTTTGTGTGAGTAGATACTTTGTGTGAGTAGATACTTTGTGTGAGTAGATACTTTGTGTGAGTAGATACTTTGTGTGAGTAGATACTTTGTGTGAGTAGATACTTTGTGTGAGTAGATACTTTGTGTGAGTAGATACTTTGTCTGAGTAGATACTTTGTGTGAGTAGATACTTTGTCTGAGTAGATACTTTGTGTGAGTAGATACTTTGTCGGAGTAGATACTTTGTGTGAGTAGATACTTTGTGTGAGTAGATACTTTGTGTGAGTAGATACTTTGTGTGAGTAGATACTTTGTGTGAGTAGATACGTTGTGTGAGTAGATACTTTGTGTGAGTAGATACTTTGTGTGAGTAGATACTTTGTGTGAGTAGATACTTTGTGTGAGTAGATACGTTGTGTGAGTAGATACTTTGTGTGAGTAGATACTTTGTGTGAGTAGATACTTTGTGTGAGTAGATACTTTGTGTGAGTAGATACGTTGTGTGAGTAGATACTTTGTGTGAGTAGATACTTTGTGTGAGTAGATACTTTGTGTGAGTAGATACTTTGTGTGAGTAGATACTTTGTCTGAGTAGATACTTTGTGTGAGTAGATACTTTGTGTGAGTAGATACTTTGTGTGAGTAGATACTTTATGTGAGTAGATGCTTTATGTTAGTAGATACCTATCTTAAAAAGCAATCTGCTTAATTATATAAAGAAGACCATTTTTTGGGTTCCGTTCCTAAAAAGGAAATACAGAACCCTTATAAAATCACTCGTGGGTCAGTCTGTCTGTCTGTCCGACTGTCACAGCCAATTTGTTCCGAATCTAATGGACCGATTAAGTTGAAATTGGGTAAGCTGAATTTTTGTGACCCAAACACGGACCTGTAACGTAGATAAATAGATAAAGTTAAGGTACTCCACAAGTTTAGACGCGAATAAAAAATTGGCTACTAAAAATACGTCAAATTATGTCAGGCTGACTAATTTGACAGGGCTAAACTAATATTTATCTTCTGTCCTTTTCTTAATGAATTAGAAAGAAAAATATGCACTGAACTTAAATATTTTTTTTCCATAAATAACAACAGTTGTTATGTATGGAAAAAAATGTGACCTTTTGAACATAACAAAAATAAAAGATGCTATTTTTGGAAGAAATATGCCTGTTCTGTTTAAAACAATCCAAGGGAACATTTTAATGCAGAAATACATCCGTTTTGATTGGAATCCAAATTTTTTGGATTTTATTATATGGGAAATACGCTCCTTTTGAACAAGTTTTTAGGCTCATTCGATGGAGATTTCTGCTATGAGTTCAAAAAAAAAAAAGTTGAAAGTGAAATACGACCTTTTGAACAGACGCTCCTCAAATTTAGTTTAGTTTGTGAACAAGGGAATCGGCTCCATTATCGAGCTAGCCAACTGCCTCCCTTCCCCACTTCCAAATCCTTGCTCTGTAGCAAGGATTTGGAAGTGAGGCAGTTAAAAAAATAATTAGGAAAGGACTGTTCCTTTCATAATGATTTTATGTCTGACAGTAGCAACCCTAAAGCAACCTTATTATAACGAGCATAAAGAGCACATATCTAAAGTTTACAATAAGTTACCTGTGGAAATTTTAAACACCAAGGAACTCCTACTATTCAAAAATAAATTAGCGTATTTTTTTTGACAAATCTTACTACACGATTCGAGATTTTCTTCATAATTAGTACCTTCTACAATCTGTCACCATACACCTAATTCTTATTTTGTATTTTGTGATACCTATGATCTTTTTTTATACAGCATGTTGACATAATTATTGTATGCCTAATAGGCAGGACACGTGGAACTGTTTATTTACCTCACATCTGTCTGTATAACCTATGCCCGCAATAAAGATATTTGATTTCACTGTGATTTGACGGTAATTCAAAATCAAAGGTCAAATAACTGTGAAAGGACTGTACTGAACATTTTATTTCCAGAAAGGTTGTTCAATGTCAGTACACGCCACACACTACGACAAAAATAACCCTTTTTAATCCTCTCACTACTGGTCCATTCTATTTGAACGGTCTTCCCTCCAGCTTCCCTTGCTCTCGAGCTTACAAGCAGATCACTTGAGTGTCATTGATCCTCCTCTCGTGATGTTTGTTCGACTTTTTTACTAATTACAATTGTTTTTAATTGCTGCTTGTATTTTCTTGTTTGAAGGGGAGATGGAAAACAAAACACGGTTGCATTTAAAGATTGTTACAGGACAACTGTTTTTTTTTGTGTCATGGGTATGAATTGGGTTGGTGGACCCTTAGCTATTTCGTGTAGGAACCTAGGTGAAAATAAATAGATGGATTGTGTGATCTTAATTAATAGCGTTTAGTCACATCTTATTGACGTCGCGGTCACAATCTAAACAAAATATCAGAGTCCCGTATTTTTTTTAATCTTTCTATCGAGCGCACTATTGAGTTGTCTTGTGTTGAACTCGAGCGATACGTTATAATTTGCGTTTATCGACCCCCTTCTGGGGATTTTATTCATTTTGAATCGGTAATGGAAGATGCACTCAATAAGTTAAAATCTAGTAATAAAAGTATAATTTTATGTGGAGATTTTAATATTAATATTTTAGATGTTACTCCACTAGGTATTAGACTTCTCAATCTTTTTAGGTCTTATAATTTATTTAACTTGTTTTTTGAACCTACTAGGATCACGGCATCTTCGTCAACATGTCTTGATAATATATTTAGTGATTGTGTTGTCAAAAATAAATTAGTGCTAAGTGACTTAAGGTCTGACCACTGTGGTTTATTAGCTAGCTTCCCTTTGCAATTACATAAAAAGCCGCATAAAATAGAATGCAGGCCTTATACAGCTAGTCGTTGCAACAAATTTAAAAATAATGTAGCCCATAGAATTAGACCGTCTATAGTAGAATACGATAATCCTAATGAAATCTATGGAGCCCTTTTTGATGTTGTGCAAAAAGAGTACCAATCTACCTTCAAGACCAAAACCATTAATATTAATGGCACCACCGTGGGCTTTAACCAATGGGCTACTCCAGGTATTTATAAAAGTAGAGCGAGACTATACGAATTATATGGTTTGAAAAAACACAGGTTTGATACTCCTTTCCTAGAGTATGTCAAAAATTATTCAAAATGATTTAAAAGTATTTGTGTTTTTGCTAAATCTAAATTTTTAAGCGATACAATTAAAAATTCCAATAATAAAGTAAAAACCATTTGGAAAATTATTAATAATGAAACGGGTAAGTCGGTTAAACAAGACAAACAACTTGAAGTTATGGTCGACAACAAATTAGTTAATAAAGCAGCAGACGTTGCTGAGGCATTTAATGAGTTTTTTGCCAACATACCTATAACTACGACTCGCTCCTTAAATTCATCCCCGTCTAAAGCTGAAAACCTTTTGCATAGTAGTGTGCCCAAATGTGGTCGCTTATTTAGCTTCGAACATATAACACCTCGTGATGTAGTGAATGTTTTTAACACACTTAAGTCTAAAAACACTGGTGATTACTGGGGCATCTCAATTAAACTGTTAAGTAATATAATAGACATAGTAGCCCCCTATCTAGCTGTTACTTTTAATAAATGTGTTGATGTAGGAACTTTTCCTGACCTCATGAAAAGTAGTAAAGTCTTACCTTTATTTAAATCGGGTAATAAAAATGACGTTGGCAATTTTAGGCCTATTTCTATATTACCTGCATTTAGCAAAATATTTGAAAAGTTAATACTCAAGCAGTTGCTAAGACATTTTAATTTAAATGGCCTCCTTCATGATGAACAATATGGCTTTACTAAAGGTCGTTCGACTACAGATGCGGGTGTTGCTCTGCTGAAACATATATTTAACGCATGGGAGAACTCGCAAAATGCTATTGGAATTTTCTGTGATCTCTCCAAAGCCTTTGATTGCGTGCACCATGACACGCTTTTGCGTAAACTACATCATTACGGTGTACAAAACGAAGCTCTTAAAGTAATTAATTCATATTTACATAATAGGTTTCAATGTGTAGATGTAAATGGTGTGAAATCTTCCGGGCTACCAGTTCTGTTAGGTGTACCTCAAGGCTCAATATTGGGTCCATTCTTGTTTTTAGTGTATATCAATGACTTACCATTCTATTTAAAGGGTATCTGTGACGTTGTACTGTTTGCAGATGACACCTCTCTTATTTTTAAAGTAGACAGGAATAGACAAAGTTTTGCCGACGTAAACAGTGCACTCTCAATGGTTACAGATTGGTTTACGATAAATAACTTAGTTCTCAATGCTAAGAAAACGAAATGTATAAAGTTTGCCTTACCGAATGTTAGAAATCTAGGACCCAACATCGTTTTAGATAAAGAAGTGCTTAAAACTGTAGACTCGGCAGTTTTTCTGGGTATAACAGTAGATGCCAAACTTCAGTGGGGCCCACATATATCAAGCCTAGCGGGAAGGCTCAGTTCAGCCGCCTACGCCGTCAGGAAAGTAAGACAATACACTGACGTTGATACAGCTCGGTTAGTCTATTTTAGTTATTTTCATAGCGTTATGTCATACGGTATTCTGCTCTGGGGCAAAGCCGCTGATATTCAAAATATATTTGTTCTTCAGAAACGAGCTGTTCGTGCTATTTACCAGCTCGGTGCCAGAATTTCTCTGAGAGATTTTTTTAAACATATTGGTATTCTCACGGTGGCATCACAATTCATCTTCGCCAACATCTTATATATTAGACAAAATATACATTTATACACTAAAAACAGTGATATTCACAATGTCAACACCAGAAATAAAGACAAATTACGTGCTCCATTTCACCGGCTTCATAAGGTTCATAACTCATTTGTTGGGCTTGGTATATCCTTTTATAACAAGCTACCCTCTTCTTTGCTAGATTTGCCTTACAATGCGTTTAAAGCCAAAGTAAAATCTAACCTTTGTTCAAAGGCATACTATTCTATCAACGATTACTTAAACGATAGTTGGTCGCTGTGTTTAACTTAAGACAATGTTTATGTTCTTTCTCCAGAATTAGCTTACCTACTGACAGGTTATATGGGTTCATATAATTATTTATTTTCTTTGACTGTAAAGGTCAATTTATTTTAATTTTATTTTTATTTATCATTGACATAATCTACTCATTACAATGTTTTTTTATGAGTGGTATTGCAATATGTGGTTAGCTAGTGACCTCGACAATTGATCATAATTATTCTTGTCTGAGCAACCGGCAGCAGGTTCGTCATGCTCCCTTAGATGTCACTGCTTGCGGTAGCGTCGGGGGTCGGGTTGCCTCCTTCCCTCAAATATGGCGAGGGGGGTAATGGCTGATCTTTGCGTTATGCTCGTGAACGGGTGCTGCTTGTGGTGACTGGTCTTCTTGCTGACCTTGGTTTTGTTTTGTTATTAGTAATTTAACTCGTTTTTTTTACTTCGATGGTCCTAGTTTATCATCTGTGACTTCGAGTTACGGCTATATGTAAGTGGGCACGCCCTTTATTACTGGAGGCTTTTTAATATAGGTATAAAGTTCTACTTACGTTTTTAGTTTTGTATTTTGATTCTGCTTGAGTATAGTTTTCGATTTTTTTCTTCTTTTTTTAAGTATATTGGCGTGTGCTAGCTGACTTATAGCAAATAATTAAATTTAATTTAATGTTTGTGTTGCGTAATGTACTTGCATGTAATTTGCACAGTGTTGTATAGAATATATATACCTATTTTTTAAATTTTTTTATTTAACTGAACAGACAGCTGTGCTGCTGAGGAGTTTGTTGCGCCACTTCTTCTCCTCAGCTAAAGCACTAGGAAGTGGTGAAGGGCGGGCGTTTTGGGGGACTGTCTTATGTAATTTTGACGTTCGAAAAGTGCTGATTCTCAGCCTAGTTTGAATAAATGACTTTTGATTTTGATTTTTTAATTTTTCCCTATTCAGAATCAATCTGTAACAAATACCTCTGATGTCCATAGATTTTTGACAAGTTTTTGATATTGATTGTCGCTAAGATGGGATTGTTACTAGATTTTGAATGTTTTTAATTACAGGCAATTGGCCTTCTGATCTGACGAACGATCTTGCGGGATGTATACTTTCCTGAGTTTGCCCCAAATACTTTTAACTACAGCTAAAAATCCTACTTCATTCAACTGCACTTTGTTGTTTTTAAAATCACATAATATTTTACTACACAATTAATCTATATCATATTAATTCAAAATACTATCTCTGTAATGTGTATCAAGATAACATTAAACAGTGTTTCATTCTCCTCACTCATCCCGTCCACAATTATACGGAACACGTAGCCCCGACTAATTTGACTAATTACTCCCGATAACAACTTCACCGCACCCTGTCTCACCCCTGTTTGATACTACAATCCAATTTCAACCTTAAAAATTTACGTGTAAGGTTCAAAATTATATGAAAGAAAATTATATCTCTCCATAAGTAACGTTTACTCCAAAATTAACTTTAATACAAAGGATTAAAATTGGAAGTCGAACGGAATACGTTTGGCAAACTTTTCATTTAAAGGGAATGATTTCTACTGCTGAAAATGAAAATGTATGTATGAGGATTAAGGTTTATTTTTGTCTGGAGTTAAACCAAAATCGATGCGTCCGACTAATTGCTTGATTTGAATTTGGAATAACATTTGCAGTTACTATGGGTGATCGAGGGATGTTTTCAAAGTGATTACTTATGCTCAGTTCCTATAAACAAAAACGCATCGTTTTGCTTTCCAATGGTAGCATTGTTTTATTGTCAAACAGGGCATATAAATAGATTTGTAAGCTAATTTTATTTGTGATAGCTACTTCCATACGGGAGGGTCTACTATGCCAGGCTATGAGGTCTTTGTTTCATTATTGGTAAAGATACAATAATCTTAATTTTGACCAATAACGGTCCGTAAATTATAGGAATCGGCCATTAATGATATAAGTTTAGTTTAGTAAGTTTATAGATGAAATCGTCATAAATTTTACAAGTAGGTTAAAAGGGATCCTTACTTTGCTCGCATACTTGTTCAAAGCTAAAGTTTTGTATTGATAAGTATGAGAATATCAACTCAAACTTAAAAGTTTTATTTGAATTAAACCAATTACAGGCAATTATATGTCCTCAAAGAGTCGGTCAGTCAGTCAGAAAGATGAAGCTATTCCAAAACGTAGATCTCTATGGAGAAGAACGGGCAAGAAATTGTTTGTGTCGTATATTTTGTAGGTAATGTGCTAAGTATGATAGTATAAATAAGTTCTTATTAGAAGGTAGACCTAAAGGTACAGCGACACGTAGTGCTACGTAGCCTACACCGCAGCGGCCGAAGTGAGGTACAGCGACACGTAGTGCTACGTAGCCTGCACCGCAGCGGCCGAAGTGAGGTACAGCGACACGTAGTGCTACGTAGCCTGCACCGCAGCGGCCGGAGTGAGGTACAGCGACACGTAGTGCTACGTAGCCTGCACCGCAGCGGCCGGAGTGAGGTACAGCGACACGTAGTGCTACGTAGCCTGCGCCGCAGCGGCCGAAGTGAGGTACAGCGACACGTAGTGCTACGTAGCCTGCACCGCAGCGGCCGGAGTGAGGTACAGCGACACGTAGTGCTACGTAGCCTGCACCGCAGCGGCCGGAGTGAGGTACAGCGACACGTAGTGCTACGTAGCCTGCACCGCAGCGGCCGAAGTGAGGTACAGCGACACGTAGTGCTACGTAGCCTGCACCGCAGCGGCCGAAGTGAGGTACAGCGACACGTAGTGCTACGTAGCCTGCACCGCAGCGGCCGAAGTGAGGTACAGCGACACGTAGTGCTACGTAGCCTGCACCGCAGCGGCCGAAGTGAGGTACAGCGACACGTAGTGCTACGTAGCCTGCACCGCAGCGGCCGAAGTGAGGTACAGCGACACGTAGTGCTACGTAGCCTGCACCGCAGCGGCCGAAGTGAGGTACAGCGACACGTAGTGCTACGTAGCCTGCACCGCAGCGGCCGAAGTGAGGTACAGCGACACGTAGTGCTACGTAGCCTGCACCGCAGCGGCCGAAGTGAGGTACAGCGACACGTAGTGCTACGTAGCCTGCACCGCAGCGGCCGAAGTGAGGTACAGCGACACGTAGTGCTACGTAGCCTACACCGCAGCGGCCGAAGTGAGGTACAGCGACACGTAGTGCTACGTAGCCTGCGCCGCAGCGGCCGGAGTGAGGTACAGCGACACGTAGTGCTACGTAGCCTGCACCGCAGCGGCCGGAGTGAGGTACAGCGACACGTAGTGCTACGTAGCCTGCGCCGCAGCGGCCGAAGTGAGGTACAGCGACACGTAGTGCTACGTAGCCTGCACCGCAGCGGCCGGAGTGAGGTACAGCGACACGTAGTGCTACGTAGCCTGCACCGCAGCGGCCGAAGTGAGGTACAGCGACACGTAGTGCTACGTAGCCTGCACCGCAGCGGCCGGAGTGAGGTACAGCGACACGTAGTGCTACGTAGCCTGCACCGCAGCGGCCGGAGTGAGGTACAGCGACACGTAGTGCTACGTAGCCTGCGCCGCAGCGGCCGGAGTGAGGTACAGCGACACGTAGTGCTACGTAGCCTGCGCCGCAGCGGCCGAAGTGAGGTACAGCGACACGTAGTGCTACGTAGCCTGCACCGCAGCGGCCGAAGTGAGGTACAGCGACACGTAGTGCTACGTAGCCTGCACCGCAGCGGCCGAAGTGAGGTACAGCGACACGTAGTGCTACGTAGCCTGCGCCGCAGCGGCCGAAGTGAGGTACAGCGACACGTAGTGCTACGTAGCCTGCGCCGCAGCGGCCGAAGTGAGGTACAGCGACACGTAGTGCTACGTAGCCTGCACCGCAGCGGCCGGAGTGAGGTACAGCGACACGTAGTGCTACGTAGCCTGCACCGCAGCGGCCGGAGTGAGGTACAGCGACACGTAGTGCTACGTAGCCTGCACCGCAGCGGCCGGAGTGAGGTACAGCGACACGTAGTGCTACGTAGCCTGCGCCGCAGCGGCCGAAGTGAGGTACAGCGACACGTAGTGCTACGTAGCCTGCACCGCAGCGGCCGGAGTGAGGTACAGCGACACGTAGTGCTACGTAGCCTGCACCGCAGCGGCCGGAGTGAGGTACAGCGACACGTAGTGCTACGTAGCCTGCGCCGCAGCGGCCGAAGTGAGGTACAGCGACACGTAGTGCTACGTAGCCTGCGCCGCAGCGGCCGAAGTGAGGTACAGCGACACGTAGTGCTACGTAGCCTGCGCCGCAGCGGCCGAAGTGAGGTACAGCGACACGTAGTGCTACGTAGCCTGCACCGCAGCGGCCGGAGTGAGGTACAGCGACACGTAGTGCTACGTAGCCTGCACCGCAGCGGCCGGAGTGAGGTACAGCGACACGTAGTGCTACGTAGCCTGCACCGCAGCGGCCGGAGTGAGGTACAGCGACACGTAGTGCTACGTAGCCTGCGCCGCAGCGGCCGAAGTGAGGTACAGCGACACGTAGTGCTACGTAGCCTGCACCGCAGCGGCCGGAGTGAGGTACAGCGACACGTAGTGCTACGTAGCCTGCACCGCAGCGGCCGGAGTGAGGTACAGCGACACGTAGTGCTACGTAGCCTGCACCGCAGCGGCCGGAGTGAGGTACAGCGACACGTAGTGCTACGTAGCCTGCACCGCAGCGGCCGGAGTGAGGTACAGCGACACGTAGTGCTACGTAGCCTGCACCGCAGCGGCCGGAGTGAGGTACAGCGACACGTAGTGCTACGTAGCCTGCACCGCAGCGGCCGGAGTGAGGTACAGCGACACGTAGTGCTACGTAGCCTGCACCGCAGCGGCCGGAGTGAGGTACAGCGACACGTAGTGCTACGTAGCCTGCACCGCAGCGGCCGGAGTGAGGTACAGCGACACGTAGTGCTACGTAGCCTGCACCGCAGCGGCCGGAGTGAGGTACAGCGACACGTAGTGCTACGTAGCCTGCACCGCAGCGGCCGGAGTGAGGTACAGCGACACGTAGTGCTACGTAGCCTGCACCGCAGCGGCCGGAGTGAGGTACAGCGACACGTAGTGCTACGTAGCCTGCACCGCAGCGGCCGGAGTGAGGTACAGCGACACGTAGTGCTACGTAGCCTGCACCGCAGCGGCCGGAGTGAGGTACAGCGACACGTAGTGCTACGTAGCCTGCACCGCAGCGGCCGGAGTGAGGTACAGCGACACGTAGTGCTACGTAGCCTGCACCGCAGCGGCCGGAGTGAGGTACAGCGACACGTAGTGCTACGTAGCCTGCACCGCAGCGGCCGGAGTGAGGTACAGCGACACGTAGTGCTACGTAGCCTGCACCGCAGCGGCCGGAGTGAGGTACAGCGACACGTAGTGCTACGTAGCCTGCACCGCAGCGGCCGGAGTGAGGTACAGCGACACGTAGTGCTACGTAGCCTGCACCGCAGCGGCCGGAGTGAGGTACAGCGACACGTAGTGCTACGTAGCCTGCACCGCAGCGGCCGGAGTGAGGTACAGCGACACGTAGTGCTACGTAGCCTGCACCGCAGCGGCCGGAGTGAGGTACAGCGACACGTAGTGCTACGTAGCCTGCGCCGCAGCGGCCGGAGTGAGGTACAGCGACACGTAGTGCTACGTAGCCTGCACCGCAGCGGCCGACTCGTTCTGCATGAACTTCCCAAACTTGCTAAATAAAATAAAAGCTGCTTATATAATTGTGTTCGTATATATAATAAGATGCCGAGTGACATAAAAAACTTAAACTTAAACCCTAGATTATTTAAGGGAAAATTGTTTGATTGGTTGAATTCTAATAATTTCTATAGTCTTAAAGAATTTATGAAAAAGAAATTCTCATGTTAGTTTTAAGTAAAAATATGCATGCTAAGTACAGTTCTGGCAGAACATGTAGCTCTTTATTGTAATTATTGCAACACCATGTATACCATGTTTTTTGCAAATAAATACTTTACGTAGCCTGCGCAGCGGCCGAAGCAAGGGCCTGCGAGTTTTCCGAACTAGCTTTGTTTGTATGACTATCGTAAAGCGTGCAGTTTTCCATTTGTTTTCTTTTATTCACTTGTTTAGTAAGTTTGGTTCACTGGCCAAAATAATCCAGGGTGAAATGTTAGGGATAACAAATAATTAATGATAGTTCAAATAAAAACAATTTTTATTTTTTGTCGTAACAACTTTATTCGATCACTGATTTTGATTTTGACCACTTTACATACAACTAGAATAGAATATGTACGGTTATAAGTTATTTTGTTATAATTATCTAATAATTTAATAATTTCGTTACCACTCACTAGTAAGATACATGATACCATGAAATGTACACTGAAAAATACGATACTCTTTTCAAAATATGTATTTTCTAAATACTCAGCTCAAAATTATAAAATGCTGGAGATTTTAACAATTAAATGCTTTTAAATTGAACTGTGGAGTTGTTCAAAAGACTTTGTCTTTAAACCTTTTAAAAAGCATGCCATATTTTTCAGTATATATACATTTTCTAAACGAGCAACCAGATATATTACATAGCTATTTAAAAAGCCATAACATATACAATTTTAAATAACATAAAATAATCACGAACTTTAAAATAACATTGATTTTTAATACTAAGTATTTTACATTTTAAAGTGTCCAACTATGTTTGTAATATCTAATTCTATATGTTCCTAGAATGTATGCATGAATATGTATAGTGATAGATACTGACTATAGATTCATTTTAATTATTTAATATGATATATTTTAATCTAGCTTTTTAATTCGTAGAAGTAAGTACGCTAAGCATTTCATACTACTAAAAACATATATATATATAATTAATAATATATTCAAATGTAATTAATATTACTTAGATATTATTTTACAAAAACGAAACAAGTTTTTGTCAACAATACCATACGATATATAACAATACAATACATATCAAATTATATATTTTATGTATATCCTAGATTAGATGATATTTTAATAATCGATATTAAAACCGACGTTAGTACATAATTTATCTAAAATAATATTACATGTAATATAAGATAATGTGCTAAAATTATCAACTGTAACCTATGCTATACGATACGATTCACAGCTTTATACCAAACAAAATAATACATTTTTATTAAAAAATCCAAATTATTATTTTTATTTTTTAAACAAAATGTACATTGTAAAATTCACAAAATATTTTATTACAATAATAATTTGGTACAGGTTTGAAGACAATCAATACAGTTGAATTTCCATATCAAAACTATCAAAACTACATTGAAATAAAAAAAATCTGAGGTATTCAAGTATATAGGTATAATTACGAGTATCATGATCATTTTAACCTAAAAAGCGTCTATTAATTATTTAGGTTATAATTAAATTTACCTTAAATTGATTACATATATTCGAATTAGCTGTCTAATTAGCTGATTAATTAATAGGAGGATACACCTATGAATAATAAACGGATTATCGATTTGATTATTGCAAAAAGGTACGCCTTTCGAAAATAAGTAGGTATAACTTGTGAATGCACAATCATACTGTTTGCTTTATTTAATTGTTCAAATTAAAGTATTCAGCATGATGTAAAGTAATGATGATTAATTTATTAAAAAAAAAAAAAAAACTCCATATCTTTAATGTATTTATTTTAATGTATAAGACTAACGCGTACAATTTTTAATTCTGTAATTTAAAATATTACAATTGTTATTCTTGTATTTAAATATTTATATTTAAAATCATTGTTCGTTATGGTACAAACAAATTAACACACAACATACAAATTTTGGCGTACCTCTGCTCATTATTATATAGAACTATGATACTGATATGAACATGGGAACTGATTATGACGACGATGATACTGATACTGACTGAAATATATAATAATATTTGCTAGTAGGTACAATTCTATATGTTACTGTACTTATCACTCGTACTTGTGTGGGTGTCAAACCGCTATATGTACAGTTTTATATTTAATTAGCATTTTTATAATATACCTAGTAACACTGACTACTCTATGATGCTTAAATATTATAATATAAGTATTATAACATAAATATTATAATATACACATATAATGCTCTATAATCTACTTTAATATTAAGTTTCATGCGAAATCTAATAAACCAAAGAAAGTAAAAGAATACTATTCTACATTTTAAATGAATTTTATGGATACATAACGGGTGTCCGGTGGCAGATTTATGTTTTTAAAAGCAAATATCTCGAAAAGTTATAAAAAATGCAGGAGGAGGGCGGTGTTATTCGACGCTCTGAAAGTGCGGATTGTCAGTCACATGCCGCAATGGCCAGGACAACACCGAGCGTACGCCATTGAGGCGTTTTTTAAGAGTGGTGATTCTTGCGTGATGGCGCGTCGATAATTTGTTTACGTTATAATTTAATTCGGCGTTTGAGTGACGCACCAAGTGTTAATTTGATACGGTCGTGGGTGGAAAGGTTCCACCAGACATATTCGCAATAAAATACAGCAATTTCAGCCGAGCCTGCTACAGCGCGTGGGACGTAACACGGTGGAACGTTTCCAACAGTGTCTGTGACTGAACGGACAGCATTTGGACGAAATTATTTTTTTAAGCTTAAATCCGCATGATTCTTGTGTACTTTAAACTATTTATTACACCCATAAGTTTGAAAGTTTTTGTTTCATTAGCTTTTAAAATCACAAATCTGCCACCAGACACTCTTTATTTAGATAACTTGAATAAATATTAAAAAACACGTAGAAAATAAAAGTTTAGTTCTTATTTCAGTTTAACTAATTAAGAATTTTAATTAAAAATTGAAATAGGATTTCTGTAAATAAATGAGTTTAGAACGAGGATCTTTTAGCGAAAACAGTTCCTAATAGTACTTTATAGATAGTGGTAGATCTAACGGACGGGTACTGACCTAAACTGAAAGTGTAGCTGCAGACATTATTTATAGAAAAATAATTTTTTTACGCGAGTGCCTCTGAAGGAGGATAATGTTATTGCTGCTAGAACTTGTAAGCTTCTTTTAATAAACCACACATTTTGTTTCCACGGTTTTCTGTGTTTTAAAATACAATTTTTACCGGCTCGTTCTTGTCCGAACTTTAGCGGTTTTAGTAAATGGCATTTGAGAGAGTACTGTTTACTGTGGGATTTCTTGAGATGTGAGTGTTGTTTATTTTAGGTAAGATTAATGTGATAATTCATTCCTTTTATCCCCACGCCTAACCAGTTGGCTTGGTTTCTATGAATTCGTAATATTTGCAGCCACATTTCTCATGAAACATCGAATTAAGAATAGGATTTGATACACGATATCTATTCTTACTATAATAATATTCTCAAGCCAAAGCCAAGAAAATCGTTGTGCTAACAACTGTGCGTTTTCTAAGCAAAGATGGAAAATATCCTGTAGGAATATCAATAAAATTGTGTATTTTTTTAAATTCTTTTACTTTTTAAACATATTTAGTTTTATTTGGTTTTATAACTACAGAGGAAATAATTTTCCAGTTTTAATTGGGTCTTACTTAGACTTTGCATTTTTTGTCATAATTTAGTTTTTTTTTTCCAATGAGTACATATTATTATTTCAGTTTTCAACTTTACGTTATAGTAATAAATTTATTGATATTCCTCAGTGGATGAAGGTCAAAGAGATAGCACATGTGACTTGGGACTTAGGTTTCTAAACTAGTTAAATAGAAGGAATATAGGCTATAGATATGCTTATAGAAAAAGACTAGATTGGAGAGAAGATATTTAGCAAAAAACTGTTAGCAAGATTTATAAAATTCAAGGACATAGTTAGATGGAGTTGGCTTGGCTTCCACAATAGGAACCTAAATAATAAAATAAAAAGTTCGCGGAGGATTTCTAAATTACGCAGTGCTGGTGCAATTTCATAATTTAATAAAAACAACTTAGATAGGATATTTTAGTATTTAGGTAGGTATTATAGTGATAGAGATAAATATTTCAAAATTATACTAAAAACATAAATTAAACGGGATTATTATATAAATTAAGTTTTATACAAATATTTTAAAGTCAAAAGATACTTTATAAATATATAATATATAAATTAATGAATAATAATACACATACATAAACACGCCTTCTTCACATGGGGGTAGGCAGAAACTATAGAAAAATAATACGATACTCTAAAATACGTGCACGTGTAAATGGCGAAAGATATTAGTACTAATTGTACACAATATTAATAATGATCAATCTTATTATCAAAAAATATACGTATAAGTATAAAATGTTACGATTGTATATCCTAAATCTAATGATATGTCTGCGATACTGGCGGTTATTGCTGATATAGTATAATAGTAATAGTACACAATTATTAATAATTGCACACACGATACGTTCCACAATACACAACTTAATACATTGCTATTAATAATTCACTCGTCAGTTCTGATCGTAGGTACTGAGTTTGAATAATTTGTGATATTATTGAAACTGATCCTGAAAATAAATTTCATAGGGAATCTGAAATATTAATTTGAGTTGAATTTAGTTAATAAATGATAATGTTAATTGATTTGTTTTAATACATTTCCGAGATACCCTAATTCTGTAATATATTATGTAAAAGAGAAAGTGATCAGAACTCACTGAGCAAGTTACGTACTTAATTATACAATAAATATTACTTCTTTGTGCTCACAATCTACTAATTAATTGAATTTCGGGAGAATTTGACACGAAAATTGACTCTAAACTTACAAATACATCCTCGAGAGAGGTCCTGTGATCTCTACTCTGTTACAAACTTGCTATTAGCATGAACACGTACATTCAGAATTAATTAAACAGTCCTAGTAAACGTTAAAATTATTTATGAATAAATTATTTTAACGTGTACTTTTCAAGCCACGTTTTGATCTAAAAAAAATAGTTCCTCTCTCTATATCTAACAGTCGAAAGTATAAATGTTTTGTGCGAAATAATTAAGCTTTGTGCTCCTGACAACCACTACAAACACTATTGTACTTTGCAGGCTAGGTACTAATTCACAAATAAATTATTCAATGAAAGTACCATTTTTGAATATTTCGAAATTTGAAAATTATTCTGGCCTTTTTCTTGGGAACGAACCTTAGCATTTATTACGACCGTAATAATTTTAACGCATATTATTCACAATAATCACTTTTTTACTTTATACACTCTCAATTGACATATCGGGCGCGTCACGTTTTCTTGTACAATTATTTTAGTTATCTTTTAATTTTTGACTTATTGCGTCGTCTGCGAAATGTTACTCGTGCCGTACGGTCGGGAGGAGCCAACGAGAAATTTTGAGATCATTGTTATTTAAATTTTTCATTTCGAAATTTTTTTTATGGCTTTTGCAAATTCTGTTGTACCGAAACGTTTTTAGCCATATACCCCTTCTAATTGTATTCTAGTATACACGTTTATAGTCGACTAATAGTTGTAAAAAAGAAGTGTCTCGAAGACACTATCAAAGTGGGTGACCAATTTATAATGTTTCATACAAATTATGAAGCACTCTCAAGGTGCACCTTGTTTATTTTGCTGATTTCGAGTTAACTTCATCCTCCTATAAAGAGTTCCGAAATCTTGCCTTCATACATTCATTGCTAATTTGAATTACAAAATGTTTAAAGACATTTGAATTTACGTTAAATTTTGATTTTCCGTAGAAATTTCTTTCTCGAAAATTTGAGATTATTACGCCCGTTTCCTTTTTCCCTCCCTTTTTATATAAATGATCTTCTTCCCGTTCTCTCTCCCCACCCGCCGACAGCGCCTGCTGTGTGCCGATGGTAGGTACCTACGGTTAAGTCAACATACTACCTACTCCTGTACACTTAGAGAAAAAATACCTCGTAAATTATAATTATATTATAAATATTAATGTATAAGTTAAGATTACTTAATCTAATTGAATCAAAAGATTCTGATATGTTTCGTTACCTTGGTTGCAACTTATCACGTTGACTAACTTCCTAGTTACAACTAATTGATATAATAATTGATATAAATCGAATTAATTGATATAGAAACGAGATACGACGATACTTACGCTAGTATTGCTGATTTAGCGTACGAGAATTACATTTTATATTTTCTAAAAATATATATTTTAAGTAACATCGCATTGTGTGATTAAATTGAATTAGTAGAGCTATTCTTTAAGAATCTACGATATGTTTATGATTATGTACAGTCATCGTATCATTTTATGTAAAAATTACGATTGTACCCATTTGAGTAATTTGTTAAAAGATTGGCATATTCAATGATAGTATAGCCCTGAATCTTAACAATGTACTCAAATGTCGCAGTAAGACCCGGAAGTAACAAATGAATATTTTAGGCCCTTACATTATACGTGCGTGTTATCGACTCGTGCGGAACTTTTAAAATATCTACCTTAAAACTAATCTAATAACCACTTAGCGATACAATTGAAATTTGTATGTTTGCCATTAAATATGGTTAATTTTTCCCGAGCTTACATATGGTACGGAAACACGCAAAAAGCTGAGAGAACTTGATTACGTACGAATTTCGTAGCTAATTTTGAACCTTAGACCTTTGAAATAAGGTTACATATTCACCAACATTTTTTTAGTACGCAGACTACATTTTGTCATTCTCCGTCTTTGCTATGTTTCCATACTTTGATTCATACACAGATATAATTATATAGTTCATAATTATAATTCTCACATCAGATATAATTCTATATACTATTAGAAGGCATAACAGTTGTATTTATATCAGAACAATATCAACAAGAAAACAACGGCTGAAAGCAATAGCGCTTTTAGCTGACAACCATTTTACTTTTACGTCATAATTTAGAGCTTTCATTGCGAGAACGAGACGTCGCTCTACAGAGTAGATTATGCGGTGCTTTTCTCTCATTTGTATACTCTTGATATAAAATGTCATATTTAAGTTGTCATCGTCGTAACCTTTAGCATACTTTATTTTAGATTTTTGAATCATTGGTGATTTTCACTACACCAAAAATAGCTTTTGTATAATATGATAATACAAACATGTTTTCAATAGTAGCTTGACTATTTCAAGCTCAATTATTGCTTTAATTTTTTGTATTCAACTCGTCCATATCAAATGGTGTGAATTGTATCATTTCTTTTTGTATCGTACTTACACGTGTTGTCTCTCATTTATATAAAAGCGCCATTGCTAGTTCAACCGATCAATAGTCTACATGAGAAGCACAGCTAGTTAATAGACATCTATCAGACATTAAATAACTCGCCGATACATGACGGCTCAGTGATCGAAGTTCTAGTGCCGACTGTTATGTTAGATTTGCTCAACAAGCTCTTCAAGTCATTTTTTTTTTACTTTCATGGTTACGTTAGTCAACCTATTAAGAAATGTTGTTATTACTACGCTATTATAAATACTTCAGTATTTCTTAGTTTTTTTTTTTTTTTTAACATTGTTTTGAAGGTTACAATGCAAGCAAATCTATTTAAAAGTCGACGTCTACCCAAATAGGACATTTATAATTACACAACAAGTAAATTCAAAAATATCGACAACAACACTGATTTTGGAGTGAATTAGAAGCCTTGCCTGAACGGGTTCTTGATGGTAGGCTGAGGCGCGGGGGCCTGCGGTGCGGGGACAGGGGCCGGCGCGGCGGCCGCACCCGCCCTGAAGGGGTTGCTGGCCGTCGGCTGCGGCTGCGCAGGCAGCTGCCGCGGCTGACTGTACTGGTCCTGGTACTCCTGCTGGTAACCCTGCTGCGGCTGCTGTTGCTGCTGATCGTACCCTTGGCTGTAGTTCTGATACCCTTCTTGGTACGACTGGTCGTAGCTGTATGTACCAGGATTCGTATCTACATTCGACTCTTCTGTCCCAGCCACCTGACCAGACACGTTGGAGTATTCAAGATGGTTCTTATATTCGCCATTCACAGGCCTTTGGTCTTGCAAGCTGTAGGTTTGGTACTCCTTATCTGGTGGGTCAGCCATCAGAATGTTAGCTTCGTTCTCAAACGGCTTGAAGTCGTAGATGTGCCGGAGGTACATGAGCACAGGGGCGTACAATAGATTGCTGAAGGCAATGAACAGGTTCAAGGCAGTGAACCCTATAGCTTCGACCACTTCTCCAGCGATGATGGGGCCGACGGCGTACGCGAAAGAGTATGATATGTCGGCAATCGCGTAGATGCTCCCGTACACAGATGAGTATCGCACGTCCACTAAGTAACCCAGAGTAGGTAGCAAAGCTGTATCGATGAGCGCGATTCCAAAGCAGATGCCGCAGATAGGTATCATCAGCATCTTGTACGAATTCGCGAAAGGTATGATGAAACAGCACAGACCTTCCAGGGCAAGACCGCCTGCCGCCATCAGCCACTGATGTTGTGGAAACTTCCTTGCCATCTTCACAGTTATTATCACTCCGAGAACGTGGGGGAAAAAGGCTGGCAACCATATCATTCCGATCTTCCAGTTATCTTTAGTCAGATTGTCCTCCATCCAGAGTGAAATGGTTGGTTCTAGGAACGCTAACGCGACGTTGGACATCATTAAAGCACCCGCGCAGACGGCGATGTAGGGATCCATCAGAAGCTTCCAGATGGGAGTACTGGGTGGTTTAGGCTCTCTAGCTTCCTTCAGCTGCGTCTTCAAAGGTTTCATCACAAGTAGTAGCATGAATCCGTCCAACAACGATATTAAGGCGAGGATCAAGAAAGGGACTTCTTTTCCTGCGAACTGGTATAAAGCGCCGCCGAAAGGTGGAGCCACCAAGCAACCAAAACTGATGAAAGCCAGGGCGATACCGAGTGCTTTGGATCTCTCATTTTCTTCAGTAAACCTATCAGCTATCATCGCCAGCCCTGATGTATCAGCGAAGGCGGAGCCCACGCCCTGCAGACTCCTCGCGAAGAATAGCATGCTGTAGCTCCGACCGCAGGCGAAGATCGATGTAGAGAGGAACATAATGATGAGGCCGATCATCATGGGCACGTCGTACCCGATGCGGTCAATTAAGGCACCAGAGAATGGGTTGATCATGAGTTGCACGATAGCCTTCGAGGCGAACAACACCCCTGTCGCCGACTCCTGGCCCTCGTGCGATGCTGGGATGATTTTGGTCGGTGTGATGGTCTTGTTACCTACCATGTAAGGTGTCATGGTGACCACATGGTCGTAGCCCGCCTCGCCCCACGCGCCGATGTACCGCAGATAGTCCGGGATGATGGGCACAATCACCATGTACAACATGTTGTCGAGCAACAACGCTATGGATACGATGACCAGGATGATCTTTCTCTGTGACGTCGGCTCCTTGATCTTCTCCCATAGTATCTCCCGCACTTCCCGCACCTCGAGGTTCACCATCGGGATGGTCGCGTTGTCGATCTTCTGCCATATCGTCTGTGGTCCCTCCGCCATCTTGGATTATTTGTATAACTTTTATTTTAAGAATCTATCTGTTGTGAGGTCCTGTGTTCATCTTCAAGGCAGGGCTAGGACTGCCCTCGTGGAGTTATTTGAGTGTTGCTCACACATTTACGCGTCGTCCTTCGGCGGGACCTCGATTGGGAGTTCGGAACCTGACAACAAACAGAAATGATCATTGTATTATCATTTCATGAGAAAGGGGGATGCTGCAATGTTTCAAAAGGATTGTGAGTCGACCTTTGTTTCTGTTAGTTGTCGTTCCTCTGTCCCGAGTGGTCTTATTAACGAGAGCTTCGAATTCCAAAGACGATTCAGAGTCCTTTTGAACACAAACACAAATTACTGATGTATTAGTAATACGACACACATTATAACATTCGCACAAATAAAACAAAGAGCAAAGGTTAATTAATGTTTATAAAACCGTTCAATCAAAGGGTTTTAATTATTCACTGTTGACTTAGCACATGTTTTTGTTCATGAACGTATAAAGTAATTAAATTGAAATTATTTGCATTTCATTAACTGTCCAAATAATTAATATATAAGCAAAAGTTTTATCGGCTTTTTTGAACCTCGGTTAAATAAATCGCAATTTGTATTCATTCAACCTGTCGACGAACACGACCGAAACTTTAACTCAATAGAGTCAATTATGAACCTAAAAACGTATTTCTACCAGTATTAATTATTAAGGCTATTCATTTAAAATTCAAAACAGCACATCATTCCAAGGTCCGAATGATTGACGTTTCCAGCCCTCCTTGCAAAGACAGTAATTGTGACATCTTGTTTTACCAAAATCCAATTTGCGAAGTCCCTTGTTGCCAATGTCATTATAGCGAAGGGAGCTTACATCGCGTTTTCGTTTTTTCTCACAAAATGGCGCTCAATCAGAATCTTTTCCCTATTAGTTTTGACAGCCTATTGGATATGTTTCCATAATATGTGATCTTTATTTATGGATTTTTGTCGATAAGTGGGCATTGTTTATTCATGTCGTTTTTTCTTAGTTTTTGGTAGTTCGGTTAATATTGGATTGATTGGTGGATTCAGTAAGGGTATATATTTACTACCAAAGGCTCCATCTGAAATTGCTTCTTAATTCCTTACAATTTCAGAAAACTGAAGGAAATATCAATACGAAAAACTGAAGATATTAATCTCTGCATCAACTTCAATCCCCATGGCAGAGAAAAAAAAACTGCCAAGATTCCCATTACTAGTCACGAACAAAACAACACCACCGATATTTAGAGGAAGTAATCTACTGAAGCCGTTCAATACTCTGCTTACCCTCCTTTGTACACAGCCTCGTTAGGAACTCAAAGGGCGGAAAATCCCTCGCCTTAGATTGTACACGAGAAGAGAATTTCAATGAGAAAAAGGTAAAAATGCGAAAGGAAATGAAAAAAGTGTGATTAGATGGCACAGGTTGATGCTGCTAAGTCAACTCGCGGAGAAAAAAATACTTGTTTCGATGTTGACAGGCTGATGGCTCCGTTTCGGAAGTCGATTTCATATTGCTGTGCCGAAACAAATAGAGATCTGTAGAGAATGTTCAGTTGTATTCATATGAGATATACCAAAACTCGATTTAGAAAGAGATACATTTCTTTAGTATATGTAAGTGTAATTCTTATACACATAAAGACGGAATACAATTTCCATCAGAAAATAAATAACAGACAAAATAAATTTAACAAGTCAAACATACGATTCTACGCAATGGACAGTGATTGCGGGATCGAGTGATATATAAAGTCTTTTCTAAATGTTGGTGAAAAACGTAATAGAATCCGTTGCGTATTTAAAATTAAAACCGGCCAAGTGCGTGTCAGACCACGCGCAATTAAGGGTTCCGTAGTTGTGATGAGTTTATCTCAAGAATAAACTTAACATTATAGTTGAAAAACATGTGCTCTCATACATTCCGACTGCAAATGTAAGTTTGTACGCACAATATTGAGAGATTTACCATGCTATTTTAAGACCATAGGCTTCTTATAAGTTTTCTTGTAAACTTTATGCATAAAACTATTTTATGTATTTTTTTTTTTCAAAATTTAAAGCTCAGTAGTTTCAGATATTAGGGGAGAATGGTCAATTTTCGTCTATTTTTACACGACTGGCCCAAAAGAGAGTGTAATGGTTTCAGGGTTCACGTATGTGAGTTTGTTTAATCCACCATAACTTTAAAATGCCTGCACTGATTTGGATATATGGATAGATGGTATCGTTAGAATCCTTACATCATCCTGAGTGACACTGCAATTATATAAAAAAAATCAATATGGTGGCAGTATGGCTCCATTTTCAAATATGACAAAAAAAAAAAAAATATTACAATATGGGTATCAAATTGATGGAATTGAAGAGCACATTCCAAAAAGTTGTCACTAAAATGTAAAAAAAAAAAAAAAAAAAATCACGACCACCCTGCAAAAAAACCAACTCATAAGTAAAAAACAAGTTGTATTAGTTAATTTGCATTCTAATTGCGTAACACACTATTGATCGGAATCCAAATCATTTTGAAGAAAATCGCTAATTCATTGCTTATTATGTTCGAAAAATTTGTCTGCACTACAACGTAAATAACGCAATTAATGTTGTTGAACCGTCAAAATAAAACCGATTCCGATTGATAGTGTGTTACGAAATTAGGGTGCTGTTTATACAAAGTGAAAGGTCACTCATTTACTCCCTGATTAAAGAGATTGTCATTGCAGTCGCGGACTGTTCTGTGGAACACTATTTAATCTAAGAGCAACTGCAATGAAAAAAAATTTTTGGCTCCCTAATTGCGTCCCCTTAAATTTTGTCGCATGTTTTAAAAATCACCCTGTATATATATACAGGGTGATTTTTAAAACATGCGACAAAATTTAAGGGGGTGTTCTACCCATCAATATGAACAACTTTTACTATGGGACTATAGATGCTGGCGGGAAAAATTCCGAATCATACCCGTCGAATATTTCGGAAGTATTCCGAAATATTCCGAAACTTTGGGAATATTTCAACGTTTATTCCCATTGAAATATTCGGGCGAAATATTCGGCGGAAACATTCGATTGCGGGGTACGAATGTTTCTCGCGGGGGGGAAAACTTCTCCGGGGAGCATCTCCCCTCTTACCGCACCCCACACCGCCATCGCCTGCACGCACGACTCGTGGCAGTCGCCAGTCGGGCGTGCGCGGCCGGCGCGGCGGCAGCGGCCGGCGCACAGAGGGGCAGCGGCGGCGGCGATCGACGATCGATGCAAAAATGATTTTTCAGCAAAAAAAATAAAAATCTTAATTAAATTCATTTTGAATAATTCTGATTTAAAGAAACTTTCCCAGAAGTATTCCGGAATTATTCAGAATTTTTCGGAAGTTTTGCAACTATATATGGGACCAACTAAGAATTCGCAAAAAAAAATTACCTTCCCATGTAAAAGCACATACCCGATTGGACCATTTTGTATAAAAAGGTCGAAATTTTTTTGCGTATTCCGAGTTGGTCCCATAGTAAAAGTTATTCATATTGATGGGTAGAACACCCCCTTAAATTTTGTCGCATGTTTTAAAAATCACCCTGTATAGATAATAAGTTCGATAACGAAGTCACGGACTGCCTGTAGATACCAATGCCACTAAGGTCGACAATCCTACCAAATTCAATAAACAAGGTGCTCTATCCATCCATAGAAAATACATGTACTTAAATATCCTTCGTGAGTCAAGACCACATAAGAGTAGGTCTACCAGCGCAGTTATTAAGTAGGTATTAAACAATAATAAATAAAGCTAAGCATCGAACAAGCGCAATACTTCAGGCCCAGGCTGTGTGAATGCGGGTCATGGCGACGATATGATAAAAAGCGCGGGGTATTGTAAGTGTTGCTCGGGGTATAAGTTATGGAGGAGGGCGGCTGAGGTAAGGTTATGTAACGTGTGAATCAGCACAAAGGGTATAGAGGAGGTAGCAGCGGGGAGGTGGGAATTTTTGTAAGAGACAAGCCGAAGCAAAGCCGGTCTTAAATTACTTACTTAAAAATAAAAGTATTTTCTTTACTTCATTTAACACCATCTATCGTCAAATAGCAGAACCAAAAATACGTTATCACTACACAAACAAAACTTTTAATGTTTTTGAGAAATAAAGTCAACTTAATTAGGGTCTATCATTCTAAAATTATTATTGGAATATAAGGAATCGAATACAATACAGGTGAACAAGTGAAAACTAAACAAAATATGCAATATTCTTCCATCTCGTTTTCGCTGACGTATTTTTTATATATCTGTCTCTATCGTAGCCCGTTGTACAGCGGCTTGCTCTCGTCCATATCAAGCGGTGCCACATGACCTAAAGTGACGTCATAACGGGATCGCTATTATATTATGAATTTTTAGTTCCCAATTGTGACGTTTTGGCGCCGGGTTATTTCAGAACATTTTTTTGTTGTTGTTGTAATTCAAAGCTAATAACAGACATTTTTGTCGTTTGAATGTTATGGTTAATTAAATACCCATAGTGTTGGCAATACTAAACACTATTGACTGTGGCATTTTTCAATAGCGGTAGAGTTGCTGATCCGAACCTCCGAAGGGCAGCCAGTACGAATAGTGTTACCTATAAGGTGCTTTCGCTACTGGAAGGTAGTTTGTATCTAATTATTCTAATATCTTCAGTCGGTCGCAGTATAGTGCTGGATATGCGCTTTTCCTAGTCCGCGCCACTGAAATTGCATCTCGGCCAAATAACGGCAGTAATTCTTATAAAGAAGCATTTTCGGGAATAACGTTTCTCTGTATAAGCATACATATAAATGATTATAGTGTTTGGATAGCTGCTGTGCCGATCATACTCGTTTTTATCACTGAAAGACAAGCGGCGCGACCAACATGTTATAACTTGCACCACAACTTATACTTATTTCAGTGTAAGTAATCAAGCAAACTATTAGAGGCAGGAAGTGTCGCGTGTCGCCGCTACCTCGGTCTGGGCAGGAGGTGGTACGTATAGCAGAACGTTACCAAAGTATCGAGTGTTTTAGCCTAACATTTATATCGGCGTACCTACTACAAGACGTAATGATCATACTACAACTCATTAGTACCTGGGCGACCGAGCTCAGCTCTGATAGATTTTTTTTTTTCGAATTTTCGCAGATATGAGACCTAGCTAGATCGATTTTTCACCCCGTAAACCTCTATATTGCAACTTTCATAGAAATCGTTAGAGCCGTTTTCGAGAACGTGATTACAAATTTATAAATATTGCTCATTTAATAGTATAGGATATAGTTTTGTTTCATTTCGCTCATTTCGTTTAGTACAGATAACCTCAAGAAGATCGACAAGAATTAATTTGATTGTTTACAATTTGTGTTGAATAATACCTACTGGTACAAGGTACAATTAAGTACCCAATATGTAATATTTTTTGTAGTTACACATTGATACAAAATTAAGGAACCAAGATTGCAAATTTAATTTATATTTTGAAAAATTTAGTTAAAACTAATTTCTTTGTAGGCTTTACTCATTTTGGACCTGAATCGTAATAGATCAGTGTGCATGTGTGTGATCAGATTAAGCATGCGATATATATATATATATATATGTCGGAAAGTCAATAGTACGGGAGTTGACTTGACAACGAGACGGAAGCGCTGTGACGTCAACGTTTCGACGGAGTCTTGACTGAAGAACGCGCGGGTTGAGCGAAGAGGTCCAACCGCAAGGAGGACACTTTTCTGCTGGCAGCCGCACGGACTACTAGTCTAGGAACCGTCATACGACTCGTTGTGTTCAGTGTACCAACCATAATAAATTAGAAGTGTGATTTCGAATACTTTCTTTGTTGCTCGCTAACCTACGCATCACCCACACATCATGTTCTCTGGGGAAGATTCTCACTCTGATCGGCCTCCTGTACCGACATATATATATATATATATATATATTCTTAAGGATCTGATGCGGTTAATATTAAAAAAAAAACAAAGCACTAATCAACCTAGAAAGTTTTATTCTTAATAAATGATTTTATTTAACGAGAATATCAAATAACAAAAATAGATTTACACAGAACTAAAACTTGAACATAATCTTAACAATCACTAGCACTATTTAAAACGTCTGTCGTGTCCGAGAGCCAAACACAGAATGAGTCGAACACGTTGTAACCTCTCCGTTTTATTTATACCCTGTCATTCGGTTCGGTTGGTAGGGTAGGGATAATATTTAAGACGGCCGTTCCTGACACTGCGGCGTGCTCGACTGCAGCATTGCTTGCATCATTGGTATTAGATCCATCTCTCGCAACCGGGTCATTATCATCTTGCTCTTGCTCTGAAACATATACAGAGAACAGGTAAATGATTTACCCAGTTTCGTGTTATAGTCTGAAGCATATATCTTGGAGAAAAGAAAAGGACTTCTATATATTTTTGTTACTCGTACCATGGGCGCAAGTGTGCACTCAAGCGCCCACAGACAAAGGTCTATCGAAAAGTGTTGTAATATTAAATAGCTTCAGACTTAACACGAATAAAAAAAAAATCAATTCAGTGCATGGCTAACGACAGAATCCGGATTTCCATCACTCTCCATACACTGCCACATGACAGAGGCCCCAAGTTCGCTTGTCAGTTTCACGTATTCATAGCATAGGCCCTAACGTTTGCATACTACGACTACGTGACACATAAACACACTTTCTCTCATAAGAGCAAAGTGGAAACAGAGACCCATACTTTTGTATGTTCTCTCAGTGGCCTAAACACATTAGCTCCACTGGGCGTCATTCACCACTCTCAAAAAAGGCTGAGCACGCATCCGGCGTCCACTCGCCTTGCCACAACATCATATGCTCTGCCGCCGCTTGGGTCTTCTTTCCATAAGATCCCGCTAGTAGCTCTAATTCGTAGCGGTGGCATGGTAGCGCGCGAATAACCTTGTAGGGTCCACGCATGCCGGAGTCTAGTTTGCCGGTGATTTGTGCAGCCTTGCTCACGAACACAAAGTCCCCGACGGCAAAGCTGCGCGGCTGCCGCCGATCTTCATTAACATAGGCATCCTGGCGCTGTTGATTGGTTGCAAGGAGCTCAGGTGCCCGTTGTCAGTAACTGCAGCGGTGAAGTCTGTGTGGTAGCCTGCTTGCAGATATTCAAAGTGAGCTGCATCTTCCACAGTACATCAGACCACTGTGAGCCTTTATTGCCGACTTCAACGCGTAGCATGTTGAGAACAGTCCTGCAGTACCTCTCCGCTTGTCCATTTTCTCGATGCATACCCGGTGTGATGAAATGTATTGAGCAGCCCAACTCGCTGACCCAATTTTGAAAGGCTGTGCTTTCAAACATTTTAGTTTGATCCAGTTGCCCATCTCTTAACTTGGATATTAGCTCTTGCGTCTCCGCATCAGCAGTTTGAGCGATCTTCGCCCAGTTGTTTGGATTCCGAATATGAGACACATTGATGGTAGGAGGAGGAGGGTTACGGCTTAGAAAATCTGCATGTTGCATCAAGGAACCTTTTCGGTAATCTAAAGTAAAACTAAAATCTTGTAGGTACACCCACCAGCGCGCGACCCGAGGCAACAAATCTTTTTTACGCTCCGTTAACTTTAAGGAATTGCAATCCGTCACTATTTTAAAGTTAATGCCAATCAAATAGTGACGGAAATGCTGGAGCGCACGCACGACAGCTAACGTCTCCAACTCGTAGCTGTGGTATCGCGACTCAGCGCCCTGAGTGGATCCACTAAAATACCCAACAACTCTCTTTCTTCTACCAGTGTGTTCTTGTAATAAAATAGCACCCAGCCCAATAGCACTGGCATCGGTGTGGAGTTCCGTAGGCAACTGAGGATCGAATATCGCTAAAACTGGTTCATTTGTCAAACAGTAAATCACATAGTCCCGAGCAGTATCCTGCTCAGCACCCCACAAGAAAGGTTCGCCTTTTCTCAACAATTTTGCTATACATGCGGTCTTAGAAGCATAGCCTGCTATATAACGACGGAAGTATCCCGCTAACCCCAGAAACTGGCGAACCTCCTTGACATTTGTGGGTTTTGGAGATCTAACTAGTGCATCGACTTTCCCCGGACTCGGCCTCACCTGACCATGACCAATTAATCTACCCAAGTATTCGATTTCTGTGTCCAAAAAGGTACATTTCTTTAAATTAATAGAAAATCCCGCTGTTTTTAATATCCGTAAGACTTCACTCAAAGTGTGAAGGCCTTCCTCTACCGAATTTGACAATAGTAAAACATCATCTATGTATGTAAGGACTTTACTTTAAAAAGTGCGGTCAATGCTCCAACAATACTGCTCTCTGTATCCTTTGTTCCACTGGTATTCATATCACTACCCCCAATAACCTCTTCAGCCATGCCCGAGCCCGGCTCACTAGCAGGAGTCGGTACAGCCAAAGGGGTGGACAATAAACGGCTCTGATTTATAGGACGCGACGGACTATCATTTTCTACCGATATAGGTAACCTAGCTTCAATCGCCTCTAGTCTATTAAGGATCCTATCAAGAGCTACGTCGCGAGAGCTATCGCGGATAGCACGTGAGTCTCTGTTGTGTTTACGAGAACTACGAGGGCTTTGCGATCCAATGCGACGCCTAGAAGACCGGTCACGACAATCAGATGGACTATCATGACGGTTGCTAACAGACGGCACATGATGACCACTCACACTATCACGACGCGATTCGCGAGAACTACTACTAGTACGTCGTTTTCCACGAGAATGCCTGCGTCCCTTGGATCGAGACGAACGGCCTGTCATTTTTATAAAAATAAAACTTACTTACGGTTGAGATGTAATTAGACGAACTACACACAATAAACACTGAATTATGCTTAGATGGCAAACGGTCTAGAACACGTGGCAATCCCACTTCTGATCTTAAGGATCTGATGCGGTTAATATTAAAAAAAAACAAAGCACTAATCAACCTAGAAAGTTTTATTCTTAATAAATGATTTTATTTAACGAGAATATCAAATAACAAAAATAGATTTACACAGAACTAAAACTTGAACATAATCTTAACAATCACTAGCACTATTTAAAACGTCTGTCGTGTCCGAGAGCCAAACACAGAATGAGTCGAACACGTTGTAACCTCTCCGTTTTATTTATACCCTGTCATTCGGTTCGGTTGGTAGGGTAGGGATAATATTTAAGAATATATATATATATATATATAGACACAAAGACTATACATATTTCTGAAGCTGAATGTATCTATCGATCACGGGTTAGCCATTATAGTCTTTTGTCTTTTGTTTCGCTAAACTTGTATAGAAAAGCGTAATTAAGGAACATTTTTGGTTACTAAGTGCCTATTTGGTTGAGTTATAAGTAAAACTTGTGTAATTAAGGTAAGATAAAAGGTACCCGGGTCACGAGACGAGGTAATACCTATAAAAGTTACCCAACTATATCATTTTTGAGGAAATGTCCTCTACGTTATTTCATACTTCCACTATCGGTTATACGTGTATGAAGGGTCGCGATTGGTTCTTATTATGCAAAATGTTCCCATTGCCTACCCCATAGCCTAAAGCCCGTTGTACAACAGCAAAATACTAAGCCATGCCCGGGGTTCCTCGTTAAATCAGAAAACAGCATTCAGCCGTGTCCCGAATTAAAAAAAAAATTAAATTAAATGAATACAACTCAATGAAAAGGATAAAAAGATAGAAAAAATAAAAGAAATAAAACGCAATATTTCTCTTCATTCCTATTTCCTAAATAAACCTCCATGTTTACGTACCTAATCAATTAGTTCACAACAGGCTCCAGTGAGCCCGCACTCGTTCCAAGCACTCTTCAGACCGGACAAATGAACAAACAGAATTATATAAATAGTACCAGGCTCACATGCGAACGAGGAGGTAGGAGGTGAAGGGCAAGTATTTGCTTTAGATACGTGATATGTGTAGGCGTCTTCTGGAATCCTGGTCTACTTGGAACAGAAAAACTGTAAAGCATATAATCAGGCCTATAATATTCCTACTGCTGGGACGCAGGCCTCCTCTCGGTGAGAGGGGAGTGGGCCGCAATCCGCCACGGAGGCCCAGTGCGGGTTTGTAGATGTCACATGTCTTCGAATTTTTGGTTCTAGGACATGCCGGTTTCCTCACGATGTTTTACTTCACCGTTTTGAGAGCAGTCAGATAAAATTACAATATTTACACAAGGTAAAGTGCGTACAACTCGTTACCACTGGGCCACCACAGCTCCACTAGAACTAATAAAAACATAATATTTTATGATTACAAGTCGTGTACCCAATATAATTCCTATCGCTAAAATGGACTTCCATACAAACTTTCATCCCCAATTTAACCGCTAGAGGGGATAAGTTTTCCAAAAACCGTCTAGACCCAGTGCATGGAAGGAGCTGTATGCCAGTGCATGAATTTAAGAAAACGATACCAAATAATCTGTCTTTTACTCTCGTCGTAGCCCGTAGCGCTTCCGCTACGGCGTAGCACAGTGCTACGATCAATAAAAATATACAGGGTTATTGGTAAAACACCAACAACCTCTTAAGGGGTCATTGTATTCATCATTATGATCAACTTTTACTATGAGACCAAACCTGAAATCGCAAAAAAAAAAAAAATTTGCCTAAACATGAATGACTTATACCATTAGTTACTATTTTTTTGTATGAATGAGCTAACATGAATACATTTATGTTTAGCTTTTCACATTTAGCCAAAATTCAACCATTAGTTTATGGTTGGTTGAGTTAACTACGGATCAAATAACCAGCATTAAGAAACGGATGCACTGTGGATTTACTTTTGGAGATGCATTGAGTGTTTGTGTCGGTGTAATCAATTGTTGGTAAACCTAATAAAATAAATAAATTATACATAAAACAAAAAGTATCATTAAACACGTATACAAAAAGATAAATAATTCAATTATCTTTAAAATGGCGAAGGATTCATAAAAATACGCTTGATAGTTTTTGCGTGATTCTCAGTTTTTTATCCGTGTTAATAATATTCTTCATACTCACAAAAAAGCTTAAATCAAAATAATCACATTAACTCCTACTCCTACAATACAACCTGAAAACTCCACCACCTCGAAGTTACTTAAGTTCAGGTTAAGTTATAGATCCGTGCCGTGCGTGGCCACACTCACGCCAGCTACACGCGAGCCGTGCGTGGCCACACATACGTCAGCTACACGCGAGCCGTGCGTGGCCACACATACGCCAGCTACACGCGAGCCGTGCGTGGCCACACATACGCCAGCTACACGCGAGCCGTGCGTGGCCACACATACGCCAGCTACACGCGAGCCGTGCGTGGCCACACATACGCCAGCTACACGCGAGCCGTGCGTGGCCACACATACGCCAGCTACACGCGAACCGTGCGTGGCCACACATACGCCAGCTACACGCGAACCGTGCGTGGCCACACATACGCCAGCTACACGCGAGCCGTGCGTGGCCACACTCACGCCAACTACACGCGAGCCGTGCGTGGCCACACTCACGCCAGCTACACGCGAGCCGTGCGTGGCCACACTCACGCCAGCTACACGCGAGCCGTGCGTGGCCACACTCACGCCAGCCACACGCGAGCCGTGTGTGGCCACACTCACGCCAGCCACACGCGAGCCGTGCGTGGCCACACTCACGCCAGCCACACGCGAGCCGTGCGTGGCCACACTCACGCCAGCCACACGCGAGCCGTGCGTGGCCACACTCACGCCAGCCACACGCGAGCCGTGCGTGGCCACACTCACGCCAGCCACACGCGAGCCGTGCGTGGCCACACTCACGCCAGCCACACGCGAGCCGTGCGTGGCCACACTCACGCCAGCCACACGCGAGCCGTGCGTGGCCACACTCACGCCAGCCACACGCGAGCCGTGCGTGGCCACACTCACGCCAGCCACACGCGAGCCGTGCGTGGCCACACTCACGCCAGCCACACGCGAGCCGTGCGTGGCCACACTCACGCCAGCCACACGCGAGCCGTGCGTGGCCACACTCACGCCAGCCACACGCGAGCCGTGCGTGGCCACACTCACGCTTGACGCTTGTACTTAAATGTGAAGTATTGTGTTATTGTTCTGGCTATTTTGTTAAGTGTGTAGGATAAGTGTTAAGGTCGTATGGTCAGGATATTGAGAGTTTATGTTGACGGCTACGGATTTTAATATCAACTTGAGGGTATGAAAAGCTTATCTAGATGGTGTATATCACAAACTGTTGCCATTAATTCAGCAATATGGCTACTGCCATATCATTATCTTCCTTTTCCCAAATATAGCGGAGTAGGCTTCCAGTCTAACCGGATGCAACTGAACACCAGTATTTTGCATGGAGCGCGTACCTATCTGACCCCCGTTGGTAAGACTAGTTTTCACACTTTCGGGCTTCGGGAGACCCGTAACGACTGTTTAAGATCAGCGAGTGACAGCCGGGACCAACGGTTTAACGTGCTTTCCGAGGCACGGAGGTCTTGGTATGTAAAGATGGTCACCCATCCACGGCTACTAATATGGCTACTGCCATATTCTACTGCCTCTATATTGCGCATAATATGTGGTCTGATGGATTAGGTAAGGTAAAAAATAAGCATTCTGTCTCTGTCTGAAATATCGTTAAGTTAATGTTGATTTTGCTCTTTTAAATACTCGTATGTAAAAGATTGCTCGCACACTAACTTCAAGGATAATTTAAAATTGCAAGTTAATATTATTAATAATAAATGTAAGGAAATATTGAATACATAAAAGTAAAACATTACCTATACACGCGTTAATATAAAAACTTCCGCCAAAAGGTTTTCCGCCCACGTTTTCTAGGTTATATTTTTTACTGCTGAATCACTATCAAGATTACCCACGAAAATAAACCCCTAAGTTGACATAATTCACGATAACAATACGAACTAATAAACGAACCCCATACCAACCATTAGCTACGGCTATAGCCCCATAACCATGATTTCATTAACCATTACGTCGCGGATATGGGGGCTGTAAGTCCTTATGGTAGAAAATGGGACATTGTATGACAAGTTGCTGCGTCACACAGTTACAGCAGCCGAACAGAATTTGTTGAAACAAGTTCTTTTACAGGTTTAGTCAGAAGAAATAATTACAATCCTTATTCATTACTTCTTTTTTGTTTTGATGAAGTTTGTAGCTTTTAACTGCATATTCTTGCGCGTAGGTATCCGTGTCATAATGTTGAACGTACTGTTCTATGCCAGACATAGTGTTCCGTATTGGGTCGCATAAAACTTAGTCATCATTTATATTCGCCCATCGTCACTTGTCATAATCATCACATCGCGAAACGCTTATAATAAATAAATGATAAGGCATTATTTATAATATCATAATGATCTAAAGCCCTAAAAGGCTCTCCGAAAGCTATGTCGCATTCAAAAGACCATTTGTTAAATATTACGCTCAGCGTCAAATTGAACACTGCCAAAATGATATAAATATAAAAACACAGCACGTTCTAGCTACAAATAATAACAACTTCCTAGGTTCAAGGTTGTGTAAATCACTTGTATACGGCATAAAGTTCAGCGCATTGCAGATCTACCTGTGTATTATATAACGTACCTATGTTTACGATATAGCGTCTACCTCTATTCAGGAACATGGCCGCCACAAGTAACGAGCTGAGGGCTATTAATCATAATACCGCGATCGTTTACAGCCGCTGAGGTAGGTTATTGATTTATGTAAAACAGTGCTTCTATTTCTGGATTCAATATTATACTACTCTACTGTAACACAGTGCTAGGATCTGGCTGTAATATAGGCAACGCTAGTTGCATTGTCTATGCCATTTGCAAAATCAATATTTTTTTACCGTTAAAGATTATATTAAGGACAAAAAAGCTTGGGCTGCTCCAAATTTTATTTTTTCGCTTTTTTATTTTTGCATACTAAATATTTACTTTGTAAAGTATTATATTATTTTAATTTATTGCGAATGTGAAGACTATGTAGGTCATTGCTTTTTTTGTTTGTTTTATTTTTTCCCTCAGTTATTTTTAATCATGGTCTGGCAGTTTGAGTAATTTATGCGGTCTACCCCAATGTCCTTTCTTTGGTATTGTTCGTCGAATCGTTGAGCTCCTTAAGTTCTGAGTTGAGCTGCGCGATTACTGACAAATGCGTGCATTGACTGGACAGGTCCTCTCAACCTGTGTGGTTCTTTCCTCAAAAGACCATTTCAGACACCAATCTACATGGTCTTCACATGAAGTGACCAAGATTATGTCTGGACTTTATAAGAGACTGTGACCTCTGAGTTTATTTCGGCCTTTCTTCTCAGAGTAGTCAGATAGGAAACGCCGACCTCATCTAGTTTAAAAAAAACATGATTGACTTGTAAAAGTGTTTGTACAAACCTACTTACAGAAATAAAATCATTTATCAATAAATTAACATGGCCAATCTCTACCTACACCAGAGTATATGAGATGTTCTCATATTACAGAATAACATACATATGCATATATAGGGTGACTGGTAATTAGTGACCGATACTTAAACACATGATTGCACTCATAATAACAAATAACTTTTACTACGGGACCAAACTGGAATTCGCGAAAAAATATCCAGCTGTTCATATACCTATTTATTATAACACGTCAAAATGTAGGGTGCCACTGATTATTTTTTTGGCGATTTCAGGTTCGGTCCCTTAGTAAAAGTTGTTTATTATCATGAGTACAATCATGTGTTTAATATCGGTCACTAATTACCAGTCGCCCTATATAGAAGAAGAAGATAGGCATCGAACTGGTGATCGATACGTCGTCAGTATGAACCCCATCCGTTAAGATGGTAATGCCGTGAGGGTTGTGACATTGAGCATATTTAGCTCAGAGGGGATTTCACTAATAGGCACCTTCAATCAATCAATATCTTAATTTGTAAAATCAATGTCTTTATTTGTAAACATAGGTTACAATGTTACACATTGCTATATTATAGTTTCTCTCTGTTTTGCCATTTGGCGTACAAATATATATTTATCATTGACTTTTGCCAATTAAGTAAATGAATTAATTAATAAATTGATGCTTTATTTCTCTAGAGAAATAAAGCATCAATTTAAAGATCATTTATATAAATTAAGAATAGTGGAGGTCCTAACACACTGCCTTGTGGGAATCAGTATTTAATTATCCCACTACCAGATCTGTATCTTATTTCGTTTCCAGTATCGTTTCCAGTTCGGCATATTCTGTTTTGTAAGTAAGATTCAGAATGTTGCCTCTTATACCATAGTTCTCTAAATTATTTAATAGTATCTTATAATCTAAATAGTCAAGCTACGCTACGTTCAGTTGCATACATTATTAACTTGCACATCGAACCCCAAACAAAAGAAAACCATTCCACTATACTAGCCAAACGAAACACTCTTTCTGCTCCAACACAAAGAATACAATTTATTTCGAACAGCGTTTTTAAATTATTATCTCTGTTTAGTCTGAGAAAAAACAGTGCCGTGACAGAAATACGTAATGGCTGGGGCTCTGCTCACCCTCTAACTGGATTATATTGAAGGTAAACAGTCGCATTAAAATGAAATGAAATTGCAATTTCTATGGGAGACGGACTCCCCGTGGAGTGTACAGGCGCACGACATTGTTGCATGCAAAGTGTAGGGTTGCTTTTAATAATTGTTTGTTTTTTGTGTTGAATAAACCATGTTGTATGTTAATGATTCATGTATTTTTAACACCCGTATAATTTCATAACAATGTAATTTGATTGTATAAACACGCTATGTGACGTGGTCATCAGGTACGAACTAAAGTATTTGACATTTGGACCTTTACTGGTAATTGGACAATTCAAATCCGTGTACTCTAAATATAGGCGGCCTTTACCTTTTTGAGGATAACTTTACTCATCATATGCCTATCCTTTTCCCAACTGTGTTAGGTTTGGCTTGAAGATAACTCAGAACCTAAATTTTAGGATATTTTAAGAAAAGTCGACAACTTCGCTAGAAAAACTTCATCTTAAAAACATTTCTTAAAAATCCTGTGAAACAGCAGTCTTTTTTTTTCCTGACATAAAAGCCTTCGGGGATTCTCTCCATCCTTTTATATCACACAAAAGCTAGAGTCCAGGCATGTATTACCCAATAACTGGGTTGTGGAGGTCAGATAGGCAGTCGCTCCATGTAAAATACTGGTATTCAGCTGCATCCGGTTAGACTGGAAGCCGACCCCAACATAGTTGGGAAAAGGCTAGGCAGATTGATTGATTTATTAAAAAAAAACTTGAAAATAGTGGTACTGCATCCCATACTTAAGTTTTACAATATTTTGGGTTTTGAATTAAAAACTCAGTAATAGGTAGGTGCTATAAGCTGATCTTGAACGACTTATTGTTAGTGGATAAACTTTTCAAATAAACTTGATTTAATTGACGTTTGAACGTTTAATGTCATGATCAAAACGAGTTCTATGTAGTCACAAAACTTATCCCGCATAGGGAATGTCATTGTGGATTAATTAATAATATTACAACTTTATAGCTCGGCCAAAAAACCTTTCTCCTATTATCGTCCTGAATACGTCTTATGAAAAACAATTCCGCTACTTTCCTTTTTGCCTTTGACTTGGTAGGATTGCCCCAGGCAATTCATACTTTGTTCTCGAATCGCCTTTATTTCACAGAGCGAACATGAATTTAGTTGTATTTATAAAGTTGCTGAGTAGAGTTTTATGTTATTTCTGCTCGTTGATTAATATGATATTTAGTATGTTATATGCAATATATAAATATAATCATAACAAACCAAAAGATACCAAAAGATACACATAAGAAGTACTTTCAAAACTCTATAAAATAATCATAAAACTATCAAACGCCAATATGTCGTTTAGGTGTGCAGGCGGCTCTTCAAAGGGCAGGTGAGTAAGGGCGAGTTAATTTCGAAGGGGAGGCGCCCTCTCCCAGGGGAGGGGGGAGGCAGGGGAAGAGTGACCTGTCCCGGTCTAGTCGAGGGGAGAGCCTTTGAATTTTTTATACGCTTTTTTGGTGAGCACTTTGCGAATATTTTTCAGTAGTGCTATATTTTTGTTGGTATGAAATAAATATAGGATTTTGGTCATGAATTCGGGATGTATTTTAAATCTTCCGTTGTACTGTATTATTACTGAGTGAAGTAATTTTTTGCTGTCTGCTGGAGTTACTGTTTTATTCAAGGTTTTACTGGTGATGTTTTTTTTTTTTAACACGGCTTTTCTAATTTCGCATCTTTACAATTTGAAATTCAAATTCTTGACCATAGAACATTGTTATCTAACCAGCTGTTAAACGTAATTGTGTTATCGATTCGTGACGAGCATAACAGAATAAAACCATTCTTTCTTCGTGAATACACGACATACATCAATATCTTCGTCTATGTCTCTCCAGGGTACAAAGTGACGTGGTACCACAAAGATGGTGTCTGTCGGGGCCAGTGCGATGCACCGCTGTGACGTCACAAAGGGCGCGACCTACCCTGCCGCGCTTTGATCGGTGCACACTGCACAGGGGATATTCGGTGTGTAGGTAGGTGTGCTTTGAAGGGGTCATAGAATGAGCTATAGACAAGAAAGACAATGACAGTCGAAATGGCGGGGAAAATAGGAAATCTTATTGGATTTCGAATTGAAACTTACACAAACCTCCATGTGAGGATAGCAAACAGTTTAGGCCTACTTATTACGCTTACGTTGGAGTGTATTTTTTAATTGTATTAGGAGTACTTGAGTGAACTTAACTCGATAGGTTAATAATAAGAAGAGACTACGCTTAAGTTACTCTATTACATAATTTTTTAGTTTCTAAAATTATAATGATTTAATTTCTGTAAATTGGTTTTTCAAAACACTGTTGCGCGGCGAAATCATTTAAAACTACATAGATGAAGTCGGTGTTTCTTCACCGAATACTCTGAGAAGGAACACGGAAACAAACTCAGCGGTCACCGTCTCTTTTAAAGTCCAGACATAATCTTGTTCAGATCATGACAATGAGGACCATGTAGATAAAAGCATGACATTACCTAATGTCATGTTTTCATCTATATGGTCATATCAGTTTTCTTGTTATTTATGGTGGCAGTGCTAGTCGCATGGCGGTGGTGCCAGTTGCAATGGTAGCACGACACCAGTTCAATCACGACGAATGACAGTCGACTAAGGAATCTTTGAAGTTATCTAAGTTTATACGCCCGCATTCATCATACAGGGTTACTGGAAACTCGACCACTTCCTTGCAGGAGGTGATAGAGGGGCTAAAATGTGACAAATTTAACCCCCCATATGTATGGCCGAAAATTAATAATTTTAGAGATATTTGAAGTTTAGGTATTTTATAAATTACTCCGACTTTTCACACTAAACTTTTAATTTAAAAAAAACAAATCATGTTGGTTGGGTTCATTTTTATTTTTATTTGTAGCTAACATTCTAACAAAACTAATACAGCAGTAAAATGTCTAAAAATATCAAATAATTTCAAATTACAACAGATTATTTAAAAAAAATCAAGTTTCTCTCTCAAATTCAAATATCTCTAAAAGTATTAATTTTTGGCCATACATATGGGGGGTTAAATTTGTCACATTTTAGCCCCTCTATCACCTCCCGCAAGGAAGTGGTCGAGTTTCCAGTAACCCTGTATATTCATATTATTTGTTTTTCCTTTGTAATCTGTTTCAAACATATCCATAATTGTTTATTCCTTTGTCACAGTACCCTAAGCTAGACAATTCGGTGGCTGTCATGAGCAGCGAGGCTCGCAGCTGTGAGGTAACAAAAGCCGAGCCAGTCCCGCTGGGCCTTTGAGGCCTGGCGAAATTATTTTACATTTGTACAGGACTAGGTAAATATAATTTAAAGTAAATTGTACTGGAAAATTCTGTTGGCGGCAGAATGGTCTGTTTTGGGAATTAAGGGTTAACATAAATAACTGACCCTTGGTTTTTGAACTGGATTGTTTTGTAGCTAGCTGTGCGTTTTTGTCCGACTGTAGCATACTGGGAGGTATAATTAGGGTACAATACACTCACACACACACTCACACACTACTTCTCTTGCACACTTCCTAACACCTCACACGAGTTCTACAATATTGTTTAGTTTTCTAAGTTTCTGTTGCTATTTCTTCTTTGTATAGTTATTAAATTGTGAATCCGTAATTGGCTGTAATACTATATAGTAAAATAAGTGTGTTAAGGTATTTTTAAGAGCTGTGGATTCTGTGATTAATAAATTAATTAATAAATTAGTTAAAGATCATACAAAACGAACAAAATATCTGTACATAGCCGAAAAGATTCTTAACACTAAACAAAAAACCAGGGAAAAGAAAGGTGGTGAAATAGAGTTAAGCTTACAAGAAGATAATATATTTGTAAAGGACATTAACATTAAATTGTGAATCTACTACTGTGACTAAAATAAGTGTGTTAAGGTATTTTTAAAAGCTGTGGATTCTGTGATTAATAAATAAATAAAATTTGAACAACCTACGTTTGTTTGCAAAGTTCCAATTTAAAATCATTTTGGATTAAAAATGTCGGTAATAATGAGAAAATAATTTCTCATCTGGTTTTGCCTGTCAATTATAATTAGGGTATATTTTGAATTGTTGTTTGTTATTTTAATTTAATTTTTAGTTTTTAATTTTTCGTCTTTATATTTATTTTAATTTTAAAAGTGCAATTTTTATTTTTATTATGTTTTTGTTTGGTCTTGTATTATGGCGTGTGGTTTTGCTATGTATATTTATCTGAAATAAATGATTTGATTTGATATCCAACTATTTACTTTACATTAGCGTCCATGAGGTAGGTATTGCATTTGTTCGTCTATGATTGTCTGTCAATATATAAGAAACATCATAGCCGTGCTTATGACAAAAATAAAATGGTTTACATGAATAGTTTATTTCCAGAGGAGATGGTTGTGTACTTCATTCACGGCAAACATAAATTTAGCAAAGTCGGAAACCTTGTTTTTCGTAGGGTTCCGTATCTTTAAAGGAAAAAAACGGAACCTTTATAGGATTACTTCGTGGTCCGTCTGTCTGTCTGTAAAGTCTGTCAAGACTCTTTTTATCAGGAACGCGTATTATTAAGTATTAAGATGAAATTAATATCATATACGTAAGTCTATGGTTCCTAAGAGCTCTAAAAAATCAAGCTTCTAAGTCAACGCAATAAAAAAATTGCCATTTATACTATTTTGATTCTCGCAAATAAATCAAAACCTTCCCATAGACCTAGAATCATGAAAGGCAACAAGCAAGGTCTCACAGCACACGTAAAGGAAAAGTCTAGAAATCCATAATTTGTAATCTTTGTTTCTTGCGATTACAAACTTAAATTTGCACTTGATATCATGTAAGTACATGTTTTCAACTACAATGCTAAGTTTGACTTTTTTTTTTTTGAGATGGGTTTGCTCTTGACTCTAGTCTAGGTGACAGAGACAAAGTCTACGATGGAGTGAGCTTACCCAGAAGAAGCCTTTTCACTCTGAAGAGATTAGGGTTGTATGCGCTCGGAAACACAGACGCAGGTAGTGAGTTCCACTCTTTTAGGTTAACTTTCTTTTCAACTACTCAACCCTTCAATGTGCGTTATCCGACACGCACTCCGGCAACCACTCATTCGCCATTCCACCCCAAGACAACCCAATCAAACTTACAACTTAGCATAACACAGTACACCCCACGCCACCATGAAATCAATTAAAAAATCCGTAACAACTCGTCTCCCCTGCAGCAATAGGTCGAGGGTGCTCCAGTCGTGCCGTATCGCAGCCGGCTCCTGCACTTCAGACGAGCCTGTCAGCTATTGTTCTGTATGTTGTAAGTATATAGGCTCGTAATAGATATTTGTAAAGATTGTGTTGCCTTTCTTTTGAATAATGGAGATGGTAGATACCTTGCACTGGACCCAGTCTGCTTACAACAACCCCAACGTCACTTAATCAACCCTAAATTAACAACCTCAAACGGCTGCTGCAGGAGCAGAAAACCTCAAACGGCGCAAATATAGCAACCTTATTGGGAGCTATATGTTTGAGCCGTTTGGGGTTGAAACTCTAGGGCCTTGGGGTCCGAGTGCTCATCGAGTATTTCGAGACATCGCCAAGCGGTTGGTCGACTCTTCACGGGACCAGAGGGCTGGCCTATTTTTAGCCCAAAGAATCAGCATTGCTATCCAACGTGGCAATGCTGCCAGCCTTTTGGGCACTTTTACCATTGACAGCGATGCGGACAAATTTTTTGATGCCCTATAAGCTTGTCACCTTTTTATTTTTATGATTTTTATATACTTGTACATAATATACATATATATCTTTTAGTTTTACCTCAAACCCGACAATCCACATTGTTACCCGCTTCTGACCTACTATTATCACTCTAGTAATTCAATGGCGGTCCGTACACGGCGCCGGCGCAACCAATCGCAAACTTGGTTAATAAAGTTCCACCGCGTACGGACCGCCATTGAATTATTTATAATAATTATTATTTGACAAGCCAGTTGGCGTAGTTGGTTGATTGATTGTACACAAAGTAAATTAACTTCAAACGCGAGACGAGGCGATGTCAACCTAGATCCAATACAAAAGAATCCATTATTTTCGCGAAATAATACCAACAACTTTCAGCGTCACTTGAGATGTTAAAAAAATAAAAAAAAACTACCCTGTATTTGCCGTTGAGATAATCCAAACTCGACCTTGTTTCTACAGAGTAAGAGTTTAATAAAATTGTAGCTACAGCATTAAACAACTTGGTATTTTTCTTAGCGTTTCATTTTGCGAGGAGAACGGGGCAAACTGGATTATATCGCGGGTCCCTGGGGAGGCGGGGAAGTGGGGCACAGTGGGAAAAGTTTACGTAAGTCAGCTGTAATCTTGTTCGGGTTGAAGGGTTCTAGGCCTTGTTTATTTATGCTGGAGGCCATGCATTCGTGATGTTATCCGAAAGTTGTGGCCCCAGGCAATAGTTTATGGCACTCCGCTTGCTATGGTAACTGTTGAGCGAAGTGATTGTTGGGTATTGATCCGGCTGGCTTGCTGCTGCGTGGTTACTTCCACAGTTTAGACAGGTATAAGCCATAAAAAAGATGAATTATTATGCTTACCTGTTCCATCAAACTTTAAATCATTGTTACGTGCCTTGATTAAAGGTATTTTAAAGACTTTTTAGAATTTTCTTTCAAAATTCAGGAGAAACTACACTAAATAGTTCACAATTACTTCATACATTTTTGAGATGGCTAGCTAGAATTTTGGTAAAAAAATTACCAATTAATCTGAAACACGCGACTAATATTTTATTTTAGTCACACTTAAAGTCGCGAAACACGATTACGTAATTCAAAGCACTTGATCACTTGAGCCTCGAGGGCTTCCACTGCGCCCGTATCTCCCCACTTTGTGCTCAAAGAGCCCCGACCTCCTCACACAGAATTCCTAATAACTACCTACTTATACTAAAAATATTGCTTTTAGATTTTACTCGTATTTTCTTCTCAGGAAGCGGATAGGAGGTAATATTACCTACAGCAACGTTGGTAATTACCTAATAACAAATTGGAGCACGTCACATGTGGATTTTTGAAGATCATACGGTCGATACGATGAGGGTTACAATGACGGTAGCTTACTGTGTAACGAATCGCGAGTTCAGTTTAAGTGCTAAACTAGTGACCCGCCCATGCGAGCGACCTGACTAGACATTGAGAGTTCTTTATTATTATGTTTAGGGTGTTTCTCTTTTTTCGTGCATATTACAAGTCCAGTAAGAAAAAAAATGTTTATTCAATAAACTTCTAAATTTTTTCCATAGAAAACTAAATGTAATAGAGTTATGCTTGCATGCATGTAAGATTGACTGTATAAATTAACGTAATTAGTTAAATATAAATTAAAAACTTTACTTATTCTCATTTCCGTCGTTGTCCATTTACTACTATCCTTAATACATTTGTATTTTATCCGAATAAAACGAAGTAAATAGAAAAATTATAACTAGATATATAAATGTAGTATATTAATAAACGCAACGTTTACGTCTAAATTAAATAATGGTATCTTTTAAATATATTGAAATTATATCTGGTAAATATTTTTTTCAATTTTTTTCTGATTACCTTCGTTATGAGAAGAAATCTATATTGTAGTTTGCGCTAGACCTTAAATGCTACTCTGCTGCCATGTTTAGCTCCGCGCACGTCTCAGTCTGGCAGCAAACGTTCGTAGCGTCTGCATGCTTGCTCGTGGAAAAAAATATTTTCGTGTTAAGTGTCGCGGGAGGTGATTATTCTGGATTCGTTCTCTTTCCTATCGTCCGTATTAGAAAGTGAGTATATATGATTTCATTTATTACGTAGCTTTTTATCAATTTTAATGATTACCTTCGAAGTTTAGTACATGTATTAGATTTGTAATTGTGATATTTTTGAAAAAAAAACTGGACAAAGTATTCAAACCTCATTACCTTCTTCCTCATTCCGTTCGTTTACCCTCGTTTCTTTATTATAGAAATGATTATAATTTTATCGATACTAATTAAAAGAAAGTAGAAACTACTAAATGTTCAAAGATTAATTAATTATATACTAATGATATTTGCAAAAAAAACCCAAATAATTCATCAATAAATTTGAAATTTGGAATCGTTGAGAATTTGCACGAAATATGCGAAACACCCTTTAATGTTATTATATTATATACATAAACTATCCGGAATAAATTCTTCATATGATGGCGAAAACTTTATCAAAATCCGTTTCGCAGTTTAGAAGAATACAGATACCAAACCAGACAAATATTTGACCGCAATTACAATGATTCATTGGGATTGGAAAGCCTTTGGTCAACAGTAAACTTTACAAGCTGATAATTTTACTTGCCTATTTATTTACAGTATTTTTTTTTTGAGTTTTTAAATTAAACAATCACCAAATTGTACCTACTGAAAGTCAATAACTCTACTTAGGAATCTTGTATTACAAAGCTACACGACCCTTCCCACACATAATTCGTGAATCAACAAAGGAAATTGTCACTCTCGAACACAATTCTGATTCAAAGCACTTGATCGCTAAACCCTCTTCACCCTGGGCGGCCACTTCACCCCTCTCGCCTCGCAGAGAAGGCTGGGCACTCCCCGACCTCCTTATACAGAATACGTAGTTCCCTTCTGCACACGTACGGTACGGAACGGAAGTCATTTTATAAGACCTTTGAAAGACATCATAGTTAATTTGTGAATTTTTCAATAAATTACTACTTCTACTATGGGAGTAGGCAGAAACTATAGAACGCCACCAGCTACGATCCTTACGTAAATTACTGATTTTATTAATCTGCATTCCCAATATTCCGAATCTCACAAAACCGTTTTGTTCTTGTTCCATTTTTTTTGACGTTGGTTTCGAATTAAAATCATAACCGTATGAAATACAAAATCATTTTTTGTATATGAAAAATTTCAATAATTTCAAAATGTTTCGGTAACTATCTAAAAGTTCTAATTCAGGTCGCAGTGACAAGATTATTTTGTTGGTACTTTACTATGGTTCTCCACTTAGTTACAACATGTCAAGTCTAATGGGGTTTATGTATATTTTAACTTCAAGCGACGTTTATAGATGTTGTTAAAGGGTATCTGAAAATGTATTGTCAAGTAGATGTCAATCGTTAACTACCTTCCTACATACAGGTACCTACAAGAATTTCTTTCCTTTCCTTTTTATAAGCGCAAGTATTGGAAAATATAGCCAAGTAGTTTTCGTTTTCATCAATAGTTGTGAGGGTAGAAACGTATTTCTGTTAGTTTATGACGACAGCTCCCCGGTGCTTCGGGAATATTTACCGTCCTCTTCGTTTAATATTTATTCGTTTCCCCTGTGGTAGAATAGCTTACAAGCGAATGTTTATAAGTACAACCTAGTGATATATTTTTGTAGTTACTTTTAAGAAGACTTTGGGGAATAAGTTAAATGAGTTCAGTAAAAGTTTAGTTTTCTAGGAGTGAATCTTTAAGTTAATCTATGTATAAGTCTTTTGAATTGCTTGAGCTTGCATAACGTGCAATCAGTTTAAATCTGCTGTCACAGTGATTGGTTGATCACAAGCCAAAAACAGTCCTAATTATACATAAGTATACACGAGATTGGCCAGTATCTAGCTTTCAATGGATGAGTCAATCAGAAACGTGAGTTTTATAGAACCTTAAGTTAGGATCATAGGCATGATGCCCCGACCCCAAATAAATTAGGATAAGGATAAGAGAATGATGATGGAATTAGGTTCATAGACAACTATGCAAAGCTAGATAAAACCATCCTACCATAACATTCTCAGACACATATCTTAGTGTAGTCGTTAAATTTCCACGGCCGTGTAATAAGACACCGCAGTAATTGCTCGACACTACACGTGTAAAACACTGAGGGAGAGCCGGGCAAATGAAGCCATTGCTCTTAGGGAAAAACTGGGCAAAGGTATCACTACTGTTAATTCGGAGGAAACAAGACTCTGTGACGTTGAAATAAAGGTGTTATAGAAAAGGGGAAAACTAGGCAAAGTTATTGGTTCTGTTAAATCAGATGAAATTAGACTCTGTTCGGTTGTGATAAAGGCGTGTGTTAGTGTACATAAATAGATAAACTGGATGCTGTAAGTTGGCGTAGAGTTTCGAGTGATGTGTAGTTTGGTGTAAATAATGATTGTTGTGGTGTAAGCTGATGCAGGAGGAAATTATTTCCTTGTGCGAGACAAAATGTGTGGATATTGGCTTTCGTTAAGTACGTGGAAAACTTAACGAGGGGTGACGTAGACTCCACGTAAACTTAGAAGCTGTACGTTTTGAAATCCATTTTATCTTCTCAATTATCTTTTGATTTCGTTATATCCTGCTATAAATTAGACTTTTAACTGGTGTTAATTTGTTTCTAATGGCTGCCAACTTTAGAAACGCTATATTTGTTATGTCAAATGTTGATAAATTGCACAATGTCGTGACAAGCCTTCAAACTTTCCTTAGTTGTCCTATAATTTAGCAGGTAGTAGGTTACTAGGTTAGGGCCGGTGGCTTTAATTACCGGCACCCTATGGTGACCCTCAACATTTATATTGTAAAATAACATTTCGTAAAGACTGAAACACAAAACTGGTTCTATAACATACAAACCGTCGAGCAACGCAAAAAGGAGCAAAGTAAGCTATCCAAATATTAGCACATCCAGCAAAAATAACATTTTATATTCGAAAGCCTACCGCAAAAACTAAAAGCAAGCATGTTTTACGTCCAGAAAAACGCGAATTGGACTCGTACTCGTAAATATGTAGTGGTGCCCATCGCGGACCGTGCCCGGGCACTCCCCGGGCATAACGAGGGACCCGCGGGCAATGAAGCTGTTACCCAGCCGTGCCGAAATCACCCGATCGCGCTCGGCTATTTTCGTAAAACGGCCGCCATTTTAGTTCGCAATTTGAATTGAAATGTCAAGCGTAGGCGTGATTGGATCAGTTAGATTTTATTAGGATTTTGTCGTTAGGGGTTCTCATATTTTGTTATTACGAGTACCTATTAGCCTTCTAGGGATTTTGTTGTATTCAAGTGCTTATTTTATTATTTTCGCCGGCCCTTTTTGTTTCGTTTACAAAACCTAGAGGTACCTAATGTTAACAGTAGGTACTAGTTATAATCACTTAAGTATCTCATTATAAGCGAATGTTATTTTTAAGTTCTTATGAGAAATAAAGTTCTTTAAACCCAATACATAATTCTCTCGACTAACGATAAAAACAAGATTGTTTACGATTATTGCGAGCACTTAGGTTTAATTATTTTACAGCTGAAGTATGTAGTCTGAAGTGTAAGCGAAGCCATTTATAATATGAACATATTTTTCACTCTTCTTCATATTTTACGGCAATCATTTTTTTCTTCAACTAGTAACAATTCTCTAAACTAAACAGGTAGGAAAATTGGTAAAGGGATTAAATCCAATCCCGTATGTCACCACTATTACTGCACTTGACACTTTGGGAAACTGCCATTCTCACCAATTTTCTCCGCTTTTTCTAACCGTTTAAAAGCAGTAGCTCCCGTATAATGTCCCCTCCTTACAAGGCGGTATTAGCAGCGTGGTTATCGGCAGCGATCGCCACAAATCATCCCGCTACCGACACATTACTGACGGCTAATTTAACAAGGGAGGGTAGCGTAGGGCTCGCTGGACATGTGCAACTTTTGGCGAAGGATTTTTTGCTGGTTTGCCAATTTGTATGAATAAGAAGATGCCGTTAATTACACTATGAAAATTCTTTCGTAGTGAGCGATTTGACTGCCTCTGCTTAAGAAAATGTTGTAACATACTTATAGCCGGGGTATTTAGTCTGATTGGCCTTGAACTTGACATATTTATAGCCAGGGTACTTAGTCTGACTGACCTTGACCCTGACATATTTATAGCCAGAGCACTTAGCCTGATTGACCTTGACCTTGACATATTTATAATGACTTGTTTTAATAGTGGAAATAATTGGTAAGTATTGTATTGTTTTGTATTAAATTTTTCTCGTCTACTCATTCGCATTATTTTAATTGTACTGTGGTCTGTTCTGCTGCAGTATTGTGAAAATTTATTTTTATGTAATTATACCTATGTTTATATTACATAACATAAAATTGGCTTGAATTAGCCTCCTGGATGCCAGCGTCATGTCTATATTACATCTATTAATTGTAATACGCTATTATTGTATACGCATGGTGTTGTTTATAAGTGTTTGATTGTTCAACCATTTTGTTCAATAAAATCTTTTATTTATTTATTTTTATTTATTTTAACATTATTTTTTTTTTACATTTTTTTGGACGTTCTGTTATACCATAAAACCTAAGTTTCAAATAATATCCAATAATATTTTTTTCTGGAATCCAGGAGGTTAAATGAATTTTATTTTTGTTTTATTTTATAATGTACATCAACTCGTATAAAACAAACACATGGTATTTATGTAATTGTAAAGTAAGGTAACAGAATTTGACGCTCAATTGGTTTTTGTTTGTGTGAGAATACAGCGCGGCAGCGTTGCCAAAAACTGCGGGAATAACCTGTATGTACCTATTATATTATGATTGTGACCTAACAAATAGATTGCAGCGAAGAAATAAAGACAAAACATGAAAGTATAAAAGTTTTAAGTAGCATACGAACAGCTACAAGTTTAGTCTACCTACGACATAATAGTCGCACGACTAAATCGCAAATTATCTAAGCCCCCTTTGTTATGACAAACCGTTGTAAGGGGAGGCAGCCACCTTGCAAATATTATTGCATCATAATGGCTCAACGTTCAGCAGAACGGTTATATCTCACGGTGTATTCCTTTTGTTATATTGTAGTAATTGCTGTGGCAATATGCTGTTGTGAAGATGTGAGAATAACACCGATAAATTAATGACTACCTAGCTTTACATATTTGCGCTCGGCTTCCCTCACGCGGTAGTCGGGAACGCACTACCGGGATAAAAGTATCCTATGTCCTAAGTCGACCTGTGTGCCAAATTTGGTTCAGTTGTTAAGGGTGAAAACAGACTGACAGAGTTACTTTGGCATTTATTTGATCAAATTGTAAAATTCCACTGTTTTGGGGATAGAAGTTAAGAGATTATTAAAGATAGAAGTTTCTCTGTTAGTTTGAGGTACAAGCGAAATTACGTAACTCAATGATTTTGAGTTCTGTAATTTTGCTTGTTGAACATTTCGCTGCAAATATTCACATAATTTTCACATTTATTCTTCATTTGAATCTCTGTTCCATGTAAAGCTAACAGCTAAATAATTTTTCATGTTAAGAATGTGATCTCTTAACAATACGAACCTGTCTCAATGAACCGGCTGTATTATGAGTTTATGAGCAATTTAAAAACGCCAGTTTTCACAAAAATAGCAATCACTTTCCTCTCATTATTTCCCGTTTCATTCTGTCGACTAAAACAAAACGTCTTTCATAGGAACACCTCTAAATCCCGGGTCCCGGTGTGAAGCAGTGAACAATGCCATCGCAAACAAACTTAATCCCGAGTTTAATGATTGCGGTTCCCCTCTACGTATAAATATTGTCCGCCTCTCCCCAGCTTACATTTATTGCCGTTGTACCCGCAACAATGTGCGGATACGCGGATACTGCAGATACGGCGGATATTCGGATATTGTTAGGGGAAGAAGGGGCGATAAGGGTCGTGTTAAATTGCAAGTGTGATTTTTTTTTGGTTTCCGATTATGTGATAATTTTGTGCGGTTAATTAATTGTTTGGATAATTTGCTTGGTGCTTTACTTTTATCGCGGGATGAAGGGAGTCGCGCATTGTGAAAGTATTCACAAAACACTTTATTAATAAAAATAAATTTACAAACAAATATACGAGATACGCGCGAAAAACATAACCCGTCCTTGGCAGTCGGGTAACAACTTAAATTTAACGTTTTTCTGTGTGAAATCATGGGTGGCACAGAAATACACAGGGAACACCAGATCACCTACATACATGTATGTAAATCACATCTTAAAAATTGTACCTACACATTATTACGTAAATTGTGTTGCAATTTTTATATCGACAGGATTTGAATCAGTAAAATAAATCGTTTTATAAACTTGCTACTTGTGAAGAGGTCTGCTGTCACAGAGTGCTGACAGTTATCTTATTCAAACTGTCACAGTCAAAGTCATGTGCAGCTGAATACCAGTATTTTTCCATGGAGCGACTAGTTACTGGGTAATACGATATTCCTTGGTATGGCTTGTGACTTGCGAGTACCATAATATGGCGCATAAATGATCGAAATTTTTTATTGCGTTGACAAGTTGAAAAATGTATTTTAGGAGGTATTGACACTTCACCGTCGATATTTGATATTAATTTCAACTTGATACCACCAGGCATTCCTGAGAAAAAGGTCTTGACAGACAAACAGGCAGATGTGCAGCAATGTGTTCCGGATTTTCCTTTTAAGGTACGGAACCCTAACCCTGGTTTTACGATACCAACAGTGTAAACTCTTTACAACGTCTTCCGATATAACGCAAAACTCCCTATAACGTAGAAATTTGTTTAATTTGGTTGGTTTACCTTACAACCCATACATAGATTAAATCGCAACAACCATTCTCTCTTACGAAGAAATACGTTCATACTTAGACTTGTAAGTATATTTTATCATCATTACTGTTTATGTTACCAGTTTACGAAAGGCTCTGACTAAATCTCTGAACCTGAGGTCGTAAGCATCCGCCTTGCTTTTGTTATTGTTAATTGCCAAGAATCTTGGCCCCAGTTAGTAAACACACTAGGAGCCTCTCCTATTATCAGTTGTAAACCAATGAATAAATAATAAAAATATTATAAAGTATTACGATTAGTATTTAGTTATCTTTCTTCGCTCCATATTATAACCTAGCGAAAACTCGCTATAACGAAAAAAGTGCTCGGTCCCTTGAGGTTCGTTATGAAGAATGTACACTGTTACATTAAGGCAGCTACCCTGACGCTTCCTGCGTCAGGGTAGCCCGCGAAATTCAAATTTTCTTACGTTTTTTGCAATTTGCAAGTCAGTATTAGGTTGTATGTAAAATAAAGTATGATTTGCAGCCGTAACAAATATGTTTTTACAGAATTATATACAATAGAATCAGTAATACAACTCCTTAAGTTAGTATAATCCTAAAATGTCAAGATTTTTTGAAATATTCATTTTTTGGGATTACCTTGTCTTAAAGAGTTGTATTGATCACTTTAATGATTCTAATTATGTAAATACATACTTGTTACGACCGCAAACCTGTTTCATAAAAAATACTTTGTTATGGAGAAACACCACACACCCAATTCTGCCAATGCAGAAAATCTCGATAAATGCATCCCGTGTTGTTGATTGAGCCACGTTCACTCATGAGGGGAGGTCGGAGCACATCGGACCACGTTGGAAACGAATACTTACGAGGGAGATAAATAAAATACGGGATTGCCTCAAACGAGAACCGAATACTGATCGAATTGTGGAAGAAGTTTTTTTTATTTAAATTTATTGTAGGTACAGGTAAGTATCGTATAATTGAAGTTAGTTATGGTATATGTAATACAAATATTTTGTTATCACTCTCTCTGTGTGAAATGATTAATTGTTGAAACATCACGCCAATGGTAATGATTGATAAACTGTAAGGATATATTTTTTTTATGCATGTCAACGTAAATGTACAGACGCCAGCACATCAAGCTACTACAATCTGTCAAATTTCTTTAATAGATTTTCCACTTTAACGCTAAAGTAATAAGTTCAAGGTTGATTGGGACAATATGACAGTTTCGGATAGCTTGATGTGCTGGCGTCTGTACAATGTAAAAAGTAACACAATAAATTAGAAAACATGTGAAGACCCACCAAGTGCTGGGCAATCACTTTACCATATCAATTACTTAGTTTCATTTTTAGTTTCTGAAAAGAAAGAATATAGATAGAACCAAACGCCAAACAAACAAATTGTTCATGATTTTATAAATTATTTATTGCGCAATAATTAATCAGTCTTAATAATTTTCGTTCATCGGTTTCTTAATAATTAATGATTTATTTCTGTAAGTAGGTTTGTACAAACACTTTTACACGTCAGTCATGTTTTTTATTTTTTTAATAGATGAGGTCGGCGTTTCCTATCTGACTACTCTGAGAAGAAAGGCCGAAACAAACTCAGAGGTCACAGTCTCTTATAAAGTCCAGACATAATCTTGGTCACTTCATGTGAAGACCATGTAGATTGGTGTCTGAAATGGTCTTTTGAGGAAAGAACCACACAGAGAGAGAGATTGAGAGGACCTGTCCAGTCAGTGTTATACTGTGTTATTGTCCTTAATTATTAAATACTTTTTGAAGATATGGACAGGACAGGGATTCATGAAATTACAAGAGCTTGTAGTCACGACCATAATTTAGGTTGTTACGGCAATTACTAATGTTACTTCTGCAACTCTGCATCCTAATTAGAAAATACCTATGTCATTAAGTCCGCCTCAGTAGGTACATCTGTGTAAATTATTATTATTTATTATTATTAAAATTATGCGATGTCGCACTGCAGGCCAAAGGTCTCCCTACTCTCTTTCCACTTCTTTTTGTCTAGAGCTATTAAGGACCAGTTCTATTCTGTAAAGTATTAAAAAAATAAATTTAAAATATCACGAACTAACTCAGTTATGATCATTTTTATCCAAGAATTCGAAGAATTTACCCTAGCGCTTTATTGTTCTACAAAATAAACTTCCACATCAATACTACTTCATATTTCATACCCCATCGTATTGTATCATAGCCTGGCCCACTTACGTCACAAGTCGGCCATCGTTCGGATCCATTTGTCACACACTGTCACAGCACGAGGGGCGGCGCGTGGCGTACCGGTGTAATGGATGGAAGGACATGCTGATGTTTTATTGTGTTTGAGATGCGAGTGATGATATGGAAATGGAGGAAAATATGAAGTGTAAGTGGAAAGAAAATGTTTCTTTGTTAAGGATTGGTTGTGTATTGAGTGTCGATGAATGCTTTATCGATAATTATATCACATTATTGCACAGATGGGATTATTACACAGTGTGGAAGAGTCAAGTATGTTTGATTGTCACACAAGTGGTACTTCTAATGTTCTTCTAATTTACGATAGTACTTGTATGTTTCAGGGGGAGTTGATAACAGCTTTGACCTCCACCTTAATTGTAGGTAGTTAAAATTATTCAATATGGGGATTGATGAAAATAAACCCATTGGCCTGTTGAAGTTCTTACATTCGTGCTAGGAGGGAAGTTCTTACATTCGTGCTAGGAGGGAAGTTCTTACATTCGTGCTAGGAGAGAAGTTCTTACATTCGTGCTAGGAAGGAAGTTCTTACATTCGTGCTAGGAGGGAAGTACTTACTTACATTCGTGCTAGGAACGAAGTTTTTACATTCGTGCTAGGAGGGAAGTTCTTACATTCGTGCTAGGAGGGAAGTTCTTACATTCGTGCTAGGAGAGAAGTTCTTACATTCGTGCTAGGAAGGAAGTTCTTACATTCATGCTAGGAGGGAAGTACTTACTTACATTCGTGCTAGGAACGAAGTTTTTACATTCGTGCTAGGAGGGAAGTTCTTACATTCGTGTTGGAGAGAAGTTCTTACATTCGTGCTAGGAGGGAAGTTCTTACATTCGTGCTAGGAGGAAGTACTTACATTCGTGCTAGGAGGGCAGTTCTTACATTCGTTCTAGGAGGCCAGTTCTTACATTCGTGCTAAGAGGGCAGTTCTTACATTCGTGCTAGGAGGGCAGTTCTTACATTCGTTCTAGGAGGCCAGTTCTTACATTCGTCCTAGGAGGGCAGTTCTTACATTCGTCCTAGGAGGGAAGTTCTTACATTCGTGTTGGAGAGAAGTTCTTACATTCGTGCTAGGAGGGAAGTTCTTACATTCGTGCTAGGAGGAAGTACTTACATTCGTGCTAGGAGGGCAGTTCTTACATTCGTTCTAGGAGGCCAGTTCTTACATTCGTGCTAAGAGGGCAGTTCTTACATTCGTGCTAGGAGGGCAGTTCTTACATTCGTTCTAGGAGGCCAGTTCTTACATTCGTCCTAGGAGGGCAGTTCTTACATTCGTCCTAGGAGGGAAGTTCTTACATTCGTGTTGGAGAGAAGTTCTTACATTCGTGCTAGGAGGGAAGTTCTTACATTCGTGCTAGGAGGAAGTACTTACATTCGTGCTAGGAGGGCAGTTCTTACATTCGTTCTAGGAGGCCAGTTCTTACATTCGTGCTAAGAGGGCAGTTCTTACATTCGTGCTAGGAGGGCAGTTCTTACATTCGTTCTAGGAGGCCAGTTCTTACATTCGTCCTAGGAGGGCAGTTCTTACATTCGTGCTAGGAGGGCAGTTCTTACATTCGTTCTAGGAGGCCAGTTCTTACATTCGTGCTAAGAGGCCAGTTCTTACATTCGTGCTAGGAGGGCTGTTCTTACATTCGTGCTAGGAGGCCAGTTCTAATATTCGTGCTGGGAGGGCAGTTCTTACATTCGTGCTAGGAGGCCAGTTCTTACATTCGTGCTAGGAGGGCAGTTCTTACATTCGTGTTAGAAGGGCAGTTCTTACACCGTTTCAAAAAAATGGTTCTATAAAGATGGTATAAGATGAAAATTTTCCAAAATGAAGTACATCGAAACTGACTGACAGCCACGTCAAAACGAAAAGCCTATTACATATTCGGATTTCTATTTCTTCCATCGGAATATGCTTATCCAACATTCATAGAAATACAAACCAAAAAATAACTTAAAACAATTCTTTACACTACAGCAAATACCCTTGACAATTCTACAAATAAAATATTCTGCAAGAAAAGCCGTAAAATCGATATTTCCCGTTATTGGCTGGTGGGCTGGCGTGTGCTGGCGAATTTAAATAATAAATAGTGCTGCCGAGAATCGATTCGATTCTATCGAGAAAATGGTTTTCTTTGTAACGCTTTACGTACTCGTTTCTCGGGAGTTTTATTTCTAAAGATGCGACTATAGTAGCTCCTATTATTGTTGGAGAGACATTACTAACGTATAATTTTATGAATAAGTTATTGTTTTTTTTAAGAATTATTGAGATGCCATGAGACTGCATGCTTGCTAAGATTTTATGTCGTTTCTTTTAAGAAAATTTCCGTTGTAAAATCCAAACCTAAGCGAGGTTTGGATTATGCATCGGCAATTTTCTGATCGTTTTATTCGGCGCTTTTGTTGCTTATATTTTCTACCCTATAAAAACTGCAAAAACCTATACCCTTTTCCAAGTTTTACTCTACCCATCAACGCTGGAAGGTAGCATCTTCCCGAAATACAATCATGTCATGTCTGTCGGCGATATTAGCATAGTACACGAATTTCGACTTCTGCCGTCGGCGAGCGATATCAAATATTCATAAACAGGGAGCGGGCCTGCTCGCCCCGCTCTCCCCTCGGCAGGGGTAGTGTATTGTTAACTTTGTATTTAATGACAGTATGTCGGATATGCTACAGTTGAAATTAAGTAAGGGTACACCATTATTTTGTAATATTTAATGAGTATGAATGGAGGAGTTAGGAGTTAATTTTAAATTGTAAGATTTTTTTTTATGTTTAGAAATACCTAAGTTGACTTGTACGCAATTTATGCAATAACCTAATAAGATTTGCAAGAAAATCAAAGCCGGTCCGAGCTGAGAGGAGTGAATCCTACTAATATTATAAACGCCTAAGTTTGTGAGGATGGATGGATGTTTGTTATTCTTTCACGCTAAAACTACTAAACGGATTTAAATGAAATTTACCACACAGATAGATTATAAACTAAATTAACACACAGTATACTTTTTATCTTGACATTTTTACAGGTTCGAGACTTACGAGGGTGAAACCGAGGGGTGCTACTAGAAAAATAAAAATAATAATAAAATTACCTCTAACTATAAGTACCTACAGATCAGCCGATCTACACTGTATAAATCTCACCGTGACAACTTAGGTGAAGTGAGCTGTCAGTAGTATCAATCCCTAGCATCAGGCAGAATGACAGCTCACTTCAAGCACACCTCAAGCAAGTTTTCACGGTGAAATTTTTACAGAATAACACTGCAATAACTGCCAGCCAAGTCAGAGAGTACTGTAGAAGATCAGAGTCCAATTACGTGGAAGTTCTGAGTTTCTACAGGGAACGTGACTAGTCGGATAGTGAATAAATATTCGGACACGCAACAACGAGAGGTGTAATGAATAAATCTGAACGATACAATCTTTTTATAAAACTAAAACTATCCCGCCTAGCATCCTAGCTAAAACCGAGTGCCGACTGGAAAAAACATCCGAACTATATTTTTTTAATTATTTAAAAAAAGAGAGTTTCATACCGGCGCGAGAAGTCGAATGTCAGCCAGTACAAAATAAGGTTAACGTCCATTGCATGGAACCTTTACATGAGCTACGCCCCCTTTGACGCACTCCTATTTCCAAATAAGACTTTTATTCACAACATGACATTTGAGTACTCAGGCTAATCCTACCTAATGCCTATGAGAATAATTACCTAACGCCAGGAATAAATCTCACAATATGAGGTCATACCCTTACAAGGGCAGGCTATACCTACCTCGAGATAACGAGTTTAAGGATAAGAATTATATATTATCAATAATCATCACGCTTAATTTTTTTTATTTGAATTGTAATTTGATTTTAATAATTGTAAAAGTTGTAATTTTAATTTTTAATATTTTCAATTTTATATATCGCACTGATAGTACAATACTGCTGTAACTCAAAATATGACTATGAAATATTTGTATGAGATACCTAATCATTAATTGAAACGTAAAATTAAGTTCCCTACGCGGCAATAATACCGTTAAAAAACCGTACCGTACCGTATTAATAAACTTAATAAAGTATTCATTTTTTTATGATCTTTATCAGGAAGTAAATAATTCATTTTTCGTAGATTCTGAAAAAAGTCACATTTTGAGTAACAACAGTATTGTTTTATCAGTGCGATATTAGGTATTGTTATTTTAGTTCTATGGACCTAGCCTGAAAATAAATGATTTTTATTGTTTTTTTTTTGTTACTGGTATTCAGCTACATCCGGTTAGACTGGAAGCCGACCCCAACATGGTTAGGAAAAGGCTACGCAGATGATGATGATCAATCATCACGCTTGCCAAAGCTGGTTGTTAAGCCTAGTGAAACACCACACATCCACCTGTCTATACCCCACGCTACCCCAATGTATAACAAGACTAGAAACAACACCTACCTACATGCCTGCTCACACCCTCGCCTTAAAAAACCTCGCAACACACATATCTGCATACAAAGAGGCACTGCAGAGAGGTCTTTGACAGTGACGGTTAACATTCAAATAGAAAATCCAATTCCGTTCCGAAGTACCGTAAAAATTAATGTCAACTTACATTGCTAGCTCGCGTTAAAGGCACGCCAGTGAATCACGAACGTAAACCGCAATGGAACGCGACATGACCTAAATCTTCGTTTGTTTTTGTAAAGTAAAAGTGTTTTGGTAGCAGTCGATCTCGTTTTCGCATTTTGATTTGCGGAATCAGCTTGTAATACAGAAATATGGTTTTTGAAGGAAGTTATGTCAGAATTGTATATTTTTGGTTGCCAATCCCAATTCAAAGGGCTGATTATTTTATGTGGCAAAATGGATTACGTTATATCTGCAGATTATTGCTATAGGTAGTCACCAATCTGATTAGCGCTGTGGATAATACGGAAAGAAGAGACATGTATAATCTCAATATTGAACGAAAATTTTTGTACAGGGACTATTTTTCAGAGACAGTTATAAAATAAAAAAAAGTAATTAACTCAAAATTATGAAATAGCTTTAATTTTGGAAGTCGGTGTCTTGGGATCTATATTTTAGTTTTTTTGCCACCGACTTCCAAATTATGTCATAATTTTGAGTTAATTTTTTTTAAGGCGATTTTTTTATTACTTTTTGTTTCGTATTTTTTAGTTACTTGTAATAAGTAGTTAATGGTTTTTTTTATAAATATTGCACTAGAATTTGACCAAGGCTTTGAGATGCCCTTTGACACCACACCCGTAGCTCGTATCAATAAGCCAGGCCGTCACTCTTACACGTATTAGTCCATATCTTGAAAACTACTGAACCGATTTTGATGAAACTTGCACTGTTCTCTAAGTTGTAGTCAATGTAAGCCAATAAAAAAATTGTCACCATCCGATTAACAAAATCAGAGAAATGCGTGGATAAACATACATACACCTATAAAAAGTTTTACTTACCTATATTTGTTAGCATATGTGAATCAGCTCCAATAATATTATATACATCGTATCGAATAGTCATAACCTCCTTTTTAATGAAGTTGGTTAAAAAATAACAAAAAAAAATCATAGAAAAAACAAAATTAAGTAATAAATTCAGCCAGTGCTGAAAAATATTAATATTTTTCCGAAAATAAAATACAACAATATAATAAACAAATCTTAACCATCGTAATCCACGGACCACATTATAAACCCGTCCCTATAGCTTCCCATTTCCCATAATTAAGAATAATTTTCGTATAAAATTTAAGCGATATTTATGAGCAAGTCTATTAGAAAAACGGTTATTACCCATAGCCTATTAACTAGGCACCCCAATGTCGTCATTATTGGAATTAGTAGAAAAATTATAGGTCCGTGTTAGGTTGCACGCCTAATGAGAAGGGGACCGGCAGAGGGGGAGGTAAGGGGGCTGTTCGATTGGGGGAATCAAATTAAAGTTGGGAAAAATGCTTACTGCACTGTGTGAAACGGTTGAATGGGATTAATACACTTTAGTTGCCCAATGACTATCAAAACTGTAAATTGTTTGTGGATAAAGAAAGAAAATGGTCTCTTACCTACCCCTGTCATGAAATGAGGTCAACGCAAAAGTGTGTTAACTTTTATTATCCAAATCACCTTCATGTTATGTGATCACCGTGGTTTGAAGTTTAAGTATTATTGTGTCTCTGTTCTGTTTCTTAAAGTTCATAATATTATAATATGTTTAGCCCAAAAATGAGCGCGAACTGTACTCATCTCAGTATAGCGTGTTAGTTAGTCTTATTTATTATTTATTCAGTTTTCGTTTCGATTCAAAGCAGTTCATGAAAATTTATTTCATTCATCTCAAAACAAACAAAAATATCTGCAACGAAACCTAACCTCACCTATAGTCATACCTTTGATAATTCCCCAGCCAGCCTACCCTCCCTAGCCCGGGTCTCGAACCTGCGTCACCACAGTGCAGTAATTGACGCAATTAGAGCCTGAGGGGAAAGTGTGCAGAATTGGACAACGAGGGTCGGTTTTGTGGCGCAAGGTACAAATATTAGGCAGGCTTGGTTTTGTAGGCACATAGTCACCAGTTATAGATATTGTACTGTTCGCTGCATAGGTACTGTTGTAAGGACTTCACGGCGGAAGATTTTAATTGGATTTTGTAGATTCTAATTACCTCTTTTTTTTTTGGATTTTGCTGGTTTTTTTTCGTATATGATCATTGTTAGCAATAGGTTCTTAAACTTCTAAAGATATTAGCTACCTATAATGCTCTTAGTTTTAAGTTCCTGTAATTGTGATGGCTTTTGGTGAAAATAAAGAATTTATTTATTTATTATTTATTTTATTTATTTCTGAATGTCGACAGAATACAATATCGATTGAGCAATATTATTTTAATTTTGTGTACAGGGCCTACATTGAATTTTGTGAACTTCTAATAGATCAGAATGATTTAACGTGCTATAGAGGCATGAGGAGCAGGGTGTAAAGTTCACTCATCCTCCATTGAAAAGGGAGGATCCTCTGACCAGACGGGTGTTGTGTCTGGTGGGCTTTATGTTAGGATGTTGTATATATGCAAGTCGCGCGGTAAACTCTGATTGCGCGATGCAGGATTTTGCGTGACGTCAGTGTGATGCGTAGTTTGCATGTGGCGATGTAGATACCACAGCGCAACAAGCAAGCCCAATCATTCGTGTTTTCCAAATAGTTTTAATTAAAACATTTACCTACCTATCAAAGGAAATACTTTCAAGCCCCGAAGCCCTTCGATCCTTACCTACCAAAAGTAATTTAGCCTGTAACATTTAATTTCATTCAGTTCAAAGACCAAGTCGTTGTGCGTTAATTATTTAAACTCGTCCGCAATCAATCAGACGTGGATGGACGGTCTAATTGAATTCGGATTACGATTATATTTGACTGGACTTTGAATATTTTCTAGATAATGTCAGTAAGAACCTCGGTTTGTTGGGAGTCGGTCAGAGGACGGAGTTCTAAATCCATGGTTAAGTGACACATAGACACGTAATGTTAATGATATAAGAAGGTCTTCCTCGCTTAACATAAATAACATACTTATCATATCGGGTGTTTTTTTTAGAGGGGAGAACTTTAAATTGAAATAAAACACACAAAAATGTTTTTCATATCCATGAAATTGGCTATAGTTGATACATAATTGTATGGCATTGATGTTTGAATATGATTATGTGGCCGCCGCGGCTGACGCATACATGGAGTAATCTGGAGGTCAAATGTTCACACACTCTTCGCAGTAAATCAGGCTGTATTTCGGCAATAATGCATCGAATGTTGGCATCCAAGTGCTCAATATTGTTACTTGTTTATCGGAGTAGATATGCGACATTACATCCCCAGAGAAAGTAAAGTAATGGCTACAAATCGCAAGAATGAAGATTTCGTGAAATTAGGCGTTTTTCCTTTAGTAAGTTAAGACAATGTTTTCAGTAAACTAGGCGTTGGTGTCAGCCGTGGCGGCCACATGCCCGAGATCATGTTCCTACATTAATGCCATAAAATGATCTACGAGTATCAAATAAAGCCAATTTCATGGATATTAAAAACATTTTTTTGTGTTTTATTTCAATTTAAAATTCTCCTCTCAAAAAAAGAAACACCCGATATATAGGCGCCGATTCCCTTGTTTGCAAACTAAACTAAATTTTATTGGAGCATTCTGTGTAAACGAATACAATGTTGTCACTTGTAAGTCAATTTGTTAATGTGAAGTATGTCATTTTGAGTTTGAAGTTTAGGTATTTTCTCTCTGATAATGGCCGTCGACGTGAAACTATGTAATCTTAGTGTTTTGTCTTCTTTTCGCCTTAAATCCATAAAATTTAAGTTCGGTACATCTTTTTCTTTCTATTTCATTAAGAAAAGGACAGAAGATAAATACATATAAGTGCAGTCTTTTCAAATTAGTCAGCGCCTGACGTAAATTGTCGTATTTTTAATAGCCATTTTTTTAATCACGTCTAAACTATGAGATAATTATGGAGTATCTTAATTTGACAGGACTAAACTAATATTTATCGTCTGTCCTTTTCTTAATGAAATAGAATGAAAAAGATGCACTGAACTTTAGTTTAGTTTGTAAACAAGAGAATCGGCGCCAGTATCATACCAAATTCTTCATAACCATCACTTGTCATTGACCTATTAAACGAGTAGTTTACATAATTTAAAAAAAACCAGCCAAGTGCGTGTCGGACCACGCACAATGAAGGTTTCCGTTGTTGGGATGAATTTATCCGAAGAACAAACTTAACATTGTAGTTGGAAAACATGTTCTCCCATACATTCCAACTGCAAATGTAAGTTAATACGCACAGTATCGAGAGATTTACCATGTTATTATAAGACCATAGACTTCTTATAAGTGTTCCGGTAATGTATAGGTATAAAACTACTTTCTGTATTTTTTTTTTAATTTTAAGCTTGGTAGTTTCGGAGATAAGGGGGGAATGGTCAATTTTCGTCTATTTTCTTAAATAACTTTTAAACAATTTATTTTAAAATTACAAAAAATACATTTGACCCTCACAGTAAGCCCTTTTTTTATATGTTACATGGTACAGTTTGCAAAACTTTTTTTTTTAAATTTTCTTATATGCCCCAAAATTGACCTCCATATTCAAAATTTATTTATTTACGTTTCACGACCGTATCCATTAGATTCAGAGCAAATTGGCTGTGACAGACGGACACGAGTGATCCTATATCGGTTCCGTTTTTTTTCTTTTGAGGTACGGAACCCTAAAAACATTGCAAACTTTAGAAAGAGTTGTGGGTAAAATTGTTTCAGTCTTTTCATAGGACCAAAAGGACAATTGTCGTGCCTATCCGGGTATCAAATATAGCATGTTGCGCCGGGTGAAATTTCTATATAAAAAGTCGAACAACTGATCACCTACTCCAATTACCAATCATGTTCGTGTTTTTTTTTTATTGAATACAGGATCTCTCTTTTCCATCAGAACGGGCTGCTCCTTTATTTATATTACGTCACGTCCTCCCCCAATTTACTTTATAACGTTGTCCCACAAATATTTGCTTATCGTTAGCTTCACCAAACATTCGCCGTCCACATAATCTCTACACCATCGTAATAAGGTTTATATTTGGTCGTTGAGTGTGTATGAGATTGTTGGTGGCGGTTGGCACAATGTTTGTTCACGGAGGGTTCTCGCGATTCTGTGTTGTGTCTTAATATCATCGTAAATAATAATACCTTTGTCTTTTGGGGGCTTGTCCTTTTGTTTGCTGAGTGCTTGTAAGGCATTAATATTGGGGTTCCTTATCAAACTGATGAAAGGGAAAACGGAACGATTTAGTTCGCGTTTGGTGTTGAAAGTGGTATTATATAATTATTAGCTGTGGTTAAGGTCCTTTGAATCACGAGATTTAATGTTAAGAAGTGCATTCATGTATAAAGATACAGTTTATTAAAATAGTTGTTAGTTACACAATTCAAGGAATTGTAGCAGGATACGTTTCCTCCATGTATAAATATCAAAAAAGTTTCACGCACGCTCTAAGTTAGTCTTGGCGAGCTGCAGCAGGCACCCCTACATTCTGCCATCAGTAAAGTAGATCGTACCTGTATCCCTGAGCTGCAGCGAGCCGAGCTTGCTGGTGAGGTAGCCCCGCACGGAGCTGGCGACCCGCGCGGGCGACGCGGCGGCAGCGCGCCCCCGCAGCGCGCCCCCCAGCCGCCCTAACAACGCACTGCTTTCCGCCTCCACGGTCGACACTTCGAACACCCCCCACCGAACTATTCCACCCCCAAAAGTTGCAAAATCCAAAGTCTTCAAAAGACACTTAATTTTGTAAAATAGCTAATATCGCGTGAGTATATAGTTTATAGTTAGAGTGTAAACGTTAGGTTTATAAGTAATCAGTGCAGGATTTGATATGTATTTGTTGTGGGCCTGTTCACCATGGTGCGTCCGCGGGTGCCTCTGTAACAACAGAAATTATAATACATTAATTAACTACTCAATAACCATCATAATAAACCTAGGTAACTCCTAAAGTAATGTGTGTAAGTAGACGCCCATTTTAACAGGGCGCAGTTAAAAATCAATTGCACGACTGCTTGGAAAAAAACGTTTATTCCATTACATTTCTTCCAAAGTTCATTCGCTGATCTAACATCGAGTTAATGATTACTGTAATGCAAGGCTGCCCAAACAATTTTGAATATGGGCCGTGATTTTGATTCCGTGAAAAAAACTTCACTGATGGAACCATTGAAGAGGTTTTTATGTTAACAACTTATCAATATGTGGTGAAACATGTGAGGTCGATAATAAAATCAAGCCTGAAAATATGTTAATTCAGAATGAATTCATAAGAAGCAATATATTTGTAGACCTGGTTTGAAGTCCTGAAATCTGTTCACAAAAGTCTAACGCCAGCTGATAGCTTTTGGCGTGCCAATTCAAATGCGTTATTGGGCTACTAGTGATCCACACAGGAGCAGCCTTGCTGTATTGCTATTCTGTAAAAAAATACCGTGAAGGGGAAGTGAGCTGGAAGCGAACTGTGACTGCGCTAGCATGAGTTATTTCCTGATGAGGTGACAGTTAACTTCACCTAAGTTGTTACGGTGAGATTTTTACAGAACACACACTACTGGGGTACAAGTAAATAACTATAAAATAAACTAGCCATTATAGTTCACCCTGTTCCTAGTCATATTTGGGATAAACTTGACCATGCTATGATTCCTAAATATTCCTAGCTATAATAGCCGGCGGCGACCACACTAACCAATCGTAGTAAACCACAGTTCATACACTTGGCAGAGTGCCAGCGTATCTCAGATCTTCAACACTACCGACCCCTACTAAATGTGGAACACAGCATTGGCCCCGATACACTATGTAGGACTATGTGGCCTCTCTTTTTTATGTAATGGCAGCATACTAAACTACTCGTTATAAATGTCACTACAAAATCCGGGACAGCGTGTGCACCCTATATTTCAGTGAATCCCAAGATTAGCCAACATGTAGGTACACTAAGTTACTCGTTATAAATATCACTATAAACGCCCGGAAAGTGGACGTTTGTTGAATAATAATGTCACAGTGTATCAGATGTCACACCATCCTCGTGCCACAAAGGCTGAACAGCCAAGACAGTTTTTTAAAGTGTGTCGTCCCACTCACTGGCGAACGAACAAAAGAAAGATTGAAGCTGTGGCTAGCCTGTGCTTCCTTACTCAAACCATTCGTTCTACCTGCAGAAGATCTCCCACCTAGACATGAGTTGCCTAGGCTAACCTGGAAGTCTTTAAACAGACTCGGGACCCAGGTTTGCCGAAGCAAGGAAAACCTGTTCAGATGGAGATTCATAGATAACTCCGTCTTGGAATGTACAAGTGGTGCTGTTCCACAAACGATGGGACACATAATATTGTGTCCTGTCAGCTGCACGTTCAGGAACTGATGCGACGCTAGTGATGGCGCCACACACGCAGCCGAATTGTGGGCCGAGTCCATTTAGGTAGACATCGAGACGCTAAGAAGAATATGTCCTAAGGTTTGCCAAGATGGGCTACACTATCAATTGCAGGCTTAGTACGTCGGGATGAAGACCTATTTTCAACAATGGTTTATCAATATGAGTACCTACCTACCAATTGAAGAGCGTACTACGAGTACAGTTCCCGGGGCGAGAGTAACGGTGATAGGTTAAACACTGAGCGAAATGTTTGTTTCTTTTACCAACTCATGTTGCGGTAATTTAAAATGCATTCGAAGTATTCTAAGAGACTACATGTTTTTCAGCTTTTAGTAACATAAAATGTATGTACTTATGGGTTTTAGTAAAGCATAAAGTTCCTCGGCAAAAAATCACATTTCCCTCATCTAAAGTCGAGAACCTCCGCACCGGAAGTGTACCACCGGAAGTCACCACTCAAGTTACTTCCGGCCGCCATCTTGCGACTGGAAACAGACGCGGTTTACGACTTCCGCTCCCTTTGTGAGACCAAAATGTCACTTTTGTGAATTACTTATACATATACTTTGCTTTTGTTGGTGAATTAAATTAATTTTAGTTTAAAGTTCTCGAGAAGGCTTTGACGGAGTTTGGCTGAAAATGTTGTTGGTATATGCGGTAAATTAATAATCATAATCTCGTTCGGAGGAGCTCGTGGCTAAGTAATAACAGCCGCACGGGTCGATCCATCAGGTTAAGCTACGCTTGCTGGGGTTGATCCGTAGATGGGTGACCATCTTTACATACCGTGACTCCTCCGTGCCTCGGAAAGCAAGTTAAGCCGTTGGTCCCGGCTGTCATTCGTGGATCTTTGACAGTCGTTACGAGTGAGTCTTACCAAGGGGTATCGTATTACCCAATAACTAGGTTGTGGAGGTCAGATAGGCAGTCGCTCCACTGGTAATCAGCTGCATCCGGTTAGACTGGAAGCCGACCCCAACATAGTTGCGAAAAGGCTAGCGTTCCGTTAATGAGCCTATTGTTAACAAAGCAAATGAAAGTGCAAGCAAATTAAGTTGCGTTAATTATCATGTAAGTCCAAGTACTATTTTATTGTTTTTAGACGTTATTTTATTTAAAAAATTTACCGGCTAAAAAGGAATACCAATATAATTCATTATTATAATTATTATAAAGCAGGCTTCTTAGTTTAACTAAACGAGTACCGACCTCAGAGAGCTTCTTAACTATAAAACCATAAATAAGGTTTGGTTCTTACATTGGTATACGTTGATGTGCATCTAACAATGATACTTTTATAATCTACCCGTAAAGGCTACCCACAGAAATGGATACTATTTTCTGACCACTCATATCATATATTATATGTATGAAACTGTTAAAGCATTATTATGGTGTGAATGTTACGGTAAGTGTGATTAATTAAAAATTATTAATAATTACCTCATGAGTGCTCCAGTAGGTATTTATTTATAATACCACAGTACTTACAAATACATAACTAAAAGAAACTTTCATTCAAGATCGTTTACTCTTTGGTTTTGCTTAATCAAACAAGAACAGATAAAATTAAAATTAAACGATCATAGACTCCGTAATATCAACATTCAAATTTAATATTTCTTTGTTCAATAGGTATTTATTGATAATACCTACCACAATACTTTAAGGTACTGAACTAATAAACTAAAAGAAAATTAAAATGAAACAATCATACTCATCATAAAATCAACATTAAAATCCTAATAACAATAAATTGTTGCTCAATCGAACAGTAAACCATTAGCGTACGTTATTTTTGAAAACTTATTATCATTTTAATTTATCGCTAATAAGGTTACATTATTATTACAGTAGCTCCATGTAAAATACTGGTATTCAGCTGCATCCGGTTAGACTGGAAGCCGACCCCAACATAGTTGGGAAAAGGCTAGGCAGATTGATTGAAGGTTACATTATTAATAATCAACTATAAACGTGATTAATTTCTTACTTTTACCTTGATTTTCGGTAATTATTAATAATTTTCAATTAATCACACTTACCGTAACATATAATGCATAATTATAAAATCATTCTACCGGGGTGTAATAATAATATTATAATAAATAAATAATCATTAATTATTCTATTCATTTTCCATTGTATTGAAAAGCGCCTACATCTCGTAGCCGTCGGCTACGACGCGCTACGCTTGCGTAGCGGGTGGTGCTACGCGCCTACGGAGAATTGAAAACGGATTTATACGTAAAATTATGACAAAATAATAATATATTAATAATTAGTAAATTTTTACTATTATTGAAAATTGAATCTGCGTTGATTGAAGATGGATATTTTTAAACACATTTTATTAAGAACGCTGACTCGAACGTTTTTTTTATAATCATTTCCAGAAACTAATATTATTTGCACTAATTTATCTTATTTTAGGGCTTAATTTATGTTAGACTTGACACAGAGAGAATAGCTTGATTAAAACTTTAAATATATCGCGGTCTTCTTCATATTTTACGACCTTAAATAGATTTTATCCACCCAAATATATACATATTCAAAGCTGTTAATTTTTGCCTTACTTTTATAAAATTTACATAATGACAGTACATTACGAACAATCCCTCACGCACACACTCATATACTTCACACACCCATACACGAGACATGTGTACCATTATATACGTAAGAATTATGTAACCCACACATTGACAAACCCTGTTTTACCACTATAATGCACCAACATAATCACACTAGCACATAATATCAACATAACACTGGATTGACGATTTTTGAAATACAAAATACCAACATAGCCGTAGCTATAAGAAATAAGTTCGAACTATTTATAAATTCCACACACACTACAACAAAATCTCTAGAAAGAAACAAAATCCACGCGAATTAATTGCCAATTTCAAAAACCGAACGGAAATCAATATGGCGGTCTAAAAAAATTAAAATATATTGACCTTTGTTTGTGTCGGCGGGTACTTGCACACCTGGGAACACCTCGCCCGAACTGGCGAGCCTCGACAGTGATCTGAAAAGGCTTTCGGGCCATGCGCGAAACGTGGCGCTCCTATTGGCTGGGGGTGAAAAGTGACGTCACATTCGCCTAGCCAATGGCAGCCTTCTGAAAATTTCACGTAGGTATAGACCGGTCGATGACTAAAAATAGGTTGTGCCGGTCGATGGGCACAACCGCCGTTATCCAACATTCATCTGATTAGGAGAGGCATTTCTTCATGACCGATTCGAGGTTTATGTAAATGTAGGCGAATATTTTTTGTTTCGAGCTGGAGTGATAAACTAAAGTAAAGGCAGCGTGATTTATTTATGTAAAAAAGGCTATTTTTTTATTATTATGTGTTGTCGCTGTTTATGCTTAGCTTTAATAATAGATATATTACTTAAAAGCTTAGTAATTACTCTGATATTATTATATAATGATTAGTGCACCCTCGGTTCCTTGAGTTTCTCCCAGTAGGCATGAATAACAAAGAAAATATTTTATGAAAAAAAAAACCTATAACTATTAATCTTCATTAACTTACATTTACTTCAACTTAGGGAACAGTGTAAATTTCATCAAAATCGGTCCAGTAGTTTTCAAGATAATGGACTAATACGTGTAAGTGTGACGGCCTGGCTTATTGATACGAGCTACGGGTGTGGTGTCAAAGGGAAAACATCTCAAAAGCTTGGTCAAATTCTAGTGCAATATTTATAACTACTTATTACCTGCTTCGGCCTGGTATTGTTGGGTACGCAGATGACAGTACAGTTTCAGAGAGATACTTGTCCAGCGCAAAAACCAGCGGGGCCGAAGTTCGTTCCTTGAGAGAAGCCACAGTAGAGCGGACAGATTTGACCTTAAGCTTTGTCTCCCAGTGGGGTGATGATAATCTGGTCTCTTTTAACGCCACCAAAACGCAGGCGTGTCTTTTTACCGCTAAAAAGAGTCGTTTCGCCCAAACTCCTACTTTTCGGGGTACATCTTTTCCTGTAACTGATCGACTTGAGCTCCTAGGCATGGAGTTGACATCTGGTCTCAACTTCGGCGCCACCATCGAGTACAAGGCCCAAACAGCGGCCAAGAAGCTGGGCATCCTAAATAGGGTGAAACGATACTTTACGCCTGGACAGCTTTTAACCCTTTACAAAGCGCAAGTCCGATCCTGCATAGAGTATTGCAGCCATCTTTGGGATGGATAAGACCTAAAACACCGACTTCCGAAATTAAAGTTATTTCATAGTTTTGAGTTAATTTCTTTTTGAAGTCGATTTAATTTTTTTAAATTATTTTTTATATTATCTCGACAATAATCTTCTTTCGTTACATCATTCATTCTCCTGCACTTATTCCAATTTATTTGTGCTCGGGCACAACATGTCTTTTTCTTCGATACTTCTCTCATCGTCTGCCTAGCCTTTTCCCAACGATGTTGGGGTTAGTTTCCAGTCTAACCAGATGCAGCTGAATACCAGTATTTTACATGGAGCGACTGTCTATCTGACATCCCAAACCTAGTTACTGGGTAATACGATACCCCTTAGTAAGACTGGTTGTCAGACTTTCGGGCTTCTGACGATCCGTGCCGACTATTAAAGATCCACGAATGACAGCCGGGACCAACGGCTTAATGTGCTTGCCGAGGCACGGAGGGGTTTCGGTATGTAAAGATGGTCATCTATCCACGGACCAGCCGCGGCAAGCGTAGCTTAACGTGATCAATCGAGCCGTGTGGATGTTATTACTGAGCCACCTAGCCCCTCCATACTTATCTATTAGTAGTCAGTATCGGTAGTCACCTCTTTTCTAGCCATATCATCTTTCACACAGTTCATCCATCGTTTCCTTGGTCTCCCCTTACTCGTATCACATCTCCTTTCGTTACGTGACTTTTTGAAAGATAATATTTTCAAAAGGCTTTTTTATCAGTGTTTTTTGAACCAATTTACATAAATAAATATATATAATTTATAAGCGTTTGGTCTGACTTACCCATTGCTTGTATAATTATAGAATATATCTGCTGTATTTAATTTACTCAAACTAAAAGCCTTTATTTCACAGCACACAGTCAATATTTAAAAGTTGCGGCCGATACACGTACCTGGCGGTAGAAATGGGTTTGACAATATCGCTTCTTCAATAAAAAGGGTTCTTAACTACTAACTTGTTAATCGATATTTACGAAATAATTTTGTTAAACCTCTGAGACGTTTTATTTTATCGTGATATAAAACAGTCGTGAATTTATAAACTGGACCTACATCATCCGGTTATCTTGCTATGAATAATGTAAATAACTTTGAGTAGGCGCTTAAAACTTTTGTATTGAGCTTATATTTTTAGTTTGAATATTTTTACCAAGTTTCGAGCGGCTCTTAAGTGATATTAATACTTTGAAAGAATATTGGTTATACTTCAAGACAATTTTATTTTATAAACATTGTAACAATATTTGGTGTGAGTGCATGTAGTATGGGGGCTCCAAGTAACTGCAAGTGAAATTGGACAAGTATTCACTATTACTTAGACAATAATTATTCAGAGTAACAGTTATTAATTAAGTCATGTTGTCGAGGAGTTCGTGGTTAAGTAATAACAGCCGCACGGGTCGATCCACCAGGTTAAGCTACGCTTCCCGGGGTTGGTCCGTAGCTGGGTGACCATCTTTACATACCGAGACTCCTCCGTGCCTCGGAAAGCACGTTAAGCCGTTCGTGACGGCTGTCATTCGTGGATCTTTGGCAGTCGTTACGGGTCGTCAGAAGCCCGAAAGTCTGACAACCAGTCTTACCAATGGGTATCGTATTACCCAATTACTGGGTTGTGGAGGTCAGATAGGCAGTCGCTCCATGTAAAATACTGGTATTCAGCTGCATCCGGTTAGACTGGAAGCCGACCCCAACATAGTTGGGAAAGGCTAGGCTGATTGATAGATGTTCGTGACACTCGGTAGCTGCACAACGTATCGGTTTACTTATCGGTTTGGTATTTTAGATAAGATTTAACGTTTGCTGAAACTGAGACATCCCGAAGGCAATTCGTAAGTACCTAATGCGACCGGGTTCAGTAGTTAAAACCAAAACCCAATTTATTTATTTATTATTACATAAATACACACGGATCAATAACTAAATCAGACCAATAGATATACATTCAATACTTACGGTAATCCGAAACTATTCGATATAAGCAGATGTACCTACCGACCACATCAGCACTAAATCCGACACGTAGAGGCAGCAATATCGGATATTTCGGATACCGTTCGGATATACCTCGAATTTATACACCAATTACATTTTCGATTTACATACTGCCTATAGCCGAAATTGTTTCCGAATAAATGTTGTTTTTTGTTTGATTTCTTAAAACAAAAAACGTGCGTAGTTTTATCATATCGTGATATTTTTTTCAATTCCATATACATTTGTTTTATTATTTGGTTGGCTGGCTTCGAACATTGAAACTCACTTTTATATTTTTGAACAAAATTGTATGTAAACAATTGTTTTTAGTTAATTTGACTTTTTATATATGGTACTGTTTTTTCCGTCTTTGTTCTGTTGGAAAAGGTTATACGTGACCCAACCAAAAGTCGCAGCCAAGGTCAGCTTACAAGAAATATAATAGTTCCTACTACCATGTTATCTTTATCCCAATTAGGTGGTTGACTCAATTCATCAATCATCTTGATCCTCGTTATCCCAATTTATTTGAGGTCGAAGCAGCTTGTCTTCTTCTCTTCTTCCTTACTTCTCTATAGTAATCACCTCAGTAGTCACCCCTATTCTAGCCATATCATCTTTCACTCAGTCATTCCATCGTTTTTTTGGTCTTCCCCTACTCTTATAGCCATCCACATTGATACTCAAAACTTTCCTCACGACATTTTCGGTCGACTCAATTCTGTTGTTAAAAAAACTATATGTCTGTTACTCTGCGGTTGGAGTATATGATGATCTATCCTCAGAGGCGGTGCAGCATTTCGTGTGGGACTATAAATATTGCGGTCGATGTACTCACGCATGCGCAGAACGAGCCGCCGAACTCATTCATCATGCCTTGTACTATGTACGGATGTACCTACATACGAGAACTATGTAGCAATAAATCACTAGAACATTTGTAATATTTTGTAATACAATGTGAAACTATTTGAATTTATGTAAAACACTTTAGTAAATCATATACTTCAGCAGCTTATGAATTACTTAACACTTTCTGGAATTTCGTAATTAATCATCAAATGAGAATTCATTCATTTTACTTTAGTTTTTGCCCTTGACTTAGTTCTCCTACAAAATGCAACGGGGATATTTTTGAAACATTGGTTGTTCGTGCTCCTTCCAGGCTCTAAGGAACATATTTTATGAATGTAATATTTCATGATACGTGTTTCTAAATTTAGCGGTTGATCTGTAAGACAAGGAACTCTATATACTGACTCTTTTATACATTATGCAAACTATATTATTATACAACTAACTATATGTTTACACTAGGCATTATAACTAACTTCACACATATAAACAAAAACGACATTTAGATGTTCAAGTACTTCTCCAAAAAAATAGACACTATATGACCACCTCATTTTAAAAGGACTGACATCAGCCAGAACACTCTATTTACAGAGTTCCTAAAACTGCACTATTCTGTGACAGTAAATTTTCCTGCTTAATTGATAGCAGCACTCAAAAACTTCCCTATACTGTCCGCCATGCTTCTTTATTTATAGAACAAAATGGAAGTAAAGAGCGAGCGCTTTTCCCGCTAAATGAGGACTATTGTCGGTCGCAGACGATCTTTACATATTCATGGCACTACAGTAGCAGACGGGCTCTATGGTAACAACCTAAAATAAAAAGTATACAAACAGGCTAAATTGGTATTCAAGTATTTATTTATCCAAGCGTCTATTGGGATCGGGCGAATGACAGATTTTGAGTTCGAACCTCCAACCGTAACACTTTTGACGTGCATACAATTTATTTTATTTGAACTAGTAGGGTTAACAGAAATACCAGTTAGTAATGTGCCGTATGACGTGCGTACTGCAACGGGAACGGGACTTCAACGAGAAAACAGATGACGGCGCCGAAGTAACAATATTAGATTCATTACTGTGGACGAATAATCTCATTTCTCGTTGGCGTCCCGTTCCCGGAGCGCTGGACAAACAGTCGTAGCGGTAACAGAAATACTAGGTACTTAGTTATATACCGTTACAAATAGATGATTAACAAAATAGATTTTTATCATATTTTTTAACTGAACAGACAGCTGTGCTGCTGGGGAGTTTGTTGCGCCACTTCTTCTCCCCAGCTAAAGCACTAGGAAGTGGTGAAGGGCGGGCGTTTTGGGGGACTGTCTTATGTAATTTTGACGTCAACATGACCCAAACTCAAGCTCAAAGGATTTATTTCAAATAAACAAATTATAGGCACTTTTGAATTCAAGGGATTGGTCTGAAAGATGAAGCTAGTTGTTCATTCCAAAGCGCAGTAGGTACCTCCAGAAGACGGACACTCAAGTAATGTATGTATGTGTATGTACATTTCTCGTACACGACTGTACGTATAGCTGGCGGTTACAATATAGCAGCTCCTCGCAGACTCCCGAGGGACAAGTATTGATTGAACATAGTTAAATCTACATATTACCGTACACGACTGTACGTATAGCTGGCGGTTACAATATAGCAGCTCCTCGCTGACTCCCGAGGGACAAGTATTGATTGAACATAGTTACATCTACATATTACCGTACACGACTGTACGTATAGCTGGCGGTTACAATATAGCAGCTCCTCGCTGACTCGCGAGGGACAAATATTGATTGAACATAGTTACATCTACATATTACCGTACACGACTGTACGTATAGCTGGCGGTTACAATATAGCAGCTCCTCGCTGACTCCCGAGGGACAAGTATTGATTGAACATAGTTACATCTACATATTACCGTACACGACTGTACATATAGCTGGCGGTTACAATATAGCAGCTCCTCGCTGACTCCCGAGGGACAAGTATTGATTGAACATAGTTACATCTACATATTACCGTACACGACTGTACGTATAGCTGGCGGTTACAATATAGCAGCTCCTCGCTGACTCGCGAGGGACAAGTATTGATTGAACATAGTTACATCTACATATTACCGTACACGACTGTACGTATAGCTGGCGGTTACAATATAGCAGCTCCTCGCTGACTCCCGAGGGACAAGTATTGATTGAACATAGTTACATCTACATATTACCGTACACGACTGTACGTATAGCTGGCGGTTACAATATAGACAAGTATTGATTGAACATAGTTACATCTACATATTACCGTACACGACTGTATATATAGCTGGCGGTTACAATATAGCAGCTCCTCGCTGACTCCCGAGGGACAAGTATTGATTGAACATAGTACTTATAGTACAGAGATGTACTTATAGTACACCCACATTTCGCCAGTTATGTACAAGTCCCATGTCCATAACGGCATGTTCCGTGCGGCGGGCCTATTGCCACCAACTGGGCACAAATCCAGACTCCGGGATGCTACTGAGAAATTCCAGGTAGAAAAATACAATAACACCTTGCCCGACCAGGGAATCGAACCCAAAACCTCATGATCAGCAGTTACCCTTCCACAAGACCAACGAGGCAGGTTAAACTTTCGTTCACGAAATAATGTTGGTTCTCATTGTGTTTGTATCTACACGAAATATTTGCCAACTGGCCATATATAATCTTAAAAATATCATTTAAAAAAATTAAATCGACTTCAAAAAGAAATTAACTCAAAATTATGAAATAACTTTAATTTTGGAAGTCGGTGTCTTGGGATCTGTATTTTAGTTTTTTGCCACCGAGTTCCTTTTTGAAGTCGATTTAATTTTTTTAAATTATTTTTTATTTCATAATTTTTAGTTTTTAGGTAAAACTGGAAAATTGGTTTGTAATAAGTAGTTAATAGTTTTGTTGTAAATATTGCACTAGAATTTGACCAAGGTTTTGAGATGTTTTCCCTTTGACACCACACCCGTAGCTCGTATCAATAAGCCAGGCCATCACACTTACACGTATTAGTCCGTTATCTTAAAAACTACTAAACCGATTTAGATGAAACTTGCACTGTGCCCTAAGTTGAAATTAATTTAAGCCAATAAAAATTAAATGGTCATGATCTAATTAATAGTTTCGGAGAAATGCGTGGACGAACATACAAACATATATGTTTGTATGTTCGTCCACGCATTTCTATAATACATACACCTAAGAAATTTTGTATATTTGTTTGGAAGCCCTAATAGATTATCATATTATGTGAATGTGCAATACATTCACATGTGATAATTTATTACATACATACGTGTCGAATTGATAAGCTCCTTTTTTTTAAGTCTGTTAAAAAGAAACGATTATTCTTATGTTAACTATTTTGCTCACTGGAGAGCGGGGTCTTTAGAGGAGTAACTGCAGTAATGAGGTTTCGCACAAACACAGTAGGTGAGCTGGTGGTGGTGTTTAGACCTGACTGTATTTATATCGCGTGGAATGCTGTCCAACATTAAACCATAGCTCTTCCCTATCTAAGTTATATCATTACTAGCTTTTGTTTGTAGTATTTGTATTGTAGCATTAAGTGATCCCACGGGAACGTACTGCCGGGAACAAAAGTATCTTATTTTCTAATCCAGGTCATAGTCTACCGAAATGCCATCCAAATCCGTTCAGCAGTTTTAGCGTGAAAGCGTAAAATTCAATCGTGATTCGAAAGGCACGTGGCGCCATCTATTATCATAATAAAATAATAATAATAATAATATCCTGGGACATTTTTCACACACGGTCGTCTGGTCCCAAACTAAGCAGAGCTTGTACTATGGAAACCAGATAACTGATATACTACTTTTTTTTTTTGTAAATACATACTTATATAGATAATTACACCCAGACTCAGGACAAACAGACATGTTCATGCACACAAATGTTTGTCCTGGATGGGAATCGAACCCACGACCTGCGGCGTGATAGGTGGTCTTCATCTTAACCAACCACGCCAACTGGCCTGTCAAAGAACGTTATTGTGGTTTTTCTCGGGAACAGTAATTTTGTTCGGGATTAAAGGTACCCTATGTCCGTGTCTGTACACCTGACAACATATTTGAAAAATTTCAGGATGATCGGTTCAGTGGTTTAGGCGTGAAAAGGTAACAAACAAACAAACAAACTTACTTTCGCATTTATAATATTATATATAGTAAGGATTGTGCACGTGCCGGTCGGCACTTGACCTTAGCAAAGCAGCCCTATTACTGATGCCAGTGCCTCAGGTTAACTTGTTACTCCAACCCCATGGCAATATACCTCCGTTGCAAGACACCCTCGCGGCTCGGGGTGATGTTGCCGATAGGCCTGACGGGCTTGAATAACTAATATTATAATAACACCTTTGGGAACTAAAACGTGTAGCAGGAAAGAGACAGAGCTCTTGTTTATGTGTCTTTCTCTCTCACCCATAATATAGTTACCCCTGTGCTTTGATGAGGCGAGCGAAACGAATTGATATCTATAGAATGGTACACTGTGGAGCCATTGTCGCATTGTGCTGGTGCCATAAAAAGTAGCAGTTGTTCACTTTCCCATGAATGTTATATACTTAAATCAAAAGGAAGTCATTTACTGTTTATGTGTTCGTTCATTGTACCCAGTGGTATCTGTGGAAGGTTCGTTTGCTATCGATAGCGTGGCCATAGATTTTAATTATTATAAAAAAGAACCCAATCAACAGTAATGTTACCGTGGAGTAAATAAAAATCATAAAGGGTTGTTATTTTTGCAAAAACAATAATTTCGATGCCCTGCATAATGTGCGTAAATTGTGCGTGTTGGACCACGCACAATTTAGGGTTCCGTAGTTGGAATGAATTTATGAAAGTAGTTGGAAAACATGTTCTCCCATACATTCCAACTGCAAATGTAAGTTTGTACGCACAATATTCAGAGATTTACCATGTTATTTTAAGAACATAGACTTCTTATAAGTTTTCCTGTAATCTAAAGATATAGAACGATTTTCTGTATTAAAAAAAAAAATTAGGCTCAGTAGTTTCGGAGATAAGGGGGAATGATCAATTTTCGTCTATTTTCTTAAATAACTTTAAAACATTTCATACAGTATTAGTTTGCAGGGTCGGAAATTATCCAACGGGAACTTACTACTGGGATAAATAAAATGTAGCCGCAGCTCGAGGCCGCGCCGTTTGTTTTCGTGAAAACTGATTGAAATTATACTACGGTTTCCGATACTGCCGTAGCTATTGTATTTGCTCGGCACTAGACTTTTTAGACTCATTGCATTCCTTTTGATGCAAGCTTTCTTCGATTGGGATTTTTTTATTTCTGAGCAGATTTACGGCCGATATGAGATGACATCGGATATTATTTTGCTATTGGCAACTTCATATTAATTTTTAACCCTATTTTGGCTAATATTTGTATTGTTTTTATGTCCCGGTAGTACTTTGTCAAATCTTCACTAAGACACTAGAATAACTGATCTAGCTTCACACTTTTTTGCGCTATACGATTTGATATCAATCTGCCTAGCCTTAATAATAAATAATAATAAATAATAATAATAATAATAATGTTTATTTTTCTTCCACAAATAATACTTATAAACTAAACATGCAATTTGATTGAAAGTGATCACTATGTTTATTTGTGGGAGACTGGTGCCTAAACAAAGCCTAAACTAACTAATTTCAGGACACCAGGGACTCCCCCTTTTCCCAACTATGTTGGGGTCGGCTTCCAGTCTAACCGGATGCAGCTGAATACCAGTATTTTACATGGAGCGACTGCCTATCTGACCTCCACAACCCAGTTACTGGGTAATACGATACCCCTTGGTAAGACTGGTTGTCAGACTTTCGGGCTTCTGACGACCCGTAACGACTGTCAAAGATCCACGAATGACAGCCGGGGCCAACGGCTTAACGTGCTTTCCGAGGCACGGAGGAGTCTCGGTATGTAAAGATGGTCACCCATTCACAGACCAACCCCGGCAAGCGTAGCTTAACCTGATGGATCGACCCCTGCGGCTGTTATTACCTATACGATTTGATATGTTGGCACATACTGAAAAGTAGAAGGTCGCGCGCATTCGTCTGCGCTCGCAGTGTGACGTGGTAGGCAAATTATATTTGGCCTTAAAATTGTTATAAATATGAATGAAACCTAACCTAACCTAACGTTTGAATGGTCAACCATTACTCTAGCATTAAAAGTCTCGTAGTTATTTTTTATTTATGATTGGTTAGCTCTTGACTCTAGTCTAGGTCGGACGTGACAGAGACAGAGTCGACGATGGAGTAAGCTTACACAGAAGAAGCCACTCTCACTTTGAAGAGATTAGGGTTGTATGCGCTCGGAAACACAGACGCAGATAGTGAGTTCTACTCTTTTGCTGTGGGCATTATAAAAGTTATTTGGAAGCAAATAGCAACTAGGTAGGGATGGTGACTGGCAGTGCGTCTAGATGTCCGATGGTAGAAGGGGCCGGTGGAATGAGGTCGTGGAGTTCTTGAGCACACTCACCGAAGTACAATCTGTAGAAGACCGACAAGCAGGCAAACTTGCGGCGATGAGCCAAGCTATGAAGCTTGGCATCCACCAGTTTTACGTCGCCAATGAGCCTCTTACACCTTCCACCTATATATGAGCTTTTTCCACCGAGTCAAGCGCGCCTAGTTGGTACTTAGCTGATCCATCCCAAAGATGGCTGCAATACTCCATGCAGGATCGGACTAGCGCTTTGTAAAGGGCTAAAAGCTGTCCAGGCGTAAAGTATCGCTTCACCCTATTTAGGATGCCCAGTTTCTTGGCCGCAGTTTGGGCTTTGTACTCGATGGTGGCGCCAAAGTTGAGACCAGATGTCAACTCCATGTTAGCGGTTGAAATCTTACATGCTTTTGTCAGTCAGTAAAATTGAACTTATCACCAGTACACCGAGCGAAATACGTTTTCACGTCAAAAAAGGATCCTATGGCCTAACCCAGGTAATGACTGGGGTTAGGACATATGAAACTTTTCTTGGATCCTTAATTTGATGCACAGGTAGACTATGACCTACCTGTGCGCCAAATTTCATTGACGTTCGTCCAGCCGTTAAGGCGTGACCAAATAACAGGGAGACAGACATTGTTACTTTCACATTTTTAACGGACTTCCAAAAAGGAGGAGGTATGAGTTCAACTTTATGGATGTTTTATGTATTTCCGCCGATTTCTCCGTCCATTGGGAATCGATTTAGAAAATTAATTTTCTGTTTAAAAAGGTATGCTCTCGAAGTAGTCCCATTGTCACCAAGTCAGAATCTAATGAGGGGATCCCATGGAAATCGAAGGAAACCCTCAAATTTTATAGGCACACCTATAGAGATTTGGGTATTTTTTTATAGTAACTCTTGCATTTGCTCTTGGAAAGCACAATTTGATGAAGTGGAACTGACGATGAAAATCACAGATGGCCATCGGAACTACTCAATAATACGTGTTTCACGGGTTGCGATTCGATTACTTTAATACAGTTACTATGATATTTATGTTTGTCATACTGCATAATTATGGTCAACTGGAGCTGATGGTCAGTTCACCATCAGCTCCAGTTCTTAATAGGAGAACTCCTTAACAATTAACGTTTGTGGATCGGGAAAAACAATATTTTGTAAAAGGTGATGAACTGTTGACATTAGGCTATGTAAGTTAGATAAATTACAAACTGACCCACTAAAAAGTGAAAAAAAAAAATTTACATAAACAAAATCTACCGACTTACAAAAAAAAAAAAACACCACAAATTGAAAAATAACTTTAATTTCGGAAGTCGGTAGCAAAAAACTAAAATACAGGTCCAAAGACACTGACTTCCGGAATTAAAGTTATTTTTCAATTTGTAGAGTGTTTTCGTTGTAAGTCTATAGTTTTTAGGGTTCCGTACCTCAAAAGAAAAAACGGAACCCTTCACCACCACACCACGCACCACGTGCTACATGTGCGTAATGTGGCGGCGAGGGGTCGCGACACAGCGCCACGAAAGAAGAAGAAATAAAGAAGAAAGAAAAACAGTTTATTCACGTGAATGTGACGCACACAAAAAACATGAAAAGCGAAACACAAGATAATAAAATATAACAAACCACACAAAAAACACAAAACCAGACATAAGTAGTACAATAAAAATGTTGGAAATGTGTGTCACTACCGCGTAAAACGGCTAAACGCTCAGCATAATGCGATACCGGGACTTGCGACTGTGTGTCGCCTGCCGAATGTCTTGGAGGTACAGCCAGACTGTTTTGGAAAGTTATTCTTTGGTTTTTCAAGATGGGCATGGAGGTTTTACCGTTGTAGCTAAGGTAGACCCAAGATGCTAAAAGCTTCTTTTTATTCTAATAGAGTTCATCCAAATGACTTCTCTTTCATTAGAGGCTAGAGTCTCTTCAGAGTTCCGAGCCAGCCCGTGTTTGATATTTTATGTGAAATAGGTCTTACACATTGGTCTTTTGACCATGCACATTGTCGTCAAACAGATGGTATCGCGTCGTCTGCTTATTACTTAAACAATACTTTTTGTTGTGACAATAACACTGTAAAATCTGTAAATTGTTTGCAAAACTAATGCTTCACAAACGGCATTGCAAAAGATAACTAATTTCCAGCTGAATTAGGTTGATCATTAACTGAATTAGGAGTGAACTTTGTACAGCTAGGTGTCGCAGTCAAATTGTAGAGATTTTGCAACTTAGTAGGACATTAAAATGTATCAAAATCAACTTGTAGTTGACTTTACATACAAACTTGAATTAGCTGTTTACCATTTCCTGGCATTAAAATATTTTACGACTCTACAATCACGGAGGAAAGGTGACTTGTTCAGACTGTTCTGTGTCATAGAAGTTTATGTAAAGATTACAGGAAAAATAAAATGATGTCTGTAAATAGCACTCTTTTTTATACAGGACTAAATGTCGGGATTAAAAGTATTTAATGTGTTAATCCAGGTTATAAACTAGGTATCTGTGTGCCAAACATGGATATCCGTTCAGTATTTTTGGCGTGAAAGAGTAACAAACAGCCATCCATCCTCACAAACTTTCGCATTTATAATATTAATAGGATAGTAGGATAGGAAGTAGGATAAGTAGGAAGTAGGATAGTACGGAACCCTCGGTGTGCGAGTGCGACTCGCTCTTGACCGTTTTTTTTATTTTTTATTAGGCTTCCATACCTCAAAAGGAAAAAAACGGAACCCTTATAGGATCACTCATGCGTCTGTCTGTCCGTCTGTCACAGCCAATTTGCTCCGAATCTAATAGACCGATTAAGTTGAAATTTGGTACACTTATGTATTTCTGAGACCCAAACACGGACGTGTAATGTAAATTAATGAATTTTGAATATGGGGTATATTTTGGGGGCAAATAAGAAAATTAAAAAAAAAAATACAAACTGTACTGTGCGATATATCACAAAAGGGCTTACTGTGAGTTTCTCAATTATATTTATTTTATAATTGTAAACTAAACTTTTTTATAGTTATTTAAGAAAATAGACGAAAATTTACCATTACCCCCCCCCCCCCCTTATCTCCAAAACTACTGACCTTAAAATTTTGATAAAAAATACAGAAAATAAATCTATAGCTACAGATTACAGGAACACCTATAAGAAGTTTATAGTCTTATAATAACATAAACAAAACTTAAATAAATCTCTCAATATTGTGCGTACAAACTTACATATGTCCATAGTTAAACGAAAAGAATCTAACCCACATTAAGTGTAATATGGGTTGGATCCTATTCGTTTAACTATGGACATTTGTAGTTGGAATGTATGGGAGAACATGTTTTTCAACTACAATGTTAAGTTTGTTCTTGGGATAAATTCATCCCAACTACGGAACCCTTCATTGTGCGTGGTCTGACACGCACTTGACCGGTTATTTTTAAATTTGTAATATGGAGGAATGGAAATGTTATTTCCCTAACATTTACAAAAAATAATAAAGAAACTTTTACCTTTTGTGTAGGTATAATAACGATTTACCCTTCACCTTTTGTGAACATCATCAACATTAAAACTATATAACATAGGTGATACCTAGGTAGACAGGGGAAGTGGGGAAAAAATGGCCTGTCACCTTTATTAGTGTTCACTTACTCAGAAACAGGAAATAGACTGCAATATAATGTAATACACTGATCTCGATTTTGTACTAACAAATTACTAACACCCTGTTATTTGTATTTTTTGTATTTTTATGTGTTCTACTAACAACTTTACTAACTTTTATTTTGGTAAAAATGTATGGACGTATGTCTGAAATAAAGATATATTATTATTATTTATGGCATTTTTCTCTTGTAGAGTAGGAAACATACTAGATCCACAGAAATCCTTTATACGTACATCCCTTTGAAGAGTCCGTCGCATTACGACATTAATGTCGGGTTACTTTGTACAGACATTTGTTTCATGTTTTATCTAAGCAAGTGCGAATTTGTAGCCTTTGTGGCATGAATCAATTGTTGTTCCATTTTGTACAAAAACATAGAAGAACCAGATTTTGTATTCGTGTGTGTAAGATGTTAACTAGATTTTATAAATAGGTGACATAATAATATTTAATAATATATATAAAAAAAATTTCGGGACATCCTCGTTTTCTTCTACAGTTCCTGAGGCCTGGAAACAGCCCCCTCGCTATGTTGTGCATCGGTCATAAAAGTTACTAAATAGCCTTGGATGTAACGCTCGCTGGCCGCTGCCATGGCACCGATCGCTTCGCTCGCTCGGCTCCGCCTTGATGGGGGGGGGTCATGGGAATCCGGCTCAGCCTTTGCTGGCCCCGCATGTCCCCCCTGCTGGGAGGCTACGGGAATGGCTGGGAACACCTAGCCATTCCCGTCCGGCACTGGTGGAAGCCTGTGCATTACAGGCGAGGGTGAAACCCCCACACCCGTCGCCTGCTCGCTTCCACCTGGGAGGAGTCGGAGATGACTGTCATACTGACGTCTTCTTCGACCCCTCCTCCGCATTCGGAGCGGCGCCGCGAGAGGGTATTCCTCCCGCGCACGCTCCGCCGCTTCCTTCTGGGACATGACGTGTTCACAGAAGGAGGCGACTGCCGCCGCCCAGGACCCCTCATCCCCCAGCATGGCCACAGTTCTAACCTAACCCATTTGATCGAAGTGCCATTAGCAATGTGAAATGCAACTACTTTGCGATATATATTTGTTAATTTTTTGTTAGTTTTCTATGCTCTTTTTTTACTGTTTGAATTTCCTGTGCGTGTCTCAAATAAAATATTTTATATGCCCAGTGGTCAGCTGGGGCTTTTTTTGTGGATGGGAAATCATCATCATCATGGTGGAGCGGAAGGGCGTGTCAGACTTCTACCACAGTCTAAAAATCATACAGTCGTCCGACGAAGACGTCTAGACAGGGCAATCGTGCGGGGTGTGAGGGGCGAGACGCGGGTAAGCCGATCCCGAACTGCGAACAAAACTATGTTAGTAGTTCGGGATACGTCATTCAGGGCCGACAAGTGTTTATTTTTTATTTAAAATGGTGCATGCAAAGTGTGCTGTGAGTGATTGCAAGTCTTCATCTTACATAAATAAAGATCTGCGGTTTCATCAGCTTCCACGCACAGAAGTAAGGTAAATAAATCTGTTTTGTTATTGTAGAGTACATAAATAATTTTATTTGTAATGTCGTGCCACGTTGATAACGCTAATAAAATGGTCGACCGGCGCACGGTAAAAAAAAATGTTAATAGGTTATCGCACACGGCTTCCATCTGTTTGGAAATCCTACTAATATTATAAATGTGAAAGTGTTTGTTTGTATGTTCCGTGTCAAGATGGTGGACTTTTTTATTATTTACTAAGGGTGAATTTCGAGATGGTAGACCTAATTTTTTATAGTATGATATGGGTGTCAACTTTGAGTCTAATTGGGGTGCTTGTTACGAAAAAGCCATCCTTTTACAAATCCAAGATGGCGGACGTCATTTTTTTATAATTTGATATGGGTGTGAATTTTGAGTATAATTGGGGTGCTTATTAGGAAAAAGCCATACTTTTTGAAATCCAAGATGGCGGACGTCATTTTGTTATAATAAGATATGGGTGTCAATTTTGAGTATAATTGGGGTGCTTGTTACGAAAAAGTCATCCTTTTTGAAATCCAAGATGGCGGACGTCATTTTGTTATAATTTGATATGGGTGTCCATTTTGAGTATAATTGTTTTCATTATTATATCAATGTGTAATATTGTTTTATTATAATACTACTATCAATATGGATCTGCAATAAATAAATAATTTTGTAAATATTGTTTATTTGTGACAACCCCGGCCGATGCGTTACTGTCTAGACGATGTCGGCATTTTACACAAGATCAAAGGCGTCGTCCTACTGTATGATTTTTATACTGTGCTTCTACTGACTAAAACCCACCCGTGTTCCGTCAGTTGCCTGTGCCAGGGACACGGTAACTCTTTCGAACAACCCGCAACCCTGGCGGAAGTCAGCTGGGGGTGGGGAAGTCAATAAACAGGTTTCTTTCGTCACAATATGGCCATTTCTACGATCGGACTAAGACAGATGCCCTACATTAACGATATGGCCAAACGTTGATCATTAGACATTTATGTTTATACGATTTGGTCAATTTCAGCTGGCCATTTCATGAAATGACCGAACACGTTATGAAATTATCAATTCTAAGATCTGGCCACGACACATACATACACTTCCTTTTATATATAACTAGCCCAGTATGTAGCAACATTATATCAATCCATAAACATAATTTTATAAAAAAAAAAAAAAAAAAACAAATAGGTACGCTTTGTAGAACAACCGTGAAATATAGCTATTTTTTCATTATAATGATCGCTACCTCGGCAACAGATTTCTAACAGAACTTAACGAACAATATAGGACAAAGAATTTCTGAAGGAAGCTGCCCTGAAGCGTCCGTACACCGCGTAATCCATTCCTTTTAATTAAGTCTTACAACTAGTGCAAAAAATAAACTTTGAATTTTTCTTTTATTATCAGTTCCTCAAAGATACATTAGAGGAGAAAATAATTTCCTTAGAACATTTAAAACATAACAAACAACTTCATTACGAGCAAGAAACAGCCACTTTTGACGAGAATAATGTACTAAAATTGTACAAGTAATCCTTTTTTTATCTTAGACCAAAGACGTTGATTTTTTCTTGACGTTGATTCATTTAATTTTGAACTATATTCTCTTTTATACAAGGTTGAATGTTGCCTGAGCACGTAAATAACATAAGCCCCTTCACAATAATTCATAGCAACGTCTTAAGCTTTATTTTGCCACTCGAAACTAAGACTTTAGTTTACGTTCCAAGGATGAATTTCCTTCACTAACCTTTTCCTAGAAGATAACGAATGTTTTCTCCGGGAAGTTTCCAGGTTTTAGCTGTAGTTTTTGCGGTGGATAGAAGTTTGTATGAAGCTCGTATTGAAGGGTTTTTTTCACTTTGACGGCTTAATGTTCTGGAAGCACTTGATTTATATTTCTCTTAGTGAAAATTCTTGGAAAATCTCCAAGATATTTAGTTAGCAGTGGTCGTCTTGTTGACACTTATGGCCCATTTCTATAAATTACGGACCGTTATTGGTTAAAATTAAGACTCTTGTATCTTTACCAATAATTAAGCAAAGACCTCATAGCTTGGCATAGTAGACCCTCATATGGAAGTAGCTATAATAGGTAAAATTAGCTTACGAATCTATTTAGCAATAAAAAACCAGTTTCTGTGGTGGTCCAGGTTCCAGTTTGGCAATAAAAAATTCTAACATTGTTAAGGAAAACGATTCGTTTTTGTTTATAGGAACTGAGCAATAGCTGAGCAACGTTTATATCTATATCAACAACCAATAACGCGCACCACGTCAACCAAACGTTTACCTTGTGCGCTTGACGTGCTATACCGCCAGCGGGCTATTGGAACAGCGACACTAAGTCCTGCTATATACATAATAGGTTGGGGAAAAAGTTTCTTCGCATTTTTTAAGAAAATTCAAAACATTTTTTAATATAGTTTACATAGTTTACATTTAACTAAAGTATGTAGGTACCATTTTGTTCGATAACTTTTTGCCATCTTGTAGGTAGGGATATGATCCCATTGCTATAGAAATTTTGGGACTTCTGGTCAAAATACCGCGACAAGTGGTTTTGGCAGTCCTCTCGTGATGTTAACCTGACACTGCCTAAAGAATTCTGAAGAGACCGAAACAGGTGGAAATCTGAAGGTGCAAGGTCAGGACTATACGGCGGATGCATTAACACCTCCCAGCCAAACTCTCTTAATTTTTGCTGAGTGGCTAAAGATGTGTGAGGTCTAGCGTTATCATGATGAAAAACCACACCCCTTCTGTTGATTAATTCCGGCCGCTTTCTCTCAACTTCTTGCTTTAATCTCATCAGTTGTTCGCAGTAGAGTTCAGAATCTATGGTCCTGCCTGGTGGTAACAGCTCATAATGAATAATGTCCTTCCAATCCCACCACACACACAGCATCACCTTGTTGCGAGTTAACCTGGGTTTCGCCACAGTCTGTGAAGCCTGACCGGCCTTTGACCACGACCTTTTTCGCACTTTCTTGTCATACGTGATCCACTTTTCATCACCAGTTATCAGCTTCTTCAAAAATGGTTCGGTTTCATTACGTCGTAATAAAGAATCACAAATGAGTACACGGTTCATTAGGTTTCTTTCAGTGAGCTCGTGAGGTACCCAAATGTCGAGCTTTTTTGTGTACCCAGTTTTTTTTCAAATGCGCCAAAACTATTTTGTGGTCAATTTCCAGTTCTTCAGCTACGTCGTAACTACTGATATGCCGATCTTGCTCCACTTTTTCAAAAATGGCATCCATTTTATTGGTAATAGGGTGACCAGAGCGACGTGCATCTTTGACAACAATATTTCCGGATTGAAAACGCTTAAACCAAATTTGTGCTACTCTCACAGACACTACACTAGGTCCATAAACATCGCAAATTTTTTTCGCGGCTTGCGTTGCATTTTTACCTTTTTTGTAGTAAAATTTTAAAATGTATCGAATTTCTTCATTAGATTCACTCATCTTGACGGTACGAAAAACAAATGAAAATCACACATTTTCCTAATTTGAATTTGGAATTATGTTCTTTAAAATTTAAACTTTCAATGATACCAAAACCAGCCAGATACAAATAGTATAACCAAAGGGATTTTATTACAAGTTCATACATACTATAATGCGAAAATACTTTTTCCCAACATAATATGTACATTGTACATAGGTGACGTGACTGTTCCACTCCCTAACCACATGATTCTCTTGCACCACTAAGCATATTGTTTTTGTAAAACGTCCCCTAAAATTGATACAATCTGCCTTGCCTTTTCCCAGCTACATTAGGGATCGGCTTCATTAGCTGAATACCAGTATTTTACACGGAGCGGCTGCCTATCTGACCTCCACAGCCTAGCAACTCGGTAATAACTGGGTAATACGATACCCCTTAGTAAGACTGGTTGTCACATTTCGAGGTTCTGATGACCCGTAACGACTATCAAAGATCCACGAATGACAGTTCGGACCAACGACTTAATGTGCTTTCCAAGGCAGGGGGGTCTCGGTATGTAAAGATGGTCACCCATCCGATGATCGACCCGTGCGGCTGTTATTACTTAGCCACGAGCTCCTCTAAAAGCTTGTAATTCCTCCCCTAAAATTGTATATCATAGGTATAATAATAATAATTTAACCTGGGACCTTATTCACACACGGTCATCTGATCCCAAACTAAGAAGAGCTTGTACTATGGAAACCAGACAACTGATATACTACATACACTATTTTTTTTTTTGTAAATACATACTTATATAGATAATTAAACCCAGTCTCAGGACAAAACACACAAATGTTTGTCCTGGATGGGAATCGAACCCACGACCTGCGACATGATAGGTGGTATCTTAACCAACCACGCCAACTGGTCTGGTATTGATGAATGTGCACGTTTGACATACCTCCACCAGCGATAGTAGAACGGCCACCTGGCGCACCCTGGGCAGTCCTTCAGCACCGCTTTCAACAAACCTACATTATATTATTGTGTTGCTTGAACTACATGGTGGAAGAAGTGGCAAGTTTAAAGTTAGTACACTTTAGAGTCGCCTTTAAACTTTTGACTTTAAACTGACTTTAAACATAATCCGTCTTACTGTAGTAAACCAAGACTAAAAGGTCTAGGATTATTACGGTATTAAAGTTAGTATGACGTTCAAAATGTGTACCGATTACAAAACGAAGACTATCTAGACTATCCGAGGATCAGTTAGTACCAAAGAAGGTCCATGGCTTCAATAATATCCACAGATAAGAAGCAAAAATGGCCTTCTTTCATTCGTTCGTACAGGCTTATTTGAAGCAACGTTCTGTTTCTCTAAATATTGATATTATATTATCACTTGAAATGCTAATAATTATTTATCAATACAAAAAATATGTCTTAAATTGTTCTTTGTTTAGGTTATAATATATTGAACACGCATAACTTGTATGTGTATACTTTTGACGTACTTTTTATAATCAAGTTGGTTTAAACCTAGTAATAATCCCAGTACTAAAAGATATCGTGTTTTGGAATAAAACGGAGTATGTTTACAATTGAGCTGTCAGAAAAATTGCAATGCTTTTGAGAATCAAATTCCATTGCAAAAGTATTTGAACTACACTATTTAAAAAAAAATCCGAGCCGTCTCTCCCCACATACCAAAATGTCAAGTAGCGTCAATCTCGGCTCCCGTTCACTAGCAAGGATGGGATGATGCGGGATTATCTTGAGTCCCAGCCGCGGGATCCTGGGATTTATAGCGCACATACTTATTTCAAAGTACAAAATGTTGACCTCAATGTTTAGTGAGCCAAACGGGATCACGTATAAACTCGTAAGCTAAGGGAGTATACTAGAAAAAAAAAAAAAATAATATCCTGGGACATTTCACACACGGTCATCTGATCCCAAACTAAGCAGAGCTTGTACTATGGAAACCAGATAACTGATATACTACATACACTACTTTTTTTGTAAATACATACTTATATAGATAATTACACCCATACTCAGGACAAACAGACATGTTCATGCACACAAATGTTTGTCCCGGATGGGAATCGAACCCACGACCTGCGACATGATAGGCGGTATCTTAACCAACCACGCCATCTGGCCTGTCAAATGTTTGTTCAGCTCTCCTGATTTTATTTACCGCCTGTACCGAAAGCGAATGTCGCGCGAATACGCGGTCGACGCGTACGTTTGAATTAATAAGGGCCTTAGCACACCTCCACCGCGAAACCACGAAACCGCGAATCCGCATGATGTTCCGCTACTCGAGTAGCGTAACTTCATGCGAGTCAGTTGAATTTGAACTACTGCGGTTTCGCTGCTATGGTTTCGCAGTGGTGTGCTAAGGCCCTTAATTAAATGAATATGAATAAATTATGACTTATGAAGTCGTGCTTGATGACTCATCGAGCGAGTAGGTACGTCATATCACACGGGCCCTATCAGAATACCAGCGCTGCGGTATTTTTTTTTTAATATCGCAGCTTTATGCTGAGATAGGAGCCTTTTTGGCCTCACACCGGTCTTTTTTTTTTTAATTGGTCAATTGTGTTTTTTTTTTTTGTTGTTAATGTTAATTTTGTTAGTTTTATATTATGTTCCTTCTTACTGTTTGTATTTCCTGTGCGTGTCACAAATACAATATTTTTCTTTCTTTCATAATTATATTAACGAAAGCGACGATCAAGTACTTGCGCGACAGTTGCTTTCGATTAGGACGCGGCCTTAGGCAACCAATTTATTTGCCTGGCAAAAAAAAAAATTAAAGCTTTGAAATATGTATATAAATACAAATAATCACGTTCACTTGCTGCATTCATCATTCTGAAATATTTTTGGATTATTGCCAGTTTTCATTTTACTTAGTTTTGCCTTTTTCATTTAATGTTCCTTTACATTTTTTTAGTAGGTTTACATTTTCATAACCATTGCGTATTTTGCAGGATAATAAAACTCAAACATGCGATTTGAGTTTTGAGTTTTATATCAAATTGGCGGCGAGCACATCACGAGATCGAATACCTACAACCTACGCACTAGCGCATCGCGAGATCGAATACCTATCACCCACGCACTAGTGCATCGCGAGATCGAATACCTACCACCCACGCACTAGTGCATCGCGAGATCGAATACCTACCACCCACGCACTAGTGCATCGCGAGATCGAATACCTATCACCCACGCACTAGTGCATCGCGAGATCGAATACCTATCACCCACGCACTAGTGCATCACGAGATCGAATACCTATCACCCACGCACTAGTGCATCGCGAGATCGAATACCTATCACCCACGCACTAGTGCATCGCGAGATCGAATACCTATCACCCACGCACTAGTGCATCACGAGATCGAATACCTATCACCCACGCACTAGTGCATCGCGAGATCGAATACCTATCACCCACGCACTAGTGCATCGCGAGATCGAATACCTATCACCCACGCACTAGTGCATCGCGAGATCGAATACCTATCACCCACGCACTAGTGCATCACGAGATCGAATACCTATCACCCACGCACTAGTGCATCGCGAGATCGAATACCTATCACCCACGCACTAGTGCATCGCGAGATCGAATACCTATCACCCACGCACTAGTGCATCGCGAGATCGAATACCTATCACCCACGCACTAGTGCATCGCGAGATCGAATACCTATCACCCACGCACTAGTGCATCGCGAGATCGAATACCTACCACCCACGCACGAGCGACTGTAACTCAGCTAGGCACTCACTAAAAATATTTTAGTTGCAAGGAGTAAAGAGAAATTTTAGTACCTAGTAAGTATCCCTCCACATATTGCTAGTAGCTTATACAAACATATTTTTTGATATTAAGTTGTGTACTGTGAAAGAACTGAAGGACCTACACTTCCTTGGGATTGTGGATTAATTCTAATATAAAATATTGTACCTAATTATGTTATAGAAAAATATCTTTTATATCTCTAGCATTTCCGCCCGTGGTCGTCTGGCCTACATATCAAATTCTATCCTTTGTTTTTCATGCAACGTTAGTCTCTTAATCTAATCTTTAACCCACGACGGTTGTATGTTAAAGCGCTTGTGGCTAAGGTCTCTACATCAGCATCGCCGTAGATGCCGTGGTAGTCGACAACTTTTTCATTTGTGCTTTCAGCTGTGCTCGACAATGACGTCACCATCACCGTCACCACTGCCTGCTTGACAGCATCAGTCAACATCTATCAGGTCATCTTTATAGGGCTGCTCTCTACGCAGCTGTGCTCGACAATGGCATCACCATCACCGTCACCACTGCCTGCTTGACAGCATCAGTCAACATCTATCAGGTCATCTTTATAGGGCTGCTCTCTACGCAGCTGTGCTCGACAATGGCATCACCATCACCGTCACCACTGCCTGCTTGACAGCATCAGTCAACATCTATCAGGTCATCTTTATAGGGCTGCTCTCTACGCAGCTGTGCTCGACAATGGCATCACCATCACCGTCACCACTGCCTGCTTGACAGCATCAGTCAACATCTATCAGGTCATCTTTTTTACACTAGAAATCAAATCGGTATTATCATCTACTACCAACACATTTTCCTGTCCATCTTCTTCAGATAGTTTTTGTGCAATTATTTCCTGTTGCACACTTCTAGCAAGCTTTGTTTTATGACACAAACTCCTCCGTTGATGCCCGAGAAAACATACATTTGGTGAGGCATAATTATTATAATTAAACATATAAAACCACTTAGTCTGTTTATATATGGAGATAATCCTCTATGCTCCACTGCTTGGTATGCGAGATAGAAAACGTCTGGCGGTATTGCTTCCTCGCCCGTGTTTTTATCTGAAACTAAACAAGAAACGCGCGACGGCGCACTTGTGAAACACGGCGCCCCCACCACTTGTGACGGGCCTAAAAGACCTACACGTCCTTGGGATCTTCAATAATAAGCGTTTATGGAATAAATCCAATACATTTTAATTAAGTTATAGAAAAACATCTTTTATGTCTCTAGTTTATCTCGGCTCGTGGACGTTTGACCGACATATCAAATTCTATCCTTTGTTTTCATTCAACTTTTGTGCCTTTGTCTTGCCTTATGAAAGATATACACGTTATGTATACAATATCTTATGTGTCGAGAAAGTAGAATTATGCTAAGGAATGTCTGATCTTAGTTTGGGCATTGCATTATTTCAAACATTTTCTGTAGGATTTGAATTCAGGTAGTTACGGATCACAAAGCATTATGTTGGTTGAGAGATAGGACATGAATGGATGGTAAGCTAGATGCTCGCTGTGCATCTAGTCGTACATACGACCAGAGTTTAATATCATTCATTGCGCAGGCAGAGATAATATTACAGCTGATTTTTTGAGTGAGAACCCCTTAGGTCAGTTTAAAGAGACGGTAAGATAGAATCGTTTTAAGAAGTGCGCTATTATCCGAAGATTGTATTGATCTGATATGCTATCCTACTAATATTATAATGTGAAAATTTGTGAGGATGGAAGGATGTTTGTTACTCTTTCATGCAAAATCACACACAACACAGAACAGATTTTGATGAAATTTGGCACACAGATTAACACAGGCTTTTTATCCCTATATTCCTACGGGCTCGAGACTTACGCGGGTGAAACCGCGGGTCGCTGCTAGTATAATATAATTCCTTTATTGCGTTATCTGCTATCAATAATTAGTTTAGCTATCCCCTGCGGAGTTCGAACCTTCACAGTACACATTGCCAAATTTATTTTTTATTCAGTGATATTGAAGAACTGAAACTATGTAACCACACCCTTTTACAAATCCCATTTATTGCTTCTGTGAAATGACAGCGTTCGTTCGGCATACATTTACCAATGTGTATTGTGTAGCCATCCTAGCTGCTTGTAAAGCAATCAAACTCTTTATCGACCGGCCTGATTACCAGGAATCTGATTTTAACGTGAAATACCTACGTACTGTTAAACTGAACAATTTATGTACTGTTCCATTTTCGCAAAAATAAGCAACCAGCCATTTTATTTAAAACTTCATTTCTTAAATTAAACTACAATTTTGGATTCGTTTGTGAATGCCAGGAACATGTGTACATTACATTTAAACTGTTAGGGATACCTATGTGTGCGATGACAAGATAGCATGCATTCGTGTAGTGCGGGGCTTACAACGGATTATCGTGGCGGGACGCCGCCGCCCGGTGAGCGCGGAGCTGCTACCCTGTCGCGGGGACTTTGTCAACCATTACGAACAATGATATTTTGGTGGTTATGGTCTGTGTGAGAAATTAATTTACGAAGGAAATTTACATAAGTATGTAATTTTTTATTTAAAAAATTGAATGCCGCATACAATCTCCTCAAAAAATGTACTTATCATTTAAACATTCATTATATTTTTACTGTGTCACTAAATTATTTGGATTTATCAAAAGGAATGCCTTACTTACTTTAATATTAGCACTCACCTACTACTTTAACTGGCACCAAAAAAATCATATATTTCACCACCCACGTCACCTTTACAAGCCTGTAGGATAATTCATTTATGGCGCTGTAGCGCCATTTAGGTACCTTCAACTCGGCTTTCAAAGAAAATATATCCAATATCTGGCAAAGTTTCCTTCGCATTGATGATTCACCTCAGGCGTGGCCACGTCTCATTACCCAGAGGGATTGCCAGGCTGCTCACGTGCCATCATCTCCTATATCTTATAATAATATCCTTCAAGTTGGGAGCGGTTCCCGATTCTGTCTGCGAGCTGGAAGTAGGACATTCTCGATCCGAACCTGTGTTGTTGTCTCCGTCCAAATATTGATGTCGTCATACTACACATATATTGTTAGTTGCTGCCAATATTATGGACAATCCCCTTTTTATGGGGAGGAATAACGGCTGGCATTGGAATGCGATAGGATGAGTAAGATGACAATACACTGAATCTGCAAGTTTGCCTAAGTTTTTATTGATTTCAATAAAAGTTTTGCAATGCTTTTCTGGCGCTTGCGCTTGCGTTGGAGATGCATTAGTTAGCTATCGCTTGCGCTGAAGAGGTGCTACTTAGCTATCGCTTGCGTTGGAGAGGCGCTACTTAGCTATCGCTTGCGTTGGAGAGCCGCTACATAGCTATCGCTTAGACGGTGGCATGCCCGACAGATGTCAACCGTTTCGTCCTTCACAATAAATCTCCGGTAATTGTTCGTCATTATTTATTGTTATTATTTCCTTTATTTTTCATTATATACATATGATTTACATTTTTAAATATTTTTATAAAAAACTTAAAATAAATAAATCATTTAAAAATATAAAAAATAGTAGCCCACCGGTATCGGGAACAGGGTCCAAGCTACCGGTGGTCAGGGCTCCTGAGAGAGGAACCTCCTAACAATACGTGCCGTGTCCAGAAGTACCGCTTTCTGGATCAAGCCCTTGATCCAGCTGCCTAACGAGAGCCTCCTCAGGTGTTGGTCGAGACTCTTCGATATTATGCCATTGGCTGTCACAACTATCGGCACAATGATTGCTGTATCCACATCCCATATGTCGACAACCTCGCGAGCCAAATCAAGATACTTAATCTGTTTATCTTTTTCAGCTTTCACGAGGTTCTCGTCATGCGGAACCAATATATCAACAATCATTGTGCGACGCTCTATTCGATCTATTCGCTCTATTCTATCTCTATTCTTTTTATTATTATTATTATTATCGCTTGCGTTAGAGAGGCACAACTTAGCTACCGCTTGCGTTAGAGAGGCATTATTTAGCTATCGCTTGCGTTGGAGAAGCGCTACTTAGCTATCACTTGCGTTGGAGAGGCGCTACTTAGCTATCACTTGCGTTGGAGAGGCACTGCTTAGTTATCGCTTGCGTTGGAGAGGCACTGCTTAGTTGTGGCTTGCGTTGGAGAGGCACTAAATCTATAATAATAAAGCTGAAAAGTTTTTTTTTTTTTTTTTGTTTTTGTTTGTATGTTTGAAGGCGCTAATGTCTGGAGCTGCCAGTCGGATTTTAAAAATTATGTGATAGCCCCATTCTTTATGAAGGATATAAGCTATTTAACTCAGGATGCTATGATACTCAGAAGCGGAGCAAAAAAAAAAAGTCGGTAAGAGCGCTTAGCAGAAACGAAGTAATAGCGCGGACAGGCGATGCGATGCGATGCGGTGGGTACACGCGGACGAAGTCGTGTGCAGAAGCTAATAAATAAATAAATCTAACGTTCATCTAATAAAATATCTCGATTATTCAGCGAACGAGTTTGTAAAAGTCTGGAGCTCAACCTTCCAGGTTTAATAGTTAAAGTCGAATAACGGTCACTAGTTGCAGACAATGTCAAAAGATTATTCAACAAAGTTATACAATTGTTGTTAACTCGTTACTTTTTACTCCTAAATTGGGTGAAATAAAAACTTATTTCGTAGAAGAAATCTGAGTCCTTTGAACATAATTATATATGTAGGTAGGTGCGTGGGAGAGAGTAATTTAGTAATTGAACAAAAAAGCTGGTGCTCACAAAAGAATGAGACACGTCATCCCAGGCTGAAAGATGAGAAAATCTGGGATTAAATTATACTTACTTGGAAAATCCCAAAGTGAGTCATGTCATTTTGTGTCGAAGAACGATAGTAGTAATCAGCAGGCTTACCTGTAGTTACTGTATTTATATAGGTAGGTACCTAATAGTATATTTTTTGTTAGACTATGTATCTTCTGGAAGCTTCTTCTGTCTGTATGCAGCACTGTAGTGTTCCAGTTTGAAAGAATTTAGACCTGAACGGGCACACGGCACTTCCTTACTTTGTTAGAACTGCAAAGTACGATATTTATAGCCCCTCTTGTGTGGCAGGTAACAATATAAGGGGTGATACGGTCAGCAACAACAGTCGAATCACAGTTCAGTTTTGTAAAACCTAATTACTGAGCAATTGATAAAAATCTGATCTGATGTAATATTTAAAGAGTATTATTAACTCTTATCTTCAAATGCTGAAAAGCAACTTATACGTATAGATACGTAAAATTAGGGTTAGTGTTAGGGGTCCCCAAAACGATCAATTGCAGTTAATATTGTCAATCGCTTCAATTACATTGTTTAGACGATCAATTTGCGCATCAACGTACGTACATATCAATCACGTAAAAATTGACAATTGCGATTGATCGTTTTGGGGTTAAATCGATTTAGATGACCCTTTCCTCGAGTACCTAGCCATCAATTCGTTTGTGTTGCCAGAAATAAGTAACACAATTACTGAGCACTGAGAAAGTAAAAAATGGGAAGAATCCAGTGAAACCCACAGGACCGTTTAGCCTATTAGTGGTAGAAACATCTACACGTAAATATGTATATGTACTTACACATATCTCAAAGTTGAGACTTGTTGTTGTTTCGCTCGACTAAGTATGTGTAGTTCTTATACAGGGCTATTGGTAATACATATGTCGGCGATCCATTGAGGGGGAAGTGTCAGGGTAGCCCGCGAAATTCAAATTTTCTTACGTTTTTTGTAATTTGTATTAGGTTGTATGTTCATTAAGGTGATATGTAAAAGCCAAACTAGGCGATAATAAGAAAGTGACAGAGTTAATTACTTCCACATACGAATAAAAGAGAGCGCAGCAATGCTTTGGAATCAAAATCTTTATAATAAAATAAATAGGATACTTCCAATTTATAACCTCACCAAAACCAAATGAAAAACTAAACTAAGTAGTTGGTTCCGGGAGTTAAATGTTAAATTATGAAGAAACAGAAAAAGTATTTGCTGTCCCAAAATAGCCAATTTAAAACATTCTACTCCCCCCCACCCCCCACTTTACACACACTACCCCTACACGTACACCCACACACACCACCTTACTCACTCACAGATTCATAGATACACATACCATACACAAATACCTACTACATACTAAACACCAAGAACCAATAATTGAATCTGTAGGTTATGTTCTTTTTCTACTTTATTTTTAATCTTAAAAAAGTATACTTGTTTCAATTCTTACTGCACTAATTATTGTACATAACATTAAAATGTAAAAAATATCCAAGGGGTGGAGACCTGGTGTCCCGGTGACCTGGTGTCCTCACGTCTAGTGTATAATATAATTATTGCGGTTACGTATTTTGCATTGATACCTGTCTAATGTTACTATTGTGGTGAGAAAACAAATCATTATTCTCCGACGACGTCCCAAAATTCTGCCTCCAAATAAATTGTGTTTTCAGGTAATTCAGCAGTGAAAAACGTATCAAAAAGACTGAGAGGCAGACACAAACGTCCAACGTTGTCATTTATACACAAAAAGCAACCCATTCACTGCAGCTGACAAGTAAAAATAAACTTTATAATAAAGTCCAACGTCACAGAAAAAAAAAACGTCATTTATTAAATCCATCGCATCTGTCACTAGGGCTTTAATTTGAAAATGCGTCCATTTACCGGGATTTTATTAAAAACGTTACTGATACCTACCCCCTCTCCTCTCTCTAGACCAGCTCCCCAAAGTACTCGACATCATTGAACCCGCTGTATTATAAGGGCTAGGTCGCTTCCGTCATTAGTGCTGGGAAAAAGACTGAGTAGTGAGGATTGTACGTGGAATATGAATTAAGACGTGGTCATTTTCGTTTTTCTTTATCCTGTAAATCGCATATCGCTTGAAAAAGAGGGGATTTTTACTGAGTTTTTCATCGTTTTACGGTGTGATTGATTACGTATTACAGCGATAACGCTTAATTACTGAAACATGAAGTTAAAGCGAGAGGTTACATGTCCACAACTGGATGATCACTTGCTTACGTATGCAGTTAGTTCAGATGGACTTTGTTCAAAAACTAGATAACATTACCGCTGCGTGCACATAAAAAATAAAGTTTGGTAATTACTGTAATTAGCAGTCAGCTTTGTCCAGTTTTAACACCCATTCGTAAAAAGAGCCGTAAAATATTTTAGACTTAATTAGAAACAGTTACGGAAAAACCCTTAATAATCATAAAAATAAATTATGTAAAATATTTAATATTAAAAAACAAAATATTAACGACTCTTGGAGTTTATGGAACCCTACAAAATAGTGGTACGGTGATAGATACGTCCGCTTCCGCGTGCTGGTTCCGTAATGAAAAGCAATAACTTACTGAAATGCATCCCGCATTCATTGGATGCTACTGGGACCGCTTTGACTGGCGTTGTGAAAGACGTTTCATAATCTAAAGAGCGTTGTTACCAGCGCAGGTATTGTTAAAAGAATTTTATCTACTCTCATATCTTAAAATTCGAATCATAAAATTCATCTAGGTCCGCTAGATAAAATTTAGCACAGAGATAGATTATAGTCTGGAATAGCACATGTAATACTTTTTATCACCGAAAAATATAAGGTTCCCGTGGGATAATTTCCAACATCCACGCGGCCGAAGCCGCTAGCAAAAGTTAGTAGATTATAAGACGTTTATGTGTGTGCCTATACCTCCCCATATTTGCTAGATAGGGACATTTTTGTATTTAAAGTAGGTACGTAATCGCATGAAATACGTACTTGAGGTACTCAGCTCCTTCTCACGGAGGCGATCGGCGGCGGCGATCTCTCGCGTCCGAGCCTGGTCCAGGCCATGGTGCGGAGCGAGAGTGCATGGGAGGCCGTCACCTCCTTCTGCGAAGCGGTGATGCTCGCGAAGGAGGAGGCGGAACGCGTGAGGGAGAGGCAGCCTCACGCCCTCAGTCGCCGCAGGAGACGCCCTGGGCGGCGGGAATCGATAGCCGATTCCCGGCCACCGTAGGCGCGGGCTTGCGGACGGTGAGTAGTGGGTAGCTCGCCGTCCGGTGAGGACCAGGCCCGGGTCGACGGCGCGTTGTGTTCCACGCGCGCCTCAAAGAGATGTCAGCAAAAGATGGGGTCCAATAGGGCCGATGCCGCTGGGGTCGCGGGTTGTTTGAAAAAGATACCGTGGCCCTGGCATAGGCAACTGAAGGAACACGGGTGGGTTTTAGTCAGTAAAAGTCTGACACGCCCTTCCGCTCCACCCAGAGCGGGAGAAGTTATTTGATGATTTCCCATCCACAAAAAAAAAGGTACTCAGCTCCTTCCAAGGAAAAGTACAGAATATCTAATGTCAATAGAGTTTAAAACTTACTTCTATTTTAAATTAGAAAGTAATATAAAAGAAGAAAGTACACGTTTCTGAAAGCTCTTGCTCATCCCTTTGAAAACATTAAATCTAGCTAGGGATGCGTCAATACGCTTTTTTGCCGATACGATACCGATACCGATATTCTTATAGAAATAATAATAATAACCTGCGACATTATTCACACACGGTCATCTGATCCCAAACAAAGCAGAGCTTGTACTATGGAAACCAGATAACGGCGATACCGATACCGATGCCGATACGCTTATTGAATTTAAATGAATAAAAATAAATTTAAAAAAAGTTGGGTTTTCCTTTAATAATGTAAAAAAAATTAAGATTGATAGTGGTAGAAATTAAAATTAACATTAATAAGATTTTTGCTTAAAAAACAAAGTACATATTCTCAAGTTTTGCGGAGATAGACGATTTCACAATTCTGTTTGAATGAGACCTGCGGTGAAAAATGGTCTCTCAGATGCGACAGAACCCATGTGGAAACTAAAGTATTTCTGCGCCATTTTTTTCAAGTTTGGATTTATGACGTCATTGTTCCTGCCTAGTTTGCAACGAAATAGACGAAACAGCACGCGCGTTTACATTACTTTTTTGAAGCGCAGAAAAGTATCGTAGTACCGGCAATAAAAAATCGCCGATGCCGATATATCGGCATACCCGAAGTATCGACGATATATCGGCATCGGTATCAGTATCGGATGCACCGCTACTTCAATTCATCCAGCACATCGTATTCCACCGTGAAAATAGCAGCTTTTTTAAATTATAATTTATGTTCTACATTTCAGTTTAACACGTGGAGCGCACACACGGGTGTGCGTAAGAAAAATCTCAACCAGAAATGTAATTATATTCTACCTGGATTCAATACTGTTTATAAATGATTTTTATTTCTGTAAGTAGGTTTGTACAAACACTAAACTTTTACAAGTCAATATTTTTTTTTTTTTAAACTATATGAGGTCGGCGTTTCCTACCTGACTACTCTGAGAAGAAAGGCCGAAACAAACTCAGAGGTCACAGTCTTTTATAAAGTCCAGACATAATCTTGGTCACTTCATGTGAAGACCATGTAGATTGGTGTCTGAAATGGTCTTTTGAGGAAAGAACCACACAGATTGAGAGGACCTGTCCAGTCAGTGCACGCATTTGTCAGTAATCGCGCAGCTCAACTCAGAACTTAAGGAGCTCAACGATTCGACGAACAATACCAAAGAAAGGACATTGGGGTAGGCCGCATAGATTACTCAAACTGCCAGACCATGATTAAAAATAACTGACAGAAAAAATAAAACAAACAAAAAAAAAGCAATGACCTACACTTTTTACTCCTCTCCAGTTTCAAACAAATACCTAAGTAAGTACATAATCAGTGCTTCCGTGTCGCTGAGGTAACACAATTAACGAGGTACGCTTCACTACGCTGAACAGCGGTAATTAGGGGCTGCAGCCAATGGGCCCCGCCCGGAAAATTAATGAATACCAACAACCACAGGAATTAATTAATGTTAATATTTTGTGGGTAGTTAACACTGTCCATAGGTACAAATACTATATTGTAGTTGGTGACGTTGTTTGTTCACTAATGGCTAGGATTGCTCACCACCATCACCAGGCAAGTATTGATGTGGTACTGATCATTAAAGGAAACATCCAGAATTCTCTTTTTTTTAATATCCCAATGCTTTATATACATACATTGACATAGAGCGAGAACGCAGGGCGTTGTTTGTAGGGCGATTACGATGGCCCGCAGGTTTGCTAGTTGCACCGCTGAAGTGAAAGCAACATTGTTCAGAGCATATTGTACATCTTTATACACGAGTAGTCTGTGGGTCTCATACACGCGCGGACAGTACCCTGCGTGTGCTATATAATAATGCATTCAGGGTGCTGATGGGGCTGCCCCGCTTCTGCAGCGCCACAGGGATGATCGCCGGCTCGCAAGTAGACTGATTCTATTCTACTATGCGACAGCGATGCACATCCCTGGTGCGCAGGGTACGGGCTAGCTCCAGCGGCATCCTGAGGGTGTTCGCGCAGAAGTTCGATTCTCAATACCTGAACCATTGCTGTATGGTTCACTTAGCAATCGAAGTCTGTAGTCTTATTTTATTTTATTTTTATTTTTAATAAAAGGAACAGCATACAGTTACATTATAAGAGCTTACAACTAATTTATCAATAAACATTAGTAATAATATAACCCACAACGCTGTCCACAGGTAGACATAAGAGTTTAAAAGGAAAACAAGTGTAATCGCTAGGAGCTAAGGAGTTTTACGTGCGGTAGTTAGTTGTGTCGTGGTTGCTTTAATAGTCAAGGATTACATTATAATATTAAAATATGAGCTTATTAAGTTAGATGTTTTTCAGATAGGGTACAAACAGGGGTTTTATTTAATAAAGTGGAAAATCTTGTTTGTTTGTTTAAATCTTGTTTGTTTATATGGTCTTTTTAATTGTATGTGAGGTTCCACGGGAAAAGCTACCTTATGGTGCTTTTTAGTTTCGGAGATATTAAATGTTTCGTAAAAATATGTTAAAAAATGGATTTTTTTTATTGCTGTTTCGTAAACCGACCATGATGTAATATTTATTTACCTATATTTATTTCTTATGATATGTAAGTTATTAGCCCATAATGTGGCCTCAAAATTTAGTAGGAAAGCTACCTTATGGTGCTTTTTAGTTTCGGAGATATTAAATGTTTCGTAAAAATATGTTAAAAAATGGATTTTTTTTATTGCTGTTTCGTAAACCAACCATGATGTAACATTTATTTACCTATATTTATTTCTTATATGTAAGTTATTAGTCCATAATGTGGCCTCAAAATTTAGTAGAAAAGGTACCTTATGGCCGTGTGGTATGAAAAATAAGAAAATAATACTTGCAAACATATCGGAACATGCTCCGCTTAGATGAATCGAAATAAATGAAATACGTTGAGTTTAATAATACAGTTTTTTTTTATAAATGAAAATGCTTTTGCGTTTCATTGTACCCCACTTGTCCCTAAGTCTTAAAAAAAGTATAGTTCAGAAGGAACTGATTATTTTAAATTAATAAAAATACCATTTGACATATTATTGTTTGTTACGTAATTTCCACAGAGTACCTTTTCTTAAATGTATGAACCAAAGACTGTTATTGTGATGTATGTAAGTTTAAGTGACTTAAAAAGTTAAAAATAGTCTCTAAATGCGATATTATCAGTTTTATTATATGCTAATGAAATAATATTGCTGTTTTGTGTGCAAGAATTTATGTTGTTTGTTTTACAACCTAAATCGTTAAGTTTTGTGATTTTGCATGAAAATATTAAAAGCTGTTCTTATATAAAAAATCCGGCGTTAACATCGTAAAAAATCGTAAAAATTAAGAAAAACCTTTTTTTAGAAATTGGTTATTAGCCCATATAAAGGTTTTGATTTGTAATACAGAACTTATCTCAACATTTTTTGAAGGACAGAATCCCAAGGAATTAAGTTTCATAGCCCACTATGTAACTTACAACGATAACATTGTTTTTAGGTGGCTAAACTTAAATCGTCTGTTTTCTAAAATTGCAGTTTCCAATACAACCTTTAAACAAATATATCTCCGTAACTCCACATCGTAGGAGCTTGAGCTTTTTTGATATCAACAGCTTATTAATTCCAGATTATTATGGTATGCATAACTCTATTCGCACCACAAGGTACCTTTACCCGTGGAACGCCTCGTATGTGCTTTTGTTTTCTTTTATTTTTGTGTATATGATCCTTTGTTTATCGAAATAAACGTTTTGGAATGGGCAACTAGATTCATGTTTCTGACTAACTGACTGACTCTAATAATTTATTTAATTAACTGATTAGTTTGAGCTTGAGTTTGTTTGTTTACAATGTATACATACAGATAACAAGGAATTATGGCAACACTTAGCTCATCTATGTTGTACCATCCATATCACACCTTTTCTTTTATTGTTCACCTAGCGTGAGGGCAAGGCAGTTCTACCGATACCAAGCCATAACAACGATACAAAGCTTACATAAAAGCTGTATACAGATTAGTATAAACCTATCACGCTACCCGCTTGAATGAGCTCGCCCAGCTAACCTGCGACAGAAATAACTGAATTACATCATAGGACACACGCACGTGCTATAAACATGTGCTTTTTATTGTGTTTAAATTACAACTGCATGTGTATTCTTAAGTTTACAGGTATAATATAATGCGCTCTTTTATAAAGAAAGGAAGGCATTGCACTTTGTGCCCTCATTGTATAAGAGGTAAATAAATTGCATGAAGATTACATATTACGGTAACTCTTAAAAGGTTTTTTTTCTCCTTAGTTTATTATAAGAGATAAGAGAACGCTCTGATTTTTTAAAGGTTTTTCAATTTAATTTACTGTCACACTCTTGTAAATTGGATTGGATGTTGTAACGTATCTGCCAATTTGTTTATTTGGGGAAAAAAAATATTTACAATTTGATAGTTGAATATCATAAACCAGGTCTGCCAGGTGTCAGTCGACCAGGTGATAATATTTACTTAAGCTTTTGTTTACAATATTGAAAGTATCTGAAACAGATCATATCAAATCAGCACTTTTCGAACGTCAAAATTACAGAAGTCAGAGAGACTTACAAGCCCGCTCTTCACCACTGCGAACTGCACGGAAGAAGTTGGTTGTTCATGTGTTCATGTGTACGATGCTCACATTTTTACATTCCTGTTTTTGTGGTGATTGTTACTCCTAATTCAATCTCCTACATTTTAATAATAGTGTATCTACTTGTGCAGGTATGGTTTGGAATTACAAACTTTCCGTCGCCTACCCTTTGGTCTCCTCATTCTCTCTCATCTACTTACAAATCACAAAGACTTTTACAGGAGGTGCTCAAACCCAAAAATCTAGCTTACAAAAGACCTAAATCCAGGGCAGTCCTTCAGCCGAACTTCATAACCTTGTCACATCATTCGTTTTACATAGCAGCCAGTTTCAGCGCGGCCCTCGTTCAGTATCGACCAGCCACGCCCACCGACCGCGCACGAGCCCCCCTCCTCTCTCCTCTTTCCTGCTGCCCACCACCGTCACCGCACCATCCCCCTCCCCCCGCCCGGGCTCCCCTCCCCCGCCCCAGTTCCTATCAGATGATGAACGGCAGTTGTGGTCGAGATTGATAATGACATGGGCAATCAACCGGGCTTATCTGTGAGTCATGATTGGTTCGGGGATAGTGGAATAGATTGTTCATCTATCCCCGGTATTGCTGTTTATATGAAAAGCAATGACCATGGGTGCCAAAAAGGGACCATTACAAAATATACAACGCGTAAACATATACATACATAGGTAGAGCATACAATCTAGCAAATGTTGTGTAAGTCGTACGATAGATGGCGCAACTGGTCACCTGTCGAGATAACAAATGAACAATGTTCTTACACGGTAGTGATAATTATAATACGGATGCTCCACGGTTAGATCATCCCCTTTCCAAGTTGTGTTCCCAGAATAGAACGGAATAAGTATGCCAAAGTACGTCAAAGGATTATGCCGTATTTTTTGTAAATTAAATGATTGTATGCCCGTGTGCCGCCGGTAAAATAGGGACGACTATTATAAAAAAAAACATCTATGTACCTATGCTAATTACCCAAGTTTGCGAACTAAGAATGATTTGATTTTTGATTTGAACTCTCTTTTATGATTTAACGGTTTCTGGATCGAAAATCCACTACTTACATGTCAAAATTAAATGCATGATCTGATTGGCTGATGATAATTTTATTCACTGAACCATTCGAAAAAGTTGCTTCTGACCTAGACCAAGAATAGTCAAGAGTATATTAGTATATTTTTTTTACACTTATAGGATCACTCGTGTCTGTCTGTCCGTCTGTCACAGCCAATTTGTTCTGAATGTAATAGACTGATTAAGTTGAAATTTGGTACACATATGAATTCCTGTGACCCTAACACGAACGTGTAACGAAATAAATGAATTTTGAATATGGGGTCAATTTTGGGGAAAATAAAAAAAGTTTTGCAAACTGTGTGACATATCAAATGAAAGGGCTTACTGTGAGGGTCTCAAATATATATTTTTTTTATAATTTTAAATTAAACTGTTTTAAAGTTATTTAAGAAACAAGACGAAATTGACTATTCCACACCCGAAACTACTGAGCCTAAAATTTTGAAAAAAAAAATACAGAAAATGATTATAAAACTATAGATTACAGGAAAACCTATCAGAAGTTTATGGTCTTAAAATAACATGGTAAAACAAAATATTGTACGTACAAACTTTCATTTGCGGTTGGAATGTATGGGAGAACATATTTTTCAACTACAATGTTAAGTTTGTTTTGGGATAAATTACGGTTTTTTTTGGTGTTGATTTTCGTTCAAGGAACGCGCCCTCGACATTCATAATTAGCTTTGTTGGAGAGGTTAATCTAGAAATACTATTAATTAATAATGCTAATAAATGATCTTTAAAAAGGGAAATATCTATAATTTTATAATCCTCTAAAAACTTATTGACCATCGAATTATTTATTTAGATATATTATATTTCTATGCTAGTGACTGATACGCATGTTCCTGCTGAAAGGATATAGTGAGTGGACACGGTGATCGTTAGTAAGAGAATATTCTCACTTAAATATGGATGTGAAGTGAGTCTTCAATCAATCTGCCTAGCCTTTTCCCAACTATGTTTGGGTCGGCTTCCACTATAACCGGATACAGCTGAATAACCGTATTTTACATGGAGCGACTACCTATCTGACCTACACAACCCATTTACTGGGTAATACGATACCCCTTGGTAAGACTGGTTGTCAAACTTTCGGGCTTCTGACGACTCGTAACGACTGTCAAAGATCCTCGAATGACAGCCGGGACCAACGGCTTAACGTGCTTTCCGAGGCACGGAGGAGTCTCGGTATGTAAAGATGGTCACCCATCTACAGACCAAGCGGGCAAGCGTAGCTTAACCTGATGGATCGACCCGTGCGGCTGTTATTACATAGCCACGAGCTCCCTCTTTTTAATAATTGAGCATATTTTTAACTTTTTGGCCTTTTCTCACAGTTGGTCGCAGTAACTTAGACCTACCAAACGAGTTAGGTTAGGTCAGAACTGTGCCCAACCGAGTTACGTCCAAGTTGGTCACAATAAAATATAAATAAAATATTTAGTAATTTTAGGACCCCAATATAGGAATTAGTTGCGGTTCACAAAAAGGGGCGCATTCTTTAAATTAGAGCAATCAATAACATGGATATAGGAGCCAGTGGTTGTAGGCACCGTACATTATCACTTTGTTCATGTTGGTTTAGTTATGGAGCACACAGAAAGAACCACAAGTTGAGTTTAAAGTTATATTAAAACTAGACTTTGTCCGCGGTTTCACTCGCGTTAATTTAGAATTTGACAATCAATTCACACTACTAAACACACGCAACTGTAGTAGTGTGCTTAGTAGTGATTCGAAAGACACGTGGCGCCATCTATTATGATAGGAACGTTATTGTTGTTTTCCTCGGGAACAGTACCATTTTCGGGATGAAAGGTATCCTATGTCCGTGTCTGTACACCTGACAACGTACATGCAAAATTTCAGTATGATCGGTTCAGTGGTTTAAGCGTGAAAAGGTAACAAACAAACAAACTTACTTTTGCATTTACCTAGTCTTGCCATAAATATTGTCACGAAGAAAAAAAAAATGTTTTTATTGCAAATAATATTTATTACTTTTACAGCGTGTTAGTTTAATACATAAATATAAAACAATTTAAAATATAAAAAGCTTATTCGAAGTGGTCTCTATTGGCTGCAATACAGTCCTTTAAACGTTGAGGCTAGTTACCAATAGAAGCACGCACTCTTTCCATGGGAAAATTCTTCACTGCCAATCGTATGGATTGTTTTAGGGACTCCAAATTATCATAGCGTTTAGAGCAAGCCGTACTCTCTAAAACTGACCTTAAATCATAATCCAGCGGATTAAGATCGGGACTAGACGACGGCCAGTCTTCAGCTCTGATGAAGTCCGAAACGTTCATTTCCAACCAAGCCTGCGTGGACCGAGCTTTATGACCCGGCGCCGAGTCTTGTTGGAAGGACCATACTTGGTTATTGAACATGGTGTTGGGGGCTTAACTACCTTCTCAAGAATGGTATCTTGATACACTTGTGCCGATGTTTTGATACCTTTTTCACAAAAATATGGCTCAGTCACTCCTTCATAGCTAACACCCCACCAAACCTTCACTGAAGTCGGATAATGCCCACGTTGCATTCTGTCGACTAATTGGGAAGCTTCCTTAGAGCTTTGAGCATAAATACGGTCACTTTGTTTGTTAAAATGTTGCTCAATTGTAAAGATTTTGTCATCCGTATACATGCAAATCATGCAAATTAATTAATCTTATTCCCGTAATAATAAAATTTATACAAATATGAAAATACGGTTAATCATCAGTTTTGTTATATATTTATAATATTAGTTAGGATGTAGAAGGTTAACAAGGTAGCGATTCTTTCTCTTGACAAGTGTTTAGTTCCACACTTATTGTCTGACTTGATGTCCATTGCTTAAAACGTTATAATTATAGCATGATATTTGTGACGCACGTCCAAGTAGGTTGCTACGTTCGCAAAGTAAATGTACGGTTCATGAGTCCATACATAGGAAACTATTTGAGGTCCGATTAAATACGTGCTCTTTAAAAATATCTCTTGGCATTAATGATAAATGATAAATGATTTTTATTTCTGTAAGTAGGTTTGTACAAACACTTTTACAAGTCAATCATGTTTTTTTTTTTTTAACTAGATGAGGTCGGCATTTCCTATCTGACTACTCTGAGAAGAAAGGCCGAAACAAACTCAGAGGTCACAGTCTCTTATAAAGTCCAGACATAATCTTGGTCACTTCATGTGAAGACCATGTAGATTGGTGTTTGAAATGGTCTTTTGAGGAAAGAACCACACAGATTGAGAAGATTTGTCTAGTCAGTGCACGCATTTGTCAGTCATTGCAGGTGCCTTCTAAATTCAGCAGATAATAATCTTGATCCTTGCGTAACTAAACTTTCTCTCGAGAGCCATACGTATATAAACACTTATGAAGTAATAACATCAAGAGTTAATTAAATAAATTGCTCATTTGACGTACAGTCAAATGAGCAATTTATTTAATTAAGAATTTAAGATTACACGTAATTTACTGTGTTTAAGATTGAACAATTTCAATCTTAAACACGGATTTGTTTATAATTAGTTTTTTTTTTTAAGATTCAAGGCTTTTTAAACTTTAATTATGCTTACGAGATTTACATGTATGTCTTTTTTGCTGTTTAAATTAACACTGTAACCTACATTGGCTTTACTTATTAGTTCATCATAATGATTACTTGTTTCTATTTTTTTTTTTTTATTAGTCGCGCTTGACCTGGTGGAATGCAGAGCTAAGAGGCTCATTGGCGACGTAAAATTGGTGGTTGCCTGCTTGTCGGTCATCTACAGATTGTACTTCGGTGAGTGTGGTCAAGAAATCCACGACCTCATTCCACCGGCTCCCTTCTACCATCGGACATCTAGACGCACTGCTGGTTACCATCCCTACCTAGTTGCTATTCCACCAATTCGCACTAAGCGCTTCCAAATGTCTTTTATAATGCGCACAGCAAAAGAGTGGAACTCACTACCTGCGTCTGTGTTTCCGAGCGCATACAACCCTAATCTCTTCAAAGTGAGAGTGAACAGGCTTCTTCTGGGTAAGTTCACTCCATCGTCGACTTTGTCTCTGTCACCTCTGACCTAGAGTCAAGAGTAAACCCATCTCAAATACAAAAACATACATCACGCCTGTACTCCTCGAAGGGTCAGGCAGCGGTGTACCTACAGTACACCCACATATCGCTAGTTATGTTTAAGTCCCTTGTAATAGAGGGCGAGCCTATTGCCATCAACCGGACATAGATTCCTAATGGATAAAGGCAAAAGCCAATAACACTTTACCCACGATGCTCCGCACCAGCAGCAGGGAGCGCTTTCCACCACTAGACCAACGATGCAGACACTGAAACTAAATTCATAATAATCTGCCTCCAGGAACATTCCTGTGTCACTTAATTTATGTGACACTTATCTTGATTTATGTATATGTTACGGGTAATGCTAGATGATTGAGTAAACCTAGGTTTACCCAAGCATTTTGGGTAAAGTTCGAATAATAACAAAATAATACAGGTCTAATAATAATAACAAAAATAATACAGATCGTCTCAGGTAATGCTAGAATGATTAAATTTAGGTGTAGGCTGAAAGGTAGGTTAGGTTAGGTTAGAACTGTGACCACACAACGCACGAGATTATTCGAACTTTACCCAAAATTCTTGGGTAAACCTAGGTTTACTCAATCTTCTAGCATTACCCGTAACATATACACTAACAGTGTATATGTTACGGGTTACACTACGGGTCTCTGTCATCTGATTATTTTGAAATAAATTAAATTAAATTAAGAATGTTTGAATTTTAATTACTTATCTATTGTATTTTTAAGAAAAGTATAAATAAAAGTCTTTTTTAATTGAAATAAATAAGTAAGTCGGGGGTGGTCTTTATATTCTGTGAGTTTATTTTTGTTGCGAATAACTTTGAATAAGCAGTCAATTAATATTTATATCTTAACATGATTACGTGAGAATAAATTAAAGAAATATGTAATACCTAGCTAATGCAAAAATATGCAGAAACAAAGAAGTAAACAATTACTTAGTAGAAAGTTATAAGTAAGTAAGTAGGAACATTACCTATGTAATTCAGACTTTCTTTTTTTTTTTTCTTTGGGCAATGCGTAATATAGCCAAAGACTATAGTTTAGACTTCAAAGCGTCTAAAAATGAGACGGAGGCTCTGCAGTGGGGCAATACAGACTTAATTAGATTAGATTACGCGTTGCGCATGGGAAGAAGGCGTAAGTTTATGTACGTATGCAATGACTCCCAGTAATACATCAAGCCCTACAGCTCGATATTGATTAGCTAATGTAAGATACATTTCAGTACGATTAGTATCATTATCATGCAAGTTCGCTGTCAAATGTCATAATTATCACAATATGACGACATTGATAAGCTCTAGAATCTATAATGAAGCTATTTATTATATTATTAGTATGTACATCTACATACTACATACTTTCAACATCTTTTATTTAATTTTTTTTATTTGAGATTGACCCTTCGGGGAGTACAGGCGTGGTGTATGTTTTTGTATTTGAGATGGGTTTGCTCTTGAATCTAGTCTAGGTCAGAGGTGACAGAGACAAAGTCGACGATGGAGTGAGCTTACCCAGAAGAAGCCTGTTCACTATCACTTTGAAGAGATTAGGGTTGTATGCGCTCGGAAACACAGACGCAGGTTAGTGTTCCACTCTTTTGCTGTACGAATTATAAATGACATTTGGAAACCCTTAGTGCGAATTGGTGGTATAGCAACTAGGTAGAGATGGTAGATGACAGTGCGTCTAGATGTCCGATGGTAGAAGGGGCCGGTGGAATGAGGTCGTGGAGTTCTTGGGCACACTCACCGAAGTACAATCTGTAGAAGACCGACAAGCAGGCCCTTGCGGCGATGAGCCAAGCTGTAAAGCTCGGCATCCACCGTTGTACGTCACCAATGAGCCTCTGATGTTAATCAGACACCTATAGAGTTTTTAAAACTCAAAGGTCACTTTTCCTTGCAAAAAAGGTTGTCAGACATACTCAATCACTAATGACCTCATGAATTGTGAAGTACGTCCGTCATCTTGAATCAATATTACAATAAATAAGCTGCTTCTTATAGGTCGCGCCCTCAGGCTGTGATCGACAAAGCCATTGAGTTCCGAATACCGGTCGATCGTTATTCGATCGATAATTTGCCACAACATTACTTAAATAATTACCTATTATTGATCGCCGTGACTTTACTCGGTCCTTAACAGATATTTTGTAGCAACCTTTTCTTGGGACTATATTTTTATTTTACTTATTTTGTTCCAGAACTTTGCTCCCGTTACATCGTTTTTGTACTTTAAAAGCAACTTCTCTATTGTTTGTTATGCTCATGAATGAAAGGGAAGAAAGCTTTTTCTTACACCTAAATATTAAATACAATTTTAAATTCAATGAAAATTACGTAGTAATTTCATTTCTCTCGAAAAATTTATAAAATTGTGGATACTGATCTCTAGTAATACTATCTCAAACTGGATACTGATCTCTAGTAATACTATCTCAAACTGGTTACTGATCTCTAGTAATACTATCTCAAACTGGTTACTGATCTCTAGTAATACTATCTCAAACTGGATACTGATCTCTAGTAATACTATCTCAAACTGGATACTGATCTCTAGTAATACTATCTCAAACTGGATACTGATCTCTAGTAATACTATCTCAAACTGGATACTGATCTCTAGTAATACTATCTCAAACTGGATACTGATATCTAGTAATACTATCTCAAACTGGATACTGATCTCTAGTAATACTATCTCAAACTGGTTACTGATCTCTAGAAATACTATCTCAAACTGGTTACTGATCTCTAGTAATACTATCTCAAACTGGATACTGGTCTCTAGTAATACTATCTAAAACTGGATACTGATCTCTAGTAATACTATCTCAAACTGGATACTGATCTCTAGTAATACTATCTCAAACTGGATACTGATCTCTAGTAATACTATCTCAAACTGGATACTGATCTCTAGTAATACTCTCTCAAACTGGATACTGATCTCTAGTAATACTATCTCAAACTGGATACTAATCTCTAGTAATATTATCTCAAACTGGATACTGATCTCTAGTAATACTATCTCAAACTGGATACTGATCTCTCGTAATACTGTCTCAAAAGCTCTTGCTTAAGCACACAAACATACAGTATATAAAATTTATTTTTAGCAGGCATATAATGTTTAATTATTCAATATTTATGGTAGTTGATTGTTCCAGGGCCACATATTGATGTCTGCTTACACCAGATTGCGATCAGTCGTGAACTTTAAACGGGTTTACTGTTATTTTTCAATATGCAGTCTGTCTGATATCCTTCTAGTGTCAATTATTTGTACTCGATAGTGTAGAGCCAAGTTATACAAATTATTTTCGTAACATCCTATACAATTTTCAGAATGTTTTATATACTTATTTTATTACCGGAATTACCTACTTGCATAGAACATAAATATGCATGCTGTATAAAATAATGGGAAAATTTATAATTTCGAAAACCTTTCTGTATTAATTTAAATATGTTAAATAATATTTAGTGTTAATTATCATTTTTATACGTGCGTAGCAATTAAGCAAATAAGCACATGGTTTAATCTGCCTGTTTGATTACTAACACGTATGATTTTGTACCTGATTATTAAGAAGAATTCTCGAAAGAGATTCTATCTATCTGTCTATATTGCAAGTCTTAGTCAATTTTAAACAACAATTACTGCGTGTAATGGGAGACTATAACATCATCATTGCCAATTAGGTACATAGGCCCAACAAACTTAACTCCAGCTCACAATGAAACGAAACTGTCACCGAACTTGGCGGTGCCACACCTTGCATACAGGTACTAACAGGATGCTTCAATAATTTACTTCGAAAAACAATGAACATTGATTCGCTACAATCACCAACCTACTTGTTAACTTATTATCTGTAATAAACGCCTTTTTTATGCTATAAACATAAGAACTTACGAGCATGGCGACCTCATGCGCCAATGATAATATTAAAACGTACATCTTCTCATAGGGAGTGCGTAAGTACGTGAATGGTACTGCCATGTAAGTATCATACAGAAATTCGGAATGCTTCCCATACATATAGGTATGTAAATGATCCGTCCAATTTTGTCCGTCATTTCTACTGAATGAGAGAGATTAAAAAACATGATCAGGCCAAAAGAAATTAAGAGAATTGTAGCTATTATGTTCCCACGTATTGCAATACTTGTAATGGGGGAATCTTTATCGGGGACAAGATCAAGCTAAACGAACACATGTACCCTAGGTATTACTGGTTCTTAGATTTTGTTAACAAAATAGAAGCCGTATTAGATTAGGACTATAAACTATTTTTCATCCTTCATGTTTGCTTTTTTATTGTGTAATTTGTGCATGTCTATTACTATTTCTTTATTACTATTGAATATCTAACATGGAAACCTACAAAAACTCATGACCTGGGAATCAAACTCCTCTCCTTCAAGTTTCCGGAATACTTATATTCCCAGTAACAGCTGAATGTGAACCAAGTTTCAATAGTTTTAAGAACAAAACAAATGTTAGTAAGCGAGCATTACAACCACTTCCGTAACATAATGGAACCGTGGCAGCACGCCCACTGCCCGGGCAAAGGTCAGGCTTCATTAAAAATTACTCTTTTAACAGAGCCTGCAAACCGTGATATAAGCAGACCGTTCCGATGCTCCACTCGGCGCGGAGCCAAGTGCTCTGAATAGTTTATGAAGACCTCACGATTATCAAGCTCCGTTGATGTATATTATGTAAATCTTGTAGGTGTATATTTGTCTTGTTTACGTTGCAGATAGCAATTATTTATAGGTGAAAAACAGTGCAACGTCCTTTGTCTGCTTTTAACAAAATGCTGCGGTCACCGGTTCTCCTGTCATACGTGGTGGTTTTGCATAAAGCCCCAACACTGTATGTTGGTTACGGTCGGCTCCATTCATTATTCATCGTTTCTATCTTCTTGTTTTCGTTTCAACAGTGTAATCATCTATGTTGTTATAGTGTTTGGCCCCAGTAAGGGCCACGTTTACGTTGTTCAGATCGTCAGCAGGCTGCAGGTGAATGGACATTAGGGACACTCCCAGTAGGGGCATAGTCTGTTCAGGAGCACGACACTCGCTCTGGATGTTGGATGATTCACCGATAATGCCACATTTAGCCATTATGTTTGCAGCGGCCTAGTTGGGTACGCAATTTCAGTGCGTTCCAAATAGGGTACTGCACGGTACATGCATCATTTCATTTTCATCCATCAGGAATTTCTCAGTAGCCGACAGATGTCCGGATTAGTGCCTGGGTATGGCTATAGCGTTGCCCTTGTTTGATTGGACATTAACTTATCTAGCAAAAATGTGAGTTGAGCTGCGCGATTACTGACAAATGCGTGCACTAACTGGACAGGTCCTCTCAATCTGTGTGGTTCTTTCCTCAAAAGAGCATTTCAGACACCAATTTACATGGTCTTCACATGAACTGACCAAGATTATGTCTGGTCTTTAAAAGAGACTGTGACCTCTGAGTTTGTTTCGGCCTTTCTTCTCAGAGTAGCCAGATAGTAAACGCCGACCTCATCTAGTTTTTAAAAACATGAATGACGTGTTTGTAGAAACCTACTTACAGAAATGAAATCATTTATTATTTATTTATCATTTATCTGCCTACCCTTTCGAGTAACTTCTAGGAAGGAACGAATAACTTCTAATCTTGTTAGTGCATTTTATTTAAAAGTGTCTCAAAACAGGTTTGGCTTGTAACCAAGAACTTGACCTCCTCGGGTCTAACGCGTTCTATACTGGTGAAGTGGTGACAACTAACTGCATCATTAAACTAAGCAGGTTTTTTATTATTTAAATAAAAGTTTAATCACCTCTAGATATGAGTCTGTTTAGTGTTTTATTGTGAGAAATCATATTACTTTTAGGAAACAATGACAATGAATTGCTGTTTTTGAATGACTGATATCAACATTATGGAATGCAATAAAGAATTGAGAATGTATTAATGCGTCAGTGTGGAAATCTCTTTGATTTGAAAACTTAAATCAAATTCAGTCTCCCAGTGGCTGATAGATAAATATATCGTAGTCTCAAGACTGATCCGGAAACGTCAATTAAAGTACTTACTTGGGTGTGGTCATTAGAGGAAATGACTACACTGGGTTGAAAGCGGTGACAATGAGTTGACGGTTGTCAATTGTGGGTTGACTGGTGTCAATTGTTGGTAGACGTTAGATATTTTTGAATTTGGAAAAAGAAAAAGTTAGACGTCGGAGCGGATTGGATACTTTTGGACGAGACACGCTTGCGACAGATTCTTGGCAACCTATATTGAACTCACCACGTTTCATTTTACATTTCATTTTTTAAATCTGATTGCATCCACCTTGTTTCGCGATATTTTTTGTGATTATTGAACTGTAGTACTGTAATAGACGCTTGTACTAAGTGAAAGAAAGAAGGAAAGAATAACATTTATTTGACATAGTTCGAGAAACACAAAATACAAATAAGAAATAAAAAAAATGTTTAAACACCAGTGTGTGCCTCACGGCTGCGTCAACAAGGTTCACTTCAGCATTAATGCCAGACAGATGCTGTCTGACGCTGGGTTTCTAATGAACCTTTAGGGACAAGTGACGAGGAGTACACACAGTTTCAGCATACGCTAGATTCGCGCATTGACGTGTTTGCGGATACCAGCCCGTATTACCTATTACCTACATAATATTTATACTTATACTTAAATAAATAAACGAAGTGGGTTCTTTGTGAAAAAAAATGTAATAGTTATATACTTATAATAATTTGATAATACAAACTAAGATACAAAACAATAATAAATACTCTAGGTTTGGTGTCCTGTAATACAGGCCTAGAGCTTAGTTTAGGCACCAGTCTGCCACGATATTACATGTTTGTGCGATATGCTTTGAATTTTATTTCGGTTACCCATTGAACATGGCAACCACTCTGATAACGAGGACACCGAGACGCCTTCGTTATATAGATACTAATGGATCACCCAGTGATAACAACGTAAATTAAATCTATGATGTATAGGTACCTACAGGCAAGACACATGCGGATTTAGAAAAAGCTCTCAAAACTCATATCGAGCCTAAACCATATAAAGCTAAACTTGACAAAACTAGTACAAATGAATATTACAGTCAATGGTTTTCATAAGTTCTAGTTAACCAAACAAATATTAGCTTCACACATGGCCAGTAACTCCCGAACGCTCATACAAGTACATAACGTCAAACACACAACTTACCTAACTTGCGCGGTCAGGTCACATTACGTCATCCACCAATATTTGTGCGCAAGAAAGTGTTTGTGATTAAGTATGTGTCATTACAATTTAGCGCTTTTAGTTTTATAATAATAAAACTCATAATTCTCCTGCTCTCATTCCAATCTATTTGTAGTCGGCGCAACCTGTCTCTTTCTTCCATACTTCTCTATTAGTCGTCACCTCGGTAGTCTATCTTTCACACAGTCCATCCATCGTTTCTTTGGCCCTTATAGCCATCGATATAATCACAATAATCAATAATCACAACTTTCCTGACGACATTTTCCACATTCCTCCGCATCACATGCCCACACTACGACAACCGATGTCCACACAACTTTTCAGTCACCGGTGTCACTTTGAAACTTCCTCTTATGTACTCATTTCTTATTCTATCCATTCGCGTAACACCACACATTCCTCTTAGAACATCTCAGCTGCATACAATTAATGCATGCTGTGATGCTGAGCCACTGGTGCACCGGTGCTGGGTAAATATATCTCAAGCAAAGAAGGAGAGGTTATTGACCGCTGTGCTTTGTTCACTGCTTGATGGTTATTTTAATTTAGATCATCCAGTCCAGTTTCCTTTATGATGTTTTCGCTCCAAATTTGTATAATAAGAAATGTCCAGGTTCCAGGTTTCAAACACAGGACCTGACGCTTAAGACATTAATTTAATACCTTGTTCAAAAAACGAGGAAGTTTAGAAGCATGGACGTTATTGGAAGCGAGTCTTATGTACTCGTAAGTAACTATGTAGCCTTTAAAAACCCAATTTTCAATAAATGCTTTTTGACTTACACAGCCAGGTGCGGTAAGATTCAATAGGTTACTATAAAAAGGTCACAGGTTAGTTAACAAGAGGTGCTCACGTCACGTAGAACCAATCAACAATAATTGTTAAGTCATCAAAATCTATTGCATTTCATAACTCACCACAATGACAGTTTCTCAAGCCATTATTATTATAACACTGTCAAAATCGTAAACTAGGTACAGTCAGCACCTTAAATTGATGAATACATATTTGAGAACAAATACATTTTTTTTAGCAATATTGTATACGAGCTGGTTTACAATGTAAGTTAACAATAAAGTGAAAAGCAAGCAAAAGCAAGTTCTCCTGTAGAGCATTCTTTTATCTTTTCTACGATCCGTCAAAAGATACAGGTATGGCAAGGTCTATACCTGCCTATATAGGGTGACTGGTAATTAGTGATCGATACTTAATTAAACACATGACTGTACTCATGATAAGAAACAACTTTTACTATGGGGCCCTATATACTTGTGAACTTTATTCTCAACTTCTTATTTATTTTACTTTATCTTTAGGTACCTACACCATATTCTTGTGTAAACGTAACAATTGAAAAATCTGAGTTTTCGTTGACATATAACCCCTGTTGTTAGTACAATCATGAGACGTTGACTGTACTGTCTGTAAGTATTCCTTACATAATTTGTGTAATTCTTCTCATGTATCTTGATGGAATGTTCCGACATAATCTTCAGCTATTAACATACTATCTTCATTAGTTTCCGTAATTAACTATGAAATAAATAGAGTGCATCTGATTGTTATCGGTGCCATTACTTACTTTAAGCATTGTTTTTTGTTACAAATAAGCATTGTTTCGAGAGGGCGCTATATGTATGTGTATGTGTCGTAAAGAATTATTTACCTGAGAGTGAACAATATTGTTATCCGTACTTACGTCTCCGTACTGTTCAACCAAGAGGAAAAAGGGGTTGAAGAAGAAGAATGTTTTAAATTTACGAGGCTGTAGCCTTAGGGCCTTAGCACCGCGAGGAGGCAAAACGCCAGGCGTAACTCCGCTGCCGCGAGAAATCACGGTACGGCGGACAGAGCTCCGGCGGGAGAGTGCGACTGTCGCAATCCAGTGCTGGGCACGCCACAATTGCGGCGATAAGTCCCTTTTTTGAGGAGTGAACCTCACCTTCCGCCTGACGCAGGTCCTCACCAGACACGGTTACTTCGTGAGCTTCCTGTTTCGGATAAGGTGCAAGGAAACGCCTGGGTGTTACCATTGTGTGGATCGCCCGGAGGACACGATGGAGCATGCAGTAGAGGTCTGCCCGGCTTGGGCGGAGCACCGCCGCGTCCTCGCGGAGGCGATCGGCGGCGGCGATCTCTCGCGTCCGGCCCTGGTACAGGCCATGGTACGGAGCGATAGTGCATGGGAAGCCGTCATCTCCTTCTGCGAAGCAGTAATGCTAGCGAAGGAGGAGGCGGAACGTGTCAGGGAGAGGCAATCTTTGCGCTCTCATGGCCCTAGTCGCCGCAGGAGACGCCGATTGATAGCCGATTCCCAGCTACCGTAGGCGCGGGCTTGCGGATGGCGTGTAATGGGTAGCTCGCCGTCCGCTAAGGACCAGGCCCGGTTGTGTTCCACACACGTCTCAAAGAGATGTACACTAGCACGCACGTGTGAAGCACTAGCTGAAGGGGTCCGCTAGGACCGATGCCTGTCACTGTCTGTTTGAAAGAGTTACCGTGGCCCTGGCACAGGCAACTGAAGGAACACGGGTGGGTCTTAGTCAGTAGAAGTCTGACACGCCCTCCCGCTCCGCCCAGAGCGGGAGAAGTTATTTGATGGTTCCCATCCAAAAAAAGGACCTTAGCACACCTCCGCCAATGTTCCGCTGATGACTTCATGCGAGTCAGTTGAATTGTACTACTGAGGTTTGGCTGCTAAGGTATCACGGCGGTGTGCTAAGGGCTTTAATGGAGAGTAGATATAGGGCGTTGCCTGAACTGGAATGTTAGTAAAAACAAAAAAAGTTAGGTACTGACTCATTGGTCCAGTGGTAGCAAGTGTAAGCAGGTGGTTGTGGATGGTGCTATACACTATACACTTCTGCCTACCTACCCACTGGAGAACACCAGCGTGATGTGATGCTGAAATATTTTACAGGGCATATCGAAATATGACCTCTGTTGATCTCATTGTCGGGGCGCCTGCGCACACGTCTACTAGCACAAACGGTAAACTTGGTGATGTAAAGCGATACATCAATATACGTAGTAAGCTATACGTATAATAGTTACTTAGTCCCAGTTTCAGCTACAAAATGTGCTAACTCGTGCGAAGTTCAAGTTGTCTTGGATGAGCGCCAACTTGCTGCAGATTCTGACGCAGACTGAAGCATGTTCGATGCACGTATTATTAAATACATTCATATTTAGGTCAGCAACAGCAATATAATGGCTCTCGCAAATTTGGGATAAATTGCGGTGAGATTGAAGGGCAGAGCAACGTCTTAATAGCGAGAATAAAGGCTTGGAATACCCTCTTGGATAGTTGTTCTGATTCCGTTAAACACAGGGCCTATCCTAATATTGCTATCTTTTATTTGCAAATAAAAAAAAACATGAACGTTGGACAAAGGACAAAAGTCAAAATAAGTTTCAAAGTTTCAAATAAGTTAAACCCATTGGGATACCAGTTTTACTCGCAATTACACCCCGTAGGTAAGAGTATCCATCCAAATAGTCACCTCTACTGCACGCCATTATTTTCGGTACTGAGCCATTCGTATCCATCCATTCTCTGCTACCTTGAGCAGGTCATCGACCTAATAGTTCACAACTTTTACAACTCTCTGGCTCTAAAAACAAACCAATAAATTAAAAAAAATGTATAAATTGAAATTAAGCAATTTGTCCATCCAACAATCAGACACGTGCCTCCAATTAATTACGTTGCTATCTTCGCATCTAGCGGCGCCGCGTTACACGACGCCCGCGCAATGAATGATGTACTCCTAAGTTGCGCGGGCGCACGGTGACGAGTTACATCACCAGCCAATAGGGACAGGGTGCGCAAACAACTGACTGTCACATTTATAATATTTGTGGTTATGGAATTTATAATTGGAAAATTAATTGAAGATATTAGTGTTAGGCTGCTAGGTACTTAATTGCCAACTTAATCAGTTGTTAAGTGCAAGGTCACAGATTTAATTCCTGGACAGATTAAAGGTTAAATGTTTAGGTGTTGATATGTAGGTTTACCATTAGCTAGGTATTGATGAACTGCCACGAGTAGATGTTTAGTACGAGTATAAAACCTTCTTCTATCACACATCTTAAGAACGTGTAATTGCATGTTCTTATTTCTCGCCACTTAATCCAAAACGCGTAGAAGAGCCTAAACATTGGTGCAATTGTCATTTGTAGGCAAGCCATATGATGAGTCTATTGTGTGGACTGAATATACATATGAGGCTGGCCAAAGAACAGATGCTTGGACTATCCGAAAAATGATACTTATTACAGGCGCAGTAAGGATGGAAGTCAAATCTGAGATCTTCACTTCTGAGCGTCTCGATGCCGATCTAAATGGACTCGGCCCACAATTCGGCTGCGTGTGTGGCGCCATCACTAGCGTCGCATCAGTTCCTGAACGTGCAGCTGACATGACACAATATTATGTGTCCCATCGTTTGTGGAACAGCTCCACATGTACAGACGCCAGCAGGTCAAGCTACCCGAAACTGTCAAACTTTCCCAATCAACCTTGAATGCTTTAGCGATAAAGTTGAAAATCTATTAAAGATATTTGACAGATTGTAGTAGCTTGATGTACTGGCGTCTGTACATTCCAAGACGGAGTTGTCTATGAATCTCCATCTGAACAGGTTTTCCTTGCTTCGGCGAACCTGGGTCTCGAGTCTGTTTAAAGACTTCCAGGTTAGCCAAGGCAAGTCGTGTCCAGATGGGATGATAAATATTTTGCGATGTTGGCTAACATAGAAGAAGTATGGACGTAAAAGATGTACGTACTACTGCGCCAATCAAATAAAATGAGATAAACCAGAAGGGTGATGATTCTCTGCTGGTTGTATTCACAATTATACTTATTTTATAAAGGAATCCACGACACGGGAGAAATGCAAGTTTGGATCACTTCAAGGAGTTTTAAAACTTTATCGATAAAAGGTCAAATCTACGTCATCGTGCCCTATGAAATTTTTTAATAACCACAAATTTCCTTTTCGTGAGATATGGCGTAAATGTATCGGCATCTCATTATATTTAAGTTCTTTAAACCCGCTAGGTACTTAAACTTACTTTTAATTTTTTCTGAAACTCCTAATTAACGGTGCCACTGCCTACAATGCTGCTTACCTTGCTAATATAATGAAGCCAAGTGAGTGCCCCTTATACCCCGGATGAGAAATAATCACATAATGAACATAAACATTATTATAACTAGTTTTTTTAATCAGCACTTCTTATTTCACCTTCAGAAAAATAATAAGCCTCCTTTTTAATGATATCAAGTAGGTTTGTCGTTTAAATTAATAACTGCTCTGTCATATTGTTATTAATTTTTCGGTATAAAGTAATTTGTGCATCGCTTTTTACCAGAGTTCTTTTGAAGGAGGTTTGTATGAAAGGGTGCTGAAGAAAGGTTCGTGGGCACAAAATAAGCAAGAAAGGAGAGTGACGCATTCATAATGAATGCTATGGGACATAGTGAAAAGCTCAACCCACCACAATTGAACCAGTATAGTTAGGTACGCAAAATTGTAGCTTATCGCGTCTGGGAACTTAGTTAGCCCTACATCTTCACAGCCCCATATTATTACAACACCCACAGATTCCTCACGAACCCATCTTCCTCCACTATGTCAACAATTTGTCCAAACAAAGCAATGACGTAATGAGCACGATGACGTCACAATATGGCAACCACGTAACTTATAAATAGACACCACAGTGACAGCTGACCCTTATCATTTCATAATATATGATGCAGTGCCACATATTACTGCATAGTAGGTGAGAGAAGAAAATTTGTTTTGTTTGACCCTTGTGACCATGTACCATACATAGTATGTGATGGTTGCACCCATTTACCCGCCAATAGTGAATAGTTAGCAGTTAGAAGAATAGTTGCCAGTTGTATCAGTGGTCGAATGGATCTATAACAAAAGTTGTGTATCAGCAAACGCCACACTTTTCGCCCACGAGGGTTTGGAAAAATTGGCGTCAAATGCAACTGGATATTATATTCCTTGTGCCTGCTTTGATCCTGCGTTACGTGGTGTCGGGGCATTTTATGTTTTTCTCGAAGCCACCATAGATTGTAGTGGTCTACAAGAAGGACTTGCATGATTGTACATACGTGATTGTTTACAGGCTTTCGTCAACATCCTCAATCACAGCCCTACTTCCCCCACTGCTGGGCTCAGGCCTCTCTTTTCTTGTGCCAATCCCCACATCCAGTGCCAGCCTTATCCAGCTTCTACCCGCGGTGGTAACAATGTCATCCGTCGGCTAAAGACGATACAGTGATAATTAATTCATACTTTCCTTTCTTCCTGCGATTAAAATGAGTCCATCATAAAATGTTATTGCCCTACAAAACTACTTTAAATATTATAAAATCGCAGAATGTTTAATTAACCAATACAAAGATAATTCTACTACTTAACAACTTTCCCTTAAATACACGTAATTCTGTTGACATAATGGTGTAGATTCCACTGGCCAATGTTTTTTGTCAAGAAATAAGAATCTACTGTTGCCTAAGAGGTCAGGCCTCTTAGGCAACAGTAGATTCTTATTTCTTCTAGATAGAAAAATGTCATCGTAGCTTCAGAAATATCTTCTGATTCTGAAATATTTTCTTCTTGTATCTTCATCATCGCGTTGATGATTTCACATAGCCTATTTTTTTTTTTAATATCATCCCGATTATTATTGAAAATAGCAATCAGGTCAATTTTCATCACTATTCCGATGAAAAAAATAACAATAAACTTTTTTACAAAAAAAAACTGACATCCAAAAAAGCATTACGCTGCGAAAAATAACTCTAGTTTCGGAAGTCAGTGTCTTTGGTTTTTGTTTTCGTTTTTCGTAGTCTGGATACTTATAATCGTGTAAATTAATACGCGTGAAGTGAATTCTGGCAATTTTATTAAAAATGTTTGATGAATTCTTTAAAACCGATATGGCCAAACAATAAGAAGTGGTCGGCAATAAAGACGAAGATTTTTTTACTTTTTTTAATTATATAAAATTACAAATGTAAAAACCTCATAGCGAGTGTGACCTCCTCTTGCCAAAATCACAGCTTGAATCCTTCTGGGCATGCCTTCCATTATGTTTTTAATAACGTTTTGAGGAATACGTTCCCACTCTTCTGTAATGACTCTTTTTAGCTTCCTGATGTTTTGTGGAGCAGGTTGCACTGATCTTACCCGTCTCTTTAGAACATCTCAGACATGCTCAATTGGATTGTGGTCAGGACTTCGAGCTGGCCAATCTAAACGACGGATCCCAACTTCTAGCATGTACGCTTCCACGTCGCCAGAACGTTGCGGGCGAGCATTGTCGTCCGTAAAAATTGATTCATCCCCAAGTGCACTCAATGCGGGTTGTGCTTATGGAATTAGGACTTCCATTATGTACCGGTGTGCATTTAATGTTCCATTTTCTATGAAATCTAACTCCGTACGCTCCGTCGAATTATTTGCTGCCCAAAATATAACGGAGCCTCCGCCATAAGGAGAGATATCTTCGAAACACACTTCCGCATAGCGTTCTCGTGGTCTTCGCAGCACTCGCCGGCATCGGTCCTCTCCACACAAAGAGATTATAGCTTCATCAGAAAACAATACTTTATTCCAGTCCTCCAGAGTCCACGAAGCACAGTTTCGAGCAAACTGAAGTCTAGCAACACGGTGCTCACGGCTTAGGGCCCCGAGCCGGGCAATAACTCCTGATATTGGCAGCCAAAAGCCTCCTCCTGACCGTTCACAAGCTAACTTCTACTCCTCTTACTTCTTCAAGGCTCTTCTTCAGGTCCACACTTGACACCTTACGATTCCGCAACGCCTGACTCACCAAAAAGCGGTCATCTCTTGGTTCTGTGCATCGAATCACATTTAGCCGCTGAGACACGTAAGTTTGAGAACAACCTTCTTCAAGTAGGGCTATAACTTTACCGGCCCTTATCGCTTTATCACTCATATGAAAATCTGGTATTTAATGTAAAAAGAAAGATTAAATTGTTTAATTTGCAGAAGATATCCAAAAAGTATTAAAATTTTAGTAATCAGTAAAAAAAAATCGTTTCAGCTATTCCTGCCATTAGTAAAGCAATATTTATTTATTTTATTAATTAACACATACATTTGTTGTAACAGGTAATACCCAAGCTAACAAAAGTAGTCATGATTGCTCAGATTAGAAGCACAAGTTACACAGCGGACAACATACTAAGTGTCACCCTCTGGAATTCCGCCAAAGAGCAAGAAAATATGTCCAAACGCCGAGAGACACCATTACGGATTCTTATTGCACGAATCACCGGTGCAAACTTTAATAAGTTTGTACGGGTTGCCGGAACCCTACAAAGTGCCTCCCTCGGTCCCAACCGTAACCTCCTGTCTGGAACGAGCAATCCCAACGATTCCAAAATTTGTGGATTATTCAGTATCCCACGAAAAACCATGAACACATATTTTGCTAGAGCGAGGTGGCGCCTTACTTCCAACTTATAGTACCCAACCATAACATATGACAATAATCCACAATAATCATTATTTTTCTTTTGTTAATTTCAAAATTTAAATTTGGAACGTTGTGAATCATACCAGGATGCTTCAAATAACATGCCAATACATCGTCAAATTAATAAAATCTCTTTCTGGTTCGTCTTAATTGAAGTAGAGAAAAAAATCTAAAGCGCCTTTTTGCAAAAGAGTTTATTACCATAGGTATTCGCATGTTTTATGTGACATGTAAACGTTGCTTACGTCACCATTGCGCCATGACCGGCCATAGTGTGCGTTTGCATAGAATTACCCTACTGAACAGCGCATTGAGGCTAACGCTGTTTTTATATGCAAAACTTAATGGTTTTGGTACGCGCAAATTGTTTTGTTGATGTTTTTGGATAGTTCTTTTGTAGAAAATTAATTTTATATATGTATGTGGCTACATATTGAATACGATGTAGTAATCACACAATAGAATCTATAAACTCCTTAAAAACTGTTTCTCAGAGCTTGTTTTGAAATGGGATATTATTAATTGCACATAAAATAAACAATGACCTATCAATTTATTTCCATCATTTATATACTTTTTACATCAAAAAAATACTGACTGCACAGCAAATTAACCAGAGCGTACATACATAATACTCAGACTCATAGCAAAATGACATGGTGACTAATATTAACTCCGAGGTTAGGTTTGGTTAGGTTACTTTAAACCCTTTACACATAAAAGGTAAGGTAATAAGGTTTAATGTGCGCTAGTCATTATTAGCACATTAATAAAAAAGCTTTATTGCGGTGCGCCACGAATATAAATTGTTTCTTATTTAGTTATATTTTGAGTTGAGTATTTTGCTGTGCAATCAGTAATTTTGATTGGAATTCGGATTATTTTTGGATACAAAAAGTAATATTTTGATTTGCGTTTAAATACCCTTTTGAAATCTCCAGAAAACATGGCTACGGTATTTTTGCTCCATAAAACACGATTTAGACATATTTCAGATCTATAACATAAATCTGAAAGAACTAATAAGCAGTAATTTATATGTCCATTAATATATCATGATATGTCATGATCTTTATCATATTATAACGTAGGTCAAAAGTAATGTAGTACTTATTTTAAAATACTTTCCGTTTCTCTAGATATTAAATAATCTTAAAACATAGCCTCTAGCTAGAACTGCCAAATATATTAAAGTAATACATAATTTGCAGGCGTTCCAAAACTATCACTCCATCATGTTTGGACGTGGTATACGCCTACAGAGGTCACTAGGGGTCAAATCAAACATGCCAAACAATGACCGGTTGCCTTCACATTGATTTCTCTATTGAGCAAGTCTGCTTAGAATATTTACAACCTTCTTTTTTAAAATTCTTGTGTTCGTACTCGTACTTGCTTATGGGTCAATCTCCACTAAGAGAAAAATCCTCGCAGATCCTCGAGCCCTTTTTATAAATTGCACTGAATAAGTAACTGTATCAATATTGACTTTAAGTATAAAATCAAGAGTTTATCAAGCGTGATATCTGCGTCGAATTATAAACTTAAAGTCAATATTGATAAAGTTAAGCGCTATGTAAAGAGCTAAAAGCTGTCCAGGCGTAAAGTATCGCTTCACCCTATTTAGGATGCCTGTGGTATTTGGTACTATATAGTTACCAGACCAAGATATTGTTTTATTGACGATATAAAGATACTTAGGTCATTAATAAAATGTAAATTGTAAGGTCACACGAATAGTTTAAGCTTCTTCAGCCCAGATGTCAGCAAGAGCTGTAAGTACGAGACCGATCATGACGTAGCAAGAAAGAAAGGAGAAAGAGCAGCACTAATAAGTACTTGACCATCAACAATCGTTAAGAGATGTTCTCAGTCGTAAACAAACGTTCCAATAAGAAGATTTTCGCTGGAATTTAACAAATGTTTGCCCTTAACTGTAATGTAATGGTCATAATGAGACTGATCCAGACCGTGTTGACATGAGAACAAGGTTGTACAAGATGCGCAGACGACCACTCTACGTCACAGTTTTGAGGCGAGAGGATATGCGCTTAAGGAAATGGTAATGGTGGAATATTGGCTGCACAAAAAATGTGCTACTCACAGACCTAAAGAAAACGGCACAAAAACAGTTTTGAGAAAAGGTCTATTATGTACTTATAGGGTATGTAAACTGTTCTCAATGTTAACTTACGCCCAACTAGATAAATGTTAAATATTTTGCGGTTAATTTTGAATATTTTTAACCGACTTAAAAAAAGGAGGTTCTCAGTTCGTCAGAATCTTTTTTTTTTTAATGTATATTCCTCGATTACTCGAAGACGGCTGGACCGATTTCAATTTTTTTTTATTTTTTTTTTGTTTGGAATTTTTATGGTGATGTGGAGTTGTCCTGGTACTTACCAGGAGAACTGCTCAACAATTAACGTCCCTGCATCGGGAAAAGCAATATTTTGTAAAAACTGATGAGTAGTTGACATTAGGATATTGTAACTTAGATAAATTACACACTGACCCACTAGAAAGTAAAAAATAAAAAACTTTTTCCAAAAAATACAACCGAAAAAAAAACATTATAAAGTGAAAAACAACTTTAATTTCGGAAGTCAGTGCCATAAAACTAATATACAGGTCCAAAGACTACGACTTCCGAAATTAAAGTTGCTTTTCACTTTGTAGTGTTTTTTTTGGAAGTCGGTTATTTATTTTGGAAATAGTTTTTTTATTCCAATGTCATTCCTTGCTTTCCGTCTTTGGTCATATATAAATTAAATCTATTGGTAGGTAGGTATGTAATATAGCTCCCTCCGGGGGGTTCCCGCATTGTCGAGGCGGGGGGGGGGGGGGCTCAGTAGCCGTGGCTTGGTCACCCACGGTGAAGCGAAGAGGTACTCGAGGAGGGGCCGCTCGTCAGGGCTTTGTCCAGGATGCTTGTCGCTTGGGCGACATCGCGATGTCGTATGGGAGGCATCGCGGCTGAGGGTTGGAGGCCGCGGCGGGAGAGGAGTGCCGGTATTGCGGTGAGCCGCTCTCTCTACCTTCCGCGGCCTTGACGGGGACACCACCGTCTGATGGCGGACGCGGTGGGGCCGCAGGGGAAGAGGAGTGTCGGTATTTTGTTGGCCGCTCTCCCTATCCTCTGCGGCCGAAAAGTGGCAGGCGGCCGGGCCACTGACCTGACCGGTCGCAGGGACCAAGGGTGCCTAGACACGGGGTCCTCTGGCGCCCATGTGCTGGTTTGGTCCATGGGGTGGTCACGGTGTGCAATGTGTTCTTGTGCGCCGGTGATGCGGAGTGTTCCCCAGAGGAGGGTCCAGTGACGGGCTGCCGCGGCGGGTCCGCGGTGAGTGCCAATGCATGCCCGTGTTCCCACCACAAGCGGCAGAGGAGGACACCGTGGAGTTTTAGTGGGTTGGAGTCCCACATAACTGCACTATCTCCCCGTGGTAGTGCAGTATGCGTGAGCATTTCTCCACGAAAAAAAAAGGTAAGTATGTAATATTGTTAAATCGTATCGCTCTCGTGTCGTTTGTTATAACTGTCTGAAGCTTGACCTAATGAGTGGGCAGGTAAGTGTGGCATGTGCTTATAAACAAATAGTAATATTAACTCGATGGAGGTCGTTCTAAATAACAGTTATTATTTCTAAACTTAAGTATGTGCGTGTGAAAATAATCATTTGGGTTCCACAAGGGAAAAAATAAATAAAAAGTAAAATTAAAGTAAAGTAAAGTATAATTTCCTTCTCCAGATTCTTGGCTTCAATTAACAGATCTTCAAAATCTGTGTGCCGTCATAGTTTCACATCTTGTGAGCTCGTGACTAAGTAATAACTAATAACAGTCGCACGGGTCGATCCATCCACGAACCAACTCTGTTCGTGGATGGTTGACCATCTTGTACATACCGAGACTCTTCCGTGCCTCGGAAAGCACATAAAGCCGTTGGTTCCGGTATGTCATTCGTAGATCTTTGACAGTCGTTACGGGTCGTCAGAAGCTACGGGCTTCTGACGACCCGTAACGACTGTCAAAGTCTGTCTGACCACCAAACTTACCAGGGGATATCGTATCACCTAGTAGCTGAGTTGTGGAGGTCAGATAGGTAGTCGCTCCATGTAAAATACGGTTATTCAGCTGTATCCGGTTATAGTGGAAGCCGACCCAAACATAGTTGGGAAAAGGCTAGGCAGATTGATTGAAGACTCACTTCACATCCATATTTAAGTGAGAATATCCTCTTACTAACGATCACCGTGTCCACTCACTATATCCTTTCAGCAGGAACATGCGTATCAGTCACTAGCATAGAAATATAATATATCTATGGTCACTAGACACATTCGAACTCTGATATCAAAAGTACTTACCAACTTACGTGTTAGACGACGCCACACAATTCGCAGAGTCTTATTGCGAGAATTTCTCGACCAATTTGCCTAATTTAGGAGGCTAATCGTTTATTACTGTGGCTAGTACTTGGCCCCATTATGCGGAACCATAAACCCTCATTGTACCATAACTGCTCTCCATATAATGACGTGACGTCACACGTTGCGCTCGCGCGGTGCTCATCACGCGAGTTTAAATTGACCTTTATAGCGTGGACCCTATTTGTGAAGTTTCATCATAATGCCTGCCGTTATTGCTGACATTATAAGAGGCTTAGATTTTTAAAGTTATAATTGAGGATTTCGTTGAATCTGGTTAATGAATTTAACAGAACTTTCGCGAATATCAACTTGCAAATGCTTACAGACGAACTTTGAGCGTTGCTATCTACGATATGCGATGAACGTATGATCCCAGTACAGTTAGTAGAGATCTACATATAGGCATTCAGGAAGGCGCTGCTGTCCATATTCCCGATCCTTCTTTGACATCACTGAGATAGAGAAGCAAGTTCTAAACCAAGCTAGTGAAATGAAACGCATTGTTTAAGCTCGCTGGTGTTCCGTGCGTGGAGATAATGATTGCAATCTAATGAAGTCGTGACGTGTTGCTCGTCTTACAAGATGTATGAGCTGTGAATGTTACGTGTTGCCAATTAAGGTTCTACTTATTTCTGTAGTTGAGTTATTGCTGAATCCGAGCGATGTTTCTCCGGAGGTAAATGTGTAACCTGCTTGTTACAACTACGGCGGCCACCTAGTACATTCAATTCCTTCTATACTATGCTCTTCACTTCATTGCTTTAGACTCTGAAACCAAGTTGTAATTGCCTCAATAGTTAAAATAAACGTGCCGCAAGGATTATTATAATTTTGTAATTGCTATACTCTGTAGTTTATCTACAAATAAGTCTCAGGACGCAAGGATCTGCTTGCTGGCAGAAAGTTATGTTGTTAGTACTTTCCCGGACACGGTCGTTCACAACGAGCTTTATTAGTGGTTGCTGCCCAGTAGCACAAAGCACGTGTCCATCTTTATCATCAATTATCTCACTCTCCAAAAGTGATGGTAAGTATTTTAATAATAAAGTTCCCATGCAACGAGACTTGCAACACTGCACGTATCTCACAGGCTAGGTTGCAGTAATTAGCAGCATTGCATGATGTAACGACGTAACGGACATTATGGTCGGTAGTTATTTGTCTTCAGCTGCTATTTGCAGTTAAGAAGGCCAACGGGTCAATAGCTAAATATTTTAGAATGTAAAAATGTGTAAAAACTAACAAACTGGGAGTTTGCAAATCAAAAGTCTTATTACTATAAGAAAATAATAGATAAGTTATTACCGCTATTGACTAACATTGCTTGAAACAACTGACAAACGCGAGCTAAATACTATATGAAAAGATGGTTTTGGTTGGTTTAGTAATAACTAAACCAACCAAAACCAACACCACCACCAATAGGTGATAAACCCTTACCGCTGTGTACAGACCATATTCAACAGAGAGGGTTACAAGAGGCCACTAACAGTTAAACATCCGCAGAGTATTTGTTGTTTGAAACAGACAGGAGGACGCTCCGACCTCTTCTCTAGGCAATATGGGTGTTATGCGTTGTCAACAAAGACCTCATGCGACACTGTGGCTAACATAACATTGTCTAACCCTTCGGGGGATACAGCCGTGATGCCCAGGAGGGTTAGGCAAAAGTGTTTAGTACACCCACATTTCGCCGGATGTTTAAGTCCGGTGTAATAAGCGGCGAGTCTACTGTCATCATCCGGGCAAAAATCCAGGCTCCGGACTGCTACTGAGATATTTCTGATGAAAAATGTCTATAACAGCATTCTGAGAATCGAACCCAGCGTCGAACTCATGCTCAGCAGTAGCGCTTGCGAGAGCTAGACAACTCAACAGTGACCAGGCAACTTGCGAGCGCTAGACAACTCAACAGCGACCGGGCAACTTGCGAGCGCTAGACAACTCAACAGCGACCAGGCAACTTGCGAGCACTAGACAACTCAACAGCGACCGGGCAACTTGCGAGCGCTAGACAACTCAACAGCGACCAGGCAACTTGCGAGCGCTAGACAACTCAACAGCGACCAGGCAACTTGCGAGCACTAGACAACTCAACAGCGACCGGGCATCTTGCGAGCACTAGACAACTCAACAGCGACCGGGCAACTTGCGAGCGCTAGACAACTCAACAGCGACCGGGCAACTTGCGAGCGCTAGACAACTCAACAGCGACCGGGCAACTTGCGAGCACTAGACAACTCAACAGCGACCGGGCAACTTGCGAGCACTAGACAACTCAACAGCGACCGGGCAACTTGCGAGCGCTAGACAACTCAACAGCGACCAGGCAACTTGCGAGCACTAGACAACTCAACAGCGACCGGGCAACTTGCGAGCGCTAGACAACTCAACAGCGACCGGGCAACTAGCGAGCGCTAGACAACTCAACAGCGACCGGGCAACTAGCGAGCGCTAGACAACTCAACAGCGACCGGGCAACTTGCGAGCGCTAGACAACTCAACAGCGACCGGGCAACTTGCGAGCGCTAGACAACTCAACAGCGACCGGGCAACTTGCGAGCGCTAGACAATTCAACAGCGACCGGGCAACTTGCGAGCGCTAGACAACTCAACAGCGACCAGGCAACTTGCGAGCACTAGACAACTCAACAGCGACCGGGCAACTTGCGAGCGCTAGACAACTCAACAGCGACCGGGCAACTTGCGAGCGCTAGACAACTCAACAGCGACCGGGCAACTTGCGAGCGCTAGACAACTCAACAGCGACCGGGCAACTTGCGAGCGCTAGACAACTCAACAGCGACCGGGCAACTTGCGAGCGCTAGACAACTCAACAGCGACCAGGCAACTTGCGAGCGCTAGACAACTCAACAGCGACCAGGCAACTTGCGAGCGCTAGACAACTCAACAGCGACCAGGCAACTTGCGAGCGCTAGACAACTCAACAGCGACCAGGCAACTTGCGAGCGCTAGACAACTCAACAGCGACCAGGCAACTTGCGAGCGCTAGACAACTCAACAGCGACCAGGCAACTTGCGAGCGCTAGACAACTCAACAGCGACCAGGCAACTTGCGAGCGCTAGACAACTCAACAGCGACCAGGCAACTTGCGAGCGCTAGACAACTCAACAGCGACCAGGCAACTTGCGAGCGCTAGACAACTCAACAGCGACCAGGCAACTTGCGAGCGCTAGACAACTCAACAGCGACCAGGCAACTTGCGAGCGCTAGACAACTCAACAGCGACCAGGCAACTTGCGAGCGCTAGACAACTCAACAGCGACCAGGCAACTTGCGAGCGCTAGACAACTCAACAGCGACCAGGCAACTTGCGAGCGCTAGACAACTCAACAGCGACCAGGCAACTTGCGAGCGCTAGACAACTCAACAGCGACCAGGCAACTTGCGAGCGCTAGACAACTCAACAGCGACCAGGCAACTTGCGAGCGCTAGACAACTCAACAGCGACCAGGCAACTTGCGAGCGCTAGACAACTCAACAGCGACCAGGCAACTTGCGAGCGCTAGACAACTCAACAGCGACCAGGCAACTTGCGAGCGCTAGACAACTCAACAGCGACCAGGCAACTTGCGAGCGCTAGACAACTCAACAGCGACCAGGCAACTTGCGAGCGCTAGACAACTCAACAGCGACCAGGCAACTTGCGAGCGCTAGACAACTCAACAGCGACCAGGCAACTTGCGAGCGCTAGACAACTCAACAGCGACCAGGCAACTTGCGAGCGCTAGACAACTCAACAGCGACCAGGCAACTTGCGAGCGCTAGACAACTCAACAGCGACCAGGCAACTTGCGAGCGCTAGACAACTCAACAGCGACCAGGCAACTTGCGAGCGCTAGACAACTCAACAGCGACCAGGCAACTTGCGAGCGCTAGACAACTCAACAGCGACCAGGCAACTTGCGAGCGCTAGACAACTCAACAGCGACCAGGCAACTTGCGAGCGCTAGACAACTCAACAGCGACCAGGCAACTTGCGAGCGCTAGACAACTCAACAGCGACCAGGCAACTTGCGAGCGCTAGACAACTCAACAGCGACCAGGCAACTTGCGAGCGCTAGACAACTCAACAGCGACCAGGCAACTTGCGAGCGCTAGACAACTCAACAGCGACCAGGCAACTTGCGAGCGCTAGACAACTCAACAGCGACCAGGCAACTTGCGAGCGCTAGACAACTCAACAGCGACCAGGCAACTTGCGAGCGCTAGACAACTCAACAGCGACCAGGCAATTTGCGAGCACTAGACAACTCAACAGCGACCGGGCAACTCGCAATATATACGTAGTGTTGTGTTCAGCAGATAGGAGGACGCCGGGTGTTCTACACTATCAACAAAGACCTCATACATACGTCATCATGACTAATGAACCAATAATAGCAGTATTGTCTCCTGCCGCTCCACACAACACGGTCGTCGCCGCGCCTGCCTACATCCCACCAGTAGCCGCCAGACACAATCTACACGCTCTTATTCACCCAGATAACAATCTTAATGAACCAATAAAGTATGCGTGACTGCCTTCCGAATTCGTAATCAATCCTTTTCGTTCGGAGACGGATATTTATCGCGATCGTTAAAAATAAACCGGTTTGCAGAACTTTCAACTGATTTTGATTGAATTTATTTTAATTAGCATCAGAATGTAGCAGGTTTCTTTTCATCAAAATATGCTTTTTTTTTGTTTTATGAGAACGATAAGTATGTATAGCTGAACCTAGTGGATCACTGTGGACTGTATATTTGCGGTATAAGGGAATCACAACCAGAATCGAGCGATCGAAGCGAGCAGACGAGAGCTTACTTTTATGAAAATTAATAATTCATTCACACTGACCACATTTGGCCGTCGAAATCGACCGCGAGGGCGATACCGACCACACCAAGGCCACGTCGCAAACACAACGATGCGTCGACGCGACGACACCGTGCACCGCTCATTCATTCTGTCTTGCGGTAACTAGCCACATTGTAACCACATCGCAACTACTAGCGACTACACAACCACATCGAAATTTTGTAGCTACCACAACGCAACTGCAAAAACCTGCCGCGCCAGCGACACTACTCACACGTAACTGGGTAAGGCCGTACATTTTGCCGACTTGGATACTTCTATGTTACGCTATCTTAGAAGTAACGCGAAAAGAAGTAATTTTTAATACATCGGCTAAGGGTCAGACTGCCCGCCCGCCAACAACAAGGCTTACTTTGCTTTGTAAATAGAAAAGTATAATAATGTACGTTAAATACACAAACCTTTACAACACCGTTACGTAACATAAAACCAACGTTACCAGTAACATGAAAGCTACATAGAAGTAACGTAGAAGCACAATTTTCAAGGTAATAAATAGGCTAAAGTTACAAAATCGAGCCAAATTTTAAACCAAGACACATGCTACCACTTACTAGTCACTTGCGCATAGTAGGTACTACATAAGATTTGTGTAATTAAAACTGTTATTTACCTTGGAAACTTTGTCTTTTTATTTACGTAACATACAAGTGAATATGTTACTTTATGTTACAAAGTGGAAAAATCTACGGCCTTACTCAACCACTGCTAGTCCACATCTGGTCGCTGCGATGTGGTGTGGTTGAGATCCGTGTGATCGGGCCCTAAAATCTCACGAATCATAAAAATTCAAAATACAGAGATTTTGTAAAACAAACAACGATCAATACCGAAAGCGGTCAGGAGGTTAGTTCGCACCTCATTGTAACATAGGTAAGTGCTGTTTTGTTGAGAGCGTATGTAGCCATCATCAAGTAAATGTATTACTGCTACCGAAAGTATAAATGTCCATAAGGAAATATCAATATTAAATAACCACAATCACCACTGATGATTATCAACAGAATGCTGGATACTTGATCACAAATAAGCACCATGCTGCAGCGAACGTCAGATGACATAAGAGATGTCTTAGGGCAAGACCAAGCTTGAAGCATGTCATCTAGAAGTGTTGGATCAACATGTCTAATAATATATGGATATATTATTTTAGGCCTTCGAATGATAATTGCAGTGAAAAAAGTAGAAAAAAGTAAGTAAGTAGAGGTACCTACTTACTTACTTTTTTCAAGTAGTTTAATTTTTTTTTATTTAATAGTCATCATTCTCCTGCTCTGTCCCAATTTACTTGTGCTCGGCGCAACATGTCTTTTTCTTCCAGACTTCTTTATTTGTCGTCATCTCGGTAGTCACACCCTTTCTGGCCATATCATCTTTCTCACAGGTCTCACAGGTCCATCGTTTCTTTGGTCTTCCCTTACTCGTATAGCCATCCACATTCACACTCAACACTTTCCTGACGACATTTTCCTCATTCCTCCGCATCACATGCCCATACCATGACAACCGATTTCCACACAACTTTTCAGTCACCGGTGTCACTTTCAGACTTCCTCTTACATACTCATTTGTTATTCTATCCATTCGCGTAACACCACACATCCCTCTTAGCATTCTCATCTCAGCTGCATGCCTTTCATTCATTCTTTTTGTGGCCCAACATTCTGATCCATATAAGACAGCAGGTCTAACCATTGTTTTATAAATCTTACCCTTAAGTTTAAGGGGAATTCAGGAGTCGCAGATTGTTCCCGTGACCTGCCGCCATTTCATCCATCCTGTGTTAACTCTGTGCTCAACAGTCCGATCTACTTTGCCATCGCTTTGCAGAAGTGAATCGCAATACCGGAAGTCGGAGCAGACCGGGAGAAGCACGCCTTCAAGCGCTATGACCGCAGAACTGAAGAGACTGTCAAAGTCGCAGAACATATACTCGGTTTTGATTCTGCTGATTTTCAAGCCGACATTCTCCTGTAACTAAGTCCGCCGTCAGAGCGTCCATAATCTAATACGACGACGTGTAGGTGTGACGTAATAAGATGTAGATCACGACTTAAACCCGGCCCCTGGTGCAAGCCTACCGCCACACTGAAGTCGTCGTTGTTGCCAGCAGCCGACCGGACGTAGGTACTAGATTGACTGTGCATGGCACGAATTAACTCTACGTTTTATTTAATAGTAATAAATGTTTATTTCGACCAACAAAGGATCTTAGTAGGCACAAAATTAAAAACATACAGTTAGAAAGACTTAAACATATATCACAAACTTCAATTGCTCTATACGTGAACCATATAGCAAAGACATCAGTTTATCAACATATTTCGCTATTCCACTTCACAAAGGCTCATGAAGTTCCCAGGGGAAGATCCTGCTTGCTATTACGATTGTTTGTTACGAGTACATCCATTACCATGCAACGTTTTTTAATCATTTATCAAAAAAATCTTATTCAAAACGGGCTATTTATTAATAAAATAAAAATGAGTGCGGCTATATTTAGAGCACTTTTACTCTCTCCTTTCATAACGGAGCCCTTACACTGCGTTATGTCACACTGACATTCACGTAACATGGAACATAATACGCTTTAACATAAGTTACAGTTAAGCACGCTCACCCTGATCTGATCAGTACAGACACTTACTTACGACACACTCAAACACTTGACTTTTGCGTCGAATGAGTTTCAGGGTCAAGTTCAACACAAACTTGAAAATAGAGAGGTACTTACTACTGTTTGATCGATTATGGACGACCAGGCCTCTGCTGGATTCTCTTTCAGACGTTCAGTGTTCTATGTACTGTAGGCCACGTACCAGTGCCAAAGTCAAATCATTTATTTCATACTAGCTTTTACCCGCAGCGTCACCCGCGTGGATGCCGGAAAATATCCCACGGGCACGTACGTGTGGAGAACTTAGAGCCAACCGATCTAACTATGCAAACTCAAATCGCTACGATATAGTTTTTTTTTTTTTATTTGTGATGGGTTTGCTCTTGACTCTAGTCTAGGTCAGAGGTGACAGAGACAAAGTCGACGATGGAGTGAGCTTACAGAAGAAGCCTGTTCACTCTCACTTTGAAGAGATTGGGGTTGTATGCGCTCGGAAACACAGACGCAGGTAGTGAGTTCCACTCTTTTGCTGTGCGCATTATAAAAGACATTTGGAAGCGCTTAGTGCGAATTGGTGGAATAGCAACCAGGTAGGGATGGTAACTGGCAGTGCGTCTAGATGTCCGGTGGTAGAAGGGGGCCGGTGGAATGAGGTCGTGGAGTTCTCGGGCACACTTCTTGTAACGTGGGCTTAAAGCTCCCAGTCGGCATGATATTTTCCGACATCTTCAAAAATCAATCGTCATATTTCAGCCAATTTACACAAAACCTTAACTAATTATACACCGAAACCTTCGCCATGAATGACACCGTCCATTGGAGAAAGCAGTATGAGAATTTATTTCGGTAGTTTTTGAGTTAATCGAGGTCAAACAGACACAGGCGGGCAAATCTACGAATTAGGCGGCCACAGGTAAAAAAGAAGCCACTGGTGAATAACTGTAGAACCATGGGTGACCCCACCCGCTTCTCCACTGGGAACGCGCGCCGGTGTTACAAGTGATACAGTGTAACAGGTAAAATAAATAATAATAATAATAAATATTAATACGTTTTATGCAAATAGTAAAAAAAATATAGCGTACTGGTATATTAAAAAACATGCTCGTGATTGTTGTATTAAATGCTCATTTTTTTTGTATTTAAAATGGTTTTTATTGTACTTCAGGGTTCGTCCCATTGGTTTTGTAAGTTGTAGTATAAAACAAAGTATTTAAGCTAATTTAAAACGATGAAATTGGTAGTGACCTCCCGTGAAATCAAAGTTTTCAACATCAATTAATCATATAGTACGAATTCATCGAATAAACTAATTATTTTTATTGAACGAGTTCTCATTTCGTTTCAGAAGCTGAGGGTACCTCAGTGATGCGATTAGTAACGCGTAGACACCTTTTTGACAAAATGCAGGAAGACTTGCATAATTTTGACGAAAAGTTGAACAAAGGAAGGAAGTGAAGCATAAATTATCCTATTTAAAGTCCCAATTTAAGAAAAAGTGGATAGAAGCACATAAAAAATCACTCCTTTACCTACAAGAGAATGATAAGTGATTACAAGGAACATATGAAATACCGAGGGCTAAATGGTGTTCTTCAGGTCGACCAACAAAGTTATTTTTAGAATCAAGTGAAAGGAGTAAAAGCAGAAAATCACGGAAAGTACGCAGCGCTGTTGAAAAAGGATTGTTAATGCATGCTGCTCAGACATCCTTTTAACGTTCTGGAGAGAGAATTGCATCCTATATTCTAAAAGACATTACCAACTCTCCGCAGACAGCTGAAGCATATCCAAAAACATACAAAATAACCAAACAGTGTGAAAAACAATCACAACTAGATCCAACACCGCCCTTTCAATGTTTGTGGACGCTGATCTTTCAAGGCGCAAAATAAATAATAAGAAATAGCAGCAAGAAGTTTTATTCGAGCTACAAATTGATACAGCATGCAAAAAAGACTTGTTATCCGGCGAAAGATGCGTATCGGATAACTGAAACTTGTGCTCAAATTAACCTGCAGGATTTATTGGACCATACAGCTAAACGATGGCAACATATTTAGAGGATGTACTAAAACAATTAAATCCATAAGAGCGTCAATCGTTGACCCTAATTTCAAAATGTGGATGTGATGTGATGTGACTAGATTTTGACTGATAATTAGATATTGTACGCCCTATGGGTATGTTACAGCGATCTGTATATTATTATGGTAAGAAATACTTTTCCACCTGTGACAAACAATAAAGGCAATTTGAATTTAACATAAATGCAAAACTACTGTAAGGAACTGGCTGCTGGATAGGGACTATGAAAGTACAGAAAGCATTCAATAATTTTGAACGTACTTCCCACTCATACTTCTTGCTAATCAGCACAAACTCTCATAGGACTTACATGCACATACAAACAACACATTCACACATTCACACACTACACTACACACATATTCCTACAATAACATCACCTAACATTACACTTCACAAATATAACCACCTTTTTATTATAGGTTTACCTCTCTATCTAAACTGTTTACTAATAGTGTTATGTATAAAGTGAATCAAGACGCCGTTAAATATGATTAATATTTAAAGGGGTGTGAGCCTGGAGATCTGTCATACATACAGGTCACGAACCTAGTTCAGACTCCAGCTCTCACAAAGGTTCTTGCATAATGCAAAAATGTATATACACACTACTGTAACAATGTACCTTTATGAGAGAAATAAACAGTATTATTATTATTATTTCCTTTATTCAATTGTTAATACATATATAAATTATATTTTTAAATATTAGAATAATATTATTATTAAATATTATATTAATATTATATTATTAAACATTATTATTATTATTTTGATATTTCTCGGGACTCTGGGATCCCGGACCTTTGGAAGGCGTACGAGGAGCCGAAGCCAACTCGCAGAGGCCCCTTAGATAATTTTAAATGATGAGGAGGCACCAACCGACGATTATCCCTGTATGCACTATGCAAGTGCACCCAAGGACAACCCCCGGTTGGTACAGGACTATTATTGTACGTGGAAACAAAACATATTGGGCTATGGGTCTGGGTGGCTAAAGTGGATTGGGTAACTTGAACTATGGAAGAACTATTTCCCCTGCCTGACCAATGTTATATATTATACACGGATAAAATGGCAGGGGGTGACTTGCACACTCAATAATGGGCCCCCGGAGACGGCCGCTAGCACATAGTGACGTAGCGACAAGGGGGCAACACTTCCTGTGGTGCTTGAGGAGTGGAGAGGTATTCCACGGCTATCAGGACAATCCCGGAAGTACGGTCAAGATCCCTACCAGCACCTTACTGGAATACTTCCTTCCTCCGAGCACGTTTGCTCTTGCGAATCTCCACTCAAGCCGGCCAATAAAGGCAAGAAAGAGGTGGGAGCTCTGTTCCTCGTCAGTGTTCACTCCAGCCGGCCAATAAAGGCAAGCCAGAGATGAGGACAAGATTTCTCCCGGGAGATAGGGTCACCACATGCTGCCCTGCGGGTTTTTGTATATCTCTTGGTCTGGCTCCTCATCCTAGACCCGTTCCGGCAAACTCTACCGGCACAGACCTAAAGTTTGGAGCACGCAAGCCCCACCACGACGTCAACGTAGAGATACAGCGGTGGGGTTATTATTATTATTATTAATTTGAATTTGATGGATCGCAGCAATCACAGTTCAAACAAAAAATGTAAGATATGCGAGTGACAGCAACATTTTCCAAAGTTGCTTGTTCCGCTACAGTTAGTAAGTAGATCAAACAAAAAAGTTGTTTGGCAAAATCCAACTCCTTCTTCGCCACGATTCTGTCGATAAATAAGGATCCAATTTACCAAAAAAAAAAAAAGTACAAAGCACGTCAAGACTCCGACTATGGTCGATGCAAAAGTGTGTAACGCTTCAAATTCATCAAAAGAATTTAATAACCTCAACATAAAGAAAACTGTCGATATCGACAAAGTACCGTTTGGCCTATCTGTGCTGCATGCTAGAATTCGGTTTTTTGAAAGCATACTTTATTTAGCAATACAAGATTCCTGCACAAAAATGGCAGTTAAGGTCGGAAAATGACAAAGACAACATCTCGCTAAGGTTAATTTACGCGCCCCGACCAGATCTGCTGGAATACCCTTTCTTTTTCTTAACGTCCCTCGCTGCTGCACAAATTACAGACAGAATTCGTTCTTTATAAGATGCGCTAAGTCCTACAATAAATTGGTTGACTTTTCTGAATTTGACTTATTCACTACTAAGCCGCATGTATTCATTCGAATACTTACTAAACATTGGGTCGAATTGGTTCAATAACTGTTTTTATTGCACTTCATGACGAGGTATTATAATGATTGTGTGTTATTGTTTAAAGTACATACCACCATTGTAATTATATTCTTTTTTTTTTTCTCTGTAACAAGTTTGCTCTTCATAGTAAATTAAATGCGAAAATATGTAATTGGTTACTAGTTAAAAAAAAAAAAAAAAAAGTTTATTGATTCATAAACAAATGTTACATTATAGGTATGACACTGGATCCCGCACTAGGATGCCCTGTGTCGCAGGATCCAGTCTCTTTCGACGGATAATGTGAATAATAGAGATAACAAATGCAACGGTTTCAGCATAATTAATTAACTTAGGACTAAAAGGTAACCTAATGTGTGTGTGTATCTGATGAGTGTAAGTATGTATGTGATGAGTGTGTATGAGATGAGTGTAAATATGCATGTGGTGAGAGTTAGTGTGTAAGTGATGATGAATATTTTAACGGTTGAATGATAATAGATTTTCCGTTTCAGCATAATTAAGCCCAAGCAGCCAATCTTGAACCTGTTTTTTGCATCCAAACTTTGTCAAGGGTAAGATTTTAAGCTTTGTATTAACTTTTTCGTACAGGTAAGGTCCAGTACGAGAGAAAGCCTTATTACCAAATTTAAGTTTGCAGAAACCTCTGTTCCACTTAGGTTTTCTACGTGTGTGCTGACCCGTTACCTCTGTGGTAGCTGCTGTTTTATGAAATGTAAGTAGCATTGATAAAATGTACAGTTGGCGGACCGTAAGCACTCTCGTTTCTCGATATAAGACATCAGTGGGCTATCGGATTCCTAATCTATATGAGACCTTAAGGATAGCTCTTTGTGCACGTTCCGCAGTGATCAGATAACTTTTTGCAGCGGAACCCAAGATATTATGCAGTAACCAAGTACAGACTGACATAAAGCCAGGTAAGTCATCTTGAGAGTATCTTTGTCAGCTATAGATCGAAGTTTTTTAAATATGTACAAAAGCTTCCTTACGCGCGAAGTAACCGATTGGATTTGCTTTCCCCATGTCGAGTGTTGGTCTATACAAATACCAAGATACTTAATACAATTAGCATGTTCAAAAGCGGGGCATCTGCAACTACCCCCTATACTGTAATTGCATTGGTGGGATTTGAGTGCAAGTTGTTTAGGGGCGGCTGTTTTTATGCTTACAGAAAAATTTACTACTTCAGTTTTTTGTACATTAAGGGTGAGCAGATTGTGTTGCAGCCAACTGGTAACCTTCTGCATTCCAGCCTCTGCTGCACTGTAGGTTTCCTTCCAAGAGTCGCCGTGGAAAATAATAGCTGTGTCTTCAGCGTACGCAGTTATTAGCGCATTGTCCAAATTGAGTGAGCATAGACCATTGATGTACAGGAAAAACAAGGTGGGACCAAGGACACTACCTTGGGCCACTCCATATTCCACTGTCGCAAAGGTACGCTGGAAATCACCCAGGCAAACCTTCTGTTTACGTTCGGAAAGATAGGAGGTAAACCATTCCAATGCAATTCCCCTGATACCTAAGCGTTCCATCTTCTTGATCAGTATGGGCCTTGACACGGTATCAAAGGTCTTGGCAAGATCAAGGAAGACGCCAGCACACTTTTTACCTTTATCAAGTTTATCAATGACATGATCCACCAACTTAGAGACTGCGTCCTCCGTTGAGTTGATTAAATTGATGTTAAATTTGGTAGTTGTTAATACTGTTTGTATTCCGATTACAATAAAATAAAATAAACATTGTCAAAGAGATAAAGGCAGAAATACAAACAAAATTTAGAGAGCAAATGGGCCTACTAGAAGATGTGCCTAAAGCTGGTTTTGACAATACTAACGATGGCAATACTAGTAGAAGATTTTTTGCCAATCCAGACATTTCTGCTGAAATCACCGGTGTGCATTTAAATCTAATAAAACGCCTGAAAGTGATTTTGGAAGGCATATCCAGCTCTCATAATGTCGATTTAAAAAAGTATGCTCTATATAGGTTTGAAACTGGGAAGATGAAGTAGGTACATATATATATTTATATCCCTGGCATCCTATGACTCCCATAATGCACAAAGTACTAATTCATGGCGCAAATGGCATAAAAATGCACTTTTGCCTATAGGTTTACTATCAGATGAAGCAGCAGAGGCCCGTAATAAGCATATTCGACTGTAACGGCAGGATTACGCTACAAAATGTTCTAAGGAGCAATGCAATTTAGATGTAATGAACAGATTATTGCTCAGCTCAGATCCTTTGATATCTAGCATAAGACCAAAACCTAAAAAGAGGTCTACGCCACATAGTGAAGAAGCAATAAAAATGCTTATGTCTGCTGAGACTCACACGGCTGAAGAGAATTCCTCGGATGAGGAAACTGTCACAAAGAAGTCTGACAATGCAATCAGCTCTGGTGAAGAGATGTGGGACTCCTCATCGTAAAATAAAAAGTTATGTCATTTTTTTTACAATAAACCGTAATTTTGTCATGAAAAATTGTGTTTTACTTGAAAATATGTTCACCAAAAGCTTTTATAATTTAAATAAAATAATAATAAATTATATATTTAGATGTATTCTAAAAAAACGAAGAAAATATTTTTTGCCGCGTAATTAGAATAAATGCCCCACCGTGAGACAGTCAGACGCGGCGGGGGGACTTTGTTTAGTTAAAATTTATTTTGCCGGTCACGCTCTTATAACAAATAACTTATGACCGAGTTTCCTCTCATTCAAAAGTTATTTGATGAAATAATTTCGTCGTAAAAACGTCGATTTTAATGAAATAAAGTCTTAATGTTTCCTCAAGATACGAACTATGACTACATTTCCAATCCCTTAAATCTCATAAAAAGAGGTACACATCATTTTTAATATTGTGAATTTAAAAATCAAACCCTATTTTAGGAGATGATTTTTCAAAACGCTGTACCACAAATATCTTTGTTTCCTACCAAAAGCATAATTTGAATTTTAATATACCTAACTTAAGAAATGCCGGGTTTCCCATACAAACTTTCAGTCCCTATATCACCCCCTGTAGGATTATTTTTGAGACAATAAGGAGCCTATGTCCTTCCCTATGATACCATCTATAGCCTTGCCAAATTTTATCGAAACCCGTGCAGTTTTGTGGATTTGAAAATCAACTCCTGTTTTCAAAAACGTTGAACCACATAATTCTTTATTTTTTATCAAAAGAATAAACTTGATTTTTCATAATTATCACTAACTTAAGAAATTCTGGGTTTCCCATACAAACTTTCATCCCCTATAGGATTATTTTATAAGACATAAAGCAGCCTATGTCCTTTTCCAGAATGCTATCTATAGCCTTGCCAAATTTTATCGAAATCCGTGCAGTTTTGTGAATTTTAAAATCAACCCTTATTTTAACCTCTTAGGGGATGATTTTTGAAAAACACTGAGCCACATATTTCTTTTTTTTACCAAAAGCATAAATTAGTAACTTTCATATACCTAACTTTAGAAATGCTTTGGTTTCCCATACAAACTTTCATCCCCTATATAGGGGATATAGGGGATGAAAGTTTGAGACAAAAATTAGCCTATGTCCTTCCCCATGATACCTATTGTGGTATAGTAGTTTTATTCTAGGTGCATCGTCTTCACATACTAGTGGTCACCCAATTGTTGAAATTCGACCGTATTCATTTCCATTTTATACTACATTCATTTCTATATTTTTAATAGCTTTATTCATGTGACAAACTAGATGGCATGACATAATGTAAAAATAAATAAATGTAAGTAGAAGCAAAGAGGCCACATTACATTGTACCTATGTAATATTTTTTTAAATAATTTATTTTATTTTTAATGCATATTATATAAAAATATTAGCTTTCTGCACTCCTTCTCCATATAAACTTTAACTGTGCCAAATTTCAAACTCCTCCGTCCGCGTAATTTTCGTAAAAAGGGGTACAAAGGTTTTACTTCAGGTATTAATATAATGATGGATTAATGAATAAAACAATTTATCTCCTCTGATAATATCGTAAAACACGAATTATAAACTTCCATACGTGTTTATATTGACATACTCGATATACTTGATAAACAGAATACCGAAATTTAAAAATAGCATCATATTATAACAGTTTTTAGGGTTCCGTACCTCAAAAGGAAAAACGGAACCCTTATAGAATCCCTCGTGTGTGTCTGTCTTTCCGTCTGTCACAGCCAATTTGCTCCGAATCTAATAGACCGATTAAGTTGAAATTTGGTACACGTATGTATTTCAGTGACCCAAACACGCACGTGTAACGAAAATATGGGTACACGAAAAGAATCAGCTGTTACCTACATTTATGTTAGCATAATTCGTCAAAATATAGGGAACAACTGATTTTTTGCAATTTCAGGTTTGGGCCCATAGTAAAACTTGTTCATAATGATGATTACAACACCATCCTGGCAGCCAATAAAAAAACAGCGTGAATATATAAAACAATGTCGGATTAGTTGTAACATTTATAACTCAATAAGGGCTGGACCGATTTAAACGATCTTTGATTTACTAACTAATAAAACACCGGAAAAATTATGAAGATTCATATTCATATTCATATTCACATACATGAAATTTGGACAGGACAACGTCTGTCGGATCAGCTAGCCACAAAATAAAAAGAATAAGAGTACCTCTACTTACCCCGCACAAAGGGACGGTTATATAAATAACTTAACTCATGGAAACAGGATTAAGTAATGTATTTTTGTGCCTAAGCCTTCCAAGTCTCGTTAAATCTAGACAAGTAGATCTTTCAAGTCGATAAGTACTTAGGTATTTTACGATTGTATAATGAGATCTTTTATATCCCCAACAAGCTTCCAAAAAGGCTCTATCGCACAATAATAAAAACTCCCTAAGTAGGTAAGTAGAGACAAAAGGTTTGATTCAGTTATCCCTTTAGGTAGGTACTGAAACTTACTAAAGGATCCAAAATTATGAAAACGGAGATATCATTTACAACCTTTTCAGTGTACTAAGAAATCCTGTGGAAAAAAGTGAACATTCTGTACATGTGTATTATTAATAATATTAATATTTTGAATTAAAATCTAGCTAGCGTTCTAGGACATATTAGTGCTAACTGCATTCACCAATCATTATATTTCTTTTTCAAGTATTTTTATTTGTCATAAAAACTATCCCTTATTAAAATAAAGGTATAATGCTTACCACATGAGTTTTTGTTTAAAAAAGTATTAAAATAAAGGTATAATGCTTACCACTTGAGTTTTTTGTTTAAAAAAGTATTTTACTTGCACCAGCAACATTTGAATTTGATAATAAGTAAAACGTTGTATTTTTTTTAAATCCAACTACTGGCAACATTTTATTCATAAACGTCACCCGTCCATATACGTCAATGTCAAAGTGAGCCAGTCGGCAGTTTGGTGAAAAAAATTTGAAATTGTTGTGACGTTCCTCAACAAAGTTTTAGTTTTGTTCAACAAAAAATCTGGTAAGTGTTTTTTGCGTTCAGATTCATAAACTGTGTTATATTCTTGTAGTTTTGCATCCATTATATTGAAAAATCCGGTAATATATGCATGTTTCTTGATCGTGTGAAGTTTTGGGTAATAGTGGTAAATTATATGCCATTATGCAATCGTGCCTAACTGTAAATTGGATTTACTAATATAAAAATAATATGTTTTTTTGGGTTGTGAATGATGCATATTTTTGAATTTGCTTAGCTTTGCTTATTTCGCTTAGGTATTTCAGTGATCTACATTCAACATGGCGGAAAAGAAGAAAAGACGTAACTTTTTCACACTGCGGAGGAAACTCAAGCAGAATAATTATCTACTTTTTATAATTAATAAAACTCTACTTATTATGAACACGACTACATTTTATTTACCTACTAAAAATAGATATTACATTCATATCCACATTCGAAAAAATGTTAATACCTATATTTTTTTTGTATTACCTAAATTACACAAACAAATCCAGGGAAAACAACTAGTATAGGAATTTGTTCAAATCGTATTGGATAATGGTAACTATTTTACCACCATCGTAATATTTTACAAGTCGATAATGGATAATGGTAAGATATTTACCACCCAAAAACCCCCTTTCCCTCCCCTTTTTTGTTTTTTTTTTCTATCAAAATGAAATCAGCGGCCCCTAATTACCTAGAAACAAACCTCGTTTTTTCCTAAATATCCACAGGGGCTCGTGTTTGTTTAAGGGTTAATTAACAAAATGCATCTTGTCATCACCTACATTACCACTTTTAATCGAGGCACTTAATGAGGCTACCGCGATTCGCCTTTCAAAGCTTTTGAGAAATAGTTTTAAGTGATAACTTGATAACAACATAAGCTCAACAATTTAAGACACCAATCTACATGGTCTTCATATGATCTGACCAAGATTATGTCTGGACTTTATAACTGTGACCGAGTGTGACAGTGTGACTGAGTTTGTTTCGGCTTTTCTTCTCAAAGTACTCAGATAGGAAACGCCGACCTCATCTAGTTTTTTATTAACGACTTCAAAAAAAAAAGGAATTATCAATTCGATACGTATGTAGGTATGTAATATTATTGGATCTGCGAGATATATGATGATCTATTAGGGCTTCCAAGCAAATATACAAAATTTTATAGAAGTATGTTTGTATGTTTGTATGTATGTATGTTTGTCCACGCATATCTCCGAAACTATTAATCGGATCGTAATCATTCTTTTTTGTTGGCTTACATTTACTCCAACTTAGGGCACAGTGAAAGTTTCATCAAAATCGGTTTAGTAGTTTTCAAGATAATGGAAGATGACCAGGTAAGTGCTTATTGGTCCTCAGTAATGGAAATAGGATGACCTAGCTTTCAACATTTATCTAATTGAGCACGGATGCTGCTACATGATACTTTCTGAAGGTCTGATGATGACCAGGTAAGTGCTTATTGGTCCTCAGTAATGGAAATAGTTAGGATGACCTAGCTTTCAACATTTATCTAATTGAGCACGGATGCTGCTACATGATACTTTCTGAAGGTCTGATGATGACCAGGTAAGTGCTTATTGGTCCTCAGTAATGGAAATAGTTAGGATGACCTAGCTTTCAACATTTATCTAATTGAGCACGGATGCTACTACATGATACTTTCTGAAGGTCTGATGATGACCAGGTAAGTGCTTATTGGTCCTCAGTAATGGAAATAGTTAGGATGACCTAGCTTTCAACATTTATCTAATTGAGCCCGGATGCTACTACATGATACTTTCTGAAGGTCTGATGATGACCAGGTAAGTGCTTATTGGTCCTCAGTAATGGAAACAGTTAGGATGACCTAGCTTTCAACATTTATCTAATTGAGCCCGGATGCTACTACATGATACTTTCTGAAGGTCTGATGATGACCAGGTAAGTGCTTATTGGTCCTCAGTAATGGAAATAGTTAGGATGACCTAGCTTTCAACATTTATCTAATTGAGCCCGGATGCTACTACATGATACTTTCTGAAGGTCTGATGATGACCAGGTAAGTGCTTATTGGTCCTCAGTAATGGAAACAGTTAGGATGACCTAGCTTTCAACATTTATCTAATTGAGCCCGGATGCTACTACATGATACTTTCTGAAGGTCTGATGATGACCAGGTAAGCGCTTATTGGTCCTCAGTAATGGAAATAGTTAGGATGACCTAGCTTTCAACATTTATCTAATTGAGCCCGGATGCTACTATATGATACTTTCTGAAGGTCTAATGTATCATAAGCTGGGGGTCATTGCATTCTTATTTCAAGACCTTTCATTGAGATGTGCCTCCATTGATAAGATGATATCTCATTCACAAACCAATATCATTACATTATCATCATCACATTTTTATAACTTGTGAATCATTCACACGTACGGTCAGCATCAAAAGTCAATTAATCAAATCTAAATCTTAATTATTAAGCAAAATATACTATATAAATATAACAGTCGCACTGGTCGATCGAAGGCTAAGCTACGCTTCCAGCGGTCAGTTCGTGGATGGATGACCACCATTACGTATCGAGACTCCTCCGTGCCTCGAAAAGCACACTAAACCGTTGGTCCCGGCTCTCATTCATTGATCTTTGATAGTCATTACTGGTAGCCAGAAGCCCAAAAGTCTGACAAACCGTCTTATCAAGTATATCGTGTGACCCAGTAACTGGGTTGTGGAGGTCAGATGAGCAGCTTCATGTAAAGTACTGGTATTCAGCTGCATCTGGTTGCATATTACCTTTTCCGTGTTCAGAAGGCGACAGTGGCATCCCGAAGCGCGCTCGGATATGTCGACAATAAAATACCACCAATGTTAATTTGAATGCCAATAAACGAAACGAAACCCAAATAACGAAATACAGTTATTGATGTTTTGTAGACAACACAGTGTAGAACTAATCGATTATAAACTGTCGACAAATTGTGAACTGGGTGAAATGGGTTTCGTTAGGTTAGAAATGGACCCACTACGCGCGAGCTGAGCGAGCGCTACTTTAGTTTTTAGCAGCTAGGCAGGCTATTTAGTAGCGCATTACGTCGCAACTTCGCAAGCCAGTTTCATACCAGTTCACAATTTGTCGGTTTCCCATAGATAGATTATCGAAAAATAATGGGGCAAATTGTAAATAATTTGTTATAGTTTATAATCTATTCGATAGTTTATAATCTAACGGAAATAATAATGATAGATTATACGGTGACATTTCACCGTGAGATTGTGAGAACCGTGAGTTTATAATCTATCTGTATTATTTCCGTTACATTATAAGTTCTAGAAAAATTGTGAACTGGCTGAAATGGGTTCGGTTAGGTTAGAAATGTGATTAAACGCGCGCGAGTCGAGCAAGCGAAGCGAGCGTTGGCAGCGGCCGGTACGCGCTTCTTCTAAGTTGCTCGCAACTAGGCCGGCTATTTAGTATTAGCGCAAGGTGCGTTACGTCGCAAGCAATTTTGATACCGGTTCACAATTGGTCAGTTTCTTAGTGATACATTATAATGAATAATTATAAACTATCGAAAACTAATGCGTTAAATTGTAAATGGTTTGTTGCAGTTCACAATTTTTCGTCATTATAATCTAACGGGAATAGTTAATCGACTTTAGTTTCTGACTGTACATTGACTGTTTAGTTCACAAAAGCAGGTTATTCTCAAACCGCAGCACATTACATTACAATGACAGGCCGAGATTCCGGTCGTTACGAGCACTGCCGTTCGAAAGTATCGCACTGACTTAGAAAGGATATTAAACATTATCTACTTACATAATTTTAGGTATGTACCTACATATAATGTGTTATGTGAACCTAGACAATTTGAAGAAAGCTGTTTGTGACTACATATGCAAACGGTGGAATGAAATTATTATAAATTAATTTAGCTTTTCGAATGAATGACTGATTTTAACATAAACATAAGTACATTTTTTACACACAGTAGTTATATTATTGGTAGGAATAATAAAAACATATATATTTTTTTACAGGCCAGTTGGCGTGGTTTGTTAAGATACCACCTATCATGCCGCAGGTCGTGGGTTCGATTCCCATCCAGGACAAACATTTGTGTGCATGAACATGTCTGTTTGTTCTGAGTCTGGGTGTAATTATCTATATAAGTATGTATTTACAAAAAAAAAGTAGTATATGTAGTATATCAGTTATCTGGTTTCCATAGCACAAGCTCTGCTTAGTTTGGCATCAGATGACCGTGTGTGAATAATGTCCCAGGTTATTATTATTATTATTTTTATCATAAAGATATTGGCTACCTAAATCAAGCATTACCCCACAGTACAGCGACTCACGCAACACGGCTCCTCATTTACCAAATCAAACAAAAAACATAATAAGCTGCCGTAATCTATCAATCACCGGGTCACAGTGCACAGTGCACACACTGACGCAACTGCGAGACAAAACGCTCACACTTCACACCGTGCGCCGCGCCGCCTGCATAGTGTGCGGTAAATCGATTACCGTGAAATGCTTACGTGGTTCACGTAATGTTCATTACCGTTTAATATTTACACAGTAAACTATGACAAATGAGTTTCTTTGTTTGTTGGGCTATGTCACTAAACTGCTGGGTCAACTCTGATTAAGGTTACGTGTGAGTGTAGCGTAATAGCCAGCCAAACGTATTTTTAAGGAACTTAAGGTGCAATCTTACACAAAAAACCGAGATAATGTTATCAATATATCGTTCACTTTATAACCAGTGTTTAAAATATTAACGAATAAGCCGTTCGTGTTCTCCAAAATCATGAAATATTATTGCAGAAGATATTTACTTAAAAGATAAATTCGACAAAAACACTTCCGTTTTCATTTCTATCTTTATATCACATCTGAAACAATTAGGTAATTAATATCTTTTCATTTGTAAAGTTATCATAGAAACAATCGATGCTAAGTTTAGACTCAAAACGCAACAATACCAGTCGTGACTGTCTGTGGATTAACCTCAAAATAAGTGTCGAAACGACTTAAAATAACATCTTGAACAATATGGACATTATACAGAAAATCGATTCAATATAATAACGTTGTACTGCGGAATATTACCAGTGTGCAGACACTCAGACACGCAAATGTTTATATTATTATTGGCACGCATGTTTTATTAATAGAATACATTTCACCCTCGTTTTTTTATCGGAATACTTTCAAAACTACATCTAGGTCATGGTTTAGCTCTGTTTAAATTAACAGGTTTTGTGTTTTTGGAGAGACTTGTCCAGGGTACTTTCACCCATAACACGTCGCTTCTCATAAAATCCCCCTCCTGGTGTTTAAATGATAAATGATAAATGATTTTTATTTCTGTAAGTAGGTTTGTACAAACACTTTTACAAGTCAATATTTTTTTTTAAACTAGATGAGGTCGGCGTTTCCTATCTGACTACTCTGAGAAGAAAGGCCGAAACAAACTCAGAGGTCACAGTCTCTTATAAAGTTCAGACATAATCTTGGTCACTTCATGTGAAGACCATGTAGATTGGTGTCTGAAATGGTCTTTTGAGGAAAGAACCACACAGATTGAGAGGACCTGTCCAGTCAGTGCACGCATTTGTCAGTAATCGCGCAGCTCAACTCAGAACTTAAGGAGCTCAACGATTCGACGAACAATACCAAAGAAAGGACATTGGGGTAGGCCGCATAGATTACTCAAACTGCCAGACCATGATTAAAAATAACTGAGAGAAAAAATAAAACAAACAAAAAAAAAGCAATGACCTACATAGTCTTCACATTCACAATAAAGTAAAATAATATAATACTTACAAAGTAAATATTAATGTCAACATTCAGTATGCAAAAATAAAAATAATATAAAATAAAATTGGAGCAGTTCAATCCCAAGCCTTTTTGTCCTCAATATAATCTTTAACGGTATAAAAAGCTTTCTGACACAACTTGCGTTTAATGAATGATTTGAAATTATTAAGACTCAGATCTTGAACGTGGCTTGGAAGTTTATTATAAAAGCGTATACATTGACACCTGAATGACCCACCTATTTTCTTGAGCCTTGTTGGAGGTACAACAAATTTGTGTTTGTTCCTAGTATTTATATTGTGGATATCACTGTATTTTTTAAACAATTTAATGTTTTTATGGGCATATAAAAGATTTTCAAAAATGTACTGAGTTTATATTTGATGAAGCAACTACCGTTTAACTTCTTTATACTATTATAGACCTGCGGGTCCTTTCTTTTCATACCAATATGCGAAGAAAGTATGAAAAATCAGATGTAAATAAAAACATTTTACAAAAAAAAAAAACAACTGACTTCCAAAAAAAAAAAACACTACCAAGTGAAAAATAATTTTAATTTCGGAAGTTGGTGTCTTTGGATATGTATTTTAGTTTTATGCCACTGACATCCGAATTTAAAGTTAATTTTCCCTTTGTTGTGTTTTTGTTGTTTTTTTTTTTGTAAAATGTTTTTATTTTTCACGTTTTAGTGGGTCAGTTTGAAATTTATCTAAGTTACAATAGCTTAATGTCAACTGCTCATCACCTTTTACAAAATATTGCTTTTCCCGATGCGGGAACGTTAATCGTTGAGGAGTTCTCATCCATTTTTTTGCAGATTACGCATTTTCAATATGGGCGTCAAAATAAGAACATCGAGATTTATTTAGACTTGTCTAATAAATTAATCATCAAGGCGTTATGAGAAACCACCAGTTTACAGCTTCACTGACATTATTAAAACAATAAGTTTCGTTATACACGATCGCTATCAGGCGTAATAAGGTCAATTAATATGACAATTAATTGCTATCACCATACACTTGTTTATTTATAATAGCTTAGAACAAAAGAGGCTATAAACCAGGCTATATACCAACGAGTAGATAATACATCAAAGTTTAAAATACATTACTAACTCAATTATAAGTAATTCACACACGACTTCACGGCTGTATTCGCGAGCCTATTGGCAACCTATTGGCAACCGGCCACAAATCAGCTCTCTGGGCTGCTATTGGCAAATTCCTGACAAAAAAAAATCAAATAAAACTTGTCGCGACCTGAGGATCGATGGACTTTCAAAGCAGAACCAAAGATTTACAAAGATTAGATGGAGATGGCGACCTTAAATAGACCCTTATTCATTCGTTGGTGGCGAAACTGCGAGGGTGTTTGTCAGAGGATGAGGAGCAGCATCCTCCTGGCTGTTTGACCACCTGAATGACTATCAGTTGAGCTTGACGTATATTATAATATATGACAACTTTGGACAATTTCTTAAGGAGTGCGCAAATTTTCACAGGTTGTTCTACCCATGAATAGGAACAACTTTCACTATGGGACCAACCCTGAAATCACGAAAAAAACATCAGCTGTTTCATATATTTTAGTCGAGTAGTTATTAAACTTTTATATGGAACAGCTGATTTTTATTTCGAGATTTCAGGGTTGGTCCCATAGTAAAAGTTGTTCCTATTCATGGGTAGAACAACCTGTGAAAATTTGCGCACTGCTTAAAAAAATATCCTGTATATATATAGGGTGTTTGGTAGATGGGTGCAAAGCCTGAAGGGGGTGATATCTTAGACCATTTAGAACTTATTAAGCTACACTTGTCTTAGACGAAGTCTGTTCCTTGTATTTTTTTTTTAAACTCTGAGGTTTTTAACAATAATACCCATTTTTTTCAATTAATTGTTAATAGTGTCCAGTAAAAGCTGTTATGTGATTATTTTTTATTTATGTAATGTATGATTACTCAAACAAAATAATCCCCAAGCATCTGTGTTATCAGAGAAACATTCTACGCCATATTCCAGTTTAAGAAACTTTTAAAAATCAAGAACATGTTTTGTTTACGGTACAATAAAAAAATTTAAGAAATAGCCTCAGTGGTTCAAACCATTTTAAAAACATGCGTGGTTATTGCCCTTTCTTTTGAGGTACTATTTACACAGATATCTCATTAGCTCTTGGAATTAGGATGTACAGACGCCAGCACATCAAGTTACTACAATCTGTCAGAAAAAAACATCAGAGTTTAAAAAAAAAATACAAGGAACAGACTTCGTCTAAGACAAGTTTAGCTTAATAAGTTCTAAATGGTCTAAGATATCACCCCCTTCAGGCTTTGCACCCATCTACCAAACACCCTGTATATACTAGCGACCCGCCCCAGCTTCGCACGGGTAGCCCGAACGCTACCAAACCTTACAGGATCACCCGCTGGGCTAATCTCAAGATTGCTTGAAAATTAGATCAAAATCGCTCCAGCCGTTATGGAGTCCATAGGGAACATACATACACACAACGATTTTTATATACAGAAGATAGATAGATAGATCGATTGAAATACTATCGTCAATTCATGCAAGCCTCGTAGTTTTTTTTTTCAGAAATTGTGCACAACGAACGTCTCGACGCAAAATTACCAAAAACCAAAAAAAAAAAGAACTTTGAAAAAAAAATGTGAATCTAAACCATTTTCGAATCCACTTGAACACACAAAAAAAAATCATCAAAATCGGTTCAGCCGTTTAGGAGGAATTCAGTCACATACACACGCGCAGATGAATTATAGATATAAATATTATAGAATAAATAGACAGATATAAATTTTACATAGGGTGACCGCTGGAAGCGCTCTTTTACAGACTACCTTTGCTTGGATTCAGGAGAGGAGAGACAATACTCTAGGTACTCAGTGGGGTACCATACGCATATACAATAAATATATCAATCAATCGTTTATTTTGTAAAATATAGGTAAGGTTATTGGCACAGTTATTGATAAAGTATATTCTCTAAAATATGTGTACTATGTTCTGCCAATAGATGGCGTACAAAATCGTCATAAACAAGCAATTACAATTAAGGTAGCATGTCATTAAATTACATTTAAAAAAATAATATTTCAATATAAAAATTAATATTTATACTTATACAACAATAAACATGAAACAAGAGCAAGGCACTATTATTATGTAATGATGATGTTTAAGGAGAGAGGAAGGGTTTTTTTTTTACCAGAAATTTAAAAGACAATGATTGTGCACGTCTTATCGACACGGGCAAGGCATTCCATATCCGTTCTGCTGGAACTGTAAAAAACTTGCCATAAAAGCTGGTGGAATGCATCGGCATCTCCAGTCTCAAGTTTTCCGATTATTGCAAGCTTCTTGTGAAAACTATTCAGTTTCGATATTTGGGAGTTCACCATTAGCAAAACACCTATTGAACTTAAGTATACCTACTCCTAATAAGAATTTAAAACGTTGAGTGCGTATTTCACCAATTAAACTAGACTGCGATAAAAACGTCATAAAGCACGTTCAAGAGCTGTCAGTGTCATTATTTTCTTTGGAATATGGACTCGCGTTTAGTTTCATTGATGAAATTCGCACTAAGTTAGTTAAGTAGATACTAGCTACCTAACTAACATACCCTATGACAGTGAGATCACGCTTTTTCCTAGAACATAAAGAACCACAAAACGACGACAATAAAACTAGCGAGGCTATTGACACCTACATGAGACATCGTCACGACTCCAGATGTTATCTTAGTTTAGAAGGCTCTGCCAAGGTTCATCTCACCGTTTTTGGCACAAGTGATGTTATTGTCACATTGCACACCTTCCTGTAGATGTCCTTCATTGACTTGGTTCGTGATGTTCTGGTATAAAGTGTAGTCATTGCGTTAGAAAAGGGACTTGAACTCAGACCTACACGATAGGCTTCTCTAGTCTTACTACGTTGGCAGAAATGGTTGTCACAGTTAGATGTTAATAGCAGCGGAATTGGGAGTAGTTGTCATGCACTTGATACTCTAAAACTGTATCTCTGAACGAAGGGCGTGATACTATGTATGACACATCCTAGATGGACACGTGACTTTCGAAAAGGACACTACCATAATCACCGCGATTGACCAACGGATTGGTGATAACGGTTTACTGTTGTTTCAGCAGATAGGGGAACACTGCCGATCATCAACCACACGGACCTAGAACTTTGGCTAAGTACCTGTCTGCTTGAAAATAACTGATACAGAATATTATGAACATGGTTTGCCATACCATTTCTTACAATTTCATACAATTGATCTTTGCTAATCAGAATCACCTAGTACACTGAACTTATATTTGTCTAAAAAGCCGAAGCCGACCCCAACATAGACGGGAAGAGGCTAGGTACTTAGATTGATTTTTGTTTGTTTATAAATAATCAACTTTATAGATTTACATAATAGCTGGAAAACAGTGCTATGTTCAACATTTGAAAAGCATAAAAGCTAATAAACCGTTATAAATGCATTGCAGAATTTGCAGAACGTCTTAAAGTGTGCGCGTGGGCATCTGTTGACGCGACATCACCGTGAATACAAACTGCCACATTAGACTAGAACTTGAGACCAATGATTTATTTCGCTGTTCGGCAGATAACAACCGGAACTGTTAAATTTCACCGAAAATGCGCGTGTGTTGGGTGATATTGACATGTTAGCAACATGCGGAATTATCTCCCTTATAACTACAGTCGGTCTATTCTGTAACAATCTCATTGTGAAAACTTAGGTGAACTGAACTGTCATCCCACTCGATGCTAGGGATTGCTAATCATGAATGATTAGCAATAACTAACTACTAACTCTTCACCTAACTTGTCACGTGGAGATGTTTACCGAATAAATCGGCTCGTTTCATGAACTAATGCGATAATGCAGTCTCTTATAATGTATACATGGTTATTGGTAATATGTCGGCAATCCATTAATGGGATGTAGGAGAGGTCATTTGCAACCAAATAACCTCTTATGACCCCTATGCAAATGACATTTTTTTGTCAAAAAACCAGCTCAAAATTATGAAAATTGTAAAGATTTGTAGCTCTGATTTGAAAACTATTCAAATAGTTGTCATTTTATAGTTGATTACTATGTATTTAAGTGTTAGAGCAGACAATAATAAAATAAAAAAATCATGCATTGTTTTTTTTATTTATTTTTTTATTTCAAAGTTGTGTATCGCAGATATCTTAAAAAAATATAAAATGTCAAATTACTCGAAAATATTTGATATTTGCATAGGTCATAAGAGGTTTTTGGTTGCAAATGACCTCTCCTACATCCCCTTAATGGATTATCGACACATTACCAATAACCCTGCATAAATATTAAATTTGTTTACAATTATTAGGAACGAACTTTAGGTTTTTAACATAATTTTGAAAAAAGTATGATGAGCGTTAACAATAACAGCAATATTTCATGCAATCAGTACCTAATTAGACCAACAGTAACATGTGTGATTTGAGTGATTCAAGTCAGACCCTAAGCCTTGAATAAATCGTCTCGATCAATCATCTGTTATTAGTTTTTACGATACCAAATAACTAAAGGTAAAGAAAGCCCCGCAAATCTTGATAAATGGTATCCATTCTTATTCATTATCTTATCTCCTCTCGTCCACCATTTTTAATGAGATCAGTAGGGCTTCTCTTTCAGCATGTTTTCAGGTTTTGACTTTTACCTTTTTTTTTACTTTATGAGTAAAAAACCTGAAAATGTTTTACTTGGAATCAATATCAATCTGCCTAGCCTTTTCCCAACTATGTTGGGGTCGGCTTCCAGTCTAACCGGATGCAGCTGAATACCAGTATTTTACATGGAGCGAATCTGGAATTGGAATCTGGGTCAATATTTGTTGGTACAGATGAGGATAGAAAATGCAGGACTTTATTTTAAGGTGTCGATTGCACTTCCTGCCATATAATAATCTAAGTCCCATATGTTATGTTTGGCAGTGGACTAAAATATGCTGTGATAAAGTAGATAATAATCTAATATACTTAATGAAACTCAGTTATGTCAGCTCCTAACAAAGTTAAATATTATAACGGCGAAGTACCTACCTTTTTTTCCGTGAAGAAATGTTCATGCATACTGCACTACCACGGGGAGATAGTGCAGTTATGTGGGACTCCAACCCACTAAAGCTCCACGATGTCCTCCTCTGCCGCTTGTGGCGGGAACACGGGCACGCGTTAGCACTCACCGCGAACCCGCCGCGGCTGTCCGTCACCGGACCCTCCTCTGGGGAGCAACCCCCATCACCGGCGCACAAGAACACATTGCGCACCGTGACCACCCCATGTACCGAACCAGCACATGGGTGCCAGAGGACCCCGTGTCTAGGCACCCTTGGTCCCCCTGCGACCGGTCAGGTCAGTGGCCCGGCCGCCTACCACTTTTCGGCCGCAGAGGATAGGGAGAGCGGCCAACAAAATACTAACACTCCTCCTCCCCTGCGACCCCACCGCGTCCACCATCAGACGGTGGCGTCCCCGTCAAGGCCGCGGAAGGTAGGAAGAGCGGCGCACTGTAATACCCGGCACTCCTCTCCCGCCGCGGCCTCCAACCCTCAGCCGCGCTGCCTTCCATACAACATCGCGGCCCGCCTCAGTTGCGATGTCGCACAAACGGCACCGCAACCTTCCTGTTGGCCGCTACGTCGCGTCGTCGACTTCCTGGGAAAATCCCTAACGAGCGGACCCTCCTCGGGTTCCTCTTCGCTTCACCGTGGGTGAGCAAGCCACGGCTGCTGAGCCCCTCGCCTCGACAATGTGGGAACCCACCGAGGGGGGGGGGGGGGTCGAAGTACCTACCTAGGCACTTAATTCAGTATAACTTTGAGTACACATAAACTAATTCTATAAAACTCATAAAAAGTTATGAGTTTTATAGAATTAGTTTATGTGTACTCAGGCCAAAAAAGGCCAGTGTTGCCAGTTTTTACATCACTAATGTACGGCCACTACGTAGACAGTTAGAAAAGGTCCACTTCAACCACAATTCAGTCTTGACGAAGTCACATTTGTACTGCGCTGGAGCTGGAATTACCTGCAAACATTCATGCCTGCAGTCAGTTCAGCTTCCAGACATGTAGTTGCATCAATTGATGCGGAACACGTGATGAAATACATGCATGCTGCACAGCTCGTGAGGGCGCGTCCGATGTCGAGCACCTTGCTTTGGATTGTCAATCGGTGCTAAACAAACGTTGCTCGACAGTTTTCCTTACCTAGAGAAAACCGTTAAATGGTGGTACCAATACCTTGAACAGCTAAATAGATAAAAAGCTGTTACCCATTATTCTCATATTTGTAAATACCGGTAACCCTGACTACAGTGTAATTAAAGATTATGAACTTTTTGTGTTTAGCCTTCTGTGTCTTATTTCTATATTAATCAGCCTCCAGGCTTCGCTTGTCGTAATGTAAAAGTTTATACATAATGCCAAATTGCTGAATTTTTGTATTACTTAGAACATTACCCCTTACAGTTCTCCCTGCGGTCAGCAGTAAAGGTCACCAGCACTTCATTGTTTTTGTTTTACCACCAGAACTTTTGAGTACTTTTTAGTACTTACTACATCAATCAATCAATCTGCCTAGCCTTTTCCCAACTATGTTGGGGTCGGCTTCCAGTCTAACCGGATGCAGTTGAATACCAGTATTTTACATGGAGCGACTGCCTATCTGACCTCCACAACCCAGTTACTGGGTAATATGAAACCCCTTGGTAAGACTGGTTGTCAGACTTTCGGGCTTCTGGCGACCCGTAACGACTGTCAAAGACTTAACGTGCTTTCCGAGGCACGGAGGAGTCTCGGTATGTAAAGATGGTCACCCATCCACAGACCAACCTCGGCAAGCGTAGCTTAACCTGATGGATCGACCCGTGCGGCTGTTATTACTTAGCCACGAACTCCTTACGTACTTACTACATCAAAGTTAAGTAAATAGGCAAAAGTTTTAGACATAAAACCTACCGAGACAAATTAAACGTGTCGCATCTAGTTACTTTATGTTTTTATAAAATGCTGTGCTGTGTTGTGTTCCACACTTACAAGTTATAAATACAATCGAGTCATATAAAATCAAACCTGGCAATCTCCAATAAAAAATTAGACTGGCTTTTCAAGAAAATGTCTACAAATAGTGATCAATGATACATTAGAAGTGTTCATGTAAATATTTAGAAATTACATTAATATAATGCGCACAGCAAAAGAGTGGAACTCACTACCTGCGTCTGTGTTTCCGAGCGCGTACAACCCTAATCTCTTCAAAGTGAGAGTGAACAGGCTTCTTCTGGGTAAGCTCACTCCATCGTCGACTTTGCCTCTGTCGCCTCTGACCTAGACTAGAGTCAAGAGCAAACCCATTTCAAATTAAAAAAAAGGGCTAGGATACATCAGATGAAAGAAAAGCACAGCTGGATTTAAGTCAGTTTACTGTATTAGGTATCTGAACAGGGGGTGAAATAGGATTTCATCCGTTGGCTTTATTTAGAATCGTTTTGGGAAGAACTATCCTGCACGATGGTGGACAATGAAACATTGAAATGCGGTCCGGCACTGCGGTCGGGCATTACGTACAAGCTACAGGAGCTTGGGAACAATACTGCTTGTTTCCAATTTTCTTTTACGTTGAGACAAAAACAAATCTCTACAAAATAAACCATTTTGAATCCCTCTCGGTTCTTTTTGTCCTGTTTCTTCCAAGTCTCTAATATATGCAATATTCATTAACAACTGGAATCTTAGTTCCTTTTGCACAAAAAATTCTGCAACATTTTAAGTATGCACTTGAAATGGAACGTCGCTATCAGCGTCGTTTACTTTCCATTTCTTTTGTTTTACAAAGTAAATTGTAAACGTATGTTGATATCTACAGGCCCTAGCACGGACGTGCGACTAAAACGTAGTGAAAATTCGAACGATTTTGTAATCGAAAACATCCATTTTGGTTAAAATTATTGCTACATGTACAATTAGAGATATGAATAAAATTTACTCATATCTCTAATTGTTAAATTGTTGTTAAATTTACCAACTGAGACTCTTGTATCTATTGGTACCATGAATTAGAAAACTGCTACGCCATGTGCTACGCCACTCCAGACTGGATTGGCGTAGCAAAGCGTTGAGCAGCGTAGCACTTGGGTTTTACGCTACGGGTTCCGATATTTCCGCGGTAGGAGAAACAAGTCTGGCTAAATGATAAATGATATACATATTTATTTCTGTAAACTGGTTCAAAAATATTTTAAAACGTCAATAATAAAATATGTGTTTGAAAACTATGTAGATGAGGTTGGTATTTCTTATCCAACTACTCTGAGAAGAAAGACCGAAACAAATTCAGAGGTGAGTATTGAGTGATGTGAGATATTTCTGTGTAAATACACCAATAATGCCTACAGTAGAAGTTCTATGCTTAGTAGCAAGTAGAGTTTTAGGTTTCTGCATCTGAAACTTTGGAACCACCTTAACTAATTAGTAAAGTAACTAGGAACTGGTCGGTTCTGAGAGAGCTTTACACAGTACGCGCACGCTGGAGTTACGTCACAATAACTTGCCGAGATACGTCACAGCTATAAACAAGCTGGACAACACAGAATAGGTCGCCTTATCTCTGCAGTGTGTAACTTTGTAAGGGACTGGGGTTTCCTAATAGTAGCTGCAAGAGCGTTGTGTTATCCTAACTAATATAGTGGCCGAATTTCTCCCGCCAAGCAGCATCCATGTTTTTCGCGGGGTCCCGGACCTTAGGAGGGCGTACGAGATGCCGAAGCCAACTCGCAGAGGCTCGTCAGATGCTTTTAATGAAATGAGGCACCAACCGACGTATTATTCATTTGTTTTTTAGCATTCATTTGTTTATTATTCATTCATTCATATTAATTAGTGCAGCTTCCAGTCTAACCGGATGCAGCTGAATACCAGTATTTTACATGGAGCGACTGCCTATCTGACCTCCACAACCCAGTTACTGGATAACACGATACCCCTTGGTTGTCAGACTTTTGGGCTTCTGGCTACCAGTAACGACTGTCAAAGATCCACGAATTACAGCCGGGACCAACGGCTTAGCGTGCTGTCCGAGGCACGGAGGGATCTCGATATGTAACGGACGGTCACCCATCTACGAAACGACCGCGGCAAGCGTAGCTTAACCTTAGATCGACCCGTCCTGCTACTATTATTTAGCCACGAGCCCCTTGTACTTAAAACTATGCCCCACAAAACCGTTTTCATGGTTTACCTGTGGGAAAGAATCACCTCCAAAAACAAAAGTAAGTGCAATTAGTGCGGATACTAAAAGAGCTTTAGGGCTTATTAAGGAGTAGGGGTGGAATCACAGATGTGAAATTGTATTTGTGATTGTCGACAACGTATTGCCAATCCCTGTGCCGTTGCGGGCGATGACAGGCATTTGAATAGCTTTTTAACTTTTGGTGGATTGTCTAAAATATAGGACAGAAAATCGTAAGTCTAGAAACCAAATAAGGTTTGAAAATATCTCGAAACCTGTTGATCCTTATCACCAAACCAATTGAAGACATCGGTTGCCTTTCCGCTTGACAAACCTAATCCTTTAGGAATATATCTTCTGACAACCGGAAGGACCTATCCTATCCTTTTTTTTTCCGGGATGAACTACTTGAATATTCTTAGGGGCTCTTGGGTGTGACAAAGAGCTTTTAATAAACGAAATACCTATCCAGCATTTAAATTCACGTTTATTTGTCTAAGTTTACCTAGAAATCCTCTGGAAACACCAAAGATCTAGGCTATTCCATCTCCCAATGACCTTTCACTTCCCTTGAAGCGATAGACCCGATCATCGGAGGTATCATTAGACCAATTATTAGAGCATATTTAGTGGCATTACACATATCCTCTTGGCCTCAGGGGGAGGGGGGCGGCGTATAAAGCGAAGATGCGCGGTCGCAGCCCGCAACACAGCATCGTCGCGTGCGCACGTCACGTGGACGAATTGCTCTGAAGTTTCACGACATTTTACAAAGTTTGTGACTTTTTTGTTGACGTTTTCTGTGCTTTTTGGATTCTGTGAGCTTTTGGTAAGTTTGTGTTGTGATTTATTAGTTAGGTTAGGTTACCTATAGATACATATAGTGTACGTTTTAGTGAAGTAACTACGTATGTGTGGATTAAATAAGATTTGGCTAGTGCATTAAACACAAAATTGCAAAAATAAACTTAAAGTTTAAATAATATAAGAGATTAGGCAGTTTTATAATCTTAAAAATAGGTAACTAAACAATTTCAACACACTCTCTCTTAACAACATCAACACTCTCCATACAAGTGCATATTAATAAATAGAAGAAAGTTCCTCATCTTCGCGTACCTGGGACTACGTACTACGTTCTTTTCATAAAATAAAACTACTTTGAAAAATAAATCTTTTAGCAAAGTCGTGAAATTATTTTCCATTATTTCTTTATAATAACGAACCTTAAGAAACAACTTTGTAAACAATTATAACTATTATAAGTTACAACATAGACGCTACTGCGCCTGCGCACTGTCAACTTACCGCAAATTACTTTTAAATAATTTATTTTGCTATCTTATCATTATGTAAATAAAGTGGAAACACCATTTTTGTTGCACTTGTAAGTTCTTTTAAGAGACTGTGTTGATAAAAACTTATGTTTCATATAACAATAACTTGATCGTGAGATAATAGGTGTATATGTGTATTTTTAACGCGTTAATTGTAATAGCAGCGTAATCTACTACGTTTTAAAAAGGAAATCTCGCTAATACAATAAAAGTGTAAAAAGTCGTACTGAAACATTATTCAAAAAAGTACCTACTTGGTAATTAGTAACAGTAGCTATTTTTATTTAATTTCGCAGAAATATTTAATATTCATTAACATTTTTAATTAATGTCACGAGTCTATTCAGGGATATCACCCAGCCGGGATTGTTGTAATTAAACGAGGAAGAATTAATTAGTAGAAGGCAAATTAAGATTATTACGAACCAAAAGACAAATGTTCAAATTAAATATTTCTCAAAACGATGTTCTGAGCTTTTGACAATTTTATATGAACAAATTATATATCTCAAAAAATTATTGTATTGTCTTCAGCTCCTGAAACGTTTACAAAACTTCAAAATAGTGCGAAATATACACTACATGAAACTACTCAGTACTCAGTACTACATGAAAAAGTTACAGTATTTAATTGAGTACATAGGCCATGCCTCCATGAATAGTCGGAGGTCAAACTTACAAAATGGAGTAAAATTTAATAACATTTTCATTTTCCTTTATAATAAAATACTTGTAAAGTAATTTTAAACCTCCATTTTCCGACATACAAAGTGAAACAAGAGTATAATAAGCTGGGCTAAGTAAGTGCTTAGTTCGCGCTACATGCGAGAGGTACATAATTAACTATTAGGTACTTAGTTTGTAATTATTAAAGCTGTGAGCTAATAGTGTGTTTAAGTTAATTTTTAATGTTATATTACAGAAGAAAGCCGCCGTCCCCCAAGATGGTTCACTTTAAGCTGGCGGTAAGTTATTTACTTAAATAAAGACATTTGGAAAAAGTTGCATTTCAAGCTATTCTTAGTTGGTAAAAGAAAAACTGAGATTAAGAATCACCCGTTTTTAAACATCAAACTGACAATAGAAAGTAGGTACTTACACAAAAAGCTATTTCTGTTAGATTCTTGAAATCTATAAAAAGCTATTTCTGTTAGATTCTTGAAATCTATAAAAAGCTATTTCTGTTAGATTCTTGAAATCTATAAAAAGCTATTTCTGTTAGATTCTTGAAATCTATAAAAAGCTATTTCTGTTAGATTCTTGAAATCTATAAAAAGCTATTTCTGTTAGATTCTTGAAATCTATAAAAAGCTATTTCTGTTAGATTCTTGAAATCTATAAAAAGCTATTTCTGTTAGATTCTTGAAATCTATAAAAAGCTATTTCTGTTAGATTCTTGAAATCTATAAAAAGCTATTTCTGTTAGATTCTTGAAATCTATAAAAAGCTATTTCTGTTAGATTCTTGAAATCTATAAAAAGCTATTTCTGTTAGATTCTTGAAATCTATAAAAAGCTATTTCTGTTAGATTCTTGAAATCTATAAAAAGCTATTTCTGTTAGATTCTTGAAATCTATAAAAAGTTATTTCTGTCAGATTCTTGAAATCTATAAAAAGTTATTTCTGTTAGATTCTTGAAATGTATAAAAAGTTATTTCTGTTAGATTCTTGAAATCTATAAAAAGCTATTTCTGTTAGATTCTTGAAATCTATAAAAAGTTAAAGGAAATAAAATCTGATATTCGTAGTGCAGCAGATTAAATCTGTCAAAGTCAGAACTACGGGCAGAGTTTAAGTTTAAACTTACATCGATACTTGTCCACCCCAGCAGTGGAAATATTTCACGAGCTGAAGTTCCAAATAAATGGCTTCAATTCAGAACTGTCGTAAAAAGTTACTTTCAGTCGCAGTTACGAAGCGATTCGATGGGACAGTTGGCGGTTGTCGGTTTAATGCAATTTTTAAACTGAAAACGTGAAAAGCTTTATTCCTTCCTCTGTGGTTTATTTTTAAGAGCTTTACGTGAAAGCTCGACCAATTTTATTAAATGTTGTATTTTATGTTCCAAACAAACCGTGTATCCGATGGGATGTCCTATCGGCAAGAATGACAAACTTCCATACAAACTTTCATACCCTATAGGCCTCACCGTATATAATTATTCACCTAATAGAGAATTATGGAAAATAGGTACATGTTGCACGGACCCCAAATAAATTGCGATAAGGTAAGGAGAACGACGGTACTGATGATGATCGTGAAGATGATATACATCTCACCTTACCTTTTTTACCTTTAGGCGATTAATTTTCAAAAATCTTTGCTTAATCCTACTATATCGTTAAAAATAACTCTTTTGTTACATTTCAAGCTTCTAGAGCCAGTGATGTAGGGTACGTTGTGTGTCAGGGAATTTAATATTTGTATTAAGTAAATTGAAAAGTTTTGAAAAGTAACGCTATAATTGTGATGGAAATCCGGGTCATGGATGTTTACAAAATATATAATAATAATAGGTTACCAATACCATCGTCGATCATGCTATAAATATTAACAAAATATTACCTATTTAAAAGCTTCAAGACTTAGGAACGATAAATGAAACAGTAAAATAAAATGAAATTTAATTAATTTAAAATAACAATACTTTAGAATGTTACATGCATTAAATTGGTTATTAACATCTGGATACGATTCCATTTCATGGCGATACAATAGGTCTATTTTTTCTTATTGCTATATTGACCTAGATTCTGGGTCCTAGAAAAAAACAATAAATACTAATACAAGCTTGTGACGTCCACTTTCGATAAAAAAGAATTGGCAGGCACACGGAAAATTATTTCAAAATAACTAAGTGATCGGTGGTAGTGACGTAGGTAGTATTTACATAAGTAAATACCTGCACTTGTATGTAAAGTTCAAGTTAACGTTTCTACAATAAGTACGACTCATGAACATCATAATTCCAACAGACTATGATGTGACTTTATACCTAAAGAAACACAAAATGTTCATCAGAACTTTACATCTTGAGTAGACAAGGTTAATTTCTAGATATTATCCTATATATTAAATGAGCAATATTTGTACATTTGTAATCACGTTCACGAAAACAGCTCTAACGATTTCGATGAAAGTTGCAATATAGGGGTTTACGGGGGCGAAAAATCGTTCTAGCTAGGTCTCATATCTGGGAAAATTAGTTTTTTCCGTATTTTTATCAGAGCGGGGTCGGTCGCCCAGGTAGTTTTATCTAAACTAATAAGTCAATCACCCTGTACGTATGTTGTAATAAGTGCGTATCAACAATGCAGTGCATGCGGGCGGCGACAGTCACGTACTTTCTGTTTTAATTCAGTGTTTATACGGAAATAGTAATGAATTGGTTCAACTTTAAATGTTAAGTAAGTAGTTCATTCTACATTATCAGGAAAAAACAACTCTGGATTGCTTTATATTATGATATTTTTATATTATGATGTTTAGCGGAAATATTGTTACAAAATGGAAGTTAACGCTGAGATGATGGAAGTTTGAGATATGTATGAAAAAGTCAGTCATGTCAGTATTAACGCTCGCTTCAAATAAAGTGGGGAAATAAGCCCAAGAACATGATGACAGTCAGTGATGATCAGAGGAAATAACTTCACTCTAGACGTCTCGTATGTAAGTAGCTCAATACCGCTTGACGTGAATGAGGTGAATGACACATTTCTTTTCTTTTTTTTTTCTTTTTCAGTCGCGAATTACGTACATAAAATGTCAAAATTTCAACGACTAGAAAGATAACTTTTCTAACAATATATTTGCCAAAATGTTCTCTCATTCATACACATAAGGGTGACATCCCTCTGCCGCTGCACGTGTTGCATGCATCACAATCTTTTGCGCACACCGCGCCTCACCGCATCGCGCTGAATAACAGGGCTGCTACGTTAGGAAAGCGTCAAATTAATGCAGATGAATTCTTTTGTTAAATAATTTATTAACATAGCGGACCATTTGTCTTTAACTTCTGTAATTTCGAAAATGTTATTTTGTAGAAGAGTATACGTGTTCAACGTAGGTACTAGACTCGTAATTAAATGATTATGTTGCACTTGACAAGATATCGAGATTTCTTTAGTATGTCCATTTGACATTAATGTTTTATACATAAATACTGGCTGACTTTTTTATCGTCTTGAAAAAATAGGGTACAATAGGTGAACGGAGTAGAAGCCTATGGCATACCTAGTTCTTTTTTTTTAATAATATAATATTGAAATTCAAATCATACTTCTTTAACGATCTATAAAGTTTTTTCAAAATTTCTGTTTTTATTGTTTTAGTTTACTTCAAATGTGTAGTGTTTATTGGTAGAGCAATTTCTGTCTAAGCTATTGAAAAAGCAAAAAGAAACTAGGTATGCCATAGACTTCTACTCCATTCACCTAATGTACCCTATTTTATTCGAGACGGTAAAAAAAATCATCTAGTATACCGAAATGATGGTGAAAACCGCTTCAAAATCCGTTGTGAAGTTTAGAGGAACAACGCGGTCACACAGACTCACACGAGACGCGGCTTTAATTTATAATATTTATGTGTCACACAATATTATTATACCTATAAGTATTATTGGGATTAGCCACAAATCTGCGATTACAAACACTAAGTATTGTTCTAGAAATTAGGGATGCATAAAAAAGTGACGACTAGTTGACAAAATCTTTAGAAATATTTCAAAAGAACTTACGAAACAAATCACTTAATTTTCTTATTTTTCTGCTAGACGCTCCTCTAATCAATATTTTGCTCGAGCCAGCCCTGTCGTGACCGCAGACTATTGCATCACGGTACTTACAGCCACGAACCCCTGTTACACCAACAAGTCATTCATCTTTGTGCGCACCACCCTAGCTCACAAAACGCGCATTTTTGTCTCTTTGCTAAAAACTCTTTGTTGGGAAACAGCACTATTGTGAGTTCTTTTCTATTCACGCTAAGATTGCCCTTCTAGTGTTTTATAATGATCCTAAAGTATCACCTCGAAGTATTTTGTGACGATTTGGTAAGCGTTACTATTGTGTGTTTGTGAAACCTAAGCTTTGTGAGTAAATTGGATCATTTTATTTTAGTTTAGGTATGGAAATGAAAATGCACTAATGCACCTCGCTCAGACTAAATAAAAAACCAAGACATAGCGTTGTCAACAGTGTCGTGAGGCCGCACGTTTCGGGTTTCGTATACATATGTGCACGTAGTGAGGTGTAGTTTAGGTAGGTAGTTGTAGAGTTTGGTGTAAATGTGTGCGTGTGAGCGTGTACGCACAGAGCGAGGTTTACTTTTGCGCATGCTTCACTGTATTGTTCACACCGCTATGTTGGGTTTTTATTTAGTCTGAGGCACTTAGTTGGACTTTGAAATCGAAGTCAACATTAAATAGTGCACAAAATATGGGGTCTCTCCTTTGTTATAACATTTTGTTTAAAAAAGTTACGACAAAATAGTCCTCCTCTGAATTAAACGCCAACGATGCAAAAGGAGTATGTGAGGATCGTACCTATCAGGTGTCGTTCTGTAATTTCTGCCTAGCCCTATGGGAAGAAGGCGTCAGTTTATACTTTGTAGTATTATTTAAATACTCGTAGTTCGTCGTAGTTCAAAAGTCAGCTTACAATAATTTATATAAGTACCTGTAATAAGTAAATAATCCGACCATATATAAAAAAAAACTCATTATAAATTATTTGCATCCCAATTCACAAACAAATCAAAACAATTACTTTGCAATCCATTAACATAGAAAAAGAATATTTGACGTATTAGTGCATATAAAAATGCAAATGAGATGAGAATATTCTATAATAGTGAGTGTTCGGTGCATGTTCAACTGGTCGGGTGTTTCCGCCGAGCCGAGCGTGACGTAAGTGACCGGCGCGCGCGCGCATAGAAAGTGTCAATAAGGTCAAGGTCGAATCTCTTCCGCGCTTTACGTCATGCGGAAAATCTTAGGGCTAGCAGGGAAAGATTAGACATTAATTAAAAATTATTACTTAATGGTAATAAAAATACGTGCAGGCCACGTTTTGTATGCTGGTGGAGTGATATAATGTGAATTTCTCAATGTAATATTTGATTTATATTTTGCAAGAATTATAAAAGGATATAAAGAAAAAATATTAGTTGGTCTGGAAATGATTTACCTACCTTACAATTTATTATTTGTACTGTTCTTCGTAGCATCTCGTAAAATGTCTCCGAAAAATCAAACAAAACCATTTCTTACGTACGCGTACGCGCACTTTCGCCAACCCTATCCCAAAAATTATGCGCACACGCATGATGATAGCATTAGCAAGCTTTTGTTTGTCCGCTATAACCTTTAGTTACTTATACTATTATTACTATTATTATATAACGTGTTTTGTAAGTACAATACGATTGCGAGACTGTTATGTCAATTGCCGTCAGAGGTGTTGTGTTAGACTGTGACCCAATATGGAATTAATAGAGGTATGTGCTGGACATACCTACAATAGTAAATATTTAAAAGTTATAGGTACCGTAATTTGGTCCTACTTTGCTCCAATATTTGCTCCAAATGTTGAAAATTATGATTATTTTTAGAAACTCAACTATACAATTTACTTAATGTATTATTTTATGGATATATAGCTTATTTGACAAGTATTTATAGGGAAATAGATATTATGAAGTATATTATGAATTTATTTTTGACAAATAATACTGAGCAAAATTACCCATGGTATTGGGTATCTTTGCTCCTAGATATAGTTTCTATGTAATCTCCATTGTTAAAGCTGTTGGAGCAAATTAATGCTTTCCTAATTCAAACTCTGCTCCAGTTATAATATGTTTTGCTATTTTGGATGATATAAATTGGTGAGATATGGGTAAAAACGAAAAAATGGATAAAAACGGATGCGTTCATAATTTAATTAATTGTTGCAAAATTTTTAACGTAGTATAGGCGAAAACATTTTACAGAACAGGAGCATAATTACACGTAGAGGAGCAAAGTAGGACCAAATTACCAGTACGCATAAAGTTTTCAGAATAATTTCTCTAAATTATGGTGTATTAAACGGTTCACTATCCATTTGCATAAAACTTTAAGCCATAATTATAACATGGCATATGTTTGTATATCCTAATTATATATACACAGAACAGCTTACGCATAATTATTTAAATAAAAAGGAACTTAACCCCTGACGTCAACCGCTTAGGATTATGCTTTTCGGGTAACGTTAATTAGTCTACAAGATAATTATGTCAACATAAATAAACTGTATACCAAAAACAATTATGGCAAAGTATTATTATGCCAAAAAATATACCAAAATAGTTATGCCAAAGAATATTAGGAAAAAAAAGATTATGCGAAAAGGAGGGGTGCCGTATTATACCGCATCAAAATCCGTTGCGTATTGTGGGTGAACAACGCGGTCATGCAGACAGACACGAAGCGAGATTAAAACTTAAATCTAGATCATTTTACTACGACACTCGACTGAGTGTTTAACTCTCGTGAAAGGAATGGAGTGGAATATCTTATGATAATATTATCCTGTAATTGATTTTAGTTTTATAACATCTTCATCATCATTCTCCTGCCCTTATCCCGATCTATTTGCGGTCGGCGCAACATGTCCTTTTTTTCCATACTTCTCTATTAGTCGTCATCTCGGTAGTCACCCCCTTTCAAGACATATCATCTTCCACACAGTCCATCCATCGTTTCTTTGGTCTTGCCCTACTCGTATAGCCATCCACATTCATACTCAAAACTTTCCTGACGACATTCCTCATTCCTCCGCATCACATGCCACACCATGACGACCGATTTTCGCACAACTTTTCATTTTTTTAGTTTTATAACAATAGAATCCAAACAAAAGTCTTTAGAAAAAGCAAAAAACTGTCAAAGTCAAGCCCTACCGCATTCAATAAGACACGACAAAACTATTACAAAGTGACGATTTAATAACCGTAACACTAACCTCTCCTAATACAGCACTAACTTTAATAACTTAATACTAAAACAAGCTGTTAACTTGTTAAGATTACAGTAATTACCGCTCACTGAGGCGCGCTACACACCGACCGGCTCACATACAGATAATTCCATACTTCATACTTTATTATAACATTGTACGCACGAAAGTAACTCTGTCTGTTTGTTACCTTTTCACTCCATAACCACTGAACCGATCGTTATTGACACATAGTTGGCTGCGGACCTAGGGGCCTGGGGACCTAGAGAAGGACATAGGCTTCGCAGCTTGGCTCATCGCCGCAAGGTTGCCTGCTTGTCGGTCTTCTACAGTTTGTACTTCGCCTCACCTCTGACCTAGACTAGAGTCAAGAGTAAACCCATCTCAAGTTTAAAAAAGGCTCCTTTTCACCCTAGATTATTTGTAATATAAAATGATAACACGCAGACGAAGTCGCGGGCAGCAACTATCCTTAGTAAATATCATTAGTGTCACAATGCGATGCTTAAAAGTGAAAACTATGTAAATAAGCCTTATGTTGCGTGCAGACTTTACAATACTAACATTTCTGTAAGGCTATCAAACATTTCATAACCTTTCGCCAACTCAATGTTCCCCGACTCGGCACATCCTTCCCACCAGCTGAACATTCCAGTTACTGTTCCAGGGTGTTTCTACGTTTTTGGCGAAAAACACTTTCCGGTGGCATATGTTTTTTCTGGAAACAATTTAATACTGAGGCTGATTTGCTAAATAGCTCTCATGGGATAAACTTGAAGGCGCATTATTCAATATATGCATATACCTGTCGAAAACAAAGAAAACTAACAAAACATCACGCAAATCGTCATTCACCTCCGTTTCTAAACACCACCACTTAAAAGTCTTGATGCCGTAATTTATACAAGCGACGGAATGAAAAAAATACTTGACGATAATTTTAAACTAATAACCGCCCAAATAGAATAAGTAAAAAGAAATCAAATACATTTGTACAAAAAAAAAACTGTCACAAAAAAACGTCATTAGTCACATCAATGTTTGCAAATATGTAGCGAGGTATAAGCATAATATTAAATAATACACCTTCAAGTTCATCCCATCATAATTTTTTAGCAAAACAGTATGTGTTTAATTTATTGTTTTCAGAAAAAAAAAATCATTTGCCACTCACTAATGATGTGTTTTTCACACACACAAATCACAATTCTACAACCTACCATAGTCATTACACAATCATTAATTCTGATCATCCTGACAAGTGCACGGTGTGTAGTGCGGCTGCGCGATCAGTCAACTCATGCGCAGACATAATTACCGTGTGAACAGTGTTATTTATCGCCCAGAGGCGGCGATCGTTTATGAATGGGAAGTGGATCGGAAGAGACACGTTGCATAATTTGTATGTTTGGGCTGTAGGTACTTACCTATGTGCTTTTGTGTTTGTTTGCTGTACGAAGTATGCTTTTAATTTCACATTATTCCAAAGAGTTCTTTTGTTGGTGCCCCATATACGTATTAAAAAGTGTTTCGTTATAAAAAAAAATGCATGAATTTCATAAAAAAAGAAGCATATGATCTCATGATACCACCATCGACCTCGCAAACTAAAAAGATCATATTTCAAAAAACTCATACCTATTAATTTAGCCGTGTTATTACTGCAATTCAAAATCCTCCAAACAAACAAACAAAGAAATGTAGCAATAGAACTATGAACAAACAATACTTGGTTACATTATATCCTGTGTCAAACAACAATTCCAATGAAGCCTTGTGCAAGTTATACCTAGTACTGAACCATTTGCGTCACACACGCTCCCATTTTTGTTACTAAGTGGCCCAGAATATGTTACTGGAACTGGTTGAGATCAAAGTTATTAGGTTCTGGAAACAGTATGTAATTATACATGCAAGTTATTCCACTTCGCTTAAAAATAAATAGGTTTATATTTCAGTGAGAGACAGTTTCCATATAATGCGATACAATGTTTTTATCGCATGTCAACTCGATATCGGTGTGCGTAGAATGTATGAAATTATGACTTTGACATTGTCCTCGACGATATCGACGCAACCCGGTGTCAGTTAGTCATCAGAAAACGATATTGTTTCGGAGAAATTGAAAACGTTTCTCTTGTAAAAGTGGGTAAAGTAGGTCATAACTTAGTTCAGTAAAATAGTTCAGGCACAAATACAAGGACTACGAGTATTGAAGATTGTAATCTTGGGTTGGCATTGAGGATTTCTCTGCAATCACCAATATCCATGCCAAAATGGTGATTATACCCTAGACCCCCTAATCTCCAGTTCGTAGTTCCCTATATTCAAGAGAACGGCTTCATTCGTAATGACCTACATTATATCAGATTCCACAATACAAATAATTGATAGGATCAAATGAAGCACGGAGTGTGGCGAAACTTTAGCAAACTTCGTGAGAACTCGTGCGTCTCCGTGAGTCTTCGTGAATGCATACTTTCATAGCAGATGACTATCTGATGGTCGGAAGTATCGCGTTGATCGTTATTTCATGTTATATAACTCTTTTTGTCCGTTTTCCATACTAATGAAATGATTTCGTGAAGATCTGTGTTGAAGTGCTGAGCCAGAGGGACTCATTTGATAACCTAAAATCAACATCTTGTAATATTTTATAATGTTGTCCATTATAGCTATACGTATATGTACGTACCTAGATAAAGTTCTGTCAAAAAATGCTTAACGTTTGTGTTCTAATATGATTAGTGTTTGACCATCTCTAGTCGACATCTTGGCTGCTCGGCGTCACACACCTTCACATCTCGATGTTTATTGTCACGTTAACTTAAAACTATAAAACTCCTATTAGGCAGCGTCTTAATAAAATATCCGCAGATCTTGTAGCTCAGAAAACAGCTCCATGGCGATACTCCACATACAAACCTAGCCCGGCAATAATCGTCGCAAGATTTCTCGCCGCCATTGTGTACGAAACAAAACAGCCTTCATTCAGACTATTATGACGCCCGGTTTCACTCACTTTCCTACACAATGTGCACTGATTATAGCTGCTAACCTATGTTTATAGACTTTTTGTACATTTAGAGCTGGAGTGGAAAACTCCATTAAATCGGCCTATGTTAAGTAGATAATTACCTACAATCTTTCTATGTTCTAGTATTTCATCTTCGGTTATGTTAGTCGATTCTTATAGTTTGATAAGATCTCAAACACTTTCCATACAAGTTAGCAATACCTAACACAGTTAAAACTGTGGCTAAACAAATTAAATATTTATTCAGCCGAAACTTCTTTAGTTTACTTATTCAAAGTCGTTACTATACATTTACATAATTTGAGTCACTTTTTATCATATTCTGTCTAACAAAGCAGCGTTTCACGTAAAGCAGTTGAGTAGTTTCTGAGAAATTCGTCGAACGTACAAACATACCTACATTAGTTTATGCCAAGGATGGTTGAAGGTTATTAAAAACAATCTTGTTCTTATCCCTTTCAATTAGAAGCTTATTTTTCGAAAGTGTTGCATAAGGCCTTTGACTATTTATTTATTTATTTTATTTAAAAGAAAGCTTAGAGGAGCTCGTGGCTAACTAATAACAGCCGCACGGGTCGATCCATCAGATTAAGCTACGCTTGCCGGGGTTTGTCTATGGATGATTGACCATCTTTTCATACCGAGATTCCTCCGTGCCTCGGAAAGCACGTTAAGCCATTGCGGCTGTCCTATTTCAAAACCTAGTAAGGGACACTTTTTACAAAAACCGTTTTATTGCATAATCTTGCTAACCTAGTAAGGCCCTACCAAATACAAAAACACAGCGTTAAAAACTTTCAAATAAGCAGGTATATTTAAGCATCGAAACCTTAATGCCCCATTCACTGCCCCGTGACCACTTTGCGTTTTTGCACTCTCCTGTAAAATTTCGTTTTAAGTCCTTACTAGGTTTTGAAATGGGGCAGCCGATTGGTCCCGGCTGTCATTCGTGGATCTTTAACAGTCGTTACGGGTCGTCAGAAGTCCGAAAGTCTGACAACCAGTCTTACCAAGGGGTATCATATTACCCAGTAACTGGGTTGTGGAGGTCAGATAGGCAGTCGCTCCATGTAAAATACGGGTATTCAGCTGCATCCGGTTAGGCTGGAAGCCGACCCCAATATAGTTGAGAAAAGGCTAGGCAGATTGATTTAAAAGAAACCTTACAGACGTTGTCTTCACACAGAACCATTGCTCTTTATCAAATTCATTACGCGAAGAAAACACTGCTGAAATGGATCTCCCCGTAACGAGGATTAAAAGTATCTCTGACATCGTAAGAACAGGAATCCGCTGACCTTATTACCTCACCTGACAGAACTCATAACAAACGTAATATAATAATCGTCTTTCGTAATAGTCTTTGCTCGTCACGTTATGTTTTTTTTTTAACAAAACACCTTTATATATTATGTGATACAGACACACAGGTCGCTTCATAAAAACATCGGCTCGCTCGTACTTACATAACACGTCACATTGCCGCTATGAACACGATACATTGTCGGCTCAATGCGTACAATGCTAGGTAATGCCGTTGTGAGTCGGAGATGGACGCTGTGGTAATATTTTGAATGAATAAACTTTTACTTAAGTATATACTTATTTAGTAAAATTGTGCTTTTCATCTTTAGGAAAATAAATAATGTCCTTTTTGTGGACGATCAGTTGTTTGTAATATAACACATAATTTGTTCCAACAGTGGTTCCCATTATTGTAACTTTAAATAATAACTGTCTCTCCTCATCTCATCATCGTCGATAAAAAACGTAATATATTGCGAATATGCAAAAAAGCCACACTTATACACCAGAATAACTCCGTCATAATAATCATCGCAAACTTTTCCCATAGCGAAAGCGAAAAATTCATTCAAAATATTACCACAGCGTCCATCTCCGACTCACAACGGCATTACCTAGCATTGTACGCATTGAGCCGACAATGTATCGTGTTCATAGCGGCAATGTGACGTGTTATGTAAGATCGGTCTGGTTCTTAGAATTTCTTAGCCGGATTTTTTTTTTTTCTTAATTTTATTTTAACAGCTCCGAACACTACTAGATCGATGAATCAGTCAAATAATTTCCTAACTAAACTAAATTAAATTACTTTTTACTGTAATTCGAGCCACATTCAAATATTGGAGCGATCGTGAGCTAGGCTAATGAAAAGTAATTAGTTTGATGTTAACTACTTTAATTATTGACACAAATAAGTTAGCAATCACTCGTTATTCACCTAGACTTTAATTAATTATGATAATCAGTGGGTAAGTTTCATGTAATAAATAATGTATGTGCAACAAAATACGCAAGTCCGTATTTGGGTAAGTAAACAAGTATTCATAATTGGCATTGACTTATATTAAACTTTTTATTCGCATTGCTGTCAAGCTTTATGCCCTAGAACCCTAAATATAGCTAACTGGTCTGGTAGCAGTACCTACCTCGTTAAAATTCTGTACGCAACAAATACCAAATATACTTGCAAATAATGAAATAAATAATAATCGAAATCGGTAAAATTGAAAGTGACATAACAACAAAAATGGCGCGAACTTATATTACAATACATAACGCTGACCAAAAACGAAAAATATGTTCGTGTTAATGCAAAAATGATCACTTAATAAATATGGTTGCACTCAGTCGCAATGGTCACTTGCGTCGCCAAGCCAGATAATATTTGTATTACATAAAAACTATAAAATCACTAAGAAATGCACTCGCATATTTTTGAATTTGCCATTCCAACTTGACAGGTGTCCGCCATTACTTTTGACAGCTGATTTAAATGGATTGCGTTCAAAAATGTTTAATTTAATAATGAAAGTCTCATTTACGTTAAAAAGTCACATAAGCACCTACTTAATTAATTAAACGGAGGTGATATGTAGATAATATCGATTACATACTAAGTAAGTACTTATTAATTTATGTAATCAATATCTGCGATAACCTCTCGTAATTTTATCGATTTCAATGAGCTTTCCCGATTTATTTGAGATCGGCGCAACATGTCTTTTTCTTCCACGCCTTCTTCTCTATTCGTCGTCATCTCGGTAGTCACTCCCTTTCTAGCCATATCATCTTTCACAAAGACCATCATAAGTAATTAATAACTATTCCAGCAACCACTCTGTTCCATTCCATTTGTACGGTATGGGTACTTCGCACTCAGCACACAGCGCACAGGTAGCTTCAGATGAATTAGTAATGACATTGCGTAACAAGCGATAGGTCGTGGTTTGTGAGCCGTCACCTATAAATACTACAGTCACCCATTTGCGTGAGAAACTAATCTAAACGATCAAATCCATTCCCAGAAGTAAAAGCAACTTCGATAAATCGTCTTTTTATCAAGAAGTAAAATGTGGAAATATTCAATGCCTTCGCTCATCCTGCATTGTTGCAAAGATGCACGAAAACACGAACAGCCCATTAGCCCAGACATGCAACTTATCAACAACAACTCATTATTATAATTGCGTAACCTCCGCGGTGAAAATGGGCGGGAAAAACGTTGCCGCCATGTTGTATTCGAAAGTGTCATGGCGCGCACTTCATCTTCCTTGGGGTCAGAAAAACAACTATTAATGTAAACAATGAAGCGTGTGAAGTATAAACATGGCTTTTAAGATTAATAGATTAGTTTTTCGACTATTCACATGAGGAAGTTTGTATTAATTTCGCCTCTATTAATTAGTTCACGCTTGGTTATAACGTGACTTTCAAGTGCCAAGAAAGTATAATGCAAGTTGTTTAATCTTTCAAAGTTCACAATGTAATTGGAGGCCCCATCCGAAGATCTGGAAATAATTCCGCTGTTACGAAGATTTTCGGCGATAATATCAATCGACCGTTTCTATCTAATGTCTGAACTGTCAGACGTTTGCTTCTGATTAACAATACTGTTCTATACATAGGTAGTACAAATTCATTCTTACTTCAATCAGTTATAAGAATTACTTCAATGTGGAAGTGGGTTACAATGATACTAGGCGAGGAGTTAGCATCTAGGTTTAGTGCATCGTCGTGTATTGAAAAGTATCAGAAACATATGTTATATTATGAAGAACAACTTCAATTTGATGATCATTGATGCCAAACAGGATTTCAATTTAGATTTTCACACGAATAAAGATTTCATTTATTTTCACCTAGTTTTATATCACCAAAAACAATTGTGGATTAAAAATCCCATCACACAATAATCACAAAGGGATCTTTCCATCAAATTGCTCAAGATCCTGCCTGTTGCAAACAGAGACGAGCAATGCAGAGCAATAGTCCAGTTGAAGCATTCGCACCATTTCGGAGAGAACAATATGAGTTCGTTGCATAGTCGCATTGTCGCGTGCTGTGGTTCCCGCGCAAAGTTCCCGTGAGACATGACGTACACAGCCGCCATTTTACTTCAGGGTTGTCAAACTTTGAAGCGTGTATCACTATGACGTGTACCTGTATGTTCAAGAGCCTGTGTGTTAACATGTGTTTATAAGAGGGCTGCTACGTAGGACGATTATTTGATTTGCTAACTTTGGACCTTTGCTTCTTCTTTTTGTTTACCTACGTACCAGTTACATTTAAGTTTGTTTTGTTACGCTATGAATATTGCCAGATAAGGTAATCGGAAAGCTTTCTCTTATCTTATTCTTATTATCTTAATCTTATTATTATTAAAGATTTAGGTTAGGTTAAGTGATTGCTTAACTGTAGTTATCGCGTAGATATAAAGCAACGGGTAAGTGTCTCCTTAATTAATTCTAACTTAATATTATATTATAAATGCGAAAGTTAGTTTGTTTGTTTGTTTGTAAATTACGCTTTCACGCTAAAATGGCTGAACGGATTTGGATGAAATTGGCACAAGGGCAGATTATGACCTGGAGAAGAACATAGGTTACTATTCATCCTGGATCGCAGACAAAGTCACGGGCAACAGCTAGTAAATAATAAAAGTAAAAAAAATAAACTGCGTCGAGACAACCCTAGCAAAGAATTTACAATCTTAATGATTTACATCCAATAAAAGTCAGTAGGTTCGATACCTGAGTGAGTGACGAATGTCATCATAAGTGGAACTCATTTCCGCGACTTTGTGGCTGATATGAAGTCAACGACAGACCGCTTCTAAGGCGGCATCTAAAGCAGATTGGATGCTGAGAGTGACGGACTTAGAGGATGGATTACTTGGAAATTGGTTTGTGATCCATGCTTTTGAAATCTTAAAGCGATATCTTGGATGGAACATTTTTTTTTAGATTGTTGATAAATCTGTTCTAGATTTTCTTAAGTCTAATGGTCTCTTACGAATCTTGGGGACAAATATAATAGTTTTCAGCAAACAAAAGAATCTCGAACTATGATGTAGTTCAATGTTTTCATTGTTACCAGTGGACACAGAATGCTTTCATAAATTTTGTTTAAAACTTACATGCATGCAATCCTTTTATGTAGTCGTTAACAAAAGAAAAGTTAATTCGGGCCGTGTCATTGTGCTCATAACGTTTATCATCAATCATCGCGTAGAAAACATCATAACGTTTATTATAACATAATGTTTATTATAACACAATCACAGTCATTGTTAGATTACATCACATCTTTCACTGCAACCTCGAGATGTTTGATAGCTGTAACATAACATAAGTAATAACATTACGTGAGGTGCTTGCACTAAGTGAAGTGCGCGAATTTGATGCACTTAAGTGATTAAGTTCTGTTCTAAAACAATAGCGTTGTTACTTGTTGTTGTTACGAGCTGCTAAACGAAGCGGGTGGGGGCTTTGATAATAGCGATGACAAGAGCGGAGCGATTTAATCAAATGCTCCTAACTAAAGTGTAAACCTCCAGTAACGCTTGATTTCATTTATTTATTTTAAATAAGTACACTTCTCCCTGATTACCTACTCGTATATACTCAGTACCTTCATTATAAATCATCAAAATATCACGTCGTTTTCTTAAAACAAGCCATGTTCCTGATGGGATATCCCGTCGGCAAAAATCACGAACTTCCATACAAACTTACATCCCCTATTTCATCTCTTTAGGAGATGAATTTTCAAAAACCCTTCCTTAGTGCTCACTTTCATTATATACGTAAAACAAGGAACCCGTGCGCAACATTTCATGCTTCTAGATCCAGCGGTTTAGGCAATGCATTGTTGTCAGTGAATTAATTTAAGATTTTTATTACAAAATTGATTGAATAAATATGAAGTATTACCACAAAATCAATTACCACACTACAATAACATCTAATTATCCATTAACTCCCATGTAATGGCCGCCACCCGCCTCCCCCTTGGCCGCACGCGCGTATCTAACGCTACAATTAGAATCTTTCGCGTACACGACACGCTTGTCACGTCAACACACGTCGACGTCTACATGTACACTTCACGCCGTATCACGCTGACGAATATATATGTCACGTCGACGTTTATAAACGACACTTCACTGAATCATGGCTACTAATAACTGAAGCGTTTCAGAAAAATACCGTGTATAATTATTACAATGGCGGCGTGGTGCTTATTTGATAAAAATAAAATACTTACTTCGGGTCTAATAAAAAGCACTTCACTTTAAGCGAATAAGCTGTAAACCATGTTTAATTAAAAACGTTTCAAATCACATCTCCAGTAATTATGGGCTGTTAGGCTAGGAAAGCGGTTCCGTCATATATTATTATCATATAACCGTCGTCACGAAAATCTATCATTTTCACCAGTACTTCACATTAAGTTGTCAAAAAAGTTCGTTCGTTTGTTCGAAAATATAAACACTTCTACACTACAAGAGAAAATGTACAGTCAAGATACACATTACGTCATAAAAATATACTAAACCTACCGAGCTCTAAGTTAAAAATGCACTCAACAAGTACCCCAGTTATATCAAGTAAATAATAAATTACCGGAAATAATTAAAAATTAACAATAATTGTATACATTCATAAAAAAAAAAAAAAAAAAAATTGATACAACTACTTATTATTATCTAAATGCAATAAATAAATAATATCAATGAATATCTAAATGACAAATTTTAAATTACGTACATGTTTTTTAATTGATCTCATTTTTTTAATATTTGCAATAATCTATTCTTAGTAAATAGTTCTGTCCATATTTTATTTTTATATTGCGTAATTCATTTAAATACTTATTTTTTATTTTTATGCTAGTATAATAGTTTTCATTAGTTTTTTTTTTTTAATTTTTATTTTATCCTCTTGCTGTGCCCTTACAGGGTCCATATTTTTGTACCTAGCTTTAAGCCTTTTGTTGTCATCTTTTTTTTACAATATGGAATGCAATAAATGAATATGAACACGTCTCTGTAAGTGGACAGCCGTTATCTATGGTCTGACCGTTCACCGCTGTCTCAGGAAACCAAAGCTAGGTATGGGTTATTTCCGACTATAACCACTACGGCAGACGTGAGATTTCATATTTAATTACCTGATTAATCGTCACTTCTTGATCGGCCTTCCTGATACCGGGTGTTAGTCTGCATGTCCCATCCCATCTCTTCCACTTTTGTCATAAATCTTAACAGAACTTAATTCCAACCTGTTTACGCACTGGACCGTGAAAAGCAGCGTTTAACATAAACCACTATGATATAATCAGATCAATGCGTGAAAGTGCATTCATTAGTGCAGGATTATCTCTTAATTACATTACGACGTGTTTGCTTACCGCTCGTCACTTTCGAGGTGGTTTAAATACATACCTGCTGATGTATTTTTACCTTCTTCAGCTGTGTAAAAAAATAAGTTTATTTCTTATACCATATAGCTATACATTGCATGTCGAGGAGTCTCCATTTAGGCATCGAAAATGTCTGTAGTTGAAGGCTCCGCTCTTCCCTTAACCGTTGATATATAAAGAAAACAAAGAAAGGAAAAAATACAAAAACAAAAATACGATTAATTGTACGTGTATGTGTGCGTGAGTGTTTGTGTGTGTGTGTGTGTGTGTGTGTGTGTGTGTGTGTGTGTGTGTGTGTGTGTATGAGAGTGATATTGAGTGTTCGTGAGGGACTAAATAAGTTTGAAAAAGTAGGAAGGAATTACAGGCACAGAGTTTTACTTTTGTCTCTGAGTTTGTTACGGTAACTCATTTCCATTATGTGAGGTGTATAGGGCAATACTTACTAGTGACTGATCATTGTAACCGTAATCATGAGGTCCATTCAACAGCAACCATTTATGATCCCATATTTGAGTGTACCTACCTTCCGTACGTCCATCTTCACCACCATATTTACCTTCCCCATAAAGAACCCAGTCCCATTCAAACCACTATGATGTCCCCATAGAACCCTGACATTATTACCTCTTGCCTCCGTTTTAACGGTTAGCCAATCACGTGGCTCCGGCATACAAACTAGAGAACGCCTTAATTAGTCAAAAGAAATGCTAATTACAATCGTTAAGACTGGCGCCTTTTCGTCTGGTTGGGTTCAAGTGTGATTGTGATATATAATATGTTGTGTAAGTGTTATTCAACTGCCTCGTTCTAGTGGTCGCAAGCGCTATAGCTCAGCATGAGCTCCTGGGTTCGTTACTCGGGTAGGGCAAAGTGTTATTGACATCTCTCAGTAACAGCCTGGCGTCTTTGTACCCGGCTGATGTCAACAGGCGCGCCCCCTGTTACACGGGACTTACAAATCACTGGCGAAATGTGTGTGTACTAAAGATACACCTGTGTCTAATCTTTCGTAGAATACAGGAGTGATGTAATGTTCTGCATGTCACGCAGCAATATGTCGGCGGATGTTTGAAGACGGTGGAGTTTGTTAATCGGATATTCGCCAAAGCGATCATAGTTTCCCAGATATTCGCCTGCAGGACGGTATTATTGAAAAAATTCAAGATAAGTTAAGTGCCATGTTAGGGTTTGTTGAGAAAATATCACGTTTGACAGAGCAACTCGAGTATTGTGTGTGGCAGCGCTGGCGGGAAACCAGAAAAGTGACAGAAATAGACAAATATTTTCGACACGAGAGTAATAGTTATTATATTATAAGTTATTGCTGTGTGTCTCATGTTAGCCATGCTGGATGGTATAAGGTCCTCAAATATCTTCGAAGATTAGGTTCAGTGGGAAATTGAAATTATCGGAAATTGGACATTCGAATTGTTGTGCCTAATAAATAACGAAAGGTTTGACCCTTCCACACACGCTCCAGCTGCGACCTCCGTGGCATTGTATTTAAAATATACATCTTTACCTCAATCACCTACCATTACAAAACGAATCACGGTCACCCATCACGTGGCCGACCTCACTACTGACGCCTTAACCTCGTTGCATCATACATAAATGACATGTTTAGCAAAGAGTACATGTCATCAGCTTTCTCTGAGGTCAATAGTCATTGCAGATGAGCGTACGACATCGTGTGTTACGTCATCAAGTCATTATGATTCCACCACATGCGTATGTGCGGATATTGACTGGTAATCTCTTCCGGAGTTGAAAAATTGATTGGTAGCAGCGTTGCACGTATTTCTAAAGACGTACATTTGTTGGAAGAACTCAAGTACGTATTTCACAATGCTACCGTGCACAGCACAGGTTTTAGAGTAGGTACAGCAGGTTCTCGGATACAAGGCTGCAATGAATAAGATGCCACACCTTTGGCACGATCCAATAAAAATTAAATCGTTCACTGATTTTCCCAAAATACGCACGGCAACACGCTGAAATGAAAATTAAAGATCATCCATCAGAGCCATCATTCAATTTGCACACTGAAATTAGCATGAAGAATTACAAAGAAGTTCATACAGCTCTGAAAGCAAACATGGGAAATAATAATAAATCAGAACAGACCAAGCATATTCATAATTCCTCTATAATCATGGATATATGTAACTATCTGCTTTAATTAGGTACTCAGAGTAACTGTTATTGTTCTGCAGGTACGCTATCGATTAATACTTGCGTGGGGATTCATTATGGGTATAATATGAACTCACGATAATTGATTGATTGTGGTAAGTACTAAGACGTACATGAAAATATGAGGTGTACAAACAGACGTGAAATTATATTTGAGCGCAAACATAAAATAGAAATAGCGTCTACGAATATTTACGGGACTCATTTTTGAACTCGGAAAAACTAAAGTTGTTATGACAGAGCTGAGTATGACAAAAGAGGATGTACTTTCGTATACTGAGAATGTACTTAAACGTGAATCCTGCCACGGTCATCAACAAGCTAAGTACTTAGGTATATTGAAAGTAGATACACCCAAACGCCCGGAGATAACACCAGTGTCCGTGAAAGTGCACATACTCGCGGTATTTACCGCGCACGCACACCGACTGTGTCATTCCTCACTAGATAATCTATTCACCGAGGATTTCAACCAATGTGCGTGAGGAGGCAGTTAAATGAATTATTTTAAATGAAACTGGTACATTATTCACTATTATGGTCAAAGTTGGTTAAATTGTAAGATTCGTAAATTTGTCACATGTTTAAATGATCGAAACGATTGTGGAATTACAATAAGATTGCCAAAAGAGTTGATACCAGTAGGCTAAACTCAGTCGGCATTCAGAGCTCTTCAATTAAAGTACTTGCACAATAGCACTAATCTTCATAGCTATTTAGCATAGTTTGCTTAAACCGCACAAATTAATTCTAACAAGACACCAAAACCAATTAAAGGCCCAAGGTTTGCCACTCTTTGCCAACAAAACCGCGTCATTTATATCAATTGCCAGGCGAGTCATTTGTCGCAGATTCGCGAGTACATCAGTAGCTGGTGTGGCAATAGGGGCGATCAAGCGGTGGGAAAGTGTGGCAATGTTGTAAAGGTACATTGTGTTGCGGCACACGTCCACCTCGGATGGGTCTCCTTGGATGTGATGTGATGTTTTGAGCAGTATTTCTATAATTGCTGGTTACACAATGTTGTAAACTTAGCGACTGTTGTTAATCTAAGTTTCTGAAATATAATAAGGTTGGATGTGGCAGGTGTACGTTGGTGAAGCTTGCTCACATAGAACACTTTAGTGAAATATCTGGGCTTCTATCTGACAAGTTGTTTCCGAACATTACAGTCATATCTGTTGGTCTAGTGGTTAGTGGCCCTGACTGCTATGCCGGAGGTCGTGGGTTCGATTCCCACCCAGGACAAATGTTTGTGTGATGAGCATGATCATTTGTTCTGTGTCTGGGTGTAATTTATCTATATATGTATGTATTTAGAAATATATAAGTATGTTTATCAGTTGTCTAGTACTCATAACACAAGCTCTGCTTAGCTTGAGGCTAGACGGCGTTGTGTGATAGTTGTGGAATATTATTATTATTATTATTATTTAAAATTCTGTAGTATTTTTATTAGGCTCTCACAATCAGCAGCCACGGATACTACTTCTGATGTTCGAAATTGTTATCCTGCTGTTAGGGAGAGAGGAGAAGGAGGCCTTAGCCCGGCAGTGAGACATTACAGGCTAACTAAGACTAGATAGATTGTTAGTAAACATCGTAGTATATACCCATAATTCACATGATTATGATCATCGTCTATTGTTTCAGGTGCTGCCAGCGCTGCTGCTGCTGTCGGCAGTTGTGGCCACTCCCAGGAAGACATATAAACGAGAAGGTAAGCTACTTCCCACCCATTGGACTAATACTGACAAGGAGCCTCTGTTATGAACCAAGTTATTGTTTAAACTTGAATCATTTAGGTACTTGCTTCTGTCTACCGAGGTATCGAGCTACCCAGTAACAGGGATAAAAAGGAAAGGCTAGGCAGATTGATTTTAATTTACTTACTTCTATAGTTGGATTTTCAGCTAAACCCTTACATACTGTAGGCAATTTTATCATACCAGTAAGAAATGTACCCACTCCAGTAGGTAGCCAGACTGTTCTTAATGTTGTTGGTGTTATCTGAAGAAATAGTGCCGGCATTGTCAAACTTGACAAAGACCTTACACTACAAATCAAACAGTGATTTCAATTTACAACACATACTTACATAAATTTACGCCTGCATCCCATGGGGGTACACAGAAACAATTTACAAACTGTTAACTTTTTCTTAAGTTCATCTCAGAGGCTCCACGAATGACTATTACTTACAATATGAAATAAAAGCACCAATTCCCTTGTTTGCAGCTCCCCTGAGTTCCTCGTACCTCCCACCTCCTCGAGGTGGTGGTGGCGGTGGTCACGGAGGTGGTGGTGGTGGTCACGGAGGTGGAGGTGGCGGCCATGGAGGTGGTGGACATGGAGGCGGCGGCGGCGGTGGTGGCCGGCCATCGTCATCCTACGGTGCTCCAAGCCCTTCAAGCAGCTACGGCCCACCTAAACCAAGCTATGGCCCTCCTAAACCAAGCTATGGCCCTCCTAAGCCAAGCTACGGCCCACCAAAACCATCAAGCAGCTACGGACCCCCGTCTCAAAGCTACGGAACTCCTCCCTCTAAGCCATCCAGCTCCTACGGACCCCCACCGTCGAAACCGTCCAGTTCCTACGGCCCTCCTCCTTCCAAGCCTTCCAGTTCTTATGGCGCCCCGGCGAGACCACCAGCGACCAGCTATGGTGTACCAACTGGACCTTCCACGACTTATGGTGCGCCTAAACCTTCAAAGCCATCGAGCTCTTATGGCGCTCCTGCATCCCCTCCTTCAAGCTCGTACGGAGCTCCTTCTCCACCATCAAGCTCTTACGGAGCCCCTTCTCCTCCATCAAGTTCGTACGGCGCACCCTCATCTGCCCCATCTAGCTCATACGGTGCTCCTTCTCCTCCGTCCAGCTCCTACGGTGCGCCCGCATCACCCCCGTCTAGCTCCTACGGTGCACCCGCATCACCCCCGTCCAGTTCGTATGGTGCACCATCTCCACCATCTAGCTCTTATGGCGCTCCAGCCTCACCACCATCCAGTTCTTACGGTGCTCCTGCCTCTCCCCCATCCTCGTCTTATGGTGCTCCTGCTTCTCCTCCATCCTCATCCTACGGTGCTCCCGCATCTCCTCCATCCTCCTCGTACGGAGCTCCTTCATCCGGTGGTAGCAGCGGTGGGTTCAGTAGTAGCGGCTTCGGCAGCAGTGGCTTTGGAAGCAGTGGTTTTGGAGGCGGTAGCGGTTTTGGCTCAAGCGGTCCTTCATCAAGTTATGGTGCCCCGGCCAGCTCCCCATCCAGTTCTTACGGAGCACCTGCCGCTCCTTCAAGTAGCTATGGCGCTCCTAGCAGCGGCGGCGGCGGCGGTGGACATGGAGGCGGTGGGCACTCATCTGGCGGCGGCGGTGGTGGTGGATACTCTTCGGGTGGATCTGGTGGATACTCCTCGGGAAGTTCCGGTGGCTACTCTTCGGGAGGAGGCCACTCCAGCGGCGGCGGCGGTCATGGTGGTAGCTCAGGAGGTTACTCATCTGGCGGAGGTGGTGGCGGCCATGGCGGTGGCTCTGGAGGCTATTCGTCCGGCGGAGGCGGCGGTGGCTACTCGTCTGGTGGAGGTGGAGGCGGATACTCCTCGGGAGGTAGCAGTGGAGGACACTCATCAGGAGGCGGCGGCGGATACCCGTCAGGAGGTGGCGGTGGATACTCCTCAGGTGGTGGATCAGGAGGATATTCCTCAGGAGGAGGCTCAGGTGGTTACTCATCAGGTGGCTCATCAGGCTTCGGTGGTGGCCACTCATCCGGAGGGGGCGGTGGCGTTCCGGACACCATCAGCCAGGGCTACGACTCCAACGGCGGCTATGTGTACTAGACCCTGCAGGCTCCTGGCATGCTAGTACTAATATTAAATAGTCAATTATTAAGTTATCACAGAATCTTCAGTATTGACGTTGCGAATGTCACAAATTATGAATGTATGTATTAATGTAGGTTTTTAGTGAACACTATGTATGTATGTATTATATTTTTTACAAAATGGCGATATACATGGGATGCTTCAGGACTTTATTATAAAAGGGTCGAAGGCTAAGAACATGCTAGAGCTTTAAAATTTTAAGAAAAAGGGCAACACTCAAGAAATGTTTGTAAAGCTGTACAGTTACCAAGCTCGAGGCATTCCGTCTATTCTCGTAATAAAAAGTGATCTGCAATCGGTGAATAAAAAATTGTGAATAAATTAAGATGAGAAGTATCTCTAAGAGTCGTGAACGTCGCCAACTGCTTACCAAGTAAGCGACGCTTGAAAGTATTAACTTTAATTTAATTGTAATTAATGAATTATTGAAATTGTACAAAAATGTAGTCTAAGGTCTGAGTAATTATACTTTTTAGTATAAATTAAACGTTTTGTAAATATTAAGACTTGTTTTGTTTAACACTTCCTTTAAAAAAAACAAATACCCTACAGAATGCAGCAGACAGCTGAAATATTACTGAAAGTCCAAGTATTCACTCTTTCTTTATCTTTGATTAAAAGCTGATGCATCTTCAATGAATGTAATGATCTCCCACAAATTGGATTAAACTTACCGTTTTACTCACAAGAAGTTTCATTATAACCTATTCTATTTATGATCGACTTTCTCAAAGAAGATTAATCAAGGACCTCACTCATTAACTGAACTGAAAACAAATCAATTACTTACCTCCAGTCTTCTATTTATCTGGTGAATATAATTTCTTCCTTCACGATCTTGGCAAGATTGTCATTATCATCGGCAAAAACAACTCGTTTTATCACTATCACGCTTGATATAAACTGATTGGAAATTGCAGTATGTCTGAACATAAACCTCCTAGGCGACTAGCTAAATAACTGTCAAAGATCTAACGGAGGAGCATTAAATAAATAAATAAATAATTTAATTTAAAAAAAGTGACAGCACTGTGAAGTGGGCATTCCATTGTAGCTTCGACCAGGACTCATGACTTATTTTGGATCGCTAATACAACGAATTAAGTACCTATGCCGTTTCATATGACAACGAGTGAAAGTGAAGCAAAGAGGTATTATAATAATAGGTGCCTCCTCCTCATTTAAAATTGTCTAAGGGGTCTCTGCGAGTTGGTTTCGGCCCCTCGTACGCCTTCCAAAGGTCCGGGATCCCAGAGTCCCGAGATATGTCAAAAATAAAAAAAATATTCTGGGACTTTATTCACATACGGTCATCTGATTCCAAACTAAGCAGAACCTTTTTTTTTTGTGGATGGGAAATCATCAAATAACTTCTCCCGCTCTGGGTGGAGCGGAAGGGCGTGTCAGACTTTTACTGACTAAAACCCACCCGTGTTCCTTCAGTTGCCTATGCCAGGGCCACGGTATCTTTTTCAAACAACCCGCGACCCCAGCGGCATCGGCCCTATTGGACCCCATCTCTTGCTGACATCTCTTTGAGGCGCGCGTGGAACACAACGCGCCGTCGACCCGGGCCTGGTCCTCACCGGACGGCGAGCTACCCACTACTCACCGTCCGCAAGCCCGCGCTTACGGTGGCTGGGAATCGGCTATCGATTCCCGCCGCCCAGGGCGTCTCCTGCGGCGACTGAGGGCGTGAGGCTGCCTCTCCCTCACGCGTTCCGCCTCCTCCTTCGCGAGCATTACCGCTTCGCAGAAGGAGGTGACGGCCAACTAAGCAGAACCTATACTATGGAAACCAGATAGCTGATATACTACATACACTACTTTTTTTTTGTAAATACATACTTATCTTCTTACTTAGCCTCCTGGATTCCAGAAAAAAATATTATTGGATATTATTTGAAACTTTTATGGTATATCAAGGGTCTGTACACGTCCGAAAAATGCAAAAAAAAGTGTTTGTTATATAATAGATGTAATATAGGCATGACGCTGGCAACCAGGAGGATAGATAATTACACCCAGACTCAGGACAAACAGACATGTTCATGCTCACAAATGTTTGTCCTGGATGGGAATCGTACCCACGACCAGTGTAATAGAGAGGATCTACACAAATCAAACACAATGAACATGCTATATGTTTTATTTTGATGTCGCCGAAGCGACCGCGGAATTCACAACGTTACACATTTTTTTTACACATTTTTCTTTTTCAAAATATTCAACAAGAACTAGGAATAAGTCAATAGTAGGTATATCTACTTGCTAACAGTGAGGAGCCGCTTCCTAACCAACATCTCTTTAAAAACACAGTAAATAACAAACGATATATACCTAATTATACGTCATTACAGTATAGGAATATATATCTTTACAATGTATATTTCATTAAAGGCAACATATAAAGGATATCTGTATTTAGTACAAGAAATATCTACATATTTAATAGATATATTTATATGTAAAACTTTATTCAATAAATTATCTGGAATGTTATAATGATGCATGATAACACAACCGTTTCCGGGGGTCCTTTATTGAGTGTGCAAGTCACCCTCTGCCATTATATCCGTGGATATTATATAACATTGGTCAGGCAGGGGACATAGTTCTTCCATAGATCAAGTTACACAATCCACTATATCCACTCAAACCCATAGCCCAATTTGTTTTGTTACCATGTTCTGCAATAGTCCTGTACCAACCGGGGATTGTCCTAGAGTGCATTCAGGAATCGTCGATTGGTGCCTTCTCATGATTTAAAATTTTCTAAGGGGTATCTGTGACTTGGCTTCAGCCCCTCGTACGCCTTCCAAGGTCCGGCACCCCAGGGTCCCAAGATAATGTCAAAGACATTTTAAAATATTAATAATATAACATAAGATTATATGCACTGATATGTATCTTCTTAGTCTTGTTTACTTATACACGTTATCTAATCAATGCATCATGTTTTCTGTGCTATTTATATAAATATGCTTAATTTTATAGTGCACATCATAATTATAATAATACAGATAAATCAGGAAGCGGCGCCGAAGAACAACAACGATACCTATAATCTACTTACAAATATTGATATGTACCATTTCACACTAAACACTATGATATGTATATACGTAAGTCACATAGAGATGATATGTATCGAGTTTGAAGTCTTAGCAAAGGTTAGGCAGGTGGCTATCACATCATATATCTATATATTCGCAACATATATAGAAAATATCTCCAATTTTAAACGATTTATAAGTTAACTTTAATAACAAAAAACAATTCGAAAGCTTGCTCAGGTATCAAATATGGCAACTGTATAACTTGTCCCTAAAATATGCAGTGATAGGCATTTGCATAATTATATTTTATACTAAGTAGTAAATATGCTCGTTCATCATCCAAAAGGATAAAAGTTGCCAAAATTGACAGAATCCATCTAATTGCAAGATACATCTTGATATATTTAGAAACATTACTTCAAAAAGCTTCAAATGGACAGTAACACGCATAGTTATATAAGACATGGAGCACTAGGGGTCCGCCGGGCCCGCGGGGTCCGCGGGGGCGGAGATCAAACACGACAATATTGTGAACACCAAACACTTATAAGTTCAAAAAGACCGATTATTACAATTAGCGACGCTCGCTTGTCGCGGCGTCAGAAAGCTCTTTATAATAATATTATTACCATTTTACACGTATTGATATTATTCTAATACAGAGAAAAATATAAATATTTCAAATACGGCTTTATTTTGTTGCGTTTCATTAGTAACTCAGCTGATTTTAGGCCAGTTCTTTTGTTGTTTAACGCAATACCGCATGATTCCGTCTCCAATATTATATATTCCGTTTCATATTTGGATCTATATATACGTATATACGAGTATTATAATTGGGTTCACATGACTCCGAGCGTACAATACCGCTCTAAATAATATCAAATATATCTTTACAACGTAAATATTTGTGACTAGAAAACAAAGCTTGCAAAAACATATCTGTCGCAATCTTTTACTAATTATACTAGATAAACGTTTGTTTTTAAATACCTATATAAATATTAAATGTATAATATTCCGTATGCGGACTTTTTTATACAAATCTGAATTAACTAAACTATGGACGAGCCATATATCATTATTAGTTTTATAGTATATCAGGTAGTGAGTGATGCTTTACAAGCGATATGTATCATATAATATATACCATGCTTACATTCGTATGATGACAATGTCTGGTCAACATTACTCGTCTACTCACGCGCACTTACACAGTGTCTCTAGAAGCACATCAACTCGTGTGCTCTTCTCTCTACATTAATTGACTTAAATAAGGAATCGTCATCAATATAAATAATATATATAAATTGTCTAACAACGAATATAATTTACATTTTGATATGTATGAGTTGCAACGCTTCGTAATATTATTAATATATTTTCACTACAAAATAATATAGCTTAATTCATTTTTACATCAACTATTAAACATACATCTATTGCTTTAACTAATGCATTTATCACTACACGATAATATTTATTCATTAAATATACTTGATATCAGTTTGCGCTGACGTCATCAGTAGTAAGAATCAAAGAAATCATTCGTTTATACAGCGTGGTATGAAATATGCGACATTTACAAAATGGTTTGTTCAAATAGGAAGATATTGATGATATGTTTCGTTTTGATCGTCTTGAGCATAACAGTCTAGCCGCTATTTCGGAAAATACTGAAGTTTACTGTTCCATACTTCGATGTAACGATCTTACCGAATTTAAATGAAAAATAATAAATAGTAAAATTTTCGGAAAATATAATCCCGCGATGATACGACTCTGTGGTCCTGCAGCATGGTGCCTGTCGAGATGTCGTTTAAAAGAACTAATAAAGGGACTTATCGTCTCAGAAAGCCGTTTGCTTGCCGAAGGGCTGCATCGGCGGGGGCGCGCTGCTGCTGCCGAACAGCGGGGTGGGGCCGTCGTTGGGATCATCTAGATCATCATCATCGGGCTCGAGGGCAGGGTTGATCCTGCCGCACTTCTCATCAGGTCCTACGAGTGTGGAGGCGGCGCCATACAGCCGGCCCGGCACTCCTCCCAGGACGGACATTTGCTCGCCGGCTTCTGACGGCTCGTCGACGCGGCGGATATCTTCGGGGATGTTCACAACACAGTTGAAGTAGTCAGATTCAGGGCTCAGGTAGCCACCGTTGAACAGGAACCTGGTGGAACATAAAATACATGACATTCTATTCTTAAAAATAGAAAGGTTATACATATTATTTCTGATGATGTTAACAAACAGCATATTAGAACGTCAGATAGGAAACATGATATGTTCCGTCGCAGATTGCTTCCTAATTGTTTGAAAGTCAAGCAATCATACACATAAAGACTATCCAGTATATCGTTCAAAATACTGGCAATAATAAATTTAGCAAAAGCCTATTTATTTCCTGGAACGCGTTGATTATTTCTGTATATATAGATTTAAATAGTTAGTGAATGCTATCTTCTCCTAAATACTAAAATATGCCTATATCATGAATGCATTCATAATAACAGTTCAACATTTATTAACTCACGACTCCATCATCGTCCGCTAACGTCTGTTAGTAGACTATTATCATAAGGCCACACAAAAGTAACAAAATAATCTTCTGCTGTAAGTAGACTATTATCATAAGGCCACACAAAAGTAACAAAATGATCTTCTGCTGTAAGTAGACTATTATCATAAGGCCACACAAAAGTAACAAAATGATCTTCTGCTGTAAGTAGACTATTATCATAAGGCCACACAAAAGTAACAAAATGATCTTCTGCTGTAAGTAGACTATTATCATAAGGCCACACAAAAGTAACAAAATGATCTTCTGCTGTAAGTAGACTATTATCATAAGGCCACACAAAAGTAACAAAATGATCTTCTGCTGTAAGTAGACTATTATCATAAGGCCACACAAAAGTAACAAAATTATCTTCTGCTGTAAGTAGACTATTATCAAAAGGCCACACAAAAGTAACAAAATGATCTTCTGCTGTAAGTAGACTATTATCAAAAGGCCACACAAAAGTAACAAAATGATCTTCTGCTGTAAGACACATTAACAACACAAATGGATATTCTCATCTATTTAAAACAAAGTGTGTAGATATCGCAGCCAGCTAGCTTAGTTAGCCTTTTAGTTAACAGCCTAGCCTTTCAACTAAACGGCGCCGTTGAACTAGCGGTCTGAATGATATTCAATTATAAGTTAGGTTGGAACTGTGATCAACCACGCGCGAACCGAATTACAGTAACTAAACCAGGACTCTCTGATAAATGGGTTTGGTCAGGTTAGAACTGGGACCAACCGGGCGGGAACCGAGCGAGCGTAGCGAGCGGTACTGCGGCAGCGGCCGACGAGCATTACTTCCAAAGGCTAGGCTGTTAACTAAGCTGTCATTCCAACCAAACCAAATGTCTTTTATAATGCGCACAGCAATAGAGTGGAACACTCTACCTGCGTCTGTGTTTCCAAACGTATACGACCCTAATCTCTTCAAAGTGTGAGTGAACAGGCTTCTTCTGGGTAAGCTCACTCCATCGTCGACATTGTCTTGTCTCTGTCGTCTCCGACTTAGACTAGGGTCAAGAGCAAACCCATCTCAAATAAAAAAAAGAGCTGTTGGCTGCGACATAGACACAACACAACTTGTAACTTGATATTTTACTGTCATATCTGGAAAAATACGTTTTCGCTATTTTCACCCGAGCAGCGCTCGGTCGATCAGGTAGGTACTAAGTAATTAAGCTATTCATGAATTTCTCGCCTAGATAGGTAAATAGCTATTATAGCTTTTAAATCATGGTTTATTCATACATTGAACTTAAAGACATTTACTTTAGTTTCGTAATTACTCCTGGTGATATAAGACGCGCATTAAACCGATCGTAAACTGTCGAAAAAAAGCTTCCTAATAACTGCATCAAAGACACACACACACACACACACACACACACACTTATCAAACGGGACAGTGAAGAGTATATAATTCTATAATGACGTGGCCATGCGTTAAAATTACACCATCTAGGTACACAAAATCCTAAGTAAACTATGTACTAATGTTGTTCCTCTCGAGCCTGATACAAGTCGTGATACACAATCACTTTCCACTCATTACAGATCACTGTGAGCGGCTGTTCGACTGTGTGTCACGACTACAACCGATGTACTTGTCGATGATTTACTGATGGGCATCTGGTAATAGTCCCTATCTGAATCTAACAGAATGCGCTTGTTTCCCTAACTACTAAACATTACATCGCGCGAGACTCCAGGATCGCTGCAATACTCAAGCAGTTTTATTAGAATTTAGCAATGAATTAAGGATGATAGATTTTAGATACTGTTAGGAAAATCTCCATGAATGTTATCAGTTTCCCAACTCTTTAAGTTATTATGATGTAATGAAATGTGGAGCATACCCTGGCGTCCCTGGCATACTACCTCGATAGAAATCAGAAGTTATTTTTTGAAAATGTTTCACACCATAAAATAAATAACTGCGATAAAATCCATCTCATCGGCAGCCCTTAGGGTGCCGTAAAATGTCATTAAATCAGGAACGTAGCATTGGACCGTGCTTTAGATCCTCCGTATTTAGACTAGAGGTAGTTCCGTGGTAAATGGATGTTTAGAAATTTGTATGAGAAAATATTTAGAAGGTAAATATATGAATGTATAATTGAGGTAGTATATAAAACAGCTAAAAAAGTAAATGCTAGCTGGTGAAAATAATAAATAAATGTAATATCACCAGAACGTTAAACCCGTTTGCTGACCATTGATTATAATTGTGACGATAGTGACATTACACCGCAGCCAGCACTTTTACTTATAATTATAGTGTCATAGACCAACACGTTAGCAATTCAACTAGTGCCAATAAACCTAGAAACCCTAATAGCTAACAAACATCTCGTAATCGTCAAATATCATAACCATACATAAGCATACAGTGATCAAAATACATATCATAACGTTCAAATTCTAACACTTCCTCCATCTTAAGTGATAATTGTTGCGAAATGTCTGTTTGTGTGGATGTTTTAGCAGATGCTTATCACACGAATTATGTAACTCATTTGATTGTCATATTTATTAAATTGTGAATGGAAAGACATTAATGTGATATTGACTTTAGAATTTGGGTGGTCAATAATGTAGAAAAGCAGGTCATTATCTACATGCACGGCTGCCACTATAGAATTTATTGTGAATCTATAATCGATCTAGAAAATCTAGATATTGCGTTACAAAACGTTGGTTTTATTATTTAACTCAGCACTTGGGTTACACATAGCTAGTACCTACTTGAGATCTCTGCCTAATATGTTGGTGCCATAGACATTTTATACGCTCTGTGGTTTGTGCTACGTAGGTTCACCACAGCAATAAAGCGGAAAGAAATCGAACCTACGACCTCTCAGCCACCAGTCCGATTCCCTAACCGTTAATAGCCCCACAACACCTATATTTGAACCTATATGAAGTCACAAAAATTAATTACCGTACAAAACTATTTCTCAATTAACATCCGAAGCTCCAACATATACTACCATGATATTCCAACCTCATTTAACGAACCCTCTTAGTCCCTGAATACGTAATTCAAAAAGCTTGACCCCGCGACCCTAATTTGCCGCCTACGTACGATGAGCCACGATGGGCCACGATGGGCCATCCACACGAACGTAATACGCGACGAGGCCCTCGGCTTAAGAGATACTTCCGGGAACCCAGATTTGTTTAATATCTCTATGAAAACGGACACAATTTATATTGAATTATAAACATATAATATATATTATGTACAAAATAACTTCCAACATAACGATTTGCTCGAACAGATTGATAAAAAAATATGTTAGAATGGGAATTAGATGTGTGTTAGGTGCTAAATACCTATATATCGCCGTCATGCTGCCAAAAGCGATTATCTGGAATTTTAGTCAATTATGTGTTAAAAATACCAATCGATTCAGTTTCTCAGTTCTGTCATCTGCCAATATCGGTTAAATGCAGAAACCCATTAGTTGCAGAGATACTCTGTGCTGGTAAATACCCTTTATTATAAAGGGTATTTACCAATTTCTGTAAAAAGTCGCCAGACAAAAACGATTAAATTTGTTAAACGATACGTTTTTCGATAGTACGCTTGCTAAATAATATTAAAATCGTTTAGTTGATTTTCTCATTTCCGCACTGGAGCAGGTCCACAGATGATTTATTCTGCCATAGTATTTCAAATGCCGTTAGCCGATTTTGGAAAAATGTTTACGTATTGAAAACTTTAATAACATACGTCAGCAAAAATTAAATTATTAACTTTAACTCATTTTGGCTCGCGCTCTTAAGAAATGAAAGATGACATAATGTTTTTGTGAAAAAAATAATTACATGCATTTAATTGATTTCGGGTAAAGTTACTACGGGTTCTATTAGATAAACGTCTCTGCAGCCAAAAGCGATTAAATGATGATAGACGATGTTTCAAAATAACTCTAGCAGTTATCATTCTACTGAGTGGGTACGTTAAACTCGATTACTAAGTAATTATTTACATTGATCTTTTAAAACCAAGCTCAATAGCAATGTCCAGCAGTGGGTTACAAAGTAGCCTATGTGTTAATCCTGTGCCTTATCTATCTAACTACCAACTTTCATCTAAATCCGTTCCAGTAGTTTCAGAGATTAATTTTGAAAGAGACCGGTGTCCAGCAGTGCCTATGTGTTAATCCTTTGCTTTATATATCTACTTACCGAATTTCATTCAAATCCGTTCAGTAGTTACGGATATAAATGTGTACAGACAAAATGTATGGATGAGTATAAAATGAATAAATGAAAAGTTCTTAATTTTTTCGTCAGGTAAAACTAGCTAAAATTATGTCTAACTCTTTTATTCTGATAACATTCAATAGACTCAACATTTTCTACATATGTATAATAGTGAAATGAATATCTACTTCTATGCATTATTAAAATTTTAAGACTCAAAGGTTCAAATTTAACAAAAAAACTATTTTTGATAATTGGCCGCCAAAACTGATTAAAAGCACTCCTCTCGGAGATTTTTTTTATTTTTTATCCGTTTCTATAAGGATAATCGAATCGACTAGTCTTGCTTTCTACAGAAGGATAAATAATGCGTCGGAAAAGAACTAAAAATATTAATGAAAGCTAGTATTTAACAAAACAATCTACAGTAAACTTTCAAATTGATTTATCTCAAATTGCATTAATAATAATAATAATAATAATATTCCACAACTATCACACAACGCCGTCTAGCCTCAAGCTAAGCAGAGCTTGTGTTATGAGTACTAGACAACTGATAAACATACTTATATATTTCTAAATACATACATATATAGATACATTACACCCAGACACAGAACAAATGATCATGCTCATCACACAAACATTTGTCCTGGGTGGGAATCGAACCCACGACCTCCGGCATAGCAGTCAGGGCCACTAACCACTAGACCAACAGGCCAGTCAAATTATTGTGCATTATTGTGCATTTAGCTAACTTTGGCAGCATGACGACGATATAATGGGTATGGTGGGTTTAATAGGTATAGGTAGATGGTTATATATATATAATAGGTATTTGCAGAAGTATAGCGGATTGGGAAATCAATTAGCTGAAACATTGAAAGGGTTGAAAATTACTTTTCCGAAATAGCTGTATAAATAACAAGCCTGGCAACAAGTTTTATAAAGAGTTCGTTGTTGCTACCCCGACATTAAATAACTGTTTGTATCCTCGATGAGGTCTGACCCAACTTTAAGGAACATTTGATGAAGCCTGTTAAACATTTGAGCCAACGATTCAATTATCTTCGACTCAACAGCGGCAAATGTATTACGAAAATCATTTTTGATAAAAAGCCGTCGCCGTCAGTCTGAGATGTAAATTTGGAACTACATATAACTTTATACAATATGTAACAAAAATCCTATTGTTCCTTTTAACACATGACTGCACTCATAATAACAAACAAGTTTTACTATGGGACCAAACCGGAATTCGCGAAAAAAAAATCTGCTGTCCCATACATTCATGTTCGCATAACTCATCAAAATGTAGGGAGCAGCTGATACTTTTTCGCGATTCCAGGTTTGGTCCCATAGTAAAAGTTGTTTATTATCATGTGTTAAAAGGAACAATAAGGTTTTTGTTACATATTGTACGCATAGACTCTGAAATAGATCTTCATGAATTCGTTGACATTTAGATTCTCGATGTCGACCAGTCTGAATTTCTATCTATTTCGGAATAGATATTCGACTAAAGGTAAGTTATTTGTTATTTTGTGTAGGCACGTGCTATTATGCGAGAATAGGCCATGCCAAGCTTGGTAGGGTCACTGTCAGCTCAATTATGGTTCAAATATCCAATAATCGATGTTTTACTTATTAAATTATACACTTACACTGGTATTGAATCGTCTAACTTGTTCAATAGCATTATTCCATAAAGTCGACGTCTCACGTTATCATATTACCTACGTGTGTCGGTAACATCCTCACCAGTCGAGTGAGTGAATTGAATCAATCAATTTGTAAGAACGATCGCTTGTAGGGGGTTATCTACGTCTTATTCAAGTTTGAAATAAGTGTAAGTCGAGTGTTTCTGCTGATACCTATTGTTTTTTTCATAATAGCTACTTTTTAACAGAACAAAGGGCGTTGAGTTACTCTTGGAAATTTTATGTAGAAGACATAACAATGAGAACATAATAAAATATGACCAACGACAAAGTTATAAGTTCACCACACAACACTCCTGCAATACAGACACACAAGTAAACACAACAAGTCATACTCACACAGACAACCACGAAATAAACGCCAATGTGAACAGCGACATGCTCATCGCCATGGTCCTGAACGGGAACAGCTGCACCTCATTGACGGGATCCCAGCCAGGGTAGTGGATGAGCGGGGGCAGCCCCAGCAGCTTCTCGCCCCCCGAGAGGCGAACGAGCCCCGCCACGATGTAGGCAGCCAGGGATCCGTACGTGTTGCAGTGCTTCTTAAAATGCACCACCATCAGCAGTTGCGGGAACAGAATCACGTACACCAGGTCGGAGCACATGGACCTGGAAGATTGAGGGAGGTTAATCGGATTCTTTGATGTATTTCGCTTTCTGTGTTGATATACATGAGGTTGGTGAACAAAGGAATCCCTGATTAATTTGTTGATTGTTTAACCATGTCCAGCTGGGTGAGGTCATATAACAAGCAAATTAGGTAAAACATCTCTGGTTCGAGAAGTAAGCAAATACACTCCATGGGAGCGGGGAAGAATCCAGACACCTCGTTTGTTTTAATCGATTTTCTACGTATTGAGATAAACTTCACTTAATTCTTGGCCCTCTATGAATACTATTCGCTCAGAGTAATTAATTTAACGACGTCCATAGACAAGTCAGAAGATGACCCATATTACGGAAAATGTGGCGTCGTGAGCCAAACCCAACACTTCATTGAAAGGACATTAATAACCCGGCCCCTTTAATGTGGTTAAATCATTACATGGTGTAGCCTAGCAAATGTATGGCAGTTAGGACCATTGCACCATCTTCCTTTCGAAGGTACTTCGTCCTGTGTGTGGGTATAATTAGAGCGTCACCCCACGCGGCCCTGGCTTCATCACGAGCATGGATTGCGCATTGCACTGTTTATGATACCATCAAATGATGAATTGATGGCTTGAACAGCCGCAGCATATAAATGAATGCTAATAGTCCTCCAATATAAATCGTGCACTGATATCAATTGGTGCAATGTTAGGTACGCAATGTTTAATCTTGTGAGAAAATGGCTGACTCCTGCGGCCAACATTGGACCAATTTTATTTTATTTTTTTTATTTATGAACAATAACATTATTGTTCCACGAATAACCCTTAATATGTACACACGGCTACATATCTAGCTATACATTTCCAGTTTAAGCTGACCTCTCATTGTACGGCAACCCTACATACCTACACAATGCGCGATCAGCTTACACTGGAAATGTATAGCTAGATATGTAGCCGTGTGTACAAGAACATAAAACGATTTCAAATTCTGAAAAATTAAAAATAAACTTTATTCAATAAATAACAAACATGTCAAGAGCAAGTCGAACTCGCGCACCGAGGGTTCCATACCATCATTATAAAAAATGTGTTTTATTTTTCCTGTAATCTTTACATAAACTTCTATCACTTAGAATAATTTCAGATTTTTCTCTATACAAACTTCGGAGATAAGGGGAGAACGTTTTTTTTTTTACATTTTTCATCAAAACTTGAAAACCATGCGGCCCAAAAAATGAAAAAAAAATGTTTTGGAATGTGCAAACAGCGTTGATTCATATGACATGCTCTAGTAGCCCAACTTTGAATTTTTAAGAACCCCTTTCAGTCCAAAAAAGGTCATACTTTTATTTTTTTCTTATTTGCAAAATAGTTGGGCAAACGTTATCTAAAACTATTCCAAAATCAAGTGGATATCATTAATAAATCTTGAGATATCCAGCTGTGACAGACGGACAGATAGACAGGCAGACTGAGTCGCACCATAGGGGTTCCTTTTTACCATTTTGGTACGAAACCCTAAAAATTAATGGCTGGTTTGTTCACATACATTCCAAAAAGAATTATGATAGAATAAATTATGTAAATGCCAATTTCAACGAAAACAATGGCTCAAAGCATACAATACCTACCTATCTTTGTTTCAAAATAATCAGACAATGATACAGTTGTTTAAAGAAACAAAATCAACACTAAAATAAATTAAGTTTAAGTAACTAACGCTACAAATGGCCGCGTCTTACTGGCCAGGAAACTATTAAACATTAATTGTAAGTAATAGGTTGGGGAAAAAGTTTCTTCGCATTTTTTAAGAAAATTCAAAACATTTTTTAATATAGTTTATTTACATTTAACTAAAGTATGTAGGTACCATTTTGTTCGATAACTTTTTGCCATCTTGTAGGTAGGGACATGATCCCATTGCTATAGAAATTTTGGGACTTCTGGTCAAAATACCGCGACAAGTGGTTTTCGCAGTCCTCTCGTGATGTTAACCTGACACTGCCTAAAGAATTCTGAAGAAACTGAAACAGGTGGAAATCTGAAGGTGCAAGGTCAGAACTATACGGCGGATGCATTAACACCTCCCAGCCAAACTCTCTTAATTTTTGCTGAGTGGCTAAAGATGTGTGAGGTCTAGCGTTATCATGATGAAAAACCACACCCCTTCTGTTGATTAATTCCGGCCGCTTTCTCTCAACTTCTTGCTTTAATCTCATCAGTTGTTCGCAGTAAAGTTCAGAATCGATGGTCCTGCCTGGTGGTAACAGCTCATAATGAATAATGCCCTTCCAATCCCACCACACACACAGCATCACCTTGTTGCGAGTTAACCCGGGTTTCGCCACAGTCTGTGAAGCCTGACCGGCCTTTGACCACGACCTTTTTCGCACGTTCTTGTCATACGTGATCCACTTTTCATCACCAGTTATCAGCTTCTTCAAAAATGGTTCGGTTTCATTACGTCGTAATAAAGAATCACAAATGAGTACACGGTTCATTAGATTTCTTTCAGTGAGCTCGTGAGGTACCCAAATGTCGAGCTTTTTTGTGTACCCAGTTTGTTTTCAAATGCGCCAAAACTGTTTTGTGCTCAATTTCCAGTTCTTCAGCTACGTCGTAACTACTGATATGCCGATCTTGCTCCACTTTTTCAAAAATGGCATCCATTTTATCCGTAATAGGGCGACCAGAGCGACGTGCATCTTTGACATCAAAATTTCCGGATGAAAACGCTTAAACCAAATTTGTGCTACTCTCACAGACACTACACTAGGTCCATAAACATCGCAAATTTTTTTCGCGGCTTGCATTGCATTTTTACCTTTTTTGTAGTAAAATTTTAAAATGACATCGAATTTCTTCATTAGATTCACTCATCTTGACGGTACGAAAAACAAATGAAAATCACACATGTTCCTAATTTGAATTTGGAATTATGTTCTTTAAAATTTAAACTTTCAATGATACCAAAACCAGCCAGATACAAATAGTATAGCCAAAGAGATTTTATTACAAGTTCATACATACTATAATGCGAAAAGACTTTTTCCCCAACCTAATATAACTAAAGCACACAGCTAAATCCAGGAAACAACGGTAAAGCTTTTAACACTTTCAAATGCAGCTCAGTTTTACGACAAAGCTATTTTAAAAATAAACAATTTCACCCTCCGCCCGAAACAGAGTAAAATTAGTTGGGGGCTTAAATTTTCAATTCACCTCCACACACCCCTTTTCACAGACTATACGGCATCGAATTTCGATGCAGGTGTGAGCTGATGAAAGATGGATTCAATCGACCGTGTGCCGGCGTAAGCCCTCCGGAAATACCTGTAGGGGGTGAAAGGGGGCGAATAGGGATGTAATGTGCATCTGGCAGGATTCTGTTCTTAGTTTTTATTCGAGAATGAGGAAATCTTTTTCGAAGTAACGAATGGCGCGAATTTACTGTTTAGGTGTGGAATGTATGTGCTTTGTTATTTTGGTTTAGTTTAAAGAAAATATGCACGAGAAACTCTGACACAGAAACTCTGACACAGAAACTCTGACACAGAAACTCTGACACAGAAAATGTGTTTTCCTACAACTGTAACATCAATTTAGAAATCAAATTTCATTACCCATGAACATGTAACGCCTAAATATTGATAAAACTGACATCTGCAAACCCTATTTTCTAAAACATAATATTCTAACCCTCCCAAGTATTTACATTCTAGAATTATGTATATTTGTCCGTAAGCATCAAGAGTTCTACACAAAACGCGAAGACATCCAATCACAGTACACACTTAGCCACGGATCTAGGCTAAACATACCAACATCCAGGCTAAAAATGCATTCTACAAGTCCCTACGTAATGTCTATAAAAATATACAACAAACTACCAGACATAATAAAGAAAGAAGACAATTTCAATATATTTATAACAAAACTTAAAAAATTACTGATAAACAAATGCTATTATTCCTTAGATGAATATTTAAACAATAAACATACATAATAGAAAAAAAGTAAAAAAGAAAGTAAGATAGTATAATAAATGTTAAGGAAATTACTAATAATATAATAATAATAATTGTTAACAATAATTAATGACAATCACGCAATTTATAGTTATGTTTGAAATATATTAATGATATGGTAATTATTAATAAATAATAACAAATAATACATTAAAAAATACTTAAATAAAATAGCAATAATAATAAATTAAAAAATATAGCAATAATTCATAAAAATTCAATAATTCATGATCTCCTAAAACAGAGCTTCCTCTCTCCTACCCTTTTGCTGTGCCCTACAGGGTCCATAATGATCTCATTTATATAGAACTTACCACCTACTCGTAAGTACACATTATGGTAAAGCAATAAAGATATTGAGTATGGAGTATTGAGTATTGAGTATCTGGACTTGTTAGACCGACTGGAAATTAGAAGCTAAGAAGAAAACTAAATTCAATGAAGGTTTGGAATCAATACTGAGATTAATTAAAAATTCAAAACTGTCTCCTGGCAACCCTGCCCTGCATATGTGTAGAGGTAAAAGAGTAAGAGGGAGTGTCGGTAGTGAGGATTAAGTTTCAATTAGCAACTCGTCGCACTGCGAGAAGTAATCCCTTTGCATACCGGAGCCGAGCAGAGCAGAGCCGAACGGCTTCGGAATACTTCGTCTGCAGCTAGAGTTCTGTTACAAAGAAAACGTAGGACAAAGAAAAGTAATCCAACTGTCTGGAGCGTTTCCTTATTTTGTATTTCTAATTACTTATGGCCTACACTACTATTATCCCCTTCAATTAGGTTCACGTTAATATTGCAACAGACTCGGGTCGAATTGGCAAAATCTGGGTCGCTGATCGGCTAAAAATAAATATTGATCATAGATGGCATTTCGGAAACTTGATTTTCACCGTTTGCAGGCCACGTATATTGCGTGAGTATACGCGTCACCCTATATCCAATATGTCCAGGTGACTGCGTGAAACATTCAGTATCGCTAGTTTAGTCAACGTTTAGTCCCTAAGCGCGGCAGATCTCGAAGGTCGCTTGCCACACACCACTGCCCAATTGCACACCCATAATAACACCATCATAAAAACATTACTCTATTATAATAATAGTCGATTATCATATAATTTTCGGTATCGGCCATTAGTTGGGCTCATCGAGATGTGTGTCAATAGAATGATGATCGTAATCGTTGTGTGCAACACCGTCGTCAGACTTGTTGTAAGTTCAAGTGTTAGAACGTCGGTCAGTGTGCGTTAAAATGATGGATTATTTTAAGTGAAACACTTTAGATCAAAAATAAGTTCTTATTCATGTCTCTCGGGGGTCTCTTTAAAAAATCTCTTTAAAAAATTGTAAGGGTTCTGTGCTAGGATTTTAACAATGACCATAATCTATGTACATACATATCAGTCGCAGGACTGGCAGCTATATAAATAGATTGGTGAAACTAGGGAAGGGGAGGCGCACAAGTTCACATTCCATTTTGGGCGATTTTGGCCATCAGCTTTTAAAAGTAGACAGAGAATCCTACTTATTGGGTTCTGTTTGCCTCAAAAGATCAAGCTGCACCTAAAAACTTCGTCCACAACTGGGACATTTTCTAATATATTACGATGCGACCTCAGTACTCAGACTCACAATGATTGCGACCGCGGCCGACGGGCTCGGTTAGCGATTATTGATTGCAGCAGACACCAAACACTAGTGAGGAATACATGCTTCTGAGTCTTGACTTGAGTATTACACCGTAATGTATAGGGACGCTAGGACATTGATACGTGCAGTGTTGCTATGCTGCGCAGTTCACTTCTAAGTGACCACACGCAATCTTATACAGGATGTTGGGCGCATGGACCGACACAATTTTTGGGGGATTGTGGAGGTAATTTGCTAGGTTTCACCCAAAGACCCCATGTCTTAAATGTGACGATAATTAAGATTTATGTTCTTTATTTGTTTTTTCTTTGAATTAGGTACCCGAAATCTCGCCTTTAAATTGTTTTTTTTTTTTTGGTTTTAGTAGAACAAAATAATTTTTATTATAGTCTGCAATGCATTTTTATTATTTCTGATGATTTTGACATTGAGAGGGAACGTAGGGCATTGGTAGTGAGATGCAATATGCTGGCGCGCATGTTTGCAAGGCACACAAAAAATGTTAAAGTTCCTTGCCAGTCATTGTACACCTGCAGCCTGTGGGGCCGCTATACGCAGAAGGCTTGCAGTGCCCTACGTGGTCCTCTACAATAATGGGTTTAGGATGCTGTTGGGGTTGCCGCGTTACTGTAGTGCATCGGGGATGTTTGCGGAGGCCAACACCGATTTGAACCTACGACCTACAAACTCGTAAGTCGTGGCCATTAGCACTGGACCACCTCTGAGCTCTAAATAACCTGCAATATCATTAGATACCAACTTGTTTATAAGAGACTGTGACCTCTGAGTTTGTTTCGGCCTTTCTTCTCAGAGTAGTCAGATAGGAAACGCCGACCTCATCTAGTTTAAAAAAAACATGATTGACTTGTAAAAGTGTTTGTACAAACCTACTTACAGAAATAAAAATCATTTATCATTTATTTATCATGTTTATAAATAAAATTAAAATTGGTCGCTAATTAATAACTGATTTTTCTGCAAATGTCACCACCAAAATACATATTGTTGAGTCACAAGTCCAATGCTGTTCATCTTTGTCACCACACCAAAACGGTCCTCGATAAAGACAACACTTTTGAACTTGCTCACTCCACGTGAAGCTGTTGGACTAACAAAGGTACACCGATATTTAGATGCGAGCGGGGATCGAGTGGCGAACACTTGCCGATGTCAAGTGGAGGACAGAGTGTCAAGACAAGTGTCGGGTGAACGTGTCAAAGGAGACTTGTTTTACAAGACGGAATATAAACAGATGCAGGCCTGTTGAAATACGGAGTTGTTACAGTGAGCGTGTCACTGAATTTAATTAAAGGTCGGCTTTTCAGTCACTATAGATACGACTTTATCAGTTTCTGTTTTTAACCGACTTCAAAAAAGGAGGTTCTGTATTCGATGTAGATTTGTTTGTTTGTATGTATGTATGTCCGCGATTTTCTCAAAAACTGATGAACCAATGTTGACGATTCTTTCACTAACGTGATCTACATACTTTCAGGAAGGCTTTAGTATATAACACATTAGATAATTATTCTTATATACGAAGTTATATTATATTAACTTCATGGCGAAGGTTATGCCGGCAGTCGACGCTGGAGTACAGGTAGACACGGCGTACTTTGATTTTAAAAAAGCCTTTGACACCGTGGACAATGATGTCTTGTTAAGAAAGCTGGCAGATATAGGATGTACGCCGCACTTACTGCAGTTCTTTGTCAGCTATATGAGAGACCGTCAACAGTACGTGGACTACAATGGGTACGAGTCGAAGCCGTACTTCACCAGGTCTGGAGTGAGCCAGGGCAGCAATTTGGGGCCTCTTGAATTTATCATAATGATAAACAGCTTGCCGGAGGTCGTCAGACATGCCTCATGTTTGTTGTTCGCAGATGACCTCAAGTTGCTGCTCGAGGTAAGGGATGAGTCAGACTGTGAGCGACTCCAGGGTGACATTGATAGAGTGGTGAAATGGAGCCATGAAAATAAGCTGTATTTCAACGTGTCCAAATGCTCGGTAATATCCTTTGGTCGTGCGCGCACCCCTATCCGCTATGAGTACAAAGCAGAGGCGATACCCATGCAGCGAGTAACGCAAGTGCGGGATCTAGGGGTATATCTCACTCCAGATCTTACGTTTCGCGAGCATATCATTAAGATATGTAAGAGAGCGTACAGAAACCTCGGCTTTGTACTTAGGCAGTGAACCCCTGGTTCACTAATATTACGACTATAAGGGTATTATACGACGCTCTAGTCAGGAGTCACTTGGAGTATGGTGCTGTCATATGGGCTCCACATGAAGCCAAGTACTCTGTCATGCTGGAGCGCGTACAGAATAAGTTCACGCGTCACTTGTACTTCAGACTGTACGGGGTTTATCCATTGTACCCGCTGATGTACCCCACCCTGTTTGTACTGGGCATGGTCGGGTACAACGAGTTAAGGGTGCGACGACAGTTTACTCTTGTCGTCTATTTAATTAAATTACTCCGGGGTAAGGAGCACAATCCGGGAGTGCTTCAGTGCTTGCGGTTGTCTGTTCCAGACCGCTACGTGTGGAGGCGGCGGCGCCCGCCACTGCTGGCTGTGCCAACTGCCAGAACCAACCTGCTGGCCAAAGCACCTCTCACGCGAGCAATTCGTACTGTTAACGAAATTCAGAATAGGTTGGACATTTTTTCGTGTTACTTTAGTGAACTTGCAAGAGTAAGTTTATACATAATATGTTACGAGAGCAACAATTAGTGTAATGTTATGTTTATTGTTTCTTTTATTGTTATTTTTATGTAAAACATATGTATGTTAATTTTCTGTGAATTGTCATTGTCAGAATTATAAGGTTGTAGTGTTTTAGTTATAAATAATTTGGTGTTAATGTATTGTGTAGTTATTTGTAATTGTTAGTAATAATGTTATTTAAAATGGTTAATATTATAAGTAGGCTTAGCTATCGCATTAGGTTTCTAAACCTGTAATGATAGTTTAAGAGAGTTAAATAAATAAATAAATAAATATGTGTATATAAAAAACTTAACAACTTCTGAAGTCGGTGTCTTGAATTCTTCAATGCATCTTAGCTTGGCACCGACTTCAGAAGCTGTTAAGTTTTTTATGAAAGTTATTTTATTCGTTTTAGGTTTTGAAATCGGTTTTTACTTTTTTTAAAGTATATCTATAAATATAAATTCAGTATAAGTTTATTTGTGTAATATCTGCCTGTTAAAGACTATAATAATAAATAAAAGTTTATTTTGGAACAATAACACAAGAATAAGTGGAACAAGTAAAACGGTGATAGCTGCAAAAGTATAAACTGTAGCGCAGCTAACAACGCCCTTCTCCAGATACAGAATGGAATGAATGCTCCATGCAAAAAAAAAATGCTTAACAGGTAATTAATATTAGCTCGTTGAGAAAGTACAGCTTCGGAACTTTGCCCGCGGATTTCTGGCAGGCGCCGCGTCGTGTATAGTACGAGTTTAGGTTTAGGTCGTGAAACTATGCAGCAAAGCAATACCACACAATCAACATTAAAGTAGCAAGAACTGGAAGCATAATATCATAGCAAAGCCAAAATTAAAAAACCGGCCAAGTGCGTGTCGGAACACGCACAATGAAGGGTTCCGTAGTGTAGTTGAAATGTAGTTGAAAAAATGTTTTTTTTTTTTTTTTTTTCAATCTATTTTAGTTACATAATATACAATCTTAACACCTTGTCTAAAGACCTTTAAAGGTTTATGTGACAAAGTGGAGGAAGCAAACACGCTCACAACAAATACTTAAAATTATGTTGGCTACTTAAAAAATTGAGAAGGGATGTCACCAGTAATATAATATTTTTTTAAGGTAGATTTACATTTTTTATATGTACTAGAGGCAATATTTGACTGCACAGTTTCAGGAATTTTATTTAGAGCATCAGGTAATATATATTCCCACGTTCTCCTGCCATACACATTTACAATTGTAGGTAGTTTATATGTAGGCAAGTAATCAAGATCACGTAACTCTTTTGGTCTACGGCTTAAAGTTAAGGACCTAATATTATTAAATTTATCCAAGATAATTGCCGACCTGAATCGCAATTTTTTTTACTATGGTAAATGCCCAGATACTTTACCTAACATTACCCTTAACGGCTTGAACGTCAAAAGAGTGACTAAATTTAAATATCTAGGGCATTTCCTCACTGACGACCTTAAGGACAATGTTGATATTGAAAGGGAGCGTAGGGCATTGGCGGTCCGAGGTAACATGTTGGCCCGAAGGTTCGCTCGGTGTAGCAATCTAGTGAAAGTAACACTTTTTAAGGCATATTGCCAGTGCTTTTACACGGGGAACCTTTGGGTGAACTATACCAAAAGAGTGCTGGATGACCTACGCGTACAATATAATAATATTTTTAGGATGCTGTTGGGACTGCCACGATGGTGCAGCGCTTCTTCTATGTTTGCGGAAAGCAGAACTGACGGCTTCCAAGCCGTCATTCGTAAGAAAACCGCGTCGCTGTTGTCAAGGTTGCGGGCGAGTGGCAACAGCATTCTGAAAACTGTGGCGGAGAGTATCGACTCTCCAATTATTACAAGTTTTGTGAGAAGGACAATCACTAACCGTTAATTGGTGATGTCCTTTTCACAATACTATTTATTTATTTATTCTGTCTTTTGTATTGTATTTGAGCTACTAACACTAGTAATAAGTTATAATATTGTTTACTAACACGCTGGATCATTGTTGTCTGATAAATAAAGAATATTATTATTATTATTATTTTTTGATATTTCTCGGGACCCTGGGGTCCCGGACCTTTGGAAGGCATACGAGGAGCCGAAGCCAACTCACAGAGGCCCCTTAGATAATTTTAAATGATGAGGAGGCACCAACCGACGATTATCCCTGTATGCACTATGCAAGTGCACCCAAGGACAACCCCCGGTTGGTACAGGACTATTGTTGTAGGTGAAAACAAAACATATTGGGCTATGGGTTTGGGTGGCTAAAGTGGATTGGGTAACTTGAACTATGGAAGAACTATGTCCCCTGCCTGACCAATGTTGTATATTATACACGGATAAAATGGCAGGGGGTGACTTGCACACTCAATAATGGGCCCCCGGAGACGGCCGCTAGCACATAGTGACGTAGCGACAAGGGGGCAACACTTCCTGAGGTGCTTGAGGAGTGGAGAGGTATTCCACGGCTATCAGGACAATCCCGGAAATACGGTCAAGATCCCTACCAGCACCTTACTGGAATACTTCCTTCCTCCGAGCACGTTTGCTCTTGCGAATCTCCACTCAAGCCGGCCAATAAAGGCAAGAAAGAGGTGGGAGCTCTGTTCCTCGTCAGTGTTCACTCCAGCCGACCAATAAAGGCAAGCCAGAGATGAGGACAAGATTTCTCCCGGGAGATAGGGTCCATGGGGTCGCTACTGCCCAACAGCTCGCCACATGCTGCCCTGCGGGTTTCAATATCTCTCTTGGTCTGGCTCCTCATCCTAGACCCGTTCCGGCAAACTCTACCGGCACAGACCTAAAGTTTGGAGCACGCAAGCCCCACCACGACGTCAACGTAGAGATACAGCGGTGGGGTTATTATTATTATTATTATTATTATTAAAGCTACAAATTAACTATTTTCGGACTTTTCCTTTACTTGTACTGTGAGACCTTGCTTCTTGTCAACTTGTTGGTCGACGGGAAGTACCCTATAAGTTTTGATTTATTAGCGAGTATTAAAATATGTGGCATAAATGGTCGTATTTTTTTATTGCGTTGATATAGAAGCTTGATTTTTTTAGAGCTCCAAGGGACCGTAGACTTGCGTATTTGATATTAATTTTAACGTGATACCTCCATGCGTTCTTGAGAAAAAGGTCTTGACAGACCGGCGGACGGACAACGAAGTGATCCTATATGCACCTATATATACACATATATAGTGTTCCATGTTTTCCTGTTGAGTTATGGAGCCCTAAAATAATGGCTAAATCTATCGTACTACAGAACGTACTGCTGCCTAGGTAGGTACCTATTATAACAATTATGTGTGTACCGACCGACCGGTGCGCATATGTACGGCGCGCACCTTACATTTGCGCCTGAGCATATCATTGCGCAGCTGCACGATGCTATGTGCGATGCAAACGGGTTGAGCTGTTCCATGAAACTTTGTATAGGTACTTGTATCGCTTATTATATCAATGGCATAATTGGCTTTTCTAAACCTCTGTTTAGGACCTGGTTCAAGTAGACCCACTTATGAGCTTACCCAAAATGTTAAAGGCTAATAGTAGGTACCTACTTATCTAGGTAATTTATAACTCGGCCCAATTTTTCTTTAATTCCTGCCGTTTCCACTGATTTTATATAAGTATATTATATAATATAGGTACAATTTATATGCAGAACTTACCACAGTCCGTATATGGAGGGTATGGTGAGCGCCATGAGCGTGGCGAGCGCCCCCACTATCAGGATGGACACGCGCATCACCCAGATGATCTCCATCTCCGACGCGTTCTGTCTGAAGATCAGCTTGTACACGTTCCTGAGGAGAAGTTGGCGTGGTTAACGACGGCAGTGGAGTATCACCTACCATAGTCGGACTAGCAGAGTTATCATAAGTATCCTATAACTAATATTATAAATGCGAAAGTGGGTTTGTTTGTTACGCTGTCACACTAAAACGACTGAACGAATTTAGATAAAAATTTGGCACATAGGTAGACCATGACCTGGATTAGGACCTGTGTCCTAATCCAGGTAAAAAGTATCCTATACAGGATAAAAAGTATCCTATGATACTTTTTATCTCGGTAGTACGTTCCTGTGGGATATTTTATCTCGGTAGTACGTTCCTGTGGGATATTTTATCTCGGTAGTACGTTCCTGTGGGATATTTTATCTCGGTAGTACGTTCCTGTGGGATATTTTATCTCGGTAGTACGTTCCTGTGGGATATTTTATCTCGGTAGTACGTTCCTGTGGGATATTTTATCTCGGTAGTACGTTCCTGTGGGATATTTTATCTCGGTAGTACGTTCCTGTGGGATATTTTATCTCGGTAGTACGTTCCTGTGGGATATTTTATCTCGGTAGTACGTTCCTGTGGGATATTTTATCTCGGTAGTACGTTCCTGTGGGATATTTTATCTCGGTAGTACGTTCCTGTGGGATATTTTATCTCGGTAGTACGTTCCTGTGGGATATTTTATCTCGGTAGTACGTTCCTGTGGGATATTTTACCTCGGTAGTACGTTCATGTGGGATATTTTATCTCGGTAGTACGTTCCTGTGGGATATTTTATCTCGGTAGTACGTTCCTGTAGGATATTTTCCAGAATACACTAAAGGGCAAGAACTAGTAATTAATAAAAATCTTTAATTCAGTCTTTCATTCATTCACTGACAGACAACGCACTACCTAAACCCGTCTTAATGATGAAAAGTTCAACAAGTTTACCTTTATAATGAAGGTGAGCACTAAGAAAGGATTTTAAAAATTCATCGCCTGTGGGGGTTAAATATAGGAGATAGAAGTTCGTAAAGCTTTGCCACGGCCTGTTAGTAAAGAAATCAGAGCAACTACAGTGAACAATAAGCGAAGTAACGCCAAGTATCTTCCACATAAGTAAGTCAATGAATAATTATAAAGATTGGTTTTCTGAAAGACAAAGTTCTCATTCACCTGGCAAACATAGAGCTGGCACTGAGCACGCTGGAGTCAGCCGAGGACATGACGGCTGCTGACACGGCTCCGAGCCCAAAGAAGGAGACGAAATCGGGCGTCAGGTGCTGCAGCACCAGCGGCAGGATCATGGATGTCTGATCCGAAGTCAACTCGCCGTCCGGGGTCAGGTCGCCGCGGTAGCTGGTTTCGTTCCATGCTAAGGATAGAGAAGATTGTTAAAGGCAATGCATATTACAGAGCAGATACAAGAGCTGTTGGTTGGGTAGTGTGACGCAAGATATAAATGAAAAGGTGATGGTTGACGTGAGAACATCTAAAGGGCCCCACACATTAACAGCGGCCTGCAGTCTCTGGTTCTATCATATCCTATTCTGGTGCTCTGGCAATAACACGCGCTGGCCGATACCTGCCGATGCAGACCTGCGCCGGCAAGCGGCCACACACTCTGGGTTCGCATTGGTTGTAATGGTTGTCAATCCAAAACCATAAAGGGAACTGTGAGTCTGTGATCTATAGCGATTAACTGACAGTCAGGCGGACTGTAAATGTTTGGGGCCTTTAAGAGAAAAACAAACTGCGCGACTCCAAACAACGCGGGGCTTTGGCATGAAGAAGTAAAATAGTGGATACAGCATTTCATCCTTCACAGGATCATCTTGTGATGTATCTAGTGGGATGACAATCAGTCTTTCAGATTAACACATTCACTGCCTACAAAATAAATAAAAAATAATAGCTGGGAACCAAAACTTTTTAAGGCGAGTTTTGATTAAGTATATATGAATGTTTAAAAATATGGATAAATATAAATTGTTATTATTATTATTATTTCAATAAAAAAACATATACAGATATAAACAAACAAACACATATTCAGCTGCATCCGGTTAGACTGGAAGCCGACCCCAACATAGTTGGGAAAAGGCTAGGCAGATGATGATGATTTCAATAAAAAAACATATTTTTCGGATCCGAGTGGGCGGCACACAGCACGCTGGGTGCCGAACACTCGGATCCGAGCGCCAGGAATGGCAATGATTTAGTTCACTAATATTATAGATATTTGTTCCACGATTGCATTTTTGCGTACTAATATGTCAGAATATTTTGACAAACCCGTGTTTTTGATCAAATTCCAGATTCTTGATCAAAATCATCTAAGGAAACTAATCAAAATCAGTTTTTACCTTATTTTACTTCGGTTCTTGAGCAAAATCTTGTAACATATGACCGACACACACACACACACACACACACACACACACACACACACACACACACACATACACACACATAGGACACACACACAGGGCATACACACATATACATACATACATAACATACAGTTCAGACGTACCATCATCATGTAAGACTTGTCTTGTTATCTTTAAAATAATAGTAAATAAAATATATGCATTTGGAGAATTATTTATTTAGGAAGACATTAACAAATCTGAGCAAAATGGCGATACAATCAAAAGTATCAAAAATCAAATCAAAGCAATACAGTCAATAGTATCAAAAAACATCATAATTATAAGTTTAATAAAAATTTTTGTCACTCTAAATGACAGTGAGATACTCAAAGAAAAGTACAAAGAACTGAAACAAAATCCGAATCTAAAAAAAATTGTCACTAGCAAAAATGAGTGATCTCTTGACATCAAAAAAATAAAATATAAAAAATGCAATTTCAAAAAACTTAAGAATGTGCTAATGTAATTCTAGTTGGCGAGGCGCTGGCTTTGATGCTGAGGAACCAATGTCTGAATGTGGTAACTTTGGCTGGTCGTCTTCGTTTTCAATCTTGAATTAAAAATACTTAAATCACTGTCGCTACCAGATCCTTCTGAACTTGAAGAAAAGTCCTCTTCATGAACTCCTTGCGAATACACTTCTTCATCACTATATTCTCCAGAACCTTCCGAATCATAATCATCACTTTGTCGACGCTTTTTTTTAGCACGAGATGTTAAAATAATCGGTTTAATTTTACTTTTGGACGACCCAGCCTCACTGTCCTTTTTGGCGCGAAAATACCTTCCGTACGATCGTGTGTACAAATCACTACCACACTGTAAGAATGAAACCAATACTCGTTTTCGTAAGTTGACTATATTGCTAGAAGCAAAGTTGACTCGCCTCAAAAATCGGCGGTTTACTGACTACTACAAAATGAACGGGACGCTCGCTCGGATCCGAGTGGAAAGCGCCGCTACTACAGCCCCGCCCCACTCGGATCCGAGTGTGGCGGGGAAGGAATGTGTTAAATAATATATGCTAAAAAATTATTTTTTTTTTAAAAGCAACCCACTTCCAAAACAAACGCCATAATAGATCCAAAGACACCGACTTCCGAAAAAATAACTTTAATTTCGGAAATCGGTGTCTTTGGATCTATTTTAGTTTTTGCTACCGACTCCCGAAATTAAAGTTATTTTTCACTTTGTAGTGTTTTTTTTTTTTTTGGAAGTCGGTAGTTTTTTTTTTTTTGTAAACAATATTTTATTTTTCACTTTTATTATGTTACCTACCCCACACCAATTCGTATATCACGAATCACTGTTGTTTAAAAAGCTAGTAGTGACTTGCTATGTAAACAACAGTGACAGGAAGTATTATCATCATAAATCATTTATTTGCCTGAAATATGGTGGGTACACAAGATGTTAAATTAAATTATAGCACAGGACATATTTCACCCTCATTACGGGCATGCAAAATTATAGCTAATTTACAGCAATTATTTGAATGAAATTACAATTCTTAGAATTATTTGAATAATTACAATTTATAAGAAAATTTGAATTACATTTATGAGAATTACAGTGATAAATTATTGAAATATTATTGTTAAAGACAAAGTCACAGGAAATAAGAGGAAAGAACCAGTATCAAGGTGGACACCAAATCGACATGTGCTCTTACTTGTATTCAAAAAAATTTTAACAGTGTAGAAACTCTCCTGGATTAACCATGTTCGCAACGCACAACAGAACCTTTTATATGGCAGGTCAGTCACCTTTGTCAGTGTCCTTTGAGCAAAGAGTTATATACATATTAGAGGTGCCATGTAGGCACAGTTCTTTCTGAACAGTTCTAGCTTAGGCACAGGCATTTCTAAGGGCAGGTGGTTAATTTTACGTTTAAATTCAATTCAATTCAATTCATTTATTGCATCAAATATGGTAGGTACATGAAGTTCTTATATAACATATTTAGTAACACACATTTGGCCAATATTTAGCATGCAATAGTACAGGTTTTTACATAATTAACAATTAAATATATCTGTGCTTTAATGTATAAAATTTACAGGGACACTTTTGAAAGAACTCATCTAATGAATAAAAACATTCTTGTAACAACCACTTCCGCAACGCAACACAAAATTTATTGAAGGGTAGTTGAGTAATTGACCTAGGCAATTCTTTGGGCGATGAAAATCTTCGCCATTTCGGAAGAGTTTCCCCACACAACTACGAGTATACCGTATCGTATTACTGAACAGACGTATGCGTGATACACCATTATGGCGGTACGCAAAGATGTAATATTTTTGATTCTTTTTAAAGCAAATACGAATTGATTGATTTTTTTTTTTTAATTATTTCGATATGTTTTTTCCAAGTAAAATGCTCATCAAGTGTTACACCCAGGAACTTTGCATTACGTACCTGTTCTATATTGTTATTGTTAAGTGTAACATTAATACATTAGGCGCGGCAGACGCACATGCGCGTTTTCGGACGTTCACCAGGTGCTAGACAGCGCGTATGCGCGTCCATACAATTTACATAACTTTCTTCGAGTGCGGCGCGCCGCACCTGTGCGTTCGTTGTGCATCTCTATTGTTTCGAAAACATCGTAAAATAAGGGTCGGTAAGGGTGTAGCATAAAGAAGCGTTTGCATAAAGAATTAAGCAGATAATGTGTTAAGGCGTACAGGTTTACTTTTAAATGTTTTGCAATGAAGCACATTAGTTTTGGAAATATTTATTTTTAATTTATTAATATCTAACCATTTTATAATGTCATTTAATGTTTGCTTAATTTCAATGTCAAACTTTTGTAAATTTTTACATTTAACAATAATAGTGGTGTCATCGGCGAACAATACACACTGATGTTTTATTGACTGAGGCAAATCATTTATGTAAAGAACGAACAATAATGGCCTCAAGATACTACCTTGTGGTACACCACAGCAATTAGTTCGTGCTTCAGAATCAAAAACTTCAAAGGTGTTACTAAATTTGTTTAATTTTGTTATCCTCGTTACCTGTTTTCTGTCAGTTAGTTAAGATTGAAACCATTCTTTAGCTGGACCTCTGATACCATATCTTTCAAGTTTTTCTAGAAGCCGCGTATGATCAACACGATCGAACGCCTTACTTAAGTCTAAAAGTAATGCACAAGTAGGTATTTTATCATTAATATTCGTCATCATTGCTTTCACTAGCGTAAATATTGCCAAAGACGCCTTTTTAGTTTGTCTAAACCCGTATTGCTGATCAACAAGAATGTTATGTTTAATAAGAAATTTCATCACTCGACTGTAACTTTTTCAAAAAATTTTGATATAATGGGAGTAAGAGCAATAGGTCGGTAATTGTCAACGTCTGATTTTGACCCTTTTTTGTATAGCGGCTTTATCAAAGACAGTTTTAGCCTATCAGGAAAGCGGCCCTGTTCTAAGGATAAATTGACAATGTGAGCCAATGGCTATTTGTTGAGATATTTTTTTAACGAGCTCTGTTGTGATGTTATCATACCCAGCCGATTTCGTGTTTTTTAAAGACATTATGATACGATATATTTCAGAGGCGTTAGTAGGTTCTACAAATATACTTTTATCATTTAATTCTATTTTATGCATGTCAGTTTTATTATTTTTATCATTATTATTAGAAATGTCAACAAAGTGATTATTAAATTTATTAGCAATGTCATATCCCGATGTCAATGTTATACTACCATCAATAATTTTACTGATATATTCCCTAGACGGTTCGTTACCCATGTTGCGCTTCACAACATCCCACGTGGCCTTAATTTTATTACTAGAAAAAGTAGTGTGTCTTTCATTACACAAGGACTGTAGATTATTCATGCACCTCCGTAATAATTTTGAATACGCTTTGTACTTACTCTTATTTTCATTATTTTTATTTGAGTAATACTTGTACCTTAATGACCGCTTAGTATTACAACATATCTTCATGCCTTTTGTTATCCATTTAGGTTTACCACTATTGTGTTTCTTTTTAACTCTAATACAAGGGAAACATAGTTTATAAAATAATGTCAACAAATCATGAAACTTGTCAAAGGCTTCATTAGTATCAGTTATATCATAGATTTCACTAAAACTTATGCAGCTGATGTAATCCACGAATTTTGTGACGTTCTCTTTATTTAAATAATAATAATAATAATAATATCCTAGGACATTGTTCACACACGGTCATCTGATCCCAAACTAAGCAGAGCTTGTACTATGGAAACCAGATAACTGATATACTACTACACTACTTTTTTTTTTTTGTAAATACATACTTATATAGATAATTACACCCAGACTCAGGACAAACAGACATGTTCATGCACACAAATGTTTGTCCTGGATGGGAATCGAACCCAAATCATTTATAGTCATGAAACTGTAATCCGCTCCCATTCGGTTTGAAGTTTCCTGTTCAATTTTGACTAGTTGAGCTGTGTTATGATCAGACAGGTACAAATTATATGTTTTGCCAGTGACGTTATGAATATTGCTGATAATGTTGTCTATGCATTTATTAAGCCTAGTCGGTTCATGTATGTGATATTTCAGTCCATAATTAAGCATCAATTCTTTGAATGCATTACTAGTTTTATGTGATAATAGCAAAACTATATTAAAGTCGCCACAAACTACTATATTGCATTTTTTGTGTTGTAGCTTTGTTATAATTTTCGTAAAATGATCAAAGAAAATATTGATGTCAGAGCTTGGTATCCCATATATACAAATTACAATTAGCTTTAGCTGTTTTATTTCAACACCGCATATTTCGAAATGTTTATCAATAGCAAATTCTTTTACTGCACTCAACACATTCGAAACCTTTCTTACACAAAATACACGTGCCTCCTCGTCGATCTAGTCTGGAATATATTACACCGAGGTAAAAGTTATTTATTTAAATATTTTTCTTCATTTTTTTTTAATGAAATGTTCACTTAGACATACGACTACCAAATTTTCGTTTAGATCATGCAGCTCAATGAGTGCTACCTCTAAATCTTGCATTTTATTGAAAGCACCAGCAATGTTTTGGTAAAACACTGAAAATACATTATTAGTTACGTAAAAGATGATTTTTTGTCCCCGCAGAATCATTTGAGTCTATCTGTGAGCTTATTCTGAGAGATTTAAAATAATAAGGTATAGTGCCTTTCCTTGGTTCTATGTTTATGTTATTAGTTACTGTTAGATCATTGAAACTTATTTGCGAGGTGCTATTACTTAATGGAAAATAATAAGGTATTGTTCCTTTCTTTGGATTTACGTTATCATGACCTTTCCGGAAATAATGAGGCAATGTTTTCTGAGTGTCAATACCTTTTTTGATGTTGTTATAAGAGAGGAATTTGTTCCTGTACTGGATAACAATGATTTGATGGATTATTCGTTGTGTAATATTCGTTATACGAATATTGTGTTTCAATAAATGTACAGTTTTCATAGTTTCGGATAAGTAGCTTTAGCTGATTATTTAGTTTACATTCATTAAGGAAAGGATTATTAAATATATTTACTACGAATACATCGCAATTTTTAAGAAAATGTAACGCTATAGATATTTCTGACAGAAACTCTATTGGATTTACATCATTACTCCCTGTAATTATGATAACATTGTCAGTTTTTGATAATGTCTTAGCCATGTTGCAACAGTCCGACAAGACATATTTCGTTCTAGCGTCTGGTCTTGTTATAGATTGTATTTTATAATCCCTGATTATAAGTTCCCTTTTATTCTCGATTAGCGCCTGAACGATGTCTTTCCCTTGATTGTCCGATAGAAGAAATATTTTGCCACATTCTTGATTACATAAACGATCACTATTCTCAACTTGAACCTGAGGTTGATGTTGCTCAGTTGTAAATGTATTGTCGTTGGTGGTGAAAAGATGGCTGTGGTATTTAACAAATTTAGCTACTTCATAGATGTATAATTATGCAAGGAACCGTTAGTAGATTCTTGGATTTAAAGATCGGTTTACATGATTCCGACCAATCCATGCCGTACAGTGCCAGTTTTTTCTGTGCTATGAACACCCTCGAGATGTCACAGGAATTTCCCCAGACAACTATGCCATACCGTACAATGGAGCATATGTAAGCGTGATATACAATAATAGAGGTATGTATATGTCAGCTCGTCACGTCTTTTACCTTTCGAAGTGCAAACAAAAACTTGTTTATTTTAATGCATAAACTGTTAATATGTTCTTTCCATGAGAGATATGTATCAAGAATAATGCCTAAGAATTTTGCGCTGTTTATCTGTTGTATAAGTGAATTATTGTAACTAATATTTAGTTCGATGTTTTTACTCGTCTCGGCATTTTTATAACGTCATTAAGATACACAAAGTGGATTAAATTCGTATTATCGAAGCTAACTCAAAAACTACCTAAACAAGTTACAATGAATTTTTATGGAACCAACGCGAAAGCTTCCTCTACCAAATTAAAAAAATAATTTTCAAAATCAGTCCACAGTTGACGAAAATATACAAATCAAAAGTCATTTATTCAATATAGGCTCAGAATCAGCACTTTTCTAACGTCAAAATTACATAAGACAGTCCCCGAAAACGCCCGCCCTTCACCACTTCCTAGTGCTTTAGCTGGGGAGAAGACGTGGCGCAACAAACTCCCCAGCAGCACAGCTGTCTGTTCAGTTAAAAAAATGATTCTATACAACACTGCGCAAAATAATATACGTACATTACGCAACACAAAATATTAGATTAAATTATTAAATTATTTGCTATAAGTCAGCTAGCGCACGCCAATATACAAAAAAAAATCGAAAACTATACTCAAGCAGAAATAAAAATACAAAACTAAAAACGTAAGCAGAACTTTATACCTAAATAAAAGCCTCCATAAATGAAATAAAAAAAAACTCCTACTTTTTTGAAGTCACTTAAAAGGTACACTATGTATGACAAGTGAACTTACCGGTGCCCTTGGCAATGGCTCCGATGAGTACAGGGGGGATAGCCATGATGATGCAGCCGAAAGCTGCCACGTACGACAGGATCTGCGCACGACCCGCCGTCTTGCTGCTCAGCACACGTTGGAAGTATACCTGGTGGGAACAACATAGGTTTAACCTGGTGCCGTGAGCCGTGGTCTGTCTTAGTCACTTATAAGGTTCATTCTTTACACACAAAATTAATGACATCTCCAATTCCAGTATGTAGAAAAATACTCTCGAAGACAAAGAATACGGGTAGGTACGAAAAACAATTTTTTTTTTTTTTATTTATTTATTTAAATCAGACACAGTGATCCATATTTTTGTTAGCAGGTATACTTAAAAATTATGTTAGTAACCAAAGATGAAAATATAAGTCATAATCATTCTGCCTAGCCTTTTCCCAAATATGTTGGGTTCGGCTTCCAGTCTAACCGGATGCAGCTGAATACCAGTATTTTACATGGAGCGACAGCCTGTCTGACCTCCACAACCCAGTTACTGGGTAATATGATATCCCTTGGTAAGACTGGTTGTCAGACTTTCGGGCTTCTGACAACCCGTAACGACCGTCAAAGATCCACGAATGACAGCCGGAACCAACGGCTTAACGTGCTTTCCGAGGCACGAAGGAGTCTCGGTATGAAAAGATGGTCACCCATCCACAGACCAACCCCGGCAAGCGTAGCTTAACCTGATGGATCGACCCGAGCGGCTGTTATTACTTAGCCACGAGCTCCTCCTCCTCCTCCTCCTCCTCCTATGAAAATATAAGTCATAATAATACTAATAAAACAAAAATAAATAATTGAAGTGCATAAAATCAAATTGTAAAATAAATTAAAAGTTAAATCACAATCAACTTTAAATTCATTAATTAATGTCAATTAAAATTAAGAAATTCATTAAAATTATAAACCAAACAAATAAAATATAAAATAAAATAAATACATAATAAATTAGATTCATTTGATCACATTTAAATAAAACAAAAATCACTTAATAAATGGTGACGAACTGGCATGCAGATGCATCCACCTCTCCAGCACCGCCGAGTCCCACCGCTCGGACAATACGCTCAGGATACTGTTAGTGACGTGACGTACCCTAAAATCTTTTGCCTTGCTAGATACCGACGAAGACGAAATTACCCAAATAATCTGTGGACTAAAAGATGACTGTGCTGTTGGATGGGATAACATTAGCAATAAGACCCTTAAACTCTTTAAGCACATCCTTGTTCCTCCCTTAACACATATTTTTCGTATGTGTCTTTCTGAAGGCATTTTCCCTAAATGTCTAAAAAAAGCAATTGTAATTCCCATCTTCAAATCCGGAAACAAAGACCTAGTTAACAATTATCGACCAATATCACTACTCCCCTCAATATCTAAAATATTAGAAAAAATTATAAACAGTAGGCTAGTTAACTATCTAGAGAAAAATGAATTCTTATCACCTGCGCAATTTGGTTTTAGAGCCAAATTATCCACAGCCGATGCAGTGCACAGTCTAACAGATTATGTCTCAGAAGAACTGGGTAAAGGAAACCAGACCCTGGGGATCTTCCTTGATCTGGCGAAGGCTTTTGACACAGTCTCCGTTTCTACGCTTTTGTACAAATTAGAGGCCTTAGGAATAAGGGGTATGCCGCTGAAACTTTTTGCTGACTACTTAGGCGATCGTTATCAATGTGTTAAAATTGACAATATTATTAGCGAAGAGCAAAAAAACACAGGTTTTGGTGTTCCCCAGGGAAGCATTTTGGGCCCCACCCTTTTCCTTATTTATATTAACGATTTGTGTAGTTTGTAGGATCATACCTACTATATCATTTATTTATTTATATTATAAAATTACACAACACATCACATTTGTATACAAACACAATCATAATATTTATTTACATCTATTTATATTAATCAAACAATCGGGTGATGTCGGTGTAGTAGCATATAGTAAATATGGACTCGCGCATGAGCTACGTCATTGTGACGTAGCCACCAAGGACTAGCTAGGTGGGAGTTCGCGGTGTCGAACCTCGAACGTTCCTTCACCTTGCCGCGACCTTTAGTCGGAACTAATTAGCGCGACGCTCGCCCGCGCATGATCTTGTGACATTTTATTGTTTATTTATTGTTTCCTTGAATAGTCCAAAGTAAACTAACTGTTACCTATCATTGTGCCGTAACTATTGTGATTGTGACTGTGTGCCTATCAAACTTGTGATCGTTCTCCTTCTGACTGTTTTCTGTGTTGTGTGTGTGCCCTACCACAATATAACTGTGAGTACCTAAGCAGATTGACTTTTATTATTACTCTGCCTACACACCCACCAAACACACTATACTGGTGACCCCGTGTAGAACACTATTATAAAAATGAGTGATAGTGAGTCCGAGCACACCGCGTCTTCACAGCATGTCACACAAAGATCGCGCCAAGCTAAGCGTGTTTCCACTGTGCACGACATTTACCGCGTGGCATTGAAGTTGCCACCGTTTTGGCCAGAGGAGCCGGACATCTGGTTCGCGCAAATAGAAGCGCAGTTTGAGAACGCAGGGGTGACTAATGACGTCACCAAATTTAATTATGTGGTCGGTCACCTCGACCCCCAATATTCAAAAGAGGTGAAGGACGTCATCATGTCCCCTCCTGCCACCAACCGGTATGATAAATTGAAGACCGAATTGGTGAAGCGTCTCTCAGCCTCCCAGGAGAAGAAGGTGAAGCAGCTGTTGATGCATGAGGAGCTGGGAGATCGGAAGCCGTCGCAGTTTCTTCGCCACCTGCAGGGATTGGCAGGACCAACCGTGCCCGAGGACTTCGTGCGCACCATCTGGTGTAGCCGACTCCCCACCACCATCCAGTCCCTCCTGGCATCGCAGCCCCACTGCACCCTAGAGGCGCTAGCCGACCTGGCTGACCGCGTCCAGGACATCGTCGCGCCGGCAAGCCACGTCGCAGCAACTTCGGCAGCAGGACCCTCGGTTAGTGAGATGGCAGCTGAGATCGCCGAGCTGAAGCGCGCCATGAAGGACCTGACGCTGCAGCTGCGTGACAGCCGTTCGCGGAACCGCTCCCACAGCCGCGGTCGAGACGCGCGACGGCACTCACGCAATCGCTCATCATCCCGCTCGGATTCCAGTTACCGTAAACATCCTGTGTGCTGGTACCACGCGACGCACGGCGAGAAGGCGAAGCGCTGCATCAAACCCTGCGACTACCGGCAGGGAAACGCCGCGGGCAGTCAGTGATGGCGACAGATGATTGCCCTCGCTCTACTGGTCGCCTGTTCGTCACGGACCGGAGCACCAAGACGCAGTTTCTGGTCGACACTGGTAGCGACCTCTGCGTCTACCCCCGTCGTCTGCTAAGTGACCGTCGTGTGTGTACGAATTACCAACTTGTGGCCGCGAATGGGACGCCCATTAAGACATTTGGTTTCGTAGAATTAAATTTAAATTTAGGACTTCGTAGAGACTTTAAGTGGCGTTTTGTGGTAGCTGAGGTGACTAAACCGATTATCGGAGTGGACTTTCTATGTTTTTACTCATTGACCGTTGACTGTAAAAATCAACGGCTAATAGATAGTAGCACCAATATTTTTGCTTTAGCCTCGAATCACTCAGATTCGTCTTTATTTTCTGTAAAGGTTACTTCTGGTGACTCAAGGTATCATAAAATTTTAGAAAGCTTTCCCGACATCACCCGACCCGCCGGTACACTACGCACTACACCACACAACACCGTACACCACATCCGCACCACCCCAGGCCCTCCAGTTTCAGCTCCATTTCGGCGACTAGCGCCAGACAAATTGAAAATTGCTGAGCAGGAGTTCCAGCTGATGCTGGCCAATGGAACTGCTAGACCGTCGGAGAGTCCATGGGCATCACCACTGCACCTCGCCCCCAAAAAGGATAACGGTTGGCGACCCTGTGGTGATTACCGGATGCTCAACGCCCGAACTGTCCCTGACAGGTATCCGATTAGGCACATCCATGACTTCTCACACAGCATCTCTGGTTGCAAAGTTTTCAGCACTATCGACCTTGTGAAAGCATATAATCAGATACCTGTCAGTCCAGACGACATTCCGAAGACGGCAATCACCACACCGTTCGGCCTGTACGAATTCCCGTACATGACGTTCGGTCTGCGCAACGCAGGCCAAACATTTCAACGTTTTGTCGACGAAATGACCAGAGGTTTGGACTTTTGCTACAGTTATTTGGATGATTTCTTGATCTTCTCCAGGTCACAGGCTGAGCACGAAGAGCACCTACGCATTATCTTCGGCAGGATGAAGGATTTTGGTATGCTGGTCAACACGACTAAGTGTGTTTTCGGTGTTCCCGAGGTAACCTTCCTAGGTTACCACGTCTCTGAGAAGGGCACCAAACCACTTGACTCCAAGGTCGATGCCATCAACAACTTCCCGCCGCCCAAAGATGTCCGTCAGTTGCGCCGCTTTCTGGGTATGATTAATTTTTACAGGCGTTTCATACCCCACGCAGCTCAGATCCAGGCGCCGCTTCACAACCTCTTGATTGGCAACGTAAAGGGCTCGCAGCCTATATGTCTTGCGGAGAATACTTTGCAAGCATTTGAGGACTGCAAGGCAAGCTTAGCTAACGCTGCCCTACTAGCTCACCCCGATTGCAATGCCAAACTCGCGTTAGTAACTGATGCGTCGGATACTGCAATCGGCGCGGTGTTACAGCAGCTTAGCGATGATGGCTGGCAGCCATTAGCTTTCTTTTCTAGGAAGCTCAGCCCTTCGCAAACAAAGTATTCTCCCTATGATAGGGAACTGCTGGCCATTTACGAGGCCATCAAATACTTTCGCCATATGCTCGAGGCCAGACACTTTGTCGTTTACACGGACCACAAGCCGATCAGTTTCGCATTCCACGAGAGGAAGAAAAACTGCTCGCCCAGGCAATTCCGGTACTTGGACTTCATTGCCCAGTTCACCACCGACATAAGGCACATTTCCGGCAAGGACAATGTCGTAGCCGATCCCTTATCTCGTGTGGAAGCGCTACAAGTACCGGTCAGCTTCGACACTCTCGCGGAATCGCAAACTTCTGATCCGGAGCTGTCCAAGCTACTCCAAGAAGGATCCTCGTTGCTTTTGGAGAAGGTACAGGTCACAGGGGAGCGTACATCTGTGTACTGTGACGTCAGTACAACGCCCCCCAGACCATTTGTGCCCGTAATGCTGCGAAAGCAAGTCTTCGACAGCCTGCATTCCCTCAGCCACCCTGGTGTCTCAGCGTCTGCCAAATTAATCGCAGAACGCTTCGTTTGGCCAGGCATTAGGAAGGACTGCAGGGAGTGGGCACGAGCTTGTCTTGAATGCCAGCGGGCCAAAGTGAGCCGACACGTTTCTGCGCCATTAGGGTCGTATCACCTCCCACGTGCAAGGTTCACCACTGTCCACATCGACCTTGTGGGCCCGCTCCCAATTTCGCAAGGCTTTAGGTACTGTCTGACGGCAGTCGACCGTTTTACCAGGTGGCCGGAGGTCGTACCTATTGTCGACATAACTGCCGAGACAGTAGCTAAAGCGCTGCTATCCGGATGGATTGCCCGGTTTGGCTGTCCCGCAGACATTGTCACAGACAGGGGTCGACAGTTCGAGTCGGCCCTGTTCGAACAATTGTCTAAATTGGTTGGCTTTCAGCACAAGCGAACAACGGCATACCATCCGGCATGTAATGGCATGGTGGAGCGATTTCATCGGCAACTCAAGGCGTCCATCACGTGCCATGCAAATGACAAGTGGACAGAGTCTTTGCCGTGGGTATTGCTTGGTATACGGAGCGCATTCAAAAAGGATGTCCAAGCGTCCTCAGCCGAACTTGTATATGGCGAACCGCTAAGGCTCCCGGGTGAATTTTTCACTCCTAGTGACGAAGGAACGACTGACGTCACAGATTTCACTGCGCGTATTCGCAAGTTCGCTCAAAACCTGCAACCAACTCCAGCATCCCGTCACAGCAAGACCAGCATTTTCATTTTTAAGGATCTGCAGACCACTGATCACGTGTTCCTTCGTGAAGACGCATTACGTGGCTCGCTACAACCAGCGTACACAAGTCCTCACAAAGTTCTGCAAAGGGGAGACAAAGTCTTCAAAATATTATTCAAGGGCAGAGAGGTCACGGTCTCAATTGACCGCCTTAAGCCAGCTTACATTTTGGCAGACAAAGCTGACCCAGAAGAAGTCACTCCACCTAGCAGTAGCAAAGAGTATACCACTCGCTCTGGTCGTCATGTCAGGTTTCCTGATTTTTATCGCCCTTGACGGTCTCTGGAGGGGGGTGATGTAGGATCATACCTACTATATCATTTATTTATTTATATTATAAAATTACACAACACATCACATTTATATACAAACACAATCATAATATTTATTTACATCTATTTATATTAATCAAACAATCGGGTGATGTCGGTGTAGTAGCATATAGTAAATATGGACTCGCGCATGAGCTACGTCATTGTGACGTAGCCACCAAGGACTAGCTAGGTGGGAGTTCGCGGTGTCGAACCTCGAACGTTCCTTCACCTTGCCGCGACCTTTAGTCGGAACTAATTAGCGCGACGCTCGCCCGCGCATGATCTTGTGACATTTTATTGTTTATTTATTGTTTCCTTGAATAGTCCAAAGTAAACTAACTGTTACCTATCATTGTGCCGTAACTATTGTGATTGTGACTGTGTGCCTATCAAACTTGTGATCGTTCTCCTTCTGACTGTTTTCTGTGTTGTGTGTGTGCCCTACCACAATATAACTGTGAGTACCTAAGCAGATTGACTTTTATTATTACTCTGCCTACACACCCACCAAACACACTATAAGTTTAAATATTAAACAAGGCAAAATTATATCGTATGCAGATGACACGGGGTTAATTTTCACAGCTAAAACAAACAGCGAATTGTATGAACATGCTCAAATAGGTTTCAATACTGTGTTTAACTGGCTTCAAAGCAACTTACTAACATTAAATGCCGACAAGACAAAATATATTCACTTCTCCATCCGCAAACCGCACTTTAATATTACTAACTCTCATCTGTATGCTCATCATTGCGGACTCCGCTCAGTCAGCATATGTAAGTGTCCTACTATCCTCAAAACTTGCAACTTAAAATATCTCGGGGTTCAAATAGACGAGTCGCTCTCATTTAGACCACATATTGACAGTTTGGTTACAAGAGCGCGCAGGTTAATTTTTGTGTTTAAAAAATTGCGAGCAATTGCAGATAAAAAACTAATGTCACAGGTTTACTTGGCCCTAGGTCAATCTATAATACAGTACTGTATTACTTCATGGGTTGGAGCACCAAAATCTTACTTACTACCTCTTGAAAGAGCACAGAGAGCAATTTTAAAAGTAGCAAACTTCCATCCTTTTCTCTATCCTACAGATCTGCTATACAAATCCTGTAACGTGCTGACTGTTCGCCAGCTTTTTATAACGCACTTGGTATTAAAACAGCACACCATGCTCTCCTATAACACTGAAAGTACTAATAAGAGACGGAATGATATTGTATGTGAGTCAAACGCATCCTCTAAATATGTTTTTGTAAATAGATTTTATACATTTTTAGGCCCATTTCTGTACAACAAATTAAACAGGAAATTAAGTATGTATAAATTAAATAATTACGACTGCAAAAAGGTTATTCTGCAATTTTTACTTAGCATATCATACAGTGAGACAGAGGATTTACTTGTTGTATGTAAATAAAACATGTTAGTCTTTTAAGTTAATATTAGTTTCTATTTTAGTCTTCTCCATTGTTAATTTTATATTTTTTAAATTTTAAGCACTTTTCTAGCCTGAAACACAGGTTCTACCTAGTTCAGGCAAATGAGCAACTGTGCCCTCTATAATTTTTAAGTTATGTTATTGTAAATCTGCACCATTTTTATAAATAAACGATATTATTATTATTATATTATTATTATTATAGTGCTGCGTCGGAAGCGACTTAGTAGCGAGGCGCTCCGCTTCCTTATAATAGCGTCAAAGTCATCGGTTTGCGCCTGCGCGAACATTGTAGAAGCGCTGCAAAACCGCGGCAACCCTAGCAGCACCCTGAACGCATTGTTGTATTGGACGCGCATGGCGCTGTATGCTCGCTGCGTATAATTGACCCATAGGCTGCACGTATAAAAAGACTGACAATAGGCTTTAAATAATGGCACCTTTACTTGTTCAGTGCAGCATGCAAACCTACGTGCCAACATGTTACAGCGAACTGACAGCGCCCTACGTTCCCGCTCGATGTCCTCATTGTCAGACAAATTCTCTGTGACCCAGTGGCCCAGGTACTTAAAATGATTGACCCTATTCAGACTAGCACCGCAAAGTGTGATCGGAGGTATAAAAGAGCAACATTTGGTACCGGCTTTGAAAATCATGTACTCACTCTTCTTAGGGTTGTACCTGAGCCCATGAGTCTCGTAATATGTCTCACAAATGCGCAGAAGTTTCCGCAACCCCCCAACCGAAGGGCTCAGCAGCATATCATCCGCGTAGCTGATGTTATTAATAGGACTCCGCCTATTGAGCAACCCGCATTAGCATTGCTGAGCTCGCCGATCAGCTGGTTCATGTACAGGTTGAACAAGCGGGGCGAGGTTAGACCGCCCTGCCTCACACCGCAATCCAACCGGTACACGTCGGAATATACTCCCGCCCATTTCACACTGTTCCGTTGGTGACTGTATAAATAACCTGAACAGCCAAATAAGTCAGCAAAATACAGCAAGAACAATTATCGTTAACAATAATTGTTCTTGCTGTATTTTGCTGACTTCTGCTTCCGTATAACATAGTGACGATACGTGTACCTACATTCTTCTGGTGTTAGCGACATGATAGTAATTCAATAAAGATGGTGAAAAACGACAATGACCGCCTTTTATTATTTTGATTCAAACATATTTAAAACAAAAAAACTTATTAGCAAAAAATAAAACCGACTTCTAAAACAAAACACTACAAAGTGAAAAATAACTTTAATTTCGGAAGTCGGTGTATTTCGTTTTGTATTTTCGTTTTTTGCCACCGACTTCCGAAAATAAAGTTATTTTTCACTTTGTAGTGTTTTGTTTTAGAAGTCGGTTTTATTTTTTGCTAAAAAGTTTTTATTTTTCACTTTTTAGTTGTGGAACCTACCCCACACAAATTCGAATACATAATTGAGCACAATAATTGTAGATATAGCTATGTAAATAACAGTGATAGGAAGTTATTAAAACATCATCACATCATCCATATAAAATAAGTGGGAAATATACGCATTATTGAAGCTAACTCAAAAACTCCCCAAGCATAGTTAATAAAATTTATATGAGACCACCTCGGAGGTATACCCTTTCAAACAAAAAAAGAATTTTCCGAATCGGTCCATCCGTCTTTGAGTAATCGCGTAACAAACATACAAAAAAAAAAATACAGACGAATTGAGAACCTCCTCCTTTTGGAAGTCGGTTAAAAATGAGGAAACAAGCAAAAGTAAACCAACCGCGAATTTAATTTATGTAGGTATTTCCAAATTCGAGGTTTTTAATATTTTAACTTTTTTTAATTACGTTGTAGATCATTTAAGATTTTACTTCATACGATATTAAAATTCTCAGAAATACTAAGTTAGTTTGATGCATGTGTTAGAATAATTAAATAAATAAAACATTAAAAGTGTATAGTGTGATATTATCATGGCAGCAAGCATTAAATGTCAGGATGTTTATTGGTCATTTACTGTGTATGAAAGTACTATGAACATGGTGTGTACGGAAAGGGTTTCATAACAAAGACACAAAAAGACAAGACTAGGCATTTATTATTTCAATTAGGCTTGTCAGTAGTTAATCAGAAAGCTAGTCGTCCGTTCACAAAACTAGTTCATCATGGAGAAGAGCGGACAAGAAACTCCATGGAAACAGTATAAAGTATTACATCAATCATATTATTTATATTTCTTTATAATTATCGTTATCTCAAAAACAGTTAATTCTATCTCTTGGACAATGGTCCAAGAGAACCCATAATAATAGTAACATAATAACATTAGCTAGGAAAAGAACATGAATATTCCATTATACGGTTTGACATTTTAGCAATATTATCAATAATATAACTACAACAATAATAGGGTCATAATAAGCAATAATTGAGATATAATATCAAATTACTCAATTCATAAAATAATAAAAATAGTACCTATACAATATACATCATCAACAACAACAATAATCAGAATAATATCATACCTTAGATGTTAACGCCTTGAAAATCGAAGATCAACTGAACTGATCCACTGTGGCGCCGCTCTTTTATACCCGATAACAAACAAGTATGATTCACAATCGACAGTTGATTCAAATCAGTGTTTGATTTATAGAAAAATAAGTTTGTTATATTTAGTAAATTCATTAATTAATTTTAACAATTGAGTATAAAATATTAAACAGATAATAATTATATTTATAAGTATATCAAGTATTTATTTTTAAATATTAGACACTTAATAATTACACTTATATATCACATGTATTATTATTATTATATTGCAAGTTACAAGGATTTTCGTCATCGACCCGTATTGATTAACCACGAGTGTATTATACTTTAATTTGGAAATCACTATGTTTATAAAAGTTACGTTACGTAAGTTAGGGTTCGTTAGCAGAAAGTTATAATGTACTTGGGTACGAAGGTACTTAGTATACACAGTTGCTAGACGACAGAAATTAAGAAAATCAGTGCATCTAACTTTCTGGCTACGTAGAAGTTACTAAAGAGGCATTTCTCACAAAAGTTCATTCTCACACGGGCAAAGTTCCTCACCTGCCAAGGGATCCCTCCGAAGACCAGCAGCAATCCGTAGTCGACGTAGAACCAGTAGTAGCCGGGCTCCACGCGGCCGATCCAGTCCACTTCCATGGAGCTGAGCGGCTTCACGTGCTCGTTGGCCCACGCGAACGGGATGCACATCCACAGACCTGGAGTGAGGGACAGCTCCAGGACATAGGACTAGCTGCCGGTTTCTGAATTGAGAACTTGTCAAACACTACTTCGGCATAACTTAACGTTCAAGGTGAAATCCCGCGAAATTCAAATTTATTTGCAGAATTCTTAAGAAATTTTGAAATTTAGGGGCTACATTACAGGCATCATCTTCTTTAGGTTATGCTAAAGTACAGTTTGACAGGTTCTCATCTTGAAATTCTCAATTCAGAGACCAGGTATAATGTCTTTGAGATGAGCTCATTCATTTATTTTGTGCCTTGCCGTGTGTGATGATCGTCTCCACAACTATTTATACGATTATTGATACTGTTCAAACAACACACAAATGAATACTATACCTAGTCTTGCCATAAATATTGTCACGAAGAACATTTTTTTTTTTTTATTGCAAATAATATATATTACTTTTACAGTGTGTTAGTTTAATACATAAATATAAAACAATTTAAAATATAAAAAGCTTATCGAAGTGGTCTCCATTGGTTGCAATACAGTCCTTTAAACGTTGAGGCTAGTTATCAATAGAAGCAGGCACTCTTTCCATGGGAAAATTCTTCACTGCCAATCGTATGGATTGTTTTAGGGACTCCAAATTATCATGGCTTTTAGAGCAAGCCGTACTCTCTAAAACTGACCATAATAATAATAATTCTTTATTTCAGATAACTAAGATCCAAAGTGTTAGTAGTTACAATGATGACTTAAGACTATTGTTAGTAAAGTGACACAATATTGGTGATTCTTATTTATTGATCACCGTCCTTACCATTTTTTTTTTAAACTGGAGCGGTAATATCCTCCCCTATTATTTTGAGGAAGCTGTTGCTAGTTCCTCGTACTCTGCTTAATAGAGATGCAGTTTTTTTGCGAATCACCTCATGAAAACCATCGGTTCGATTCTGCACAAACATCTCTGAAGCACTACAAAAGCGAGGCCTTCGCAACAGCATCCTAAAAATATTATTATACTGGACGCGCAGCGCGTCCATCGCTCTTTTGGCATACGCGACCCACAGGCTTCCCGTGTAGAAACTTTGGCAGTATGCCTTAAAAAGGGTGATTTTGACATCTACACTACCTCGGGAGAACCTGCGTGCCAGCATATTACCTCGGACCGATAGCGCCCTGCGCTCCCTTTCAATGTCTACATTGTCCTTAAGGTCGGCGGTGAGGAAGTGCCCGAGGTACTTGAAAGAATCTACCCTATTTAGTTTCGAGCCACTGAACATAATGTCAGGTATAATTTCAGGGCATTTACCGCCGGCCTTAAAGACCATGTATTTACATTTCATCACATTATATAATAGTCCGTGTCTAACCGCATAAACCTCACACACATAAATCATAATCTAGCGGATTAAGATCGGGACTAGACGACGCTGGCCGTCGTCTAGTCCCGATCTTCAGCTCTGATGAAGTCCGAAACGTTCACTTCCAACCAAGACTGCGTGAACCGAGCTTTATGACCCGGCGCCGAGTTTTGTTGGAAGGACCATACTTGGTTATTGAACATGGTATTGGGGGCTTAACTACCTTCTCAAGAATGGTATCTTGATACACTTGTGCCGATGTTTTGATACCTTTTTCACAAAAATATGGCTCAGTCACTCCTTCATAGCTAACACCCCACCAAACCATCACTGAAGTCGGATAATGCCCACGTTGCACTCTGTCGACTGATTGGGAAGCTTCCTTAGAGCTTTGAGCATAGATACGGTCATTTTTTTTGTAAAAATGTTGCTCAATTGTAAAGATTTTCTCATCCGTAAACAAAATTTTTCTGTGACCTCCCTTTGCGTACCGCTTCAGTAGTTGTTTCGATTTTACCACCCTATTCTTTTTTTATTATCAGTTAAAAAATGACCAGTGCGTCTCATATAGGCTGCAAGTCCTAAGTCATCTTTTAAAATACGCGACATGGTTCTGGGTGCTATCTTCATCTCCCGAGATAAAATCTTTTGCTTTCGGACAGGATTTCTTCGAATTCTTTCCCCTACTGCTTTGACCACCTTTTTCGTACGAACACTACGTGGACGACCAGATCTTTTTCTGTCACAAACAGAGGAGGTCTCATTGTACCTATTAATAGCCCGGTACATAAACATTTGACTAATACCAAGCATATGGAGAGTTTTAAAAATTGCATTTGGCTCCATACCAACTTTGTGTAATGCAATCACAGCGATTCGGTTCTCTTTATCACCCCACTCCATTTTAATATGTGTATAGTACAATGTATTGGCGCTAAAATTAGAAAACTCAATGAACAATCGTATCAAAATGACAGATTCCAAATTCAAATTTCAAAAAAATCTTTCTTATTTTATTGTAACAGTATTTATGGCCAGACTGTGTCTATTTGTGTATAAATCATTACATAAGAACAAAGGTTGCCTACTGACGGTGAAAATATCTGGTAACAATTTGTTTAATAAAAGTCTTAGATTACATTGCTACACGCCGAGTAACTAACAAAAACTTTGGTGCCGAGGCTACTGGGACAGCTGTCACTGAGCCACTACTGAGTAACTGCTAAAGAACACAATACATTTAACAAGTATATTATGTTGATATAAGTCATTTTAGTATCATAATTTCTTCCCTGGCCTGAATATCTAACAGCTGTATCGTACTAGCCAATGGCATTTTTGTTCTTGGCAATTTTATTTCTGACACAATACCATAATTTAATGAACGTCTTTCCTCTGTTGTTCCAAAAAATACTCTTCCTACTTACGTTGTGTCTTTTAAAGCTATGATTCCTTACCTATGAATATGCAGAACAGCTGTATCACGTCTGTATAGGCGACGGAGTACAGTCCTCCGAACAGCGTATAGAACACCGCCACGCAGGCGGAGAATATCACCGAGGTGCCCTGATCCATGTCAATGATCACCGCCAACGTCGCACCTACGACAAAATAGTGATATTAGTATAATGGTGAATATCACCGAGGTGCCCTGATCCATGTCAATGATCACCGCCAACGTCGCACCTACGACAAAATAGTGATATTAGTATAATGGTGAATATCACCGAGGTGCCCTGATCCATGTCAATGATCACCGCTAGCGTTACATCTACAACAAAATGGTGATGTTAGTATAATGGTGAATATCACCGCTAACGTCACGCTGTTGATTTTAACATATTGGAGAATATCAGGGATACTATTAATTTTATATAATGTTAATTACTATTAGTTATTCAAAATCAATTTGCTTACATATTCGTAAAACAAAAGAAAATGTTTTCCCTAGAGGTCGACACAAAAGTTACTCGTTATTTATGTAAGTAAACATCATGTATTTTTAAACAAACGGAATAAATCATATTTCCTTGAACTGAACTAAACACAAATCGGTGGCGGTACTGGCGTTAGACATCTGAAACACAAACGCAAAGCTGACGTCATTCGGAACTCGGAGCAGACCGCTATCCACGATACATAGACACTGTGAGGTCACGACTCACGGCTATCGATTTCAGAACCACTGAACGAAATAATAGGGAAAATAACAAGCTCATTATTGTAAAATATTTTGCTAAATTGTATGATTATACAAACAAACCAAAAATAAGAGTATTACCTAATCTTATATTTTCCTCTTAACCCTGAAACGATATTTAACTTTAAGCAGTTCTTAAACTTCAACATAAGTATCTTCTAGAAAGTCTTCTAGTTGGCTACCGTACCTTACAGTAAAAGTTACTCGTGTGCGTCAGAATGGTGGTTGTCTGTGGCGTTGGTCTATGAGAGTTGATTCGAAAATTGCTACATAATTGCTTATATTTGCTACATATAATACATAATTGCTACATAGGATATATATTTAGAAACAAAATATTTTTTTTGACCAGCAATCCTGACGTTTGGTTGGCTGGTCATCTCCTAGTTTAAAGTCAAGCATGCAGAGTTTCCCGAAATGTATTGCGTCAATAATTGCTACATATTAACTTCATCTATCTAATTTAGTTGTAACTTCAAACATATGTTAAATAAAGGATGTAGCAATGATTTAAATTATCCCAAGTAAAAGCCAGCCATTCTGACGCCCACGGAATTTTACAGACTTAATGACCTGCCTCCATTATAAATAGCTATATCGAAATTAGTCTAATTATTTCAGCGCAAGCACGCCATTAGAAACATTACTTAAACTGTTTACGAGTCATTCTTGTCACGGACAGTTAGCTGTTGAACAATTAAGGAATTTATTGGGTTGGCTAATAAGTAATGAGCGACATACAACTATTTTATTTGTATTTATTTATTAAATGAATAATTGTTAATCATTAATAATATAAATATACATATATTTATATTTGACAGGCCAGTTGGCGTGGTTGGTTAAGACACCACCTATCATGCCACAGGTCGTGGGTTCGATTCCCATCCAGGACAAACATTTGTGTGCATGAACCTGTCTGTTTGTCCTGAGTCTGGGTGTAATTATCTATATAAGTATGCATTTACAAAAAAAAGTAGTATATGTAGTATATCAGTTATCTGGTTTCCATAGTACAAGCTCTGCTTAGTTTGGGATCAGATGACCGTGTGTGAAAATGTCCCAGGATATTATATTATTATCTCCTTTATTCATTTTTTTTACATATAAATTATATTTTTAAATATTAGAATTAAAAAAAAAACATTTAAAAATATAAAAAATAGAAATCCACCGGCATGGGGAACAGGGTCCAAGCTACCGGTGGTTAGGGTCCCAGAGACAGGAACCTCCTCACAATACGCGCCGTATCAAGGAGTACTGCCTTCTGAATCAGGCCCTTCACCCAGCCACCCAACGAGAGCCTCTTGAGATGTTGGTCGAGGCTCTTAGCGATAAGGCCATTGACCGTAACGACTATCGGCACAATGATTGCCGAGTCCACATCCCACATAGCGACAACCTCGTGGGCTAAGTCGAGATACTTCAATTGTTTCTCCTTCTCAGCCTTCACGAGGTTCTCGTCATGCGGGATAGTGACATCGATTATCATTGTGCGGCGCACTGATCGATCTATTACCACTATATCAGGCTTATTGGCTACAATAGTCCTGTCAGTGATAATAGATCGATCCCAGTATAACGTGACATGGTCATTCTCGAGAACTGGGTCGGGCACATACCTGTAAAACGGTACCTCAGAGTCCACAAGGCCGTATTTCAGAGCAAGTTGCTGATGGATAATCCTGGCCACTTGGTTATGCCTGTGCAAATACTCGCCGTTAGCTAAACGAGAACACCCAGAAGTAATATGTCTGATAGACTCACCGGGACAATGGCATGCCCGACATATGTCGATCGTCCCGTCTTTCATTATATACTTCCGGTAGTTATTCGTTAGCATAACTTCATCCATAATCGCACAGACTGAACCTTCGGTTTCCCCAAAGAGGTCACCGAAGCGTAGCCAGGCCACGGACGCTAAGAAATCTACGTCGGGCCCATGAAGGGCCCGGAAAAAGCGTCCGTGAAGCTCCTTGCTTTGCCATACTTCCTTGCGGTCGTTGGTACTAAGCACCACAGGTTTGCGCCAGTTCTCTTTAGCCAAGGACAACGGGGTGAGTCCCTTGTCCACTGCAACCACATCTCGGTGCATACCCACGTCAGCCTTGAGAAAATATTCTCTGAGACTGCACACCTCGCGGTTGTGGAGGGTCTTAGCATTTAAAAAACCTCGACCCCCACACTTCCGCGGGATGTACAGCCTCATGACAGACGAACGTGGGTGATGCATCCGGTTTGCAGTCAGCAATGACCGGACTCTCCTATCCAGGGCGTCTAGTTCCGTCTGGGTCCACTTTAGTATGCCAAAGGAGTACATCAGGACCGGCATGACCCAACCGTTAAAGGCGCGCACCTTGTTGCCGCCTGACAAAGAACTATTAAGTACCTTTTTCAGGCGACCGAAGAAGCGCTCCTGCAACGATTGTTTCATGTCAGGTCCGTTAATGCCTAACCCCTCTGACATACCCAGGTATTTGTAGGTATCAGTTGCGGAGAGTGATCTCAGGTTTATAGAATCTGAGAGTTGTAGTCCCTCAGATTCCACAATCCCGCCCCGCTTTACATGCATGACTGCACATTTATCTACACCAAATTCCATCCTGATGGAATCACTAAAAGTTTTAGTTACTTTTAGTGACTCCAGCAGTTGCAATTTGTTGGTGGCAAACAGTTTCAAATCATCCATATAAAGCAGGTGGGATATTACCTGACCCCCTCTCCGCAAAGGACAGCCCAGCCCTGTACCCTCCAGCAGAGTGCTAAGAGGGTTCAAGGCTAAACAAAACCACAGTGGACTCAGACTGTCGCCCTGGAATATTCCCCGTTTAATCCTAATAGGTTCGTTGCTCCCCTGAATTTGTCGGCATCCTGGATAGCGAAGAACCGTCCTCCACTGCCCCATACACGTCGTTAGGAAGGTGCTCAGAGTTGTATCAATTTTGTACAACTCTAACACCCTCAAGAGCCATGTATGCGGCACCGAATCAAAGGCCTTCTTAGAGTCTATCCAACATGTCGACAAATCCTTTCGGGATCGACGGACCTGTTGGCTTATGGCCATGTCAATGAGGAGTAGCTCCTTGGTGCCGCGGGACCCATTCCTACATCCATTTTGAGAGACAGACATAATAGAATTCTTTTCTAAATGAGAATTAATTTTCTCTCTCAAAATGGATGTAAGGAGTTTATAGACCGTCGGCAAACAAGTGATCGGCCTATAATTTTTGGGTTCCGTGGCATCACCTGACTTATGGAGCAGGTGAGTAACTCCTGTTGTAAAGAGCTGTGGCAGTGACCCAGACTCTAAGGCCGACTGGAATTGCGATGCTAAGCACGTGTGTGAACTTTGCAGCCATTTAAGCCAAAAATTGTGCAGTCCGTCCGGTCCCGGAGATTTCCAGTTCGGTATCGGACGGGCTGCACTGGCTACATCGGAGGCAGTAATTATTACTTCTTCCATCTCCGGTATGGCGTCACACACGCGCTCAACATCCCGCATCCATTCAGCCTCAGTATGGCAAACGGGCACCGACCAGATGTTACGCCAGAATATGCTAGTGGCATCATCATCCGGGCGGCATACGTCTGCCACATTTTGCTCAGGTCGCTCCCATGCTCTATACACCCACCTTTGATCACGCTGGAATATGCGATTCTGGGTATACCGCTCAACCCGTCGCTTATACCTACGGATACGGCTTGCCCATGCACAGACCTTCTGCTTCAGGAAGTCAATGCGCTCTGTGACACGGGACATATATTCTTGAGGGCTGATTCCAGTCCCCGAGAACGCCCGCCTCACAAAGCGCATCACTCTAGGGCGAGTATTGCCCTCCCTGAAGCAGTATAGTTTGCCGATGAGCACCCTGGTCCCCTCGATACGCCGCTCGATCCTGCACTGCCAGGCTGGAACAGCGGGTTTTGGTCGTGTAGCTATGTCACAATTTGGAAATTTGACATTGGCTACACGACACGCCGCAATAGCCGCGCAATACAAGATCGAGTGCGTATCTACGAGATCTTCGCTGCTTTCAAAATAAAAACCAAGCAGCGAATCCAAGGCACACACCATCGCCCTATTCGTTCTGTGCATAGGCAAGCGAGGTAAATGTGGTCTAAGTTGGACGGGGGCAGTTCTAAACTCCCGAATCGCATCCTCCAGCGCGCTCCTCAATCGTTCGTTACACTGGCTACTTACCGTAACAATCTCATCGCCCCCCTCCTCATCATTAACATAAGACCGCGGTTGGGTTATGTCACTGACTAGAGGTTGCACCGCGGTCTGTGACGGGACAGGGACGATACGATTGCTCAGTACCTCTGAGCGCAGCCTATCAAGCGCGGCGTCGTCCAATCTGTGATTCCGTTGGATAACCCGCACCTGATCCGAAAGTCGTTGGGCCGAGACGTTGATGGCTGGTTGAAGCGCCTGGAACAGAGACAGCATCTTATCCCGGTACGCAGTGAGGTTAGTTCCCCCCTCTGTAGCCCCGTAATATGCGCGCATGACGTTCTCATTCATTTGTTGAGTCCATTTCATGCGCTGCACACAACCACCGGCAGCGGGGACCCGGCTCGGGGCCGGTTGGCCCCTAGATCCCATGCCGTTCGGTGGCCGGCCTCTTCTCGGCCGACGAATTGGTGGTGGTGTTGTCGGCGGCGAGAAGTATTCGTCGCTCGAGCTCGACGCAACTGCAGCGGCCGGTATCACAGGACTCACGTCTGGATCTGGTTCCGGTAAGTCTGGAGCAGGTTCCGGCAACTGCGAGGCGGAGCTGAGCGACGAACCCGAAGATGTTGGGCGTGTGTTTCGTCGTGCCCGACTTCTCGTCAGCATTGTGCTTGGTCTTCTATTCTCCGTGTCATAGTTCAGTAGTGTAGTAGTAGGTGGTAGTTTTATTCTTGCATCCTGCTTTGGTTTTTATGCCAATTTTTGGGTTGGGTGAATTGGTGTAGGAACGCAAAACACCACATTATTGCATTAAAGTTTAAAAATCCAGTAGAAATTACACGGAGAAAAAATTTTTTCGACCGTCAGCTTGACAGTCGGCCATATTATTATTATTATTATTATTCACCTTCGTTTTCTACTACCATTCGCCATCGATCTGGCAAAGAGTGAATGGCGTTCGCATAGAACTTCGTTGGTTTTGAATTGAAGAAGTCATCTATGTATTGTTTCAAGTGTGGTTCATCGTCAAAGCTTTTTTCCCGTAAATTATTACTAAGTGATCGGAACAAGCTGAAATCAGTTGGTGCTAAGTCCGGCGAATATGGAGGGTGGGGTATTATTTCCCAATTAAGCTCCAATAGTTTTAGCCTGGTACTCTTAGCAATATGCGGCCGGGCATTGTCGTGCAGGAAAAATATTTTGTCGTGTTGTGAACGTTTGCGATGGATGTCAAGCTTCAGTTTTTCAAGTTGATCACAATATACTGTTGCTGTAATTGTAGTATTAGTAGGGAGGAATTCCCAGCTTATTACTCCATGTACAGTAAACGCTCAAAAGTCCATAAGCATGCTAAAGATTACATTGCTATGAACTGTGCGAGCACGAACCAGTACGTGTGCGTGTATGAGCCAACATTCCGCAGATAACACACACTAATGAATTGTCGCATGTCGTCGTACTACGCGAAATAACATTATATTTCTGTTGAATTTAGAATAACTCGTCATAGTGGCGACCTGTTCTTACCATTGCATTGCTAAAATTCGCATAAACATAACATGTGCTGGTAGCTGTTTGGGCTAAGCAATGGTTTCACGATCAATGAAGTCTGAGTTCGAATCTTAATCACAATGTTGGACTGTTTTTTGTTTCTTTGGAACCATAATAATATATTTCTATTTTAAGCAAAAACTTGTAAGATGTTTATGTTCATTTATTATTTATTTTTATAAGAAGTTAAATATTAGTTATTGTATTATTATTTAACTATTTTTGTGATTTTTAATTTATCTTTTCGGTGTTGGAAGGTTTAAATAAAAAAGTCGTGCTGAATGGTAACAAAAATGTTAATTCGTTTTATTTACTTATTTATAAAATTAACAAACTTAAGAGAATTGTGACATTACATTCCTACTAGATAAAAGAAGTTTTTTTGTAACCGTTCATAGGATTTTTTGTTGTATACCCACTTAGTCAATTCATAATAACATAACAAAGAAAGGTCTACCTTTCTAACTTTACGAAATGAGTGACCAAGCGAACAAGATAAAGAATATTATATTTCTGTCCCATTACTTCCAATCAAGTAAAAACTTACAAAAAGTCAAGTACTGCGTGAGATTTGAACTCACGGCTCACTGATTCACGCATCTCTATGCACGCGCTTAACCGCTAGGTCATCTTTACACATGTTATAATTTTGAAATTATGAACTACAATCAGTTGTTGACGACGCATGTTTATGTTCTTGGAAATAGAAGGTCTTAAGTCAAACTAAACGCCATGCTATTGCTTTGTGAGTTTGCTTATCGACTTTTGGTCGCGACTGTATATCCCACCAGACAGAAAGCATTACCTTGCGAGGATGAAGATCACCTTTTGACGTTGGTTTTCCCTGTTCTTTACATCCCAGCCACTGGCGCTTGCGTGTGTGATTAACATAGAGAACCCACTTTTCATCTCCAGTGACAAGATGATCTAACCAATTAAATGTGCGGCGGAAAGATAAAAGTTGTACACAAATCTAAGCTCGGTAGGTCAGCTGAGCTTAATTGATGGGGTACCCAAACATATATTTGTAAGTCTTTCCCAAACCATGTAAATAATTTTCTATAGTGCCATGAGAGCACTCGAGCTGAACAGCCAAATCGCGTGTAGTTCTTCGAGGATCTTCTTCGATTAATAGTTTTAATTTATCGATAACTATTTCCATGGGGCGCCCAGACCTTGGTTGATAGGTTAAGAAAAATCGTTATTGCGGAACCGTTGGAACCAGCGCTTTGCTGTTGTTTCGGAGCCTGCATCGTGAGCTATCCTGTGACATATATTACGTGTAGCTTCTGCAGCAGAATGCCCAGATTGAAACTCATATAATAAACAATGTCGTACTTGGGTTTTAATATCACTCATTTCTTTCTGAACTTTAACGCACTAACAGCCAAACTATCAATAACGCGCATGAGCGCGACTCGTTCTTTATATACGAGTACCCTCTGCTACAGAACGTCCTCGTTCCTTTCCGAAAATTCTAGAAATTATAAACTAAAACGCTCATTACTTATTAGCCAACCCGATATGTCTTAAAAAATGGTTATGCCTCGAATAGCTCAGATATGTTTGTGCTACTAAACAAAACGGAAATTTCTTCGGCACTTGTTTTCTTAAATAATAAAGGTTGCCAATCTAATATTAGCATTTGTCAGTGAGGAGGGAGTACTAACTAAACAACTTTTTCCCGGGGACCAACATCGTAATCGTGAAAAAAAAACGTTTGTCCCATACAAAACTTCAATACCTACTTGACCAAATGATGACTATTTTTTTTTTTCACGATTACGATGTTGGTTCCCGGGAAAAAGTGGTTCAGTTTGATGGTCTTTACCACACCCTTAAGTTTGATCTCTCATCTACACCCTGTATTTTAATTCAGTCTCATTCTACATTACATTGTAAACATACCCAGACTAACAGTTACTTCGATTCATATACCATGTATGCTTTTATTAGATAATTAGAACGTCAGAATGGATTAAAAAGTAAGGAAAAACCATTTCGATACTCTGTTTATGCAAAACTAAACAAAAACGAAATAACTACACAACCGGCTACGCAGATGGCTATAGGAGTTTACCCACACACAAGCAGAGCGCTGGTGGACCTCGACACCAAGCTGCAGGCAGTTCAGGGAAACCATGCCATCCTTAGATGGCAGGCTAACCAGGTGTTTACTACGCCTGGACAGAAACGGCCTGCGCCTGATGGCGGGGACACTGCTCGCTAAATAAACACTTCCACACAATAGGCATAACAGTCAGTCCTCTGTGCAGAACGTGCATGGTGGCTGAGGAAACCGTTACGCATGTGTTGTTAGAATCCACAGGCGTCACCCAGATTAGAACAGAAACCCTCGGGTCACCCAGATCTTTTGCAGATGTTCTCAACAGACCAAGAGACGTAATTTACTTCTGGAGGGAGGTGGGCTGGTCGGAATAATCACTGAAGATGCCATAGCGCACACACAAAGTCCACTCGATGTACTAAGTGCGGAAACCAAACCCTATAACTCTATTGGCATGATCTAGCTAGTCAAAGCTTCTTGCTTCTTTCAGAGTGACCTAACTCTGATTTTCTTTGCTTTTTCAAATTCATAAATTCAAATTTGGAACAATGGTGATACCAAAATGATGGCCAGTATGTCAGCTTCAAAACTGCTTAAAAACTTTTTCTCTGGCTTATCATTATTTTGATGTTTAAGCATTTTCTTTTTTGGGTATGAACTTAAAAAAAAACGGTGCTTGTGGGTCGATTTAGGAGTCCGGGAATGTAGTTTTGATACCCTTTATTGTGAGAATAAAATTAGTACTCTAGACACCTACTCAACGCCATTGAAGGATCCAAATATATGCCACATATTTCAAAAAAAGCAGGAGATGCAAGGAATAGATACAGAAATAGCAATTATTTATGAAACAGTGCGACACCATTTCCCGTTTCAGAGCTTAACTCCGCCACCCTATCCCTGACCAGGGGGATGAGCGCGAGGTAATCCTCCAAGTTCTCTACCGAGCTATCCGCCGCGCTATCCCCGCGCTATATCGATTCAACAAGAGTTACGTTGCTGCCAAGAGCTAGGGCATGAGTTGACTTCGCAAAACACTGAGGTACGGCAATATAAAGTACCTACGTATTGAATTTTTAATAAGCTAATTAGCTAACCGTAGGTCAAGGTCCAACGAGATTCTTAAAAATTTAAGGCCATTAAGATAAGACTCGTTCTTACACTCGTATTCCCCATATTTCTGTACGCAGCTGAGCATTACGAAAACTAGATGAGAAAAGTAGATGCTCTAGAAATATGGTGCTGGAGAGGAGTGCTTGGGGTATCTTGGACAAAATTTCGTACAAACTATTCCATATTCCAAGAACTTGGCGTCAAACAGCGTATCAGCACTAGTACAGTCTCCAATACTGAAGTTCTTTGGTCATTTCAGTCAGTCGGAATAATGACTTCTCATAGAGCTCCTAGTGGTGCAGGGCAGAGTGGAAGTCAGTAGGTCATGCAAGAGGTCACCGATGAGGTGGACCGATGAAATAAAATTCGCAGTTGGAGGCCCTGTTTAAGAATGTACCAGCCTCTCATCTAACAGAACCAGCTGGAGAGAGATCGTGAGGCGGGCAACGACTACATCTGCGGTTGGACACAGTGCATCGTGACCACGACCACTCTGTCCACAGCTAAGCGAAGACGAAGTAAATAGACCGCAGGCCCAGAGGGCTAGCCCAGCGACATTGCATGTGCAATATCAAAAGTATTAAAAATCCATTACCGATGAAGTCAATGTTGAAAATTCTAATATTAACGATAGCGGGCGCTAAACGTCCATAGACGTCATAGCAATAAAACTTCTATTTTGTCTCGTTCAGTGTCCGCGAAAGCATCGACTATGCCTGTAATTTCATTGTACATATGTATATGTAATTTTCTTTAATTGAAAGTTTTTGTGTTTGAAAAGAAATCCAACAGTAGGTGTGCCCAATGGTCTAATAACTTATACCTAGGGCCAGTTAATTTAATGTGACAAATTGCTGCTGCGCGCTGCTGTGATTGGTTGAACGATTTATCAACAGCCAATGGCAGCAATTCACGCGCGCTTCATAATTTGACACATTAATTTTGCGACAGTTTTTGTTCGAGAAACTGGCGTCTGTACAATTTGTTTGGAATATTGGTAACATACCAAACAAATTGTCTTATCTCTATGACCATTATATAAGTACCTACAGTTGATTAAAATTATGTGAACTAGGCAACAATTTACTTTAATTAACAGATCTCCGATAAAGATAAGGAAAATCTGCATTGAAGAAATGAAAACTACGTTTTCATTCGTCAGAGAAGATTTTCTTCAAAGTTTTATTAACTTAAAAGAAAATCTTGTAAAAATCTTGAAAAGAAAATCTTAAATAAAAAATAATGTAAACGCGAAACACAAACTTTACCTAACCTTAAATAACTTCAGAGTCCCTTAACCTCAACTTAGATAAACTCTGGTTACTTGCTAACGAAGTTGATGATCCGTTAACAAGAGTTTTAGTGGCGTTGGTGTAAGAACGCTATAAGCCAATTAGAAAGGTTCAAAGTCTGGGATCCAATTACCTACTCAGGGCTGAGGGAGCTAAATTAACTGCCTTCGATTAATTTTCATTGTATTCTTTCAGTACCTCGTAAACACGTTAAGCCGTTGGTCCCGGCTGTCATTCGTGGATCTTTGACAGTCGTTACGGGTCGTCAGAAGCCCGAAAGTCTGACAACCAGTCTTGCTAAGGGTTATCGTATTATCTAGTAGCTAGGTTGTGGAGGTCAGATAGGCAGTCGCTCCATGTAAAATACTGGTATTCAGCTGCATCCAGTTAGACTGGAAGCCGACCCCAACATAGTTGGAAAAAGGCAAGGCAGATGCAGAATAACTTTCATTGTACAACGAATATTATCAGTTTCAGCGATTAATTTCTGTTAATCACATGAACTTCATGGAAAGAAACAACACACGTCATTGTTGTGTACTTAGCTTGTTCTTGATTCAAACGATTACTTTTAGGACCGGTTTTTCGATCCGTAGTTTAACTCAACCAATGGTTAAATATAGCAACTAATGGTTGAATTTTGGCTAAATGCGAAATGTTAAACAAAAATGAGTTATGCCATTAGTTACTATTTTTTAATATAAATCATCATAAATCTTTATTTATCTCAACATCATATTATTCTAGGCTGTTGCTGTCATGTCATGACAGTGATCTGGTATCTGGGCTGGGCGAGACACCAGAACACATTATCAGCTCCGGCTACATTTTTAGATAATGTTCTTGTAGGACTCACAGAATAACGAATAAATAAATAAATGGCATTTTTGTTGTTATTTCAATATCTTTTATATCTTTGGTTATAGTGCGCGCGGAACTAGTTGGCCGCGCCTTAGGTGGCGACAGGGGTGAGGGGGCGGGTTGCCTACTGCTCGCAACGCACATGAGATTAGACAGTGATGACCAATAAAAAACAATTGAACTTTTACAAGTTTATATTGTACCTTACTAATTATATTGTAATTAATAGTAAAATAAACCAAAACCAAATTAATTATTGTGACATATTTTAATGATATATGAAATTATTTAATTAATATATACTTATACGAAATTACTCTGACATATCATCTGAATCACTTGATTCTGAACTCTCTGAACTTGATTCAGAATCATCTTGTAAGTTTATAATGATTTTGTCCATCATAGTATCAAATCTCATATCATGATTCAAGTATTCTTGTTCGTTTTTTTGTACATGGTCATCGCATTTTTGCCATTGTTCGGCAGAGAATTCGGAAAATAGCCTTGTTAGTATTGTAATTTTCTCGTCCAATGTAGCATTAATGTGATCTCTGGCCAGGCAATTTAAATATTTGCCCACACAAGCTCGATCGGGTTGAGGTCTGGATGATATGGAGGTAGTCTTAGAACAGTATGACCTGCAGCTTTCAGGAGTTCATCAATCGTGTATATTTTTTCTGATTGGGTCGTATTAATCAACCTTAAGAGTTCGGCTTTGATCATCGTGGGAGAAAATGGCACGTTATAATTTTGCAACCAGTTCTGCATATTAATTTTCAAACTGGACATAGTCGGTTTCTTCTCAACTTGCACACAATGATAGGCAGCATTATCCATAACTATGACCGAGTTAGGTGGAAGTTTAGGTATTAATTTTCGATCAACCGAGTTGTAAAAATTTGTAGAGTTCATGTCTCCACGATAATCCCCCGTTTTTAAATCTGATTTAAAAATTAGCAAAGCATCGTCAACTAACCCGTTCCGGCTACCAGCGTGAACTATTATTAAACGACTTCCTTTGCCTATAGCTGTATAAATTCCAGGCTCCGACGAAGATTGCCAAAATTTTTGGACATTGTGACTTTGGTTAACGTAAGTTTCGTCCAAAAAGAATATATTTCGTTTGTCTTCTCTGAATTTTCTTATGGCCCTCAAATATTTCACTCGCCATTCAACAATGTTTGGTCTCTCTATTAAAAGGGATCTCTTCGATTTACATTTTTTAAATGAATATCCCAGTTTGTGCAAAAGTTCTCTTAAAAAAGTTAATCCGCAATCTAAAATATTATCCTCTTTTAATACAGCATTTAGTTTTCGTAGACTTGGATTTTTTTTTCTCTACCTTATAAAACTGATTTATTTTTCTTCTTATCACTCCTAAATCAAAGTCATCAACTTGTATTTTCTTTTTATTTCTTTTGGTCTCCGCGGTGAACTAAATTTTCCTTCCCCTGTATTTTGCAAGGAAGTTTTACTTTCAGCAATTACTCTCCTTACACTTCGTTCTGATCGTTCTGTTTGTGCAATTCTGCGTGTTAAAGTGCAGTCATTATGAATAATCGCTAAACGTCGTTCAGCTTTTTTACATAACGGAGCTGTTTTGTAAATCAGCGTATTCGACAATCCATCTGCGACACATATAATATATAGGTTTCCAAAAATACCCAGATTATGTAATCAAAAAGTTTTTTCTGCAAAATATCTTTTACTTGGTATTTTGGGAAGATCTATTTATAGGTAAAGTAAGGTAAAGTTTCATCCATAAGTTTTTCCACCGATCTATTATATAAGTGAAAGAAAAGATCGCGAAATATGGATATGAAGATATAAATGTGGTTATGAACATATAAAAGTGGATATGAAGATATATACTTATGTGGATATGAAGATATAAAAGTGGATATGAAGATATAAAAACCCTTCTCGTTTACAATTGGCATGATTTTCTATTCCGTGATTAGAACTATTAAAACTTGATACTAGCACGTTCAAAGTAAAGTAACAAGGTTCCTAAAAATGTGAAGGCGAGTCTCCTGAGAACGTTTTCCTGTCACTACAATGGTGAAGGTCACTGTTACTGGCGCGTCTCAACACGTCAACCCTGTATACATCCGCTATGCTACTTCCAGAAACATGAAACATTTCCTACAAAGACTATCAATTACTCCCGAATTTGATAATTGTGTATGTCTAATTAGTGAAGCTCAGGTTGCTCGTGGCAACCGTGGCCCGGGCCTGGGCGCACTCACCGTGATTACACAACAAATTAAAACTAAGATGGTATCTTTGCCAGGATCACGGTCCTTACAGCCACATTATCTTTTATCTTTCGCTTGTAAAGATAACGTTTAATTCAGTGCTGTAGTAGAATGAGGACGAATTGGAAGCGCTTGTTAGAGATTACAAGTTTTAAATCAAATCAAATCAGAATGTTTAGATATGGTACAAATAGGTGTTACAAAATTAGTTCCAACATACCCTGCCATAGTAAGGCGTACAGATACTTCACCCCCACAAAACACAAAGATTATATTACTAAAACTAATATTACCGATATGAATTAGAGTATCATTATAAAAATAATATCATGAATTAGAGTATCAGTGCAAAAAATAACAAAATAAGAATCATTAATAGTCAATTAATACAGATTGGGATTGTGTTATAGTAATAATAATGATTAATAATGAATAATGTCATTGCTTTTCGTGGATTACAGGCTATTTTTCCTTCCCTAACTTAATAACGACTATATCCTCTAAGTATTCTTGAATACTGTAACTTTAGTAAGATTTTGTTTAGTGTTACGAATGCGGTAAACCTCTGTCAGAACCCTTTTTCTGCGTCTTCTTTAGCGATACAAATATGTACTGAAAGACTTGTTTGTACTACCTACCACATTAAAAACTCATAGGTACCTACTTATTTTGATTTTCTTTTGAACTGATAGCACATTTAATCACTCAAATACGTTTACGTTCGGTAATTAAAGGTGCGTCGTATAGAAATATTATTCTAGATTGATATTCCTGTTGAGACCGTTATACAACATTCAATTTCTGGTTAATTTTCAAAAGGCACAATCTCCCGTCTCTTCCTACAATGCAATGACTTGAGCGCTTCGTTCACTTTTAATTGGCTTGCAGCTCGTACCGGGGAACAGTTTGCACACAACAGCCCCCCTTCAAAGACACTGCCTCGGGTTAAAACTGATTTTGTTTGTCAGATGACATTAGTTGTCAAAGCAAAGTTACTGCTTCGGGACGTCGTCGTTTGATACTACGACTAATTGTTGCAGAATTGTGAATGTTTTTTTCAGGTTAAGCACGGAAATTAATTATTGTTAAGCAAATTTAATACCAACTTAAATCTAACTATCTTACTTATAAATGCGAAAGTTTGGATGGATGTTTGTTGTTTGATGACGCCAGAACGGCTGAACGGATCTGGATTAAATTTGGCACAGTGATAGATTATAGTTTGGAATAGCACATAGCACAGGCTAATTTGATCCCGGAAATGTACGGAAATATGTACGGTTCCCGTGGGATAATCTCAACATCCACGCGGGCGAAGCCGCTGGCTAAAGCTAATGGTCCATATAATTACATCACAACTGTCATTCTTTGGCAGGAGAATGACATGGTATAACGCGGCAAATTGACGTAGTGTGTCAATTTGCTGAACAATTGATTTCCCAGGCTGTACCTATAATACTTATAAGCTTAGAAGGACTTCAATAAAAACTGTGCCTAATCAACGATTGTTAGAACCTGTTTGAGATTGTTCCTAGCGTAAGTGTTATGAATATGATGCAGCCTTGCTTTTTGTTAATAAATAAAATTCATAATACTAGCTTCTGCTTGCGACTTTGTCCGCGTGAAATTTCTTTTTCTCTCGCCCCACCCTGCCGCATAACTTCGCCCGCCAGCTTGACAGTTGATGCCGGTGACGGGTGACATGTATATGCCCTAGCACGACAGTTGATGCCGGTGACAGATGACATTTACATGCCCTAGCTCGACAGTTGATGCCAGTCACGGATGACATTTACATGCCCTAGCACGACAGTTGATGCCGGTGACAGATGACATTTACATGCCCTAGCTTGACAGTTGATGCCAGTCACGGATGACATTTACATGCCCTAGCACGACAGTTGATGCCGGTGACAGATGACATTTACATGCCCTAGCTCGACAGTTGATGCCAGTCACGGATGACATTTACTTGCCCTAGCACGACAGTTGATGCCGGTGACAGATGACATTTACATGCCCTAGCTTGACAGTTGATGCCAGTCACGGATGACATTTACATGCCCTAGCACGACAGTTGATGCCGGTGACAGATGACATTTACATGCCCTAGCTCGACAGTTGATGCCAGTCACGGATGACATTTACTTGCCCTAGCACGACAGTTGATGCCGGTGACAGATGACATTTACATGCCCTAGCTCGACAGTTGATGCCAGTCACGGATGACATTTACATGCCCTAGCACGACAGTTGATGCCGGTGACAGATGACATTTACATGCCCTAGCTCGACAGTTGATGCCAGTCACGGATGACATTTACTTGCCCTAGCACGACAGTTGATGCCGGTGACAGATGACATTTACATGCACTAGCTTGACAGTTGATGCCAGTCACGGATGACATTTAGATGCCCTAGCTCGACAGTTGATGCCGGTGACGAATGACATTTACATGCCATAGCTCGACAGTTGATGCCGGTGACGGTGGACATTTACATGCCCTAGCTCTAAAGTTGATGCCGGTGACGGATGACATTTACGATGCCGGATGCCAGCGATGATTAAAATCAGAAATTATTTGGGATATTTATCAAATATGAGGTGTATATGTCCGTTATTTTAATTTAATTTAGTAATTCCTAACTCAGAAAGTAATTTTACGAGGCTGTTGGTTCTTAGGATAACGATGTATGGCAGCAGAGCAGTGCCATTTAGAAATGGACACAATCCGCTTTTATAACGACGCGGCTTTTACTGTTTCCATAAAGACGCTACTGCAGGCAGACGTAACAGGCAAACGAGGCTCCTCATAAACCCGTCGCATCCATAATGGACGACAGGAGGGAGACGTCCCTACGTACTCTCATAGAGCGGGACACGCAGCGAGCACCGTGGAGATCTAACTAGCTCCGAGATATGTATGAATAGCAGTTGACCGAAGTTTATTCTCGCAGGCTAACGAGAAAAGAATTTATTTTGTTCGTTTGGATTAGTTATGTATCTACTACAAGGATTATGAATGGAACCTTTATTCAAAATACTTAATAATACTTAATATTTTTTTGAAACAACAAAAAAGACAATATTATGTAGGTGCAAAAACATTCACAGCTGAACATATTAAAACCCACAGTCAACGTTCGCGTTTAGGAGCCGAGCAAAAACAAAAAAATCAGAAAGCTAAGCGAAAACGAAGTATGTACAAGCGCGACAAATCATCGTCTAAAATTGAGGTTATAAAATTAACACCAATTGTCAAATGAAAATATAAATTAGTAGTAATTTCTAAAGTAAACAGGTAAGTAAAACATTCTTGCCTTGATGCCTGTCATCGATCAGACTGCTTAATTTCAACGGATTGTTTGTGGTAATAACCTTTCCAGCCGGTCGTCGCGTCCTAAACGATTGACCTTGACGCCGTAATAGTAACAAAGGTAAAATTTTGTTGAGATTAGACGCATCTGAGGGTAGCACTGACCGTGTAGGTATGGTAGCCTTTAACTTTAGCCGTAGTTAGGTAGGACTGCCTCGTTGGTATAGTGATCGCAAGCGCTACGCTTGAGCATGCGGTCTGGGTTCCCAGGTTGGGCATTTCAGGAATTTCTCCTGGAGTCTGGATGTGTGCTGGGTTGATGGCAATAGGTAGCTACTTTTACATGGAACTTAAACATAACTGGCGAAATATGGGTGTACTCCAAGAACAACTCTGCCTTACCGATCAGGAATTACAAGCGGGAAGTGATGTTATACTTAGGACTTACCCAGCGCCGCCAGAATGCCAGCTGCCCAGAACACCTCCCCGCAGAGCGCCGGCAGGAACAGGAGTCCCCCCATGCGGCTGCCGAACGAGTCCTGCAACGGGTCCAGCATGGTGACGTAGCCCTGCTTGCGCATCGGGTTCGCGAAGAATATGCCACCTGCGCAATCAATACATCCTCTTATCAACTTTGTTAAGCAATATAATATTATATTTTATTAAATACATATAATAAGAGTTACGGCTACATATATGGCTATATGTAAGTGGGCACGCCCTTTATTACTGGAGGCTTTTATTTAGATATGAAGTTACGCTTACGTTTTTAGTTTTGTATTTTTATTTATTTCTGCTTGAGTATAGTTTTCGATTATTTTTCTTTTTTATGGTATATTATCGGGTGCTAGCTGACTTATAGCAAATAATTTAATTTAATTTAATGTTTATGTTGCGTAATGTTGTATAGAATTTTTGCTGCAGCTGTGCTGCTGGGGAGTTTGTTACGCCACTTTTTCTCCCCAGCTAAAGCACTAGGAAGTTGTGAAGGGCGAGCGTTTTGGGGGACTGTCTTATGTAATTTTGACGTTCGAAAATTGCTGATTCTCAGCCTAGTTTTAATAAATGGCTTTTGATTTTGATTTTTTGGTAATTAAGTACTGTAGAGACTTTCACCACAAGTGACTTAGCATGCAAACTTCGCGGCAACTTTAGAATAATAGAATGAAAAGTTTAGATGTCTGGCCAGCCTACGGGTCAGATATAAAAAAGATGTTTTAGTGAATAATTTAGTATGGTATTCTTTCTACGGAATCTGCCTATCATTTAACGATCCCAAGAAGTGAATGTCCCTCAGACATCCATAGCACCTACCTACACACACATACTTATTTGAATCAGTTGTGCACCTTGTGGATCGTGAGCTTTTAAATGACGAATTGAGACAGTGACGAGTCGGCAATAACTCTCTGAATATAACAAGTACTATGCTACAAGGATGCTGTGATGCTCGAGTGACGTTGTTGTTTTGTATTGAAAAACAAAATGGCGGCGATTGTTCCGAATTTGGGCGCATGCGGCAACAGAACTTTGTAGCGCTAGCGCGCTAGCCCTGCGCGTGTGTGATGTGGAATATGTATTGAATTGTTAATGTTCTGAAACAAGTCTTTGACAAAGGCGATGTGAAATTTTAAATCGTGTTGAATTGAGAGGATTATGTACCCAGGTACTCCCGGTGTACAAGTCCTACTACTTCTATACCTAATTCAGGCTTATAGATCGGTGCATGTTATTATTATATTGAATCAATCAATAGTTTCATCATGAAATCTGATAAGTACCTATCAGAATTTTTCATCAAATATTTTATGTTTAGACAAATTCAGGGAAACTAATGGTTTACCGAATTACCTACCAACTTAAATTGTGTCAGGTTAAACAAATCACAACATTCATTGAGAGATGTATGATTGCTATAAAACAGCTAGGTAACTACTTGACGCAGTGTAGCAATTTGGTAAACAAGTAACAACCCTGGGTGTTACATTCTAAACTGACCATCTAACTTCATATCATAGCATCTGACTTTGCTTTGACAGGCAATAAATATGTATGGTTACAGAACTGCTTGCTTATCGTACCGAAGACAAGCGACAGCGCGTATCCGAAGGGCGCCTGACACCACACCAGTCCCGACGTATAGATGGCCTCCGCTGTCCCGTTGATGTAGCCTCCGCCCACCCATGTTGCTGCAACAAACATCTACGTCATACAAACAATAAAATATTTTTGATTTTTGCTTTGGGTTCGACATTATGCTGCCACCTGTGGCGGATATGGACATTGAGATAGAATGGTCTCTGTTTCCCCATAGTCCACTATTAGTGGACAAGACTAATAACTAGGTATGTTTATTAAACGATAACAATAATAGTGAGTCGCTGTGATTAACTCAAGACAATGTTTATGTTCTTTCTCCAGAATTAGCTTACCTACTGACACTTGATATGAGTTTTATTTTGTTTTACTGTGTATGTAAATTTACTTTAATTTTATTTTAATTTATTATTGACATAATCTAGTTACTCATTACAATGATTTTTAATGAGTTGTATCGGAATATGTGGTTTGCTAGCGACCTCGACAATTGATCATTTTCTTGTCTGAGCAACCGGCAGCAAAGCTGCAGCAAGGTCGAAGTGAGTGCTTGCTGTTCGGGTTGCCTGCTTCCCTCAAATTTGGCGAGGGGGATAATAATAATATCCTAGGACATTGTTCACACACAGTCATCTGATCCCAAACTAAGCCGAGCTTGTACTATGGAAACCAGATAACTGATATACTACATATACTACTCTTTTTTTTTTGTAAATACATACTTATATAGATGATTACACCCCGACTCGGAACAAACAGACATGTTCATGCACACAAATGTTTGTCCTGGATGGAAATCCAACCCACGACCAGCGGCATGAACGGGTGCTGCTTGTGGTGACTGGTCGTCTTGCTGACCTTGGTTTTGTTTTGTTATTACTGTTATTAGTAATTAACTCTTTATTGATTTTACTTCAATGGGCTTAGTTTATCATTTGTGACTTCGAGTTACAGCTATAAGGATATTCATAATCATATGTCAGTCTTTATTTATCTCAACGTCATATTACAGGCAAATAAAATGCATAATCTTAAATAGAGAAAGGTGTCTGAGGCAGGAGGACTCCTGAGTAGAGATACATAACTGATTTTAAACGATTTACACAATTGGTTTAAAACCGTCTTTTTTGATTAAAATGGTTTAAAACCACGCTTAGCGGTTTAATAATGGTTTAAAATATTATTATTTTTTTATATACAATGCATTGAGTCTTCACACGAAGTGATCTAGACCACACCTACTCCCTGATTTAGGGCCGGTTTTTGGATGCCTAGTTATTTATTTATTTAAATGCCTTAAAACTATCCTTACAGGTCGTAACCTAATGCGATAGCCAAGTCACACACACACAAAATTAAAATTAAACCACAAAATACATTTCAAGTTCTTAAAGGTTTGTAACATAGTGTAAACAATAGTACTTTTGCGAATTCACTCAAATTCACTCATCATCTCTTTAGTTAACTCAACAAATGATTAAACATAATAACTAATGGTTGAATTTTAGCTAAATGTGAAATGCTAAACATGAACTAGTTAACATGAACGTATTTAAGTTTAAAAAAAGATTATACTTATTTATATTTTTATGTATAATAACCTCGTACCGCCCCATGTACATTCTATTGTACATAATATTAGAAATCATTAAAGCCCACACATGGGTTTTAAAAAGTATGCGTAAACGCCCAGCGTACATTACGATGTACAAAATAAATTTTGTGTCTAGTTTGAATTCCCCGCCAGTATACATATTTATGGTGACTATTATTTGATTTGTGTTTAGTGGTGTCAACGTTTTGACGTCTATCAATTTTGTAAAAGGCATGGTTGTCCGTCAAAAATGCACACACGTGGCAAGATGGCGCGCCGGCGGATACCACGTAAGTTTGATCCACTTTTATCTTTTTAATTTTACAGCTTTTTGTGTGAGATTTTAATGTCAGTGAAAGAATTATTACTATACTGTTGTTTGTTATTATTATTTTAATAAATAGATACAAAAATATTTTTTAAATCGCTCTTAAAATATTATGTACATTTTATTGCACATTGAGCGTTACTTCAATTTAACCTCCTAAATAATATGTACATTCTAATGTACAGTGGGTTATTGTATAAATTAATGGTTTCGTTTTATTTTATTCTCTAGGTCTGGAGGAGTTCGATATTGAACGTTTACTGGTAGATTCGGAAATTGAAGATTTTGTTCCTTCAGACGAAGATGTAGGGGATCCGGAATTCATGCCAGTTCTAGATTCCCCAGAAAATAGGGCACATAATAAATCATGTTTATTTTTTTATTAGGTTCGTCGAAATTGATTATTTTAGAGCAGATTTTAATTAGATAAAAAAAAAATTGTTTGTTTTTGATGATTTTAGCATATTTCAGTTTATATAATCACGGTAAGAGTGGTTTAAATTTAAGAGATTTCGTTAAGACTAATTTCAATTAAGGATCTCGATGTCAGTAATAATTATTAACGTTAACAAAATAAAAAAAATGATTTACTAATAATTTTTTTTATTCATAAAAAGTATATAACACCCAATGTACATTTAAATGAACAAAATAAATAACCGTAATTTAGTAAGTAACGCCTAATGTTCATTTAAATGAACAAAATAAATCGCCTTAAAAATCAATTCTTGATCTTCTACATAACGCCAGAGTATGCCTAAAAATATATAAAAAAATTCCTAAGCATTTATTTACACAAAAATAAGCGCAGACTTGCTTGGGCATTAACCATATTCATATATTATGTACATTAAAATGAACACTGGGGATTTAGCTCTCATGGTATTTTTTATTCTTGGGCGTTACGAGGTTAATACAAACATGATGTATTACATATTTAAAAAAAAAACACGTGCGGGTCCCTTCCTGCCCACTTTCTCCTCCTACCTATAATAATAATAATAATAATAACCCCACCGCTGTATCTCTACGTTGACGTCGTGGTGGGGCTTGCGTGCTCCAAACTTTAGGTCTGTGCCGGTAGAGTTTGCCGGAACGGGTCTAGGATGAGGAGCCAGACCAAGAGAGATATTGAAACCCGCAGGGCAGCATGTGGCGAGCTGTTGGGCAGTAGCGACCCCATGGACCCTATCTCCCGGGAGAAATCTTGTCCTCATCTCTGGCTTGCCTTTATTGGCCGGCTGGAGTGAACACTGACGAGGAACAGAGCTCCCACCTCTTTCTTGCCTTTATTGGCCGGCTTGAGTGGAGATTCGCAAGAGCAAACGTGCTCGGAGGAAGGAAGTATTCCAGTAAGGTGCTGGTAGGGATCTTGACCGTATTTCCGGGATTGTCCTGATAGCCGTGGAATACCTCTCCACTCCTCATGCACCTCAGGAAGTGTTGCCCCCTTGTCGCTACGTCACTATGTGCTAGCGGCCGTCTCCGGGGGCCCATTATTGAGTGTGCAAGTCACCCCCTGCCATTTTATCCGTGTATAATATATAACATTGGTCAGGCAGGGGACATAGTTCTTCCATAGTTCAAGTTACCCAATCCACTTTAGCCACCCAAACCCATAGCCCAATATGTTTTGTTTTCACCTACAACAATAGTCCTGTACCAACCGGGGGTTGTCCTTGGGTGCACTTGCATAGTGCATACAGGGATAATCGTCGGTTGGTGCCTCCTCATCATTTAAAATTATCTAAGGGGCCTCTGTGAGTTGGCTTCGGCTCCTCGTACGCCTTCCAAAGGTCCGGGACCCCAGGGTCCCGAGAAATATCAAAAAATAATAATAATAATAATAATAAATATTTATTGACATAAATTTTACAATCAATTATGAATCCCCTGGCCCCTAAACTAGTGTTAACTGTATCATAGAGACCAGTGTCTTCGCCTGTTAAGTATATTACAAAAATATGTCAGAACAAAAAAAAAATACATAGTTTATGTCTATGACGTTGCGATTTTGGTAGCAAAGTGCAAAATAAAAACGTGGTGTTTTTTTTTTTTTATTATTATTTGTCTTGACTTTGATCTTTCTCTTACATATATATCTTTCTCTCTCTTGTATCTTTCTCTTGACTTTAGTCTAGGTCAGAGGTGACAGAGACAAATCGACGATGGAGTGAGCTTACCCAGAAGAAGCCTGTACACTCTCACTTTGAAAAGATTAGGGTTGTATGCGCTCGGAAACACAGACGCAGGTAGTGAGTTCCACTCCTTTGTTGCCGTTATATTTTAACAAATAAGCATATCATGGTCGATTTCAGTCTGTCTAATCCTAAAAAAACCAGCCAAGTGCGTGTCGTACTACACACAATGAAGGGTTCCGTACTGGGGATGAATCTCAAGAACAAACTTAACATTGTAGTTGAAAAATACATTCCAACTGCAAATGTAAGTTTGTATGCACAATATTGAGAGATTTACCATGTTGTTTTAAGACCATAGACTTCTTATAAGTTTTCCTGTAATCTATAGGTATTTTTTGTATTTTTTTTTTTTAAGTTTTAGGCTCAGTACTTTCGGAGATAAGGGGGGGAATATTCAATATTCGTCTATTTTCTTAAATAACTTTAAAATGAATTATTTTAAAATTATAAAAAAATATATATAAATTTGAGACCCTCACAGTAAGACCTTTCATTTGTTATGTCACACGGTATAGTTTGGAAAACTTTTTTTTTAATTTTCTTATTTGCCCTCAAAATTTACCCCCATATTCAAAATTCTTTTATTTACGTTACTCGTCCGTATTTGGGTCACAGAAATACATACGTGTGCCAAATTTCAACTTAACCGGTCCATTAGATTCGGAGCAAATTGGCTGTGACAGACGGAGTGATCCTATAAGGGTTCCGTTTTTTTCCTTATGAGGTACGGAACCCTAAAAGTAGTATAAGTATGATAAATGACTTCACATATATTAATAAAAACGGTAAATGACTTCAATTAGCCATTCAAACCTAATTTTTAAAGTAATATGTAATCAATGTACGGCCCACTTGGTCGTGGTTTTAAACCGTTTTAAACAAATTTAAAACGGGTTTTAAACCACGGATTTTGGTTTAAAACGTTTTATTTACAACACTACTCCTGAGTTTTTTTTTTTTCTTATATCTTCGCGCGGTTTGTGTATTTAGTCAATGTCAAGTTCTAAACTTGACATTGACTAAATACACAAACCGTGCGAAGCCATAAGAAAAAAAAAGCTTTGCTCGCTCGGCTCGCGCGCGGTGGGTCACAGTACTAACCTAACCTAATCCATTTGGTGAGGGTGCCGCGACCAATGCTGCTCGGGTGTGGTTGGTCACAGCTCCAACCTAACCTTATATTGAATATCAACAGTAAAAAGGCTATAATGCTGTTAACTGAATGGCTAGTTAAGCTAGTTGGCTGCGACATATATATACGTAAGGTGACTGGTAATTAGTGGCCGATACTTAAACACGTGATTTTAGTCACGATAACAAAAAACTTTTACTATGGGACCAAACCAGAAATCACGAAAAAAAATCAGCTGTTCCCTACATTTATGTTTGTATAACTCGTCAAAATGTAGGGAGCAGGAGCAGCAGATTTTGTTTCGCGATTTTAGTTTTGGTCCCATAGTAAAAGTTGTTTGTTATTATGAGTACAATCATGTGTTTAAGTATCGGTTTTTTGTTTGTTCACTAATTACCAGTTCCCCTATGAGGAAAATTAATAACGAATAGGTACCAAAATAGATTTCTTGTTAAGATTAAAACAATTGAGTATACAATGGGACACTTGAGAATTTACGGAAAACACACAGGCACTTGATCCAGTATTTAAAGCCCTTAAAACAATAGAAAAAGCTAGTTTCATAAAATAAGTTAAATTCTACTGTATTATCATATCTGTAAAGTCCAATATAGAATAAAAAACGATAGTCAACGTTATGAAGGTAGCTTCATTCGAAACTAAACTGTGTGACATGGAGTGAAGGTTACTTACCGCAAAGTAAGTTAATGTAAGAATATTTAAAGTGGATAGGTAATACTTATGTAGGTTCAAGTACGGCCAATTCCAAACAATCAATAATTATCAGAACTGTGTCCTTGTGATTTGCAAATACAATAATAATGTCACAATACACACAATGCTACACTGTTACTGAACACATAATATTCTGGGTTTTCAGAACCATGGTTCCAACTCTAACAATAAAGCACTCTGAAAGGTAGTTAGTAAACAAGAGAATGGCCCTTGACATACACTCACGCCTTCTTCCCATGAGGGTAAGCAGAAACTACAGAACGCCACCTGCTACGATTCCTACGTACTCCTTTTGGTTCGTTTACGTTCATACATCTGGTCACACACGCTCGCCGGTTCCGAATTCTACTTACGTGGCCTTTCTGAAGAACATCACCAATAAGGTCACTATAATATATTCTCCGCTAGAGCGACCTGTTTCGGCTTTTCCACTCACATGTGCCTTTTAAATAAAATACTTTTTGGTACTCCCTGGTTCTACTGCAATATGATTAGTGAAAACTTGTAATTAGCTATTCTTCGGTAATGTTTAACTATCTGTATCCTAGCTGGAACTTGTCTGAAGAAATACAATAAATAAATAAAGTAATCTAGAAGATTCTGTACAGTACAGTCTTAAACTGTACATGTTTTGCTGGCGCCAAATGACGCACGATTGGTGCAAGCCATTACCACCATCACCATAACGTGACTGAGCCATACGTCTGAGACATGTCATGTGTGTCTGAGACATGAACCTACCTACCCAGGCTTTCGTAAGCCAGGCCAAGTAGAAATCGTTTAAAACCAATCGAAAAACTCAAATAATCATAATGAGCGAGCCATTCTCACCTCTACCACAGACAATATAATGAGCGAGCCATTCTCACCTCTACCACAGATAATATAATGAGCGAGCCATTCTCACCTCTACCACAGATAATATAATGAGCGAGCCATTCTCACCTCTACCACAGACAATATAATGAGCGAGCCATTCTCACCTCTACCACAGATAATATAATGAGCGAGCCATTCTCACCTCTACCACAGATAATATAATGAGCGAGCCATTCTCACCTCTACCACAGAAAATATAATACTACCTAACCTAAACTTTTTGTTCCGGGGTGGAAAATCCTCATGAATGTCCTCCGCCCTGGGGCCCGCGGAGGTGTCTGCCAGACTCTTACTGACTAAAAACCACCCCGGTGTTCCTTTCCCACACTTGGACCGGGGATCGTGGGAACTTGTGTGCATTCCACGATCCCCGGCTGCTGCTGGCCCGCCTTTGCGAGCCACCTCAGGCCCGCGGGGGGAGTGAGGTGTAAGACTTCCCCGCGACGACCAATAGGGGCGCGCGTGGAACACTACGCGCCGCCGCCTCAGGTCCTACTGGATGAGAGGCGGCGGACGTCCCAGAGTTCGCCGTTCCGCCGGACCTATTTACGGGGGCTGGAAGAGGGCATTTGTCTCCCTCCGCCGACGCCCAGTCCACCTGCTGCGGGTCGAGAGAGTGATCTCAATCCCCTCTCCCTTTCCACAGCCTCCTCCTGCGAAATGACGGTTTCACAGAAGAAGTACGTACTTACGACTCATCTCGACTATTGAACGTGCGACGGCTGGCAGCGACAGGTCGGCTTCGACTTCTGATACGAGGGCACGGCGCTGCTCCTCCCATTCGGCACACTCTGCCACTGTATGCCGCGCCGCGTCCTCCAGACACTGTATGCAGTGATGGCATCGTGCGTCCAGCTCCCTGTTAATACGACACAGGTACTTCCCCAAGCAGCCATGCCCCGAGAGCACGACCGAAACGACAGGGAGCTGTGCCTCCTCCCGAGTCATTCGCCTATCACTGGTCGGATCACCTCGATGGTAGCGAGCCCAGGGTAGGGCGCAGAAGCCTGTCCCGCCATTCCGTCACCAGGACTTCGCGGAGCTGTGACCGACGATGCTCGACCTCCCGCTGCATCGTTCCACCGCTTCGCGTTCGCACCTCCTCGCGCCATCGGTAAAGAGACGCGAGGGCTCTCGCCTCCAGGTCCCAGGGCGGGGATCCAGCTAGTGCACAAGCTGCCTCGTAGGAGATCGTGCGATAGCCCCTGGAAGCTCTAACGTAACCTAACCTACCCACAACTTATTATCGTATATGTAAATAAGCTTTTCATTATCATAATCTACCTAGCCTTTTCCCAACCATGTTGGGGTCAGCTGCCAGTCAAACCGGATGCAGCTGAATACCTACCAGTATTTTACTTGAAGCTACTGCCTATCTAACCACCACGACCCAGTTACTGGGTAGTGTGATACTCTTTGGTAAGCCTGGTTGTCAGTATTTTGGGCTTCTGACTACCCGTAACGACCAACGGCATAAGGTGCTTTCCGAGGCACGGAGGGGTCTCGATATGTACTGGATGGTCATCCACCCACGAACCGACCGTAGCAAGCATAGCTTAACCTTCGATCGACCCGCGCGGCTGTTAATAGCCACGAGCCCCTTGAGGTACAACTATTATTATCTGGTTGTACAATTGTAAACCAATTCCTTACCAGTCATAGTGAATATCCCGACGAAAAGCCCGATGGACCGGCCGGCCAGCATGACCTCTTCCTCGGAGTCATTGCCGGCTGGCTTCTTGCGACCTGCCCAGATGCCCACAGCCAGGATGAGCACGTAGAACAGCACGATGGACACCACGCCCGCTATGTTGATCATCTTGACTGATGTTGCCTCCTGCAGCAAAAAGGATGATTATTTGCAATCAACCTCTTGAAAGGTTGTCTCAACATGGTTGGTTTCGACCAAAACCATATTTTTTTTTATTTTTTTTTTATTTGAGAGTTCGCTCTTGACTCTAGTCTAGGTCGGAGGTGACAGACGGAAAGTCGACGATGGAGTGAGCTTACTCAGAAGAAGCCTGTTCACACTCTCACTTTGGGAAGTTTGGTTGAAGAAAAAAATTTAAAACTTTTACAATGCATGCTCGAAATGAGTGTTTTCCAAACAGCCAAACTATGTATGTGGGAAATGCCACTTTTTCGCACTAGTGCTTTTTACTTTTCAGTTTATTTTTTTTATTTTTAACTCGTGAGCCCGACCGATGCAAAGCGTTTTTATTTTTTGAGAAAAGCTTTACAAATTAAAGTTTCTAGACGACTTAGATAGACTCTCAGCATACTATCTTGACAACAAACTACACTTAAGCGTCTCCAAATGTCATTCTATAAATTACACAAAAAAACAAATTTATCACAAATTTTAAGTATAGGCTAAATAATGCCGTGCTGAGCAGCACCTCTGTTGTAAGAGATCTTGGTGTACTGGATAACAGGGCTCGGAAACGTTATTTAAAATAACGTTTTTAAAACGTTTCTAACAGTTCTTTGTACAACATTTTGTTCGGAACGAAAACGATATGAGAACGTTTTCAAAAACCGGTTTATTCCGCAGGACGCAGCCGCGCGATAAAATCCCGCCGGGATAATTTTACGTCCGTGCGAACGTGGGCTTAAAACTAAAGCACATAATTATGTATTTGGAAGGAGTTTTATATAAGGACCATCATCATCATCATGATCCTTATATAAAAAAAGAGTTTTTTATAAGGATATACAGGGTTATAAAAAGAGAGTTTTATATAAGGATATACAGGGTTATTGGTAAAACACCAACAACCTCTTAAGGGGTTATTGTACTCCTCATTATGAACAACTTTTACAATGGGACCAAAAAGTGATATCGCGAAAAAAAATCAGCTGTTCAGTACATTTTGACGAATTATGCAAACATAAATGTACTGAACAGCTGACTTTTTTTTCGCGATTTCAGGTTTGGTCCCATAGTAAAAGTTGTTCATAATGATGAGTATAATGACCCCTTAAGAAATTGTTGGTGTTTTACCAATAACCCTGTATATGCAGGGAGGGGTGGAGATCCCCTCCCTGCATGGGGAAGTTTAGGAAATGCATAGTTTTTTTTTTTATGAATTTTTAAAAATCTTAGTTTGTTTTGTTAAGCTTTTGGTAAACATTTAGTATCGTTTGGTAGGAGGAGGGGGTGGGGGGTAGGGGGGGGTGCAACCTCTCACCTGGCACCACTCCCATGAAAGATAACGCACCCCTTCTTGAGAAAAACCAATTATTGTAACCTAACCTCAAAAACTTTAATGTTGCTTCTGCAACGTCTCCGGCGCTGCGGGAGGTGCAGCCCCTTCGCCCTTGTGTAACAAAGGATAGACACCCATGCTCACCTCCGCAGCTTCGGCTTGCTTCAGCTGCTATGGCCCGCACCGGTGCCTATGCTTTGTTACAGCGGGCGGGGGCTGCTCTCCCTTCGCGCCTCCGGATTTTTATATGCACTCTAGGGGTAGCAGCCAAAAGAATACGTAGAGTCGGGTGCCCTGAGCCTGACTCGGTTTTTGAACAGATTCGACCTATTTTAAAGATGGATGAAGAATGGCTGCAAATTATAGATATTGTGTTTCGTTTCACCTCTAGCAGATACCATCAGGATAAAAATAATAATTTTGCATTGTCACAAAATCAAAATTTTCGTAGTTTTTCACCCAAAAAAAAAAAAACTCAAATCACTGTGAAATTGTTAAACCCAAGTAAGATAACGCAAAATAATGCTAATTTAAAAAAAAAATTGATTTCGATTTTGATTTTGATTTGCAAAATCCCAACACAGAGAGTGCATTCGCGGTGCCCATCAATCGGGGAGCCAACCGCTGAAAATGCGGCCCGAAGTTCCGCCGGATATCGAGGACGAGTCTTAGGTACTTCATCGTCGATATGATACCGATGTGAATACCTCCTACTATTGTGTTAGATCCTGAGGGTGGCGCTTTCCGGGGCCCGTGGAAACAAATGACTTCCGATTTATGCAGTTCCACCTGGAGACCCAATCGCCGGATCCTGCCTACGACTTGCGCAACCCCAGCTGTTGCTAAGACAGTCACCTGCCGGAGCGTCTTCCCCCGTGCCATTACCAGCGTGTCATCGGCGTAACAGATGACGCCGACGCCACGGAGGAGTGCACCGCGCAGCACCCAGTCGTATCCGATGTTCCACAGGAGTGGCCCCAAAACCGAACCCTGTGGAACACCACACGACATCTCTCGCCGACCCCATCCTTCTCGATCCGGGTAGATGACATATCTGTCAGATAAGCCCCGATAATGTGGCGGAGGTAGTTTGGCACCCTATGATATCAGAGTGACTCCCTAATGTTACTCCAGGGAAAAGTGTTGAAGGCATTGGCAATGTCCAAAGACACTGCCAAGACGACCTCACCCTGGGCCATTGCTTCCTCCGCCAGGACTTTCACGCGCATGATCGCGTCTATTTTAGAGCGCCCCTGACGGAAACCAAACTGGTTATCTGCCAGATCCGGCCCCTCTCTTGTCATGTGTTAGATAAGGCGGTCTGCAATAATTCTCTCGAAGAGTTTGCCCACCTCACCCAACAACACAATGGGCCGGTAAGCGGATGGTGAGTCCGCAAGCCGCCCTTCCATTTTCAACAGGACCAGCTTTCCAGTCTCTCCAAACATGTGCTCAAGAGTCCCACTAATCGGGGCCAGAGATCCCTGATGGCCAGAACCCATGCACGGTCAGGAATGCCGTCACAAAACACTGCTCCAGGAACTCCTGGAGCAGTGTTTTTGGCCTAAAGCCTTTGTACTGCCATTTTTAGTTCTACCTGGGTCATTTCAGGCGCGTCGCCATCGTCACTTTCCGAGTTGGGCACGATAGTAGGCGGAACCATATGCGGTGGTGTGTGCTCCCCTTGTGAAGGGAATAAAGCGCTCACTACTCTCTCTAGCAGTTGCCGGTGGAGGCTAGGGGATAGTGGAGACATCCACGAGCAAAGTTTGCGCCTAACCAAACGGTAAGGACGCCCCCACGGATCACGTTCTAGAAATGCCAGCAATTCTTTATGGGCTTGGGCCCAAGCCTATTATTTCCAGCTGAAGAGCCTTCTTCGCCACTCTACACAAATCGTACAGTTCCGCCTCTCTTACCATAGCTTCTGTTGTTCATCTGCGCCTTCATCGCTGCCTGGTGTAAATGCGATGCACAAATGCGCAATGTCTTGCGATCACCAATACACCTGGCGCCTGGCAGATGGAGACTGAACTGAACATCGAAGCATCACAGATTTGTGTCATGGCCTCCCGGAACAATTCTGCCTCCTCGTCAATATCGACAGACCTGACTGGTGAGTCCAACCAGGCCTTCACGATTGAGGCAACCAGAAGGGTTTCCCGGTTCAGTTGTTTGAGCGCCCATCGCGAGCCATCCTCAACCCCGGTTGGGGCCGCTTGTGCCGGGCCATTCGAGGTCTGGGCGGAGACGTCGAACTGTATCTGACAACGTCTCCACGTCCTCCAATACACGCCAGTCCTGAACACGGCGTGCGACAGCGGGACTAGCAAACGATAAGTCCACTATAGACCCACCCCACTGCCGCACACATGTCTGAACAGATGCCCGGTTTAGGAGCAGTAAGCCTGATTCCACCGCTCACTCCTCCAGTAACACACCCCGTGCATCTATTGCTGGGGAACCCCAAGTCGTGGATTTGGCGTTGAAGTCACCCATGACAAGGACAGGGTGAGGACGGCTTCGACTGATGACTGTGCCCAATTCCGTGATGAAACTCAAAGTCGGCGAGAGGTCGGTTGGGTGAGATATAAATCCCCACGACCATGATATTTTCGACTAAGACCGCTGCAAAGCCCCGCCCCTGGGTGACGGTCTACAGGGGCGGAGTGCCAGCGGCCGGCCTCGAGATAAGCGCCACCAAGCCATCAATGTCACCCACTCAGTCATCCCTGGGAGGAACAAAGTATGGTTCGGCAACGATAGCGACGTTGATTAACCACTCCGCCATGCTCTGGAGCAAAAGGTCCTGAGCCCTGGCGCAATGGTTGATATTCGCTTGGAGAAGACGAAGGTGTGGGGCCATTCCTGGGTGTCCATAACAATCGCCTCCCTCTCAACCCTTTCTTCGGCTTTATTGCCAGCGGTCAGTAGGCCGAGGACCCAATTTTCCTATTTGAGTCAGCTTTTTTATCCCTCGGTACATGCCTTGCTGCCCGTCTGGTGGTCAACCGACCTGTTCAATGATGCACACACTACACAGTGTGGCGCGGCATCGCAAGAGCTGGCCTTGTGACCGAGCTGATCACAGCGGAAACAAAGACCGCAGCAATCGACCTCTGAGGTAAATCGAACTCCAACGTGTCCCTCTCTCATAGCATTGAGGGGCTTATTTGCCAGAAGCCTGACCCGTGCCAAATTCCAGCCCACCACCAGTCTGGGACCATCTTTTAATTTTCGAGCTGCCGTGACGGGACAGCTGACCAGTACTGTCCGCAGGTCGGAGAAGCCCGGACGAATTGTTTCCACCTTAACTTGGTCTAGCGGGCATTCTCCGGCCTTTGCAACAGCAGCTGCGACCTCTTCCGAAGGTGCTGCGTTTAAGTCCCCCAGGTGCATTAAACGCAGATCTGCGCTCTTGACCTGCCTGGACACTCTAACGTCCACTACGTCGAGCGACGCTGAGGGCCACTGTTGACACCAGGGATCTCCAGTTCGATAGTTGCCTACCCTACCACACACTATTCACCTACTCGTACTCACAGAGTCACAGATAATACTTAGTACTTGTGAAACGACGAAACTAAGCCGCGCGGCCTTGAAATACCATTGAATGAAATTCATAATACTCGTAGAACTTTCGTATCGGAAAAACCCAAGAAATGCAATAAAAACGGTTAAAAACGTTTTATTAATCGAAAACGATTAAAATTTTGTTCTTCTTCAAAAACGTTATTTATAACGTTCCGTTCGAACGTAACCGAAACAAATCGTTTCTTAGGTATTTAAGACGAAACCGTTTCGAAAAATATACCGGTATCCGAGCCCTGCTGGATAATAAGTTATCGCTTAATCAACACGTAGAAAATATAGTTAATAATTCATTTAAGATGTATGGTTTTGTCATGAGATCTTCTACCGAGTTCAAACGGCCCTCCACCTATCTTTACTTATACAAGATGCTTGTACGCTCGCAGCTCGAATATGCGGTGCCAATCTGGAACCCGTTTTATAAGAAATATATAGATATGATCGAGAAGGTCCAGCGTAAATTCCTTCGCGCCATGTACTGTAAAAGGTGCTGTAAAAGGTGTTTGTCATATTCCCAATTACTAAGCAAATATAATATGTTAACATTAGAATCTAGACGTAGGTTTCTGGAAGCCAACATACTACATGGTATTGTTCATATTCACTTCGATTCCATTGATCTCACGAGTAAGTTATGTTATGTGGTCCCCCGCACTGTCTATAAGCGTAGTGTTCGTGCAGGTACATTGTTCGCTGTAAGTGTAAATACCTGTCGGACTAATTCAGGATTGCGTTGCCCTGTTCGTCGTATGGTGGAATCGTATAATTGCAACTTCATTGACATTGATATTTTTGTATGTTCCAAATCGAAATTTAAGTCCAATGTTTTTAAAATTTTATCTAATAATAATAAGAAATAGTGCGAGTCCTTTATTCAAAATTTAATATATTTCAATCATAATTCCTTTATTTTATTTTTTTTATTTGTGATAATAAGGGGCAATCCCAAATTATTAATAATTAATTACTTTTATTGTATTTTAATAATCATTTATTTTTTATTTTATATATCTGAGTAATGCTAATCTAGTGGCACTTTTTAGATTATCTTAATTTTGTTAACATGCAGATAATGTAGTGGGCTGCAATATTGTTAATACTACTTATGAGCCTATATTATTGTTACTTGTATACTTTTTATATTGTCCCATATTAAATAAAATAAAAATAAAACTAGTCAAGTACAGATTATCATTCGAATAAAAGGTACAATAAAACTAGGTACTTCATTAACAGCGTTATTAATTACACTAGATTTAGATTTTAATCAATAAATTAATTTTTAATATTCATTCAATATGTTTGGCTGAACGTATATATTATATTTTGCTCATGCCTTTTTGCGATACGACGTGGCAGCTATTTGCACATGCGCAGGAATAGATATGCTAAGCGCGCATGTATTTACAATAAGCCCGCCATTTTCCTAATTTCTTGCTTAGTTCGGAGTCGATCTGTGTAAATCTGCTTAAAAGTGGCGCGTCATGTTCAAGCGACGAATCAATTAATTTAACCCCGGAAAATGTTATTCAAGAAGCACAAAATGCCAACAACAGCCTCTTACCGGCTAAATCAAATGAAAAATATTTTTCAATATATATTTGTTATCTCCTCGCACTACCCATAGTAAAACGTTGTATGATACACGTGCGTAAGATGATTTCCGCCTCGTGTCGACTTATACACTCGTCGGAAATCACTTACTTCCGCACTCGTAGCATAAATAACTATTTCAACAGATTTGCTCATAAAATGCATTTACGAAGCCTGTATATTAGGTTGGGCAAAAAGTCTTTTCGCATTATAGACTATAGTATGTATGAACTTGTAATAAAATCTCTTTACTATTTATATCTGGCTGGTTTTGGTATCATTGAAAGTTTAAATTTTAAAGAACATAATTCCAAATTCAAATTAGGAAAATGTGTGATTTTCATTTGTTTTTCGTACCGTCAAGATGAGTGAATCTAATGAAGAAATTCGATACATTTTAAAATTTTACTACAAAAAAGGTAAAAATGCAACGCAAGCCGCGAAAAAAATTTGCGATGTTTATGGACCTAGTGTAGTGTCTGTGAGAGTAGCACAAATTTGGTTTAAGCGTTTTCAATCCGGAAATTTTGATGTCAAAGATGCACGTCGCTCTGGTCGCCCTATTACGGATAAAATGGATGCCATTTTTGGAAAAGTGGAGCAAGATCGGCATATCAGTAGTTACGACGTAGCTGAAGAACTGGAAATTGACCACAAAACAGTTTTGGCGCATTTGAAAACAACTGGGTACACAAAAAAGCTCGACATTTGGGTACCTCACGAGCTCACTGAAAGAAACCTAATGAACCGTGTACTCATTTGTGATTCTTTATTACGACGTAATGAATCCGAACCATTTTTGAAGAAGCTGATAACTGGTGATGAAAAGTGGATCACGTATGACAAGAACGTGCGAAAAAGGTCGTGGTCAAAGGCCGGTCAGGCTTCACAGACTGTGGCGAAACCCGGGTTAACTCGCAACAAGGTGATGCTGTGTGTGTGGTGGGATTGGAAGGGCATTATTCATTATGAGCTGTTACCACCAGGCAGGACCATCGATTCTGAACTCTACAGCGAACAACTGATGAGATTAAAGCAAGAAGTTGAGAGAAAGCGGCCGGAATTAATCAACAGAAGGGGTGTGGTTTTTCATCATGATAACGCTAGACCTCACACGTCTTTAGCCACTCAGCAAAAATTAAGAGGGTTTGGCTGGGAGGTGTTAATGCATCCGCCGTATAGTCCTGACCTTGCACCTTCAGATTTCCTCCTGTTTCGGTCTCTTCAGAATTCTTTAGGCAGTGTCAGGTTAACATCACGAGAGGACTGCCAAAACCACTTGTCGCGGTATTTTGACCAGAAGTGCCAAAATTTATATAGCAATGGGATCATGTCCCTACCTACAAGATGGCAAAAAGTTATCGAATAAAATGGTACCTACATACTTTAGTTAAATGTAAATAAACTATATTGTGTATATTTGGATTTTCTTAAAACATGCGAAGAAACTTTTTCCCCAACCTATTATATGGTTCGAAAGTTAAAAATTACGCATCATACAACGGAATGTACGGTAAAGTAGGTACTCTCATCTAAGTACCTGTTTTACCGCATACTCCGTTTTATAGCGCCGTGTCACAGTATAAATATCTACTACCTACCAGTATTGTAATTCGGCCCCTGACCTTGAAATAGGTACCTGCAGCGGCGCGGTACGTAAACACGCGATAGGGCTGCCCGCCTACAGTATTTTAATTTTATCAACCTACTTGAGTTTCTTTCTAACTTTGTTATGGTAAATATTATTTTTTTTATTTAAAAAAATTAAATTCGTTGCGAATGAAATAGGAAGTGTTCAATAAAATACATTTTGTGTTTTTTGATTAATAGATTTAATAATAATAAAAAAACACCCTTACAAATTTGAGATTGAAAAATATTTGCGCCTCGACTAAGACGTACGAAACGCTTTATTATTAAATTGAATTGTATAAAAAATCAAAATGGTGGGTCAATTTTGGGGGGCAAATAAGATACTTTTTAAAAAAAGTTTTGCAAACTGTACCGTGTGACATACCAAATAAAAGGGCTTACTGTAAGGGTCTCACATATATTTTTTTGTAACTTTACAATAAATTGTTTTAAAGTTATTTAAGAATATAAACTAAAATTAACCATTCCCGCTTATCTCCTAAACTACCGAGCCAAAAATTTTGAAAAACATAAAGAAACTATTTCTATATCTAGAGATAACATAAAAACTTATAAGAAGTATGATCTTAACATGGTAAATCTCTCATTCAACATGTTCTCATACATTCCAACTGAAAATGTAAGTTTGTACGCACAAAACTTACATTTTCAGTTGGAATGTATGGGAGAACATGTTTTTCAACTACAATATTAAATTTGTTCTTGGGATAAATTCAGCCCGTTGGGAAGTTGGGATGAATGATGATTGGTTGTTGATTGAATGATTCTCTTGTCACAAATGCGTCTAAACTAGACTAAAATCACTAAAATTTAGTTTATTCCTGTCAAACGACGATTTCCCATTCTAAAATTGACTAAAGTGGCACAACTATAAAAATATCATAATGCAATTTAGTTTGACAGCACTAAATTGCATTATGATATTTAGTTTAGTAAAAATGTCAATTTTGCTATTCTGAATTTGCAATTTTTCACCTAAAATTTTGACATATTACATTGTCAAACTAAAGCAGACTATTTTTAATCGACACTAAAGCGGTGTGGAATAAAATTAGTCGACATGAATTAAAATTTCGTAAAACAGTACTGTAAACTATTTTTCTTTTCTTTTGCTTATATCTCGAAAACGGTGTGTCCTATCGCAAAAATAATGAAAATTTCGACGCCCTTATAAAGCCCATAAAATCCTAAATCTTCCTAAATCTCTACACGTAGGTAATAATTTTTCATATTTTCCATACAAAAGTGAAAAATTCTATACAAAACACGTTGAGAATCGCATCGTCTCCATCGCTACGGGCTCGTCTCCGCAGCCTCGGCCGCTACGGCCGATTCAATAATTTAGGCAAGTAGCTAAGTACATAAGTAAGTAGATAGCCTAGCCTAGGAAACTACCTACTTACTAGTTTTTTAACGCGAGCGTAGGTAGGTCACTCGTGTGTCACTTTTTTCACCCTATCCACTTGTTTGTTTCTTAATCCAGGTATTTTACTCAGTGGAAAAAGCGAAATACCTACATATTAAAAAAAAAAACAAATTACGTACGTACTAGTATGTATATAAAAAAAAATAGAAGTAGTTAGTGTTACCTTTCGGAGTTTCCAGGTAATTTAAAAAATGATAGGTTTGGGTGCGTTATTGTTGAAGTCATGCAACCAAAAACAGCACAATATCTTCGATAATTGCTCTTTGGCATATTAAGTAAGTATTTGTCCTTATTTCAATATTTGTCAGAAATCGCACGCTTACTGCTTAAAAACCATCACACTATCCGTTCGTCACTGCGGCGCATTCATGACTGTTTGCTGCCTTAGTGCTGCCATAGTTGAGGCGCGTAGGTATGACTCACTTTCCGACCATTTCTATGAAGATAAAATACTGTAGGTAGATATTTTTTTACTGTGGCCGTGTGCAATAATGTTATAAGTAAAAAGACGTAGATAGGTTACCTACCCAACATTCGATGTTCAAAAACGACACAATGGCGAACTATTAGATGGCACGTGGAAGTAGGACGGCATGTCATAATTATCGGGAGCGAAAAAGAGACAAGACGACGAAAATGGCTATAGTGCGCGCGGAACTAGTTGGCCGCGCCTTGGGTATGTGAGCGGCGGTGGGACGGAGAGGCGGGGGCGCTTGCTGTCATTACTCAGTGCGGCGCCGTACTTCGCGACGGTAACACGCGTTGAAAGTTCCGGCTAGTTTAGACAAAACGCACATGAGATTGCAATAGCGAGATGAGTCCGCCGATAAAAAGACAATCTAAGGAAATAATATTTAAAGTGCATACGTTTTTAAAAAAACTGAAAGCCGATGTCAATAGTTTAGAATATAAAACTGATGCGAATACATAAATTAGTAGCAGAAGCAACAGGGATATCAGAACGAAGTGTAAGGAGAGTGATTGCTGAAAATAAAATTTCCTTGCAAAATACAGGGGAAGCAAAATTTAGTTCACCGCGGAGACCAAAAGAAATAAAAAATAAAATACAAGTTGATGATTTTGATTTAGGAGTGATAAGAAGAAAAATAAATCAGTTTTATACGGTAAAGAAAAAAATACCAAATCTACGAAAACTAAATGCTGTGTTAAAAGAGGATAATATTTTAGATTGCGGATTAACTTTTTTAAGAGAACCTTTGCACAAACTGGGATATTCATTTAAAAAATGTAAATCGAAGAGATCCCTTTTAATAGAGAGACCAAACATTGTTGAATGGCGAGTGAAATATTTGAGGGCCATAAGAAAATTCAGAGAAGACAAAAGAAATATATTCTTTTTGGACTAAACTTACGTTAACCAAAGTCACAATGTCCAAAAATGTTGGCAATCTTCGTCGGAGCCTGGAATTTATACAGCTATAGGCAAAGGAAGCCGTTTAATAATAGTTCACGCTGGTAGCCGGAACGGGTTAGCTGACGATGCTTTGCCAATTTTTAAATCAGATTAAAAAACGAGGGATTATCATGGAGACATGAACTCTACAAATTTTTACAACTGGGTTGATCGAAAATTAACACCTAAACTTCCACCTATGTCATAGTTATGGATAATGCTGCCTATCATTGTGTGCAAGTTGAGAAGAAACCGACTATGTCCAGTTTGAAAATTAATATGCAGAACTGGTTGCAAAATTATAACGTGCCATTTTCTCCCACGATGATCAAAGCCGAACTCTTGAGGTTGATTAATACGACCCAATCAGAAAAAATATACACGATTGATGAACTTCTGAAAGCTGCAGGTCATACTGTTCTAAGACTACCTCCATATCATCCAGACCTCAACCCGATCGAGCTTGTGTGGGCAAATATTAAAAATTGCCTGGCCAGAGATCACATTAATGCTACATTGGACGAGAAAATTACAATACTAACAAGGCTATTTTCCGAATTCTCTGCCGAACAATAGCAAAAATGCGATGACCACGTACAAAAAAAAAACGAACAAGAATACTTGAATCATGATATGAGATTTGATACTAAGATGGACGAAATCATTATAAACTTACAAGGTGATTCTGAATTAAGTTCAGAGAGTTCAGAATCAAGTGATTCAGAGGATATGTCAGAGTAATTTCACATAAGTATATATTAATTAAATAATTTCATATATCATTAAAATATGTCAGAATAATTAATTTGTTTTTGGTTTATTATACTATGAATTACAATATAATTAGATAGGTACAATATAAACCTCTAAAAGTTCAATTGTTTTTTATTTATTCTTTTCAATAATTGAACAATTATTGTTCACGATATCTCGAGATTGGTCATCACTGTCTAATCTCATGTGCGTTGCGAGCAGTAGGCAACCCGCCCCCTCACCCCTATCGCCACCTAAGGCGCGGCCAACTAGTTCCGCGCGCACTATAATTAGCCAGAATTTGACGTGCCACTTGCGGAGCTTGTATAACCTATCTACGTCTTTTTTTACTTATAATATCATTGGCCGTGTGTATACTTTATGATTATTTTTTTTTATTTCCATAAAAACTATATAAGAATTCCACCATGGAGTTTTACATTACGAGAATAAATAAGCTGAATGCTCGAACCTCCTTAAAAGCGCTTTTGATCAATACGTTTGTCTCACTTTACTAGGTAGATACTAAAGAGAAAATGAGACGAAAAATGTAGTTCTAATTATCACCATGCGCATGGGGCGCCGATTGCAAATTCGCGCCATTTTCATATTAGAAACGTCAATGATTGTTGCGACTTTCCAACTAATATTTATAAACTAAATAATTATATGAGTTCAAGCGAGGAATTCCATATTAATATCCAAAAACATTAGGTAGGGTTAATTAATGGTGTTACATAATGATTTAAATATAAGAATTTAAAAAATATAAAAACATTAAAAAATATATTATTATTAATAATTATTCATTTATAGTTTTGTTTTGCGTTTTGTTTTGATTTGATTTGATTAAAAAAGGTCTTTTGCCGCCAAAATTGCGAGAGCGCTATTTAATGATTTACAATAATTTTATATCATGGAAGACTCGAAAAAATACTCAATCATTTTCTGAAAATGTTTTAAAGGCTTATTTCAATGAATTAACTATGAAGTATATGCCGTCCGAGTGCTCAATATATTCAATGTTAAAAAGCACTCTAAAAACCAATAATGAAATAGATTTAACAAAATGCATAAAATTACATGTATTAAGTATTTTTGAAACGACAGTCAGTTAGTCACAAGCAAGAAAACAAAAGTATTCACTGCAGCAAACGTAGAAAAATTCCTTCATGACGCGCCAGATGAAAAATATTTTGTAACTAAAGTACGTTTTTAAAACTTTTGCGTATACAACTTTTTGTAGACTTATATTTATTTGCTCTAGTAGTTTATTAGGCAAATAGTATATTAGGTCAGTGTAGTAGGTAGGTTTAATTCAGTAGGTAACTTATTTGCTATATTTGATAGTTAATTTGGTAATTTAGCTGTATAGAACTACATAAAGCATTTATATTTTATTACAGGCTATACTCATTTTTGGTATATCTGGGGCATGCAGACGACAAGAATTAGCCAACATAAATGTGAGCGATATCGAAAACCCTGGGGACTTATCGCTTGTCAAGATTGGTTTTTGTCAAGATTGGTTTTGGTTTTTGTGGCAGGCCAAGAAGCATTCTACTAATGCTTCTTGACAATATATCAGTTATCTTATATTATAAAATAAAATGGTGATCATAGCATGATGCTGCCATGCAAAGATCTTGCAATAGAACCCGGTCTCAAGCCCCATCATTATAAAATAATGGTGATCGTGTGTATGTGTGTATCTGTACGTCTGTCTGGTGCATCGTAGCTCCCAAACGGATGGAACGGATTTTGATCTAGTTTTTTTTTTTTGGTTGAAAGGTGACATAATCGAGTGTTCTTAGATATGTTTAATCAAAATCGGTTCAGCCGTTTGAAGATCATCAGCTTTCTTTTACGATAATTCTGTTTTATTTTCGATATCCCCTTCGTTTTATCTGTCCCATCACTACTAAAACTATCAGGTTGGCGGACAAGTGTTGCACCAAGATATAAGACTTAATAAATTTATTGATAACTTTGTTATTTACAATAATTAATCAGTAATGTAATCCCCAAATAACTCTATTACTCTGGCCCGTCTAGTTGGTAGATTGTTGATGCCCTGCGCCCAGAATTCCAGAGGCTGTGCAGAAAAGAAATTGTCCACTGCCATTTTGAGATCTTCGTAGTTTTGAAAATTTTTCTCACGCAAATAAAGCTTTAGTGGTCGGAACAAGTGATAGTCGGATGGCGCGAGATCCGGTGAGTACGGTGGGTGGGCAACCGGGTGCCGTCCAAGCTCTACATTTTTTTGTTGAATCTCCGAAGCGACATGAGGTCGCGCATTATCATGGAGTAAGTGAACATTTACACACCTCGGTCGTTTTTCTCTTATTGCGTCAGCCAGTTTCTGAAGCTGTTCAGTACAAATGGAAGTCGTAATCGTCGTTCTCGCAGGGAGAAGCTCGTAATAGAGTGGGCCCTTCGCATCCCACCAAACGGAGAGAAGATGCTTGCGTGAGTGACGGTTCGGCTTTGGCTGCATTGGTGGCTCTGCGTCGTAAGGAAGCCAGACGGCGTGCCGTATGTTTTTATCATAGAGAATCCAGCTCTCATCGCCGGTTACCAGATCTTCAAGAAACTCTTTCCGATATGGCTAAAAAAGAAGCGATTCACAAATACTAACTCTGCCTTGACGATGACTGTCAGTTAGTTGATGTGGAATCCATCGTGCCATTACTTTACGATAGCCGAGTTTGTGTAAATGAGCCTCGACTGTCGAATGATGACAGCCAAGATCTCTCTGCCAAATCACGCGTATTTATTTCTGGATTAGCCTTTAAACAGCGGAGTAATTCCTCATCGTCGAAGGATGGTCGCCCAGATGGCTCGTGATCTTCAAGAGTTATATCTCCCGATGCAAAGCGAGCAAACCAGCGGCATATCTTCCATCGAGATACAACACCTTCACCGAACGCTTTGCTGATGTTAGAGGTAGCCACACTCACGTTGTGTCCCTGACGCCACTCGTAAAAGATGATCGTTCGAAGTTGATGTACTAATCATTTTCACAAACTAACCAAATCCTCACTAGCGTGCCTTTATATACCCTTGATGTGATAGCTTCAAGAACCTTCTACAATATTCTTACGTATCCCAGATCAATCAGTCTGCCTAGCCTTTTCCCAACTATGTTGGGGTCGGCTTCCAGTCTAACCAGATGCAGCTGAATACCAGTATTTTACATGGAGCGACTGCTTATCTGACCTCCACAACCCAGTTACTGGGTAATACGATACCCCTTCGTAAGACTGGTTGTCAGACTTTCGAGCTTCTGACGACCCGTAACGACTGTCAAAGATCCTCGAATGACAGCCGGGACCAACGGCTTAACGTGCTTTCCGAGGCATGGAGGAGTCTCGGTATGAAAAGATGGTCACCCATCCACAGACCAACCCCGGCAAGCGTTATTACTTAGCCACGAGCTCCTCATACTTAGCCACGTATCCCAGATCAATACTAAATATTCCGGAAAATTCTAGTAATTTACAATTCCTTGTGCAACCACCAACCTAATACTTTCTAGTCCGGTTCAGGTCGATATCGGCTTGCCGCTTTCCCGGGTTTATTTCTCATTTATTGTTTGGTAGATCCCGGGGAGAATCAAACCTAAAGATGTTGTGTTCAAGATTGTTCTAATAGTACAAAAAAAAATTTGTATACATCATGTTTTCGCAAAGTTATAGCATTTTAATCTACCCTAGTTCTGGTGGGTCGAGAAAGACCTACCATGCAATGGCGGAAATATTGTTGGGGGCGCATTTTGACCCGCTGCCGCAGCCGCACCAGATGAAGGTTTATGATTTTACTTGCCGCAGCCAAGGTGTAAATAATGGTGATCATGACATGAAGCTGCCATGAAAGATCTTGCAATAGAACCAGGTCTCAAGCCCCATCATTATAAAAATAATGATGATCATAGCATGATGCTGCCATGAAAGATCTTGCAATAGAACCAGGCCTCAAGCCCCATCATTATAAAAATAATGATGATCATAGCATGAAGCTGCCATGAAAGATCTGGCAATAGAACCAGGCCTCAAGCCCCATCATTATAAAAATAATGATGATCATAGCATGAAGCTGCCATGAAAGATCTTGCAATAGAACCAGGCCTCAAGCCCCATCATTATAAAAATAATGATGATCATAGCATGAAGCTGCCATGAAAGATCTTGCAATAGAACCAGGTCTCAAGCCCCATCATTATAAAAATAATGATGATCATAGCATGAAGCTGCCATGAAAGATCTTGCAATAGAACCAGGCCTTAAGCCCCATCATTATAAAAATAATGGTGATCATAGCATGAAGCTGCCATGAAAGATCTTGCAATAGAACCAGGCCTCAAGCCCCATCATTATAAAAATAATGGTGATCATAGCATGAAGCTGCCATGAAAGATCTTGCAATAGAACCAGGCCTCAAGCCCCATCATTATAAAAATAATGGTGATCATAGCATGATGCTGCCATGAAAGGTAATAAATAATAAATAAATAAAATTTTTGATTGATGAAGAAAGTACAGATGGTGAGAAAACAAAACTTAAACTAGTTACAAGCAAGATATACAAAGATATGTATGTAACTACATTACAAAGGTAGAACATGTTGATGTAAGTACAGTGTCTGCTGACAATTTCTGTTACCCTGTCTCTCAAACTAGGGTATACTCGTATATGTATACATGTATCTTAACAGACAGTGGACGGCCAAAAGTTTGTTCTAATATTACATATTTATCAAGTGAGGGCCCTGTCGATCTACCTACAATTAAACAATTATCAGAAACTAGTAAAGGTACTCGTATAGTAAAATTAAATAAAGTTAAATATTGAACGTAATTCTTGTGTGTATGTGTATGTGAGTGTATGTATGTGCGTGTGCGCATGGGTGTGCTAATAATAATTCTGTGTGATCATAGTCTTGTTGAAGTAGTCAGTCTGTAATCTTCTGTTTAATATCCCTTCAGATGTTGATATTTTTTTCTGTAAATGAGAGAGCTCGGAATAAGATACTGATGTTTGGCAAAGGCTGTTCTATGAGGAGTATAACTATAACACCTATAAATTTAACTCTATTGTTAAAACGAATGCCTCGACACAGGAAATCTTAACAAGCGCAAAACTATTTGATATTAAAGCTGACGATAAATTGATAATATCTATTGGACAAAATGATGACAATACCCTAAAAATGACAACAGAATTATGTTTATTTTTAAAATCTGTGCCTTGTCCTGTAATTGTATTAGGTGTGAATAAAAACATCTGCTCCAATGAGATAAAGTTGAATGGAATGTTAGATTTAATTTGTAGTCAGACTCAAGAATGTTATTTTCTCAAAAAATGTTATAATGTGTCATTATTAAGTTATAAAATTAATTCTTTATTAGATCAACTAGACTATAACAAACAATTTTTATCTTTTTACGGAAGTTCTACTTATTATAACAAAAAAACTGGATTAGACGCGAGTGTCAATATTCTTAAAACTAAAAACCAAAGCACACAGACTGGTGATGATATATTGATAGGTGGTATGTATAAATCATCAGACATTACTGAACTACATCAGGGCAATAAAGTGATCCAAGTTGAAAATAGATCCTTTTTTCGTAGCTTAAAACCGAAATCATACTATTCTCCACCAAAACGTTGCAGGTGCTATTAACAAAATAAATGAAATTAAAATTGCCCTTAATTTGCTTCAGGATCAAACATATTCTGTAGATTTCCTATGCTTAAGTGAGACATTTATTAAATCTGGAGAAGAAGATAATATGACAGTACATTCGTTTAAATTAGTCAGCAGCTATTCTAGGAAAGACCAAAGGCGAGGTGGAGTCTGTATACTAATGAAGCCAGATGTTGAATTTGAAACCATAGAGTGGTTGAATAGTATTGCGATGGAAAAACATTTTGAAATATGCGGTATTAAGATAAAACAATATAAGCTGAACTTATTCTGTCTTTATAGAACACCAGATTCTGATATAAATATATTCTTTAGAAAATTACAAATATTATTAGATAAAACACGTAACAAAGACAAATATAACAATATTCTTTGTGGCGACTTCAATATAGATATTTTAAGCGCTAATAAAAATAAGAATACATTTATCGATATTTTATACAATTATGACTAAAAAAATACACATAAGTAAACCACCTCGGCAAAATTCTTGCATTGACAATATTATAAGTGACATCAAAGAAGCAAAAGGTGAAACACATGAATTAGGGCTATCAGATCACAATACCGGACAAACATTATCAATAAAATTAAAAACGGAAAATAATCTATTTAGAAAGCATTGGTTTGCATACAAGAGGGACCTGAGTAAAGAAAATATAGAAAAAATTAATTACTATATTAGCAAGCTATCATTTTCAGAAGTATACTTGGAAATAGATGTAAATAAAGCCTTTTCATTATTGCACGATGAACTTTGTCTATTCTATGAACTGTGTTTCCCATTGATTAAAATTAAGATAAACTCTAACTCTCTTAACCCAACATGGGTAACTAAAAGTCTAAAAAAGTCATTTATAACAAAGAGAAAACTACAAACCATCTATTATAAAATAAAAACTACCCACAATAAACAAAAATTTAAAAAATATAGCAAAATGCTAAGGCAATGTGTAAATACTATACAAAGGGATAATAATAAAAAATACATAGAGAAAGCAGACAATAAACGTAAAGCTACATGGAAAATAATAAACGATAAACTTAAAAAGAACAATGCTAGTAATGAAATTAGAGAAATTTTGGATGGGGAAAATATATTAAAAGAAGGTGATGATATAGCAACATACTTTAACACTTACTTTATCAACATTGCTAAAAAGGGAAACGCCCAAAATCCAAAAAATAAACATGTCTGCAATAAAACGGTCGTGAACTCAATTTATCTAGAATCAGCCACTTGTATGGAAATAATTATGATAGCTATGAAATTACGAAATACCAACTCAGTCGGATATGATAACATTAGTACTAATATGATCAAACAAAACGTATTAACTTTAACAAAACCCTTGACTTACATAATTAATTTATCTTTGGAAAAGGGTATATTCCCGACAGTTTAAAATTTTCTATTGTAAAACCCCTTCACATAAAAGGACCTAGATCTGAGGCAAATAATTATAGACCAATTACTTTGGTTCCCGTACTTTCAAAAATTTTTGAGAAGGTAATGAGCAAAAGGCTTAAAAATTTCTTAGAGAAACATGATGTATTATGTAGTCAACAAAACGGCTTCATTAAGCAAAAATCTACAACTTTGGCATGTTTTAAACTAGTAAAAGGAATAATGGATGCTATCAATAAAAAAGAAATCCCAGTAGCAGTATTTTTGGATATGAGTAAGGCATTTGATATGGTATGTCATGAAACCTTATTGCGTAAACTTGAACAATATGGTATAATAATAATAATAATAATGCTTTATTTCGGACAACATAAGATCCCTTGTGTTAATAAATGGCTTATTAACTAATGTTAGTAAAGTAATAATAATAATAATAATTTAAAAAACATGTTTACTTGAGATCGTTTCATGAGGGCGACACACAAGCGAAAGTAAACAACTTTACTCACTCATCACCCCCACAAAACGTCTCAGAATAGGAGAGTAGATGTTCTCCGCCACTGTCCTCAGAATACTGTTGTCACTGTCCCGCAGTCTTGTTATTAAAGACGAGATTTTTCGTCGAATGACCGCATAAAAGTCGTCAGTTCGATTCAGCGCAAACATCTCTGATGCGCTACAAAAACGGGGCAGTCCCAACAGCATTCTGAAAACGTTATTATATTGGATGCGCAGGACCTCCAGCGATCTTTTGGTAAAGCTGACCCACAGACTCCCCGTGTACATACCCTGACAGTAAGCTTTGAAAAGAGTTATTTTAACCTGATTAGTACAACGGTAGAACCTGCGCGCCAACATATTCCCTCTGACCGCCAGTGCCCTGCGCTCCCTCTCTATATCCACATTGTCCTTAAGGTCGTCGGTAAGTATATGCCCCAGGTACTTAAAATTATTTACTCGCCTTATACTCAAGCCATTCAGAGTAAAGCTTGGTACATAATCGGGAGCCTTACCAGCGGCCTTAAAAACCATGTATTCACTCTTTTTGACATTATAAACGAGTCCGTGTGTAGCTGCATAGTTCTCGCATACTTTCAACATCTCCTTGATCGATCCCGCAGTCGGACCCAGCAGCACCATGTCGTCCGCGTAACTGATATTATTAATGGTCACACCACCCACTCGGCATCCGACTCGCATGCTACTGAGCTCGACCAGAAGATCATTCACATATAGGTTGAAGAGTCTAGGAGACCGCACTCCAACCTATATGGATCAGAAAGTGTTGTTGACCATTTCACAGTATTTGTTTGGTTTGCATACCAATACTGCATAATTCTGAGAACTCCCGGTGGTATACTCCTGTCCCCTAGCTTTCTCCAGAGCACATCATATGACACTAGGTCGAAAGCTCTGGAGAGATCCAGGAAACAGGCATACACCGTGGTTCTGCGGTCAGTATAGTATTGGACAGTATTCTTGAGACTTAAGATCGCACTCTCTGTCGATAATTTGGACTGGAAACCAAACTGTGCATCGTGCATATGCAGGTATTCTTTTAAGCATGAATCAAGAATACTGTCCAAAACTTTGGCAATCGTAGTTGCGAGAGAGACAGGACGATAGTTGCCTTTATCAGAGATATCACCTGTTCGATTTTTAACAATGGGCACTACTATTGTCCTCATAAGCTCAGCGGGCAGATAGGCATGACTCATACACATTGTGTACAATAGAGACAGGACCCTCGGTAGATGCACCCCCGCATATTTGAAATGCTCGATGCTGAGTCCGTCATGCCCGGGGGATTTCCCTCTCTTCATATTTCTAATTACATTTCTCACTTGTTCAGCTGTAACATATACTAATTGTTGCACCCCCGGACTGGCGGACCCAGCACCTGCCATCTCAACTGAGGGACCAAGGGGAGACTGCACCTCAAACAACTCCCTAAACATGTTAGCAATCCCCTCTGGATCTCCTTTCCCTCCAACGCTTACTGGTAGGCCAGGCCGAGTATTTAGACTATTTGTAGATTTCCAAAATTTACTAAAGTTATTGGTTGCCCTCTGCTTAGCTATTATGTCCATCTTGATCTGATCCTGATTTTTCTGGCACCACTTAAGGCGCCCCTTAAATATTTTACGTGCCTCATTCATTTGTTCAAAAAATATTCCAGACGTTGGACGGTTATTCCGTACCCATATATCAAATTTAAGCCTGGCCCTTCGGTAAGAATCGTGCACATGTTTATTCCAGCCACATAGCACTTTCCCCTTTTTTGGCCTATGTCTACCCGTTTGATGTGTTTGTTCTGCAGCGGTGCTCAATGTATTAACAATTTCGCTATATAAATCATCCAAAATAATTCTGTGCTCCATTAAATTACATGTCCCATACGCACACCTGGAGAACTCTTGAGGAAAGTCAAGGCCACGCAATCTCTCAGTACACAGTCTACGATATTCTACAACTTGAGATTCCTCCCTCTCCCCCCAGATTACTCCAGAGCGCGGACTGTTATGTGATGCCAGTTTTGGCCTTACCATGTTAAGATCACACTCAACGTATAACGGTAGATGATCTGACACGTATACGTCCTCTTTTATACCTACCCCAACAATGGTTTGCCACGCCGATAGTGACACAACACAGTGATCAAGCCATCTTTTACACCCATGAGCATCGCTCATAAAAGTGTATATATCCGCTTCATACCCTAGCTTTTCTATATCGGCACAAATCCACGATTGGTCAGCGCAAAAACTTAACAATTCCCTAAAAAATAGTTGTTGAGGGTGCGCATTAAAATCACCCAGGATATATATACTTTCAACATCTCCGCTAGCGGCAATAGCACTGATCTCACCTAAGACCTCAGTAAAAACAGGTAAATTGTCAGAAGAATCTGTTGGCATATACACTGAGATAACAATAATTGAGCGCCCGCCGACAGAAGCCCTGATGGCAGCCAACCGAGAACTTGCACACTCCAACACGGAAACGGTTTCAAACATACCCCTCCTCCAAAGAATGGCCACTCCCCCATATGGTCTGCCTACAAGTAGACCCGCAGATGTATCTACAGACGACTTACCGGTATACTCAAAATCGTCGCTTATAGTTCCTAATAAAGGTATGTCATGCGGGAGAAGCCATGTCTCCTGGAGGGCCACTACATCAGACATCTTACAAATATCTCTTACACTATCAATTGAGCGCTTAATACATTTACAATTAAAGCTAAAAAACTTTGAGTACTTGTTTTGGTGTTGTATTTTGGTGTATAAGAGGCGTTGCTTATAGTTGGTTCGAGAGCTACTTAAGAGGCCGACAACAATGCACGGAGATTAAAAAAATGTGTTTCGAAACTAACACCCAGAAAACCTTTAGGTCACCGTACTTAGCAAACTACTGTGGTGTTGTGGTACACCACAGTAGTTTGCTAAGTACGGAAGTGTCCTTGGCCCCTTATTGTTTATAATATACAGGGTGTCCGGTAATGAATGGATAACCTTGAAATGTCTTATAGTATAACTTATGGCCGTTCAGAAAAAAAATTGAAACAAAATATATCATAAGTAGTACCTAAGTTATGATTTTTTTAAAAGAAAGGTCTAATTTTTTTTACCTTGTTTTACTTTTATGAACACTACGATCAGAAATGAATGGATTCTATCGGTTTGTTGTTATTTTATTATTATACACGAACTATGCTAATAGATAAACAGTCAATAGTATGACTAGCTATTGCACTTTTTTATTAAAAAATTAGCAGATTAATTAATTTTAGAAAAACTTTGCAAAATTTATTTTTTAAACTATGTTTAAACATCTTGGGTATAAAAAAAAATGTATGAATACATGAGTGGCCAATAATTTTAAAATAATGTCACTTTCAAGTAGATTTTATAATGGTACAATTCATAAATGTATCTACAATAAATAGTGAATTATTGCGATTAATGTAGAAAAGGAGAAAATTTTACTAAATATCAAAATTTGTAATATGGGAACATTTTTTAAATTTAATTGTACCTGAACTTTGGGGATTAATAAAAAACAACATTTAACATAAACAACACTTTATTATCATTCGTTTATAATAAATGTTCAAACTGCCGGCCTCCCACTCTTATGCAGGCCCTACATCTACGGATAAATGATCTACGGAGCAGTCTTGTGTACCGTCGTTCACTAATTTTTGATGCGGCTGCTCTGACTCGTCTTCTTAATTCTTCTAAAGACCTTATAGGCTTACAGTATACTTCCTCTTTAAGGCAGCCCCAATAAAAAAAATCCAATGGATTTAGGTCCGGTGAACGTGGAGGCCACAAAATTGGCCCTAGCCGCCCGATCCATCTATCTGGGTACGTGTTATTTAAAAATGCACGAACAGATACAGCATAATGCGCAGGACAGCCGTCATTTTGCAACCAATATGACTCCCTCAGCTCCTCGGGCACTTCTTCTAATAAATTGGGGAGATCATTTTGAAGAAACTCCAAATAACTTTGCCCTGTTAAATTCCCCGGTAATTCAAATGGCCCGATTATTATTCCACTTAATATTCCAGTCCAATAATTGATTTTAAATTGGTATTGGGATCTATCTTCACGCATAAGATGGGGATTTTCTAATTCCCAACCGTGTAAATTATGAAGATTCATGTATCCATCTCTTTTGAATGTTGACTCGTCGCTCCACAGAATTTTATTAAAAAATTGCGGGTCTTCTTCGATTTTTGCCAGCATTTGTCGGCAAAAACGCAATCTAGCTGCATAATCTCTTGGTTGGAGAGTTTGCACGCGTGTAACGTGGTAAGGGTGGAATTTATTTTTTTTCAAAATATCGTGCACGGTCGATTTTCCGATACCTGTGCGTCGAGCTATTGTTCGTGTAGAGGTAGAAGGATCGTTTTCGACTTCCTCAAGCACGGCTTCTTCTACATCAAGACGAGCGATTCTTCCACTGCTTGTACCACCGACACCACTACCAGGCAATCTTCCTTCGGAGTAACAACCGTGGACACGAATAAATACGCGGTAGTCTGGGTGGCGCGCATTAGGGTATCTCTCCCTATAGAGCGCTGCAGCTGCATTTGCGTTACCTCTGCATTCTCCATAAATGTAATGCATATTTGCATATTCTTGTGCCGTATACTGACGTGGCATTTTGATACACAAAAACACAAAAGTCCAGTTTAGTCCAAAAACAAACCAAATCGTCGCAAATATCACCAAACAAAACAAGTCCAAATCAGTAAGCAAAACGAATAGTCCAATAAAATAGCCACGTGGTCGTTTTAACACTGATTCAAAGTAAATCACGATAATTGCAAACGGAAACTAAATAAACACATGCGAAGTCGAGCAAGTCGAGAAACGCACTAAAAGTATGAGTGCTTACCTGATGTTTTACATTTATTTCCTCTCTCTCGCACCTAGCCGATTCAGACCCTCTTTGTCTAACATAACACAAAAGAATGACAGCACGGCGTGCGCGCAGGTAGCAAATATGAAGGTCACACGACCCATTTCACGCTTTTAAAGTAACTATTTTAATCATTATGAGTATTTGTAAATTTCTGACAATTTGGTTTCAATACGCAATTTTTATTCACTACAAATTCCTTAAATGTATTTTTGATTAATCTTCAGTGGTCAGAAGCAATTTAATTTAAAAAAAGTTCCTACATTACTTTTGACATTTGGTAAAATTTTCTCCTTTTCTACATTAATGGCAATAATTCACTATTTATTGTAGATACATTTATGAATTGTACCATTATAAAATCTACTTGAAAGTGACATTATTTTAAAATTATTGGCCACTCATGTATTCATACATTTTTTTTATACCCAAGATGTTTAAACATAGTTTAAAAAATAAATTTTGCAAAGTTTTTCTAAAATTAATTAATTTGCTAATTTTTTAATAAAAAAGTGCAATAGCTAGTCATACTATTGACTGTTTATCTATTAGCATAGTTCGTGTATAATAATAAAATAACAACAAACCGATGGAATCCATTCATTTCTGATCGTAGTGTTCATAAAAGTAAAACAAGGTAAAAAAAATTAGACCTTTCTTTTAAAAAAATCATAACTTAGGTACTACTTATGATATATTTTGTTTCAATTTTTTTTCTGAACGGCCATAAGTTATACTATAAGACATTTCAAGGTTATCCATTCATTACCGGACACCCTGTATATAAACGAACTTCCTAACTCCACGATCCAATACACTATATTATTTGCAGATGATACTACCGTGTTGACAAAAGAGAAAACTTTAGATAACAGTAAAATAGTTACAAATAAAGCATTGACAGATTTAATCAATTGAACAACTAGGAATAACTAGATAGGATAGGAATAACTTAAAAATAAATACAAGTAAAACTAAATTTATAACATTTATGCCATATAATAACCATAAAAAAATTAGGAAATGAAATGAAATTAAGTTTAAAATAATGACATAGAAGAAGTAAATAATATCAAATTTTTAGGAGTAGTTATGGACAGACATTGCAATTGGAAAGCTCAAGTAGATAATGTTTGTAAGAAAATAAACAAATTCGTATTTGCAATTAGGAGGATCAAAAATTTAACAGACATTCAAACAGCCTTATTGGTATACCATAGCCATGTTTGTTCTGTTTTAAGGTATGGAATAACTGTATGGGGGAATTCAACAGATGCTCAGAGGGCATTCATAGCCCAAAAAAAGTGTGTAAGATCTATTTTCAATCTTAGTTGGACAGACTCTTGTAAACCTTTATTTATTAAGCAAAAGCTGCTTACCCTCCCGTCTCTATATATATTTGAAACCTGCAAATTTGTAAGAAAAAACTATTCGCATTTTGAAAAAGATGAAAAGGCTATGTCAAAGAGGAAAATAGCACAAAAGCCACTAGTAGTCCCTCGTAATAGGCTTAAAGTATGCAAAAAAAACTGTTATACCATGGCGGTCAAAATATAATTGGTTGGGGAAAAAGTTTCTTCGCATTTTTTAAGAAAATTCAAAATATTTTTTAATATAGTTTATTTACATTAAACTAAAGTATGTAGGTACCATTTTGTTCGATAACTTTTTGCCATCTTGTAGGTAGGGACATGATTCCATTGCTATAGAAATTTTGGGACTTCTGGTCAAAATACCGCGACAAGTGGTTTTGGCAGTCCTCTCGTGATGTTAACCTGACACTGCCTAAAGAATTCTGAAGAGACCGAAACAGGTGAAAATCTGAAGCTGCAAGGTCAGGACTATACGGCGGATGCATTAACACCTCCCAGCCAAACTCTCTTAATTTTTGCTGAGTGGCTAAAGATGTGCGAGGTCTAGCGTTATCATGATGAAAAATCACACCCCTTCTGTTGATTAATTCCGGCCGCTTTCTCTCAACTTCTTGCTTTAATCTCATCAGTTGTTCGCTGTAGAGTTCAGAATCGATGGTCCTGCCTGGTGGTAACAGCTCATAATGAATAATGCCCTTCCAATCCCACCACACACACAGCATCACCTTGTTGCGAGTTAACCCGGGTTTCGCCACAGTCTGTGAAGCCTGACCGGCCTTTGACCACGACCTTTTTCGCACGTTCTTGTCATACGTGATCCACTTTTCATCACCAGTTATCAGCTTCTTCAAAAATGGTTCGGATTCATTACGTCGTAATAAAGAATCACAAATGAGTACACGGTTCATTAGGTTTCTTTCAGTGAGCTTGTGAGGTACCCATATTTCGAGCTTTTTTGTGTACCCAGTTTTTTTCAAATGCGCCAAAACTGTTTTGTGGTCAATTTCCAGTTCTTCAGCTACGTCGTAACTACTGATATGCCGATCTTGCTCCACTTTTCCAAAAATGGCATCCATTTTATCCGTAATAGGGCGACCAGAGCGACGTGCATCTTTGACATCAAAATTTCCGGATTGAAAACGCTTAAACCAAATTTGTGCTATTCTCACAGACACTACACTAGGTCCATAAACATCGCAAAGTTTTTTCGCGGCTTGCGTTGCATTTTCACCTTTTTTGTAGTAAAATTTTAAAATGTATCGAATTTCTTCATTAGATTCACTCATCTTGACGGTACGAAAAACAAATAAAAATCACACATTTTCCTAATTTGAATTTGGAATTATGTTCTTTAAAATTTAAACTTTCAATGATACCAAAACCAGCCAGATACAAATAGTATAGCCAAAGAGATTTTATTACAAGTTCATACATACTATAATGCGAAAAGACTTTTTCATCAGACTGCAACCATCACGTCCCGGTTACATTGCCAATATGTACAGCATCAGACTGCAACCATCACGTCCCGGTTACATTGCCAATATCTACAGCATCAGACTGCAACCATCACGTCCCGGTTACATTGCCAATATGTACAGCATCAGACTGCAACCAACATGTCCCGGTTACATTGCCAATATGTACAGCATCAGACTGCAACCAACATGTCCCGGTTACATTGCCAATATGTACAGCATCAGACTGCAACCAACATGTCCCGGTTACATTGCCAATATGTACAGCATCAGACTGCAACCAACATGTCCCGGTTACATTGCCAATATTTACAACATCAGACTGCAACCAACATGTCCCGGTTACATTGCCAATATGTACAGCATCAGACTGCAACCAACATGTCCCGGTTACATTGCCAATATGTACAGCATCAGACTGCAACCAACATGTCCCGGTTACATTGCCAATATGTACAGCATCAGACTGCAACCAACATGTCCCGGTTACATTGCCAATATTTACAACATCAGACTGCAACCAACATGTCCCGGTTACATTGCCAATATGTACAGCATCAGACTGCAACCAACATGTCCCGGTTACATTGCCAATATGTACAGCATCAGACTGCAACCAACATGTCCCGGTTACATTGCCAATATGTACAGCATCAGACTGCAACCAACATGTCCCGGTTACATTGCCAATATTTACAACATCAGACTGCAACCAACATGTCCCGGTTACATTGCCAATATGTACAGCATCAGACTGCAACCAACATGTCCCGGTTACATTGCCAATATGTACAGCATCAGACTGCAACCATCATGTCCCGGTTACATTGCCAATATGTACAACCCCAAGCACAGCCACTTTGACTGGTTCTGTGCTTCCTGCATCCAACGGATTCCTGCGGCCTTCACAAGTTCGACGGTTATTGGTAAGCTATATTGTACCTACGTATAGGCATAAGTTCTAGGTGGTTATAACTTTTGTTAACCAATCAGTGGATTGGTTATCGAAAGTGGACAAGCAATTAGTGAACGTTGGCTGAAACAATCATGTTAGTAGTTACTGTACAGCCAAATGGTTTAGTAAGAAGCAAATGCAATCAATAATATTGTTTCCATTTCGATCATTGATTAAATGATTCAGCTTTCCTAGTGATTGGCTTGTAATTTGTGTATTTATGCATTTATCCTTATCCCATGTAGGTATAATGGACAACTCCGTACAGAAAGGTAAGACACTACATGATGATAATCAAAGTTTTAAACACAAGTAAATTCATTTTCCTAGCTAAATGTTCAAGGTACGCTGATACTATGCTACTGGCAGCTTCCATAGGTATTAGTTAGTTCTCTGCATGATTCCACGAGCACAAATGATACATATAACATTAACTTGCTTCGCTATTAAGTAATGTAGTGTGCACATTACAGAAAGGCACTTATACAAGTATCAATACTCACTTTCCGTTCAATAAACCGCTACTGTTCGGCCGCTCGACGCTCGGCGCACGTCACCAGGCTCCCATGTGTCACCAGCACTGTCCCACTACACTAACACTGTCCCTCACTGGTGCGAGGTGTTACTGCTCAGCCTCGGAGGGCAACTGTCGCCCCATCGGAGGGAGGTTTTCTGCGAAGGGCTATTCCTGGTCCTGAAGCTTAGCCCGCACATGGGTGGTTGCCGGACATGAAGGCACGTGGTGTGGCCTTATGTAATGTGTGGCCGCATCGTCAGGGTCTGTTCACGTGCTCCGGAGGTGACAGGAGCGGCCGAGCTGAGGCGAGCCGCGCCACGCGATCGATCCCTCTGACGTCATCGGCCGCCCGCGAGCCTCCGCGCATGTGCTGTGACTCCGACCTATAGCCTCACAACTCGACACTGCGCCCTCAATCCATTTCTCTCTAACTACCTACGCCTTTCTTCCAACCTTCTTATATACTCAGTAATGTAAACACGTTCGCGGAAAGCGTCGGCGCTATATAGAATGGCGGTGTAACGTATCGGAGCGGTACCGACGTACCTAGCTAGCCCCATTGACAAATTGATTGATGACTAGAATTTGTAACTGTGTCCTCAAGAGCCTTCAGGTCTTATTATACTGGAATGAGTAGAACCTGCCACTGGAAGTGATTGCCGATGAATGGAGACATAGGTATAACTCATGACGCTTTCTGCTTACCTAAACAGTTTTCCATCGATAAAATTAATTACATAACTGGAATAACAAGCAATAATATAATAATTAATAATAATAATAATGTTTATTCATTACAAATTTACAAAATTACAGAATATTTAAACAAGCTAATTTAGATCATATTAATCGGTGTAGTCATCTGTAGCCGAACTAGGCAGAGCCTGTATTTCGGCTATCAGCGCCAAACCCCACGAGTATTAAACATATATAATAGCCATTTGCATGTTTACATTTAAATCTTTGACATATCAGTTTAACAATTTATAATAAATCAAGCTATTAGAAAAAGCAAAAAATCTAAAAAACAAAAATAAAAAGGTTTCAGTAATGCAGGTCCTCTTATTTGTGTGAGATGGGAATGTACGTGTCTGGTGTGTAAGAGGATGTGTGTGGTGTTGTCTAGTGTTCTACTATGTGTTATGTGGTGTGAGAGAACGTGCGCGCGTTAGTGTGCATGTTAGTAAAGTGTGTGTGTGTGTTGTATACTAGCATGCTGTGTGCAGAAGAAGTTCAGTTTGTTCATACGTAAGACTTTTCAGGAATTCGGTGAGTTTCTTTTTGCATTGCATTTTTGTTAACGGGTATATATTAAGGATTGTATTTAGCCTGTTGTAAAGTAACGGACCTATGGAGTGCGCAAAGCGTTGGCTGAATGTAGTTTTGAATAGCTTCGTTCTTTCGCATACTATATCTTTTCTTCGTTTATGGAGGAGTAGAGGGTTGCAGCTTATTTTACTGTGTTGTAGGAGGACAACATTAAGTATGTATAATTATCTCACGGTCAGGACCTCCCAATTTGCGTATAGTGTTGTTGTACAGAATCGGATAGGCTTGAACGTCGCGACCTTCAGTCTTGCACGCTGGGCAACCTCTATAGACTTCAGAGTTGTTTTTGATGTCCCTCCCCAAGATGATAGACAATAAGTTAGAAGTGACTGACAGAGAGCATAGTATACCTGCTTCAACAACTTAAAGTCAGCAATGTGCCTCAGGTTTTTAAAAACATAAATGAGCTTTCGTATTCTACAACATAACAGCCTAACATGTTCTTTAAAGTTGAGATTGCTATCTATGTTAACTCCTAGATATTTAATTGAATGCGCTCCAGTGAAGGACACTTGCCGTTTTTACCGGAGTTACACTCGTGCGATATGACATTTCGCACGATGCCATCTCCAGTTATATTTTTTATGCTAAAGCACATGTACTTGGTTTTATCTACATATAATGTAAGAATATTACTCTGAAGCCACTTTCTAACGATATCGAAGCCCCGCTGTGCAGCACTGAAAGCATCTTCCCATGTATCGGCAGCAAAAGAAAGGGCAGTATCGTCTGCAAAAGATAAGATTTCACCATGGGTAAGTTCAAGGCTCGTGAGACCATTTATATAAACCAGAAATAAAGTTGGTCCCAGTATGCTACCTTGTGGTACACCGTGTGTAACCTGAAGGTGAGAACTTTTACAATTACCTACACGAACACATTGTGACCGGCCAGTCAGGTAACCAGTAAAAAGTTTCAGCTGTGTACCTCTAATTCCCAATCTTTCGAGCTTGTCCAATAAAAGGGATTACTTTAGCACTGACTACATACTAAACCAATTAAAAAAAATATAATCAAATAAGATAATTACAACATTGCATTACAATAGTTCGTTCGATTTGTGGACCTATTGGGAGCGAGCGGTCTTAATAATAAATAGTAGGTATTATGTTCGTTAATCCTCTGCTGCACAGCTGTGCATAAGCTTCTCTCTTCTTGTGCCGATCCCCACGTTCCTGTGTGTGCAAGCTTCATACAGGTTTTGCCCGTGATGGCAACAATTTATTTATTTATTTTATTTTGGATCATACAATTAAACTAATTTTTTTTTAAATGTTCAAGAGCGAATCGGACTCGCGCACTGAGGGTTCCGTACCATCATATAATAAAAAAAGTGTGATATTAAGAGACATCGTTTTATTTTTTCTGTATTTTTTTCATAAACTTCTGTCGTATAGAATAATTTCAGATATTTCTCTATACAAACTTCGGAGATAATGGGGGAGAACGGTATTTTTTTTTATATTTTTCTTCAAAAGTCGAAAACTGTGCGGCCTAAAAAAAGGAAAATGTTTGAGAATGTGCAAACAGAGTTCTTTCATATGATACCCCACATGCCCTAGTAGCCCCACTTCGATTTTTTTAAGAAGGAGGTCTGCAGTCGCTGTTGCAATAAAAGCAAATATTTCTTATTTGCAAAATAGTTGGGCAAACGTCATCTAAAACTTTTCAAAAATTCTAGTTGATAGAATTAGTAGTTCTCTAGATATCCAGCTGTGACGGACGGGCATACAGACTGAGTCGCACCATAAGGGTTCCTTTTTACCATTTCGGTACGGAATCCTAATTATAAATCAAATTAAATAACTAATTTAGATTGAAAATTTTACATTAACATGTAAAAAAAAAAATTCAAACAAAATTAAAATAATATCTTAAATTAATCAGTACGTGAACCATGCAGCAGTGGTCGAAACGTTCAGCAAAAGCGTCCAACACAACACACACCTCAATAATGTCGTCCTCCCATCTCGCCGCCAGACGTTCGACATCTCGTCTTCCAGACCTTGCACGCCACTCGTTCACAGCCTTACTCACCTATCATCACTGCGCCTGGCCAGGTGTCCTGCCCAACTCTATTTGAATTCCATAATACGTTTTACGATATGGAAGACCTTCGTACGTCATCGAAGCATACTTCCTTATATATAAATAGGTTCGTATACGGAGACGTGAACCTCCTTTTCTAGTTGTAAAAGAGTTCAAATATCGAATTTGAAAAACTAATCATTGGACCGCCATGTCAAGTGCAGTACGTCTACGTACCAAAGAGTATGTAATTTTACTACTTACTGTCAAACGTAAATTTTTTTGTGTGCATTTACAAACCAATCATTGAAATAATCGCCAAAATACATTTTTAAAGTCTAAATTGAGAGAAGTAATGATTTTTACAGAACTGTACATATAGAAGCTAATTAGGAAACCTAACAATATGCATGACACGGTTAGTAATGGTGTGATTACTAGGTGATAAGATAAGAGTGTAGATGTGTTATTGTGTTTACCTACCTACCTATTGTAATTAGACAAAGTACACCGCGACAATTAATATGAATGCTCTGTTCCGTGCGCGCCAACACGTTGCACCCAGTAGGTACAATTTTACAGAAAATATGCATTTTTAAAACAAAATAATAACATAACATCTCTGTACCTTACAACTCTATGATTCATACATGTGTGTTACCATAACTATTTAGTAATCTGTGGTGTTACCACCAGTTTCAGAATAATTTTGTCGAATGAATAATTATTGAGGGTCTATCCAAGACCTTAAGGCCTTAAGGGGACGATAACTGACTTTTAAATATTTTAAACTGAAGATTACATCTAAACGAGTAGTGTTAATGATTTGAAAAAAATATGGTAAATTAAAGCATTTTCTTAATAACTTAATATGTGAATATTTTAGATTTACATTGGTAATGTAATTAATTGTTACGAGTACCTAATGGTATGTCTAAGAAATGTTAATGAACGTGAAATGTGAATGTCTTTTTAATGTTATGTCTAAACGCGGGTAAAAAACTGAGAATCACGTAAAAACTGTCATGCATGTCTTTAAGAAACCTTCACCATTTTAAAAATAATTGAATTATTTAGTATACGTGTTTTAATAAAAGTATTATATTATAATACTTTTTGTTTTATGTATTATACACGCTACGCGCGTTTATTGCTTTTATTAAGCGTTGAATTTGGGACAGCGCTCCTTGATGGGCGAGTCCCATTACTGGGTGGACGTACGACACGTTGCGTGAGCTCAGCACAGAACACGCAAGCTAACCACTCAAGGCCGTTGGCTTATATCTGCGTCTTAGGGCCGGTTCTTTGATCCCTAGTTAACTCAACCAATGGTTTGCATACTGAATGTTGATTTAAATATTTACTTTGTAAAGTATTATATTATTTTAATTATTTAATTGTGAATGTGAAGACTATGTATGTCATTGCTTCTTTGTTTATTTTGTTTTTTCTCTCAGTTATTTTTAATCATGGTCTGGCAGTTTAAGTAATTTACGCGGCCTACCCCAATGTCCTTTCTTTGCTATTGTTCGTCGAATCGTTGAGCTCCTTAAGTTCTGAGTTGAGCTGCGCGATTACTGACAAATGCGTGCACTGACTGGACAGGTCCTCTCAATCTGTGTGGTTCTTTCCTCAAAAGACCAGATTATGTCTGGAGTTTCTTCTCAGAGTAGTCAGATAGGAAACGCCGACCTCATCTAGTTTAAAAAAAAAAAACATGATTGACTTGTAAAAGTGTTTGTACAAACCTACTTACGGAAATAATATCATTTATCATTTAAACATTGTAAGTAATGGTTGAATTTTGGCCAAATGTGAAAGGCTAAACATGAATGAGGTATACCATTAGTTACTATGTTTAACCATTGGTTGAGTTAACTATGGATCAAAAAACCGGCCGGCGGCCCTTAATACCTGGTATTCTGTACCATTCCATGTTTGTGAACGTGGCCGTACCCGACATAGATCTATGGTACCCGACACACGACTTGGTCACAGTGAGGAACATGAAGAAAGCAATCGTCTTATAATATCTTATTGTGCTACACAGATAGTTCGGCTCGCAGATGTATGGAAGACCTGCAATAAGATCCGTGCGGCCGCCTTCCGCGTAGGGCTTAATCTCTGGGACTGGTACCGGCCGCTCGACCCTGAGGGCAACTCTCTGATATCAGGTACCGCTTGGTGCTAACTTGCTTTTATAAGACCTTAAACCACTTGTTGGAAGAGATTCTCCAGCTCTAGGCCGTCTTGTCTCAATCGAATCACGCAAGATTACTGTGTACTAGTGCCTGGACAGCTCCACTCAAATCTGTATGAATCTTTTCTCAAAAGACCATTTCAGCCACTATTCTACATTATATGGTCCTCATATGACTTGACTAAGATATTGGCTGGACTGTAAAGAGACTGTAACCTCTGTTTCGGTGTTCCTGCTCAAAGAACCTAGTCGGTTACGAAACACCGACCTCATTTTATTTTTTAAATATTATTGACGTGTAAGTATAAACCTCCTTACAGAAATAAAATATATCATTTATGTACAGGACCGGTCGTTGTGACGATCCTTAGGGGAGGCCTATGTCCGGCAAGAGATGGCTTTCAGCTGAATGATGAGACCTTTGGGGAAACTTTTATCTTTAAATCTCCTTCGTTCGTGTTTTTAGCCTTCAAAACTTAAACTTTGTCACGTAGCCTTATACTAGTACGGTATTTTTTAGCAAATTGAAGTTGTGGCTGCTGGATAAACGATTTCTGTAAATAAACTTTAGTAAATGTTCATTATACTGTGATAATAATGAATAATGCTTGTAACGAATTACAGAAATAAGCTTTTAAAGCATAGCATAGCATATTTTTGTATCATTGGACACACTTAATAATAACTCTAGCTACTTAGTATTATTTGTTTGAAGCAATACCTATTGCAAATAAATCATTATGATTATGTACGTGTGATGGTTTCAGAGTCGAAGTTCGTGTCGATCTTGGCCGGGCCGCTGCGGTCGGTGGTGTGCCTGTCGGACTCCGAGATCGCGCAGTTGGCCGATTACTTCCGCGCGCAGGATGGCCGCGTGCTGTACCACCAGCTCTGCCAGATCATACATGGCGAAGGTGACACGTGTTCCTTTCTCAACTACGTAGTAGGCGTAAATATCACCACATCGAGTTGTAGAACGCGGCTGTCACGCAGGCATAGCGTTACATCGAGTTGTAGAACGTGGCTGTCACGCAGGCATAGCGTTACATCGAGTTGTAGAACGTGGCTGTCACGCAGGCATAGCGTTACATCGAGTTGTAGAACGCGGCTGTCACGCAGGTATAGTGATACATCGAGTTGTAGAACGTGGCTGTCACGCAGGCATAGCGTTACATCGAGTTGTAGAACGCGGCTGTCACGCAGGTATAGTGTTACATCGAGTTGTAGAACGTGGCTGTCACGCAGGTATAGTGTTACATCGAGTTGTAGGACGCGGCTGTCACGCAGGCATAGCGTTACATCTAGTTGTAGAACGTGGCTGTCACGCAGGCATAGCGTTACATCGAGTTGTAGAACGCGGCTGTCACGCAGGTATAGTGTTACATCGAGTTGTAGAACGTGGCTGTCACGCAGGCATAGCGTTACATCGAGTTGTAGAACGTGGCTGTCACGCAGGCATAGCGTGACATCGAGTTGTAGAACGCGGCTGTCACGCAGGTATAGTGTTACATCGACTTGTAGAACGTGGCTGTCACGCAGGTATTGTGTTACATCGAGTTGTAGAACACGGCTGTCACGCAGGTATAGTGTTACATCGAGTTGTAGAACACGGCTGTCACGCAGGCATAGCGTTACATCGAGTTGTAGAACGCGGCTGTCACGCAGGTATAGTGTTACATCGAGTTGTAGAACGTGGCTGTCACGCAGGTATAGTGTTACATCGAGTTGTAGAACACGGCTGTCACGCAGGCATAGCGTTACATCTAGTTGTAGAACACGGCTGTCACGCAGGCATAGCGTTACATCTAGTTGTAGAACGCGGCTGTCACGCAGGTATAGTGTTACATCGAGTTGTAGAACGTGGCTGTCACGCAGGTATAGTGTTACATCGAGTTGTAGAACGCGGCTGTCACGCAGGTATAGTGTTACATCGAGTTGTAGAACACGGCTGTCACGCAGGCATAGCGTTACATCTAGTTGTAGAACACGGCTGTCACGCAGGCATAGCGTTACATCGAGTTGTAGAACGCGGCTGTCACGCAGGCATAGCGTTACATCGAGTTGTAGATCGGGGCTGTCACGCAGGCATAGCGTTACATCGAGTTGTAGAACGCGGCTGTCACGCAGGTATAGTGTTACATCGAGTTGTAGAACGTGGCTGTCACGCAGGCATAGCGTTACATCGAGTTGTAGAACGTGGCTGTCACACAGGCATAGCGTTACATCGAGTTGTAGAACGTGGCTGTCACGCAGGCATAGCGTTACATCGAGTTGTAGAACACGGCTGTCACGCAGGTATAGTGTTACATCAAGTTGTAGAACGCGGCTGTCACGCAGGTATAGTGTTACATCGAGTTGTAGAACGTGGCTGTCACGCAGGTATAGTGTTACATCGAGTTGTAGAACGTGGCTGTCACGCAGGTATAGTGTTACATCGAGTTGTAGAACGCGGCTGTCACGCAGGTATAGTGTTACATCGAGTTGTAGAACACGGCTGTCACGCAGGCATAGCGTTACATCGAGTTGTAGAACACGGCTGTCACGCAGGCATAGTGTTACATCGAGTTGTAGAACGTGGCTGTCACGCAGGTATAGTGTTACATCGAGTTGTAGAACACGGCTGTCACGCAGGCATAGCGTTACATCGAGTTGTAGAACGTGGCTGTCACGCAGGTATAGTGTTACATCGAGTTGTAGAACACGGCTGTCACGCAGGTATAGTGTTACATCGAGTTGTAGAACACGGCTGTCACGCAGGCATAGCGTTACATCGAGTTGTAGAACACGGCTGTCACGCAGGTATAGTGTTACATCGAGTTGTAGAACACGGCTGTCACGCAGGCATAGCGTTACATCGAGTTGTAGAACGTGGCTGTCACGCAGGTATAGTGTTACATCGAGTTGTAGAACACGGCTGTCACGCAGGCATAGCGTTACATCGAGTTGTAGAACGTGGCTGTCACGCAGGCATAGCGTTACATCGAGTTGTAGAACGTGGCTGTCACGCAGGCATAGTGTTACATCGAGTTGTAGAACACGGCTGTCACGCAGGCATAGCGTTACATCGAGTTGTAGAACACGGCTGTCACGCAGGCATAGTGTTACATCGAGTTGTAGAACGTGGCTGTCACGCAGGTATAGTGTTACATCGAGTTGTAGAACACGGCTGTCACGCAAGCATAGCGTTACATCGAGTTGTAGAACGTGGCTGTCACGCAGGTATAGTGTTACATCGAGTTGTAGAACACGGCTGTCACGCAGGTATAGTGTTACATCGAGTTGTAGAACACGGCTGTCACGCAGGCATAGCGTTACATCGAGTTGTAGAACACGGCTGTCACGCAGGTATAGTGTTACATCGAGTTGTAGAACACGGCTGTCACGCAGGCATAGCGTTACATCGAGTTGTAGAACGTGGCTGTCACGCAGGTATAGTGTTACATCGAGTTGTAGAACACGGCTGTCACGCAGGCATAGCGTTACATCGAGTTGTAGAACGCGGCTGTCACGCAGGTATAGTGTTACATCGAGTTGTAGAACGTGGCTGTCACGCAGGTATAGCGTTACATCGAGTTGTAGAACGTGGCTGTCACGCAGGTATAGTGTTACATCGAGTTGTAGAACACGGCTGTCACGCAGGTATAGTGTTACATCGAGTTGTAGAACACGGCGGTCATGCAGGCATAGCGTTACATCTAGTTGTAGAACGCGGCTGTCACGCAGGTATAGTGTTACATCGAGTTGTAGAACGTGGCTGTCACGCAGGTATAGTGTTACATCGAGTTGTAGAACACGGCTGTCACGCAGGTATAGTGTTACATCGAGTTGTAGAACACGGCGGTCATGCAGGCATAGCGTTACATCTAGTTGTAGAACGCGGCTGTCACGCAGGTATAGTGATACATCGAGTTGTAGAACGTGGCTGTCACGCAGGCATAGCGTTACATCGAGTTGTAGAACGTGGCTGTCACGCAGGTATAGTGTTACATCGAGTTGTAGAACACGGCTGTCACGCAGGTATAGTGTTACATCGAGTTGTAGAACACGGCGGTCATGCAGGCATAGCGTTACATCTAGTTGTAGAACGCGGCTGTCACGCAGGTATAGTGATACATCGAGTTGTAGAACGCGGCTGTCACGCAGGTATAGTGTTACATCGAGTTGTAGAACGTGGCTGTCACGCAGGCATAGCGTTACATCGAGTTGTAGAACGTGGCTGTCACGCAGGCATAGCGTTACATCGAGTTGTAGAACACGGCTGTCACGCCAGCATAGCGTTACATCGAGTTGTAGAACGTGGCTGTCACGCAGGTATAGTGTTACATCGAGTTGTAGAACACGGCTGTCACGCAGGCATAGCGTTACATCGAGTTGTAGAACGTGGCTGTCACGCAGGCATAGCGTTACATCGAGTTGTAGAACGTGGCTGTCACGCAGGCATAGCGTTACATCGAGTTGTAGAACGTGGCTGTCACGCAGGTATAGTGTTACATCGAGTTGTAGAACGTGGCTGTCACGCAGGCATAGCGTTACATCGAGTTGTAGAACGTGGCTGTCACGCAGGCATAGCGTTACATCGAGTTGTAGAACGCGGCTGTCACGCAGGTATAGTGATACATCGAGTTGTAGAACGTGGCTGTCACGCAGGCATAGCGTTACATCGAGTTGTAGAACGCGGCTGTCACGCAGGTATAGTGTTACATCGAGTTGTAGAACGTGGCTGTCACGCAGGTATAGTGTTACATCGAGTTGTAGGACGCGGCTGTCACGCAGGCATAGCGTTACATCTAGTTGTAGAACGTGGCTGTCACGCAGGCATAGCGTTACATCGAGTTGTAGAACGTGGCTGTCACGCAGGTATAGTGTTACATCGAGTTGTAGAACACGGCTGTCACGCAGGTATAGTGTTACATCGAGTTGTAGAACACGGCTGTCACGCAGGCATAGCGTTACATCGAGTTGTAGAACGTGGCTGTCACGCAGGTATAGTGTTACATCGAGTTGTAGAACACGGCTGTCACGCAGGTATAGTGTTACATCGAGTTGTAGAACACGGCGGTCATGCAGGCATAGCGTTACATCTAGTTGTAGAACGCGGCTGTCACGCAGGTATAGTGTTACATCGAGTTGTAGAACGTGGCTGTCACGCAGGCATAGCGTGACATCGAGTTGTAGAACGCGGCTGTCACGCAGGTATAGTGTTACATCGACTTGTAGAACGTGGCTGTCACGCAGGTATTGTGTTACATCGAGTTGTAGAACACGGCTGTCACGCAGGTATAGTGTTACATCGAGTTGTAGAACACGGCTGTCACGCAGGCATAGCGTTACATCGAGTTGTAGAACGCGGCTGTCACGCAGGTATAGTGTTACATCGAGTTGTAGAACGTGGCTGTCACGCAGGTATAGTGTTACATCGAGTTGTAGAACACGGCTGTCACGCAGGCATAGCGTTACATCTAGTTGTAGAACACGGCTGTCACGCAGGCATAGCGTTACATCTAGTTGTAGAACGCGGCTGTCACGCAGGTATAGTGTTACATCGAGTTGTAGAACGTGGCTGTCACGCAGGTATAGTGTTACATCGAGTTGTAGAACGCGGCTGTCACGCAGGTATAGTGTTACATCGAGTTGTAGAACACGGCTGTCACGCAGGCATAGCGTTACATCTAGTTGTAGAACACGGCTGTCACGCAGGCATAGCGTTACATCGAGTTGTAGAACGCGGCTGTCACGCAGGCATAGCGTTACATCGAGTTGTAGATCGGGGCTGTCACGCAGGCATAGCGTTACATCGAGTTGTAGAACGCGGCTGTCACGCAGGTATAGTGTTACATCGAGTTGTAGAACGTGGCTGTCACGCAGGCATAGCGTTACATCGAGTTGTAGAACGTGGCTGTCACACAGGCATAGCGTTACATCGAGTTGTAGAACGTGGCTGTCACGCAGGCATAGCGTTACATCGAGTTGTAGAACACGGCTGTCACGCAGGTATAGTGTTACATCAAGTTGTAGAACGCGGCTGTCACGCAGGTATAGTGTTACATCGAGTTGTAGAACGTGGCTGTCACGCAGGTATAGTGTTACATCGAGTTGTAGAACGTGGCTGTCACGCAGGTATAGTGTTACATCGAGTTGTAGAACGCGGCTGTCACGCAGGTATAGTGTTACATCGAGTTGTAGAACACGGCTGTCACGCAGGCATAGCGTTACATCGAGTTGTAGAACACGGCTGTCACGCAGGCATAGCGTTACATCTAGTTGTAGAACGCGGCTGTCACGCAGGTATAGTGTTACATCGAGTTGTAGAACGTGGCTGTCACGCAGGCATAGTGTTACATCGAGTTGTAGAACGCGGCTGTCACGCAGGTATAGTGTTACATCGAGTTGTAGAACGCGGCTGTCACGCAGGTATAGTGTTACATCGAGTTGTAGAACGTGGCTGTCACGCAGGTATAGTGTTACATCGAGTTGTAGAACACGGCTGTCACGCAGGCATAGCGTTACATCGAGTTGTAGAACGTGGCTGTCACGCAGGTATAGTGTTACATCGAGTTGTAGAACACGGCTGTCACGCAGGTATAGTGTTACATCGAGTTGTAGAACACGGCTGTCACGCAGGCATAGCGTTACATCGAGTTGTAGAACACGGCTGTCACGCAGGTATAGTGTTACATCGAGTTGTAGAACACGGCTGTCACGCAGGCATAGCGTTACATCGAGTTGTAGAACGTGGCTGTCACGCAGGTATAGTGTTACATCGAGTTGTAGAACACGGCTGTCACGCAGGCATAGCGTTACATCGAGTTGTAGAACGTGGCTGTCACGCAGGCATAGCGTTACATCGAGTTGTAGAACGTGGCTGTCACGCAGGCATAGTGTTACATCGAGTTGTAGAACACGGCTGTCACGCAGGCATAGCGTTACATCGAGTTGTAGAACACGGCTGTCACGCAGGCATAGTGTTACATCGAGTTGTAGAACGTGGCTGTCACGCAGGTATAGTGTTACATCGAGTTGTAGAACACGGCTGTCACGCAAGCATAGCGTTACATCGAGTTGTAGAACGTGGCTGTCACGCAGGTATAGTGTTACATCGAGTTGTAGAACACGGCTGTCACGCAGGTATAGTGTTACATCGAGTTGTAGAACACGGCTGTCACGCAGGCATAGCGTTACATCGAGTTGTAGAACACGGCTGTCACGCAGGTATAGTGTTACATCGAGTTGTAGAACACGGCTGTCACGCAGGCATAGCGTTACATCGAGTTGTAGAACGTGGCTGTCACGCAGGCATAGCGTTACATCGAGTTGTAGAACGTGGCTGTCACGCAGGCATAGCGTTACATCTAGTTGTAGAACGTGGCTGTCACGCACGTATAGTGTTACATCGAGTTGTAGAACGTGGCTGTCACGCAGGTATAGCGTTACATCGAGTTGTAGAACGCGGCTGTCACGCAGGTATAGTGTTACATCGAGTTGTAGAACGTGGCTGTCACGCAGGCATAGCGTTACATCGAGTTGTAGAACGTGGCTGTCACGCAGGCATAGCGTTACATCGAGTTGTAGAACGCGGCTGTCACGCAGGTATAGTGTTACATCGAGTTGTAGAACGTGGCTGTCACGCAGGCATAGTGTTACATCAGTTGTAGAACACGGCTGTCACGCAGGCATAGTGTTACATCGAGTTGTAGAACGTGGCTGTCACGCAGGTATAGTGTTACATCGAGTTGTAGAACACGGCTGTCACGCAGGCATAGCGTTACATCTAGTTGTAGAACGTGGCTGTCACGCAGGCACAGCGTTACATCGAGTTTTAGAACGCGGCTGTCACGCAGGTATAGTGTTACATCGAGTTGTAGAACGTGGCTGTCACGCAGGCATAGCGTTACATCTAGTTGTAGAACGTGGCTGTCACGCAGGTATAGCGTTACATCGAGTTGTAGAACGCGGCTGTCACGCAGGTATAGTGTTACATCGAGTTGTAGAACGTGGCTGTCACGCAGGCATAGCGTTACATCGAGTTGTAGAACGTGGCTGTCACGCAGGCATAGCGTTACATCGAATTGTAGAACGCGGCTGTCACGCAGGTATAGTGTTACATCGAGTTGTAGAACGTGGCTGTCACGCAGGCATAGTGTTACATCGAGTTGTAGAACATGGCTGTCACGCAGGCATAGCGTTACATCGAGTTGTAGAACGTGGCTGTCACGCAGGTATAGTGTTACATCGAGTTGTAGAACACGGCTGTCACGCAGGCATAGCGTTACATCTAGTTGTAGAACGTGGCTGTCACGCAGGCACAGCGTTACATCGAGTTTTAGAACGCGGCTGTCACGCAGGTATAGTGTTACATCGAGTTGTAGAACGTGGCTGTCACGCAGGCATAGCGTTACATCTAGTTGTAGAACGTGGCTGTCACGCAGGTATAGCGTTACATCGAGTTGTAGAACGCGGCTGTCACGCAGGTATAGTGTTACATCGAGTTGTAGAACGTGGCTGTCACGCAGGCATAGCGTTACATCGAGTTGTAGAACGTGGCTGTCACGCAGGCATAGTGTTACATCGAGTTGTAGAACGCGGCTGTCACGCAGGTATAGTGTTACATCGAGTTGTAGAACGTGGCTGTCACGCAGGTATAGTGTTACATCGAGTTGTAGAACACGGCTGTCACGCAGGCATAGTGTTACATCGAGTTGTAGAACATGGCTGTCACGCAGGCATAGCGTTACATCGAGTTGTAGAACGTGGCTGTCACGCAGGCATAGCGTTACATCGAGTTGTAGAACGTGGCTGTCACGCAGGTATAGTGTTACATCAGTTGTAGAACACGGCTGTCACGCAGGCATAGTGTTACATCGAGTTGTAGAACGTGGCTGTCACGCAGGTATAGTGTTACATCGAGTTGTAGAACACGGCTGTCACGCAGGCATAGCGTTACATCTAGTTGTAGAACGTGGCTGTCACGCAGGCATAGCGTTACATCGAGTTTTAGAACGCGGCTGTCACGCAGGTATAGTGTTACATCGAGTTGTAGAACGTGGCTGTCACGCAGGCATAGCGTTACATCGAGTTGTAGAACGTGGCTGTCACGCAGGCATAGCGTTACATCGAGTTGTAGAACGTGGCTGTCACGCAGGCATAGCGTTACATCTAGTGGTAGAACGTGGCTGTCACGCAGGTATAGTGTTACATCTAGTTGTAGAACGTGGCTGTCACGCAGGCATAGCGTTACATCGAGTTGTAGAACGCGGCTGTCACGCAGGTATAGTGTTACATCGAGTTGTAGAACGTGGCTGTCACGCAGGCATAGCGTTACATCGAGTTGTAGAACGTGGCTGTCACGCAGGCATAGCGTTACATCGAGTTGTAGAACGTGGCTGTCACGCAGGCATAGCGTTACCACTAGTTGTAGAACGTGGCTGTCACGCAGGTATAGTGTTACTTCGAGTTGTAGAACGTGGCTGTCACGCAGGCATAGCGTTACATCGAGTTGTAGAACGTGGCTGTCACGCAGGCATAGCGTTACATCGAGTTGTAGAACGTGGCTGTCACGCAGGCATAGCGTTACATCTAGTTGTAGAACGTGGCTGTCACGCAGGTATAGTGTTACATCGAGTTGTAGAACGTGGCTGTCACGCAGGTATAGTGTTACATCGAGTTGTAGAACACGGCTGTCACGCAGGCATAGTGTTACATCGAGTTGTAGAACGTGGCTGTCACGCAGGTATAGTGTTACATCGAGTTGTAGAACGCGGCTGTCACGCAGGCATAGCGTTATATCGAGTTGTAGAATACGGTTGTCACGCAGGCATAGTGTTACATCGAGTTGTAGAATACGGCTGTCACACAGGCATAGTGTTACATCGAGTTGTAGAACGTGGCTGTCACGCAGGTATAGTGTTACATCGAGTTGTAGAACGCGGATGTCACGCAGGCATAGCGTTACATCGAGTTGTAGAATACGGCTGTCACGCAGGCATAGTGTTACATCGAGTTGTAGAATACGGCTGTCACGCAGGCATAGTGTTACATCGAGTTGTAGAATACGGCTGTCACGCAGGCATAGTGTTACATCGAGATGTATAATACGGCTGTCACGCAGGCATAGTGTTACATCGAGTTGTAGAACGCGGCTGTCAGGCGCAGGTGGCTTTTTAGGCGCGCGGCCAAATTCGGAACTAACGCCGCCATCCTGTTTATTCAATACATTTCACAAAACAATTGCACTAATAATCAGCCACATGTTATAATAATATTACATTGTCATCCAAATTACATACGCTTGTAAAATTTCAGCTCAATCGGAAAACGGGAAGTGGGTTAATTTAACTTGCCAGATTAGATTACAGACAGACACCGGAACAGGTGAAACTAAATAAAAGCTAGTAATATACTCACGTATCCACTACGCTTTATGATATAAGCACCTATTTCGTAAGTTATGGCCAAAAAAGAATATTAAAAGAGCGGGGAAAGTTTTGCAGGTTAATTTCAGATTTTTCATAAACACACAAGGCTGCAACGATACAACAGAGCTTGAACACATTGAGGTAGAACACGGAGGGTTTTATTTAGCAATAGCAACCAGGTCGTGCAATCAATACGAGACGTCGACCCACCCGGCCTGACGGCTATACCCGCAGGTTTATTACGTATTTGGCAGAAGCCTAGCGATAGTAAAATTGCTTGTTAATTGCGCAATAATTGCTTTTCAATCGTAATGTTCGTAATAGTTTGAATCAGGTTCTTACGGATTTTTTTTTTTTAAAGTTGCCGGGAAAATTCGGAAAAACTCAAAGTGCATTATCTATGGAAATTTTGAATTAATGATTGTAATTTGGACAGGACAACGTCTGTCGGAGCAGCTAGTTTTTTACAAATAATAGGTAATGGTGTAATGTTTTATGATCGCAAACTAGCTGTCAGTATTAAATTGCGAGAGTAAATAATGATGTTCCTGTTAACCACTTCATATTGATGTAAAGTAAACAATGACATTAAATAGACTATTGTGAATGTTCCCATCTCAACCCTGGCTTATCGGCGGAGCGTAAAATCGTCAATTACCTACACGGGCATGCTTTATCTCCAGCTCTAAATAATTCACGCGGGTTCACTCACACCTAATTGACCTGTACCAAGGGAGCTTGTGTCAAATATCATGCACGGAAAAGCTGACGAGTGAGGCATGTTCTACTCGTCAAGCAAGATATGGAGGTGGATTGAGAACATTACTTACGAGTATAATGTAGGATACGGTTATAATGCCTTGGATTTTGATTTTGGATATAATTTACTTTCGTAATAATTCGACGCATAAGTATTGCATCATTCAAAAAATCATGAATCATGATGTTTCACTGTCGAAAACTATAAATGTAATGAATGCTTACTATACCTACGAGTACACCACAGTAGGATATTATTGGGCATTCTACCCCACCTTCCGTTCCATCGGCTCACTCCGTTCGCCTCGTCACTCTCGGTGGAGTAGAATGCCCAATAATATAAATGAAATCCACTGGTTCGGCGCCTATTCCACCCGATGGAATGATCATCTCCGTCACTCTCGGTGCAGTAAAATGTCTAATACTGGTTCGGCACCTATTCCACCCGATGAAACGGAAGGTGGAGTATGAATTCCTACATAGTGCAGTAAAATACTGGTTCGGCGCCTATTCCACACCAAAAGTGCGCACCGTGACTTACAGCTTAGTACGGCCGTTATTCTAAGTGCGTACGATGTGGCTATGTAGCCCCCTAGTTATCCTAACGCCCTAGCCTACCATACAAACCACACCAAACGTAGGTTACGTTGGTTTTACGTGAGGGAAGTCTGTTACCAGGAGACCTACGGGAACAGACGGAACTTGGGTAGGAATAGGGGTTTGTGTACGTCGTGCAATGTACACAGGAAATGGTTTTCTCACCGCCGATCCCACAGACTCATAGGATCGATGACGGCTAAAGGTGTCTTGGCCACAGTGAGAGGAACACTTTATTTCTAAAACTCAATATTAACTTACCGCGTTACCGTTATTTTAATTAAGTCATTCAGTCGACACTAGTTTACTTATTAACAAATAAGGGTGCTCGCTACTTGAACTGGTAGCCTAAAATTCAGGACAGATTGTCACATGTCTCTCCACAAAATTAGAGGTAGCTCATAACCTTAATAGGCTACACACTTACTCCGCTTAAGTGACCAGATTGGCTCGAGGATCATCTGAACTTTAAGTTACCCTACATTAAACTAAAATCCAGGACAGATTGTCTCATGTATCTCCACAAAAGTAAGAAATAGTGCATACCCGGAGGCACCCACACATTCTAATTTCTGTGACCAGATTGGCTCGAGGACATCCAAATTTTAATTTAATTAATTCAAACAGAGAGCACTACCTTGCTCCACTTCCCTACTAACTGTTACTAACTAACAATATATCGCTTTGTAATCGACACCAGCAGTTAGCAAGGTACCTTTACACTCGACGATACCCGCGCCGTTCTCAGTTGCGAACCGCCTGACGGCAGCGTCGGAAACCGTGATCAGTTAGTCAGCCTAATAAAAACAAGTAATACTGTGTATGCTGCGTGTGCAACGTTTTCACAGTCGTTCTCAAAACAGTACACACGTATTGTCCGGCGTCACCGCACCGTTCTTTATCCTGAACGCTTTCATCAGACAGTTGTAACCACGTAGTGTAAATGGTATTTTATATGTGCAAGGCTGCAATCTTGCAACATGCAGTCTAAGCAGTTTTGAACTTCATTGCATCTTGAGTAGGTATGTGTGTGTGTTAAAAGAATTATAATGTTGAATGTAACATGATCGTCGTTCACGTTGTAGTATTTAATTAAATTTAGGTTTATACAGAATTGTCTAGGTACTTCACATACCTACTATGTCTTACCTAGATTTGTTGTAATCTAGTTTATATAAACTATAATAAAATAATACTTATACCTTCTTATTCTTAATAAATCTTCACTGAATTCGTCTTTTATAGAACTTCCTAAATATTGTTTTCGTATTTATATTTGAAGTTTGTAATCGCTTCTAATTTATTGTGTTTCATTCTTCTAGGTAATAAGATTATATAATCTTATTTATATGAATATTTATATGATATATTTTTTATCAAGTACAACATGTATTATTGGTTGAACCATTACCCACTTCGATCGAGCGCGATTTTAACTTAGATAAAAGAGAACCCTGTGCACAACAAGATTATTTGGGAGCATTATAATAGTACCTATGCTAAAGTTAAACTAAAGTTATTATATAAATTAGACAACTATAAAACCATAACTCAGACATGTGTGTTCGATTCCCACACGATACAGTTTCTTGGATTCTTTAATTGTGGGTTTAAGTGATTATTTAATAATACGAATTAAAATTTTATTTGTGAGTATTTTTAAATGAACTTATTCCACAGTAGTATTTTATGTGATTATAATATTAGTCCCGAGTTTAACTGCAACTTAACATTAACAACCACACGGATTGGTTTGTGCGTATTACAAAATGGTTTATTATCAAAATAGTTACGATTATTTTCAACTACTTGAGTCAACTATGCTCACAAAATTTACTTTCAACGACGCGATCTACCTACGAGTTTCACCTCTCGCATAAACGTAATTGTGATGATAAAAATTCTCAACAAACATACAACAATTATTCAATTAATTATACATATTAATTCAGTATTGAGTCATAAAGAATAACAGGGATCGGGTTCACTTTGTCGGCTTTATTTTGCGGTTCTCATGAACAAATTGCAATTTAGCGAAATTGGTATGCGATCAATATGGTTCAATATGACATAAACGACATATTTTTTTATACAACTGTAAGACATGTACTTAGAGTTTAAAATTGAAACGATCTATTTTATGCTTAAATTGTATTTTTTGTGAATATAAACGAATTAATTTCAATCAATAAATTACATTCGCTCCAGAATCTTCAAAGTGACAAGTAGTACTAGCAGTACTTTAAAATCAACTTTAAAACATGTAAGTGAGTACTTCTTAATTTTAAATTTGTAGTCATAATGCACAGCTACGGACCTGGTTTTTGCCTGCCGGCTGTTGTAATTAACATGTTATATCTATCCATCGTGATTGCTACTCAGCTACGGACCTGGTTTTTGCCTGCCGGCTGTTGTAATTATCATGTTCTATCTATCCATAGTGACTGTTACTTAGCTACGGACCTGGTTTCTGCCTGCCGGCTGATGTAACTGTTCTCATCCTGTCATAAATTGATTATTGTATCTCAAAAAAAGACCTTAAACGGTTATTTGTTTTGTTATATAAAATATTAAGTACTTTTTATCTTGTGTTTTAGGTCTGACTCCGACGTTTCCCGTGTGTCCGACTACATAAAGAGCCCGCCGACTGCTACAAAGGTCGTGCCGAGCAAGAGCCAGCCTACGAAAAAAACAACAAAGCGCAAAGCTTCCTCGGTCGTGGAATTAGGATCAAGGTAGTTTATGACTATTTTTATTTTCTAAGTTATTACTTTCACATATTCTAATATAAAGTAGATTTCAATAGAGAACTTTGATTTGCAAAAATAATTTTAAGTACATACTTATTTTTCTCTCATCATAAGTTTGTATCTAGAAAAGTGTTTCTTCTAGATTATTAAAATAAAATTTAATTTGTTTACAGTAACAAGAAACCAGGGAGCACCGATCTTTTCGGTTTGGAAGACTTAGATGGCCTTCCTCCGCAGTCGGAGTTAGGTTCATCCTTGCTGTCCCGCGTCGCCAACGGGAAGGTACGACGGACAGCGGATCTAAGGGGTGCCTTCTTTGTGGAACTGAAGGTGTACCATAAAGAAGACATCATCTCCACTGCTCCTGAGGAGCGTTGGAAGAAGTCCCAAGTTGCATTAAAACTGCAATTGGATAAAGGTAGCTCGCAGTGGAACTCACTACAAAAATTCATGCATAAGGCTCACGAGTTGTTCAATGACTCAGAGCCGGTATATTATAGCGATAAGATACATTTTAAATAAGTTACACTATTAATTTAAAATTTTAATTTGAGGCATCCAAAATAAAGATTAAAACTGCAACTGGATAAAGGTAACTCGCAGTGGAACTCACTACAAAAATTCATGCATAAGGCTCACGAGTTGTTCGATGACTCAGAGCCCGTATTTATAGTGATAAGATACATTTTAAATAAGTTACATTATTCATTTAAAATTTAAATTTGGGGCATCCAAAATAAATCTTTATTTTTAAACTTAGCAAGTAATTAATTACGATAGAATGCCTTTCTGCACTGTTTGTAACATATCTGTTGAGCGCAGTCATTGGACAGGTCATCTACGCAGTACCGATCATAAAAATAAAAATATTTCATACGTTTGCGAAGGTGTTGAATTAATTCATTCTGCATTTCTAAATCGTATAGCTTCTTATAGAATTATTGATACTAATGAAAATTATTCTTTAGATTCGTTTTTTAATAACAGTCAAGAAAAAATCAAGACATTAATAAACAAATCTCTTAAGGATCATATCTGTCTAAAAATTAATTTTGAATATTTTGCTTTGTTTTTGATGGTTAAAAATGATAGTCAGGAGATGAAATCATTTGCTACAAAGAATTATGTAGTACATCAGAATTATGATTATGATTCATTAGCATCTCAGGTTAGAAACACGTTGAAAAAAAAGATAGAAGAATTTCAAGATCGTGACAGTGGGTGGACATTTTTAAACAGTTCGTATTTGGAAGTTAATGTTAACAAATACCAACCTTTGCGCGGCTCAAGCTTTATCGAGTTGCCGACATCAATTAAATCAAAAAAAGCATGTATTAATATTCATAATAAAGATAATTATTGCTTTTTATGGTCAGTTGTTGCTGCTTTATATCCAGCTAAAACTCATCCTGAAAGAGTATCATCTTACCCCCATTTTCAAAGCGTGTTAAATATAAAAGACATTCAATTTCCATTGAGTTTCTCAGATATTGCTCGATTCGAATTAAATAACCCTGAAATTTGTATATATATATATGGCTTTAAAAATAATTCCGTGATTGGACCGTTTTATAAACCAAAATCTTTGAAGAGAAAAGTGATTCATTTACTTTACTTAGAAAAAGATGATTTATCACATTACTGTCTCATTAAGGATTTACCTCGTCTTGTTAAAAATCAAATAACAAGACACCACAGTAAATTATACTTTTGTGATGTTTGTTTAATGTTCTTTGATTCATGTGATGATCTGAATTCACACAGTTGTGGAGGAGTTGCTACTGAACTACCTCCAAAGGGTTCTTTCATTCAGTTTGAAAATTATGGTAGAAAGCAATTTGTGCCATTCGTTATATATGCAGATTTTGAAACAATGCTAGAGCGGTACGACTCCTGCGAACCTGACCCAACTCAGGCGAGCACCGTTACGAGACAGCGACATGTGCCCATCGCTTTCGCTTATCATATTACATGCACTCTAGATGAAACCTATAATCGTTACGTTTCGTATCGTGGTTTGGATTGCGTTTCGAAATTTGTGAAGTCTATCTATAAAGACGCTAAAAAGCTTTATAGAATTTTAAATAATACCATTCCTATGATTTACACGAATGAGAATGCTCTCGACTTTGAAAACTCTGATACATGTCATATTTGCGAGAATTTCTTGTTTGGTGATAGGGTTCGCGATCATTGTCATTTGACTGGTAAATATCGTGGCGCAGCTCACAGTTACTGTAACCTACAATATAAAATGCCTAAGTTTCTGCCTGTATTTTTTCATAATTTATCGGGTTATGATTGCCACCTTTTCATAAAAGAATTAGGTAAAGCTCCAGGATCTATTAAAGTCATACCTAAAACAAAAGAAAATTATATTTCTTTCACGAAGTATATTCCGATTTCCGATAATGAAAGCATACAGGTACGATTTGTAGATTCTTTCAAGTTTTTAGGAACAAGCTTAGAAAAGTTGGTTAGTACAATGAAAAAACAAGAATTTAAACAATTAAAATTTTATTTTCCCGAAAAAACACAATTCGATCTACTTACCCGTAAAGGAGTTTATCCGTACGACTATATGTCTCAATGGAAACTTTACGAAGATACGTGTTTACCCTCCAAAAAATTTTTTTTTAACTCTTTAACTAATGAGTCAATTACTGATGAAGACTATGAACACGCTCAGTCCGTTTGGTCAGTATTTAATATTCGTAACATGGGTATGTATACAGATTTATACCTTAAAACCGACGTTCTTTTGCTTACAGACGTGTTTGAAAGTTTTAGAAAAACATGTAAACGACATTACAATCTGGATCCCGCGTTCTATCTTACAGCACCAAGTCTATCATTCGATGCAATGCTTTTGAAAACTAGAATTAAATTAGAATTGATAAGTGATGTTCAAATTTATAGGATGATACAAACAGGTATTAGAGGAGGTATTTGTATGTGTTCCAGAAGACATGCCCAAGCCAATCATAAATACTTGGATTCTTATGACCCATCCCTTCCGAATTCATTTATTATTTATTTAGATTGTAACAATTTATATGGCTATAGCATGTGCCAATATTTGCCTCATTCGGATTTTAGATTCATGAGTAGACAGGAAATAGATGATTTGCAGTTGAACTTAATAGATATAAGCGATACTGCGGAATACGGTTATATTCTTGAAGTTGATTTATTATATCCTACAACATTGCACATTGAACATAATGACTTTCCATTTTGCTCAGAAAAATTCGTCCCACCCGGTGGTAAGAATAAAAAATTAATACCGAATTTGTATGACAAATACCACTATATTATTCATTACATACATTTAAAAAAATGCTTGCAACACGGATTGGTATTACGAAGGATTCATCGTGCAATTGTTTTCAAGCAAAGCTGTTTTTTAAAACAATATATTGATATTAACACCCAGTTACGTCAAAAAGCAGAGTCAACGTTTGAACAAGATTTTTTCAAATTATTGAACAATAGTATTTTTGGAAAGACTCTGGAAAATAATGAGCATCGAATAGATGTTAAGTTAGCAAACAAGTGGTGTGACTTGAACAATAAAACAAAAAAGACTACTTGTGCTGAGAAATTGATCGGCAGTCCATATTTTCATAGCGCCTCAGTATTTTCTGATGATCTAGTGGCAATCCAAATGAAGCCTTCTCGCGTTATTCTTAATAAACCAATATATATAGGATTTACTGTATTGGAATTATCTAAGAGTCACATGTATGACTTCCATTATTCAATCATAAAGCCTTTTTATGGTAACCGAATTGAATTGTGTTATACTGATACGGATAGTTTGGTTTATGATGTAAATACTGATGACATTTATCAAGATATCAATGAACATTTTCTAAAATATTTTGATACCAGCAACTACGACTTAAACAACGAATTTAACTTACCAATTATTAATAAGAAGGTTCCAGGGTTATTTAAAGATGAAATGGGTGGTAAAATTATCAAAGAATTCGTAGGACTGCGCTCAAAGCTTTATTGTATTAAAACTTTAGACAAAACAATAAAGAAAGCAAAAGGTATAAAAAAATGTGTTACGAAAGATTTAAATATGTTAGATTATAAAAACGTTTTGTACAATTGTAACGTCATTCGCAAAAAAAATGTTTTGTTTAAGTCGATAAAACATGAAATTTTCACTCAGGATGTAAATAAAGTAGCACTTTCAAGCAATGATGATAAGCGGTTGTTATCGATTGATAAGGTATCTACTTTAGCTTGGGGTAATGCAACTATATTTAAGTAATGAATTGCCATTATTTTTAATGTAAGTAATTACAGTAGATACATTTTTTACAATGTATTTAGATAACGTTCAAATGTAATGATAATTACCTAAAGTAAGGTCAAATAATGTGTAATGTAATTGTAAAAATTTAAATTTTCTTGGTGCCTCAAATAGATATTATTATTTTAACTGTTACTTATATCAAAATATGTATAAACTTTAGAACTTAGTAAGTACTTAATTAGTTTTAAGAGCATTTACGCGACACAGCATTTCGTAAAATTCCTAAAATATAATCTACTAACTTTTTGTGACGTATCCTGCTTAGACGTATCAAGTTTTATTAAATCATATTATTCATTTCCAAAACTTCGGACTTAAGTTTGTATGAAATGCCATGTCGCTATGTGATAAGTTTTCTTATATTGGTAGTAAATAAATAAATAGTATTTAATGGTTATAATTATATCTGTTTTATTTCCATTCCTGATTGATTACAAAGCACACAGGTTCCAACTTGATAAACATATAATGTTCATTTTTGATGACAAAGGACTCGTGCCTCGAAGTTCGCACGCGCATTGTAGAATTTGACACCGAACAGGTGCTCGGACATGTTGAAACATGAAATTGATTCACAGCGTATGGTTTTATGGAGTCTAATTACATATTTGTCACGTTCCACAGTAATATTATTGTGTAGAACGTCATTCTATCATTACACAGTCGGCCGGAGCGGTCATATCACGTTGAATAAAAACAAAACAAATTGTAAGTATTGCACAAGCTTATACGTATTTATAAAATTATTTCATAAGCTGTTAAACATAATTGTTATCAATAATTATAACTTTGTTTGTTTCAGATCATCAATAATGTGCGATTCACCTGATTTTATCTTCTCACAATATGGTCAAGGTTGGCCAACTCCAAGTTTAAGCTGGCATGTTCCAGAGCAACAAAGACCTGAACCAACCAACAAAAAGCCTAGACCAAGACGGGAGGGTTTAAAACGGAAGGCACCTGAACATTCTATAACTCAATCGTTCGTTATAAACAACGAAAAGAAAAAAGGTTTACGACTGATCCAGATACAAGTATTAGACATCAGTGAGCGACAAGAAGCAAGTGTTGCAAGTTCAAGTGATAATGAGAACGTGGTATTGTTAAGTGCACAATATGTAGTTAGTGAACCGGTGGACAATGTTATGGAAGAGACACAATCATTGATAAATAAAATTTCAAAGAAACTTTGTGGTGATGATTATTATTAGTAAGTAAGTAATGTATCTACCTAGTTTGTATATTCAGTAGAAATAAATAATTAGTTTAATATTGATATTATAAATTCATTTGTTAATCTGTTAGTGTAATAAAATGATTCCACATAGATCATCACAATTTGTAAATAAAAAATAAAATATTAAGAAAACTTTAAGCCCTTAGTTAGGTTCTTAGTTAAGGTTTTTAGTTAATATGTAAGTTTAATGTATAAATAAATGAAATATCTAAGGTGTAAGTTTTATTGTAATTAGAGAGAATAAGTTAGAAGAAATAAAATAATTTATTTGTTAATGTAGTAGTGTATTAAAATTCTCAAAATACATCATAGTTCATAGTAGATAAGTTTCATGTACATACATAAAATATTAAATAACAAGGACAAGTGTATTTAGTTTGTAATTGTAAATAATGTGAAAACTAAATAAATAATATATTTATAATTTAAATTATCTTTTATTGACGTTATAAACATACTCCCACTTTAAATTAGCTCTAAAGAAATGTTCTCATTATAGGTTTTAATTATGTTTTCAATATTTTAAAATTAATAGAATACTTACTCAATTAAATTCATTTTATTAGAGCTAATTTTAAGTTTGTTATGTAGGTTACCCAGATTATATTATTAAATAAAACAACCTTATGTACATAATCATTTTTATTAACTGAACATTACAAAATAATTTAAAATAGATTAAATATAGACATATTATTATCAAGATACCATTTTCTAATACACACCGCATTATTTAATGCACAATTCACTTTATGGTTCACACAATTAAAATCAGTTTTATTTTTACAGAACTTTTTTTTTAATGTCGCAAAATTAGGACACCCTTTCTCACCTATATCAATCACTTCACAGTTTGCACATAACTCTTTAATCCACTTAATCTTTTCCAAACCCTTTGTAATATTTTTTTTATTTTCTAAATACGGTACGATGACATGTTGAAACTCTCTGTAGTCTATAAAGCCCTCACTCCAGAAAATTCCACGATTTCTTTCCAACCACCGCACCTGCTTCTTTTCTTCTTGAGTTAAGTAATAAAACGTATGCGGTGGTTTAACCAAGAACGTCTGTGTGTGCTCATTACTTACGATAGCCACTTCTTTGACAATAAAATTATTGTCTAAATATTTAAATCCTTGGAGTTCGACAATGATAATATCCGCGTTCATGATAACTTCTTCACTGTGTTGCTTAATGGCTTGTATTCAACAATGCAATCGTTAAGAATGAGACAGTATGCTGAAGTTTGATCTGGTATTTCTGAATCACTCTCAATTTCTACCCTTACATCCACAACTGGTCCAGTCTTCAGATTATCGATCTGTCTAGAGCAATCGATAACAAACAACGGTGCTAATTCTTTAAATTGTTTCTCGCTTAATAAAGACTCCGAACAACGGTCGTAATACGACTGCTGAAATCTGATGTATTGCTCGTATAATAAAGCAATTCTGTTATTAGCGAAGTTCACATTGAGGCTTTCATACGGGAAATATGTTGAATTAAGGTACACTCGAACATCACGAACATAGCAGTGATCAAACTGCGACATGTCAGAACTTGCATTATTTTTTCTACTTGTTTGTAGTCCGATTATTACATATCGCGGTTTTTCTATTTGAGATGATGTTTTGATAGACCAGGTGTGCTTTGTAGTTCTAGGTAAAGTGGGATATTCGTATAGATCCCAGTTTCTAAATATCATCTGGAGCGGTCGATCTTTTTCCAACAGTTTTAATAAACTTATTTTTTCTTTGTCCGATACTTTCACATGGGGTACGCGCCATATGATTTTATTGATTTGAATGTCTTCCACTATTTCTCCGGTATTCAATTTTACAGCGTTCAAATTAGTGTTGCTTCGTAACAATATTAGTTCATGTCTACTATTTATTACAACTTTTTTTAAATCTTCTGCGAAACCGATGATATTCCGAAGTGGTATAGACGCAGAAAAACTTCCCCCATTAATATTTTTTATACCATCGATACTCCAACCCCAAGCTCTAGCTACTTTTGATTCATTCTCATTCATTGATATTAACGATTTCATGGTTGTAGTTATACCAGCATTTTTTATTTTATCAATCTCCACTCCGTTTAGTTCGTACCTAATATCTTGGAACAAGAAGAGTAGTCCATTGTTCGTAAAATTAACACTAGTAGCTTGCTCTTTTGAATCTTTTTTGCTAACGATAACGGTTCCTTCCAAATACAGAGTGCTGGCTGATGGTAATATGTAAAGATCCTGTTGGTTGATAGGTATGCGTATTTCATCGTTCCTGTTGAAACTTGTTACATAAGGTTTGTACGAATGAAATTCGATTCCTTCTATACTGTTGTCGTAAGTCGGAGTGGATAAAACGTCTAAGATATTCATTTTAACAATCCGATCGCTTTGAGAAATATCTTATTGTCTTTAGTTAATTTTATTTTGCTCTTAGAACGACGTCTTATTTGGTAGGTAGCTTGAGTAGAACTGGTATTTTTAATTTGTTGAGACATATATTTATTGTAGTCAATCATTTTTTCTTCTAAGATGTAAATACAGCTGTACTTCTTCACCACGCAAGTTAATTAAGCGATTGTTTATATCTAGTAGTCGGATATGTATGCAGCTTATGTTGTTTTGATTGATTGGAAAATATATTGCGTTCTTCGGGATTTCTATGATTCTGTAACCAGGTGGTACGTTGAGTGCGAATTCATGAATTATGTGACTTGGTTCACCGTTTATGTAAGAGCCGCTCACAATGTCACATTCGATCCTTACCACAGTCGTCGGTAAAATGTTGACTGGATGCTGTGACACATGCCATTTATTTGCTTTTAAGACCTGCTTATCAAACCCTAACAGTCTACTGAAAGAGTATTCTTTCTTTAAATTAACGTCTTTTGAACAATATATGGCAGTTTTTAAAGTATTGTTATTGCATTGTAATTTAATTGAGGCATCTTTTATTTCGGATTTTAAATAATCATAAATATCTTGCAATTCATAGGTGCCTTCCGGTATTTCAATAACTTCGTTTGAACCATAATAGAACTTGTTATTACTTTTATCAATATTTGGTATAGAATTAAATGTTGAAAAATGCAATAAAGCACACTCATATTCTCCATTTAGTTGCAACGTATTAGGATAGTACGTAGATAAAATTGATGAGTTTCCAGTTATCGACAAAGTGAGTGACATCTTGCAAATGATTGAAATAAAATAAAATCATTTATTTTATATATTTTTATTCCAAAAAGTCCTCAAATATTTTAAACATAAATGACCACAGTTCACAGTGTTAAATTTTTGATATCTTGTGTAGTTATATGAAACTTTACAATTCTTAAAATATCGTAACAGTTCTAATGGAGGTTTTAAATTTCCATAGCTATCAAAATAATCACAATAGTCATATACTTTTACATAAGCTACCCAATGCGTTCCTTCGTTTTTAGAATCGTCTAAGTTAACAATACCACATTCCATACGTTTCGGCTTCCTTGGCAATTGATCTTTCATATATACTCCTCGGAAATATGGGATGTCTCTTGCGTAGTATTGGATGTCTACATTAGTTAGTGCGCGATTTGGTAGCTTCTTGTTCAGTTTTTTGTTGATTTTATAAACAATCCTTTACCGTTTTTATAAGGTTTTATGTATAAACCCTTACCCACTGCTAAACCCTCCATAGTTCTATTATGTCGTTCCGTCTCTCGCAAGTTTTGTTGAGCAGATTTATAATCATTCACCGTTTTTGCAATTCCAGCTGCACCACCAGCTAAAGCTCCTAAAGCTGATAAGCCAGCAAAAATTGGAATTAAAGGTAGAACTCCACCAGTCTTCGGTATGGGGATCACTCTCGGTACTCTGATTTGGTGTAATTTGGGGCATAACTTTTTTGCAGCTAAGTAAGCCAAGTTTATTAAAGACTTTACTATCCTTGGGTTTTAGCTTTTTTATTTTAGATTTTATTTTTGATACTAAACTTTTAAATGTTTTGGCACCAGAACCAGATTTCAATTTGGCTTTCATGACTTTGCTTACTAACCATGAGCTTAATTTTTCACCTTTTCCTGCATCTTTTGATTTTAGTCTCTGTTTAGCCATGTTCAAAAGCTGTAAGTCGGCTTTGTGACGATTAGGTAAATCTGTATGATTTTCATATGCTATATCGTGGTGCATACAAGCTTCGTCTAGTTTATTCACACCTCGATCGCCTCGCAACAAACGCTTATGAAGTTTAGTTCCTGGTCCGCAATAATTGTATCCAGGCAAATGAGCTTCGAACGGTAGATTATTAATTATACTGTTAACTAGTCCACCACCTTGCATTACTTAAATAATAATGATACAAATTTCACAAAGTATTTCTTTTATATCTTAATTTATTAATGAGGATTTATCAATCCAACTGTTTTCATCATTATTGAGACCTAACCATTTAACGAATAGTTTCTTTCCTTTCTTTTTAAGTATTTTTTCTACTAAATAAACACCAGGATAGTTAGATTTTTGAAGTTCTTGCTCGTAAAAAGTTCCTAATATATCTTGCTTTCGTTGATCTTCTATGTGGTATGTTACTGGTATAGTTTTATTAATCTTTTTTATCGTAAAGAGTTCAGTTGACCAATTAGGAGTATAACCTTTCTCGAAATTGTGTTTGTATTTACTGATACGAACACAGTCACCTTTTTTGAACTTAGGCTTCCGCTGGATGGATACATGATTACATATGTTTTTAATATTCTCTTTTACGATGGGTTCATTCGATTTATTAACATCATTCGGTTTAATTTTAATAGTACGATGTTTTGTGTTATTATATGTATTAAATAAATCTTCTAAAGGTGTTCCTAACCACTTATAATTTCCAACGAGATTAAAATATTTGTACAAATTATTTTTAACAGTTTTAATTAGTCGCTCTACAATTGAAGCTTTTTTAGTAGAGAAAGATGAGTAATGGTTTATGCGGTACTTCTTCATTAGCGTTTGGAATGTGTTGTTATAAAACTCTGTGCCCATATCAGTTTGTAAATTAACAGGATTTTTATTGCTGCTTAGTAGTATTCGTTCAAAAGCTCGAGTTACTTCAGATTTATTTTTAGATTTTAACGGTTCTGCCCAGGCATACTTTGAGAAGCAGTCAATCACCACTAAAATGAAATTGTAACCTTTGTTATACTTTCTTAGGTTTTGCATGTCCATTAGATCTGCTTGCCACAAATCATCGATCCCTTTGAGAATAACAGAACGTCGAAGGAAGTTTCTTCGTGCCGCTTTGTGTATTTCATTTACTATTTGTTGTTTTGCCATTACTGAGATTTTCAAGTAATTTGTCTATATCTGCTTTGGAGTAAAACTTCTCTTCCAAATGAATCAAAACCTCAGGTTCCTTTACTTTTAAAGTAGTCTGAATAGACTTTTGTGCATCTAATATGATTTGAGCACGCAATGATGCAATCAGCTTATTAAATTGTTTTATCGTATCAGCACACATTCGATCTACATAATCCTTGTTCACAGCATCGTCTGATTCTAATGGATGTCTAATTCCTCTCAATCTAGAAGACTTTAAATCAAAATCTCCACTTTCTGATTTTAACAACGCGTTATCATTGAAATTAATCAGTTCTGACAAACGCATTCTTTTATGAATAAAATGTCCAAATTTATCTATATTCATGTTTAAGGTGTACTTTATGTAAAGGCTGATGATGAACTAAACAATAGTTAATTTTACACCTATTTATTTATAAGTTTACTTTCACGTAATTCTTCAATAATGGATATTATTTCATTATCTAATCCTGTGTTGCCGGCATCTCGAGATGCTATTAATAACTTTAACCTTTCCACCAATTCATTAGGATCATCCCAATACACAAAATCTACGTTATTTTTCCAGATTTTTGTTAATGGTAGTCCTTTACCTTTCGAATGATGACCCTGAAGCGTACTTTGCAGATTAAAAAGAGGTTTAATAACTTGTAAATATTTTTGTCCCTTATTACTTTTTATTGGTTTACTTGGGTCATTATCACGACGATGTGCATTTGTATCAAGTAACATGTTCTTATAATATTGCAAGTCATTTTCAGTAACCAAACTTAAATCAATATCTTTCTTAAGCAGTAGTTGTTTTAAACCAGGCGTATGTTTGTATTTATGACCAGCCACAATGATATAACTATCGTCGATTGTTATATGAGCAGAACCTAACATCAATTTTCCGCGTTCTACTCTGACACCAAATGGAATGTCTGTTAACGCTTCTGAAGACACTGACCAGGATGATGTATCACGACCTTCACTTTTTTCAACTGATTTATACGAAGATTCACTGTTGGTGTCAGACTCCTCTACATCACTACCAATTGCGACTTTTTGCAACGTTTCGTCTCTTATCAGATCTTTAGATTCTTCATCTTCATTACTATACAGCAAAGGAGTTTGCATACTGGCTGTAGCAATTTGGTTGAGAGGCTCTGTTACAGGTTTAAAAACTGTTTCCAAGGCTTGCTTACTCTCATTCTCAACATCTCGCATTTTTCGCACCTTCTTCTTTACAGCTGCTGCAGCATCAACAATTTGTCTCTTTAAAGATTTTTCCATAATTGTTAAATGTATTGTAACCGGTTAAGCTCTGTTTGTAGAGTAATGTAAATTCAACGGTGACGTCTTAATATATACTCGTGCTCTTAATCAAAAATTACAAACGTGTCAAATTTATTTCTATAACATCCTTTATTTTTTGCACAATCTTTATTAATTACAACATAACTGAAGGGCTCACTCCATATTTTTGAACACATTTCACGAAATTCAAGCCATGTCATGTCAGTGTTGACGTGTTCTTCATAAACATGTCTCATATTTCTTTCATCTTGTTTAAAAAGTATGATTAGGTTTGCGTTGTCTCTTACTAACTGCTTAGGGATTTTACTATACGTCTGATTTAGATAAAAACAATCGATGAACTTGTGTCTCCCCATAGCAAAATAATCACGCATACCACTTTGATTTTCACAAGCAACATCGTCAAATATAATTACAGAATTCGGTTTTGCGGTCTGAACACTCAGTACTTGCTCATTTTCATAATATTTCTGAAATGAAATGCCTGGTACCCGTTGCAAGACTTTTTCTAAAAAAACGTACTTGGGCTGTTGCAAGGTTTTCGAATAAACATAAACATTTTGAAATCTTAAACCATTCTCGTGTATAAGAAGACCGATTAATAAATTAGTTTTTCCACAATTTGACGGTCCGCAAATGATGCATCGTACCGATTTAGGTAATAATTCTCCATGGCGAAAACCAGTCTCCTGAGACTGAATACAAAGTTTGTTTACATGTAACGATTGCGGTTGTTTTACAAATTTCATGACGACTCCTTGAAACGGTTATATTAATAATGAGTCAATTAATGTATTACATCGACATTTATAACTCATTGTCGCTAACTCAATCAAATGTTTCAACCTAGTGGAATAGGCGCCGAACCAGTACTTTACTGCACTATGTAGGAATTCATACTCCACCTTCCGTTTCATCGGGTGGAATAGGCGCCGAACCAGTATTAGACATTTTACTGCACCGAGAGTGACGGAGATGATCATTCCATCGGGTGGAATAGGCGCCGAACCAGTGGATTTCATTTATATTATTGGGCATTCTACTCCACCGAGAGTGACGAGGCGAACGGAGTGAGCCGATGGAACGGAAGGTGGGGTAGAATGCCCAATAATATCCTACTCACCACCTTGCACTTATCCCATTTTATGTGGGGTCGGCGCAACATTTTTTTTTTTTCTTCCATACCTCTCTGTTATATGGTATCTTCCTTGACTTATCCAAGGCATTCGACACGGTTTCTGTTCCCACCTTGATCTCGAAAATGGAAAGCTTTGGGATTCGTGGCCTCGTATTGGATTATTGTTGTCTGAAAATAAAGCACAAAATGAAAAATAAATAAATTTGACTTATTTAAACATCTCTCTAATCGTACTCAATGAGCTAATAGACTCTACAAAGAGTGATCATAGATTTATCATATATATATATATATATATATATATATATATATATATATATATATATGTTATATATATGTTTTTCTAACAAATATTTTATTTTTTTTTATTTATTTATTGTTATTAGTCGTTTTCTCGGTAGTCACTCCTTTTTAGCCATAATTATCTTTCATACAGTCCATCCATCGTTACTTTTCACATTCATACTCATAACTTTCCTCACGACATTTTCCTCATTCGTCCGCATCACATATCATGACAGCCGATTTCCACACTGACCTACCTATTTTTAACAAACTTAAAAAAAAGGAGCAGGAAGCATTCGGCGAGAATATAAAACCACCGATTTCTGATACTAACGTTATGTTTCACTTGTTTAAATTAACAATAATTTTCCTAAAGAGAAAAGTAATGATACCAAATGTTCTGGCACATATAACAGACACGGGCGGTCGCAACAAGACTTCTGCGGACTGCATCCTGGAGGCCTGCCCGCCGCCCCCCGAGCCCAGCTGCCACAAGCTGGACCAGTGGCAGCTGCGGCGCCTGTGCTGTCTGCTCGCCACCATCGCTGCCAGGGACCTGCCGCTGAAGCCCTACTTCCAAGACTACGAGCTGGTATGTTCTCGCGCTCAAAAACATGTCCTGCCAATGCTAATTAGATACCTACATAGTTAGAATATACTTTGTTGTAAAATCACATCCAAAATAACTATGTTCGTCATCTTAAGGGCTTTTTGTCTGCTTATTACACGATAGAATATGCTTTACCGACTCAGCATTATATTGCATCACACCGACAATCCGTAGAATGATACACACACATGAACACTTGTTGCACATGCACATAATGCATTTAATTGTCAGTCTGTCAGTGTCATATTTTTGATTCAGACATGCTAAGAAGATGGCTATTAAAAAATATATATTATATTTCTTAAAATAGCCAGGCCACCAAGCCATTCAAAAGGTTTTAAGTTAATTCAACTCGAAATTGGTCAAAGTTGTAAGCTATTTTGATCTTTGTTACAAACTAATTAAATATAGTTTTCTATGCAATAGTCTTTTTAGTGCCGTAGCTTCAGAAGGTAAAATATGTGCTGACTGACTTGATAAACGAAATAATTGGTAATCTGTCGAACATATAAAAGACTTGACGCCAACAGTTTAACAAAGAATTGGTAAACTGTCGAACATATAGAAGACTTGACGCCAACAGTTTAATAAATAATTGGTAAACTGTCGAACATATAGAACACTTGACGCCAACAGTTTAACAAAGAATTGGTAAACTGTCGAACATATAGAAGACTTGACGCCAACAGTTTAACAAAGAATTGGTAAACTGTCGAACATATAGAAGACTTGACGCCAACAGTTTAACAAAGAATTGGTAAACTGTCGAACATATAGAAGACTTGACGCCAACAGTTTAACAAAGAATTGGTAAACTGTCGAACATATAGAAGACTTGACGCCAACAGTTTAACAAAGAATTGGTAAACTGTCGAACATATAGAAGACTTGACGCCAACAGTTTAACAAAGAATTGGTAAACTGTCGAACATATAGAAGACTTGACGCCAACAGTTTAACAAACCTTTATTTTTTACAAAACCGTTATTATGGGTACTTTGTGTTACTAGAGTAGTGGTTGGTCGACCAACATAACATCAACCAATATTACAAGTAGATTTTACAACAAATAAATCTGAAAACACACACACATACACTTATCATATCTGTAATTTGAATCGTGTACATAATAAGGAAAATTACATGATATTCTGATCAGAATCTAGTATTCTAAGCTAAAAAACGAAGACTATAAAATATTACTATCCGGCAGGTCGCTAAGAATGACGGAAGGATAACGTTCGCTCACTTCGCGCGGATCCTGAACTACATTGGCGTGATCGTGACAGCCGAGGACTTCAACCTGCTGGTGCGGAAGTTCATCAAGGACTCGTACACCATCGACTACGTGGAGTTCCTCAAGGCAGTGGACGAGGTCAAAAAGCACGGCATCCAGGGACTGGGACAGGTAATGTGGGATCTTCGCACTTTTGTTTACAACTGTTTGCGTCTGTATGTATCGATTATTATACTAAATTTTAAATTAGATTAATTTATTTACTTATAATGTTGGTTAGGTACAAAAACTTAAAAGCCATGTTAGTGTGTTACAATTATAACTAAATACTACTAAACTCACATAAACAAAATATATTTACATGCATTCACCGCATGTAATGAATCACTCCTGCTTGGAGTTGTTGGTTAGCCAACACCTGCATGAAGTGATTCATTATCGACTAGTTCAATGTCCACTAACATCTTCAGAATGCTATTAGGACTTGACCCCGTTCTCTCAAATAACGACACCGTTTTCCTGCTCACCATTACGTGGAAGTCGTGAACATGCGCCTGAGCGAACATGCCAGAGCGCGGCAGCCCTAAAAGCATTCTGTAGCTGTTATTGTATTGAACCCTAGGGCGTCTATTGTTTTCCGCTTGTAGCTAACCCACAGGCCGCTTGTAGGTCTGGCAGTAAGCCTAAGTGTACGACCCGAGTGAAAAAGCGTCTAGCGGGGCGTTCAGCGTTGAGTGCAAGCGGCGAAGAGCGTTCACCGAGCGTCGCCGCGCCGCTCGGCCGTCACTCAGGACACTCGCGAGTGTTTGCATGTGTTTAACTAGAACGTCGCACGCCCCGCCCCGCCGGACGCTCGAGTCGAGTGTGCACTCAGACCGTACACTTAAACAACGTAATCTTAAACTCCTTACTACAACAAGCAAACCTGCGAACCAGCATATTGCTTCTCACAGCAAGAACATTGCGCTCGCGTTCAATATCTTCATGATCCTCCTTCATGAAAATACTCTTCTTACAAATTATAAACAAGGCCGTGGCTAGCAGCGTACCTTTCACAACATTCTAAAAGCTCTCTTACGGAGCCGGCCGTTGGACCCAGCAGCACCATATCGTCCGCGTAGCTGAGAATATTCACGCAAACCAAGGTTTGCGTGAATATTTATATAATATTATTCGCTGGATTCAGCAGTAAACAGCTTGACAAGTCAAGCTGTTTACTGCTGAATCCAGCGATCAGCTCATTGACATAAAGGTTGAAAAGCTTGGGCGAGGTCAGCTCCCCTGCCGCACCCCACAATCCAACCCATACGCAGCAGACGGTGTATTATTCTACTTTACATAGTTCACCTGATACTAGAAAACACGTATAAATAATTACAGCTGGTACGCATGCTTCCCCGAGCTTTTTCCATAGCATGTCATAGGAGCCGAGGTTGAAAGCTTTAGAGAAGTCGAGGAAACACGCGTACACAGGCGTGCTTCTGTCAGTATAATATTGGACAGTCTGTATATGTGAGCCGGTCACATTTTTCATCATGGCGTCGGGGGTCATACGTTATTATTGATATGTATGTATTTAGAAGAAAATATGTGGTAAAATATTTTTAATGTTTTTTTTTTTTTTAGTTTTATAACTTACCTACAGACACTAAATAGGTTAATAAAAGAACAAGTACCTTCAATTCCTAGTTTTACTGCTAATTCCTTCCACCCTTTTTGTTTAATTGTTCTATTTTTATATAGGACATGTGATGTTGACCATAATTCTGGTTTAAGTCAGTGAACGGAAATAAAACACGAAAATGACCCAATGCAGATTGCGCTGCGGTAGGCGGGGCTTATCGATTGCGCTGCTCACGTGTTTAGTTCGTCCGCAGTAGGCAACAGCGGCGGTCGACTATTATTTACCGGTTTTTGTGTGTTAAATATTTAAAAATGCCTTCTTGTGCAGTGAAGTTGTGTATAAACCAATCACATTTGCATAAAAAGAATGTGAATTAGTTTTCAAGTGTCATTGCACCGAATATGTCGCTATTTATTATACAACGTGTTTTTTATTTTTTTGATATACCATAACGCTAGGGTATTAAATGAGACCATCATTCTGAAGAACTTTTAAAAAAACTTATAAAATGTATACCTAAATTGTAAAATTTTGGTATACATTAATATCAGTTTTTTTTACGTATTATATTGCCAAATAACATTATATCACTGCTTATTTCCTTACTGTTATGTACAGTCGCGACCAAAAGTCGATAAGCAAACTCACAAAGCAATAGCTTGGCGTTTAGTTTGACTTAAGACCTTCTATTTCCAAGAACATAAACATGCGTCGTCAACAACTGATAGTAGTGGTAGTTCATAATTTCAAAGTTATAACATGTGTAAAGATGACCTAGCGGTTAAGCGCGTGCAGATAGATGCGTGAATCAGTGAGCCGTGAGTTCAAATCTCACGCAGTACTTGACTTTTTGTAAGTTTTTACTTGATTGGAAGTAATGGGACAGAAATATAATATTCTTTATCTTGTTCGCTTGGACACTCATTTCGTAAAGTTAGAAAGGTAGATCATAGAAAACTAAATAGGTATTGACAATTATATATGTGTTATTAGAATATCATTTCTTTGTTATGTTATTATGAATTGACTAAGTGGGTATACAACAAAAAATCCTATGAACGGTTAAAAAAAATGTTCTTTTATCTAGTAGGAATGTAACGTCACAATTCTCTTAAGTTTGTTAATTTTATAAATAACTAAATAAAACGAATAAACATTTTTGTTACCATTCAGCACGACTTTTTTATTTCAACCTTCCAACACCGAAGAGATAAATTAAAAATCACAAAAATAGTTAAATAATAATACAATAACTAATATTTAATTTCTTATAAAAATAAATAATAAATGAACATAAAAATCTAACAAGTTTTTGCTTAAAATAGGAATATATTATTATGGTTCCAAAGAAACAAAAAACAGTCCAACATTGTTATTAAGATTCGAACTCAGACTTCATTGATCGTGAAACCATTGCTTAGCCCAAACAGCTACCAGCACATGTTATGTTTATGCGAATTTTATCAATGCAATGGTAAGAACAGGTCGCCACTATGACGAGTTATTCTAAATTCAACAGAAATATAATGTTATTTCGCGTAGTACGACGACATGCGACAATTCATTAGTGTGTGTTATCTGCGGAATGTTGGCTCATACACGCACACGTACTGGTTCGTGCTCGCACAGTTCATAGCAATGTAATCCTTAGCATGCTTATGGACTTTTGAGCGTTTACTGTACCTACAATAACTTAGTATATTTTGCATACTGCCGTCCCATAGAAAAAAATGGTGTGTATTGTATCACTCATGTAAATGAAATATGTTGTGTAAATGGTGTGTATTGTTGGTGTGTGTTGTACATTATAATAAAAATAATAACATTTGTTATTATGGTTAGGCAGAAAAGTAAATTGGTTGGCATAACATCATCCGCTCCCCATAGACTTCGTGGCAAACAAAATGTTTAAATATACCTAAATACAACGTGTTTTCTTATATAATATATACCATAACTCTAGGGTATTAATGAGACCATCATTTTGAACAACTTTTACTATGACACTCGCGAGTGTTTGCATATGCCACGCTGGATGCTTGAGTCGAGCGTGCACTCAGGTCGTACACTATATTGCGCTTTCAGTGGAAAGTCCAGCCCTGAACCCGAACTGAGCGTCATGTAATTATAACCATTTGTTGAGAGTTCTATCTAACAGACTGTCCAATACCTTAGCTAGTCAGTATGTGCTTAGTCTGTAATTACTTACATCGGAGACGTCACCAGGTCTATACTTTATGATTGGGACAACTAATGTGTGCATTAACTCGGGAGGAAGATGAGAGTCACTGAAACACAAAGAATAAAACATGGATAACACTCTGGGACAGTGTAGACCCGCATGTTTTAAGTGTCCTGTGTCTGTCTAAGTGACTTGTGACTTGCCTCTGGCCATTTTCTGTATTGCAAATGATACTTGCTTGGCTGTAATGTTATATGTTTAGGTATATATAGCTATATGTATTATGTCACCAGCGTCAGACAGCATCTGTCTGGCATTAATCCTTAAATTGACTTTTTGACGTAGCCGTGAGGAGGCACACGCTGTCGTTAAAACATTTCCCTTTTTTTTATAATTTATTTTCCTCAATTCATTTTGTGTTTCACGAACTGCCGGTCTATTCTGTAAAAATCACACGGTGAATGAATCTTTATGAATCTCAGTTCACTAATGTCCGTTTTGGGGTACCACAAGGTAGCGTATTAGGCCCACTACTCTTTATTGTATATATTAATGATTTACCATCCATAACACACCATCAAATGACGCTTTTTGCTGACGACAGCACAGTTTTGTTTGGTAGTGACAATTTGCATTCTAGCATTAATGTGGAGATTGATATGTTTTTAACTAATGCAATTGAATGGCTATCATCTAATAATTTAAACTTAAATCTGTCAAAAACAAAAATTATGAAATTTAGACAAAATTTTCTAGCATCCCCAAATTTAAATATAACATTCAAAGATACAAATATTGAAGAAATAGATGAAATTAAGTTTTTGGGGCTACGTATTGACAGAAGACTTAACTGGAAAAATCACATAGATTATGTCTGTAAACGCTTGAATCAACAGTCATATGCCCTTTACAAATTAAGTAAAATAGCAGACAAATCTGCTGTTCTTAGTGCGTATCATGGTTATGTCTCTTCCATTTTAAGGTACGGTCTTATGTTCTGGGGCAATTCAACCAACAAAAACCTAGCTTTTAAGGCGCAAAAGCGGTGTATCCGATCAATCATAAACATTGATTCAACGGACTCCTGTGTTCCACATTTTAAGAAACTAAAAATACTACCACTTCCCTGTATGTTTATTTACGAATGTGCCATTTTCGCAAAATTAAATATGCATCGTTTCAAATTTAGTAATAGAGCCAGACATAAAGACAAAATGACACCTGAACCCCACAAAACTGCTCTTTTCCACAAAAGTGTTTTTTATCTAATACCTGACATATATAATAAATTGCCAAAGACAATTAGAGATTTAGATTTGCATAATTATAAAAAGAAATTATTTCAATTGCTGTTAGACAAATGTTACTATGCTTTAAAAGATTATCTCGACGATGTTATTTAATTTTAATTGTTCCCCTGATAAGTAAAATGTGTATATTTCTTAATTTGTATTATTTAATTCTAACTGAATTTATAATTTATGTCTCGTTATTTTAATTGTTGCCTTGACATGTAAAAATATTCGTTAATTCTAAAGTGCTGCATATTTAAATTGTTATTATTTTAATTTTCTATTTAATTATGCTGTTAAAATGTTACCTACACTAAAATTATTGTATGCCATTATGGCGGGTCATAGCTGTGTACAATTTCGGAAACATGTAACAACTTATTGCTTACCTATGTACCACAATAAAGAATATTTGAATTTGAATTTGAATTTGAATTAAAACTTAGGTGAAGTGAGCTTGAAGTGAGCTGTCATTCCACCTGATTCACTTCACGCTCTCCTCACCTAAGTTTTCACGGTGAGATATGTACAGAATAACACTGCCGTTGTTTAATAAATGTTATTCTTTATTATGTCAGAACCCATGTTTATAACTGGTATTTGGCATGTGTTGTGCAGGAGTACCTCAACCCGAATGCTATAATCGACACAACGCTGCCGAAGCTGGTCCGTCCGGAGGTGGAGGCTGGTCTGTCCACCGACCCGCTGGGCTTCCAGGAGACCTTCCACCCGGCGCTGTCACAGCCGCGACCCTCGAGGCAGCTCATCGAGCTCATGCTGAGGGTCCAGCAGCACGTCATGCAGAGGCGCATCAGGGTCTCAGAGTTCCTCAGGGTTTGTGACAGTTGTACTAATAGAGGATGAGTGAACTTTACACCCTGTTCCTCATACCAGGAGGAGGTATGAGGGACAGGGTGTAAAGTTCACTCATCCTCCATAGAAAAGGGCAGTAGCCCACCAGACATAACACCCGTCTGGTCGGAGGATCCTCCGTTTTCTACGGAGGACGAGTGAACTTTTTACCCTGTTCCTCATGCCTTTATATACTTATAACGTTGTGGTTTTTAAGAAGGACTAGGAAAGGAATTTCTGTTAGTTGACGCATCATAGTATATCGTCATGGAAGCGTAGTAGATGCGAAACGAACAGGAGGGCACACACAGTAGGCATACAGGGTGCTAGTTTGACAGTGGCAATGTTTAAGGATAAGTATCAGGAGTAGATTCTAAAACCGTTGAAAAAGTATGACCCTATTTTTTCAAAGCTTTTCCTCTAATAGCCCGAGAAACAAAACATCAAAGTCACATTACTGTTGGCCTCCGCCCCGCAGGAAACGCCGGCGCCGGCGCGCCGCGCGGCCGCGCGCGCTTCTTTCGTTCGTCAGTCTGCGCCACAGATTATAATAATATAGGTGTCTGTGGTGCTTTGGGTTTACTTAACATTCCTTCTGAATATCTGAAGCGCTCGAATAAATTTCTTATTTTTTTTTTTCAACACTTTCGTACGGCCACCCCCAACTATGCAAACCGGCAGATTAATATTCCTCCGTTATAAGAAACACGAAACACGTGAGGCATATACACTATCAATTTCTGACGCGCTCGATTAAATCCATGTGACAGTATATTTTTTTACATTTTTGAATACCTGTCGCCGCGCCCTCACCGGGGAAGGTATACATCATATAACTTTTTGTCTTTTTACTATCTAATCTTCAAAGACCAATAGGTCCCCCACGACGCTCGAGTAAATGCTCATTTAACACGGGGGCCTCCCTTACTAAAAGAAAAGAAAATCAATAATAACTTAATTAGTCTTAATAGACTAATTAAGTTATTATTGATTTTCTTTTCTTAGTAAGTAGGTATTTAATCATTGTTTAAATCAAAATAAGTGCAGTGTTGAAAGGTACGACCTAAAAAATTTTTTTTATTTATTTGTGACGGGTTTGCTCTTGACTCTAGTCTAGGTCAGAGGTGACAGAGACAAAGTCGACGATGGAGTGAGCTTACCCAGAAGAAGCCTGTTCACTCTCACTTTGAAGAGATTAGGGTTGTATGCGTTCGGAAACACAGACGCAGGTAGTGAGTTCCACTCTTTTGCTGTGAGCATTATAAAAGACATTTGGAAGCGCTTAGTGCGAATTGGTGGAATAGCAACCAGGTAGGTATGGTAACTGGCAGTGCGTCTAGATGTCCGATGGTAGAAGGGGGCCAGTGGAATGAGGTCGTGGAGTTCTCGGGCACACTCTCCGAAGAACAATCTGTAGAACACCGACAAGCAGGCAACCTTGCGGCGATGAGCCATGCTATGAAGCTTGGCATCCACCAGTTTTACCTCGCCAATGAGCTTCTTAGCTCTGCGTTCCACCGAGTCAAGCGCAGCTAGTTGATACTTAGCTGATCCATCCCAAAGGTGACTGCAATACTCCATGCAGGATCGGACTTGCGCTTTGTAAAGGGTTAAAAGTTGCCCAGGCGTAAAGTATCGCTTCACCCTATTTAGGATGCCCAGTTTCTTGGCCGCAGTTTGGGCCTTGTACTCGATGGTGGCGCCGAAGTTGAGACCAGATGTCCACTCCATGCCTAGGAGCTCAAGTCGATCAGTTACAGGAACAGATGTACCCCGAAAAGTAGGAGTTTGGGCGAAACGACTCTTTTTAGCGGTAAAAAGACACGCCTGTGTTTTGTTTGCGTTAAAAGAGACCAGATTATCATCACCCCACTGGGAGACAAAGCTTAAGGTCAAATCTGTCCGCTCTACCATGGTCTCCCTCAAGGAACGAATTTTGGCCCCGCTGGTTTTTGCGCTGGACAAGTATGTCTCTGAAACTTGTAAATAATGTGATTTCTCTTTTTAAATACGCCGAAAATGCCTAACTTAGGATTAAGATATAAAGTTTGCTAATCCGCACGGAGATAGCTTGGACACCTAAATTTTCCGCTATTACCACTGTCTTTTTGTCTTCACTTTTCTTAAAAACGCTTTAACAATGAATTAGGTATCAGATTGGCACATAAGTAATGAGACACTATGTTTTACGTTTTAATTTTTTTATTATTATTACAATACAAAAAGCTTAGTCAATGATGTTATCACCATTAGCATCTCAGACTTCTTGCCAGCGATCCGGCAAAGTTTGGATGCCTTTCGCCCAGAACTATGGTTGTGCCTCGTAAAAGTTGTTCAACTCCGCCTCTACATCAGAGAAATCATTAAATTGTTTACCCCGCAAATGTTCTCGCAGGGCTCTAAACAAATAGTAATCTTATGGGGCGATGTCTGGGGAAAATGGTGTGTGGGGTATCGTCTCCCAGCCCGAGTTCTCCAACTGTTGGCGAACGGCAGATGCGACATGAGGTCGAGCGTTATCGTGTAGTAAAACTACATTGACTCGTCTTCGTCATTTTTTCTTGATAGCAGCAGAGAGTTTGGTGAGCTGGGTTTAATATTTGTCAGCGTTTATAGTTTCATTGTGTAATAGTTCATAAAACAGCATGACTTGCGTGTCCCAGAAACAGCAAAGCAGAACTTTTAAGCGGTTCTTTTGACTCAGCTTCGGTTAAGTTGGTGGCGTTTCTTCTGGAGGCAAGCAAAAAGCACGACGTGTATCGTTCTCGTAATGAATCCATAATTCATCTCCAATAACCAGATTAGACAAAAACTCTTTAAGTCGCGGTCGCAGCAAAAGTAATTGGCAGATAGCGACACGGACTGCACGACTGGCGTCTGTAAGGATGTGCGGTACCCACCGAGCCAAAACTTATTGATACCCAAGCTCATGCAGATGGTTTACCACGGCGTGGTGACTGCAGTTAAGTGCTTGCGCTAATACACGAGTGGTAGCATCCGGATTCGACTGCAGTTCGCGGCGTAAGTTGTCATCATTCACTGGTCGTTCAGAGCGCGGCTGACTTTCACGGCTCTTGTCTCCTGATTTAAAACGGTCAAACCATCGGGACACCGTCGCATGGCTTGTACTTCCAGCGCCCAATGCAGTGTTGATATTGTCAGCCGCAGCCCGCGCACAATGAATGAATGACTCGTATAAGTACAGAGAGTAGATGTGCTTGTGATCGAACTGCTTTACTAGAATGTCTGCTCCTTCCTTTGGATTATCTAATATTTTGTTATTTATTTTAAGTCGAATTTCCGTCCGTACTGCTTTAACCCTATTTATACTCTTGTTTATAACTTTCTAAATTTCCCTACTTGAATTTTTCATTGATTAATCTTTTCACTGACTGTAAGTTTTTAGTAATCGAAATTACCCTTCTATAAATTCTAACATAGTTTTTTTTTTTTGTAGTTAAGGTCGCGTCAAGTTTGTTTCCACTAGAGCATAAGAGTCGTTTCATTTTACTCGACGTTTTCACGCCTTTTATGACCCACTTTAAATGAAAACTACGTCTTAATTTTATCTTTTGTTCACGTTTTCTAAAACTGCATTGAAATATCCTACCAAAAGTCTTAAAAAAATGACAATCCCCATAGCACTAATTATGTTCTAAATGTTCGAGTATTCTTTCTCCAAAATTTACACCATTCTTGTTATTAAAATGTATCCTATTTATAGTAATATGATTGTTATTATCAAATATTTTCCAAAGCGAATTCAATCAGTATTTCACCAAATTATTTTTATTGTTTCGGACGGCAATCACCACCACACTCCGGCTCTTCGCTGTATGCAAGCACCATTTTCTGGTTTATGAACACTAAAATCAATAGCGTCAATCATTGAAATTAACAATGAGCTGAACAGTATTATCGTTTCGTCGTCGCACGCTTGTACTCCGGATAAATGTACTGATTATTTAAGATCTCCTACAGCACTAAATATCTTGCACCTAAACATTAGAAGTTTAAACAAGAACTTCAACGAACTAAACTGTCTACTCGTGTCTATTAAAATAAAATGTGATGTCCTAATTTTGACAGAGTGTTGGCTAAAGACAAATACGACCGTCCCAAATATACAGGGCTACTCCTCATTCCAAACCAAAAATCTTATTAATCAGAATGATGGTTTGGTGATCTTTATTAAAGATACCTTGAGCCTTAGTATTATGAGCCGTCATTTGCCGACGTCAGCTGCCTAGTCTGCATAATACAAAACAATATTACTATTATAGCATTATATAGACCACCTTCACAAAAAACCATAGATAATTTCTTAAACAGCTTAGATAACCTATTAAAAGATTGTAGGCGTTGTAAAACCGTTTCAATAATAGGAGAAATAAATATAAACATTGCTCCAAACAACAATGACCCTCGCTCCGATCTACGAGTATATCTAAACTGTATATACAGTTCACACAGGATCACGTGGGCAGGAAGGAGACCGTGTGAGACTATCCTCACACGGTCTCCTTCCTGCTCATTGGATCCCAACTCGGCTTAACAACTGTTTAGATCATGTTTTGCTTAAAACAAATTATAAGGCAACCACGTTGGTAGTAGAAACGTCAATAACAGACCACTCCGCAGTTTTATTAAACCTAGAAATTAAAGCCCCAATCCGCAACACTAATGAATGCGCTTCTTCTCGCCTAAACTTATCCTGTGCTATCAGAGCCATCGAAAGCTGTGATTTTTCAAGTGTCTCAAACTTAAGTGACCCTAATCTTGATATAGACAAACTTTATGAAATCCTGACACCCATAACATACACAAAAAATGTAATAAAGAACCCCAAAACGCTATTTTAAAACTAACTTACTTGCGCTACCGGAATTTTTGTAATAATCTGCTCATAATAACTGCGTATGAACAAAAAACTTTTTCAGTTGCTAAAAATTATTCAAAAAAGATGTGGGGCCATCCGTAATGTACTAGACACAAATAAAAACACTTCAGCACCGATTGATCTCCTTAAAATAGCCGATGACCCAATCGTGTCGGTCAACGCCGTGAATAAGTTCTTAGCATCTGCAGAAACCTGGCTAACAACATCCCGCAAAACTTAAGCAACGGTCACTGTACTGCTACCCCGCCAGGCTTAATTGTCCTACTGAAGACAGACGAGGAGCAGGTTGAGGCTATCATTAGAGACCTCCGCGTAGCAACTCCTCTCTGGCTGGGATGATATCTCTCCCAAATCACTAAAATCTACCAGTTACAAACTAGTTCCGGCCATAACATACATTTGAAATCTAGCAATATCCACTGGCACTTTCCCAAAGACTCTCAAAAAGGCCATTGTTCATCCAATCTTTAAAACAGATGACACAGATGAAACAGTGTAAATAATCATCGGCCAATTTCGGTACTTCCAGCAATTTCCAAAATACTGGAAAGAATCATCCACAAAAATCTCCTTAACTTTCTGGACAAATATAAAATCATCGCTGAAAACCAGTACGGCTTCAAAAAGGGGGTATCGACGGAAGACGCTGTATTAGCTCTACTGGACTCTGTTTTCAACAAAATTGACTGTAAACAAAAATGTGTCAAAATGGCATATTCTTGGACCTCTCTAAGGCCTTCGACACTGTCTCTGTCCCTATTTTACTCGGAAAATTAGAACAGATTGGAATACGCGGCACAGCTCTCAAATTGTTTAAGGATTTTCTATCAGACCGGACCCAGTGCGTTAAAATAGGAGAGTACATCAGTAGTGAACAACTTCTAGATTTCGGTGTGTCACAAGGAAGTTTGCTCAGCCCCCTCCTCTTCTAAATCTATGTCAACGAACTTTGTCTACTTACTCTCCCTTCTACTCACATTATAGCGTACGCCGACGATACTGTTTTACTGTCTAGCGGACATGGCTGAGAAACGGCTAGGGAGGCCGCTGAAAGGTCCTTGACCCAAGTTATGATCTGGTTGGGCCAATTCAATGGGATTTATATAGAACTAGCTGACCCGACAGACGTTGTCCTGTCTAAATTTGATGTATGACAAAATTAATTTTCTTGATAATGTTTTTTTCGTACAATTTTCCGATGTTTTAATAGTTATTCTGCTATTCGGGACGGAGACAAATACAACAAATCAAAAACTACGAAAATCGGTCCAGCTGTTCTCGAGTTATAAGTTTTCGAACAAACCCGACTTTGTTTTATATATATAGATTACAAAGTTACTTATTCAGTTTGTATATCTAGAAAAAGGACATAGTGATCATGTTCTTTAGAAATGTCAGGTGCGTAGTACTCGCAACCGGCTTGCGTATATGACCAGATCATAACAGGTGGCATTCTTTAGTTCCTGCCCACCCCTTTGGGGAAAAGGCGTGAGTTTTATGTATGTGTACATACATATAGTACATAAGTTTTTCTAAATAAAAGTCTTTTCTCTCAAGTGTTGACCTTGCCCTGCCTGGTCGCAGGACTACGACCCGCTGAACTCGGGCCGCATCACCCCGCAGCAGTTCCGACGCGCGCTGGACGCGCTCGGGCTGGGCGCCGTCCTGTCGCAGCAGGAGCTGTTGTGCGTCATGCGCCACTATCTCGACCCCAACGACATCGAGCGCGTCTGCTGGCGCACCTTCGAGGATGACTGTGATCAAGGTCTGCTTGTATTGTTAACAGGTTCCTCTAATCTATCTAGTCTAACTAGCCTGTATTGTCCCACTGCAGGGCAAAGGCCTCTTCCTCCTCCTTCTCCTCCATCTCCTCCTCCTCCTCCTCCTCCTTCTACTCCTCCTTCTACCCCTCCTCCTATTCCTTCATTTCCTCCGCCTCAGCCTCCTCCTCCTCCATCTCCTCTTCCTCCTCCTACTCTTGCTCCTCCTACTCCTTCTCTTTCTCCATCTCCTCCTTTTTCTCTTCCTTCTTCTCCTCTTCCTCCTTCTTCTACTCCTTTTTCTTCTTCTTTTTCTCCTCCTTCTTCTCCTCGTCTTCCTCATCCTCGAATGGAGATTCTTCTGAAGAGGAATAACTCTCGTGAGGTTGTCCGAATTTCTGTTCCCACTCGTCAACAGTCTATTCTCGGGAGAGGTTTAAAGATTTATTTTATAAGATTTATTCTCAAAAAAGACACATTGAGAACAATGTTCGCAAGCAAAATTATCTATATATGACGTTCGTCACAATCGTCACTGCATCAATTATGATGACACAGACAGCCAATGCATTTAGTTTTAAGGAACGGTGGTATATGTGATTTAATATTCACCTAATTGAGTTTTGGATGCATTGAACGAGTGTAATCTATGTATATATGTGTATATATAAAAATGAATCGCCGAAATGCATGTTCGCGCATAACTTCCGAACGCCTGCACCAAATTGCATAATTCTTTTTTTTATGTTTGGAATTGTCAGGACAAAGTTTGTATGAAAGAAAATGTTTGAAAAGTTGCCGGGAAATCCGAAAATTCGGGAAAATTGAAAGTGCATTTTGTTATGAATTATTGAAATTTTGACAGCGTTTGCCGGGTCAGCTAGTTATTTAACGACATGAGGGTATTTTTTTGTGTTACAATTGTGCTCCTTCAAATTTAACATGTTTTTGCCTAACTTAGTTCTCATTTATTATTATAATTTATAAAATACAAAGTTTATAAAAGTCTTAACTTAATAACTATGCCCCACAAAATCGTTTTCACGGTTTGTCTGTAGGAACGGAACATACAGTTTTGCAAACAAGTATTATGTGCGGACACTTATCGTGGCCACATTACTTAAGCAGTTCCCCCGAGAGCCCGCAGGCCATACTCTCAGGAAAGCGGTCCGCAGACTGCTGATGAAGAACAATCAAGCAACTAACTAGTTTCAAGTAAGATACCCAAGACACTCCGAAATGCAAGATATCCCCCCACAAGACAAGATACTTATTATAGTCACGTTATAATAACGCGACTAATAACAACAGGCATCCCGTCCCACGGGAAATGAATAAAGAAAGAAGAAGTGCACTACAGCATATTGCTCGAAGCGCCTCTGGTTTCAGAGGTGCAACATGCAGGTGGAAGTGTGTACGTGGTCGCACGACGGTGGTCTAGTCGAGCTTGGAGAAAATGAAACACTGTTTCGCGCTCCCGAATAACTGTATTGACTAACCACACAAGATATACAAGTTATCGTGCAAACAATATTATTCTCAAAAAAAAAAAAAAAAATTCTAACAATACTTATACTTTCCGAGGTAACGTAACCATAGCGCGATCTATTTCGATCCCAACGCCATCTAGGGAAGTAAAACTTCAACTTTTGGTCATCGACTTATTAAATCGCACTACGGTTCCGCTCAGCATCGTAAACATACCGCCCACCAAGAACATATTACTAAATGTTCTTCAGTACCGCCCACCGTGAGGAAACAGTGCTGAGGTGAGTACCATTGGTGGGACTTATACAAGATTGATCTTAAAATTAAGTTATGGGTAGGATACATAATTTAGACGTAGGTCTTTTTATGGATGACGATTTAACGCGCAAGGTTACAACCCGCGTAATACCATCGGCGCCCGGATGTTTCTGCTCTATTCTACCGAGTAACCACTTGCCCGGCGGTAAATCGTCCTCCTTTACCAAAGCTACATCTCCGACCGATGGTTCAGGGTTCACGCGATTCCATTTACGACGTTGTAAAAATTGGTGGAGGTAGTCCTGTGACCAACGACGCCAGAAGTCCTGTACCATTCTCTGATGTAGCTGCCATCTTTGTAAACTATTAATGTTGCATGATTCATAATTGGAATCAGGCGGCAAAACTAGGGATTCGCCCACCAGAAAGTGACCGGGCGTCATAATCGTTAACTTATCCTGATCCTCATTATAAGACATTGGCCTCGAATTGAGACACGCCTCAATTTGAGCTAACACTGTAGCCATTTCTTCAAAGGTTAGAGTGGAATTACCTATTACCCGTTTAAGATGGAACTTGGTGGACTTAATACCAGCCTCCCAAAGACCCCCAAAGTTAGGCGCGTGAGGAGGAATAAAACGCCACTCCGTACCGTTATCTGCTAACCCCTCTGCTATTTCAGGATTACAGTAAGACTTCTCCTTATTAAATAAGTAAAGCAACTCCCGCGCAGCGCCTACAAAATTAGTGCCGTTATCGCTGTGCAGCTCTGAGCACCGACCACGACGAGCAACAAACCGTTTAAAGGCGGCCAGAAAACCCTTAGAGCTCAGTTCACTCACTGCCTCCAAGTGCACAGCTCTTGTGGCCAGGCATATAAACAAACATATATAACCCTTGTACGAGGTATTACCGCGCCCCTTTGAGACCCTAATATTAATAGGACCTGCATAATCCACTCCACTGCATAAAAATGGTTTCGATGGGGTTACACGAGGGGTGGGTAATTGTCCCATTAATTGGGGTTTGATCGTTGCTGAGTAACGAATACATTTTACACAACCCTTTACATACTTTTTAACTAATAATTTTAATCCTACTATCCAATACTTTGAACGCAAATAAGTGATCATGAGTTGTGGACCACCATGCAAGGTATTTTTGTGCGCCTCTGCTATGAGAAGTTCCGTTAAGAAAGACTCTTTCGGGATTAAAATAGGATGAGTTCTATCATATCCTAACTGCGATTTCTCTAGTCTACCCCCTACTCTCATAATTCCCTCAGAATCTAGGAATATGTTGAGTGATTTCAACATGCCGCCTATTTTCTGAGGTTTATTAGTCTTCAAAAGGTCCAGTTCCTCGGCGAATCCTTCTTCCTGGCATTTTCTCAGGCATATACTTAAAGCATCTTCTCGTTCTTGTCTAGATAGAGGTTGCGGAGCTTCCTGCTCCTTCGAAGTTATGCTTTTCTTTTTTAAATCGAATAGGAATCGTCGAGCATAAGCAATAGTTCTAACTAACTCCAATAATGATGAGAATTGACTCCAAAATGAACTATCCACCGTGGTTGTATGAACCTTTACTTCTTCTAATTCAGTCACTAAATGCTTCGGCCTTTTATATTGAATCACTTGATCTCTTAAAAATGACGGGCCATCCCACCACAGAGAAGTATTCTCAAGCTCGGAAGGACAAATTCCACGCGAAGCACAGTCTGCTGGATTCTGTTTTGTGGATACGTGAGCCCAATGATGGCTATCTAAAGAAGTCAATATCTCCGATACTCGATTGCCCACAAACGTCTTCCAACGACTCGGGTGGCTGTTTAACCATGCTAATACTACCTCACTGTCTGTCCAAGCGTGCCAATCTGACTTCGGAATGGCCATCACTTCACCGACTTCCTGAAGCAATTTAGTCAAGAGTACAGCCCCGCAAAGCTCCAGCCTGGGAATCGACACCTGTTTCACTGGTGCTACTCTTGTTTTAGAAGCCACCAATGAAACAAATATATTCCCTGTTACATCCACTACTCTTAAATATATAGCTGCACCATAAGCTAATTTCGAAGCATCCGCGAAACCATGTAACTCCGTAGTTGCATTTGTGGAAGTGACATGCATCCACCGTGGGATTCTGATGGTTGCCAACTGAGACATCTTCTCACGGTAAGTTAACCATTCCTTTAATAACTGGTCTGGTACTTCTTGATCCCAACCTATACCGGCCAACCATAACCTTTGAATCAATATTTTCGCTTTAACTATACTAGGGGCTAACCATCCTAGCGGATCGAATAAACGAGAAATATCCGAAATTATTTTCCTTTTAGTTGCAGGTGTAGCTGTGAGCGGAATATTAATGGAGTATTGGAAGATATCTTCACTGGAGTTCCAGGTAAGTCCTAGTATTTTTGTTACCTCATCTATTTTTATTTTTAATTCTTTCTCTGTAGTGCTCTGCTCGACCTTTATTTTATCTAATAATTCCCCACTGTTAGTTTTCCACTTTTGAAGCGAGAAACCTCCCCTTTTTAATACCTCATTGATTTTAGTGTAAATGTCATAAACTTCTTCAATATTTTCACCTCCGGTCATTAGATCATCCATAAAAAAATCATTTAAAATGATATCCCTTATCTTTGGACAACCCTGACACTCGTCATAAGCTGCTTGATGTAAAGCCCTCACTGCTAAGTACGGTGCTGATGCTGTACCGAACGTAACCGTGACTAATTCAAATTCTTCTATTTCCTGTGTAGAACTATCTCGCCAAAGAATACGTTGATACATTGTATCTTTTTCATTGACTAAAACTTGTCGATACATCTTTATAATATCCGCCACTAGACATATCTTATGTGTTCTCCATCTTATAACAATGTGTCGAAGATCCGCCTGCAACGTAGGCCCTACTAACAAGTTATCGTTTAGTGACGATCCCTTGGAACCTTTACAGGAGGCGTCAAACACGACTCGCACCTTGGTCGTGTCCTTATCCTCGCGGACAACGGCGTGATGGGGTAAGTATACGGCCTTATTATTAATCGATTTGCTTTCTACTACCTTTTTCATGTGATTTAAATCTAAGTATTCTTGCATGACCTTAGTGTAACTATTTTTTAATGTAGTGTTCTTTTCTAACCTTGATTCTAAACTTCTAAGTCGTTTTTCAGCTATCATTTTGGAGTCGCCTATCTCATCAACCAAATCAACTTCCCGGACAGGTAACCTTACGATATATCTACCTTCTTTATTTCGTGTAGTAGAAGTTGTAAACAAAGTTTCACATTTAATCTCATCTTCCGTGAGTATCTTTTTTGTTGCCGATGGCTCAACATCTATCTCCCAGAACTTTTTTAATAACTCATCTGCCTGAATATTTGAGTGCAGAACAGTGATGCATGGATATGAATTTACATTTACCGAATGATCTGTACCTACAACTCCTGACAAAATCCAGCCCAAAACCGTATCTTGGGCTACGACTGAACCATTTACGCCGTACTTAAGGCCTTTTTGAATTATGTTACAGTAAACTTCAGCACCTAATAAAATGTCTATTTTGTTAGGTCTGTCATATTCAGGGTCGGCTAAGTCAGTCTCTTTCAAATCAACCCATTCTATCTTGGTTGCCTTAACAACTGGCAGCAGGGAGGTAATAGATTTTAAAACGTAAGCCTTGACTTGCACGTTGAAAGTGGGATTGACTCTGGACTGTATTTTTATGTTAACAGTGGCCTTACAATTGACAGTTTTATGACCACCTACACCTGCTACTAAATGTTTTGTTGAAGTTTTCTTCAACCCTAAATACTGAGCCATAGACTCCGTGATAAAAGACCCTTGAGATCCTTGATCTATTAACGCGCGAATTGCCCTATACGTTCCTCCTCTAGCCTCCGCGTTTATTAATGCCGTGGGTAATAAAACGGTGTCCTTACATGTACCTGTAGAAAGGCATGAAACGATCGCGCTATCAGATCCCTCCGCTCGTGGAGTGGCCGTTTTATTCTCCTCAGGCAACTTAACATTACTAGTATCCGCGGTTGTATTTAACGTGTCTTTCTCGGACGACTCTGAACCATCAGTAGAATGAAGTAGCGTATGGTGACGTTTTTTACACACATTACATTTTCCAGTATTTCGACAAAATCTGGCAGAGTGATTGCCGCTTAAACAAGTGAAACATAAGCGTTTTTCATGTACAAAGTTACGGCGAACATCGCTGCCTTGATTCATAAACGATTTACAATTTGTTATCTTATGAGCAGCAGAACAATATGCACAAGTTACTTCGCCTTTTTCTTTTCCTACTACATGGAAGGATTGCGCACCTTTATGAGCCTCTTTAGGCCTATTTTCGATACTTTCTAAACCCCTGTACCGTCCTACTAAAAATTCTCGAAACTCGTCAAATGAAGGAAGGTCTTCTGAGGAATCAGACGATATTTTTAGCTCCCAAGCCTTCCTGGTTTCTTTATCTAATTTGGTACTAGTTATGTAAATAACAAGAATGTCCCAAGATGAGACATCTATCCCTAAATTCTTTATAGAGGCTAAACAATCACAAGTGGTACTAATTAATTTCTTTATTTCACTGGCTGATTCGACTGTTAAAGACCTTTGATTGAACAAACGTTTAATAATCGAATTTGCTAAAAATCTTTTGTTGTTATATGTGGACTCTAATTTTCTCCAACATTCCAAGTAATTGTCTGATGTCACATTTATGTTTCTTAATAATAATTCCGCTTCGCCGGTCAAATATCCTTTCAAATAATACAACTTCTGAGCATTATCCAATCTACTATTTTTATGTATCAAACCTACGAACAAGTCTCGAAAGGTTGACCACTCATGATATTTACCGGAAAACATAGGTATTTTAACTTCTGGTAAACGAAAGTTATTATTTTCTTTAGTACTAGACTCCTGGCTAGGGTTATGCAAGTTATCTTTTCTAATGAGATCTTTCAGAGTACTTTTAAAATTAATATATAAATCCTCAACTTCATCGTATAACCCATCTTTATAATATTTGGAACTAATTAATTCAGGCTTTTTAAATTCACTTATTAATTTGGTGTGTGTATTATAGAAAAGTTGCCATTGTTGCTCCAAACTATCTAGACGAGTCTCAAAGTATGATATCGTTAGGCGATCTTTCGGACATTTTTTAAAATTAATCCAAGACTTTTCAATTTTGATTTTGATGTCTTCTTGGATGTCAATATATCTATCCATTTTGAACACAAGTTACAATCACAGAAAATTAAGAATAAACACAAACAATACACAATAGAACAATGTGACAAACTCCAATCAATTAAGAGTGGAAGCTTATAATTATTATGATAATTAATTAATGTCCCCAAACAACCGCTCTTGAACTTCTTCCGAACACAAAGATCTATTTGCCAAGATCTAGTAAGTAGATTGTTATAAGTCTATAACAATAAATTCCAGGGCCAAACGAGTATAGGTTACTCGTCAGAACCATAAATAAGGTTGAAAGTACTCACAATTTATCCACTTTTGCACTCACTATGACACCACACTACTAGCGCCCTCTGCCTGTTCGCCCGTGAACTGCAACGCTCCTTGTTGCCCGGCACGTACCAGTAGCGCCCTCTTCTTGCACCCACTCTTGCGTCGCTGCTCCTCCAGCAGCCTGGCTCCCGGCTGCTTCCTGCACCCGGCTCCCGGCAACAGCTGCTGCACTGCACTGAAGACTCCCAATCCCGGACACCGCACTTGGTGCCCGCCGAGGGAGGGTTTGCTCTGGACAGCGATCCACTGCCCAGTAATGACGCACGCAGGGTGGATATTACCACCGCCGGAACCACTAATCACCACTCGCGACTGTATCCGACTTCGAAGGACCATGTACGTGGTCGCACGACGGTGGTCTAGTCGAGCTTGGAGAAAATGAAACACTGTTTCGCGCTCCCGAATAACTGTATTGACTAACCACACAAGATATACAAGTTATCGTGCAAACAATATTATTCTCAAAAAAAAAAAAAAATTCTAACAATACTTATACTTTCCGAGGTAACGTAACCATAGCGCGATCTATTTCGATCCCAACGCCATCTAGGGAAGTAAAACTTCAACTTTTGGTCATCGACTTATTAAATCGCACTACGGTTCCGCTCAGCATCGTAAACAAAGTGATTAGCAAGCTGGATAAGAAGCAGAAATGCTTTGGCATCTTTTTAGATTTGTCTAAAACTTTCGACGGTCTCTATTCTCACACTTATAAAGACTATCTGACAAATCGTAAGCAATCGGTTAGGATCGGCGCTGTAGTGACCGATGAAGAACAAATTGATTACGGCGTTCCCAGAGGAGTATACTGGGCCCAAAGTTGTTTTTAATATACGTTAATGACTTGTGTAGTCTCAAAATATCAAATTGTGATATAACTACTTACGCAGATGATACCGTTTTACTAAAACATGGAGCAGACTGAAATTCTGCCAAAAAACATGCCGAAATTGGACGGTGTACAATTAAAACATGGCTAACCGATAACCTACTTACATTAAATATAGAAAAATCTAAATTCATCCGTTTTCATTTACCAAGTTCTCCAGTTCCACCCAAGTCTACTACCTTATTGAAACTTCACACATGTGCCGAGCCTACGGGCTGCGACTGTTTGTCCTTAATGCGAGTGGCCAGCATCAAATACCTTTGAATAGTGTGATTTTGTTTTGTGCAACTTGGAGACTTGCTAGCCACGTCTAGGCCGCACTGCCCCTTTGAAATTTTCTGAGTGCGGCTTAACTTTTGTTTTTCTTTCTTTCCAACTGCGGGCTATGTATCAGAAGTTATCAGTAGTTTCAACTTACAACCGTACTACGAATATAATTATTTGCTATATAAGGTATAAATGTCGCGTGGTGTGGTCTTTCGTCAGTGTTCACGATCAAAGAGCTGGAGAAGCACCCGGAGGCGGCGGCGGGTGCGGCGCGCTCGGCCGTGCTGGCGCTACCGGCGCTGGGCGCGGCGGCCGAGCGCGGCGGGGGTGAGACGGAGCGCGACCTGGACGCTGCGCAGGCCGCGCTGCTGCGCGTGCGCGCCGCCTGCTCCGAGCGCGCCATCGACTTGCGCCCCGCCTTCTGCGACCACGACGAGTCAGTAACAAACCACTTTTTATTATTTTACAACGCATGTGCTCGAAAAGAGCGTTTTCCAAGCTGCCAAACTGTGCGAAAAGTGGCTCTTTTTCGCACTAGTGCTTTTTACTTTCAGTTTTTTTTTTTTTTTTAACTCCGTCGTCAGCCTGACGCTAAGAGTTTTTATTATTCGAGAAAAGATTTACTAATTAGTCAAGTACAGATTATCATCATATGAAAGGTACAGACGCCAGCAGGTCAAGCTACCCGAAACTGTAAAATTTTCCCAATCAACCTTGAACCTAATGCTTTAGCGATAAAGTTGAAAATCTATTAAAGAAATTTAACAGATTGTAGTGTAGCTTGATGTGCTGGCGTCAGACAATAAAACTAATACTTCATTAAACGCGTTATTAATTACTTTAGATTTAGATTTTGATCAATAAATTAATTTTAAATATGTATTCATCAAATATGTTTGACTGAACGTATATTTTTCTCGTGCCTTTTTGCGATACGACGTGGCAGCTATTTGCACATGCGCAGTAGTAGATATGCTGAGAGGAGAGCGTATGTATTCAAAATAAGCCCGCCATTTTACTAATGTCTTGCTTAGTTCGGAGCCGAGCTGTGTAATCTGCTAAAAATTTCGGTGTATTCCCGTTCAAGTACCAATTTTTAGTATGATGTAGGATGGTTTTCGCCTCGTGTCGACTTATACACTCGCTCGTCATTAAAAATGCCACTTGTCGGAAATCACCTACTTTCCGCACTTGTAGCATAAATAACGATATCCATATACTTAAGACTAACGAAACACAATAGACGTTTTATTGCTATTACTGAGCGTTAAACTCCCTACTACTAACTCCAATATAACATAAAAAAACACAACAACATTTGCATTATAAAATTAAATAAATGTAATATTTGTATTTATTACCCTTATGAACGATGAGTATAATACCCCCCCCCCCCCCCCCCCCCCCCCTACCCGCCTGCCGCAGACACAATAACGGGCACGTGTCGCGATCGGTGGTGCGGCGCGTGCTGGCGCGGCTGGGCGTGCTGCCGAGCGAGGCGCAGGTGCGCGCGCTGGAGGCGCGCTACCTGGACGACTGCGGCTTCAGCTACGTGCGCCTGCTCGATGAGGTGAGCTGCTCTGTGCTCTTCTGACATGAACACCGGAGTGCGACTTGTTCGCCGGGAGACGGATACTTGCCGACATGTGTGTCGTGAAAGTTTAAAAATCTGTAAGATGATGAATGAAACATTGTAAATAATTGTACTTTTTTCTTGATTGCATTTTTATCTTTGTCTTATTTGGTCAATTTTGTTAATTTTTCATGTCCTTTTTTGTTAAAATTTTACTGTACAACGCCTTAGATGTAGGTAGGGTAGACCGGGGAAAATTGTAGCATTTTAGGGTTAATGTTAAATTCTGAGTTTATTGCTAATATAGCGGTAATAGTGCCAAAATTCTTAGCTTAGCTGGTTCCCACGTGGTGACATTTGTAGGAAGCGCCCGGGTGGATGAGCTGGCTGGTTCCCAGGTAGTGCCATTTGTGACATTTGCAGGAGTTCCTCAGGGGTCTGTTCTCTCTGCAACTCTTTTCCTGCTGCACATCAATGACCTGCTTCGGCCTGGTATTGTTGGGTACGCAGATGACAGTACAGTTTCAGAGAGATACTTGTCCAGCGCAAAAACCAGCGGGGCTGAAGTTCGTTCCTTGAGAGAGGCCATGGTAGAGCGGACAGATTTGACCTTAAGCTTTGTCTCCCAGTGGGGTGATGATAATCTGGTCTCTTTTAACGCCACCAAAACGCAGGCGTGTCTTTTTACCGCTAAAAAGAGTCGTTTCGCCCAAACTCCTACTTTTCGGGGTACATCTGTTCCTGTAACTGATCGACTTGAGCTCCTAGGCATGGAGTTGACATCTGGTCTCAACTTCGGCGCCACCATCGAGTACAAGGCCCAAACTGCGGCCAAGAAACTGGGCATCCAAAATAGGGTGAAGCGATACTTTACGCCTGGACAGCTTTTAACCCTTTACAAAGCGCAAGTCCGATCCTGCATGGAGTATTGCAGTCACCTTTGGGATGGATCAGCTAAGTACCAACTAGCCGCGGTTGACTCGGTGGAACGCAGAGCTAAGAGGCTCATTGGCGACGTAAAACTGGTGGATGCCAAGCTTCATAGCTTGGCTCATCGCCGCAAGGTTGCCTGCTTGTCGGTCTTCTACAGATTGTACTTCGGAGAGTGTGCCCGAGAACTCCACGACCTCATTCCACCGGCCCCCTTCTACCACCGGACATCTAGACGCACTGCCAGTTACCATCCCTACCTGGTTGCTATTCCACCAATTCGCACTAAGCGCTTCCAAATGTCTTTTATAATGCGCACAGCAAAAGAGTGGAACTCACTACCTGCGTCTGTGTTTCCGAACGTATACAACCCTAATCTCTTCAAAGTGAGAGTGAACAGGCTTCTTCTGGGTAAGCTCACTCCATCGTCGACTTTGTCTCTGTCACCTCTGACCTAGACTAGAGTCAAGAGCAAACCCATCACAAATAAAAAAAAAAAAAAAAAAGGTTACCTGTTAGTCCAGCATAAGCTTAACGTGTATAGCGCTATAAAGATCCTTGTTAGTGTAGACGTGTTGTATTTGTTTCAGATGGAGGAGCGGCCCCTGGAGAGCGCGGTGGTGGCGGGCCCGGCGGCCGCGCCGCGAGTAGCGCACGCCGCGGGGCAGGACCCGCTGCAGACCGATATTGTGCAGATACTCGCCAAGGTCAAGGGCAAGGTAATCTCTGCTCCTAAAGGAGCTCATGGAAATGTAACAAATGGAACAGAGAACGAACATGTGCAGTCGTGTAGCTGTGCTGTTCAGCTGTGCTGTGCAGCTGAGCTGTGCAGCTGTGCTGTGCAGCTGCGCTGTGCCGCTGTGTAGCTGTACTGTGCAGCTGTGCTGTGTAGCTGTGCTGTGTAGCTGTGCTGTGCAGCTGTGTAGCTGTGCTGTGCAGCTGCGCAGTGCCACTGTGCAGCTGTGTTGTGCAGCTGTTCTATGCAGCTGTGTAGCTGTGCTGTGCAGCTGCGCTGTGCCGCTGTGTAGCTGTGCTGTGCAGCTGTGCTGTGCAGCTGTGCTGTGCAGCTGTGCTGTGCAGCTGCGCTGTGCCGCTGTGTAGCTGTGCTGTGCAGCTGTGCTGTGCAGCTGTGTAGCTGTGCTGTGCAGCTGCGCTGTGCCGCTGTGTAGCTGTGCTGTGCAGCTGTGTAGCTGTGCTGTGCAGCTGCGCTGTGCCGCTGTGTAGTTGTGTTGTGCAGCTGTTCTGTGCAGCTGGGTAGCTGTGCTGTGCAGCTGTGCTGTGCAGCTGTGTAGCTGTGCTGTGCAACTGTGCTGTGCAGCTGTGCTGTGCAGCTGTGTAGCTGTGCTGCGCAGCTGCGCTGTGCCGCTGTGTAGCTGTGCTGTGCAGCTGTGTAGCTGTGCTGTGCAGCTGTGCTGTGGATACCAAATTGCCAATTTGTAGTGTCACTTACATATTGAGTGTTTTGATTTGATTGTTTGAATACATTAACCCGAAAGTCTAATTTTAAATCACCTTAAAGATGGTTTGCATTTGACTACCGTTGAGGTTAATTTCATAACCTCAATTTTCGTCATTGATTTTTAATTACAATTTAATGTTGTTCCTTGAGCCGGAGGTGTTCCTTGAGCCGAGGAAAGAGATAGAAGTCACTAGGAGCTAGATCTGGCGAATAAGGCGGGTGTTCGAGCAGTTCGAATCCCGATTCTTGAATGGCAGCCATCGCAACTGCGGCTTTGTGAGCTGGTGCGTTGTCTTGGTGAAACAGCACTCCAGCTCGCAGTTTGCCGTGTCTTTTTTTCCTTAATGGATTCCCGCAATCTTCTTATTTGGTCTGTGTAGTAAGAGCCCGAAATAGTGGCTCCCTTTTCTAAATGTTCCACCATAATTATTCCTTCAGCGTCCCAAAAAACGGACGCCATAATCTTTCCCACTGAACTTGACACTTTGAATTTCTTCGGCGTCGGTGAGGAAGCTCGCTTCCAGGTCATTGATTGTTGTTTGGTTTCAGGAACAAAATGGTGAACCCAGGTCGTGTCCATGGTCACGAAACGTGGCAAAAAAAGTTTCCTGATCTGCTTGGAACTTTTCGAGATTCACTCTCGAAATGTCGACTCGTTTTTTCTTTTGCTCGTCGGTTAACATTCGCGGCGCCCAACGCGCGGAGACCTTTTTCATATACAATTCGTTCGTGAAAATTCTTTGAACACTACCATATGAGATCCCTGTGACCTGAACTACCTATATGTCAGATGGTTACTCTCCGATCTGCCAACACGACATCTTCGACTTTTCTCACATTATCTTCAGTGAGGGACGTGGATGGGCGTCCTTCGCGATGTTCATCTTCCGTGGATGTTCTGCCCAGTTTAAACTCCTTCGCCTAGCGTGCAACTGTGGAATATGGAGGAGCAGAGTCCTCCAATGTTTCCACTAAGTCGGTGTGTATGTCTTTGGTAGACATTTTTTTCAAACAGAGGTACCTACTTGATGACAGCTCTAATTTCGTTTTTCTCCATTTTGATGTTATCTCTTCGACTGTTCGTATTCAAATGAATGTACCTCCCTTTTTTTTATTATGTATGGAATCTCGTAGTTGGCCTAGAGAGGCCGTGACTACTTAACCGGACTATCCTGTGGCTGCCTTAAGAGAACTCAAAGCCTCCAGCCAGGGGCATAAAACTTACAGACTAAGCGACTACACGCTAAGGGCTCCCCCTGTGGGGAACGGGTTTCGGCTTAGGCCGTCGCTGGGGGGAGGGCAGCAAGATGGGACAGGCTGGATCAGATTTGAATGATTATTATTGTCAGGGGAGTTTAAAGCTACTGGCTCGGCTACGCCACCAGCTGGCACATCATACCCGAGCAAGGGACGGGAGGGAGGACGATTATTACGGGGTCGTCGCGAGGGACCTCGGCGAAGAGGTCGGAATGTCGATTTGTGTTTGTTCCTACGGTCCCTACTGCTCTCCTGGAGAAGAGTTATGGGGTCGTCGGAATCTGAGAGGATAAGCCTAGGACGGCGGACCTTACTAATACGAGAGAGGACATAGCTAGCCGCCTCGACAATAATGTACCTCCCGGGAATCGTGGTCTATTTATATGAATTTTTTATGCTAACCTAACCTATATGAACAAGCAAAAAAAAAATTATTTTTATTTTTATGTGCACTGGAACTACCCGATTATCATTACTTTTTGATCGTACACATATTTTAACTAACATTACTAAAGTGTTTGTTGAGTGCATTGGTTTAGCCTATTTTTGTGTCGTAGTGTATATTTAGTTTGTATGTTTTCTCGTGTAGTGAATAATTGTTGGTTCTTTCTAACAAATTTGCATATCAATATCTCAATAATCTCAGAGTGCTGTACAATAACGCCTTCAGGATGTTGTTGGGGCTCCCACGGTACTGTAGCGCGTCAGGGATGTTTGCCGAAACGCACGTAGACGGTTTTAACACCATCGTGCGAAAACTGATGGCGTCCATGATGCAGGGTGCGTGGGAGCGCCAACAGCATTCTGAGGGTCATCAGTGATAAACCGTGCTGCGCCATCATGGCGCACTGGGTACACGTGCACGTGCATGTGCCCGGAGCGTCAGGTGAGCGCAGACGATATTTGAATTAGTTAGTTTATTTGTTAGTAACATAGTCTGTAAGTATCCTTTAATAACAATGCAATTTAAATATATCTGTCTGTTACTAACATAGTTTATAAGTCGCGTGTAATACTAACAAAATTATGGATGTCATGTCTGAAATAAAATATTTTTATTTTTTATTTATAATATATATACAGGGAAGTGTTAAAAGTTTGTATTCTTGGAAATGTGGTTTGCAGCTGTCTGTGTCTTCTATGTTAACTAGGATTCTGATTACTCGTTTTTGTAGTGTGAAGAGTGTAGGTGCATGTGTACTGTTTCCCCATGATATTACGCTATAGCTTAACCATGCGTATGCATAGGCATAATACCAGGGCTATCTGAAGGTTTGTGGTTTTTTTTTTTATTTCGCCGAGGGCATAAGGAAATTTAGATAATTTTCGATCATCCTGCATCAAAAGATTCTGCTACTATCAAAGCCCGAATTTATACACTAAAATTAATAAACACTGTCCAATCTATGGTATGACATACCATAAATGCAATAAAGCAGTTTACTCATTTCTACAAAATAAAACATACGATGACACAGAAAAGTTTCTAACAGCATAAATAAAAATAAAAATATACATCAAAACCACAAGAATACTATTACAGTAACAAACCCACATATACACGTACAAACGTGCCAACTCACACCCACACCCACACGCACATTCACAAACACGCACACACATATACACACACTCACACACATATACACACACTCACACGCACACTAACCCATACAACCACACTCGCTTACCTTTTAGCAAATGATTTTATTATTTATCTTTTTATTATTCCTCATGTATTACCTTTAGTTACACTATGTCACCAATAATTGGACAATTGTAGTAGAAGGGGTGGGGTGGTTTTGGGATCTACCTCCTAGTGGTCCACCCCGGGCAACGGCACCACAGGCTTGCCTGTGGTACGGCTGAACGATCCCACTTAGCGGTGGTAGGCTCCGCAAGAGGCCGCCTGGCTCGCGACCACCATCCCACCGGAGTCCGGCGCCAAGCAGCTTGCTGTGTTCCGTCGGTGTGTGGGAGTGCCAGTGCCTTTGGGGGAGAAGGAGATTGTCAGTTGCGCTGTTTGGCACCGGTTGTGGTCTCTGAGTCAGCTAGCCGGGTAACTCATTTTGGAGGGTAGCGGGATCCGAAGCACGATGCCAGCCGTTGGCCGACCGCAGTCAGTAGGGGGCCCAAGTAGCACGCCAGCCACGTGCCAAAGGCTGCCCCGCCAACTCGCGAAAAATCCCGGTATGCTCCACCGTGCCAGCCGGCGACTGGATGGAAGGACCCGGTGGCCATATCCGGGGGGGTTCGGGCGTCCCCGCAGTCTCCAGATGAGTTCCCCGTAGGTTTGGTTGGCTCTAGTGTTCCACTTGGATCACTGAGCGGCGCCTCGACAAGTCGACTTTTTCCCCCAACAACTCCACTCAATATGACACACAAAGCGAAGAAAAATAAGGTAAAACAACGGCTGCACTTCCTCCCACTAAAAGTGCACCTCACTAATATCAGGGGGTTGCACTCCAATCTCGATTCGGTCCATCACCACCTTGAGACCGAGAAGCCGCACCTGTTTTTCCTAACGGAGACGAAGATAACAACCCCGTCGGACGTGGCGTACCTCAACTACCCGGGGTACTCTCTTGAACACAAGTTCAAGAAGCAAGCTGGGGTCTGTGTGTACGTCCGCGATGACATTTGTTGTCGTCGTCTCCGTTGCTTTGAGAAATCGGGTTTCTCTGCCATATGGCTACTTGTGGATACTGGCGTGGAGAAATCTCTCTACATCGGCATCTACCGATCGCATAGCGGTGACCAGGAGACAACAGCGCTCTTTAATTCCCTCGTGGAGTCGACTGACGTAGCCCAGCAACGGTACCCAACGGCGAAGCTCATTTTTCTGGGGGACTTCAACGCGCATCATAAAGAATGGTTGTTCCCATACCAGAAAACTGACCATGCTGGGTTGGAGGCGCGCAATTTTGCTTTAACGCTAGATCTAACCCAGATGGTGAATGTGGCAACGCGGGTACCGGATGTTGACGGCCATACACCCAATTGCTTGGACCTTCTGCTGGCATCTGATCCGGACATACATTCAGTATCGGTCTCAGCCCCGCTGGGAACGTCTGACCACTGTCTGGTGAAATCCGTATCAACCTGCTCTCCTCCCGATGACAGCCCTAGAGGCACGAGGCGAGTATGGCGATACGGGTCAGCAGACTGGGATGAGATGCGGCACTTTTTTGCGTCTTATCCATGGCGGCAAGTGTGCTTTTCCTCGGGTGACCCCTCGCGCTGTGCTGACGCGGTTGCGGACGTGATTCGGCAGGGGATGGAATATTTTATTCCATTCTCCGACATCCCGCTCGGTCACAAATCCCGGCCTTGGTATAATGCAGAATGTGCCCACGCTGAGGCCCGAAAAGAGTCTGCCTACCAAGCCTGGGTCAAGGCCCGCGACCGCAAAGTTAGAGCGCGCAGGGTTCGCGCGAAGAAGAGAGCCTTTAATTCTGCCGCCAAGTTCTGCAAGCGGGTTTTGCGTAGGGCACGTTTTGACCATGTCGGACATATCGGGGCCAGGCTGGCTTCGCACCCTCCGGGTAGTAAACAGTTCTGGTCCCTGTCTAAAGCGGTTGAAACGAATTTCTGTCGTCCCACTTTACCTCCTATGATGAAACCTGATGGGTCGCTGGCTCACTCTGCAACTGAGAAGGCAAATTTATTTGCATCTCTCTTCGCAAGCAATTCACGTCTGGACGCTGGCTCAAAGCAACCACCTACTGTACCTCATTGTGACTCCTCGATGCCGGAGATCGCAGTACACATTAAAGAGGTCCGAAGAGTATTGTGCAGTCTAGACGTGAACAAGGCCAGCGGGCCTGACGGCATTCCAGCGAGAGTGTTGAGGCAGTGTGCGCCTGAACTGTCTCCTGTATTGACACGTTTGTTCCGCCTCTCTCTTGAAAAAAGAACGGTGCCGAAATCCTGGAAGCTTGCAAATGTACAACCAGTGCCCAAAAAAGGCGACCGTGCAGACCCTGCCCATTACCGTCCGATCGCCATTACCTCCATTCTGTGCAAAGTTTTGGAAAGGGTACTGAACAATAAGTTGCTGAACTACCTTGAAGACAATGATCTCCTCAGTGACCGTCAATATGGCTTTCGCCGGGGACGGTCAACTGGCGATCTTCTTGTGTATGTCACGCACTGCTTTGGCGAAGCCATCGAGAAACACGGCGAAGCACTGGCTGTATCGCTTGACATCTCGAAGGCCTTTGACAGGGTCTGGCACGCTGCTCTGCTCAGCAAGCTTCTTGCTTATGGCATCCCAGCTGATTTTTGTAGCTGGATATCAGATTTCCTTAGTGAACGGTCGATTAGAGTAGTTGTTGATGGCTGCTCTTCTGACCTTATGGCTATTGATGCCGGAGTTCCTCAGGGGTCTGTTCTTTCTGCAACTCTTTTCCTGCTGCACATCAATGACCTGCTTCGGCCTGGTATTGTTGGGCACGCAGATGACAGTACAGTTTCAGAGAGATACTTGTCCAGCGCAAAAACCAGCGGTGCCGAAGTTCGTTCCTTGAGAGAGGCCATGGTAGAGCGGACAGATTTGACCTTAAGCTTTGTCTCCCAGTGGGGTGATGATAATCTGGTCTCTTTTAACGCCACCAAAACGCAGGCGTGTCTTTTTACCGCTAAAAAGAGTCGTTTCGCCCAAACTCCTACTTTCCGGGGTACATCTGTTCCTGTAACTGATCGACTTGAGCTCCTAGGCATGGAGTTGACATCTGGTCTCAACTTCGGCGCCACCATCGAGTACAAGGCCCAAACTGCGGCCAAGAAACTGGGCATCCTAAATAGGGTGAAGCGATACTTTACGCCTGGACAGCTTTTAACCCTTTACAAAGCGCAAGTCCGATCCTGCATGGAGTATTGCAGTCACCTTTGGGATGGATCAGCTAAGTACCAACTAGCCGCGCTTGACTCGGTGGAACGCAGAGCTAAGAGGCTCATTGGCGACGTAAAACTGGTGGATGCCAAGCTTCATAGCTTGGCTCATGCCGCAAGGTTGCCTGCTTGTCGGTCTTCTACAGATTGTACTTCGGAGAGTGTGCCCGAGAACTCCACGACCTCATTCCACCGGCCCCCTTCTCCCACCGGACATCTAGACGCACTGCCAGTTACCATCCCTACCTGGTTGCTATTCCACCAATTCGCACTAAGCGCTTCCAAATGTCTTTTATAATGCGCACAGCAAAAGAGTGGAACTCACTACCTGCGTCTGTGTTTCCGAACGTATACAACCCTAATCTCTTCAAAGTGAGAGTGAACAGGCTTCTTCTGGGTAAGCTCACTCCATCGTCGACTTTGTCTCTGTCACCTCTGACCTAGACTAGAGTCATGAGCAAACCCATCACAAACAAATAAAAAAAAAAGAAGACTAGTGTTAAGCCACATACTGTGTACAATTTAATTATAATACCCAATGGGGACTGGCACTGTACTCCCTTATACAGGTTATTCTATAACCTAGCTGGGAATGCAGCACCTCACCACCATTTCTGTTGTAGTTTTAGTACACTAATTTGTCACCCTGTAAATTGTCATGTACTACTACAATGCTGTTATGATGAATAAACAATATTATATTATATTATATATAAATAGGTATAGGTAACAGGTACTTATTATAAACATATAAATAGGTACTAGGTAACAGGTTCTTATTATAAACAGATAAATAGGTACTAGGTAATAGGTACTTATTCCCTTTAGTGAGTGATTTCGTAAGAATTTAACCTGAACAGTGCAAACAATACCCTCCCTGTTATTTCTGCAACAGATTTATCTATAACTCATAAACTGTAAGGTATACTTGAAAATTGTTTAGACAAAATATGTTAAGCTATCAATAGCCCATCTATTTGAGCAGTCTGAGTAGATCTAAGTCCATTTCTTTCGATGTTTATAAGGAAAAGGTTTTATTTTTTTCGTTTTTATTTTTTTCTCGGTAAGTCCACGGTATTATACTTTTTTTTTGCATGAAACGCTTTCTCAATAACTCCAATATACGTCCTAAAAATATCTCTGCATAATTCCATGGACTATTGAAGAAATAAGATTTTTTTTTTTAGGGTTGTCACTTTAAAAATTGTACAACATCTGGATCATCTACCTTATAATAGCCCTTTTTCATTAGGGTACCCTTAATATGTAATTTAAATTTATGAATTGGTGAATCAATAATAGTTTGTGGCAATTTATTGAACATTGTATATATTAATACATTTGCCCATAAATGAATTGCCAACTTTATGAAGTCTGAAGTTTGGGACGGCAAGTTTATTTTTATTTCTCGTTAAATTTATGAGTATGCCAGATAGAGAAAAATATCTGAACTTTGTTAGTGCCAACCCTAGAGCCGGTTATCCCAGATATAATACATTTTGACTAATTACTACAACAGTCCATGGAATTATGCAAAGATATTTTTAGTAGGTGCAGAGGAGTTATTGAGGAAGCTTTTCATGCCAAAAAGTTTGTATAATACCGTTGAATTACCGAGAAAAAAAAAATAAAAACGAAAATCCGGTTTTCCTTATTAACATCGTATGAAAAGGACTTAGATCTACTCAGACTGCTCAAGTTGATGGGCTATTGGTAGCTTAACATATTTTGTCTAAACAATTTTCAAGTATATACAGTATATTCAAGTGTTTTTAAGTATATTCAAGTGTTTACAGTTCATAAACTGTAAGATATACTTGAAAATTGTTATACTTTTTTTTCTGAAAGTCCTGATAAAAATACCTCGATTTTGAAAAATCATATTTCAACAACTATTTATTTCTAACAACCGGGAGTTTTACTTGGACATTTCTAACGACGTAGACAGATCAGTTTTTGAAATAAAAAGACGATGTCCATTTTTGGGTCTCCATCACTGTGGATGACTAAATTCAAAACTATGAGGAATAGCGAAGAGAAGTACTCAAAGGAATCTCGGGCTTGATTTTGATGAAAACTAAAACAGCATCATTCGATTTTTGAAAAATCAATTTTTCTAGCCAGGAATGGAACCCGTTGATTTTAAAAATAAAACACACACCATTCGATAGTGTCGCTAATAAGGATCGAATTCTGGGAAGTAATGACACAAGGCAAACTAAAGGAAAGAGTTAATTTTTTAACAAAATACTTTTATTTTATTTTTGTTATGTTACCTACCTGTTAAACCTTGATATTGATTTTTCAAAAATCCAATGATGCAGTTTTAGTTATCATCAAATCGAGCACGAGACCCCTTAGATTATTCCACATAGTTTCAGATTTAGCCATTTACGCCCACTTGAAAGATTCACCTGTATACGAGTATTATACACGTATACATATTATATACATATAAGTTTTTTTCTTAAGATCTCAGATTATATAGGTACCTAATCAAAAATTAAAACTGGTAAAATAATATTATAATACCTTAGACATACCTTAGACAAAGCTATTGCAGTGTTTTATACTTATGGATTCACATCTATTGAATGTCATTAAACAGATGATATTCGACAGCTGTTTGTGATTACGAGAGAAAATTAAAGAATATTATTATTATTATTTTCCATATTTCTCGGGACCCTGGGGTCCCGGACCTTTGGAAGGCGTACGAGGAGCTGAAGCCAACTCGCAGAGGCCCCTTACAAAATTTTAAATGATGAGGAGGCACCAACCGACGATTATCCCTATATGCGCTATGCAAATGCACCCAAGGACAACCCCCGGTTGGTGCAGGACTATTGCTGTACGTGATAACAAAACATATTGGGCTATGGGTTTGGGTTGCTAAAGTGCATTGGGTTACTTAAACTATGGAATAACTTTGTCCCCTGCCTGACCAATGTTATACAATTATACACGGATAAAATGGCAGGAGGTGACTTGCACACTCAATAATGGGCCCCCGGAAATGGCCGCTAGCACATAGTGACGTAGCGACAAGGGGGCAACACTTCCTGAGGTGCGTGAGGAGTGGAGAGGTATTCCACGGCTATCAGGACAATCCCGGAAGTACGGTCAAGATCCCTACCAGCACCTTACTGGAATACTTCCTTCCTCCGAGCACGTTTGCTCTTGCGAATCTCCACTCAAGCCGGAAAATAAAGGCAAGAATGAGGTGGGAGCTCTGTTCCTCGTCAGTGTTCACTCCAGCCGGCCAATTAAGGCAAGCCAGAGATGAGGACAAGATTTCTCCCGGGAAATAGGGTCCGTGGGGTCGCTACTGCCCAACAGCTCGCCACATGCTGCCCTGCGGGTTTCTGTAACTCTCTTGGTCTGGCTCCTCATCCTAGACCCGTTCCGGCAAAGTAAATTCTACCGGCACAGACCTGAAGTTCGGAGCGCGCAAGCCCCACCACGACGTCAACGTAGAGATACAGCGGTGGGGTTATTATTATATTATTATCTCACATCTGTCAAAGTGTCAATAGACGTCAAGACGACAAAATCGAATCAATGTAATTAGGGTTCTGTACCAAAATGATAAAGGAACCCTGAACCCTTATGGTGCGACTCAGCCTGTCACAGCTGGATATCTCATGGAATTCCGCCAAAGAGCAAGAAAATATGTCCAAACGCCGAGAGACACCATTAAGGATTCTTATTGCACGAATCACCGGTGCAAACTTTAATAAGTTTGTACGGGTTGCCGGAACCTTAAAAAGTGCCTCCCTTGGCTCGCTCGATGACGTTTGCCCAACTATTTTAAAATAAGAAAGAAATAAAAATACAGATACTTTTTTGCAACAGGGACTGAAAGGGGGTCTTAAGAATTTGAAGTGGGACTACTAGGGCATGTGGGGGTATCATATGAAGGGAAATTTGTGTAAAGATTACAGGAAAAATAAAACGATGTCTCTAAATAGCACATTTTTTTTAATATATGATAGTACGGAACCCGCGGTGTGCGAGTCCGACTCGCTCTTGACCGGTTTTCTTATTTACAAATACAATCTTATTTTTCGAAATTTCGTCCGAAACAGTAGCAAGTTTTAAACGGAAAGTGGTTTTGGAAGATGTAATCTTCGCAACAATAATACATTGTATAAACCTTGTAATATTCCACGCCTACATCACGACACCACTTTTCTCGTCTTCTCGTCTTCTTAATACGAGTCTTCTCTAATACGAACAAACATTTTGTTTGCACTATTATTACTATTATTGCTGCAAGTTGGAACAAAGCACTACCTGTATTCCATAACTCTTTTCCAATATGTGTTGAGATAATACGACATTAAGAGGCAAGTCGCAAGAATATTTTTCTGAGGCAAAAAAAAAAACTGTATGGCCAAAGCTAACACAATTTGAAGGGCAAACAAGGTCAATCGTATTTTATCGAAAATATTAATAAAATATGAATATTTTTCATGATTAATTAGTCCGTAGGTAATGATCAGTAACGCTATTCCTCGTAATGGTTTTTCAATTACAACATATAAAAAAATATGAACAATGCCCATTGCTACGGTCGCAAATCACATTTTGATCAACATATAACCTGACATTGACATGCAAATTGCAAAAAAAAACGTAAGAAACTGAACTTTTTTTTTATACTGTGTCACTAAAACGAGCGTGTTTTGTTTGTACCGTGTTGCAGATGGTGCGCGAGGGCGTGCGGCCGCGCGAGTTCCTGAAGCAGTTCGACCCGCGCAACGAGCTGGTGATCCCGCGCGCAGACTTCTACCGCGGCCTCGCCTCTGCCGGGCTCGCGCTCACGCCCATCGAGATGGACACGCTCATGGAAGTGTGAGTGTTATTGCTCTGTACCCACATGACACAACACATAGCTGATGAGGACTAAAAGTTCTGGACTAACGATCAGCACAACGTGGGGGCCTTCCACAAGTTGGAGCGATGACCAAGCTGGTGATGGTTGCGGGAATGCGTTGGATGCGTGAAGCACAGGACCGCTCGTTATGGCGATGCCTGCCTATGTTAATTATTTTTTTTTCATTTATGATGGGTTTGCTCTTGACTCTAGTCTAGGTCGGACGCGACAGAGACAGACGACGATGGAGGGAGCTTACGCAGAAGATGCCTGTTCACTCTCACTTTGAAGAGATTAGGGTTGTATGCGCTCGGAAACACAGACGCAGTTAGTGAGTTCTACTCTTTTATTGTGCGCATTATAAAAGTTATTTGGAAGCGCTTAGTGCGAATCGGTGGAATAGCATCTAGGTAGGGATGGTAACTGGAAGTGCGTCTAGATGTCCGATGGTAGAAGGGGCCGGTTGAATGAGGTCGTGGAGTTCTTGAGCACACTCACCGAAGTACAATCTGTAGAAGACCGACAAGAGTGTTCACTCTAACTTTGAAGAGATTCGGGTTGTATGCGTGAAAGTCTACGATGGAGTGAGCTTACCCAGAAGAAGCCTGTTCAGGCTTCTTCTGGGTAAGCTCACTCCATAGCTTGGCATCCACCAGTTTTACGTCGCCAATGAGCCTCTTAGCTCTGCTTTCCACCGAATCAAGCGCGGCTAGTTGGTACTTAGCTGATCCATCCCAAAGCCCCATCAGCACCCTGAATGCATTATTATATTGCACACGCAGGGCACTGTCTGCGCGTGTATGAGACCCACAGGCTACTCGTGTAGAAAGATTATGCTCTGAACAATGTTGCTTTCACTTCAGTGGTACAACAAGCAAACCTGCGGGCTATCGTAATCGCCCTTACAGACAACGCTCTGCGTTCCCGCTCTTCGAAAAAAATAAAACTGATGTGTTAATGTTGGTGATGATGTAGGTTGTTGGTCACATCCAAAGAATGTTCCTCTCCTTAAGGGCTATTTTGGTCTGCTCATTGCACGATAGAATCTGCTCTATTGACTCATAGTACTGAGTATTATATCGTTATATCAATACCACAGAAGGATATTCAGCTATATGCTTTACGTGTCAGACCGAAATAAAAATGTGACATTGACAAACTCTGACAATTAAATTTTATATAAAATTATGTTTAATAAATATAGTTTTCAATGCAATATTCTGCTCCATGCCGTAGTTTCAAAAGGTAATATGTATACTGACTTGTTGAAGGAAGAAATTAGAAAACTGACAAAGATTTATAAGATTGTACACCCAGTCCCAGAAGTGTCGATACCCTTACTAAACTGTACACACAGGCCCAGAAGTGTCGATGCCCTTACTAAACTGTACACTCAGTCCCAGAAGTGTCGATACCCTTACTAAACTGTACACACAGGCCCAGAAGTGTCCATGCCCTTACTAAACTGTACACACAGTGCCAGAGTGTCGATACCCTTACTAAACTGTACACACAGGCCCAGAAGTGTCGATGCCCTTACTAAACTGTACACTAAGTCCCAGAAGTGTCGATGCCCTTACTAAACTGTACACTAAGTCCCAGAAGTGTCGATACCCTTACTAAACTGTACACACAGACCCAGAAGTGTCGATGCCCTTACTAAACTGTACACTCAGTCCCAGAAGTGTCGATACCCTTACTAAACTGTACACACAGGCCCAGAAGTGTCGATGCCCTTACTAAACTGTACACTCAGTCCCAGAAGTGTCGATACCCTTACTAAACTGTACACACAGGCCCAGAAGTGTCGATGCCCTTACTAAACTGTACACACAGTGCCAGAAGTGTCGATACCCTTACTAAACTGTACACTAAGTCCCAGAAGTGTCGATACCCTTACTAAACTGTACACACAGACCCAGAAGTGTCGATGCCCTTACTAAACTGTAAACTCAGTCCCAGAAGTGTCGATGCTCTAACTAAACTGTACACTCAGTCCCAGAAGTGTCGATACCCTTACTAAACTGTACACACAGGCCCAGAAGTATCGATGCCCTTACTAAACTGTAAACTCAGTCCCAGAAGTGTCGATGCCCTTACTAAACTGTACACTCAGACCCAGAAGTGTAGATACCCTTACTAAACTATACACACAGGCCCAGAAGTGTCGATGCCCTTACTAAACTGTACACTCAGTCCCAGAAGTGTCGATACCCTTACTAAACTGTACACACAGGCCCAGAAGTGTCGATGCCCTTACTAAACTGTACACACAGGCCCAGAAGTGTCGATGCCCTTACTAAACTGTACACTCAGTCCCAGAAGTGTCGATACCCTTACTAAACTGTACACACAGGCCCAGAAGTGTCGATGCCCTTACTAAACTGTACACTCAGTCCCAGAAGTGTCGATACCCTTACTAAACTGTACACACAGGCCCAGAAGTGTCGATGCCCTTACTAAACTGTACACTCAGTCCCAGAAGTGTCGATAAAAAAAAAAATCAAAAAATCAAAAGTCATTTCAAATCAAAAGACATATTCAAACTAGGCTGAGAATCAGCACTTTTTGAACGTCAAAATTACATAAGACAGTCCCCCAAAACGCCCGCCCTTCACCACTTCCTAGTGCTTTAGCTGGGGAGAAGAAGTGGCGCAACAAACTCCCCAGCAGCACAGCTGTCTGTTCAGTTAAAAAAAAAAATGATTCTATATAACACTGCGCATAATAATTTAGGTACATTACGCAATACAAAACATTAAATTAAATTATTTGCTATAAGTAAGCTAGCACACGCCAATACCTATACCAAAAAAAAAAAAAAAATCGAAAACTATACTCAAGCAGAAACAAAATACAAAACTAAAAACGTAAGCAGAACTTTATACCCAAATAAAAGCCTCCAGTAATAAAGGGCGTGCCCACTTACATATAGCCGTACATGTAGTCGTAACTCAAAGTCACAGATGATAAACTAGGACCATCGAAGTAAAATCAACAACGAGTTAAGTTACTAATAACAAAACAAAACCAAGGTCAGCAAGACGACCTGTCACCACAAGCAGCACCCGTTCACGAGTATAACGCAAATATCAGCTATTACCCCCCTCGCCATATTTGAGGGAAGGAGACAACCCGACCCCCGACGCTACCGCAAGCAGTGACATCTAAGGGAGCATGACGAACTTGCTGCCGGTTGCTCGGGCAAGAAAAACTATGATCAATTGTCGAGGTCACTAGCTAACCACATATTGCAATACCACTCATAAAAATAAATAAACATTGAAATGAGTAGATTATGTCAATAATAAATAAAAATAAAATTAAAATAAATTGACCTTGAGAGTCAAACAAAATAAATAATTATATGAACTCATATAACCTGTCAGTAGGTATGCTAATTCTGGAGAAAGAACATAAACATTGTCTTAAGTTAAACACAGCGACCAACTATTCTTATCGTTTAAGTAATCGTTGATAGAATAGTATGCCTTTGAACAAAGGTTAGATTTTACTTTAGCTTTGAACGCATTAAAGGGCAAATCTAGCAAATACCCTTACTAAACTGTACACACAGGCCCAGAAGTGTCGATGCCCTTACTAAACTGTACACTCAGTCCCAGAAGTGTCGATACCCTTACTAAACTGTACACACAGGCCCAGAAGTGTCGATGCCCTTACTAAACTGTACACACAGTGCCAGAAGTGTCGATACCCTTACTAAACTGTACACTCAGGCCCAGAAGTGTCGATGCCCTTACTAAACTGTACACTAAGTCCCAGAAGTGTCGATGCCCTTACTAAACTGTACACTCAGTCCCAGAAGTGTCGATACCCTTACTAAACTGTACACACAGACCCAGAAGTGTCGATGCCCTTACTAAACTGTAAACTCAGTCCCAGAAGTGTCGATGCCCTTACTAAACTGTACACTCAGTCCCAGAAGTGTCGATACCCTTACTAAACTGTACACACAGGCCCAGAAGTGTCGATGCCCTTACTAAACTGTACACTCAGTCCCAGAAGTGTCGATACCCTTACTAAACTGTACACACAGACCCAGAAGTGTCGATGCCCTTACTAAACTGTACACACAGTGCCAGAAGTGTCGATACCCTTACTAAACTGTACACTAAGTCCCAGAAGTGTCGATACCCTTACTAAACTGTACACACAGGCCCAGAAGTGTCGATGCCCTTACTAAACTGTACACACAGTGCCAGAAGTGTCGGTACCCTTATTAAACTGTACACTAAGTCCCAGAAGTGTCGATACCCTTACTAAACTGTACACACAGGCCCAGAAGTGTCGATGCCCTTACTAAACTGTACACTAAGTCCCAGAAGTGTCGATGCCCTTACTAAACTGTACACTCAGTCCCAGAAGTGTCGATACCCTTACTAAACTGTACACACAGACCCAGAAGTGTCGATGCCCTTACTAAACTGTAAACTCAGTCCCAGAAGTGTCGATGCCCTTACTAAACTGTACACACAGGCCCAGAAGTGTCGATGCCCTTACTAAACTGTACACACAGTGCCAGAAGTGTCGGTACCCTTATTAAACTGTACACTAAGTCCCAGAAGTGTCGATACCCTTACTAAACTGTACACACAGGCCCAGAAGTGTCGATGCCCTTACTAAACTGTACACTAAGTCCCAGAAGTGTCGATGCCCTTACTAAACTGTACACTCAGTCCCAGAAGTGTCGATACCCTTACTAAACTGTACACACAGACCCAGAAGTGTCGATGCCCTTACTAAACTGTAAACTCAGTCCCAGAAGTGTCGATGCCCTTACTAAACTGTACACTCAGTCCCAGAAGTGTCGATACCCTTACTAAACTGTACACACAGGCCCAGAAGTGTCGATGCCCTTACTAAACTGTACACACAGTGCCAGAAGTGTCGATACCCTTACTAAACTGTACACTAAGTCCCAGAAGTGTCGATACCCTTACTAAACTGTACACACAGGCCCAGAAGTGTCGATGCCCTTACTAAACTGTACACACAGGCCCAGAAGTGTCGATGCCCTTACTAAACTGTACACTAAGTCCCAGAAGTGTCGATACCCTTACTAAACTGTACACACAGACCCAGAAGTGTCGATGCCCTTACTAAACTGTAAACTCAGTCCCAGAAGTGTCGATGCCCTTACTAAACTGTACACTCAGTCCCAGAAGTATCGATGCCCTTACTAAACTGTACACTCAGTCCCAGAAGTGTCGATGCCCTTACTAAACTATACACACAGGCCCAGAAGTGTCGATGCCCTTACTAAACTGTACACTCAGTCCCAGAAGTGTCGATGCCCTTACTAAACTGTACACTCAGTCCCAGAAGTGTCGATGCCCTTACTAAACTGTAAACTCAGTCCCAGAAGTGTCGATGCCCTTACTAAACTGTACACTCAGTCCCAGAAGTGTCGATGCCCTTACTAAACTGTACACTCAGTCCCAGAAGTGTCGATGCCCTTACTAAACTGTACACACAGGCCCAGAAGTGTCGATGCCCTTACTAAACTGTACACTCAGTCCCAGAAGTGTCGATGCCCTTACTAAACTGTACACTCAGTCCCAGAAGTGTCAATGCCCTTACTAAACTGTACACACAGGCCCAGAAGTGTCGATGCCCTTACTAAATTGTACACTAAGTCCCAGAAGTGTCGATGCCCTTACTAAACTGTACACACAGGCCCAGAAGTGTCGATGCCCTTACTAAACTGTACACACAGGCCCAGAAGTGTCGATGCCCTTACTAAACTGTACACTCAGTCCCAGAAGTGTCGATGCCCTTACTAAACTGTACACTCAGTCCCAGAAGTGTCGATGCCCTTACTAAACTGTACACTCAGTCCCAGAAGTGTCGATGCCCTTACTAAACTGTACACACAGGCCCAGAAGTGTCGATGCCCTTACTAAACTGTACACACAGGCCCAGAAGTGTCGATGCCCTTACTAAACTGTACACTCAGTCCCAGAAGTGTCGATGCCCTTACTAAACTGTACACTCAGTCCCAGAAGTGTCGATGCCCTTACTAAACTGTACACTCAGTCCCAGAAGTGTCGATGCCCTTACTAAACTGTACACTCAGTCCCAGAAGTGTCGATGCCCTTACTAAACTGTACACTCAGTCCCAGAAGTGTTCAGAATGCCCTTACTAAACTGATATTTGGCGTACTTTTTTTTATTTATTTGTGGATTTTTATATGTGGAAATAAAGAGATTTAATTTCATTTTTATTTTTATTTTTTATGGGGTGCGGGCGCAGGTTCTGCGCGCCGGCGCGGCGCCGCTATGTGGAGTACGAGCGCTTCTGCGGCGCCGTGGGCGAGGCGCTGACGCAGGCGGGGCTGGAGCGCGCGCCGCTGCTGGCGCCCGTGCCTCACGTGCCCACTATCGACTCGCCGCTCAACTTCCTCAACTTCGAGGAGCGCAACATCGTCTCCGGAGCGCTCAAAAAGCTCTCCAAGTTCCCTGACCAGCTCTCCAATATACTTGAGGTGTTTGAGGTGAGACGACGCTTTCGAATTTCAGGAGCCTACTTTTTTTTAAATAGTTGGTAGTAATACATTATGCGTGTACCTCAGAACTAGCATTAGCATAAGGTCAATCATGTATCATTTATTGATTCTCGCTTCACAAAGCAGACTTAAAATTAGTGTGTACAAAAATGTATCAGCTGCATTCCACCTTTGTGAGAGACTGGTGCCTGATATAGGTTTTTGGGAAAAACCTGTGTTACAGGTCACCAGCCCCCGCTTCCACGGCTAGAATTAGCTTTTACAGAGTTGCCGTGCAAGAGTCGAAGTTAAATATTGTTTAACCTCGACTCTTGCACGACAACTCTTGCTTAACAAAAATAAAAGAAGAAGAAAAAAAATATAAAAAAATACCTACCTATAATTCTGCAGAAGTAATTGAGTACTTTTGTGAAGTGTTAGACTGATAGGAGATGAATGAGAGTAACTCAGATGAGTAGTATGTGAGTGAAGGTGACTTTTGTGGAGTGAGTGCAACGAGATTGTATTTCAAGGAGGTGTGGAACAGCTATGTATGTGTGGGGTTGATCAAAATTAGTTTTATTTCAGAACGGTCAAAAAATTCTCAGTTTCATGATAGTCTAGGGTTAATTGCAAGTTAATTGTGGTACAGGACATGGACAAGGAGCACTGCGGCACGATCCCGCGCGTGTCAGTGGAGCGCGCGTTGTGCCAGCGCAACATGCTGGCGCTGGTGTCGGCGCGCGAGCGCGACCTCGTCTACAAGTGCTTCGGCTACGCGCGCGGTTGCGGCGAGGAGGTACCGACAGACACATACACACACACACACACACCATCACGAGCACCCCTCAGAATGCACCGCAGGAAATGCTTAAGGGTCCCTACTCAAAACTGGCTGTGCTCAGGTCTTGAAGCATTTCTTCAAGGTCTGAACTCACGTTAATGTGGAATACACAAAAATGTTATCAACAGATGTTTGTGAGTTGTATCTCACAGCTGTCATCATATAAGCCAGTGGCTGTGACACTCGAATACTACAAAGTCAAAGTCATTTATTTGCAGTAAATACGGTACAAAATATGGTAGGTAGGCAATAAATTGTAAGTGGCATATTTCGCGACAAATTTGCAAGCAAAACCTCTCAAGTGTCGATGATACACCATTGGATCTTAAGAATAAAAACTTATATGTATATAATAATTATGTATACGTATATAATATACAGGTGAATTTTGGAAGTGGGCGTGGATGGCCAAATCCGAAACTATGAGGAATAGCGAAGGTTTAATAGGCAGGTAACATAAGAAACATAAAAAAAGTATTTTGTTAAAAATTAGCTCTTTCCTTTAGTTTGCCGTATGTCGTTACTTCCCGGAATTCGATCCTTATTAGCGACACTATCGAATGGTGTGTTTTGTTTTTCAAAATTAACGGGTTCGATTCCTAGCTAGAAATATTGATTTTCAAAAATCCAATGATGCTGTTTTACTTTTCACCAAAATCAGGACCGAGACTCCTTTGAGTACTTTTCGCTATTCCTCATAGTTTCGAATTTGACCATACACGCCCACTTGAAAAATTCACCCAAATAAACGTAAAATACCATCATTATATGTATATAGTTGTGAACCTATGGGGTTCGGTTGACATTCGAGCACACATTGACATAAACCTATGCTCCACTTTTACTACTGCTCCAAATTTTATTTTTTATTATTATTTTATTTTTTTGCATAGGTGCCTACTGAATGTTGACATGAATATTTACTTTGTATAGTATTATATTATTTTAATTTATTGTGAATGTGAAGACTATGTAGGTCATTGCTTTTTTTGTTTGTTTTATTTTTTCTCTCAGTTATTTTTAATCATGGTCTGGCAGTTTGAGTAATTTATGCGGCCTACCCCAATGTCCTTTCTTTGCTATTGTTCGTCGAATCGTTGAGTTCTGAGTTGAGCTGCGCGATTACTGACAAATGCGTGCACTGACTGGACAGGTCCTCTCAATCTGTGTGGTTCTTTCCTCAAAAGACCATTTCAGACACCAATCTACATGGTCTTCACATGAAGTGACCAAGATTATGTCTGGACTTTATAAGAGACTGTGACCTCTGAGTTTGTTTCGGCCTTTCTTCTCAGAGTAGTCAGATAGGAAACGCCGACCTCATCTAGTTAAAAAAAAAAAAACATGATTGACTTGTAAAAGTGTTTGTACAAACCTACTTACACAAATAAAAATCATTTATCATTTATCATTATCATATGGGGTTCCTTAAGTATTTAGTGGACACTTGAGGGGAGTACATTTTAAGTTTCATAAACTTAACATAAAATTTATAGACACAAAGTAAATAAAATAGGTGACCTTCTGTAGCTCCTACTCTTTCTGCGTGACTTTCCCATGGGGATACCCATAAGAAGAAAGCGTGGGTAGAAAATAGTGCTACTTTCAACATAAAATCACAACTTTTAATGCAGTACGCAAATAACAGTAAGGAGTGATTTTTCAATAGGTTCTGGGTTTACTTTTATCTGAAGAATAAATGTGTCAGTTGGACATATTTTCTATACAAAAGCTGTCAAACCGCCATATTTATTCCTCAGATAAACATTATGTGACTGTTGAACAATCAACCTTAATAACAAGAATATCAAGGTAAGACTGACAAGAAGATTTTTTGAGTAGTTCAGTTATAGAATAAAAAAAAACTATGTGAGATGAGCCATTATTTTGTGAGGAAGGTCAGGAATACAGTTTGGAAGAGAGTTATAAATAAGTGTGGCTATATACATGTACACAACTGTGTCTAATTAATTCTATCCTAGGTACGGGCAATTTTAATAGATACTCTGGAATTTTTCATGTATTATTAGTATACTAGCAGTTGCCCGCGACTTCGTCTGCGTTCCAGGATGAGCAGTAGTCTATGTCCTTCTCCAGGTCATGGTCTACGCAAGTACGTACGAATGTATTTTTGTTGTGCTAAACTCGCCACAAAATAATAGGTCCGTTTTGACAGTCCCATATCGTTTCATATGCCGAAGAGAGACAAGCATAGCGGGACAAAGAGGGACACCCTCATGTCAAAACGGACCTATCATTTTGTGGCGAGTTTAATAGAAACTTCAGAAAATTTTCTCGAGACAATATACAACGGATAACGGCGGAGCAAACAGGCGTGATACACCATTAACGCAGTTGACGTGGATGTCTCATATTTAACTTGTTAAAGAGAAAGCAAATCTATTTATTTTCATGCATATTTCATCAATATGCTCCTTCCAGGTGAAATTTTCGTCAAGTGTTTATACCAAGAAATTTTATTTTATTTTTTTATTTTAATTTTATTTATTTATTTATTTAAATCAGACACAGTGATCCATATTTATGTTAGCAGGTATACTCAAAAATTATGTTAGTAACCAAAGATTAAAATACAAGTCTATAATACTAAAAAAATCAATCTGCCTAGCCTTTTACCAACTCTATAACTGTATTTTACATGGACATTTTGTGTTTTTATATTAGACTCGAGTGTCATCATTCTTGCAATAACAGTTGTGTCGTCGGCAGACATTACACAATCTTGCTCTATTGCTTGCGGGAGGTCATTAACGTATACAATAAACAATAGTGGGACAGTAAATGTTGGAAAAAGAAATGGTCGTCGCTGGTTGTAAGTTACAATGTTGTACACATTATATAGGCAGGTAGTTAGTACATACTTAGTGTTCATACCAAGTGTTTTGGGATTATTCCGATCTGTCACCCTGCTTTGTCCTCATAGAGCAACATATCGGAAAAAAAATTGATCTGTCCCCCTGTTAGCAATGAGAGGACAGTTCGAACTTTATTCTTTCCTATCTGGGACAGATAGGAAAGAATAAAGTTGCTAACAGTGGGACAGATCAAACTTTTTTTCCGATGTGTTCCTCTAAGGGGACAAAGCAGGGTGACAGATCGGAATAATCCGTGCGTTGGTGCTCCTCAAAGGGATAGCCCCTTTTAGTATTTTCCGATAGCAACGTCAAACACCTAAGATCAAACAAATATTAGCCGTACATATAATATTACCAAAGTTCAAGTAATATGTTTTGGTCTGCGCAGGTGAACTACCGGGCACTCTGCAACGCGTTGTCGATACTATATGCGACGGCGAGCGCGCAGCCCTGCTGAACCCTGAGCCCTACTGAGCCCTGCTGAACCCTGAGCCCTACTGAGCCCTGCTGAACCCTGAGCCCTACTGAGCCCTGCTGAACCCTGAGCCCTACTGAGCCCTGCTGAACAAGCAGTTAACATATTCGCTTCACTGTCATGTGCAATAAGTTGTCTGTCCGTCCACGTCATAATCAACATTGTGTTTAAATAAAGAATACGAAATTTATTAAAAAATCTATTTCTAAAAATAGTATAAATTTAATAATAGAAATCTACTAAAAATAGTATCAAAGCTTTCGGTAAAAATGTTAATATTATGAGCTAAAAATCCAAATAGTGACAAAAAAGTCAGAGTTCAAATAATTATAATTATAATTTGATACAAAACTGCTTGACACCGAACTTGACAAAAATAATGATAACATCCGGCTCACTGACACAGTTAACTTTAGCTGGACATTCTTATTTTAAATATTCTATGGACATCATTTTGAACTCAATATTGGAATCATAGAAGATAAGGTTATGCTAAGCCAGTGATGACGTATCAACGTTTGACTCAGTATCAGTTGTAGCAGCATCAGTTATAGGTGTAATTGCATCAGTTGTAGTTGTTTCAGATGTAGGTATTGTAGTTGCTTCAGTTGAAGTTGTATCAGATGTAGGTATTGTAGTTGCTTCAGTTGAAGTTGTAGTTTCATCAGTAGTAGTTGAACCATCAATTACAGTAACCATAGCATCGTCGTCGGGTGTGGTAGGGTAAGGCGTTGTTCCATCGTAGCCGGGGTGTCTGGAAGGGCGCGGGCGCGGGTGCGGGGAATGCGGTGCGCAGTTCACGTTTTCAGGCCAGTCGCACACTTGAAGCTGCGGGTTGAAGTGCAAGCCAACGGGGCACTTGCGGCATGCGGGGCGCGCGATGCCGCTGCAGTAGAAGAACAGGCTGCAGTCGCGTCTGTGCGGCGCCAGCGAGTCGCTACCGTTAAGGCGGGCGCACGCTCGCCAACCTTCCGCGCCATTGGCGCAGCCCCGAGGGTGGCGATGCTCACGACCTGCCTCGCGGAACCTGGAAGACATACACAAAGAGTTGAGGTTCTGTTTCCGGTTTGTCAAATTCATTTATTTAAATACCGTAATAATAATAATAATAATACCATTTATTTCAGGCGACATAGGCCCATAGAAAAATACCTTAACCTAAACATACATATTTTTATAAACAAAATCTTGTGTTAATAAATAAGGCTTAAGACTATGTTAGTAGCACTTCACTTTGCACTAGCTTGACTTTGTGCTGTCCTGTGGAACTTGTCCGCGGAAGCGACGGAACACCACGTCCTGGGGCCAAAAGTCTTCTTCCATGACGAGGGGCAGATAACAGTTGGGTACACGCACGACGAACGCCTTGAAGTTGACGTTCCGGCGTGATTCCAGTAACTGCACCCTCGGCGTGTACCTCGTCTTTTGTCGCACGTAGTCTACGATGTCCTCCGCCTTAGTGGTGTAGTGCAGGCGGGAGATGTACACCGGTGTATTCGGCTTTGCGGCACGCAGGCTTATTTCAGGCACTGTAGGAGCTTTGCCGCAGCGGTTCTTGTTTGGTCGTGAACGGCGCTTCCTCCTTTGCACCGTCACAAAACCATCATCTTTATCAGCCCTATTCAGCGCCTTTTCTGGCATGGGCTTGATACTAGGAGCGCCAGGAGCACTCGCAGTGACGCTAGCGAAATCCCTTTGCAGAGGTTTCGGCAGGGCTTCAAGTACTGGCTGCGGGATGGGGCTCGGGGCTCGGGCGGCGCTGCGTGGAGGAGCCGCAGTGGCGAGCGCGGGGCTGCGGGGCGCGCGGGCGGGGCGCTCTGCAAGCTCAGCAAACGACGGATGCGCTGGCGACGAAACTGCTGACGCGGAATTTGACGACGATATATCGAGGCCGGCTCCGCGACATGTGTTTACGTTTGACGCATCGACAGGTGACCTAATTACCGCCACACTGTTGCGCAACTCGCTAACTTCTTTGCGCAAATCAGTGACGGTGTTCTGGGATGCATCTAATTTCGTTAGCACATCCGCGAGGCGGGCCTTCAGAAAAACAATGTCCTTCAGCAGGCTCGTTACATCGACGTGGTCGAAGGTGACGGGAGGAAGCTTGTGTAGCTCCTTCACCACAAACGTCGGCACGTCGTCAGGGTCGGTCTCCTTGAACAGCGTGATGATATCCTGCAGGCTCTTCTTAGTCCCGTCACGCCGGCGGGACACCATCTGATCGCGCTTGTTCAGCACACTAAACAACAACAGCTTGGCAGCAGCTATGTCATCCTCGCTGAAGTTTGTTGCGCAGATCTGGACAGCAGACACTTCATCCATCACATCCAGCTTCTGCTGCAGGAACGCCAGCAGCTCATTCACCACAAGTTCACTACTCATGGCGAGTAAATTACGAGCGACAGCTTGCGCCGCGCTACTCGATATATCGAATATGCAAACGCGTGCGCATTAGAACGCGGCACAAGTAATACGTATGGAACCAACATATGTGTAATAAATTAAGCTACAAGTAATACTAGTCCACAGAAGTATAGCAAAATTAAATATTAGATTAAAATCCGTAAATTAAAAAAGATAATTTTTCCATTCATATATAAAAACCCAAGATACACAATCAGCGTCTCAAAACCGTCCGCAAAACAATAGCGCACAATTTTAAATTGTGCGCTCATTCCTTATACAGTACCGCATCGCTCGCGTCGTTAAAAAGGCCAGTGTTCAATGAACAATTGTAAAAATATTACGTCAAGAGCGTTAAAAAAGGATGGGATATCGTACTTTCGGTAAGTAAAAGAGTTTATTGATTTGTTTTTATTGTTTTTTTGACTAAATATAGGCAGAAATACGTGATTTTGATTTAATTTGTCTTAAAACTTCACTCGACAGTCCAAGTATAATACTGCAAATTTCAATCGCCGCTTTTTCAGTGAAAAAACAATGTATTACAATCTCCTTTTAATTTAGCCGAATAATACAAGTTGGCCCTGTTCTTATTAGTGGAGTCGACTTTTTTAATATGTTTCATTTTTTAATTAATAAGTTTACTAACTTTTGCACTTTTTTCTATTTAGTTTTCAATTAGTATTTATTTATTATATATATTTATAGTTTTTAACCGACTTTCAAAAGGAGAAGAGGACATCAATTCGACGATTTTTTTATGTTTTTAAATCGATTACTCATTTTATGGGCCAAATTGAGTAATTCTTTTTATTTTCTTTGTAAGAATATAGTCTTCGATTGTGCCTGTATGAAAATAATCATGATCTGATGATGAACTTTGGAGATACATAACGGTACTCTTCATAGAACGATGGGAAATCTTTAGTAACAACGAAGTTTGTTGTTTATACGTGTTGTTATTAAGCGTATTCCTCATTGGGAGGAGGGGGTTGCAAATTAACTGTAGTTTTTTTTTTTTTAATGACTCAATTTGAATGTGGTTTTCGATTGTAGGTATATCTTATCTCGTATAAATCTTGGGTGGCCCTGTTGTATTCAGTGAGCGATTTATGACTTTTATTTTATTTCTTAAAATAATTTTTAACCTTACCTACAATGTTTCACACAAAAATTAAAATAAATGATTTTAACTGTTAATATTTTGTTTCATTGGTATGTTCTACCCAAAAATAGATTTACGATCAGTTAAAAGTTATGTGTTTACATTTATATAGATTTTACAAACTCATAAAATACTAAGTCAATGTATAAAAAAAAAAATATCGACTCCACTTCATGCCTTGTCCTACCGGCAAATTTCGGTCGTATTTTTTTTTGCTTTTTGAACATTGCTTTGTAAAAACAACTTTAAATCATAAGCGTAAGGTTGAATTTGCTAAAAAGTATGTTTATATTCATAACTATAACTATCTTGTGTTTGGAGACAGTTTTGCGTACTGATGGGTAATGGAAAAATTTCGGAAGGAAAAGAAAAGAAAAAAAATATTTTTCCAATATTTTTCAAATATTTTTCCAAACCAAAAAGCTGACTGTGAGTAAAGATTAGAAAAAAATAAGACTATTATATGTAGGTACTCTGACATCAAGCAATGAAGAATTATAGACTGCTTGAATACGAGACTTTTTGCTGTAGTTATTATTCTAAGGTCTTTTGCCTGCGTTGCATTTTTTTTTTTTTTTTGTAACGTGCGTTTTGTTTGTGCAGAATAAACATTTTTTCTTTTTTTTTTCTTTACTGAAAAATTATAAACACCTAATTAACTTAACACCTAACTATTTGTAATTCTTGCTATAAATTATATACATAAATCAGAAGAAATTACAATGTGCATCATAAGTATCAAGTAGTTCTTTTTGGCCGGGTAGACGTGAGCCGACGACGATGCGCAGAATCCACAATTGGGAAAATACCATGTGCAGATGGCGCAAGATGGCGGAATTGCGCTCATTTCAACCCGCGGAGCAAATTGCGTAATACATCATTGGAATCAGTTTCTTTTTGACAGTTCAACAACATTCACTGCGTTATTTACGTTGTCGAGCAGATAATATTTCGAAGATGCGTAGCAATGGATTAGCAATTTGCTTCAAAATGATTCAGATTTGATTGATAGGTTGTAGCGCAGTTAGGGTGCTGGTCAAAAAGATTGGGGACTAATTGGACTACTGTACTTAATCACGTCCAGGCGGAGCATTATACTGGCCAACGGCTGGCACCGTGCTTCGGATCCCGCTACCCTCTAAAATGAGTTACCCGGCTAGCTGACTCAGAGACCACGACCGGTTCCAAACATCGCAACTGACAATCTCCTTCTCCCCCAAAGGCACTGGCACTCCCACACACCGACGGAACACAGCAAGCTGCTTGGCGCCGGACTCCGGTGGGATGGTGGTCGCGAGCCAGGCGGCCTCTTGCGGAGCCTACCACCGCTAAGTGGAATCGTACAGCCGTACCACAGGCAAGCCTGTGGTGCCGTTGCCTGGGGTAGATCCCAAACCACCCCTAAATAATTAAACTATTTTCGTTGTTACATGGTTACTAAACATTCGTCGAACCTACTACGCTAAATAAAATGCATTTTTTGGAAAAAGTATTTATTAATCATAGGAACTCCTGACATTGGTACATTCTAAAGCACTAGGAAGTGGTGAAGGGCGGGCGTTTCGGGGGACTGTCTTATGTAATTTTGACGTTCAAAAAGTGCTGATTCTCAGCCTAGTTTGAATAAATGACTTTTGATTTTGATTTTGGATCATAATTAAACAAAAAATAATCAAAACAGTAACTAAGAACTATTCCACACAGCCACAGCATATATCGATGTTATGAGGTCCACAAATGTATCGCTTGCATTTGATGCACCGGTGTATGGTCGTTCTGCGGCCCTTAGATGGACATAAGTAGCAAATACGCACATTTGACGCAGAATGAACTGCAACATCTACCGGCGGAGTTATACCGAGAATGTCCTGAATCACAACCTTGATGTCCTGCCTCAAAGTAACAGTTTGAAATCTTTGCCTCAACCAGGGCTCCATAAGTTGGTCGGCTAACTTCAGCGCAAAATCACGCCGACGCAAAGGTTTTTTTCTTTTTCCGCAAGGAATTAGATACGTTGATATCATATGCATTGACAATAGATAGGTTTAGCATATTATAAAAAATGCACATCGGCCATCTCTTGGTTTTACGGTTGGTACATATGTTAGAGCACATTTGATCAACCGTATCTACAGTTCCTTTTGTGCTATTGTAAAAGTGAATAATTTCTGGCTTTTCAGAACTTTTGTTGATATTTGGTTGATCATGGATTGTCGATAAAACATATACCACTTTGTTTGACTTCGCTTTAAATGACACTAATGTCTTATCAACGTCGAAGCAGAATACTGAAGTTCCAATTGCGTGCGACCACAAATTTTTCAGCGTTTCTGGTATTTCGTCGGGTACTTCTTAGAGTACCAATCAAAGTCAAATTATAGGGTGCTTTCAATAGCTCATCGGCCAAAGCTACAGATGTGAACCAGTTACCCATAGTGATGTTACGATAAGACCCGTGGAGAGTTGAAGTAAAACGTAGCCAAAGGTTGTTTCTGTGGATCGGTGCCCTTGCCCAAGTAAGGTATAGCGTTTAGTACATATTTACTGTTTACGTCTGCAGCCATTAAAATTTTTATTCACAGTCACATCTCCTGTTCTAATTATCGTGCGATCACTTTCACGTCACACGGTGCACTATTTAGGTGTTTTAGGAAGGTAAAGAAAGAGGTGCGGGGAGGGGCTACCTAGAAGAACATGAACACGAGAATCGCGAGTAGGTGGTCATCGAACGGACGAATGTTTAGTTATCAAGGGTTAATAAGTCACAGGGACAAACTCTGAAGACGACGACGTCTCATTTGCTGGAGTTGATTTGCGGCAGGACAGTTTCTCTCACGGCTAGTTTTATGTGGCATGCTTACGTGTGAGCTCTCCAACTAGCCTGGTTATTTTAGTGCCCGCTTCCGAAATAGTGAAAAACATTGTTTATAAAGAAATACTGTAAAGGACGGTGTCTATCTCTTTTTAAGAGATTTATAGGATTGGAAATATAGCATAGTATCTTCAGGTAACGTGTAGTCTTTATTTAATTAAAATCGGTCAGCTCAATCAAAAATTATTATAATAATTCAAAGTCGCTAAATACCTTTGTTCACATATGTAGGTATTACGTGATCAATAGCGGCGCTAAAGTATTTTTAATTAATGGTGATCATATTAAAATACATAGCCAACCTGCAGAAGCCCCTTAGACAATTTTAAATGATGAGAAGACACCAACCGACGATTATCCCTGTATGCACCACGTAAGTGCACCCGAGCACCACCCCCGGTTGGTGCAGGACTATTGCAGAACATGGAAACAAAACATATTGGGCTATGGGTTTGGGTAGCTATAGTGGATTGCTTACCATGAACTATGGAAGAACTGCCCGACCAATGTTATCATAACCAGGTATTTATTTGTTTGTTTGTTTGTAAGCTTGTATATAAGGGGTAATCTCTAGTACTACCGGACGGATTTGAAAAAATATTTTTTCAATTTATAGCCCAATTCTTGAGGCAGGTTATAAGCTATTTAACATCATGCTACGATTAAAAAGAAAAAAGTTGGAAAGAACGCTGTCGCATCGATATAATATATGGGTAATGGGCGATGCGATGCGATGCGACGGGGAGGGATGGGAACAAGAAATTTCACGCGGACGAAGTCGCGGGCAGAAGCTCATATAATATACACGGATAAAATGGCAGGGGGTGACTTGTACACTCAGTAATGTGCCCCCGGAAACGGCCGCTAGCACATAGTGACGTAGCGACAAGGGGCAACACTTCCTGAGGTGCTTGAGGAGTGGAGAGGTATCCCATGGCTATCAGGACAATCCCGGAAGTACGGTCAAGATCCCTACCAGGACCTTACTGGAATACTTTCTTCCTCCGAGCACGTTTGCTCTTGCGAATCTCCACTCAAGCCTGCCAATAAAGGCAAGAAAGAGGTGGGAGTTCTGTTCTTCGTTAGTGTTCACTCCAGCCGGCCAATAAAGGCAAGCCAGAGATGAGGACAAGAATTCTCTCGGGAGATAGGGGGTCCGTGGGGTCGCTACTGCCCAACAGCTCGCCACATGCTGCCCTGCGGGTTTCTGTATCTCTCTTGGTCTGGCTCCTCATCCTAGACCCGTTCCGGCAAAGTAAACTCTACCGGCACAGACCTAAAGTTTGAAGCGCGCAAGCCCCACCACGACGTCAACGTAGAGATACAGCGGTGGGGATATTATTATTATAAGAAGTAGCCAGCTGCCATTATAACATCATGGTAACAATAACTTATGAACGACCACTACTGCGCCTAACCCTGGGTTAAGCTCGCCTCCGCACCTACATGGGTAAGTAGGTACGTCATCCTTAGGTATAATAACACCATTATAATTTTATGTGTAGGTACGATTAAATATCAAATGCTGGCTCCCTAAAGGCTTCTCAGCAGTAACTGGTGCGAGGGGCGGCGTGACAGTCCTGCGGTCACGCGTCCGTCTGCCAAGCAGTTTCTTCAAACGACTAGGTGCATACTAAGAATAATAAACATTTATTAAAATGATAACTTACCAGGATGGAAGAACGAAGGGGTCAGCTAGACAGCTGACCAGCAGGCAACTCAGTAGCAGTAGTTTGAACATGTTGCCGACGTAAACCGCACTGAGCCGGTCCCGGCCCGTTCTCTACTTATTGCGGCGCTCGAGTGGCGCTGACTCAGTGGACCACTTGATCTGATGACACACTTGCGCGAATACTGCTCCTTATCGACACTTGGAGGGCTTGTTCAGGTCTCATCACGTTGGAACACTTGGCATCGACGTCATGAAATGAACAACGTAGTCTCTCTGGTTATTCTCAGGAAAAACCAGAACAATGTTGGAATCTACCTGAGCCCGAGTACCAGATAGCGCAAAGAGGATTAGCGCTCCAAGATTTTAACACAACCTAAAGAACCCCTCACGAAGCAGACGTTCACTGTTGTCCTTCAATCAATCAATCAATCATTTATTTATTTCTCAGTACATGGTACATGAAGTTCTAAATATTAATAAATAGTTTCACATATACTACCGTTCCCGGTGTAGAAATATTAAAATTAAAATTAAGTAAATAAATCCTCATTATTATAATTATAAGTTAGCTTAAAATGAAAATATGCATAGGTAATTTTTATACAATGTCAAGTTTTATAAGTAATTTATTTTTTATCGTTACTATGAATGAAATATCAAAATTTAATAATTATATAGGTAATATCAAATGCTTAAAAAAAAGTAACAAAAAAATAAATTAAAGTAAAAATCAATATACACACACAAAGTAGGTATTGATAAAATATAATGTCAAAGGGCAATGCAACTTTTGCCATACATAGCTGGCATGTTTTTTTTTTTCTTTTCGCCAAAAGTGAAACCTAGGCCATATGTTAGAGTATTGTATCAGAAATCAATAGCAAAAAGAACTAGGTCTACCAACAGTAACCGAACCAAGTTAGAGAGTGATTAGTAGATTGCTATTGTTTTTTTATCAGGCGTTAATTTTCTTAAATAAATATTTTCTTAAATAAATATACTACTCGGCAACTCTAATGAGTCATTCCGCATCCCCCCGCTTCTGCATACGTCGACGGGCGCGGTAGGGGGCCGCGGCAGGCGGAGGCCAAGTGACTCGTTTCAGTTGTCGGGTTATGGATTAAGTAGGTTGTTAATGTTATATTTTTACTAAAACACATTTGTATCTGATAATACATACAGTCCTTACTGAGCTCTGTTTCACGATAACTACAACTGGAGCCTTCAAGTCAAGCGTAAATAGTTTCGCATCATACAGATTGCGCGCGCGGTGTCAACAAGAGACGCCGCGTGTTCCTAGAAATCCCCACGCGCATGGAAGAGAATAGCATATCGTTGTCCCTCTCTATCCCGAGCTTGCAGGCCTCTTGTGTTGCTGCTGCTGCTGGCTCACTCACCTTTCTGCCTTCGGATTGTGTGTGTTGTTTCTGTGTACTTACCGTTAGTGATTTTACCCCACAACTTGGCTTTGATACATTGGATACCGTTTCTGTTTTAACTTGTGACTTGGCTGTGTTTATGGGACTTGGTTTGTGTTGTGACGTGAAGTAACTTGTGCTGGCTACAATGTCTAATAGACCATGTATTATTTGCCGGAGAAGTACAAACCGCGTTGGGGGCAGAAACGTTAGAAGGTCATTTTTACTTACACCTTCTTTTGTCGGAGAACACACTTTTATTTTGGACTATATTGAACACATCGACAATTCCACAGAGGTTAGTAATCGTTTTTTACATATTTATGCAACAACTTTTTTAATTACTTACCTAAGTTTTTACCGAATGGCTTATGAAAAGAATGTTTCATTCAATATTGGCAAACGTGAAGAAGGGCTTTAATCATATACCTAGTTTACATCGCGTACCTACATTACCGCCTAATCTACTTAACTAATATTTTAAAACTTAAAAATAGATTTAAAAACATCTTTCACTTATAGAAAACACAGATTACGTAGGTACCTACCTACATAACACTAAGAATTATTTAAAAAAAGGATACAGCTATAAGTTATTCTAGGAACTGACACCAAATTGAGTTCCGACGCAAAGCTGCAGTTTACGATAGGATAAGGCAGACCATATTGTTCGTTGCCTTTCGCAACACAAGCCCTTTGTAACACGCCCAAAGACCCTTCTATTGTTCAACATTTCTTTACTTATTAATGTTTTACTATGTTATTTTTTAACAGTTCTCTTTTGTAAGTCAGTTCTTCCCAAAATTGCAATTGAACCTTTATTTTACAGATTGACGAGTTGGATAGAATTTGTCGACCGTGTTTTCAACGTGGGACTTACTGGAATCGGCAGAGGAATGCTCAGCAAGAGAGTAGTGACAGCGATACTGCAGAAATCTTACAAGAAGACAGTGATCAAGAAATTGTACCTCAAGATGATCAAGAATTAGTTGTAGAGCCAAATATTGGTGATCATGATGATCAGCCCGATCCTCAATCAGGGACAATAGAAATACCTGGATATTTACGACTCTCAAATAACTCCACTTTATGTATTATTAATAATTGCGTTAACCAGAATCTGCACCGGATTAATGTTGCTGTTCGAAGGGATTTGTTAATTAAAAACAATATATACATCCCACGAGCTACGCGTATATGTGATATGCATTTAGAAAGCGATATCTGGGAACAACTAAGACATATAGCGCGTCATACGTTTTCAACTTTTAACAGCACTCAAACAAAAGATATGTTGACTTTGCAAAAAACAGTGTTAAAAGAATTTATCAATTTTCAAAACATAAACGAAATGGACGATTCTTTATTTTATTATTACATTGGATTTAATAAAACCCAGTTTATGGAAATAGTTTCAGCCAGTCCAACTTTAAGAATGACATTTCCCAAAAAACCCTTAAACGCTTTAGGCATTCTCTTAACTAAATTGCATACAGGAGACTCTAATCAAAGACTAGCAAAACTATTTTCAGTATCGCGACTGTCAATAGAAAAAATAATGAAAGGGACGCGGCAATGTCTGTTGAACGATTTTGTTCCACTCCATATGGGCCTGGATCACTTAAGTAGAGAAGAATTAGTGAGTAGAATATTATCTATACCTAATCACCTTTTTGGAAACCCGGAGTCCCCAATAGAGGCCAGGAGAGCGGTTGTGATTGCAGATGGAACCTATCTTTATATGCAAAAAAGCTCTAACTATGGGTTCCAACGAAAGTCCTATAGTCTGCATAAATATCGGAACCTATTAAAAGTATTTTTGATTGTGTGTCCAGATGGCCACATTATTGATATATATGGGCCTTATGAAGCAACAAAATCAGACGCAATGATTTTGAAAGAAATCACTAATGTTCATGATGTAGATAACCCGTTTCATTACTTTTTTAAAAGTGACGATGTTTTTATATTAGATAGGGGGTTTCGCGATGCAATTGACGATCTCAGGGCCATGAACTATCGCGCTTATATGCCGGTGACAAAAAATGCTGGCGCGGTACAGCTGACAACGCAACAGGCGAATCAAACGAGAAGAGTAACATTATGTAGATGGGTCGTAGAAACAATAAACGGACGGTTGAAAAATCAGTTTCGACAACTTAGGTCTACGTTTTTTAATAGAGCAGCGAGTCACTTGTTCGACGAAGTAAAAATAGCCGGTGCATTACTAAATGCTTTTGGTAAACCACTCACTGATCATCCTTTAGTGGAGTCAATAACAACAAGAATAAATGAAACCCCTAATGAAAACTATTTCAGCGATTACGTTATTCACAGGAATCTTAATCAAATCAGAGCTGATTTCGTGTCAATGACTGCGAATGTTCCCGGTCTGGACAACTTTCCCATACTCGACATAAACAACCTAATAATATTTGCTCTGGGGACGTATCAAATAAGTCAGGCCAGGAGTTATTATGGCGAACATGTGAGGGGCGATGGTTCGTACTATATTGAACTGTACAGGGAGGATAGGTTAGATATTACGGTTTTGGAAAGGTTTAACATCGACGTCATCAATCCGTGGCTGCTGCGTAGCCGAATCCAATCGCGACATAGACGACAGCGCACATACTTCGTCTATCTTTTGATAGAAGGGCTTAATGATGGCGTAGCAGCAATAAAAGGGCATTACTGTTCCTGTATTTCTGGGAAGAGAACACTTGGTTGTTGTAGCCACGTCATGTCTGTATTGTGGTTCATGGCGTGGGCCAGACATCAACAAAACTTAAGTCCTCCAGCTCAGTTTCTGGATTTCATAATAAGACAGGATGAGGGAAGAGAGACGAGTAATGATCATGATTAATGGGTTAGGTTATTAGGTTTATCTATAAGAATTTAGTAGTTTAACACTTTCACTGTTCAATAAACCACATATGATTCATGTGATTGTTTAACTATTGTGTCTGCTTTGTGGCAGTGAAAGTGATATAATTATTGTTCTATGATAATTGATAAGATAAGGTAAACAAAGGTTTTTGTAAAACCAGAAGTACTAATTATTTAATAAATAGTTTCGGATTTTATGGTTGTATCATTTATTTTTTCGTAAAAATTATGTAATATTCGTACAATTTTTGAAAAGTAACCCAGAATACCTATCCTATAGTGGAATAAGAAATGGATATAAGAAAAATAGATCAACGCCTGACAAAAATATACTAGCAATACTTCCATATGTATCTTCGTTCGGTTACGGTTGATGGACTTGGTTCTTTTTGCTATTGATTTCTCGTATTGTCCTTTAACATATAACCTAGGTTTCATTTCTGGCGAAAGAAAAAAAGTAAATCATGCCAATAGTTTGCATTGGCCTTTATAATTAAAATATTCGTTAACAGAATAGAAACAATTGTCTAGAAGCCAGGCAAATACTGTTTTCCTAAATTTATTAATGGGCGATCCTCTGATTCGTGGGGGTAAATTGTTAAAGATTTTGATTGCCATGCAATAGAAATTTTTGCTATACAAATGTAGTCTCTGGCTAGGAGCAAGTAATTTATTTAGGCTTCGGCTTTTAACTCTTTTGGAAATGTGCTCATACAATGGGAACATGTGCGAATACCTTTTTATAAACATACAAAGTTCAAAAATGTAAAGGCAAGGAAGTAAGGAAGGAAGAAGAACTTTTAGGGCTTTAAATAAGGGTTTACAATGTTCCAAATATTTAGCTCCATACACAGCTCTGACACATGTTTTTTGTGCAATGAATGCTGTGTTCACATCTACTGAATTACCCCATATCACGAGCCCGTAACGCAGCACTGATGAAACATAGCCATGATATGCATTATGAGCTGTTTCTTTACTGGCTATTCGTCTCAGTTTTCGAAGAGCAAACACAAATTTATCGAGTCGAGTGCAGACTTTTTTTACATGTTCTTTCCAATTTAATTTTTCGTCAGTAACTTTCCCAAGAATAAGGTTGATGGTACTGGTTGCAAAATTGAGTGATTGTAGTGTATTTGAGGTGGTTTTACTACAGAATTGTATGTTTGGAATTGTACTAACTTTGTTTTTTCAATGTTTACACGTAAATTATTAGATTCCAGCCATTTCATTGCTTTTTGTATTTCATTGTTAGTGTCAGTTTCTAGATCATTCCTATTTAAACATTATTGTCAGAATAGTGTCGTCAGCAAATAGTATACAGTTATGTTTTAGGCTCTTGCAAAGGTCATTTATATATATTATAAATAATGGAGGTCCTAATAGGCTTCCCTGAGGAACACCACAACTACTAATTTTTAAATCTAAACTGTATGTTTTTCTTGTGTTATTGTCAATTTTTGATACTACTGTCCTTTGCAGGCGATTTGATAAATAACTTTTAAGCCAGTCATGGGCCTTGCCTCTTATGCCGTATTTCTCCATTTTGCAAAGTAAGAGATTATGTGGGACAAAATCAAATGCTCATGTCTAAAAATACTGATAATACAGATATTTTGTTATTGAGGGCTTCAGATATCAGTTTGACCAAATTAAACCTTACATAATATTTTCCACTCGGACACCCTAGGACCCTAGGTATTAAGCGGCTCCTCTGTTTAGAATCTACTTGTTAGGTTAGGACCTATCTTTAGAAATAATTCTACTAGTAGATATAGTTCTAGTGAGTTCTGTTGAGAATTAGCTGTGGGCGGACGCGCTGATGATTTGTTTTATATACTCGGTGCCGATCGCTTTTGTTTGGATTTCCTACTTTATCGGTCACTCTCGTACTATCTTGTGTGAAGTGCCGTAGACTGCCTGCGCCATCTTGGAACTTGTAGTGCGGTGTCCCTGTCGCTCGGGCCTGCCTGGCGGCGCTGAGCTAATTTTTGAAGAAACACACAAAGTTGTGCGGATCGTGGGGCCCGAACCGGCGACGCTTCGCGCAGTGACGGGTGGAGGCGGCGCCTTGTGCCACTGAGCCAACTGCGAGTTGGGACAGCGCGGCGAATTACGGTATTACTTACTACTTAATACTTCTACACTCTGAGGCTACACATACAGTGTTATCTATACGCCATGTCGTTGTTACGTTCACCGGAGAATAAATGCCTATCGAATCCAGACCTACACTCTAGTGTCGAACCTGGTCCCAATGTTACCATGAGAAAGCGGAAGCAACCGGATTGTGAACTTACTCAGGCCATAAACTCGTTATCTGCAGAGTTGAAAAAGGCAATTTTAGATCTTCGAACCGACATGAATAACCAATTTTTAAATGTAAATATATGTATTAACAACGTTCGTGAGGATTTAAATACATTATCAGCTACCTCTTCTCAGATTCAGAGTGAAGTTAAGGAACTGCGCGCAGAATACTCCCGTATGGAAAATGATATATCTGACTTGAAAATACAACATGCCGAAATGTCGCAGGATGTGACCGAATTAAAATCTTCAATTAACTTTAATTCAGACAATTATACATATATTTATTTATTATTTTATTTATTTATTTAAATAGAATGGCCGAAGCCAATTACACTATTTAATTATAATTTGACATAAAGTACCTATAATTGATTCAACTCAGTCATGCATTCTTCTCACAAAACTTCAAACATTCCGATAGTATCATCTTCCATTCATCCGCAAACGTATCAAGATCTGTGTTTGAGTCCAGGAGAGCGTTAATAGCGCCTAATGCCCGAGGGATGGGTGACTTGGAGTGCGCAACTGTGCGGCAAGTTGGAACAGCCAATAAGCGGTGTTTCCTGCCGCGACAGTAATTATCTGGGACAAATAGATTGCAGATTACATTATGCAACTCAGGGTCATCGATAATCCCCCGAAAAGCTTTAAATATCAGTATCATCTGATCGCGCGACCGTCTTACTTCTAGAGAATTGAAACCCAAACAGCCCAACAGGAATTTAGTGGGATACAAGAAGGGATAAAACCCGTACATATGCTTGTAAAGGTATCTGAGGAATGCTTTTAACACTTTCTCTAAAGCTTAACGCATACTGCTTCTCAAAAGGTTCCATACGCACGCACTAGACTCAAGCTTGCTACGGACCAATGCCCCAAAAAGAAGCCTGATAACGTGGGGGTTGTGGAAGTCACGACAGTTTCTCAATACAAAGCCAAGGCGCCTGAAGGACTCCTTGGCAGTGGATGCGATGTGGTCGCGAAAAGTGAGCTTCCGGTCGAATGTGACTCCCAGGTCTTTCATGGAACCTCCTTCTGCGAAGCGGTAATGCTCGCGAAGGAGGAGGCGGAACGCGTGAGGGAGAGGCAGCCTCACGCCCTCAGTCGCCTAAGGAGACGCCCTGGGCGGCGGGAATCGATAGCTGATTCCCGGCCACCGTAGGCGCGGGCTTGCGGACGGTGAGTAGTGGGTAGCTCGCCGTCCGGTGAGGACCAGGCCCGGGTCGACGGCGCGTTGTGTTCCACGCGCGCCTCAAAGAGATGTCAGTAAAAGATGGGGTCCAATAGGGCCGACGCCGCTGGGGTCGCGCGTTGTTTGAAAAAGATACCGTGGCCCTGGCATAGGCAACTGAAGGAACACGGGTGGTTTTAGTCAGTAAAAGTCTGACACGCCCTTCCGCTCCACCCAGAGCGGGAGAAGTTATTTGATGATTTCCCATCCACAAAAAAAAAAAAAAAGGTCTTTCATGGAATCAGTTCTTGTGATTGTTTCTCCATTCAGTTTGTATAGAAAGTTGATAGGGCGCCGCATTCGACCGAAAGACATCACGTAGCACTTTGACTTATTGAATTCCATTTTATTTTCTAAGCTCCACTTAAATACTGAGTCAATGTCTGATTGCAGAGCTTGGCAGTCGTGCTCAGATTTGATTTTCATTCGCAACCTCATCAGGGAGGTCATTTATCACCAAAATGAAAAGGAGAGGGCCGACTACCGAACCTTGACTCACACCGGAGCGAGTGCAGTATGGGAGTGACTCGTACAAACCTAATCTGACAAATTGTTGTCAGTCCCGCAAATAATCTGCCAGAAGCCGTACTCGTAGAAGCTTTGGAGCAACGCCTAACGCACTGAGCTTTGACAGCAAGACGTCGTTATTGACTCTGTCGAACGCCTTTTGAAAATCAAAGTAAACCACGTCTACCTGGCGTCTGCGATCAAGACTAGTCGAGATGTAATTAACTAGTGTCAGTAAGTTGGTATTGACGGATCTTTTTTCACGAAAACCATGCTGCTCATTGCACAGGTGCTGCTTCACTTGCTTGTAAATTCCTCGATGGAGGACATTCTCGAAAACTTTCGCGGGAGAAGATAGTATCGCTATTGGACGATATTCATCGACTGAAGATTTATGGGAAGTTATCGGTATGGGAGATATATATATATATATATATATATATATACTGCGTAAAACGCCTGAAGGAATTGGAATCGCAAAGTAGTAGTTCCACGGTCACTACTATTAGATAATTGGAAGGAAAAATCGATGCATTGGAGCAACAGGCTAGACAATGTAATATAGAAATTGCGAATATGCCTGAAGAACGTGGTGAGAACCTGATGTCTATATTAGAGGCAATTGGTTCGGCAGTCAATATGTCAATAGCCTCAAGTGACGTCATATCAGTCCACCGTGTCCCACATGCACATGCACAAAATAATCGACCTAAGAACATTATAGTTAAATTTACTACCCGGATTATGAGAGATAATCTTCTTAGTGCGTACCGGCTATCAAAGGGACGCACTACTGACCGCATCGGCCTCTCAGGGACCTCGTGCCGCATCTACCTAAATGAACATTTGACCTTGCGTAATAAGGATTTATTTCGCAAATGTCGCGAAGCAGCGAAACTCAAGAAATTCAAGTTCGTGTGGATTAAGAATGCGATTGTCCTGGTCAAAGAATCTGAAGACTCTTCTACTTTGGCCATTCGCACGGAAGATGAAATATCCAGTAAGAGGGTGAATATTCGACCTTTTAACCGCCGTCATTACCTTCCGCCAAAAGTTGATGAAAGAGAATATATTTAATGAAATATTTCAGCAATTCCTGATTCTGGTCCTTAAGCAGATTCTGGGAATTGATGAAATATTTCATTAACGATATTCTCCTTCATCAACTTTTGGCGGAAGGTAATGACGGCGGTTAAAAGGTCGAATATTCACCCAAGATTAAGCCAAATTTTCGCCCTTCAGATCCTAATATTGTTAACTAATGTTTCTCCGCGCTTGTTGCTACTTGTTGGTAGGGTTAAGTTTCTATTTATAAGTGGGTACCTATGTTGCGTTTTACGTTAGGTATTTAGGTTCTGGGTATACTTTGTCTTGTGTGGGACACCTAAGTCTTATTTTTGTTTATGATTACTTCATAATTGCTTACTTAGCACAAAATATTGTTTTCAATTGTTCGTATCAAGTTTGTAAATGTTCATATGCGTATTATACTTTCATGCGTCGGCTGATTACTGTGTTGTTAGTCTTTAAAACCGTTATTGTACACATGAATACCTTTCTGTTTTGTAAACAATCAATTATTTCCCATTCAAAACTAATTGCAATACTTTTTAACTATACTGGCAACTTCAATTCTATTGTGTTTCCACGCTGTTATAATGGCTGTAGATAATAATAATTTATGTATTTATTATCAGAACTGCCGAGGGATCAGGACCAAACTGAATACACTGTATATTAACATATTGTCTCACTCTTACGATATCATTATCTTAACCGAAATTTGGTTGACGCCGGATATTTCTGAAAATGAATTTATTGATGGCCGCTACTCGGTATACAGATGCGACCGTAATCGTTCCGTCTCTAATAAGAAAGATGGAGGAGGCATACAACTTAATACTGACTTGCAAATTGCAAAAAAACGTAAGAAATTTTGAATTTCACGGGCTACCCTGACGCTTCCCCCTTAAATTATTCCCTATTATACCAATTCGACATTTGAAATGACTACTGGTGTTAATGTTGTTTTTCTAATTATTATTATTAGTATTTCTTTTTAATCAAATTGTACCGTGTAACATCAAAATATTTGTACACTGGTGTCACGATATACTTACTTGCCTAATATACAAATAATTAAAACAATAAAATAAGCAAATATTATAAAAAAATAAATTACGAACAAATGGACAGAGCCATTTCTTACGGCGCGCTGTTAATGTACAGACGCCAGCACATCAAGCTACTACAATCTGTCAGATTTCTTTAATAGATTTTCGACTTTATTGCTAAAGCATTAGGTTCAAGGTTGATTAGGAAAATCTGACAGTTTCGGGTAGGTTGACCTGCTGGCGTCTGTACATTCCAAAATCCCTTCCCTTCACCTGACACGGATCGCGGGCGCACGCAGGCATTTCGACGGAGCCGCCGCCAGTGACGCTCGATGAGCTATCGAGGAACGACACGTACTAAGTGTTCTGTACCAAACCTCTGCAGCGGTCGACCTCGTAGTTGAATATCTAAATTGTGGAAACTAGAAATCATCAATAATAGCGTCAAAGCCTAAATCCGAATAAAAAATACTTGGCTACCCAAGTGATTAAGTGCCGTGTTCTTCCCGTACTGGGTAAGTTGTACAATATAATCTTTGTTTTCTAAATGTGTTTAAGCAAAGAGTTTATATTAGCAAGCTATAGAGCAAGCGTTAGCGAGTATGAACAGTAAGCACGGGTATGAACAGTCTCGAAATCGCAAGCGCATCCAAATTAGTAACAAATGGTCGTCAGCGCTGGTTGTTTCTCCCGACAGAATTAATTAAAATTCTAAGTTTTCATCGTGAAATGTGCAGTGCCAACTTGTAAAAACAATTCATGGAAGCAAAATAAAAAGAATAATGATATAACCTTTCACCGGTGTTTACTATTTTGATAAGAAAACACAGATTTTATCTAAATTACTTAAAGCGTGAAAGGGGGTTGCGCGGGCGCGCGGGCTGTTCAATGCAGCACGTGCTCCCACGCCTCCCGCTTCATACTTTCCCCGCTTTAGAGCTAGTGTTGTACTGCATTGTATTCGAGTATGGAAACTCAGCGAGTAATGTCATCGCCTGATATTTCGAATATTGATAACGAGCCAGAACATAAGAATGTCAACACAAAATCAAGAGGCAGACGGTTTCGGCCAGACCTCTCGCCGGGTCACTCCCCACTAAGTGAGTTCAAGACGTTTGAGGACAAAATAATGAATTTATTGACTACGTGGAAATCTGATCAGGATAAATTATTGAATAAGTTAACATCTGATATCAACGAGGTAAAGCTACAGAATAAAGAGATACGAAAGACAAACGTCGACATTGAGAAATCCATCGAGCATATAAATTTGGCGTATGAGAGCATGAGACAGTCAGTACAAAAACTGGAAAAGGAACGTCAAGAACAGCGCTCTTATATCATGGAATTAGAGAAAAAGGTGTTTGACTTGCAGAATAGTTCACGCTCCTCCTGCTTCGAAATAAGAAATATTCCGGTAACTGAGAAAGAGACTACAGAGAACCTGGCGTCCCTAGTATTACAAACAGGCAAAGTTCTTCAGGTTCCTTTAAAATCAACGGATCTGCGAGATGTCTATCGTATGCCGGGGAAAAAAGGATCAAGTAGACCAATAGTTGCAGAGATGATCACTGTTCCTCTAAAGAAACAGGTGCTAGACGCTGTTCGGGCTTTTAATAAAGAGCGCCCCACTGCGGAAAAATTAAATAGTACTCACATTGGAATAAATGGAGAGCCTAAACCGATATACGTAGCCGATCACTTACCAAATAGCCTGCGACAATTATTTTACGAAGCTCGCAAGTTCGCCAGCGCTCACGATTACAAGTTTTGTTGGTCGCAGAACAATAAGATTTTTCTTCGCGAGCGGGAGGGCATGGACTCGGTCATCGTCTCCTCAACGTCATGTCTGGCTAACCTGCACAAAACTCTGCAGCATTAACTCTGATCAGCAAGCGATAACTATCTTTTATTCTGTTTGGGCTAAGGTTTCATTTTATATTTTATTTGTTTTTGTTTATCATTTAATTATCACGCTATCTAAATGCTTAACAACATATTACACACTTTCACCATACACATCTTCTATGACACAAAATCTCCATATCATGTGTACGGTCCAATCCCCCCTCTGTTTACCCCTCAGGTGTGTTGATTATGAGGTATTCTTTGCTAGTTCCAATAGTAACGCTATATATGCCATTATTTTAAGAAAGGTAATTTTGCGGCTACACTTCTACTTGGGCTATTTTCTGATTGTTTGTTCTCATGTCGAGACATCAAATAGTTATGAAATGTCTCCCGTGATGTACCGATGTGCGTTCTTTTACTTTATTGCAAAATGCTGGACCTAACAACAATATCTAATGAACTGGACGCTATCGGTACAACCCAGTCTTATATTTGTAAACCGGAGCAATGCGTAAATATCTTAACGGATACAAATCATACAGTAAATGTACTACATGTCAATATACGCAGCGTTAACCGGAACATCGACGAACTTACATTGTTCATAAAAACTCTGCGTATACTTCCAGAAGTAATTGTCTTAACTGAATGTTGGCTAAGTAAATCACCGCATATTCCACCACTAGATGGCTATGTTAGCTATTGTACAAGAGATAATATTAACCAAAATGATGGTATTATTATTTACATTAAATCTTTTCTATTGCATACAGTAGCTGAACCAAACATATTAGATACCAATTGCTTGATATGTAAGATAGAATCCGTAGATATGATAATAATTGCCCTGTATCGCTCGCCCTGTTATCGTAATATTGATAATTTTCTAAACGGTCTTGATGACGTTCTGTCATCCGTATCTAACAATAAAAATATAGTACTAATTGGAGACCTCAATATAAATATTATCCCAGATCACCTAACCCAGCCAGCGAACGAGTACCTTAACTTAGCTGCCCTTCATGGCCTTTTACCTACTCATAAGCTGCCCACCCGGGGTAAGAACTGTTTAGATCATATCTTCCTTAAATCAGAATTAAAGAATGTAACACTGATCTTTGATACTTACATTACCGACCACGCGCCTATCCTCCTAAATATTAAAGCTAACCAGAAACTAACAAACCGGAAAACTACAATTGTAAGAGTGGACTATCCATCAGTTTTTACAGCTGTTTCAAAGACTGAGTTCAGTGCAATCTTGGATATCACCGATGCTGAAATGGCAGCTGAAATGTTAGTGTCGATTCTTGGTTCCATAATTAAACAACACAGTGTAGCTAGACCTATTCCATCAAAATGCAGAATCCTCAAGCCATGGATAACAAATGGCTTACTGCGTTGCATCCGCAATAGAGACGCTATGTGTCGGCAGATAAAGACTAACCCTGATAACTATGTTCTTAAACTCACTTTTGTACGATATCGCAATTTTTGTAACAAACTACTTAAAAAATTGAAACATGCTTACGAGAAAAATGAATTTGTAAAAGCCAAAGATAATCCTAGAGCAACTTGGAAGGTAATTAAAAATATTGTCCAATCTAACAGCTCCAGAAACCCACCAACTGAACTACTGAAGATAGGGCCCGACAAAACTGCATCTGTAAATATGGTCAACGACTATTTTTCCAGTATAGGTAATGATCTGGCACAGAAACTTCTACCCACCGCACAAAACTCTACGCATTCGCTAGAGGATAACACTATTACCAACTCCTTCGTACTCATGCCAACGGATGAGTGTGAGGTGGATCGAATTATTCATGGCCTCCGCAGTGACACCGCTGTTGGATGGGACGCAATCCCAACGCAGTTGTTACAGAAATGCTCCAACACGCTAGTACCGGTGGTTACACATATCTGCAATATATCCATGTCAACCGGAATCTTTCCCAAAGTTTTCAAAAGGGCTATCGTCCACCCTATCTACAAGAGCGGAAACAGAGACAGTGTAAATAATTACAGGCCAATATCTGTTTTGCCTGCATTATCAAAGGTTCTTGAGAAATTACTTAATATTAGACTGCAAAACTTTCTGAAAACTAATAACATTTTAGCGCCAAACCAATTCGGCTTTAGGGATGGCAAATCCACAGAGAATGCTGTGGGTTCTCTTGTCGATCAAATAGTGAACATCCTTGATCAAAAACAAAAATGTATCGGCGTTTTCTTGGATCTCACCAAGGCTTTTGACACTGTCTCTGTTCCTCGACTCTTATTAAAGATGGAAAGGATGGGAATTTGTGGATATGCCCTTCGGATTTTCACAGATTATCTCTCGGATAGAACACAGTTTGTTAAGATCGATTCTTTTGTAAGTGATACTGCTCCTTTAAACTTTGGGGTACCACAAGGTTCGATCCTGGGTCCTACTCTCTTCCTACTTTATATAAATTCCCTATGCTTGCTTCCCCTTCTTTACTGTGACATTTTTACGTATGCGGATGACACTGCGCTACTCGTCCGTGGCAAGAGCTGGCCCGAGGTTTTTACTAGAGCCGAACAAGCCATAAGACAAGTTATGCAATGGTTGTCAGGTAATCTTTTAACCTTTAACCCAAATAAAACGACCTACTTAACTTTCTCGCTGACATCTTCCTCTCAACCGTCTAATGAACACATTACTCTCAAAGCCCATACCTGCGACCCATGTACTTCGAGTGTCTCCTCTTCACCCTGTGGTTGTTCTATCTTAACCAGGTCTACCCAAGTAAAATACCTTGGAGTATACCTTGATCCTTTTATTAGCTGGAAACATCACCTAATGGTTCTTGCAGATCGAGTTCGAAAGACGATCTATATATTCAAAAAACTTCGCTATTCTCTGGAACTCAACACCCTTAGGATGGTATATTGTGCCTTGTGTCAGTCTATCCTGACGTATTGCATAACCGTGTGGGGGGGTGCTGCAAAGACGATCTTACTGCCTCTAGAACGTGCACAGAGGGCTGTACTTAAAGTCATGTCTTTTAAACCCTTCAGGTATCCGACAGTTCAGCTCATGGATGACTGTCAAACTTTATCTGTGAGGCAATTATTTGTCCTGGGAACAGTTTTGAGGAAGCACAGCACTCTAGAATACGACAAAGCTATAACAACAAAGCGCCTCTCGTACGTAGTATGTCAAGCCCAACGTTATCGTAGCTCCTTGGCTGCACGGCACCACAATGTGATTGGATGTCACTTATACAATAAAATAAATAAATATTGCAATATCTATCCACTCACCAGATACGAATGTAAAAAAAAGGTATCAAACTGGCTTCAGAATAAACCATATGATGAAACTGAAAACCTCCTTAAATTATCAACACTATAATGAGAACCTATACCCTACATTACCGTACACCTCAATCACGTACACGCATAGTCTACTCACATAATTACACACACACACACACACAACACACACACACACACACACACACACACACACACACACACACACACACACACAACGCACTTTTCACAATAATAACGGATAATTATAATTATTATATGTATAACATCAATCAAGTGAACACGTTCCGCTCAGTAGCTATGTATGAAATTGTAATAGATTAATAACTGCGAGGGCCCTGGTACCCTTTACACAAGTTTAATCTTAATTTGGGTACCAGAGTTCAACAAAACTAGCATTTAAATAGTCTTCTGTGTAATGCTTGTGTTTTTATGTGTGTATTTGACTGCAATAAATAAATATTATTATTATTATTATTATTATTTGTAATCATACTTACCAATAATGCGAAAGTGTGTTTTTGGTTTGTCGGTTTGTTAATTTATCCTTCTTTCGCGCAATAGATCGAAGTCGAACTTGAAGTTGTTTATAGGAAAATATATTTTTACGTCTCTTCATGAACACAGTAATTAATCAATCCCCTTGCAGCAATCACTGATATTCAAAAATATAAAGATATAAGGATAAAATATCTAGTACTTACGTAAAACGGTGATCAATCAAAGAAAAAGACAATTTTACAATAAATTAACTAACTCTTTTTAAGTGGCAATAATGACTTGTAAATTTTTGTGTGTTTTTAATAAATATTGTTTTATCAGTATATTATTTATTGTTTTATTTACTCGTATCTGCTAAAACGTAAACTTACTTATACTCCTAGGTACTCACGTACTTACTCAAAGTAATAATACCTGTACGCAAGCGTCAGTCACGTCACGGCGCATCACTATTTTACCGCTACCACCCGCTACATCTATAAATCAGTATTTATACAACATCTGCTTACGGTTGTCATAAAGGGAATAGAGCGATGCGCGTGCTCTATAGCTTGCTAATATAAACTCTTTGTGTTTAAGTATGAATGTGCATAGTTGCCGCTGCTTTCTGTAGTTTAATAGGAACGTTATCTGTTAAACCTAAACTCAGCTAAATTACCTGCCTTGTTTCGACCGCTTATAACGGCTACTTTTTAAACGGTGTTACTCTAATACCTACATAGACAATAATATTGTAAACAATCACCGACACCAATTCTTCTAGCTTTTCCTTCGCTTTCCTTATATCATTATAATATTTACTTTTATTCGTTAATACCTACTCGCTTGAGTATATAGTATAGTATGTTTTTGTTATTGCCTACCTAGATTAGCCTTCTAGTATATGCCAACCTCTTTCTGCAAGGTGACGGCTTGCAAATGTGGCTTAATAAATAAGAAGCTAATGTCTGTTTGAAACGGCGGTTCCAGGAGTTTCTATGCGGCTGAAGATCTGCGCAGCTGGCTGGCTAGATTCCTACCCAGCGTCATTGCTCCGCTGACTGACTCCGGGGCCACCACCGACGTCACCGTTCATCACCAAGCAGGAGAGTGCGGTATTGACGCCCTTCTACGTAGTCCGACCTTTAGACCGGGTTATAACGAACCCTCGTACTTTTAGATAATTTCGACCACCCGTATTTTTCTTAAATTGTAACTAACGGTTTTATTAATATACTTTTGTTTCTATTAATTGGACGTAGTTAAGCTGAAAGGACCTAATCCACTGTTTGGTCGGAATTGAGTTAAGTATGCCATCATACTTCTGAGGGTCGAATCTATCATACAGTGAAGACTTTATTTTCGAAATGTATATAGAAACTATTTTTTTTACTACCCCGACTCATCCCACATGTATGAAGAGCACGAAAAAAAAATTTGCTGAACGAACCCAACCTGCTTGAATTGTTTCTGAGTAATGCAATTTCTATGTACCTACGTATTCTTAAAGATAATTTATCAGATAAAACTCTAAACAGTTTGGGTCCTTTCTGAGAATTAAATTTTGCCTAACAATTTAATCTTGAAAATCACTGAAACGACTTGTAACGCCTCGTCATGTGTTCAGCCAACGCCAAGCCAACGCCAAGCCAACGCCAAGCTAACGCCAAGCCAACGCCAAGCCAACGCCAAGCAAACGCCAAGCCAACGCCAAGCCAATGCCGAGCCAACGCCAAGCCAATGCCACTTTACGACATTTGGAGCAGAAATTGTCAGCCAAGCCAGCGAGTGACCGTTAGTGACGTCACATCCGGCCGCCGAAGTGTATAAGTAGTCGGACCGCTCATTTGGCGGGAACATTTTGCTGCCGTACATGAGATAAGTCGAAACTCTGTTCAACTGTATAAAAATATCAATAAATAATTGTGATTATTCGTCAAGTGTGAAGTCTATTACTGCTTTCCCGTTTCAGACTTAAACAATTTGGGTCGTTTCTGTGTTTTAGGTTTACTGCAAACGAACTTCTGTTTTTGTTTATTAGAAACGACTCAAAACACTTAGGCTATTTCAGAAAAAAGGTTTTATATGAAACATCCATACAATTCTTAATAACCTAAAGTGACTCAAGAAGGTTAAGTCGTTTATAAGAAAAAGATTTAGTGATTGACTCATACACTTATATTTTAACTGAAACGACTTTCGTATTTATATTTATTATTCTTTAACGTTATTTGGACTGTGTAACTTCGACTTCGTTTTTGCCTGTGATTTGGACACTGTTTGACTTGAGTATGGCTAGGGGTACGTACAACAGCCATGAATATGCAGATATGCATTTCCTTTACGGATTTTGTGATGGAAATGCACACCAAGCTGCAAGTGTATCGAGGGCGATATCCTAATCGGGACCGCTATCCGGATTACAGAGTATTCCAACGTGTACACTCCGCTTACGCAGATGGTAGAAATCCAGGAGCTAGGGAAGGTCAGCCAAGCCAGCGAGTGACCGTTAGTGACGTCACATCCGGCCGCCGAAGTGTATAAGTAGTCGGACCGCTCATTTGGCGGGAACATTTTGCTGCCGTACATGAGATAAGTCGAAACTCTGTTCAACTGTATAAAAATATCAATAAATAATTGTGATTATTCGTCAAGTGTGAAGTCTATTACTGCTTTCCCGTTTCATTCAGAAGTGGGATATAAAGCGAAATCGCCCTACTGCATCTGTTGGTCGTGGAATCCGTCCGCCTGGCTGGAGTGAAGAAGAGCAAGACCATATTAGTGAAGATGAAGAATTCCCGCCGCCACCCGCTAGAAAACTACTCAAAAGTTTGCTAGAAAACGAAGTGGGTAAGGCGATACACAAACTCTACGACGATATTTTACCGCTCAACTACTTCAAAGGTCATCGTGCAGCGTTCCTTATCCCGGAGTTTGACCCCGAGGGAGAAGATTACACAGTGTTGGTATGGTTGGAAGAAAATTGACCAGTTGGGAGACAGGCTGGAGCGACAAAGTAAAATCATTTCACCTTCAAGATAAACTCCGTGGTCAAGCACGTAAATGGTACAACAGACTCGATGAATATAACTTTTCCTGGGACGAATGGAAATGCATGCTAGCAAGAGCATTTCCCAAACACCGTGACTTCAGTGCTTTGTTAGACGAAATGATGAACCGGACGAAGCTCCCGAACGAAACAATGACTAAATATTACCAGGATAAAATCGCCATGTGTTTTCGTTGTAACCTGTCTGACACTGCTAGTGTTTCGTGTATAATCAGAGGATTACCTCCTTCATTAAAACCAAACGCACGAGCTTTCCAATGCCAGCATCCAGATGAGCTGTGCGAAGCCTTCCTCTGTACCCTCGACGATTATCGCTCACCAACATTCGAAGCACGTGACAAGCCGAAAAAGCAAGCTAGACAGCTGCCGAATCAGGATAAGAAAGTGAACCCTGAGACCGACCCCTGTCCGCGTTGTAAGAAGACTGGTCACATCCTACGGAATTGCTCATTACCTGATCAACGCATTTGTTTCAAGTGTGGTGTGCAAGGTCCTATTGCCATCCGCTGCCCTGGCTCTTCAACTACACATGCCAAGATGTCTGCCGAATCGAACAGCAACGTCAAGGAAGTTAAGCTAGTGCAAAATTACAATGAAATTTACAAGAAGGTCGTGAAGCCACGTTACTCCGAGGTGGTGAGGGCCTCATGAAGGTTATCAACACCTGTACCAAGGACATCGAGTGGGAAGCCGGCCAGATCCTCGCACGAGCAGATAACTGCAACGAATCGGTGACCCAAACAAGCCGGGTGAGTTCAATCCATTATTGTCTTACTTGCCCACTATTTTGCCAAATAAGCCAAATTATTCAGTCACTGGTTCCTCTAATCCATGTGGCCTTACAGACCCGTCTGCCTCGGTCTTAACAATTAATAAAATGAGTGATAGTACAGGCGGGGTACCTAAATCCGAAATCAGTATGGGGAGTTTAAATGAAAACGAGCGTGATAGTTTAATACATGTATTATTACAATATAAATACACCTTTGCCATTGGCACAAAAGATCTCGGTTGCACCAATTTGCTACATATAAAAATAAAACTTACCACCCAGCAGCCAATGTATCGTCAATCTTATAGGTTTATTGCATACTGAACAACAAGTAGTTAATTCTAAAGTTCGTAAGTTACTTGATGCCGGTATTATTAAAGAATCCAAATCCGATTATGCCTCTCTAGTTATCTTGGTAAAGAAAAAGAACGTGATAGTCGGTTATGTGTGGATTATCGTGCCCTTAACTCGGTCACTATAAAAGACAGATTTCCGTTGCCGAACATCGACGATCAGGTTTCAAAGTTAGCCGGTAAGAAATATTTGACGAGCCTCGATATGGCCCAAAGCTATCGTTAACTACAAATTGCACCCGAAGACACTCACAAAACTGCATTTATAACACCTCAGGGCTATTATGAGTATTTGCGCATTCCGTTTGGTTTAGCAAATGCTCCCGCAGTTTTCATGCGAATGATTAGTATAATAATATTGTCGATTCCATTCGTTCCCAAACGTCACAAACAGACAGTTCAACTAGCGAAATTCTGGCATTCATAGATGATCTATTACTACCCTCGGTTGATTTTAATTCTGGTATAAAAATGTTAGAATCGGTGTTGCAAAAGTTTGAATCTGAAAATCTAAAATTAAACATGGGAAAGTATTCTTTTTTTACAAGAGAAAGTGACTTATTTAGGGCATGAAATTTCTCATGAAGGTCTGCAACCAGCAGAACCAAAATTGATTGCAGTTTTGCATCTTCCTGTACCGAGGAATGTACATGATGTACGTCAATTTATAGGCCTTTGTAGTTACTTTCGAAAATGTATATATAAATTCGCGGTTATAGCTCGCCCTTTAACCGAATTGACTAAGAAAAATGTACCGTTAGTATGGAGTGATAAACAAGTCGATAGTTTTAACGCATTAAAAAAATGTTTATGCTCTAAGCCAGTGTTAGCTTTGTATGACCCTACGTTAGACATAGAAGTTCACAGCGATGCATGCAAATTAGGAATAGCAGGAATTTTATTACAAAAACAGTCTGACGGTACTTTGCGTCCTGTTATGTATTTTAGCCGAGTGACGTCTAGGGAGAAAACTATGTATCATAGCTACGAGCTAGAAACGTTAGGAGTCGTGGAATTATAGTAGGTTAAAACGTAAAGGTAGTCACCGACTGTACCGCCGTCCGAGCCACTCTCACTAAACGCGATATTATACCTCGTATCGCAAGATGGTGGCTGTTAATTCAGGAATACGATATCAGTGTAGAATACAGGCCTGGTGAACGAATGAAACTTGTCGATGCGTTAAGTAGGAACCCAAGAGATGCTGTAAATATTAATCGTTTAGAAGTCACTGATTGGTTTTATACGGCTCTATATCAAGATGATAAATAAAAAAATATTAGTGACCAATTAAAAGCCGGGTCGACTGAACGCGATATAATAAACAATTACGTGTTAATAGATGACAGGTTATACACGGTGACATTTGAATCACAGTTTTCCTAGAACAAACGTTGTTCAGACCATGGTCTACTACCATTTAACAGCATCAAAAAAAAAAAATACGTCATTGGTTTTTGAAAAAACACAAAGTAGACAAAGTTAAAATAGTCCGAATTTACGTTACTCCGTACAACACAGTAGTTGCGGCGCGGCGCACGCACGAGACAGAGCATTGGGCGGTTGTTGTGCGTAGGTACAGGGATGAATTCCAACAGGAGTACCTACTCGTTTATTTGAAACTATTGAAAACACGTCTGGGTGCAGATAACAATGCACTAGATGTGTTTTTACAAACTATGAAAGCATAATTTTGTCAAAGGCCGCCGAGAATTTTGTTTACACTACCAATAACAATAAAGAATAATAAAACAATTAATTTCACTTTGGGAAAACCATGCGACAACATTCCGAGCGCTGTGGGATTTCTAACATCTGGTTATGATTTAAAGCCGAGTCCAGACGTGTGTAATGCGTAGTGTTCATTACACTCGTATCATTCGTATCATATTATTCATTATCGTATAATGTAATGCAAATTTTGTTTGTGGACGGCACTACGAGCATTACATGTAACGCTTGCTCCGGCGCTCGCCGTGATACCTCGGCTGTCGGTTTTTAGCGCGAACACAAAGGCGCTCGCAGTGCTCGTTTGGATGGCGTTCGTGACGGTTGTGTCGTGTGTACGTTAATACATACAAATAAAAGCAGCACCAGCTATTGACCTTCTTATTCGGCATGTTCGTAGCAACTGAGTGGAAAGAGCTGTTCGCTTACGCAAATCGCGTTGAGTTCATGTGCCGTCCACACTGTTGACGTTAAATTACACGTAATCTTACATTACGCGTTACACACGTCTGGACCCGGCCTAAAAGTTGCCTAACTATTGGTTTTCCCATGTGTCCAAAATTATTACCACGCTAACTTAAACCAAGGGGTCTGCACAGTTTTAAAAGACAACGGTCATTGACTCCAATTTTCCCTTCATACTTATCGGGCTTAGGACCGTCAGAAATTCTATCTAAAGTTAATTATTAATTTTGGTGAGTAACTAACTTACCAAAATTAATAACCTAAATTTTAGTTACCTACTCACATCACAGTTCAGAATGTAGGTACAAAATTGACAGCGAATATTTCAGGCGTATTTAAAAAATTGGAATCAGATTATTTACAACGATTAATTAGAATCAACTAGGGATTTACACAATTAAATGACATTATTTACACTTCCTACCTGTATTGAAGTAATTGCTCAAAATGTTGTCCATTAACTTCAATACACAGACGGGCACGTTTTTGCAAATTGTCTTTTAGGCTTCGCAACGTGTTTGTATCGCGCCTCACTACTTCGAACGCACTTTCAATTTTTTGTTTTAGCTGGTCCCGACTGGTAGCTTCTTCAGTGTAGACCAGCCTTTTTACCTCCGACCACAAATAAAAGTCCAGTGGAGTTAAATCGGGGCTTCTGGCTGGCCATGCCACTGGGCCACCTCTCCCAATCCACCTTTCACCAAATTCATTATTCAAGTACGTGCGTACTTGAGTCGTATAGTGTGCGGGGCAACCATCATGTTGGTAATACAGTTCCTGAAGAGAAGCCACAGGAACGCCTTCCATTAACTCGGGTATCGTTCTTGTCAGAATGTCCAAGTAGGTGGCACCATTTAAATTCCCATCGATGAACACTGGCCCAATTAACTCATCATTAATAATGCCGGCCCACACATTTACACTGAATCGAATTTGGTGAGAGTGTTGTTTTATTGCGTGTGGATTGTTAAACGCCCAATAATGTTCATTGTGAATATTAAAAATTCCTACACGCGTGAAGGTAGACTCATCCGTCCACAGAATGTTCACTTCTGGATTATTCAGCAGCCACGTACACAGAGCTATGCGTGCTTGGGGGTCAGAAGTCCTTGCGTGCGACGGAAATGGTACGGATGTTTTCCCATTCGGTTCAGCAGGTGCCATACGTAAAATTGGCTGACACCAAATCGCCTTGCTGCATCTCTGGTACTATTCCGTGGGTTGCGTGTGAAGTACTCGAGTATTTGCTCTTCGAATGCGGCTGAGTACTGAGGACCAATACCACGTCCTTGGGCATGAGTCGGCACTGTGAACTGGCCGTGATCCAGTAACCGCTGTGTAGCTGCCAGTATTGTAGCAGGTGTGGGAATTTGCGGGTTCAAGACCCCTCGCATGCGCAGCGCCTCTAAATGATCTGGTTGAGAGTACATGCGCCTAGCTTCCGCCAGATTGTCACCAGCAATTGCGTAAAAACGCACCATATCCAACCACTCCACATTGGAATAGTTTGAACTCATTTTTTCAACAACACTTGTGACGTGTGCCTGTGACGTTACGTATCAGATGCGTACGCGTTCCCGCTCGAGCGATTTCAGTACACTGACCAGTGACGACCGACCGCACAGTAGAAAACAAAAGAAATGGGCGGAACCGAACTTCGTGCGATTACATGTCATTGGCTAATGATTTATTTGCATTTCGGCCCGCATTGGCCGGACATCCTTGTAGTCCACGTGGACTTCTCTTATCTCTTTTGAATGCCATATCGCTACCGCGATGAGTACTTTAATGTTACGGTAAATGTTTGAACACGTTTGAGCAACATAAGACTTATTTGAGAACGCCTAATTTTGTTTATTTTAATTACATATTTAGTGCTATAAAATAGTAGTATACCATGGCCTGAACAACGTTTGTTCTAGCAAAACTGTGATTTAAATGTCACCGTGTATAGGAAGACGCTCAGTGGTAATCGACTTGTAGTGCCTGATGTAGCTACGTGGAAAACTCTTCAACTGCACTATGAGGAAATAGGGCACGTAGGATTAAAACGATGCACCAATTTGATTAAGAGTGATTTTTGGTTCCCGGTTGATGACACGGTTCATTCGTAAATATGTAACCTCTTCTTTAAGTTGCGCTTATGGAAAGGGAGATCATGGCAGAAAGGAAGGCAAGTTACATCCGGTTTCTAAGCCAAATGAACCGTTTAGAATGATACATAAGAAAGGTTAGGAATACATGTTAATTATAACTGATGCATTTTCAAACGTTGTTATTGCAGAGTGCAGTCGATCAGTTAATTCAGTAGAAACAATTAGAATACTCAAAATAATGTTTTCGTTATTTGGCTATCTGGATACAGTAGTAACTGACTATGGCAAGGCATTTACTAGTAGATATTTTAAGAAATTCGCGGCAGACAAACAATTTAAACATACGTTGAATGCAATTGCGTGCCCGCGTGCCAACGGGCAAGTTGAGCGCACCAATCGCACCATACTAAATGCCCTACGCGCGACTGACCCTAGTGGAGCCGCTAATAGCTGGTCTAACCGTCTACCCGATGTGATCTGGGGAATAAATAATACTTTAAATTTGCACGTAGTGGTAGGCCAGTGTGTGATGTAACCATCCCAGATCAAGTACCTGAATCGACCCAGGCCAAGCGTAGCAAGGCCAGTGCACGTATCAATAAAACTAGCGCTAGGATGAAACATAATTTTAATAAACGTAAAATTTGCCATGTTTATAAGAAAGGAGATTTGATTTTATGGACGCAGGCACCTACTAGCAGTACTGCTAAGGTCAACACAAAGCTAGATGACTTGTTTTCGGGACCCTATATAATAACTAAAGTAGTTGGCAATGACAGATACACAGATAGGATCAGGAGCATTAAGGGTTTAAGGGGCTACAAAAACTTTACGGGGCTTGTTTCCGCAGATTCTCTGCGACCTTATCGTAGCATAGCTCCTGTATCTGACAGCGCCAGCAGCTCTGATGACCAGCTGGAGACGGAAGACTTAATCGATCTAATAAAAAGCTAAAACAAAATCGTGTGCTCCATTGCGGGAGCAATTGTTGCAGGATGGCCGATTGTAACGCCTCGTCATGTGTTCAGCCAACGCCAAGCCAACGCCAAGCTAACGCCAAGCCAACGCCAAGCAAACGCCAAGCCAACGCCAAGCCAATGCCAAGCCAATGCCGAGCCAACGCCAAGCCAATGCCACTTTACGACATTTGGAGCAGAAATTGTCAGCCAAGCCAGCGAGTGACCGTTAGTGACGTCACATCCGGCCGCCGAAGTGTATAAGTAGTCGGACCGCTCATTTGGCGGGAACATTTTGCTGCCGTACATGAGATAAGTCGAAACTCTGTTCAACTGTATAAAAATATCAATAAATAATTGTGATTATTCGTCAAGTGTGAAGTCTATTACTGCTTTCCCGTTTCAGACTTAAACAATTTGGGTCGTTTCTGTGTTTTAGGTTTACTGCAAACGAACTTCTGTTTTTGTTTATTAGAAACGACTCAAAACACTTAGGCTATTTCAGAAAAAAGGTTTTATATGAAACATCCATACAATTCTTAATAACCTAAAGTGACTCAAGAAGGTTAAGTCGTTTATAAGAAAAAGATTTAGTGATTGACTCATACACTTATATTTTAACTGAAACGACTTTCGTATTTATATTTATTATTCTTTAACGTTATTTGGACTGTGTAACTTCGACTTCGTTTTTGCCTGTGATTTGGACACTGTTTGACTTGAGTATGGCTAGGGGTACGTACAACAGCCATGAATATGCAGATATGCATTTCCTTTACGGATTTTGTGATGGAAATGCACACCAAGCTGCAAGTGTATCGAGGGCGATATCCTAATCGGGACCGCTATCCGGATTACAGAGTATTCCAACGTGTACACTCCGCTTACGCAGATGGTAGAAATCCAGGAGCTAGGGAAGGTCGACGTAGCGTTCCAAACCTTGGAGTCGAAGATGTGGTGCTTCAGATGCTACGTGAGAATCTAATGACAAGTATTCGTCGCATGTCAAGAATGTCGGGGATTCCGAGATCTGTGGTAGGTACAGACGCCAGCAGGTCAACCTACCCGAAACTGTCGATTTTCCCAATCAACATTGAACCTAATTCTTTAGCAATAAAGTCGAAAATCTATTAAAGAAATCTGACAGATTGTAGTAGCTTCATGTGCTGGCGTCTGTACATCGTACTGTGAGACGACACATAATTTATTCATCCCTTTCACGTTCAACGTGTGCAAGCCCTTTTACCGAGTGATCATGGCCCGAGAAGGGCTTTTTGTAGGGAAATGTTACGTCGCCATCGTGAAGATTCTCAATTTTTAAAGAAAATTGTATGGAGCGATGAAACAAGTTTTCGAAGGGTGGGGATTTACATGCATAATCTGCATTTTTATGCGCGCATTAACCCACACATTGTACGAAGTGACCATTTCCAGCATCAGTTCGGAGTAAACATGTGGGCTGCAATAGTAGGACAGCTAATAGGTCCTCATGAGAGTTACCTGCTTGACTCGATGGCCCCCATACTTGAGATTACTACAGAATGATCTAAATGGTTTACTTGGGGAAGTATCACTTGAAACCCGTCGAGACGTGTGGTTGCAGCAAGACGGCGCTCCCCCACATTACGCAGGAGTCGTAAAAGACCATCTAGACTTAACTTTCCCTAGTCGTTGGATCGGAAGAGGGGGGCACATTCGATGGCCAGCACGTTCCCCTGACCTGAACCCCATAGATTTCTTTCTGTGGGGTTTATTACAAAGAGCCAGGACCAACTACCGTCAGAAACCAAATTTCATTCGGCGATGCCCGTTGTGTTCCGAGAGTAAGAGGAAGGAATTTTGAACATCTATTGTAATTTCAATTTAATAATACAAGTACCAAGTACCAGTGATTCATACCTCTAAAGAATCGCTATGACTTGGACCAGTTTTTGTAATACGTGGTCAACTTTCGCTAGTGTAACTTTTTCCCATGAAAATCGCTCGAAAATCGAGTAAAATTTTTGCCAGAACGAAGCCTTTGCTGTAAATGTTTTTCTTATTGAACGTATGTTTTCTAGCTGCGTACCTAAACGTATTACCACAGGAAAGGCCCACTTTTCTACAAAGTTCTGAAAAAAAAAGTAATTGATAGCTTTGCTAGTTTTTTTTTAATGTTTTTTTTTTATTGAGCACTGAGAAGTGGTTGACTTCTCAGTGCTCAATGAAAAAAAATGGTCATAACTTTTGAACCGTAAAAATTGCACCAACATTCTCAGGGTTAAAAAGTTTGGAAATGACCTTGCCCACGCCCCTATTCGATTTGATCCATACCTCCAGGGACACCTGTATACAGTTTAGTAGCGGCGCACTCGTGGTCAGGCCCAGCGCAACCTAAAAATGAAATTTGAACCATTTTTTCGAGATAAATTGTCTGATCTCTCATTAGATAATGTTCGGTATCATAGTGTTACTACACTACAACCTCCCCAATTTTTTTGGGGATGTACCTACCCAATTTGTTTTGTAATAATGGATGACTTACGAACACCGCATAGATTTCTACTAGGTAACTCTAGCTAGCTAGCGACTGTTAGTGCTTGATCACAACGCGCGCGCTGTCGGCTTGAACTAGTTTCGCTCCCGCACGGGTTGCCGCTCGCGCACTCACTACGGCTACTTGTATTAATTAAAGAGCTATAGCGTGAGTAGGCCGCACGCGTTCGCCGCGCCAAGCCGCCCGCGTCTGCTCACGCATTTGCTGCCAGCTCCGCGAATTAGCGGGATGCGGGGTGAGCGCGTGGTGCCGGCCCCGCTAATATGCCGAGTAGCGCTGCAGGGTTTTTATTAATGAGTACGCGCCCGGCACTGCACTTGGCAACACGTTTGTAGGCTGGCACTGCACTTGCTAATAGCGGCAGTCTGCGTTCGAGTGACTTACGAACTCTGTACGAATAAGTACATCACATAGATTTCTAGTACCTGGCTAGCTAGCGACTATTAACGAAATTACAATGGCAATTGGCAGTTATAGAATAGGAAACGACAATAAAACTAATCCCAGACAAGTGGTAATACCTAATTGATGGTAATGTATATTACTAGACACACAAAATCATATCATTACATGTACTTCTAAAAACATCAACATTTAGGTGTTTACTATACACCAGAAGTGCTGACCGCACGCGAGGGCGTGCACACAGCGAATGAAACTCAGTGACAAACACAGACAAAAAGTCAATATTTTATTTACAATTTGTTTTATTCTGACATATACAACTTTGTATATCTCCAGTTTGTTCATGACCGATTACTTAGTCTAAAAATTTAATTTCATCCCTAATCAATGGAAGAAACATCTAATTTGTATAAAATACATGATTCTGATTGCTCGATCCTTTACCAAATTAAAGTACAAAACTACATATCTGCAATGAGATCCAGATCAATAATAACAGAGTGACATGAGGACGACTACTACACGTTCACACGACGCGCGCGTTACTGCGCAACTCATTAAATTCACACGCAACGACTCACCGGCGTACAGGGACATTGTTACAAATTTATAAGCTCTGTAATTATATTTACTCATTATTTCTAGAGTTCAGTACGTAAGGTAAAATTTCGAGACAAATGTCATAATCGAATCTAATCAATCTGCAATAATACTCAGTGAATCTATAATCCATACTATATTATAATAAATTTACGTTAGAGCCGAACCAACGCGGCTATATCGCAACTGACAGTATTTTACCCTTAAAAATCTTCTTAAAATGTTATCAATTACTTCCTTAAATTAAGTATGTGGAATGAAATGACGTGCCCCCAGCGCGGCGAGGCGAGAAGCGCAGGGGACACTCATGACCGGTGACTTAACCTGCGGACAACAAGCTACGTGTTACAAAAGCTGACATCCGAATTTACAAAGGCACATCTAACTTTAAACTAGCACAACATTACTTACAATACAAATAAAAATCTCACAAAGAAACAATTTCTGTTGTATCAATGGCTCGCCTAGATAGCATTTGACGTTGGTATGTGATCAGAGTTAGAAAATGAATTCTAAATGATCAGCTCTAGCGGTAATGTCTGCTCACCTCACTATTGGACTGAGATGACTATCGGCAGGTACAGTTAATAGGGCTGGTGCCTCTGGTTGGCGCGGCCGCCGCCTCCGCCGCCGCCGCGCTGCTTGCCACCTTGGTACCCGGCTGTAACGTCACCTGTTTGTAACGCTAAACTCTATTTATTTGCTTCTAGATTATTTGTAAAGCTGCTGGATAGGAAAACATTTTTATTACATTATCACTATTTTACTATTTAATTCAACCTTACATGCAATGACACTGACGCGACAGTGATTTATTGGGACATGTTAAATTAGTCAATACATGTACACAAATGCTAGCTTAGATGCAAGACACGTGAGGCGCCTTGGTCGCACGTCACCTACGCGGGTCTATTTTTTGAAGAAACGTGATGATACATTGGCGCCAATTCCCTTGTTCACTAACTAAACTAAATTTAAGTTCAGTGCATCTTTTTCTTTATATTTAATTCAGAAAAGGACAGAAGATAAACATTAGTTTAGTACTGTCAAATTAGTCAGCGCCAGACGGAAATAGACTTATTTTTAGAAGCCAATTTTTTAGTCACGTCTAAACTTGTATCGAGTATAATTTGACAGGACTAAACTAATATTCATCATCTGTCGTTTTCTTAATGAAATAGAAAAAGATGCAGTGAACTTAAATTTAGTTTAGTTTGTGAACAAGGGAATCGGCGCCATTACCTATGGATAGCCAATGAATAATAATACTAAGGGCTTGTTTCAGTGATAGGTAGGTACTACCTACCCAATAGATTTTATTCGGAACAGAATATATACAAGATGACCTAGGAGATAAGTTAAACACTTATCCGCAGGCAGTGAAACATAAACGTAAGTTAATTTTGTCAGTGATAAGGTTATGAAGTCTCCAGTTTTGATTGAACGTTCTACGGTTCTTAGTAAGCAAAAGATGGCAAGTTAAGTGTCATGCGAGCCGCCGGCGCTCGACCCGCGCCGGTCCCCGGCCTCGCGCCACACGGCACACTACTCTACAGCGCGCACGGCCGGCCCGGGCGGCGCCAGCCGCACGCGCAACCTCATCGTGCTTCCTCCATGTTCTTGCAGAACATTACAAATGCCTCGTTTGTCTGGTTCAGATTTTGTAAACCAGTAGCGTGTTGACACGTATGAAGTTAAACTAACGAGCTCAGTGGGGGATTATGGATATCTGTCAAGTCAGTCGGTCGGTCGCAAAAGAGCAATTGTCATCAAGGCTAGTTCTGCACCCTAATTGCGTAACACTATTAATCGGAATCGGTTTCATTTTGACACTCATTACGTTATTTACGTTGTCGAATAAACAAATTTTTCCAACATATGAAGCAATGGATTAGCAATGCTTCAAAATGATTCGGATTCCAATTGAGTGTTACGTAATTAGGGTACTGGTCGGAGTGTACCCTAAGGCCGCTTGTGCACTATACGGAATTTCACTGCCCGGATGTGAGATCTCCGTACATTTGCCGAATTAACACGCACGTGACATTTCCCTATGTTCTCGTGACGTTTGCCGGATGATCACGTGACATTTAAATATCAGTCGCGGACCGTAAAATTGTGTAGAGCACAAACGACCTAACCTACCGCTCCCGCTATGCTAAGCTCGCATATTAAGGCTTTTTAGCTCGGCAAGAGCATGGAGGCAGCGCAAGGAGTGGTGGAGCGCAGTACCTTTACCGCGCGGAGCCGCGCGCGCGCCGTACCCGCCCTCGTACCCTCCGTACCCGCCGTAGTCTGCCCGCAACACACAAACATTAGTCCGCCTCCACCGCTCCGCCCGCCGGCGCGCCGCAGCGCGTGCTCGTGGCCGGAACGGTGGACGTCGCGGAGACTGGTCGACGTATTCTAATTATTCTACGGGTCGGCCGACCGGACGCCCCGCCGCAGCAGGGACAGCCGGACGAGGTCGTCCCGTCGGATGGGTAGCTCGTAAATCGTCTCGCGCTACATTTGTGGGCCAGGGGGAAAGGAGATGGGACATCACTTTGTGTTGCTGGGCACTAATAGTCGCAGCACTAGCGGGAAGCCTAGCAGCGCTCTAAGATGATCTGACAGATGGAAGACCTATAACTGGGCCACCCTTTCTAGAGCTATAAGAACACCTAGGTACGATAATACTGCCGCTGTAAGGAACAAGGACGTATCTACAGAAATATTGAAATGGAGAAAAAAGATATTTTGTCCTGTTCAAAATACAAGATACAAAGGCCGATGCGTCTTCTAATAGTAAGAATTATTAGGTTTTCGTTAAGTTTACGCCGATATAAAAAATACTGGTCTTTTTTTGCCGATTCCGAATATGTAAATACGTCTTTTTCCTTATGACGGCAAAATAAATATCCGGTCGTCATGGTAAGTACATGAGACAACGAGACGATTTATGATCTACCCAGGGGTGCCCGCAGCACACGAGACTGTCTCGGCGTCGCTCGAGCGCGTTGTGAGGCGACGCGTGCACAACCCGCATCGCGAACCATACGCTGGCAACTTTATCCTAGCTAGTATATTGTGTTTATTTTCTGGGGCAATTTAGAATTCTCGCATACTTATTGTGAATCATGTTACTTCAATGTCTTTATTAATAAAACTATAAGTATGTTTCATAGTAAAAGACTATGTAGTAATTAATGCAAAATAATTATGCATGCAATTAGTAAAACATATTTAAATGTGTAAAGTAGGTATGAAGCGTGTGGTGAGTCAGAAAGGGCAGGGGAAGTGGACTAGGGTTACATATGGAAACACATTGAGAATTTTTGTAACAGTGCTTTATTCAAAAGCTTCATCATATCTTTATCACTTTCACAATGTCTCTCCATATTTACCCCATTTCCCAGATGTAGCATGTGGCGAGAGCGTCGAAAGGTAAAATGATTACCAAAAAAGTAAAGAAACTCGAGCAACATTGCTACATATGTCAAAAGTGGTATTACAAACGAACGCTTATAAACATAAGGCAGGTAACATACATATGTACAGAATATAGTTTATACCTGTTGAAATAATGATAAAGAGCGATAGCCGAATGGGCAACTGCACTACGATCTACGCACGAGAGTACGCGAAGCGGCCTCGTGGAAATAAACAAAATATGCAACTTAATATGATTTTAGCAAAGTTATATGAGATGATTAATCCTAGTTTTTCAAAATTTAGACAGAGCTGCGATTATATTCAGATTATACACTGTCGCCTCGACAACATTCACTACACATTATCTCGATAGAACATTAAATATATAGAAAAATAAATATTTTCCTACACACTAAATTAAATACCTAAGCTTCGCGTGATGTCGATCTCCTCGTAAAATAAACGTTCACTATAATGTAAATAGGCATATCTCGAGGACGGAGTCGCGCCTCGCTCGCAGCGCTAAAACCTAGCGCCTTACTACTACGGTCACATCGTATCCTAGGGTCAGGTAACATCAGTCGAGGTAATGTGTCGGTGAGCGGGCTAGCGGGGGCTCGCCACTATACTAGTACTGCTTGCCGCGTTTACCGTAATTGGGATATCCGGAGTAATCGTAACCGCCGTAGCCCCCGTAGCTGTCGTATCCGTAGCCCCCGTAGCCGTATCCGTCGTAGCCGCCGCCGTAGCCTCCCTGTCCGTAGCCGTAGCCGCCGTAGCCCCCGTTGCCCCAGGCGCCCTGGCCGCCGTAGCCCCCACGGCCGCGGCCCCCGCGCAAGCCCCGTCCGCCGCGCGCCCCGCGCCCGCCCATGCCCCCGGGCCCATCCGGCTTGGGAGTCGCGCGCTTCACGTCGACCTGCAGACGACACGAATTTCATGTACAACTTAACATTTCATTTCTCATACTTGATGCACTTGGGAGTGCACAGCTTATGTGTATACTGACCTCCTTGCCAGCAATCGTCTGCTTGGGTGTCTTAAGCAGCTCATTAACCACCTGCTCAGATTCGAATGTAATGAAGCAGAATCCCTTCCTCTGGTTCTTAGTTTTGTCAAAAGGCATCTCGACTTCAATAATCTGCAAGAAAAAAATTATATTAATTACTGAAATAGGCAACATCACAATAACCTAACCAATATTTTAATTATATCAGTGGCCCGGATTCCTCTTCAGTAAATGTCAAGAAGAAGTTATCTCACCAAATCCGGATTTGTCATCACATAATTTCTAATCAATCTATTGAAGCACTGAAAATGAAAAGCCAAATAAGTGAACTTACAGTTCCAAAATTACTGAAGAAGTTTTTGATTTCATCATCTGATATTTCACTGCTCAGCCCACCAACAAATATCTTTCCATGTCTCGCCTTTGCCTTCTTAGGATCCACTTTTTTGTTGTTAATTGTGTGCTCTCCAGCAGCCATGACTTTGTCTATGGAATCAGGTGCCTTGAAAACAATGAAGGCAAATCCACGTGATCGGCCAGTGTTTGGATCAGTCTTGACATTGATGCTTTCAATCTCACCATACGCACTGAAGTGGTCACGTAATTCCTCTGTGAATAGTAAATGAAATTAGACTTTGAACATTTAAATGCCTAATAAAATAAAAAATGTGGAAAATCTCAGAAATGTGGGTATAAGCTTTCTTCAATGCTTAGTCAGAAGCAGAACTGAATAAAGTCATCATGATAAAAGAGAAGGTCAACTGGTCCTATCAGCCAGCAACATGTATTGTTTGCGTCATTTAAGTTTGCCGCTATGAATCATGTTTATTAATCAATCACGCCAGAATGGCTGATCGGCTAGATGAAATTTGGCATAGAGATAGATTATAGTCTGAAATAGCACATTGGATAGTTCCGGTGGGATAATTTTCAACATCCATGCAGGCAAAGCCACTGGCACATGCCCGTAGGCTGTAAGTGACTGTGCAGTAGTAATACCTATACTAAAACAGCAGCACACCATGCCATGCACATCGGAGTCTGGTTTCAGAGCGGCAAACTTACGTGACGCGAACTATTGTTATTGTAACAACTTGCCAGTCAATGATAACATCAATACCTATAAATAGTACCACATAGGTACAACTAGAGGAAAATTTACAATCAAACTACACTTACTGTCTGTGGTCTCCCAGCTCAGGCCCCCGACAAAAAGTTTTCTGTGGACATTGTAAAGTATAAGATTAAAACATGAAGAAATAGACAATTTACGACTTGTGTCTCGATTTAGAAACTGACTTAAAAATTACAATTTATTAATTAACACTATGCAGTACTTGTTTACAGTACTTTACAGCTACTATTTTTTCAAAACAAACTCCAAGCACTGCAGCAAATCAAATTGACAACCTGTAAGTTACAAAAGTAAAGTCTGGAAATTTACATTATCAATCAGGACAACGAATGAAACAAGATGTTACAGTCATATCGCAAGATTTGAAATTGGCAAAGATGATCCAGGCCCAAAGTTAAGTGGCCGATACAACTAGTCAGTTTGGTCAGTTTTACTTTAGTGTGAGCCCAGCGGATATATACCATGACGTCCTTCGGCGGCAGCTGCGGCGGCGGCGCAGGCTCACACCTGCAGAGAGGACACAGCGTTAGTAGCGCCCCAAACTGACCAACGCGCCGCGCCGCGAGGGCGACGACCCCTCACCGACGCGCACTCGGCGCTACCGATTTAAAATCTTGCAACTACCTACGTACGCTTTACTGCTAGCTTTGGAACCGCACAACACCGGCATTCACGAACCACATGTATGCTAACAAAGAACCAAACGAAAAATCGATAACTTAACCGAGCCGGTGTCGGGTGCAAAAGAGACGCGCAATTAAGACGCCATTTTACTTCATGCGGCTCGGAGATAATCTAAATTTTAATAAGCCTGGAAATGTTCTGAAATAAAAACTAAGACTTCTGGGTCTGAACTTAAATCGTAGAGAATGCACTGTAAAGATTAAAACGTAAAATTTTGAAAAGATCTTAACGATTAAAATAGATTAAGCGTTACGGCGTTAAGGATAATGGTAGAACGCCGCCATTGTGGCGGGCGCAGACAAACTGCAAAAATTACCAGAATGGATATCCGAGAAAATCTGAATGATTAAAATATGATTATGCTAAGAATAAAGATGTTATATATGCTTGCAAAGTGTAAAACAAAACCAACTTTACCTGTCATCATCGCGTCCAGGGGCTTCGGCACTATTATGTTCTTGTGTATCTCCGCCACCATTTTCTGCGTTTCCATTAAGTTGATTATCAGTAACGTCTTGTGCAAAGTTATCGTTATTGGCCATGACTTATGTTTAGGCTAAAATTAATAATAAACTTAAACCTAAGGTCCTCACGCGACCTTTAACTCCGAATGCCAAACGCAGAAGAAAGAAAGGAAATGCGTGTTGAGTCGGCGCGAAACGCTCGTAATGTTGGCTACCTGCAAACAGACGCGGTTTTTTTTGCAAACAATTCTTCCCCTCCACAATAAACGGCCAATCAGAAGACAGTAGTGGAAAGAGGTCAATGGCGTCCATCCCGTTAGTGACAAGGACAACGTATGACTTGTGTAAGACAGAAAAGGACAAACAATTTTACAATTAATGAATCGATCGATAGACTGATGCCAACATTCAGCCGGAAAGTTTGCTGCTTTTTTTTTTTGGTTGATTGATGTAAGGCAACGCCCAAATAATGTTCAGCTTGGAAAATACATTTATTGTAAAAAAATATATTTGAGACAAATACTGTTTATTTATAGATCAAAGTACCAATATGTTTTAGTATATTTTAACAATAAAAGCATGCAAAATAAACAGGCTGTCCAGTAAATAGTGTGAGGTGATACCACTACGAGGGGTGATAGCTTGGGTTTGGGGGTCAGTACTCAACTACTCACTAGTCAGTTCAGTAACTCAGTACCACAGCTCAGTACCCACCAATAATAGAGGTCAATATAACTATGTTCCGTGACAAGTTACGGGTTTCAAGAGGTTTCAATTTACACAGACAAAACTATCTAGAATTTTGGTGAAATATCTGATAAAACCTTGGATGAGATATTTCACCAACATGATGTCATGAATAAATCGATTTCTATTTTTTTACATCACATTATTTGTGAATAGTTGATCTATTCGTCAGGTAGTCATTTTCCTCAAAAATACTATCGAGTCCATGATAAAATGTAAATCTAATTTTTTGTTGACTGAACTGAACATTTTTCTTTAGCCTCCACTCTCCAGTCCTCTTTTATAGACAACTTCAAAAAAGGAGGAGGTTTCTCAATTCGACCGTATTTTTTTATTTATGTTCGCGGATAACATCGTCGTTTATGAACCGATTTTGATGATTCCTTTTTGTGTTGGAAAGGAGATATCCCAAGGGTGGTCCCATATACATTTTATTAACTTCGCTTGGGTAGTTTTTGAGTTAGCTTCAATAATGCGTATTTTTCCCACTTAGTTTATGTGGATGATGTTTTAATCTATGCAGATGATGTTTTAATAACTTCCTATCACTGCTATTTACATAGCAGGTAGTATTCGAATTTTTGTGGGGTAGGTACCACAACTAAAAAGTGAAAAATAAAAACTATCTAGCAAAAAATAAAACCGACTTCCAAATCAAAACACTACAAAGTGAAAAATAACTTTAATTTCGGTAGTAGGTGGCAAAAAACCAAAATACAAAACTAAAGACACCGACTACCGAAATTAAAGTTATTTTTCACTTTGTAGTGTTTTGATTTGGAAGTCGGTTTTATTTTTTGCTAAAAAGTTTATTTTTTATATATCATGGCCTCCAGTGGTAATATTGACATGCTTTTTGCAAATATTATAATCCTTGTGCGTTTTCGTTACAAATGACGAAATACGCTATTCCAGTTAAAAAGGGGCTGGCTTTGTTATAAATTGCAAGTAACGTAATTGCGACAAAAACTATAATTTTAAAACGAGTAAGGTATTGTCATCATCAACTACAGTCCTACAGTATACAGCATCTCAACTACAGTCCGGCCGTCGAGAGAATGCGTTTTTGACACCTGTCAATTTCATAGTAACAAATATGTGTTTTTGCGATTTTGATCCATAATACTACTAGAAATTGTCCAAATGACAGGTGTCAGGAACGCATTCTCTCGACGGCTGGACTGTAGGCCCTTTTTGTGGATTCAGACGCTACGCTCCTTATCTGAGCGATGGGTAGGTTAGTTAGGGCAACTTATTTTAAAAAACTAAATTTTTCTGGAGTTAATAAATTGTGAGTTGTTAACAGATGACATGAAAATAAAGGATACTCTCATACCTAAGACACCATTTTGCACTTTTAGAGACCGATTGTATTCAAAATCAATAGCTGAGGATACGTGCGATTTCCAAATACTCTATTAGTGTGGGTGGATACTGACCTAAGCTATCAACTCTTGCAGTATGTCGTACTTACTGGCCACTCTATATAAATATGACTACAATACATAAATAAATATCGGGATACAATATTTTATAGGGTGATTGGTTATTGCTATGATATGGTTTAATTAAAACTGTGATTTGTATACGAGTATTACGAGTTGTCTGTCAAGTCTTGGCCAAAAGAGACTGCTAATAGTTATGTAGGTATGGGCCATCCATCATAAATGTGCTTGGCCGGTTTGACCGTCTAAGCTTCGGCCACAATAGAGTGGCCACAGTGAGGCACAGGATGCGAATGAAAAAATCACCGAGCCAAGCCGAATGAAAAGTATTGTAAGTCTGAAAATTTATTTCACCAAGACCTCTACAGTCTACGGAGATGATGACAAAAAGTGAGGCTTTAAAGGTTCAGTATCACAGAGCACCGGAGCCACCTCGGCGGCGATGCTGCAGTGCGGCGATTCCAAGCTCTGTGTGCAGAATGGGATAGGTCAACCCAGAGACATATTCGTATACAATTAATAAATAATAAAAAAAAATAATCTCGATCGTTATTAACAAGCTAGATTGAGACGGGGGAAAAAATATGAAAAAGAGATTTTTACGTATAGCAACATTTCTCCAAAATTGACACCCGAACGGTGAGGTAGGCTCTTTTTCTGTTTTCAGTCCTTATTTATCGTGAAAATTACGCGAATTTCTTGATAATTTGTTGCCGATTACGCCAGTTTAATGCCTAAATTTTACTGAGGTAAGTGCTATTGAATGATTATTGATTTAAAAACTACAGGACCTTAGTATTTTGATTGTCGGCAGACGGTATTCCTTTTTAAAGGTTAATGCCCAATATTTCTGTGTTTTATTAGGTCTGGGCATGATACGGTTTTATCTGTGTACAGAATCTATTATTTTGGATTTTTTTTCTTAATGTAAAAACATTTTGTTCGTACATCTCATGGTAACAAAAGAAGCTAATTGTTAAGGTCGGAGTCGCCATGCGTGCTTTGACAATACGATTTCGATATAAATCCTGTCCATTGATGAATATAATTACAGCGTCACTGTTTACATATCGTGTGATGCCTGCACGAATGGCACTCACCGTCACGCACGACATTATCTGTCACTTGTTTACTATTAATGCACAGATGCAGTTCTTAGCTGGAAGAATTATGTTGTGTGCTAACCAGGTTGCGCTATATCACATCGCAAGATTAGAATGGGTAGAGCTCAGTGATCAGTATCAGAATCTATTGGTTCAATAGAAACAATATTACCATTGTATTATATATAGTCAGTGTTTGATAACATTGATTAATTGAATCTTATGAATGTACTTATGTCTATCAACATTTGGATTTGCCATGTATCTCCAATCCATGTTTTTTAGTAATTATTACCTCGGGAAGGTAGGTAAACATGTAATCATATAAAGTGTATTTCCTTTAGTGTGTATGACTATATCCTCCTATTAGTTGCAACCATTGCTACAGTAGAGTTATACTTAACAGCACCCTAATTGTGTAACACACTATCGATCGGAATCTGAATAATTATCAAGCAAATTGCTAATCCATTGCTCATATATTTGAAAAATTTGTCTGCTCAACACAACACCGTAAATAATGCAATGAATGTTGTTGAACTGTCAAAATGTAACCGATTTGGATTGATAGTGTGTTATGCAATTAGGGTGCTGGTTATGCTTACCTGGTACCTACTTGTTAATTTAGGTGGAGCATTTCATATGTCATAATAAAACTTAACATATTGCTATGTTATAACTAAAATATTATCTACCTAATAAAAATCTTCAAATTCATCCACTGCCCGCTAAGTCTAGAAGCATGACATTTTGCACAAGAGTGGCTTTTGTAGAAATAATTTTTGAAAAATCATTCCCTCAAGGGAATGAAAGTGTACAATACAATGAATAAATGAATCTGAATCTGAAAGGTTATATGGAAGTTCATAATTTTTTTGTGATGGGTAATCCCATCGGGCATATGGCTTGTAAATCTATATAACATTTGCATTCAATTTATGTTGGAATCCTGACGCAAAAAGAGGTGCTTGGAAATTAAAGATTATCAGCACAATATCCAGTATTTAGATTACAAGTAGAAAAGAAAATCAAAAATCCTTAAAAGGCCCAATATTCAAGTAGGTAATACTGCTCTAATGTGTAAGCTCTTAAGCCTGTATTACAGAACCTTGTTCAAAACTCCACAATAAAACTTCTATTGTATCTTGTTCGGAAAGTGTTAAAGGCATTTGGTTGGCTGGAACTATGTTTAACACATTATCTGCTTAATTCTTTATGGAAACGCTTCTTTATGCTATACCCTTACCGACCCTTATTTTACGATGGTTTCGAAACAATAGAGATGCACAACGAACGCACAGGTGCGGTGCGCCGCACTTGAAGAAAGTTGCTTGACGCGCATACGCGCCGTCAAGCACCTGGTGACCGTCCGAAAACGCGCATGTGCGTCTGCCGCGCCTAATGTATTAAGTCATGCTTGAGTGTTGAGTAAAGCTCTGTATAAGGGGTCTTAGACTCCTGACCCCAGGAAACATGTATAAAATTGATGGTTACACAAGTTTTGTAAGATACAGTGTGAGTGCTGTCTTTAAAGTAGGTACTATAGATAGACTAGTTAGACTAGTTGACACGTAAGTTGCCATCCTGCTAAGTAATTACTCTCTTTCTCTGGGTTTTGTGATCCTCTGTGGGTAATGTTATTTATAACTTTAATTGTATTCAGAGTCTTATATTATTTACATCCATTGCCACTTGTTCTGTCTACTTTACATCCTTTGCCACTTGTTCTGTCTAATTTAGATCCTTTGCCACTTGTTCTGTCTACTTTACATCCTTTGCCACTTGTTCTATCTACTTTACATCCTTTGCCACTTGTTCTGTCTACTTTACATCCTTTGCCAATTGTTCTGTCTACTTTACATCCTTTGCCACTTGTTCTGTCTACTTTACATCCTTTGCCACTTGTTCTGTCTACTTTACATCCTTTGCCATTTGTTCTGTCTACTTTACATCCTTTGCCACTTGTTCTGTCTACTTTACATCCTTTGCCACTTGTTCTGTCTACTTTACATCCTTTGCCACTTGTTCTGTCTACTTTACATCCTTTGCCACTTGTTCTGTCTACTTTACATCCTTTGCCACTTGTTCTGTCTACTTTACATCCTTTGCCATTTGTTCTGTCTACTTTACATCCTTTGCCACTTGTTCTGTCTACTTTACATCCTTTGTCACTTGTTCTGTCTACTTTACATCCTTTGCCAATTGTTCTGTCTACTTTACATCCTTTGCCACTTGTTCTGTCTACTTTACATCCTTTGCCACTTGTTCTGTCTACTTTACATCCTTTGCCACTTGTTCTGTCTACTTTACATCCTTTGCCACTTGTTCTGTCTACTTTACATCCTTTGCCACTTGTTCTGTCTACTTTACATCCTTTGCCACTTGTTCTGTCTACTTTACATCCTTTGCCACTTGTTCTGTCTACTTTACATCCTTTGCCACTTGTTCTGTCTACTTTACATCCTTTGTCACTTGTTCTGTCTACTTTACATCCTTTGCCACTTGTTCTGTCTACTTTACATCCTTTGTCACTTGTTCTGTCTACTTTACATCCTTTGCCACTTGTTCTGTCTACTTTACATCCTTTGCCACTTGTTCTGTCTACTTTACATCCTTTGCCACTTGTTCTGTCTAATTCAGATCCTTTGCCACTTGTTCTGTCTACTTTACATCCTTTGCCACTTGTTCTGTCTACTTTACATCCTTTGCCACTTGTTCTGTCTACTTTACATCCTTTGCCACTTGTTCTGTCTACTTTACATCCTTTGCCACTTGTTCTGTCTACTTTACATCCTTTGCCACTTGTTCTGTCTACTTTACATCCTTTGCCACTTGTTCTGTCTACTTTACATCCTTTGCCACTTGTTCTGTCTACTTTACATCCTTTGCCACTTGTTCTGTCTACTTTACATCCTTTGCCACTTGTTCTGTCTACTTTACATCCTTTGCCATTTGTTCTGTCTACTTTACATCCTTTGCCACTTGTTCTGTCTACTTTACATCCTTTGCCACTTGTTCTGTCTACTTTACATCCTTTGCCATTTGTTCTGTCTACTTTGCATCCTTTGCCACTTGTTCTGTCTACTTTACATCCTGGTCTAGCTAGACCACCACTTGTTGTAATAAATGATAAATGATTTTATTTCTGTAAATAGGTTTGTACAAACACTTTTTCACGTCAATCATGTTTTTTTTTTTTAATCTAGATGAGGTCGGCGTTTCCTATCTGACTACTTTGAGAAGAAAGGCCGAAACAAACTCATAAGTCACAGTCTCTTATAAAGTCAAGACATAATCTTGGTCAATTTATGTGAAGACCATGTAGATTGGTGTCTGTAATGGTCTTTTGAGGAAAGAACCACACAGATTGATAGGACCTGTCTAGTCAGTGCACGCATTTGTCAGTAATCGCGCAGCTCAAGTCAGAACTTAAGGAGCTCAACAATTTGACGAACAATACCAAAGAAAGGACATTGGGGTAGGCCGCATAAATTACTCAAACTGCCAGACCATGATTAAAAATAACTGAGAGAAAAATAAAACAAACAAAAAAGCAATGACCCACATAGTGTTCACATTCACAATAATTAAAATAATATAATACTTTATAACTATTCATGTCAACATTCAGTATGCAAAAAGAAAAAAAAAAAGAGAAAAAAGAAAATTTGGAGCAGCTCAACCCAAGCCTTTTTGTCCTCAATATAATCTTTAACTATATAAAAAGCTTTCTGATACAACTTGCGTTTAATGAATGATTTGAATTTATTAAGGCTCAGATCTTGAATGTGGCTTGGAAGTTTATTATAAAAGACACCTTGACACCTGAATGAGCCACCTATTTTCTTGAGGCTTGTTGGAGGATCAACAAAATTGTGTTTGTTCCTAGTTTTTATATTGTGGATATCACTGTATTTTTTAATCAATTTTATATTTTTATGGGCATATAAAAGATTTTCAAAAATGTATTGAGACAATCATTATATTAATCTCCTTAAATTTCTCTCTGAGAGATTGTCTCAAACTTAATTTTTAAATAGATCTAACAGCTCTTTTCTGCAAAACAAAGATAGTCTGAATGTCGGCTGCATTTCCCCACAACAGAATACCGTACGACATTACACTAATTATACTATGAAAATAGCTAAAGTACACTAATACGGGCTGTCTCTATGTTGGTTAAGATACGAATTTTCCTAACAGCGTATGCTGCGGAGCTTAGCTTTTTTGACAATTTATCTATATGTGGGCCCCACTGAAGCTTAGCATCCAAAGTTAAGCCCAAGAATACTGTGCTATCTTCAGGATTTAATTCTTTGCCCTTTATCAACACGTTAGTTTTCACCTGCCTAACGTGAGGTAGCGTAAACTTAATGCATTTGGTTTTTCTTTCATTAAGTAGTAAATTATTAACATTGAACCAGTGAACTACTTTTGAGATCGCACTGTTTACATCGTCAGTAACTAGCTGCTGACGTTTAAATTTAAACAACACAATAAAGATCACATTATCCCAGATAAATTATGAATTTAGGGTAATAAGACCAATTTACCCAACAAAAAATAATAAAACAAGTAAGAGTGACTTTTTCCTGGGCAATATACAGGTGTCCCAAAGAATAAATTTACTTTAAAAAAGTAAAAACCGACTTCAAAAACATAAAACGAGTAACAATAACTTTCATTAAAAACTTAACAGCTTCTGAAGTTGGTGCCAAGGTGCATTGACATTGAAGAATTAAAGACACCGACTTCTGAAGCTGTTAAGTTTTTTATGACAGTTATTTTATTCGTTTTAGATTTTTGAAGTCGGTTTTGACTTTTTAAAAGTAAATTTATTTTTTCATTTTAAGTTGAATAATTTTCGTTTTTTTTTTCAAAAGAGTCTCTTTTGAAAAAACGGGCACCTAAGGAAATTTATGTTCTAATTAACTCAAATCGACCTTAGAACGTAAATTTGAATGAAATTTAATTAGAGGAGCTCGTGGCTAAGTAATAACAGCCGCACGGGTGGATCCATCAGGTTAAGCTACACTTGCCGCGGTTGGTCTGTGGATGGGTGACCATCTTTTCATATCGAGACTCCTCCGTGCCTCGGAAAGCACGTTAAGCCGTTGGTCCCGGCTGTCATTCGTGGATCTTTGACAGTCGTTACGGGTCGTCAGAAGCCCGAGTCTGACAACCAGTCTTACCAAGGGGTATCGTATTACCCAGTAACTGGGTTGTGGAGGTCAGATAGGCAGTCGCTCCATGTAAAATACTGGTATTCAGCTGCATCCGGTTAGACTGGAAGCCGACCCCAACAAAGTTGGGAAAAGGCTAGGCAGATTGATTTTTTCGAGAAAATTGACACTCTGTGATAGTAAGTACTGTGACTACAAAACTTTACTTTTCTTAATTTTCTTTTGTGGTGTAACCCTTAAAATAAAATAACCCAAATAACCCTGAGGGCCGGTTTTTTGATCCGTAGTTAACTCAAACTAATGGTTGAATTTTGGCTAAATGTGAAAGACTAAACATGAATGAGTTATGCCATTAGTTACTATTTTTGAATATGAATGAGGTAACATGAATATATTCATATTTAGCCTTTCACATTTAGCCAAAATTCAACCATTAGTTACAATGTTTAACTATTGGTTGAGTTAACTATGGATCAAAAAACCGGCCCTTAGTCTAAAATTTAAACACAACTGCCTCAGTTTTAAAGAAAATATCAGTTTTTTGGCCAACTCACCGAACTTAAACTGACTATACTGAAACAAGAGATGGGCCGACTGTGACTTTGGCTGACTAGCCGACTTATTTCTGGGTCTAAGTCCAATTAAGTAATTAATGAAAGAGTTCCTTTCCTATTTATAAACTGTTTGCTAAATAATTTAGTTTTTTTTTTGTTAGATAGAAGTATTATTATTATTATTTTGATTTGATTTCTGGATCTAAGTCTAATTCATTATTATTAGGTCAAACGTTTGAAAGAGAAACTTCCTAACTTCCTATTTCTAAGTCGTAAACCTACTTATTGCAATTGTTTGATAAAGACTCTTCGTTTTTGTTAGAAGTATTACTTAATAAATTTTACTTTATTTAATTTCTGGATCTCAGTCCAATTAATGAATGGACCAAAAGAAGGATTCCCGTATTCCTATCCTAATTTCCTATCCTATTCTAGATTGCACTGAAAGTAAACTGTAAAATTTATTATTATAAATAAAATAACAGTAAAGATTTCAATTTCATTACAAACACCCTCTTCTAATTTTTTTTGCATATTAATACGAGTAAAAATGGGCCGACTAGTCGCCGACTACAAATATGGCCGACTAGTCGGTACATCACTAACTGAAACAAACCGGCCAACTGCGTGTCGGACCACGCACAATGAAGGGTTCTATACTTGGGATGCAAGAACAAACTTAACATTATAGTTGAAAAACATGTTCTCCCATACATTCCAACTGCAACTGTAAGTTTGTACACACAATATTGAGAGATTTACCATGTTATTTTAAGACCATAGACTTCTTCTGTAATCTATAGGTATAGAACTATTTTCTGTACTTTTTTTTCAAAATTTTAGGCTCAGTAGTTTCAGAGATAAGTATGGGGAATGTTAAATTTTCGTCTATTTTCTTAAATAAATTTAAAACAATTTAATTTAAAATTATATAAAATTATATTTGAGACCCTCACAGTAAGCCCTTTCGATATGTCATACGGTACAGTTTGCAAAACTTTTTTTTAAATTTTAATATTTGCCCCTGCAAAGTTGACCATCATATTCAAAATTCATTTATTTACGTTACACGTCCGTGTTTGGGTCACAGAAATTCATACGTGTACCTTTCAACTTAGTCTATTAGATTCGGAGCAAATAGGCTGTGACAGACAGACAGACACCAGTGATCCTATAAGGTTTCCGTTTTTCCTTTTGAGGTACGGAACCCTAAAAAATGTACTATTATTATTTTTTAAATATTTTTCTGTTAACTATCACCAACTTGCCTATCACCCATTTCCGGCTTGACTTTGATTTTTGGGACATCCTGCCTGTATAATCACAATTGCGTACTGCTTCTGGTGTGTCTCATCTATGTAGATAGTATCAAACAAAGTGGATTCGTGTCTGCTGTGTGACCGCTTACTTCATCTAAACTGCACAATGGATCTTGATGTGGTTTTCACCGTAATTTAGAGTATTCTTAGGAAGGTTTCTGTGTATTCATATTTAACTTGATATAGCACAGAATATTGATGATGATTAAAAAATGTTTTTTGGTCCGTCATGTAGATGTGGTGTGTCTAATATATTAAAATATATTAGACACGTATTTTTTCTTTTTCTACGTAATCAAAAGATTACGGCGATACATTGAGTTAAAATGTGGCATGACGTCACGTCTTCGTAGATTTTATACGTAGAAGTGACGTAGCGAGCCCCCACTCCCGAACTTTAATGCGAGTTATCTAAGTCATATTTTATTAATATGATAAAGCAAAAAATACGTATCTAATATTTTTTTATTATCTGACTGACGGACTAAATAGAATTTCTTTTGTTTACCCAGGCATCATCTCCCTATTGTTGATGTTTTGCCAGGTCTCCACATTAGTAGATTGCTTCCGTGCGAAGCAGTGGAGGCTCACTAGTTATATTATAATATAGCTTGGCTATTTAGCTGTATAACAAACTTCAATCACAAGAGTGGTTCAACAAATACAAGCGCACAGATGGATCGAAAGATAGAGGGATTTGCCTGGATAATGTTGGGCAATGATGTTTTCCCTAAACACCAGAGAACCGTCACTACCTACCTATAGCTGCATGTCTCAACTCACTTAACATACTCTCTGGGAAATGTGACCTATGTATGGTGTTGCTGAGAAGAATGAAAGAAATTGGTTCCTTTTCTGACACAAAATAGTAACATAATTTAGGATGTCAACGAAATACTCATTTCGTGGTAGTTGTGCTTCTGCCAGTTCTGAACAGATCCAGTGAGTCACTATTTTATTGACCGAGAGAGTGAAGTGTCCCTGCTTCAAGTCTGGCAAAATTTGCTTTCTTCTGTCAGTTTGTTGGTATTCCTCCACAGGTCGTATTTTACAACCGATCTGGACGAAACTTGCTATACAGGGACTTTTTGTCGTCGGGGATTTTTGATTAGAGGGGTCCTTCCTCCAAAACAGGGCATAAAGGGAGCTACTGGATATCTCCGCCTCATGTGATCCAATTTCGATAGTTCATTTTTTATTTGATAGGTAATAATTTTAAGTTGGTCTTATAAAAATTTGGTGAAGATCTGATGAGGATCTTTGGTGTGATGAGCAGAATAGCTCCTCAAAATGCAGTAAATAGCTCACTTTTGGATTTTTCCAGTGGAATTGGCCCTTCAACTACTAGGTAGGGATTGATGGAGCATCTGGGACCACCTTCTCATCACAAAACGGAATTCTGAAAATAATTCGCGAAGTCTACTGCTTGCAGAACTACTAGTATCTAAGATTACTTTTCGGCTTGAATAAAAAAGATTCTTGTGAGATCATGACCCTGTTTTTTCTATATTTGAGGAAATTCCAATATTATGTAACACAATAATAATTAAAATTGTGCAGTAAGTTGTGACAGGTCATTTATGATTGTTTAATTCCGTCAGGGCAGCGTATAGCAGAGGGCTGTTTTGGCGCACTGTGAACAACAGCGATGGTAATGGAGGCGTCCCCGTCCCCGCAGAGCGTCGGCCGCGAGTTCGTGCGGCAGTACTACACGCTGCTCAACAAGGCGCCCGCCCACCTGCACAGGTTGGTACCTACCTACAGTACTGCACTGTGTTCCACCGGCAGCCCCGCAGGCTCGCCGCTGTAGTCCCCAACACACCATGACAAGTAGGATCAATTTCTCTCGCGTCGCGCTTTTCGATCATTCGTTAGTCACACTCACGGATGCGTGATGTAAGAGAGTCTTGTTATGATGGTTGCGTCGTCTCGGAACCTGTTCTCTCTGCATCCAAACTATCGCGGTCATGCTCATACAACTTCACTTGCGATTTTGAATACCGAACCAGTTTCACTAATGTCGTAATGATGTCATAATGTTCGACTGATAACATTGCTGAAGGGCTAGATAGAATATTATGTTGGCTAGTAAATGTAGGAGTGGCACACCTCGCGCCAGCCCCCAGGTGTTAGAGGGCGCGGCTATCGACAATATGTCCACTTGTTACAACTTGGGGCGCATTTTCTTTATTACTGAGCAGCTCAGCTAGTGCGTTCAATATTGAGACTTCAGTCGCTTGCGCTGATTTATTGTCAGTACAAAGTTCGCAGTACTTAGTCTGTTCACTTCTCCATATGAGTGAGAATGAGTAAGACCCCACGTGACACGTTGTTATCGCGCGGATTATGCGAATTTCTTTGTTTGTTGTTATTTGCACCGACGCGACGCCGACGCCACGGCGCGTGAGTGACGCGCGCGACCTTCAGTTTACATGATACGTGTTCTGCCAGCGACTTCGTCGGCGTGAAATTTCATGTTTTAACATAAAATAATATTTGCCCGCGGCTTCACCCGCGTGGATGTGTGAACATATCCCACGGGAATGTACTACCAGGATTAAGCCGAATTTCATCCAAATCCGTTCAGCCGTTTTTTGTGTCAATCCGGAACATAGTTCCAGACAAACGGACAAAAATTCTAAAAACTACACATTCTGCATCAAACTCGTTCAGGAGCTGGCAGCAATTACTTTCAATGCACGCGTAGCATAGCCACCATAGGGGTTTTGTAAGAATAGACAAAAATGACGTCACCGTGTAGACAGTAAGACGGCAACAAAGTAGAAAGAGTCAACTGCACTTTTTACGAAATTCACTTTTTTACATAATTCGACTCAGAATTCTTTGTTTTATCATAGGATTTTTTTTTCTGTTTAATTCTCATTTTTGACTAATATTAGGTCACGTTTGTAGGGACAACTACACCAATTTTTCACAAAGTGACGAACAACCGCATTTTGGACAAATAAAAACCACCCTCCGGGATTGCGGGCCTTGATGATACCACCTAAGATGACACATACAAAAACACACACACACCAGCACCACATACATGCTTACAGGTGAACTCGAAAAACGTGGGGCGCATCTTTCTACTAACCGCCACGCCACGTTTTTCGAGTTCACCTGTAAGCATGTATGTGGTGCTGGTGTGTGGGCTTTTGTTTGTGTCCTCTTGGGACATCAAGACCGCCGGAGGGTAATTTTATTATTTTTAAGGCGCCTAAAAACGTGGTTTATAGATTATTTTTTTTTAATCTACATTCAATATTTTGTTGAACTTGCCACAAATACTTGCTTAAGTAAGTAATAAAGTTTGTCATTATTAGTTTTCAAAACTACCCCTCAAAGGGGGGTTTAGGGAGGTTAAAATTTGTATGGAAGAATTTTAAAGCGCGGTCCGATTAGCTCAAAACTCTGTATTTATACTTTTGACAGAAAATAAACAATATTAAGTTTTTGGATTTTTTGAAAGTTGATCCCTGAAGGAAAGTCGATCGCTGAAGGGGCAAAAGGTATAATTAAATTTTTAAGAAATTTTACTGCGTGGCTTTATTAACTCAAAGATGGTATAAATAATCTTTGAGTCATGTTATGGAAATACAGTTTGCTTAATTTGAAAGTTGGCAATATTTGCCTCAGTACAGTACATAATAAAGATTGACACTAAGCTTTTTAAAATGACCCCTCACAGAGGATTTAGGGGGTGTCAAAGTTAGTAAAGAAAAATTTTTACGCATTGTCGGATTAACTCGAAACTCGGTACTAATATAGTGTGGCCGTTTGAGTACTTTATGCGGCCTACTCAAATGTCCTTCTTTTGATATTGTTCCTCGCGTCGTTAAGCTCCTTAGGCACCTACTGAGTTGAGCAATACGATTACTGACAAATGCTTGCACTGACTGGACAGGTCCATTAAAATCTGTGGATTCTTTTCTCAAAAGATCATTTCAGAAGCTAATCTGCATGGTCTTCACATGATCTGACGAAGATTATGTGTGGACTTAGAGACCGACCCCTGAGTTTGTTTCGCCATTCTTCTCAGGGGTAGTCAGATAGGAAATGTTATGACGTTCAAGAGTGATATCGACTTCATTATAAATATATTATTTATTAAATTTAATTTAATTTCAATACCAAAAATAAAAAAAGTACGTGTTTTAGCGTTTTTCAAAAATCATCTCCTAACGGGGTGGTCGAAAAGGGTTATAAAATTTAAGGAGTGGATTTTACTGCTTGCTTCAAAATAACTTGAAAATGGGTATAAGTAATGTTTAAGTCATACAATGGAAACGTAGCAAACGTAGCAAATGCTTTTTTTAAAAACAAGCCCTGTCGTGGTGAAGAGGACACAGTTTATTTGAAAAATCTTATTTTATCTAAATCTATACTAATAAATATAAAGCTGAATTTGTTTTTTTTAATGTTTGAACGCGCTAATCTCTGGAACTGTCCGTCGGATTTGAAAAATTCTTTTTGCATTTGATAACCCAATTCTTGAGAAATTTAACATCACGCGAGGTGCCTTAGGTGCAAATCAAAAAGAAAAAAAAAACCAGAAAGAAACGAAGTAATAGCGCGGCAGGCAATGCGATGCCACGGGGTGGGGCGGGGTGGGGCGGGGTGAGGCGGGGTGGGGCGGGGTGGGGCGGGGTGAGGCGGGGTGGGGCGGGGTGGGGCGGGGTGAGGCGGGGTGGGGCGGGGTGGGGCGGGGTGAGGCGGGGTGAGGCGGGGTGGGGCGGGGTGGGGCGGGGTGAGGCGGGGTGGGGCGGGGTGGGGCGCGGTGGGGCGGGGTGGGGCGCGGTGGGGCGGGGTGAGGCGGGGTGGGGCGGGGTGGGGCGCGGTGGGGCGGGGTGGGGCGCGGTGGGGCGCGGTGAGGCGGGGCGGGGTGTTGTGGGGCGGGGTGAGACGGGGTGGGGCGGGGTGAGGCGGGGTGGGGCGGGGTGAGGCGGGGCGGGGTGTTGTGGGGCGGGGTGAGGCGGGGTGGGGCGGGGTGAGGCGGGGCGGGGTGTTGTGGGGCGGGGTGAGGCGGGGTGGGGCGCGGTGGGGCGCGGGAACAAGATATCTGACGCGGACGACGTCGCGGGCAGAAGCTAGTACTACATAAAGCATTGTGTTGTCATTGCAGATTCTACAATAACTACTCGTCGTTCGTTCACGGAGGCCTGGACGCGCCCAACCGCGAGACTCTGCCCGTGGTCGGCCAGAAGCAGATACACAACCGCATCCAGCAGCTCAACTTCCGCGACTGCCATGCCAAGATCAGTCAGGTAACGTGCTGCCCACCAGCCTTCCTGCAGCCTTGCTGACAAGTCATTCAAACGAACCAGGAGAATGGCAAATATTGTCATGTCCCTAAATCATTGTGCAGGGAATTCAGCTTCACAAGGATTTCTACTCAATGTGAAGTATCACTTGCTCATCACGAAATCTCTGGAACTATAAAACCTGCCCTTGTGTCATGTTTATCTCGCTTTCCGTCCTCAGCACTATAAAATATTAACGGGCTTAAAATTTGGTTGTTAGTTTATTTGAAACTCAAATATTTGATTGTACTCTTGTAACACTTTGTGTGTAACATTTGTATAAGAATGTGTCGAGGTAAGCATCTGCTGGTTGTTCGTCAGGTGGACGCGCAAGCCACGCTGGGCAACGGCGTGGTGGTGCAGGTGACGGGCGAGCTCAGCAACGGCGGCGCGCCCATGCGCCGCTTCACGCAGACCTTCGTGCTGGCCGCGCAGTCGCCCAAGAAGTACTACGTGCACAACGACATCTTCCGGTACCAGGTAACGCTCACCGAACGTCGAATATACCGAAGACAGCTCCCAAAACAATGTTTCCTCATTTCTTAATACGATATGTTCTTGTAATGTGCTGCTGATTCTGACCATCATACATGATGTTGTTTGTTGAACTGTGCTAGTTCGTGACGTGTCGCTATGTGTCGCAGGACATCGTGTTCTCGGATGAGGAGGGCGAGGGCTCAGGCCGCTCGGAGGGCGAGGAGGAGGAGGCGGGACCTGCGGGCGCCGGCGCCGGCTACTTCCCCGCGCCGCCGCCCGCGTCCGCCTTCCCGCCCGCCGCTTTCCCCGCGCCGCCGCCCGCACCGCACGCGCCAGCCGCGCCGCCGCACCTCAATGGCCACCAGCCGCATGCGCCGCCCGCGCCCGGCGACGACTCCACGCGCCACCTGGTAGCCGCGCTGCAAGGTACTGTATTCCCACCCGCCGCCTTCCCCGCGCCGCCGCCTGCACCGCACGCGCCAGCCGCGCCGCCGCACCTCAATGGCCACCAGCCGCATGCGCCGCCCGCGCCCGGCGACGACTCCACGCGCCACCTGGTAGCCGCGCTGCAAGGTACTGTATTCCCACCCGCCGCCTTCCCCGCGCCGCCGCCTGCACCGCACGCGCCAGCCGCGCCGCCGCACCTCAATGGCCACCAGCCGCATGCGCCGCCCGCGCCCGGCGACGACTCCACGCGCCACCTGGTAGCCGCGCTGCAAGGTACTGTATTCCCACCCGCCGCCTTCCCCGCGCCGCCGCCTGCACCGCACGCGCCAGCCGCGCCGCCGCACCTCGACGGCCACACGCCCAACGCGCCGCCCGCGCCCGGCGACCGCTGAGTGGCCGAGTAAGGCAGCTATTATGAAGAATATTTACACTTTTTCAAAAAATTAGAGTTTCCAAGAACTCGGGTATGTTTTGAATTTCAATCCTAATAAAAAGGCAAACAAAAAAAACACGAAATTAAGCAACCCGCATCAAATACATAAAGAAGTAGATTAGAATATAAAAAAAAAAAAAACAGGAAAAAGTGACTCGACTTATATTCATATCTAAAAGTAAAGAAAGAAACAAAAATATTTATTTGGGACACGCACAGGAAATACAAACAGTAAAAAAAGTGCATAGGAAACTAACCCCATATTCTTGCATTCTGTACGCCGACGATACAACGCTTAGTATTGAACTCACCGATAACAATATCTCCAAATACGAAAAAGAGATTAATGATACGTTAAACAAAATAATAGAATGGCTAAAAGACAACAATCTACATGTCAATCTTAGTAAAACCAAACTTATACAGTTCCAAGCTTACAGCAAACGTCACCGTCAACGTCAGAAATTAGATATGCTAATAACGCAGTAGAAGAGGTTGAAAGTGCTTCTTTTTTGGGGATAACATTAGATAAATATTGCAACTGGAAAGTACATATTGACAAATTATGCACTAAGCTGCAAAGACTTTTATTTGTTTTAAACCGAATAACTCGCATAGGTGGTATCAATGCAGCACTTTGTGCTTATCATGGTTACGTAGCATCAATTCTCCGTTACGGAATCATTATATGGGGAAATTCTGTTGACACTATTAAAGTATTCCGAGCCCAAAAGAAATGTATTCGATCAATGACTAAAGCCCACCTACGTACATCTACAAATCCATAGGGGAAACAAAAGATAAGAAAATGAAATACACACAATAGAACACCTATTTTTTAGAGAAAAAAAAAAAAAAAAAAAACTAATAACCATAAATTTATTAGTCGGGTCACTCCCGACGCTCCAACCTCGCTTGTCTATGCTATAGAATATTGTCTATAGTCTATGACAAGCGATGAGACGCGGGCGCAGGTGATCGGCTGATAGCTGATATAATGTTTAGGAAATTAAAAGTGTTGATAAAACTAAAACAAAGAGTGAATAATAGATACGGCAATAAAGTGGTGCAGATAAATTATATAAAGTATTATTTGTTGTAATGTGTTGTGTTGTGTAAGTCGGAAGAAATAAAACAAAATAAACAAAAATTCAATCACCGAACTAAACCAACGGTCAAGTTCAACGCCAAACATGCTGCTAGGAACACAAGACTCCACTGATGTCACCAGTACTACGTGCAGTCCCGTATAAGTACAGTATCTTACAAGTTAATCAAAGATTTATAATTGAGTAAGTGTTGAGAATGCGCGGTCGTTAACGCGTGAGAAGAGACCTTCGGTAAAGATACACAAACACGTGCTCGAACTTAGTCTGCACCATTGTATTATTTACATGTAGCTTGTTAGTTGAGTAATTTGTCACTAGAGTAGTGGTGATCAATGATAAATGATTTTATTTCTGTAAGTAGGGTTACGGCGTGTTCTTTCCAACTACTCTGAGAAGGAATACCGAAATAAACTCGGAGGTATCCATCTCTTTTAAAGTCCAGACATAATGTTGGTCGGATCACGTGAGGGCCGTCATATGTGTCTGAAATAGTCTCCTCAACAGCCACAAAAATTTGAGTTGTGTGGACCTGTCTAGACGATCCACGCATTTGTCAGTAATCGTGTAGCTCAACGCAGAACTTAAGAAGCCCAACCACTCGACGTATGACATTTAGTGCTCAAATGACATTTGGGTAGGCCGCATAAAGTGCTCAAATGACATTTGGGTAGGCCGCATAAAGTGCTCAAATGACATTTGGGTAGGCCGCATAAAGTGCTCAAATGACATTTGGGTAGGCCGCATAAAGTGCTCAAATGACATGTGGGTAGGCCGCATAAAGTGCTCAAATGACATTTGGGTAGGACACATAAAGTGCTCAAATGACATTTGGGAAGGCCGTATAAAGTGCTAAAATGATATTTGGGTAGGCCGCATAAAGGGTTCAAATGATATTTGGGTAGGCCTCATAAAGGGCTCAAATGACATTTGGGAAGGCCGTATAAAGTGCTAAAATGATATTTGGGTAGGCCGCATAAAGGGTTCAAATGATATTTGGGTAGGCCTCATAAAGGGCTCAAATGATATTTGGGTAGGCCGCATTAAGTGCTCAAATGATATTTGGGAAGGCCGTATAAAGTGCTAAAATGATATTTGGGTAGGCCGCATAAAGGGCTCAAATGACATTTGGGTAGGCCGCATAAAGGGTTCAAATGATACTTGGGTAGGCCGCATAGTGCTCAAATGACATTTGGGTAGGACACATAAAGTGCTCAAATGACATTTGGGAAGGCCGTATAAAGTGCTAAAATGATATTTGGGTAGGCCGCATAAAGGGTTCAAATGATATTTGGGTAGGCCTCATAAAGGGCTCAAATGATATTTGGGTAGGCCGCATTAAGTGCTCAAATGATATTTGGGAAGGCCGTATAAAGTGCTAAAATGATATTTGGGTAGGCCGCATAAAGGGCTCAAATGACATTTGGGTAGGCCGCATAAAGGGCTCAAATGACAAATGATAAATGAATGATAAATGATTTTTATTTCTGTAAGTAGGTTTGTACAAACACTTTTACAAGTCAATATTTTTTTTTAAACTAGATGAGGTCGGCGTTTCCTATCTGACTACTCTGAGAAGAAAGGCCGAAACAAACTCAGAGGTCACAGTCTCTTATAAAGTCCAGACATAATCTTGGTCACTTCATGTGAAGACCATGTAGATTGGTGTCTGAAATAGTCTTTTGAGGAAAGAACCACACAGATTGAGAGGACCTGTCCAGACATTCCTGTCCTGACATTTGGGTAGGCCGCATAAAGTGCTAAAATGATATTTGGGTAGGCCGCATAAAGGGCTCAAATGACATTTGGGTAGGCCGCATAAAGGGCTCAAATGCCATTTGGGTAGGCCGCATAAAGGGCTCAAATGATACGTGGGTAGGCCGCATAGTGCTCAAATGACATTTGGGTAGGCCGCATAAAGGGCTCAAATGACATTTGGGTAGGCCGCATAAAGTGCTAAAATGATATTTGGGTAGGCCGCATAAAGGGCTCAAATGACATTTGGGTAGGCCGCATAAAGGGCTCAAATGACTTTTGGGTAGGCCGCATAAAGGGCTCAAATGATACGTGGGTAGGCCGCATAGTGCTCAAATGACATTTGGGTAGGCCGCATTAAGTGCTCAAATGACATTTGGGTAGGCCGCATAAAGGGCTCAAATGACATTTGGGTAGGCCGCATAAAGGGCTCAAATGACATTTGGGTAGGCCGCATAAAGGGCTCAAATGATACGTGGGTAGGCCGCATAGTGCTCAAATGACATTTGGGTAGGCCGCATTAAGTGCTCAAATGACATTTGGGTAGGCCGCATAAAGGGCTCAAATGATATTTGGGTAGGCCGCATAAAGGGCTCAAATGATATTTGGGTAGGCCGCATAAAGGGCTCAAATGGCCAGACCAGCATTAAAACTATAATATGATGAATGCTATAATAATATAATGTATTGCGTGATTGCAGCTCACAGCTTGAGCGAGGCGGAGCCGGAGCCGGCTGCAGCGTCGTCCCCGGTGCCTGCGCTTTCGGGCGCGGCGCCCGCGGGGCCGGGCGGCGTGGGGCCCGCGGGGCCGCTGGCGCCTGCGCCCGAGCCCGCCGCGCCGGCGCCCGAGCTGGAGCCGGCGCCCGAGCCCGAGCGCGAGCCCAGCCCGCCGCCACACCCACGTCAGTATACACACATTATTCATGCCATTTAAAGACCAAAACCTCCAATTAGATATTGTATTTGTTGTAAGTACATACATTTTTGTATGCCACCACTTGGGTGGAATGAACCAATTTTATTTTGTAAAAACTCCTGCAACCTACATTCTATGCAAATAAACTTTGTTTATTCTATTTGAAATGTTCCATAATATATTATGTTTGATTCATTTTCATGGTTGAACGCCTAAAACAGATTTTGATAAAAAATTTAAAGAGAAAAGTTGTACATTAAAAAAAGAAAGCTATAACCTATACCATTATAAAAAATAAAGAGTCAACAGGTAATAAGACAGACAGGGTACTGCAAAATAAATAAAGTAAATAAAATAAGTTTATTTCATATATCATAAATTAGCTTACATTGCATGTCGAGGAGTCTTCAAAAGTAATATAAAATGCACTCATAACCGTAAAGTTTTGATTATGAATACAAAAACGCTACCATAATGACAGAATTTATGCGTGTACAACTCAAACAAAATTTGAAAAGTTTTATTGTGATACAGATATAACTTAACAAAATAATGCTATAAAATAAATTAATGCTTTAAAATAAGTATAGAATATTTATTTTAATGAACAGACAGCTGTCCTGCTGGGGAGTCTATTGCGGCACTTCTTCTCCCCAGCTAAAGCACTAGGAAGTGGTGAAGGGCGGGCGTTTTGGGGGCTGTCTTATGTAATTTTGACGTTCGAAAAGTGCTGATTCTCAGACTAGTTTGAATAAATGACTTTTGATTTTGAAATATTTTTTTTCTATTAAAGTAACTTCGGATCGACCAAGGAGTTTTCAATTCCATTTTTATCATTGTATACGGGGACCGCGCTGGCGCATGCGCGGTTGACCGATGATAGCCTCGTAACCATAGTAACGTAATCTATGTTACTAGGGTTTCGGGGCCATTATTGTGTTTGTTTACTTTTGGCTAACTTTGGTTTTTTATTTAGATAGGTAATTAACTATTACATGAGTTAAAAAAAGGTATAAGTAGTGTATGAAACTGCACATTACACACCAGGTATTAAAACACTCATTAAACGTGTATCCCTCATTATGCAACAGTTTCTTTAAACTACTATTAGGGTATAGTACTTAAAAACTAACAGATTTTATTTTTGATAAAATTCCGGCAGAAGTTGTTACAGGCCTTATGTAATTCTGCACAGGGTGGTTCAAATTGTGCATTCCTCATGCCCAGGCAGCAGGGGTATCCGAAAATACCCCATGTATGTTCCGCGATTCTTGATAGTTTTCGATATATAATTATTTTTTTTTAATTTCATGAAAATATTAAGCATATATACACAGCTTTTTCATATTCTGTTTTTTGCAATGTTCATTGTTATGGAATTTCTTTCAGACATAAAATAATCATCTTCAGGATCATTCATTAATTCAAGCAAGATGCAAACATTTTAATCGAAAAGGAGGAATTTACATAAACTCACGAATTTACATTTGAGTGATACAGAGTCGAAATTTATACTTTAATTATATAGGATGACTTGTAATTAGTGACCGATACTTAAACACATGACTGTACTCATGATAACAAACAACTTTTACTATGAGACCAAACCAGAAATCGCGAAAAAAAAAATTGCTGCTCCCTACATTTTGACGAGTTAAGCGAACATGGATGTATGGGACAGCTGATTTTTTTTCGTGAATTCCGGTTTGGTCCCACAGTAAAAGTTCTTTGTTATCATGAGTACAATCAAGTGCTTCAAGTATCAGTCACTAATTACCAGTCACCCTGTTTAAATATTTTTTTGAATACCACCTGGTTCCTAAATCATTTCAAAAACCTAGGCGGAATGTAGAATTTTGAGTTGGAAAAGTTTCCCGTAAAATTTTCAAATTCGAGAAAAGTTTGTTTGACGTTTATAGTAAGTGAAAATTGTAATATAGCAGGCAATATCATGTTCATAAACTCATATAAAAATTAAAACAACACAAGATGTCATTTAAATAATGCACAACCTCTCAAGAGGCCTATCATAAAATTGCTTTTGACAGATTAGATGTATTGAAGCACGGTGACGCATTACATCATGTAGCAATTTGGCAGTTGTAATTACGCTTAGTTTGAGTCTTTACAGGCTGTCCGGTGGCGGATTTATGATTTTAAAAGCCAATGAAACAAAAACTTACGAACTTATGGTTTTATTAAGTAGTTTACGCAAGAATCATGCTGATTTCAGTTTTTAAAAATAATTTAGTCCAAATGCTGTCCGTTCAGTCGCCCACACTGTTGCCAACGTCCCACCGTGTGACGTCCCGCGCGCTCTAGCAGCTCGGCTGATGTTGCTGTATTTCATTGCGAATATTTTCTTACAACTGCGTCATAGTCCGAGGGTTATTGGCGTATACTTTACTTTTAATATAGTCCTATGAAACAAAAAATCCATAGGAGTTAAATCTCGCGACCTCGGTGACCAGGGGATGTCTCCAAAGCGACTGATCAATTTTTGTGGAAAATGGTGCTGGAGCATCCATCCATGTTCCATGTTATTGGGTTTGGTTTCCGCACTTAATCCTTCAAGTGGACCATTGTGCGTGTTACGGTGCTGGAGCTAATCCAGATGTTCTGGCGGTATGTGGAGTCGCCCCATCTTGTTGAAACCATGTATGCGTCGACTAGGAACGATGTGCTCGCAAATTTGGTAAAAAATACTCAGTGATCATGAGTCCATAGATTTCACTGTTGAGGTTTATTGCTTGTCCCCTTGAATTTTCACAAACATAGGAACCAATAATTCCGTTCGTCGATAATGCTCACCAAACTGTACTTTTTGGGCAATGTAAAGGACGTTGAGTGTTTCAGACGAGGATTACGTGTTCGTGGTGCCCAGTAGCGACAGTTTTGTGTTTACGTGTCCATTCAAATGAAAGTGGGCTTCATCGCACAGCACAGCATTAAAATCCGTTCAGTAGTTTTTGAGATCATCGCGAATATACAAACAGACAGACGCGATGGGGGACTTTGTTTTATAATATGTAGTGATAGCTTTTAACACATTCGGTGCGGCAGACGCACATGCGCGTTTTCATAACTTTCTTCGAGTGCGGCGCGGCGCACATGTGTGTTCGTTGTGCATCTCTATTGTTTCGAAAACGTCGTAAAAAAAAGGGTCGGTAAGGGTGTAGCATAAAGAAGCGTTTGCATAAAGAATTCAGCAGAGAATGTGTTAACTTATGGTTCTTTCTGTGTGCTCATATAACTTACCCAACCAACACAAGTGCTAATGTATGATGCCTACAACCATTGCCCCATACATTCATTTGGTTTGGTCTGTATGGCTGGGAAGGGGGTGACTATCGAGATTACGAATAATAGAGAAGTATGGAAGATGTGGCGTCGAGCCCAAATAAATTATGATAAAGGTAGGAGCATGATAATGATGTCATCAGTCTGTATGTGTAATAAGTGTGTGTTGTGTGGTCCAGCGGCGGCCCCCGAGCCCAAGACGTACGCCAACCTACTGAAGTCGGGCTCCGGCTGCGCGGCAGCGCCCGCGCGCACCAGCCCGCCCGCCGGCGCCAGCGCTGGGCCCCCGGCGCCGGTCCCCGCGCCCGCGCAGCACGAGGCGCGCCCGCGGCCCCCGCGCGCCCCGCACGCGCCCCAGCTGCACGCGCCGCACGCGCAGCACGCCATGCCGCCGCCAGGTAACTGCTGCATACTTGTGTTCCTTGTTGCTCTACTGCACGGCAGCGAGCCCAAGGGGCAAATGTTTATGTCAACAATGAGTACGGGATATCTTATAGAATTTAATTCGATTATCTATTGTAAGAATAAAGTATACCTCGTGATATCTGCAACAATATTAATAGATAAACTATGGTAAAAGTGGGCACAACTTTAGTAGCTCACAAGATTTACTTGAGAAAATGCATATAGCTACAAGATAATTTAAGAGCATTTTTTTTTTTAATTTCTAGGTAGTTTTTAGACTATTATAGCTGTTCTTTATAATGCAATTTCAAAACCAAATGAACTATAAAGCATAGAGAACAAGATACAATGCATTTAATAACGGCTGCATCACGTCATTGACCAAGATTCAAACCCTGAGGTCAGATTGACCAAGTGGTCAATGACGACGACTGCCAGTGAAGAGTTTGCGAGTTCAAACCTAGACATACGTGGTACTTTTGTAAGATTAAATTATATGTATTTCAAGATTTGTAGTATGATCTACCAAGAAAATATTACATGTCGTACGCGCGTTCGAATCAATTCAAACCCTGCTCCAGACTACAATTCAGACCCTGCTCCAGACTACAATTCAGACCCTGCTCCAGACTACAATTCAGACCCTGCTCCAGACTACAATGACTCAACACCACAGATAATCGAGTGCCCTGCTACTAGCATGCCTGACATATCAGTTGATGAAGTACGAGCATAAAAGAAGAAAAAAAAAACTTGTATCTCAATTACATAGTGCTCACAAGGAGATAGATATATTGAATCTAGAAAATAGTAAACTTAGGTTCACAAATGAAGACCTGATAAAGAAAAACATTGTATACAAAATAGTTACAACAATTAGCCCAATGAAAACAAACCAAAGTACTCCAAAGCGGAAACCTCTAGCAAACTGTAAAACAAAACAAACACAAACTGATTTACAGTTACATGTACAGTCACAAACCGGGATTGTTGAGCCACTTGCCACTGTCCGTATGTTGGCCGTGTAGTGCAAGTCGGGAATAGTCGGTTATACTCGTATGTCCAGTATGTTACTCGTTACATTCCCGCGTTGCTGTCACAGCTTGATTGTTACTTATACGAATCGGCCAAAGTCGGATACATCATCTTCCTGCCCTTATCCCATGTTACTTGGGGTCGGCGCAACACGTTTTCTTCTTCCATTCTCCCCTGTCAACCGTCACGCTATCATTCACTCCCTTCTCTTTCATATCATTCTTCACACAATCCATCCATCTTTTCTTTGGCCTTCCTCTCCCTCTCCATCCATCAACATGTATATTCATCACTCTTTGAGTCACATGCGTTTCGTCCCTTCTCATCACATGCCCATACCAAACCAAACGATTTCCTATCAACTTTTCTGTCACTGGCGCCACTTTCAAACTTCCTCTTATATCGGCCAAAGTCGGATACATTCGCTTAAATTAACAAATGAAATGCTATTACTGTCCTCTTCCATATGACACATGACGTGATTGAACTGAATAGTTTTATAAATATTCATAGTCATTGGCAGTAATGGTCGCTCGCTAATTGTAACCAATTAGTTACCACTAAAACAAACATTCAGAGTAATGGTTAATTATGGCAAAATGAAGATTCCTTTAAGACCGTATATTATTTATCATTTAATCTACTTGTAAAAAATTAAACTCCAAAATATAAAAAAGATGCCATGTTTTATTAGTTTTATATATACAAAATAGAGCAATATGTATGCTCCATGATTATCTATTACGGCCTGGAGACGTGACGACATGGACCCCACCAATCGAGCACAAATATCAGTTCCCCGCAGGCCTTCCCACACTTCTTGACAGTGACTTTCAATGGCCGCTTTTGTTCGCTCAATCCGGTTTTCCCACCTTTGGACCATTAATCCCCATAGATTTTCTATAGGATTAAGGTCCGCTGAGAAGCTGAATAAGCTGAGAGGAGGGACTATTATCCTAGCAGAAAGGGATAGGGAATTCGAGGATCTGCCCATTGCCAAAAAATTACATAAAATGGACAGTTTTGAAATTTGCTGTCAAAGATGTTTCAACAGGCCTATCTGTGTGTTGCTGTTATCATACACCTTATGGTAAAAAATTAGACGCTTTTATGGTGAGGCTAGAAAAACTATTAGAACATTTCTTTAACAAGAACTGTGTGAACTGTTATTTGCGGTGATTTTAATATAGACTTATCAACTGACAATAAAAAAAGAAATGACTTATTAAATTTATTGACATGACTTTAGACCTCTAATTAATTCGACTACATTTATTCGAAATGACTCACTTGTATGTATAGACAATGTCTTCACCAATCTGTCAGACGATTGCGTGATGAGTTGCGATGTTGAGCACAATGGTTTGGCAGATGGACATGCAGGATGACTTCGCAGTACAGTATTCAGAAGTAAATAACTGTAGGAATATAAAAACCAGTAGTGTTCAAATAACCAAACGGATGTTTATTGCAAATACAAGAAGAAACTTTAGAAGTTTGCCATTAAATCATGATTGGAGTGATTTCAGAATAAACTAATTTTTAAAGCAATTCGAAGAAATGTTCACACGCTGTTTTAGGAAAAGGAAACTGCAGGTACACTTAACGCGCAATACGCAGCTGCGCTGGGTAACGGGGGCAAAAATTTCATTGCAATAGGACACACCGTTTTCGAGATATAAGCAAAAGAAGAGAAAACACTAATGATTCGGTAGATAACCGTATATACTTTGCGGCCGTCGAGCAGAAAGTTATCTACTGTCTTTAGCATGGCGATTACAAAATCAAATTGTTTTTAATACTTCAAAATAATTATCAGTTGTTAATGTGATTTTAAAGAGCACATGAAAGGTAGCCTTCCAATAACACCGAAGAGAAAACTCATCGACATGTGCATCTTACCCGCTCTAACATACGGTGCACAAAGTTGGTCTCTTACTAAACAACAAAAGTCCAAACTCAAGATTTGCCAACGGGCAATGGAGCGCGATATAATAGGCGTCAAGCGTACAGATCGCGTTAGAAACAGCACTCTGCGTTTCTTAACTCAAGTAGCGGATGGTCGAGAAAAACTAGCCAGGCTGAAGTGGGAGTGGGCTGGCCACGTCGCACGAATGCACCCGGAGAGATGGGCAAAGATCGTCACCCACTGGACGCCTTAGGGAGGACATCGCCGTCGAGGTAGACCGCGACGAAGGTGGTGTAACGATCTGATCATGTTTGCAGGGCCAACATGGCCAGAGATCGCACAACACAGAAAGGTATGGAAGGGAAAAGCAATACATCCCATCACTTTTCAACTTTGCTTAAGTTTTCTTTCAATTTGATTTTATTTGTAGACAATAACATTTTGGCGGGAATTATGTAATTTACTACAGTTATTACTGATATTTCGGGTGCAGCTAATATATTCAATCATGATTAGAAATCGTGGTAACGTTCAGAGTGAAGAGGAACAGTTTGCCTAATGTCACCCGCACCATGCTACAGCGCAAACAGTGCAGACCAAGATCGTTACAAACGAAAAACAAAATGACAAATGGTAGATGGATTTCTACGGTGCGACTTTGTGTATATTCTTCGTAGAAATAGAAGTGGGCATGCTAAGCCTGTAGAGCTAGCAAAATACAAACGAGTTGTTTATTTGACAGACATCTCGCCGGTGTAGTGTCTAAAAACCTGACAGTTTCCAAGCAGTCTGATACAGTCGATGGCAACAAATCTGAGATTGAATTAAAATAACTGCTACCAACTGCACTGCTTGACTGTTGACTTGAGAAGTGAGCTTGCTTGTGAGATCGCTTTTAGCGATAACACCGCCCACGGTGTCAGCCCATGTAAACTTGAACTACATTTATATATTTAATTGGTGTGGTGTACACAACAAATACTAGTTTATCTTCTATCTATCTAGCTATCTCGTTTTGAACTTTCCAGTTCCATTTGGGTTCCTTGATTTTTTAAATTTTTTATTTAGTTTAAGTACTACACTTGGAGACTGTTGTCTGACGTAGCCAGATTTACCCTTCGTCGATAAGGTTACGCCAGTCAGTCATTTTTCCATACAAACGTAGTATGGTGAATACTCGCCTGATTGACGGTGTACTTTCAAAACTAAAAATTATACCAATTATTTGTCTCGTCATTACCTAGTCCTTTATGGAAGCAGAATCGGAAAAAGATATTGGTTTGGAAGTTATGAGCGTCGAAACTTTCATATTTCAACACTAATTTTAATGCATCTTTGGGTGTAGATTAATAGCTCCCGTCTTATGAAAATGGCAAAATTGTTAACGTACAGGCGTAAATAATTTATTCAAGAATTCAAATAACTTTATTTTGAATAAATACAGCCGCCGACTAGTGCAACCTTAAGTAAAATTGGTATTGCTATTAAATGTACAACATGGATTTAACACTACATAACATAAAATGCAGTAGGTCCGGTGAGACTTACAATGCATTCCTGTAATGAACAGGCTGGCTAGAAGTTGTGACACAGTCAGTCAGTGGATGTATGTTCGTGTTCCCCAGCGGAGGGCGGGCGGCGCTACTCGGACGCGCAGCAGCTGTTCCTGGGCAACCTGCCGCACTGCGCCACGGAGGATGAGCTGCGCGCGCTCTTCGCGCGCTTCGGGCCCGTGGCCGAGCTGCGCGTGCACAGCAAGCCGGCGCAGGCCGGCGCGCCGCGCCACCCCAACTACGGCTTCATCACCTACGAGACTTCGCAGGCCGCGCACGACTGCCTCAACGCCGCTGTTAGTATATACTTATACATACATAAACATCAATCCCGTGGCCGAGCTGCGCGTGCACAGCAAGCCGGCGCAGCGCGCCACCCCGGCTGCTAGTCCAGGGCCAAACATAATCATTCATTGCGATTTCATTGAGAGAAAAAAATTCTTAGCAGTATGTGCTTGATCGGAAAATTTAGTATAAATTATAAGTAAATGGAAAAAATGGAGAGAACTCGGTGAAAGTTCCGGAAGAGGGGTGGTAGGGAAATAGCCGTTTTGAGGTTTGAATAATGATTTTTACGATATCCGGATAAACTAATCGGGAAAAGTTAATTGTAAAAGTTGTAGCTAATCAAAATATCAACAACTTTTGCATTTACCAATTTCGAAAGTAACCTCTATTTTATGGAGAAAAACTCAAAAAACCGATTTGTTCATTTTTAATTTTCTTTTTGCAGCGAAAATAATTCGATTTTAATGAAAATCACAAAAAATATAGATTTTTATGTGATAAACAAGCAATATTTTTTTGAAGCGAAATATTTGTATTTTTTACGAATTACAATTGAAAAAAAAAGCCGAATTTTCAAACCAAAAATTTGGTTAGTAAAATTGCAAATTTTTTTTTTAACTTTACTAGATCTCATTTTGTTCGTTGAAACATTAACTTCACGATGATATGAAAAAAAAAAAAATGTTTGTAATATAAAATATTGTTTAAAACGAGAAAAACCAAAAAAAAAAAGTTTTTTTCAAAATCAATTTTTCAGTAAATGCTGTGAATTTCATTTTTTATGGCATACTAGCTGACCCGACAAAAGTTGTCCTGTCAAAATTTCAATAATTCATACAAAATTCCCATAGAAAATGCACTTACAGTTTTCCCGAATTTTCCAATTTCCCCGGCAACTTTTTCTTTCATACAAACCTTGTGTTGACAAATTACAAACACAACAAAAGAAGCATTATCCAATTGGTGCAGTCGTTCGGAAGCTATGCGCGTACATACATTTCGGCGATTCGTTTTTATATACACAGACTGGCCATAAATACTGTTACAATTAAAAATAAGAAAGCTATTACATTTGAATTTGGAATCTGTCATTTTTATACGATTTTTCATTGAGTTTTCTAATTTTGGCGCCAATACATTGTACAATATTTTGCGATATTAAAATGGAGTGGGGTGATAAAGAGAACCGAATCGCTGTGATTGCATTACACTAAGTTGGTATGGAGGCAAACGCAATTTTTAAAACTCTCCATACGCTTGGTATTAGTCAAATGTTTGTGTACTGGGCTATTAATAGGTACAATGAGACCTCCTCTGTTTGTGACAGAAAAAGATCTGGCCGTCCACGTAGTGTTCGTACGAAAAAGGTGGTCAAAGCAGTAAGGGAAAGAATTCGAAGAAATCCTGTCCAAAAGCAAAAGATTTTATCTCAGGAAATGAAGATAGCACCCAGAACCATGTCGCGTATTTTAAAGATGACTTAGGACTTGCAGCCTATAAGAGACGCACTGGTCATTTTTTGACTAATAATTTAAAAAAGAATAGGGTGGTAAAATCGAAACAACTACTGAAGCGGTACGCAAAGGGAGGTCACAGAAAAATTTTGTTTACGGATGAGAAAATCTTTACAATTGAGCAAAATTTTAACAAACAAAATGACCGTATTTATGCTCAAAGGTCTAGGACGCTTCCCAATTAGTCGACAGAGTGCAACGTAGCCATTATCCGACTTCAGTGATGGTTTGGTGCGGTGTTAGCTATGAAGGAGTGACAGCCATATTTTTGTGAAAAAGGTATCAAAACATCGGCACAAGTGTATCAAGATACCATTCTTGAGAAAGTAGTTAAGCCCCTTAACAACACCAAGTATGGTCCTTCCAACAAGACTCGGCGCCGGGTCATAAAGCTCGGTCCACGCAGTCTTGGTTGGAAGTGAACGTTTCGGACTTCATCAGAGCTGAAGACTGGCCGTCGTCTAGTCCCGATCTTAATCCGCTGGATTATGATTTATGGTCAGTTTTAGAGAGTACGGCTTGCTCTAAACGCCATGATAACTTGGAGTCCCTAAAACAATCCATACGATTGGCAGTGAAGAATTTTGCCATGGAAAGAGTGCGTGCTTCTATTGATAACTGGCCTCCACGTTTAAAAGACTGTATTGCAGCCAATGGAGACCACTTCGAATAAGCTTTTTATATTTTAAATTGTTTTATATTTATGTATAAAACTAACACACTGTAAAAGTAATAAATATTATTTGCAATAAAAATTTTTTTTTTTCTTAGTGACAATATTTATGGCAAGACTAGGTATATAGATGCTGGTTTAAATTAATACATAAGAGTAAATTTCATGTAATACTAAGCAAACTTTACTAAAAATTATACTTTTACTATTTTGAAAATTCATGAAAACCATATTTAAACACATTTAAAACATTCAGTAAATAAACTCATCCGCTCATGAAAATGTTTAAAAAAATCTTTCCACATTTGTAATAAAATATTTTATTAAAATCTAAATAACTTTATTACAATATATACTTATAAGTAATTAGTTGCACATGGTAAAGTAAATTAATAAGATTTGCAAGTTATTTAAATCGAATTTTCTTTTAAGTGTTTTCTCCATCGTTAAGAGATTGTGTAGCTTCCGATTTCTTCAGGTTCGACAAGTACTGTGAATATACGCTGATGGCATTTTTTCTATTATCCTGTATTTTTGATCGAATCTTTGCTTTCTAGATTTAATCATTGTAACCAAACCTTATTTTTTGAGTAGCACTAGGTCCTTTTCTCTGCTAAATTGCAGATTATACAAGTAGGTTCGTCCATTATTGATAATCTGAAATGAACAAGTAGGTAAACTGATAAATAAGTAATAGTAAATAAATCTCATTAAGACGATGTGTACAAAGTTGTTTAGACAGTTTACGTAAGGTGGGGATAGTTCTACATGAAGTCATTCGAAATAAACATACGCTGAACGAGTTGCACTCTTAACCCGTGAGAAGGCGCGCCTAATTTTCTTACACGAGTAGGCGCGTGCGAGCAAATTGCTCACACTATCATAAATGTTTATATTTTTAGTGTTTCTATATTTATTGGCTTATAATGTATTTAAATAAATAACACAAGGTTTAGTAAGTAAGAAAACAAGTATTTTAATCAAAACTATTAAACATAATAGCAACTTCTAACGCAAATAACAAAACAACCTAGTATTAATTAATTTTTTTGGCACGTTTCATAAAAATCACAATAAAAACTGTTACATAACAAAAACTAAAAAGTGTTATTCATCCATTAAATCTACACTAATGTGCCTCTCGAAACACACTGAACACATGTATTTTACATGTTCGGTGCAAAGTAATTGCTTGCACGAAGTACATGGTTTTTTTGACCTTCTATTTTTACGTCTAGGACATATTGCACAAAATCCGACGATTGCTCCGTATCAGTTTCGTGAGGACTACGGATGACAGAACTATCGCTTTCTATGGTGTCAACACGATATTGTTCCCCATTTTCAAGATCTGCATCCAATTTATCACCAGAATCCTCTTCCAACCACGAACAAATTTGTGCTTGCATTCGATCGTCCATTTTGTATCTGTAGTGTAGCTAGAAGAAAAATAAAAATAATAACATTATTACTAAAGAGTTTTTACATGATAATCAACTAATATAAATCAAACAAATGAAATAATATGGCAGAAATAACAATCTAACTTTTTTAAACCACAAAAATAAATACTTACACGGATGGGCGCGTGATGAGCAAATTGCCGCACGTTGGTACACGGCCTCCACAAACGCCTTGCTGCGCGGTCGCAACGCCACTGAGCGGATCGAGAATTGCGTCAGGGGAGAGGGGGTGAATATTTAGGAAGGTACTTAAGTGCTTGAATTGGTGTGGCATGGGAAAGACAAAAAATTTTTGAATTAGACTTTTGTGTGAGCAAATTGCTCATAGCGCGCCTTCTCACGGGTTAAGATTATTTTTTTCAAAACGAGAAACGCCCGCACCTCTTTCGGTCCCCTTTTAGCAGGAGAGCTGGCGACAAAAATAACAAAATGATTACAAAACACTTGAGCATGTTGTAATTTTACATACATCAAAGCGCGCCGTGTTCCACTAGCTGACCGTGCGAGTGGGTGCCGACTCATGTATCCCTCAATACTAAATCACCTTGAATTGTGGGCCATTACAAAACTTGCGCCGATTTTTGTCGCCAGCTCTCCGGCTATTTGACGTCCTACCGCGCGCCCCGGTACCCCGCGGGCGAAGACTCATTTAAGCGGTCGGTCTATAGCATATTAGCTAATAAGTCATTTAAATATAACTTTAATAGCTAAGTAACTATAAAATATAATAATCGTCCAATAACGTCTTTCTTATTCGCTTTATGTTAAGGGGAAGACACCGACTCACGTGCTCTTTATAGTCAGCTGTTACACTGCAGTGTAACAATATAGTGACGATGTGATGTGCACGCTCCGTCTGGTCACAGCGTAGTGTAGTGAGCAGCTCGGGCCCTTGTTGCAGCCGCTGTACTTCCCGGCCGACAGCGCGGACGGCGTGAAGCTCAACGTGGAGGAGAAGAAGACGCGCGCGCGCGAGCCGCCGCGCCGCCGGCCGCTGTCGTCGCACCGCGCAGCCTTCGCGCCGCGCCAGCCCTACCGCCGCTAGGCGGCCCGGCAAGCGGCGGCCGAGCGAACTACGCGGTGCGAACTAGCTAGATAGTAAATTAATAATTTGGCCCCGAGCGTAGCGCTCTTACGTGCCTGACACGTATTTTTTGTACATTTTATTTAGTCCGCGCCCGCGACCGCTCGCGGCGGGGCGCGGCCGCGAGCTGCGCCTGCGCCGGCTCACCCGCCGCAGTGCTGGCGCCTGCTGCCGGTGCGGCTGCCTGCAGGCAGTCCGCGTCGCCTCGGACTCGGTTCGGACGCGATGCTCGCGCTCCTTCGGTCACCACGCCGATTTTTTTACATTCTGTGATTTCACAGCCTACGTAGCTAGTCCGTGGGATCTTCGCTTCGATGTGACGAAATTTGCTAATCCTCGCACAGATTATGTTGAGCCAGCGAGTCGGCGAGCGAGTGACGCCCTACCGCTCGCTCGTCGACCGTCCCATTCGCCTTCACCCATGTAATATACGCTAAGCTTCTATAATGTATTTCGTTTTTAATTCGATATTGAAATGTGAGTTTAAGTTAGTGAATGCGGCGCGTAGGTGGCCGCTACGTACGCGCCGCCGTAGTGGACGTCCGCGGACGTCGCGTCGTGTCAATATGCATAATGTCGGACAAGTGGCACGCCGCGCTGTGCGCAGTGCGGGCGGGGCGCGGCAGACGGCGCTGTAGTCTAGTGTCGTAGCACAACAGTCGTAGGTATTTATTGTTCGCGCATGCGCCGCCCCGCCCCGCGCACTGCGCGCAGAGCGTCGCCGTCGTGTCGCTCACGACTTGGTTCGTTTAATACTGTAGTGCGCAGGCGCGTCCCCGGCACGGCCCGCGCCGCGCGCCTCGCCGGTCGGACGACACACAAAACGATGAAATAGAAAAAAAAAAATACATGTTCATGTAAATAGTTGTTAGGTTGTATGTGAGACGGGGCCGCGCTGCGCCTGCGACACGAAGTAATAAATTCTAGACTAGCTCCAAAAATCTTTCCAGAACTATAAATAACGTATTTTGTATTTAAAAATAAAATGTATGTTATTGTGTCGATTCGCTAAAACGATGTTGATGCAGATGTTCTTATGCATTTACCTAGGTCTGTATTGAAGTAATTATGTGATGGATGCCGGGCGCGCAGTAGCGATCGCTCACACGCCTGTGCCGACATGCGGCGCGCGCCGCCCGCAGCTCGCAGCTAGTGTGTATTACCTTGCCTTCACTGCTGTGTGCCGGCATCGATAACGATTTGAAACTGTATTATATTCTAATATTATTAATATTAGTTAAAAAAGAAAACTAAAAAAAAAATGTCAGTGAATGTATTTTTATTTAGTTTTTCATTGATTTTTTTAACTGTACTACTAATATGTCGTAAGTACATTGTTTTGTATTGAGTTGTAAAGTACGTGACGTCGCCACGTTCTGTGCTAAATTTCGTGTACTTATTTATTGTAAATAATATTCGAGTCTCGTTACGCGGTAGAAGGACGGCCATCCTGTGGGCGGCGCGCCGCCGGCGCACGCCAGCGCCGCTGTCAGCCGCGACTTGCAAGCCTCGCACTACTGTCTGTAAAACAATTTCAAATGTTTCTCACTCTTGTGGTTCTTTCTAACATGAAATATTTATAATGGACTGTTAAAATACTCATGACACGTGTGCACAGAGTCGTGTATCAAGTTTGATGACGGATCGTCTTCCTTTTACTAGTAATGTTAAATTGATAGCGAGTGTCGCCGAGCGGCCGGACCTCGGACTGTAGGAACCCGTGTCTCCGGCGCTCATAGTACAGATATCTTCATATATACTAGTAGTGTTGTAATATCATTGTTCGCTGGCGTGCTGTACACCTTCACGTCAGTCGCCGGGACAGCGCCACACGGCCGGCGTGACGTCACCGGCGCGCGTGCGCACGCGGCGATGTCGTAGCACCCCGCACGAGCCGCCAGTGGTACACGATGTCGGTCCGCGAGTGGGCAGGCCCGCTCCTATCTTGCACTACACACGGTTACTTGTAAACGTAGCACTTACATGCGAACCACGAAACGTTCTCCATCTTGTTCAGCGTTTGCAAGTAAAACAATTACCAATCCTGTAAACAAAATTCAGACCCCACTCCCTGTGGAAGCAGTGAAAGCTATTGTTTAACTAGATCATAGATCATGCATCATTGTCAAGCAGTAGCATGACAGTCGTAGTGGGGCTCACGGGATCGCGGCGCTCGTTCAGGCGGACCGCACACTGAGTCTCAAATACAGTGCAGCATTCGAGCAATACCGCTCCAAGCGAAGGTACGCTAAATGTCCTACTGCCACAAGGCAACACTACGTGAATATGAGCTTGTGTACGACTTCCCTCGCAGCTCAATTTTGGGTTCCATCAAATTTCGATAAGCTACGTCGCGGCGAGTCCTGAAATTAGCAGGTGACAATCGGCCGTAATATTCTGAATGATCACAAAGTCGGAACAAATTTGTCGCATTAAACCTAGTTCGACCTGCCAGCACTGCGTATGTTCGGCTCAGTGTGCGGCGCCTCATCAGCAGCACTCACAGATATCGGTAAAACATAGTTGTATTTCGAATGGGGTCTAAAGTTTGTATGGTACAGTTTTGTTCAGTAAACTAATAGGCCTGCTACACGATCGGAACCAACCGCCAACAGAGGTCACTGGATGCATCAATCTAATTGGATTTCAGTCTACAAGGTAGAGTGGTTTAATTAATCAACTTGTCAGTGTATACGTGGAGGTATAACCTACGCTACGTTTCGCAACATGGAACCTAATCTTTCAAAACATCAAAAAATTGGCATAGCGTTAACAGCTTTTCTTTGTGGACGGGACATGTATCGGGGTCTTTTTGTTTTATTTTTGTGTCAGCAATACCCAAGCTTGACTTTTTTGGTTTCGATCTTTATATTGATCGGAGCTCAAGTCCCATAGGCAGGGATAATCAGAATATAATATTCTAGAAACTCTGTTAGAATTTCACGATCTCGGTGCGCCGCCGTCTTGACAACACAAGGCATCGTGGCGGTCGACGTTCGTGACGCAAATGGCGCTGCCGAACGGGCAAACAGGCGTCCACACGGTCGTAGCTCAACTCAATGACATCTATTTGCCCTTGGTAGATAGGGATGCGCCCACAAACAAGGTGGTTGGAGGGTCGCTCAGTTGACAAATCAAAAATTGACATCAACCTACGTCTACACAGTTGTTCAACTCACCAACGTGACCTCTGTTGGTGGTTGGTTCCGATCGTGTATAAGGCCTTTAATGTATCGTGCGCAGCGTCGTGTAGGCGGCGCGCGCACGTGACATGCCCATGACGCGCTCGCGGTGTGCACGCGCCGCCGCGCGCTGCCCTCTCTAATAGAGATGTACTTTTTGTAACACGCCGTGAGTTTTATTTCGGAACCTCTTCACTATCCCTTTCTTCCTACCTTTTGATATCTCAATAAGAATAAGTGTGACTTACGGCTGAACCCAATAACAAAAAAATGATATCTCTGGGTGCGTTATTGACGAATTCAAGCAACCGAAAACAACAATATAGTCTATTATTGCTCTCCATTATAATGTTGGGAGGGCACAAGCTAGCACAACACAACACAACTAACACAAGCTAGTACGAAATGATACTGCGTTTATTAGGGATAACATCGATTATAAATTGGTTACATTAGTCACATGACTTAAGATTAATAGATACCATATTAAGTTCAGTTTGTGCACAACAGAATCGGCACCAATGCGATAACGCACATTGACTTTATTTTTCTACTGTATTCACTTGTCATAACTTATGCAGACATAAATAATTTTCTTTTAAATCGCTTACTTTTTAAACAGCTTGATTGCATTCTCATCAAAAACTTAGTTGAATATTACAATAGCTAGATGGCGCTTAATTAAAAAAAGTCAATCAATCTGCCAAGCCTTTTCCCAACTATGTTGAGGTCGGCTTCCAGTCTAACCGGATGCAGCTGAATACCAGTATTTTACATAGAGCGACTGCCTATCTGAAAATCAAATCAAATTCATTTATTCAAACTAGGCTGAGAATCTGCACTTTTTGAATGTCAAAATTACATAAGACAGTCCCCCAAAACGCCCGCCCTTCACCACTTCCTAGTGCTTTAGCTGGGGAGAAGAAGTGGCGCAATAGACTCCCCAGCAGGACAGCTGTCTGTTCAGTTAAAAATAATTGAATCTATATAACACTGCGCATAATAATTTAGGTACATTACGCAACACAAAACATTAAATTAAATTATTTGCTAGTGCTTGCTTGTGCTAGTTTCTGTTGTTACTATGAAATTATATTATTAAGTAACAAGAATATCACCGGGCTTCCCATGTCAAAGTCAAATTATACCGACGGAGAATGTATTCAGTGTATTCTGATGCCGTGTAAGTTACACGAGGCATTGTTGAACACTTTTATTACACACACACACACACACACACACACACACACACACACAACCACCACACAGTCCAACCACCTAAAGAGTTAGTTCAGGTAAAATAAGCAGAAACTGCCTTATTTTTCGTAGTCGGACACTCGGACGGCTGGTCCGTGAATGTAATATAATTGCTAGATAGTTTTGATGTTAAAATTTCCAAATTCTTGAAATTGATTTTAAAGAAGTGTTGACGTGGTAACTTTATTGATATGTAGTAAAGAAGGAACTAGTCGTTTACATAAAGTAAGCTGTTGCCTATGACTGCAAGAGCGGTCCGTGTATGTTGATCAATGGCTAACTGCTCGAGCAGTCCGTATATGGCGGCCTTTAGGCCTCCACTCGCGCTGGCTGTTATGTTAGGTAAGTAGGTATGGGTGCGCGTACTTCACGCGCACAACATCATTCACAATAAAAACACAACATTTTTACATTCTCGATGTGTCCTCCGAGGTACACGAAGGGTACAAGCAACTCCACTGCATAATAATAATTAAGTAAGTATAATTTGATTTATATGAGTGAGTATAAAACTATGGACCAGTACCAAGCCTGAAATAAATAAATTATTATTATTTATTAGTATTATTAAATTGTCATGTGTGCGGTGTAACTGAAGACGTGCATCACCTGTTGGTGAAATGTGTCCGTTACGAGACGGATCGAGAGTTCTTTATAAGAAAATTCTACTTGAGCAGAACCAATGTGGGTATGTTCCACGAGATTTTGTCCTCTCCTTTTTCTGAAGCCTGTTTTCCTGTGACAGCTTTAACCTTTCATATGCCGGGAACGTAGGTCTGCGCGATTTTAGCTGTACTCGAAAAAACACCTAATTACATTTATGTAATTAGGTGTTTTTTCGAGTGGCGCACTGGCATAAAAAAATGGTGCGCAGACCTGCGTTCCGGCATTCGAAGGGTTAATTCGTTCGGAAACTACATCAACATAAACGGCCAAACCGAATATTCATAGCAAGGAGCTAACGCTGTGCATTTGATGGGATCAGCTCTACTATGTGATGGTTTCGTTAGCCTGGAGTAGCTCTCCAGCCTAACGAAACCATCACTGGGGAACGTTACCAATAATAATTGATACAACTAAGCTGAGCATTGAAGCTTAAACGCCCCCAATATGCCAAAAGACATGACAAAGTGATCTTTCAGCACGACAACGCTCGACCACATGTTGCTAAAGTCGTCAAGGAAACTTTGGAAGCACTGGAATGTATGAGACGTATTCACCAGACATTGCTCCTTCCGAATACCACTTGTTCTGGTCGATGGCTCATGACCTGACCGAGCAGCACTTCACTTCTTACGAAGAAGCCAAAAATTGGGTCGATTCTTGGATCGCCTCAAAGGATGAGGAATTTTTTAAACGCGGTATACATATACTGCCTGAAAGAGCCTGGTCAAAGGTAGTAGAAAGCGATGGGCAATACTTTGAATAACATACAGTGTACAAAAGAGAGCAGTGGTGGCCCAGTGGTAACCGCCGCGACTTACGCGGTCGAAGGTTTGAATCCATCCAGGCGCTTTACTTTGTGCAAATTATTTCATCACCACTGCTCTCATCGCAATCATCATGAGGAACCCGGCATGTCCTAGAACCAAAAATTCGACGACATGTCACATCTACCAACACGCACTGGGCCCGCGTGGTGGGGCCTGTGTCCCAGCAGTGGGAATATTTTAGGCTGATTATGCCATGTACAATTCATGATGCCGCATACCAATTTTTAGTATGTAAGCTGCCCTTTTATCAATTTTAGTTTTAGTTCAATAAAATGTTGGTATTTTGACTAGTATAGTGCGCGCGCAAGTGCTAGTCACCGCCAGAGGTATTTGAGCGGTCAGACGGCGGAGGGTACGTACACTTGCGGTTTGTAATGATAAGGTATCCGTGGCAGTGCGGCGGTACGAGGAGCAATTCAGCTTCAGAGTATCGTGGAACACAATGCTTTCCGCCACACAAAGTTCTAAGGATTACGTACCTTTCGGCCTGCGACAACCGTTAGGATTACGTACCTTTCGGCCTGCGACAGTCGTTGATAACTCAGTCGGCAATTAATCAATTGTAAATAGTGATGATTAACATTTTTAAACACGCCAATATGGTTAATTATAGGAAGTTATTATTTGTACCTACAGCCTACTGTGGTTAAGTAATGCGATGTTTAACACTTTTCACAATGATTGCCTCGGTGATTGTAAGTCACCGAAAACATTAAAAAAATAAAATATAAAATATTTATTTATTATATATTGAAACATGCAATTATTTAAATAATCTAAAAAAAAGAATGAATATACTCTTTAACGTTACCTACAACCTCATTATGGATTTATCTCTCTAGCTCAATTAGTTTTACAGATTTGGATGGCTCTTTAAACTTAAAGGATAATCATACATACACCCTTATCTCTAAATTAAAGCAGAATGCATTTGTACAGTCACGAACCGGGTGGTTGTGTTACACGGAGGGAAAATATACCGTGACTCCTTCATTCCGCCGAGTGTGCCAAAAACTAAGGAGCTGATCGAAGAATTGGAAGAATGTCGCCTGCAGATATCTCACACGTTACAGTCGTGTGTGCAGTCGAACGGGGCACGGAGGTACGCGACGCCACCGCAGCAGATCGCAGCTTTCAACCGTCACAACCGCCCAGTTCTGGAAAGCCTGATCAAGTCTGTGATCTCTATTAAGAGTATCCCCTCGGCTGTCGCGGCCATTTTGCGCGAATTCCCCTCAGCCGTCGATCTCAAAAAGCGAGTATATGTCACGGCCATTTTGGCTGACCTCGCGAATTCTCGGCACGTGTGATTAAAATGACGATATCTCTAAAGTCGTTGGATCGATCGACAGCTGAGGGAAGCAATAGACAAGTCTAGCACACGCCACTATACCAAAAAAAAAAAAAAAATCGAAAACTATACTCAAGCAGAAATAAAAATACAAAACTAAAAACGTAAGCAGAACTTTATACCTAAATAAAGGCCTCCACTAATAAAGGATGTGCCCACTTTCATATAAGAAGATTGTATATGAAGCCGAAGTCACAAATGATAAACTAGGACCATCGAAGTAAAATAAACAGTTAATTACTAATAACAAAACAAAACCAAGGTCAGCAAGACGACCAGTCACCACAAGCAGCACCCGTTCATGAGCATAACGCAGAGTTCAGCCATCACCCCCCCTCGCCATATTTCAGGGAAGGAGGCAACCCGACCCCCGACGCTACCGCATCTAAGGGAGCATGACGAACTTGCTGCCGGTTGCTCAGGCAAGAATAATATGATCAATTGTTGAGGTCACTAGCTAACCACATATTGCAATACCACTCATAAAAAGAACATTGTAATGACTAGATTATAATAATAATAATAAATATCTTTATTTCCCGAAAATACAGATAATTATACATTAAGTTTACAATTTTGAAAACACTGTAGAGTACATTACATAAAACATTTGGACGCTGCAGAAATCTGTACACTGTAGGATAAACTCTGTCTCTTAAACTAGGGGTATCCTGTATCTTAAGAGAGTGCTTCGCAATGGCTTTCCAATTGAAATGTATGAGTGGACTGTGTCGATTTAACTTAAGTAGGGAAAAAAGTTATAAGTTATGAAAAAGAAAAATATAAGTTACTTTAGTTTTTAAATTATGCATGCATAGGTGAGTGCGATGGTGAGGGTGAGTGAATGTGATTATAGGTGTGTTTATGTTTGTGTGTGAGTGTGTATACGTAGGTGATGTGGTGATTGTGTGTAAGAGAGTGATATGAGATTATGTCAATGATAAATAAAAATAAAATTGACTTTTACAGTCAAAGAAAATAAATAATTATATGAACTCATATAACCTGTCAGAAGATAAGCTAATTCTGGAGAAAAACATAAACATTGTCTTGAGTTAATCACAGCGACCAACTATTCTTATCGTTTAAGTAGTCGTTGATAGAATAGTATGCTTTCGAACAAAGTTTAGATTTTACTTTAACTTTAAACGCATTGAAGGGCAAATCTAGCAGAGGGTAACTTGTTATAAAAGGATATACTTCTTCAAAATGACCGGATTGGTAGGAGAGGGGGTGGTGTACCTTCGTGGTGATATTCCTTTTAAAATTTTATCTTCTGCCTCTTCCAATGAATCCGCAGTTTCTATTCCTTGAGGTTTGTCTCAAAGGAGCTAAAGCTATTCTTGGTGTCGTCTATTGCCCCCCTTCCATAGATTACTTCACTGAATTCGAATCGGTACTTGAATCTTTGGGTTCGGAGTATGCACATCACATTATCATGGGGATTTTAATACCAACCTTCTTACACAAAACCCCTCGGACCCGTAAACTCCTGCATCTAATCGAGTCAGCCAGTCTGCATGTTTTGCCTCTCCAACCCACAATGTAGTCGGTGATGATACTTGGCTTGACCTGATCCTCACCTCTAGTCCTTCCCTAGTCTCCTCACATGGTCAACATACTGCTCCTGGTTTTTCCCATCACGACCTTATTTTCCTATCCTACGTCCCCTCCTAAACTTAAACCCAAGTTCCAGTACAGGCGTACCTTTGCACGTATGAATAGCGAAATACTTCAACAAGATGCATCCAATATTGATTGGTCACCCCTGGAAGCTGCTGCTTCAGTTGACGAAAAAGTTAGTTTCTTCAACAATGAAGTGGTCAGGCTACATGACACCTTGTTCCTTGGAACTTTAGGCATCGGCAAATCGCGACATTCAGACCTGCCTAACACAATTGGCTTGGATGATCTAAATCGCCATTTCTCTACTGTTCCCATTCTAAATAGTCCAACCAAACGTCAAACCCTCGACTACCTTGCTGGTCTGACGCGTCCCAATATTAATCCCTTTGTCTTCACCCCAGTCGGCCCTGGTGAGATCAGAAAGATTATCCTTTCCATTAAATCCAAAGCCGTTGGCTGCGATAATATCAGTCGCCATATGATCGTAACGGCTCTTGATCAACTCCTTCCTGCAATTTCCTACATCATAAACTTCTCTCTTTACACCGGTGTTTTTCCCTCCATGTGGCGTAAAGCCCTTGTTCGGCCCTTACCTAAGATACCCAAGCCCTCTCTTCCTAGTCATTTTCGCCCAATTTCCATCCTTCCCTTCCTGTCTAAAGTGCTTGAGGCCAGTGTTCATAAACAATTCTCTCACTTTATTCACCACAACTCCCTCATCAGTCCCTTTCAGTCCGGTTTCAGGCCCGGGAACAGTACCGTTTCAGCTCTGCTTAAAGTGACTGACGATATAAGGCGAGGAATGGAGGACACTAAAGTTACCGTCTTAGTGTTAATTGACTTCTCTAATGCTTTTAATACCGTCAGTCATGAAGTCCTTTTATCCATCCTTTCCTATCTTGTGGTCTCTCCGGAGGTATTGGAATGGTTTTCTTCTTATCTTCGGGGACGTCAGCAGTCTGTTTATGCTGGAGACTCTTCGTCGTGTTGGTGTGATCTTGCAGCTGGTGTCCCTCAAGGCGGTATATTATCTCCTCTTTTGTTCTCCGTTTCTATTAATCTCATTACCACCGTGCTTCGCACTGCGTATCATCTTTATGCCGACGATTTGCAGCTTTACAGCCAGGCTTGATAGCCACTGTTGATAACATTTCTGATGCGATTGATGAGCTGAACCGGGATTTGGGTGTGGTTAAAAGGACTGGTCTGATCGATTTGGGGTGGCGGTTAACCCTGCCAAGTGTTAGGCTATCATAATTGGGAACTCTTACAGCATAAGAAAACTGAATGGCTTAACCGTACCACCTGTAATCTTTGACAGCTCCGTCATTCCGTTTTGCTCCGATGTTAAGGATCTTGGTCTGCATGTTGACACTTGTCTTGACTGGCGAAAGCAGGTCACGACTGTTAGTAACAAAGTCACCGGAACGTTGCGGTCGCTCTATCGGGTGAAAAACCTTCTCCCATCACACATAAAGGCAATGCTTGTACAGTCCCTAATCTTTCCCATAATTGACTAAGTTGATGTCTGTTACTATGACCTGAATGCTATGGCCTTCTCAATAACTGCATTCGATTCGTTCTCAATCTTCGTAAGTATGACCATGTATCCGGGCACCGATTGCTTTTAAAATGGTTACCTATTCGTCAGCCCAGAGAGGTGAGAGCTCTGTCTATGTTCTTTTCTATTCTCGACCAATCCACTTCTCCTTCTTACCTGACTTCCCATGTTCAATACTTATGCTCTGCCCATAGTAAAAATCTTCGTTCTACCAACAATCGTCTTTTACGATGTCCTTCTCACCGCTCCGGTTTCATTCACTATTCTTTCTTTGTCCAGGCGGTCTTTCTTTGGAATGCGCTCCCTCTGAACATCAGGACGGCAACCAATCGGTTGTCTTTTAAAGTGAAGATACGTGAGCATATACGTAAGAAGTTGGCAGAAGCATCTCTGCGCTGATTTGTTGGATTCTTTTTCTCCTCTACTGATTGTTATTTCTCCTCTACCGATCGTTATTTCTCCTGACAAAGTTTATTCTGATTATATGTATGTATACAGGGTATCCAGTAAATAGCACGACATACTGCAGGGGGTGATAGCTTGGGTCACTACCAATCAATACAACACAATATATGTTCAGCAAAATCTTACAGATTTACAGTTTTACAAAATTTTCCGAAATATCGAAAAATCTTTACCTTGAAACAGATTTTTAAGCATCTCGTAATGAAAAAATCCTTTTCTAGAACTTTTTTTACATCAAATTATTCGTGAATAGGTTACTCTACTCACTATAAGTTTTTTTTTGATCAAAAACAAGAAAGTTTTGAAGAAATAGTTTTTTTTGTTAAAATTTTCACAGAACGATTTTCTTTTCGCATAACTTTAACCTACAGTGGTGAAAAAAAATCCGTAAGATTTTGCTGAACATATATTGTGTTGTATTGATAGGTGGTGACCCTAGCTATCACCCCCTGCAGTATGTCGTGCTATTTACTGGACACCCTGTATATGTATATATTGATGTATTTATTCTTTTATTTTATAGTTATTTTCGTGTTATCTATCCTTTATATTGCACCTGCCATGTTTTCTCTGCATCACCCTAAGGTTGACTGGTAGAAAATGCCTCAGGCATTAAGTCCGCCTTTGTACGGTATTTGTTTTTTTACTTGTGCATAAAGTTTTAATAAATAAATAAATATACCAAGCCCAACAAATGAGTTATGAACCTTATGAAGCCGGTGAAACGGAGCACGCAATTTGTCCTTATTTCTGGTGTTAACATTGTGGATATCACTGTTTTTAGTGTTTAAATGTATATTTTGTCTAATATATAAGATGTTGGCGAAGATGAATTGTGATGCCACCATAAGAATACCAATATGTTTAAAAAAATCTCTCAGCGAAACTAGCACCTAGCTGGTATATTGCTCGAACAGCTCGTTTTTGAAGTACAAATATATTTTGAATTTCAGCGGCTTTGCCCCAGAGCAGAATACCGTATGACATAACGCTATGAAAATAACTAAAATAGACTAACCGAGCTGTATCAAGTCAGTGTATTGTCTTACTTTCCTGACGGCGTAAGCGGCTGAACTGAGCTTTCCCGCTAGGCTTGATATATGAGGGCCCTACTGAAGTTTGGCATCTACTGTTATGCCCAGAAAAACTGCCGAGTCTACAGTTTAAAGCACCTCTTTATCTAAGACGATGTTGGGTCCTAGATTTCTAACATTCGGTAAGGCAAACTTTATAGATTTCGTTTTCTTGGCATTGAGAACGAAGTTATTTGTCGTAAACCATCCGTAACCATTGAGTGCACTGTTTACATCGTCAAAATCTTGTCTGTTCCTGACTACTTTAAAAATAAGAGAGATGTCATCTGCAAACAGTACAACGTCACAGATACCGTTTATTCCTCGTCGTCCCCACTGGGTACGAATGGAAAAAAAAAACGTTTCGTTTAACTATTTTAATTAACTGGTAACCCGGAAGATTTCACACCATTAACATCTACACATTGAAACCTATTATGTAAATATGAATTTATTACTTTAAGAGCTTCGTTTTGGACACTGTAATGATGTAGTTTACGCAAAAGCGTGTCATGCATTTGTCATGGTGCACGCAATCAAAGGCTTTGGAGAGATCACGGAAAACTCCAATAGCATTTTGCGAGTTCTCCCATGCGTTAAATATATGTTTCAGCAGAGCAACACCCGCATCTGTAGTCGAACGACCTTTAGTAAAGCCATATTGTTCATCATGAAGGAGGCCATTTAAATTAAAATGTCTTAGCAACTGCTTGAGTATTAACTTTTCAAATATTTTACTAAATGCAGGTAAGATAGAAATAGGCCTAAAATTGCCAACGTCATTTTTGTTACCTGATTTAAATAATGGTATGACTTTTCATGAGGTCAGGAAAAGTTCCTAAATCAACACATTTATTAAAAGTAACAGTTAGATAGCGGGCTACGATGTCTATTATATTACTTAATAGTTTAATGGAGATGCCCCAGTGATCACCAGTTTTTTGGACTTCAGTGTGTTAAAAACGTTAACTACATCACGAGGTGTTAGGTACATGTTCGAAGCTAAATAAACGACTACATTTGGGCACACTACTATGCAAAAGGTTTTCAGCTTTAGACGGAGATGAATTTAAGGAGCGAGTCGTAGTTATAGGTATGTTGGCAAAAAACTCACTAAATGCCTGAGCTACGTCAGCTGCGTTATTAACTAATTTGTTGTCTACCATAACTTCAAGCTGTTTTTCTTGTTTAACCGACTTACCCGTCTCATTGTTAATAATTTTCCGTGGTTTTTAATTTATTATTGGAATTTTTAATTGTATCGCTTAAAATTTTTGATTTAGCAACAACACAAATATTCTTAAATAATTTTGAATAATTTTTGACATATTCTAGGAACGCACTATCAAACCTGTACTTTTTCAAACCATATAACTCGTATAGTCTCGCTCTACTTTTATAAATACCTGGAGTAGCCCATTGGTTAAAGCCAACGGAGGTGCCATGTTAATGGTTTTGGTCTTGAAAGTAGATTGGTACTCTTTTTCCACAACATCAAAAAGGGCTCCATAGATTTCATTTGGGTTATCATATTCTACTATAGATGGTCTAATTCTATGGGCTATATTATTTTTAAACTTGTTGCAACGGCTAGCTGTATAGGGCCTGCATTCTATTTTATGCGGCTTTTTATGTAATGGCATAGGGAAGCTAGCTAATAAACCACAGTGGTCAGAAGTTAGATCACTTAGCACTAATTTATTTATGGCAACACAATCACTAAATATATTATCAAGACATGTTGACGAAGACGCCGTGATCCTTGTAGGTTCAAAAAACAAGTTAATTAAATTATAAGACCTTATCAGATTGAGAAGTCTAATACTTAATCGAGTAACATCTAAAATATTAATATTAAAATCTCCACATAAAATTATACTTTTATTACTAGATTTTAACCTATTGAGTGAATCCTCAATTACCGATTCAAAACGAAAAAAATCCCCGGAGGGGGGTCGATAGACGCAAATTATAACGTATCGCTCGAGTTCAACACAAAACAACAATAGTGCGCTCGGTAGAAAGATTAACTAAATCTAACCGTTGTTTACATTTCAACTTGTTTGAAACAAGAACTAAAGACCCACCGCCAATAGCACTTTTTCTTACAAATGCACTTTGTACTGTAAAAAAATCATCATCCCACAACCCAGTTATTGGGTAATACGATACCCCTTGGTAAGACTGGTTGTCAGATTTTCGGGCTTCTGACAACCCGTAACGACTGCCAAAGATCCACGAATGACAGCCGGGACCAACGGCTTAACGTGCTTGCCGAGGCACGGAGGAGTCTCGGTATGTAAAGATGGTCACCCATCTACGGACCAACCCCGGCAAGCGTAGCTTAACCTGATGGATCGACCCGTGCGGCTGTTATTACTTAGCCACGATAAAAAAAAAGTAAATTAAAAAATCAAATAACACGATTGCATAAAAAGTGAACTCTAAAAAAGATGTAAGTAATCAAGATTACCTATTTTGTCTCCAAACAATCTGATGCAGTCGGACGCAATAATTCGTTATTGTTAATTTAAGAAGATGCCTCCGACTGCATGCGCTGCATCTTATAAAAAATCTCTTTTTATGCAGTCGGGTTTTTTGATTTTTTTTAAATTTACTTTTTTATTTTACCCTTTTTGACAACGGCCTCTTACTCCAAAAGTTCGGGATTGCTTTTTATCATTCAAAATTACATTTAAAGATATATTTTGTATATATTTTTGTAAAACCTTTTAAAATCCTTCGTTTTGATACCTTACTTGATAGGTTTGGGAGATTTTTTTTTTCTGAAAACATTTTGTCGCAAAAAATCCGCAATTTTGTTTTTTTATAATTTTAATGTACTGTACCCAAGGACACTCGCGCAATAAGACGAATCTAAGGCCACGGTCATTTTCCCCGCGCGGCGGACGGCCGGCTGTAGCCGACCGACGCACGCTACTCGCCGAACGCGACAGGCAGCGGCTGCGCGGTCAAACCTATATTTAAAAAAACCAGCCAAGTGCGTGGCGGACCACGCACAATGAAGGGTTCCGTAGTTGGGATAAATTTATCCCAAGAACAAACTTAACATTGTAATTGAAAAACATGTTCTCCCATACCTACTTGCTGGATAGCAAGTAGAGACATATGGTGTCCCAGGGATTATCGAGTGCTGTGCTGTGGAACTTGTGATACATAAACTGATAATCATATGTGTCTATAGACTCTTCTGTCTTGAAATCTTTTTTGAAAAATTGAATTCAATACTACACGAGTTTTGCTTAACAAAGTGATTTTATGCGGAGATTTTAACATAAATACTTTAAAAAAGACCAAAGATAATCTCATACAAATAATCTCATACAGGTATTAAATAATTTTAATCTTAAATTAGCAATTAACGAAACAACGCGCTTAAAAAGTGGTTCATGTATTGATAATTTCATGCACAATAGAGGGTTTAAATACAAAATTTATGAATTTCAGATCACAGCGCAAATGTTATCTTGTCCAGTAAAAGAAACTTGCTCCCTCTCTCACAGGTTTATTGAGAAAAGAGACTACAGCAAGGATAATATTGAAAAGTTCAAGGAGTGTTTGCAGTCTCTTAGTTTTGTTGATGTAGGTGTATGATGGGGATGACCCTAATACAGCTTTTAACATTTTTCATGACATATTTACATTATTCTTGTAGACAGTAGTGTTCGGCGCTATGGTGACCTAACACACCTTTCTCGTATTGATAGGATAATATGGTAAATGTGGTAAAAGTCAAAATCTTGGATTATAAGGCAAATGCTGCAATAAGGCAAGCTGTATTAAATCACTATAAAACTTAGTTACAAGAATTGGTTTGAAAATGGTGAACAACTTTATGACTAAGTGATTGGTAAAATGTACGTATGGTAAGAATGGTATTGGTAATGGTTTTGAGTCGTGGTGTCTCTAATGAGAGCTGAACGCAAACTGGCCCACGTTTTGGTGAACGAGCGAATGTGCATACTTGCTTTCGATGCAATTATGCATTTTCGCTGAGTGTTCGATTAAAACTCGAACAGTTTCCCTTTGACATTAATAAGAATAAAAGCACGAAACTAAACTTGACATTGGCTAAATGCACAAACCGTGCGAAGCCAAAAAAAAAAAAGCACGAAAAAGTCCTACTTCCTGAAGTCCTAGAAAGCTGAAGTTTGGTATGTAAACTAGTATTAGTACACAAACAACAAAACATTGCTAACATTTGGAACTTTTACCCCTCAACCCCTTAAACTGGATGGAAGTTTGTACGAGACTTCCGCAAATTTTGATGCTAGAGGTCAGAAAATTGATATAGGGACTCCTTGTTATAAATAATAAAATACATATTTCAGGATTTTTTAGGAAATCAACCCCTACCCAATCAAAGTACGGGATGGAAGTTTGTATGGGTTTTCCCATACAAACTTAATTTCATGCTGGAGATCAGAAAATTATGCAAGTACAATCAATCTGCTTAGCCTTTTCACAATTATGTTGGGGTCGGCTTCCAGTCTAACCGGATGCAGCTGAATACCAGTATTTTACATGGAGCGACTGCTTATCTGACTTTCATAACCCAGTTACTGGGTAATACGATACCCCTTAGTAAGACTGGTTGTCAGACTTTCAGCCTTCTGACGACCGGTAACGACTGTCATAGATCCACGAATGACAGCCGGGACCAACGGCTTAACGTGCTTTCCGAGGCACGGAGGAATCAACAATGAACTAACTAGAACATCAAAAATGTTTATGTATCTATAAATTCTTTTAAGCTATTAAAACTATCAGGTTGGCGGAAAAGTCTTGCACCAAGATATAAGACTTAATGAATTTATTGGTAACTTTATTATTTACAGTAATTAATCAGTAATGTTATCCCCAAATAACTCTATTACTCTGGCCCATCTAGTTGGTAGATTGTTGATGCCCTGCGCCCAGAATTCCGGAGGCTGTGCAGAAAAGAAATTGTCCACTGCCATTTTGAGGTCTTCGTAGGTTTGAAAATTTTTCTCACGCAAATAAAGCTTTAGTGGTCGGAACAAGTGATAGTCGGATGGCGCTAGATCCGGTGAGTACGGTGGTTGGGCAACCGGGTGCCATCCAAGCTCTACGATTTTTTGTCGAGTCTCCGAAGCGACATGAGGTCGCGCAATATCACGGAGTAAGTGAACATTTACACGTCTCGATCGTTTTTCTCTTATTGCGTCAGCCAGTTTCTGAAGCTGTTCAGTATAAATGGAACTCGTAATCGTCCTTCTCGCAGGGAGAAGCTCGTAATAGAGTGGGCCCTTCGCACCCCACCAAACGGAGAGAAGATGATTGCGTGAGTGACGGTTCGGCTTTGGCTACGTTGGTGGCTCTGCGTAGTAAGGAAGCCAGACGGCGTGCCGTGTGTTGTTATCATAGAGAATCCAGCTCTCATCGCCGGTTACCAGATCTTCAAGAAACCCTTTCCGATGTAGCTGAAAAAGAAGCGATTCACAAATACCTACTAACTGACTTGACGATGACTGTCAGTTAGTTGATGTGGAATCCATCGTGCCATTACGATAGCCGAGTTTGTGTAAATGAGTCTCGACGGTCGAATGATGACAGCCAAGTCTCTGCCAAATCACGCGTATTTATTTCTGGATTAGCCTTTAAACAGCGCAGTAATTCCTCATCGTCGAAGGTGGATGGTCGCCCAGATCGTCCGTGATCATCAAGAGTTATATCTCCCGATGCAAAGCGAGCAAACCAGCGGCTTATCTTCCATCGAGATACCTTCACCGAACGCTTTGCTGATGTTAGCGGTAGCCACACTGACGTTGTGTCCCTGACGCCACTCGTAAAAGATGATCGTTCGAAGTTGATGTTCACTAATCATTTTCACAAACTAACCAAATCCTCAATAGCGCGCCTTTATATACCCTTGATGTGATAGCTTCGAGAACCATCTACACTATTCTTACGTATCCCAGATCAATACTAAATCAATCTGCCTAGCCTTTTCCCAACTATGTTGGGGTCGGCTTCCAGCCTAACCGGATGCAGCTGAATACCAGTATTTTACATGGAGCGACTGCCTATCTGACCTCCACAACCCAGTTACTGGGTAATACGATACCCCTTGGTAAGACTGGTTGTCAGACTTTCGGGCTTCTGACGACCCGTAACGACTGTCAAAGATCCACAAATGACAGCCGGGACCAACGGCTTAACGTGCTTTCCGAGGCACGGAGGAGTCTCGGTATGAAAAGATGGTCACCCATCCACAGACCAACCTCGGCAAGCGTAGCTTAACCTGATGGATCGACCCGTGCGGCTGTTATTACTTAGCCGCAAGCTCCTCCTCCTCTCCCAGATCAATACTAAATATTCCGGAAAATTCTAGTAATTTACAATTTCTTGTGCAATATTTTTTCGCCAACCTGATATATTCAAGTAACCTGTGACAAGTAACAAGTGATATATTCAAGTAAAAAAAAAAAAAAAAAGGCGACCGTGCAGACCCTGCCCATTACCGTCCGATCGCCATTACCTCCATTCTGTGCAAAGTTTTGGAAAGGGTACTGAACAATAAGTTGCTGAACTACCTTGAAGACAATGATCTCCTCAGTGACCGTCAATATGGCTTTCGCCGGGGACGGTCAACTGGCGATCTTCTTGTGTATGTCACGCACTGCTTTGGCGAAGCCATCGAGAAACACGGCGAAGCACTGGCTGTTTCGCTTGACATCTCGAAGGCCTTTGACAGGGTCTGGCACGCTGCTCTGCTCAGCAAGCTTCCTGCTTATGGCATCCCAGCTGATTTTTGTAGCTGGATATCAGATTTCCTTAGTGAACGGTCGATTAGAGTAGTTGTTGATGGCTGCTCTTCTGACCTTATGGCTATTGATGCCGGAGTTCCTCAGGGGTCTGTTCTCTCTGCAACTCTTTTCCTGCTGCACATCAATGACCTGCTTCGGCCTGGTATTGTTGGGTACGCAGATGACAGTACAGTTTCAGAGAGATACTTGTCCAGCGCAAAAACCAGCGGGGCTGAAGTTCGTTCCTTGAGAGAGGCCATGGTAGAGCGGACAGATTTGACCTTAAGCTTTGTCTCCCAGTGGGGTGATGCTAATTTGGTCTCTTTTAACGCCACCAAAACGCAGGCGTGTCTTTTTACCGCTAAAAAGAGTCGTTTCGCCCAAACTCCTACTTTTCGGGGTACATCTGTTCCTGTAACTGATCGACTTGAGCTCCTAGGCATGGAGTTGACATCTGGTCTCAACTTCGGCGCCACCATCGAGTACAAGGCCCAAACTGCGGCCAAGAAACTGGGCATCCTGAATAGGGTGAAGCGATACTTTACGCCTGGACAGCTTTTAACCCTTTACAAAGCGCAAGTCCGATCCTGCATGGAGTATTGCAGTCACCTTTGGGATGGATCAGCTAAGTACCAACTAGCTGCGCTTGACTCGGTGGAACGCAGAGCTAAGAGGCTCATTGGCGACGTAAAACTGGTGGATGCCAAGCTTCATTGCTTGGCTCATCGCCGCAAGGTTGCTTGCTTGTCGGTCTTCTACAGATTGTACTTCGGAGAGTGTGCCCGAGAACTCCACGACCTCATTCCACCGGCCCCCTTCTACCACCGGACATCTAGACGCACTGCCAGTTACCATCCCTACCTGGTTGCTATTCCACCAATTCGCACTAAGCGCTTCCAAATGTCTTTTATAATGCGCACAGCAAAAGAGTGGAACTCACTACCTGCGTCTGTGTTTCCGAACGTATACAACCCTAATCTCTTCAAAGTGAGAGTGAACAGGCTTCTTCTGGGTAAGCTCACTCCATCGTCGACTTTGTCTCTGTCACCTCTGACCTAGACTAGAGTCAAGAGCAAACCCATCACAAATAAAAAAAAAAAAAAAACCATTTATAAAATTTGTTTTAAATATTTTATGTTTAATGTTTTAAAATGGCCCGATATTTTATTATAAATGCGCACACACATTGCTAGGCAGCTATTATTGTATGTCTAGTCTAAGCAAATCATTCAACACTAATTTATAGGGATAATAAATAATAAAAATAATAATAAAAATATTTTATTGACATAAAAATAGATGTAACATCTTCAATTGAAGCCCTAACTCCTGAGCTAGGTGGTACCTGTGTTACAGGAGTCAGGAGGGATCTCGTCTGTTTCGGGAATTCACATAATTTGCAGTCTTAAATAATTGTTTATCTTTCATTACAAACATACATATTTAGTAAATGTAAAGTGACGGTAACGGTAACACGCGGTGCACACGGTGGTGGTTTCTTAAATATTGGTTGACATGAGTCATCAGGTTTAAGTCCACAAATTGATCTCATGCACTTTTTTTTGAGCGATGAATGCTCTACGGATGTCGGTGCTGTTACCCCACGTTACAAACCCATAACGTAATACCGATTCGATATTTGCGCGGTATGATATTACAGCAGTTTTTAGGTTAGTTACATTTTTGACTTGTTTAAGTGCGTATACAAATTTATTGATTTTAGTGCTAACTTTGTCTATGTGTCCTTTCCAATTAATGCCTCTTTATCTATTGTTACACCTAAAAATCATGTATGCGTTAATTCTTTAATGTCGTTTTTATAATTATTTGATTGATTAAAAATGTACCTAAGTATACGGAAATCCGTATACTTAGGTACATTTAGATTTTTTTAAAAATAAATTTAGAGAAATATCTAAATTTATTTTTAAACGGTTAATTTCAAGCCAGTGCAGTAATTTGTCAATTGTCTTTATGAATGTCAAGCTCATGATCTAGAATGATATTTTGTTTTTTGTTTGATGTCACTAAAATTGATATGTCGTCGGCAAATAATATGCATTTATTATTAGTTATTTTTATGATGTCATTCATGTATATGAGGAATAATATTGGGCATAGTACGCTTCCTTGCGGAACGCCATATTTATTATGTCTATATTCCGATGAGTAGTTTATTATGTCACTATTTTCATTTTTTTATTGGTTGTTTCGTATTACTTAAATAGAACGATAGCCACTGGAGTACCGGTCCTCTAATCCCAATAGCTTTTAACTTCTGTAGCAATATATCGTGTGACACCAGATCGAAAGCTTTCGATAGATCAAAAACAAAAGGCCAGTCGTCATATAATTATTATTAATATTTGAAAGTATAGCTTGCATAAGAGAGAAAATAGCCAACGATATGGATTTGTTCTTTTGGAATCCAAACTGCTTGTCACTTATAATTTGAATTATTGCAGAAATTAGTTAGTACACCTACATACATTTTTCACAAATTAAAAAAAAAGATAGATATTAAAGTTATAGGTCGGTAATTATTGATGTCACATTTATCTCCCTTCTTGAATAAAGGCTTTATTAAGGACAGTTTTAATTTATCAGGAAAGGTTCCATGAGAAAATGACGCTATGGGCGGGTATTATGAAGAACATACGAACTGAGCTCGTTTTTGTAGATGGCAATATGAACTCTGAAAGTTACGTTGAAGATGTTCTCGGGTCTTATGTTCACCCATTTGCATAAAGTCTTGGCTCAGATTTCACGCTGATGCATGACAATGCGTGTTTCTACACAGCTTGGAGGACCAGAGAGTACTTGGCAATAGAAAACAGCCGGGTATTGCCGTGGCCTGCACAATCGCCAGACCCCAATATGGTCCCACAAAGGAAGATATTTATTTTCAGTACTCAGCGGTGCGTCCGGCTTGCAGCAGCCATCTCACACTCAAGAGCAAATACACAGTACGATAAATACAGACTCGTCACTGAAACAAAACCAAATGCACCTTGCAATGAAATAATAGCGAGCTGCAGAAATACCAAGTTGACAACTGGAGACAAACTTGTAATATGCATAGGTGAAAACGATCACAACCCTAACCTAGTGATGTCTCAATTGCAAGATATCTTAAATACATTTTCAAATAATACTATTATTGTATTAAATGTCATCCACAACGTGTACCTCAAAGTCCGTAACTTAAAACTATTCTATAAAAAATATGTAGCAATAACTCGAAGTCACATATGATAAACTAGGACCATCGAAGTAAAATAAATAAAATAAGAGTTAATTACTAATAACAATAACAAAACCAAGGTCAGCCACGACCAGTCACCACAAGCAGCACCCGTTCACGAGCATAACGCAAAGATCAGCCATTACCCCCCTCGCCATATTTGAGGGAAGGAGACAACCCGACCCCCGACGCTACCGCAAGCAGTGACATCTAAGGGAGCATGACGAACTTGCTGCCGGTTGCTCAGGCAAGAATAATATGATTTCATTTCATTTCATTTCATTTATTTATTCATAAAACAATTTACATTGTGTTGAATAATACATGCAACTTACTCATACATATAATGAACTATACATTATTAATTGACATTTTAAGTAATATTTAAGTATAGTGCTAAATAGTTATAATAGAATGTCACAGTTTTAAGTATATTGTCAAAACAGATTAAAAAAAGTTTTTTAATGTCAACACAGATTTAAAATGTTATGTCAAACAGGTTTAAAATATAATGTCACCCAGGTTTAAAAGTATAATGTCAAAACAGGTTTAAAATATAATGTCACATAGGTTTAAAAATATAATGTCAAACAGGTTTAAAATACTCGTATAATGTCAAACAGATTTCGAATGTAAATCATTTATTGTTGTTCGACATTAGTTCCGAAATATTATAAAGACATTTTTCTAATAAAAAGGCTTTTAATTTTGTTTTAAACAAGTGGGTGTTATAAACTGTTGAGGTCGCTAGCTAACCACATATTGCAATACCACTCATAAAAGACATTATAATGAGTAGAGTATGTCAATGATAAATAAAAATAAAATAAATTGACTTAGGTAAATGCATATAAATAATTATATGAACTCATATAACCTGTCAGAAAGTAAGCTAATTCTGGAGAAAGAACATAAACATTGTCTTGAGTTAATCACAGCTACCAACTATTCTTATCGTTTAAGTAGTCGTTGATGGAATAATATGCCTTTGAACAAAGGTTAGATTTTACTTTAGCTTTAAACGCATTGTAGGGCAAATCTAGCAAAGAAGAGGGTAGCTTGTTATGAAAGGATATAGCAAGCCCAACAAATGAGTTATGAACCTTATAAAGCCGGTGAAATGGAGCACGTAATTTGTCCTTATTACTGGTGTTAACATTGTGAATATAACTATTTTTAGTGTATAAATGTACATTTTTATTTTGCCTAATATATAAGATGTTGGCAAAGATGAATTGTGATGCCACCGTGAGAATACCAATACATTTAAAAAATCTCTCAGTGAAACTCTGGTAAATGCTGGCTTAAATAATTTCCTACACGAAAAATAAACTGTTATAGATAGGAAAATATTGGCCAGGATACATTCATATGGAGTAGTTGACATGAAAGATCTTAACTTACTTGTTGCGGCAGACCAGACGTTCCCACGGAGAAGCACCCCGAGCCGTAGGTTCAGGCTCGCGTTCTATAGAGGGAAGAACAAAACCATATCGATTATAGCGGCGAATAATTATACATACCTACCAAAAAACCAGGACACACAACGTACCACCTTCACTATTGGGTCACCCTTCAGGCGAATACGATATACTGCGCAAAGTTTGTGCACTGAATAAATTACATTACGATAATTTTGGTGTAAACTTCAGAAATGTAATATTCCAGAGAGAAAATCCAGGGTCGAATGACCGAAGCATAAACGTCAAAGTCGAGAGAAAATTCTTTATTCTGATTTCAAGGTTTTTATATCTGGTTCAGTTAAAATGTATTTAATGTAAAAAATTACTGAACCGACTTTGTAGAATGAATAATTCTACAGCGGCGTACATAATTGTACGCCTTAACTCGCGTTGTATGGAGTAGGTCTTCTGCAGTAATAGCTCCTGTGTGGAGGCGCGGGCGCCCGGGATGCGCCGGCGCAGCCACGCCACGCGGCATGCCGCGCCAGTCGGCTGCGCGCTCTCACCCCGCGGAGGACGCTTCCTGGCACAGACACATTCGGTAAGTACAATACACATATCTACTAGCCTTATATTATTTACAAAATTGAATTGTGTTTAAGTTACTGAACAGGCTGTACCACAGAGCAGATGGTACTATCCTGAACGCGTTTCTCAGGAACAGGCCGATTTTTAAAAATATTGAATCACGGGAACATGACATGTAGATATAAGTTCTTGCGTCTTTTTATGTTCAGCTGAAAAAGCTTAGTCTGCGTTTCCACAAATGCGGTGTGGCCTGGCTAGAAAATAATTAAGTTGCTACCTACGCCTGCATTAGTCTTTTACGGAAACCACGTTTCACTTGAGCCCAGTTCAGTAAGGGTTCCAGACACGATCCATTCTGTTTGGAACTACTTTTCGCCAAGCACAAACTGGTTTCGGTTGTTTGAAAGTGATACAATGATTAGTTTTATTTCCCTGAGTATCCGGCCCAGGTGTTCACGGGCTCATGGGACAACTTGTTGATGCCGGCTTTTTTTTAGGGTTTTGTCGGGAGTAAATTACACACATTTTGTTAATCAGAAAGTAAGAGCCGTCAGCCCTTCGATCTTGGACTATTAGGAATTAGCAAGGATTGCAGGGTTAGCTAAGGAAAGCTGCAGTGAGTAGGTATTATACTAGCTAATTGAGCAACGGGTGAAGACAGAGATTGCAACTCAAGACTCCTTGCTCGCCTGTCTGCGCCTAGCCGTTAAGTTGTCGCCGGTACCTATGTACCTAACTTACCTACCTAATATAGCAGTGAGCAAGGGTGTGATCGCACGAGGTGAGTCCTCTGCCCTGCAGGGGGACAGTTGAGGCCGGTGTTAGTATTTTTATAAAACCGAGCTGTCGACGCCATAGCAACTGCGTGCGGCTCATATAAGAATATTCTATTAAAAAAACAATTACTTTTCAAGAAAAAACAAATTGTGGGTTTTTTTTCGATGTCACATAGAACAATTAACAGAAAGAATTCGTTGGAAAGAAACAGGAATTTTTCGCTTGATGTTTTGAATAGTTAAAAAAAACAAGTTTTATTTAAATATTTTTTAGTAGTTGAAATATGGACCAAATAGGTAAAAAATAATAGATCTAAAGGCAGTAGAAACATTTCTATTCGACGCCCGTGAATTATTACGGTTATTTACAAAATCATTTTTTTTTCTCTTGTTTTGCTTCTAACTCGAAATCGGTGTGTCCTATCGCAAAAATAATGAAAATTTTGTCCCCTTTATAAAAATAATGAAAATTTTGCCCCTTTATAAAAATAATGAAAATTTTGCCCCTTTATAAAAATAATGAAAATTTAGCCCCTTTATAAAAGCCGTAATCCCCTAAAACTGTACATGTAGGTAATCATTCTCATATTTTCCATACAAAAAGTGAAAAATTCCATAAAAAAAAACATGTTGAGAATCGCAATTTCTCCGGTGCTACGGGCTCGCCTCCGCAGTTGTATTTATATGCGTGACTTAATATTTGTGAAAATTGAAAATTAAACAGAAAAAAAAAAATTCTATGAAAAAACAAAGAATTCGGAGTCGAATTATGTAAAAAGTGAATTGCATAAAAGTGGAGTTGACTCTTTCTACTTTGTGTAGTAGGTACGTATTATTATGGAAAGAGTTGAAGCATCCTAAGATAAATATACTAGGTATATACATTTCATGTTTTTTTTTCTTTTTAAATACGTACTTACTGTATTTGAAAAAAAAAAATCTTGAAATGTTTCCCGTTTTTTTCATATTCTTAAGTTTTTTTCGGTTTTATTGCAAACAAAACATGAAATCTGGCAAATTTTCTTGGAACTTTCGAATGAAACATTGAAAAAAACAACGGAATTGGAAAGAAACGGGAATGTGTCCTGCTTTTTTCAAAGCTAGTGAGGACAGTCAACAACTGGTAGATAGGTACTATTCGGATACGAATTCGACTACCGACAGAACCGACTATGTACATACGTACCTACTCGTAAACCCCACATGCACTCGACGCATGCGATCACTCACCTAGCACCTATATAAACATCAGCAGTGCTATTCTGTACAAATCTCACCGTGAAATCTTAGGTGAGGTGAGCGTGGAGTGAGCTGTCAATAGTGTCAATCCCTAGCATCAGGTGGAATGACAGCTCTCTTCAAGCTCACTTCACGGTGAGATTTTTACAGAATAGACTTTCAGTAGCGCACTAGGCGCGCCTGTTGACAAACAAAAACGTGTTGCGGAAATATGTCGTCAGCGTGTATCATATTAGTCGCTATTCGTCAAGACATGACATGACTGTTGTCAGAGGACGGAATGCAATGCATAACATAACATTACCTATCATATCGTCGCTTCTCCGGAATAGTGTTGTAACAAAAAATAAGTAAATTGTACAGCCAACAATAAAATAATAATACTTATGTTGTAATTGTGCATTGTATTGTTGTTGTGTTGTATTGTGAATTCTAAGTGTATTGTACTGTTGTTGTATTGTGTATTGTGATTCTATTGCCTTTCGAAGATTACTCTGACGAGATTGTATGTATTTTACCTAGCAAAATGGAATTAGTAGGAAATATTAATTATACATATAATTAATATTATAACCTTCAGTTTGAAGAGTATAATATAAATTATAGGAAGGGTAGGAAGGGGCATTAAGGCTTTCCTGTACAATTAACTTATTTTTGGTTACAACACTATTCTTGAGAAGTGACGATATTATGGCGTTGTTAAAGACACAGCTCCTGCCCAGGTATCGTCCCGTTGGTAGGGCTTACTAAATGTATTCGGTGCGGAATCGAACCCGCGACTCGTAACATGATGTAACCGATCGTTCCACTACGCCAACCGTGTCTTTTGGTGGGCGAAAGCTCCGGAGTAGACCGTGAGATTACAATGCTCCAGAGTAGCCCGTGCGGTCTGCAACCCACTTTATGGTTTAAAGTGAAACTTGAAATCTGAGTGTAACCCACGGTTACATTTTCCTAACCACGGTACCACTAGGGGAACCACGGTCAGGGAAAGTAACCGTGGTACTACTCGTGGTTCTACGGGGGTACCACGGTTAACAAACGCGACTTCCGAAATTAAAGTTATTTTTCACTTTGTAGTATTTTTTTGGAGGTCGGTTGTTTTTTTTTTATTTTTGTAACGGAGTTCCAATTCTGCAATTAGTTAATTGAAGAGGATAATCAAACAGATCTTTCAATTAAAACAATGTTCAAATACATCAGTAAGTAATAAGTGCCACAAAAAGCGTTGATTTGAAGTCGTTATCGCGCGAGGGTCACGTTATCAGCGGACACTGCTGAGCTTCCGTCCACGCTTCGCGAAACCGCGACGCCGCCGGCGCAGAATCGCGATCTGACCCACTTAGGTATTATTTTATTAAGTATTTGCAACGATTACCTATCAAACAAAGGATTACACTCACACATTATTTTCTTGTGGCCATTCAAAGATGAGAAAGCTTACAAATTAGAACCTCGTTTGGCCTCAGCCATATAAACTGTGCTTGCCAACTCCTACAAAACCATGAAATTGTATGAACATTATAAATGTATTGAAAGATTTTTACTGGAGGCAAGCTTTTATCTTGTTGCCATTCGCTTCACCGTTCACTACAAAGTTTTGTCGCATGGCATAATGTTATTATGGCTAAGACGAACAACTCCAATTGGAAAATTCTTAGTCAAAATAAATGTCTTGGCAACGTACCTATTCTGCATTGTGCTGCTTGAGGCCGCGCTCGCTCCCAACTTGCGTGAACACACCTACATTCGGTATGCAGTTGTGTTCACGCAACTTGGGATAACTAATATATTACTACTACAACTACATATTAGTATACTAACCTATCGTAACTTTGTACAAACTCTGTGAAATGTGAAGCTTATACTCACGCATGCAGACTGTTGCATAATCGGAATGAGTATGTCATGAAAGGAATTCAGTCAGTAACTTGTGTTTATGTATAAGAGTCTGTTAATTCAGTTTTAGTCAATGATTTCAAAAGGAAAGATACGCCCATCTGAACATTTTAGCCAAACTTTCTTCGACAAAGCAAAAAGTAGCGCCATCTCTGATAACTCATACGAGCTACGTGAGTTCCGGGTTGCATAGGCGTGTGACATGGCCGCCATTGTGGATTTCAGTAGTAAAATTATCGCTTTAGAAATGTGTTTATTTCTGCGGTGGCCCTAAACATACATTTTAGGGCCAGCGCTGGCCCACATTTCGTCTTCGCAGTAATTTATGTATAAGTCAATGGTTTTATTTATTTCCACGTAGTCGTCCCTCAGTCGTAAACCGCCGCCACAACGCCGCGCCGCATGCGCTGTCCCGAGCGACACACTTCGACGCAGGGTTGGAGGCTATCGCGGCTGATAAAGTGGGTTCAAAAACAATGATGACACCCTAATCTTAATTAAAAAACGGCTATTAAGACACACGAATTGGGTCTTTATAGATTAAATGCTTCAAATAATTATATTTATATCCAACGACCAAATGGTCTAATTTTATCTGTTTATACCTATAGAATGAATTTATATTATTTAGGAAACTTTTATCAATTCATAAAATTATATTGGTAAACCGTGAGCTTATCGTTTTTCTAGAAAGTTCCTTACCTACCTATTGCAGCTATTGCAGTTTGTAACCTATTTCGCGCAGCTTCAAAGTTTTACTGCAGATCCTGATCCAACAGATTCTTCATTCGCAGAATAATAAAAAGATTATTAGTAAATATAGACACAGTAGGTACCTACAAAGACAATGTTTGTAAAGAGTGGAGGTTATTGTAGTTGAATACTGTATGTGTGCACACCTGCGCGGCTGCTGCACTCAGTACATACATACACGAGACTGTAGGTACAAGCGAGTTAGTAGATGTGCCAGCTTCCATCAATGAGACAATGCCTATGGTAATAGACACGTGCTGTATGGTATGCTTTATGGCTAAAAACGGCCTTGTATAGAGAGCTTAGGAGATTCACCTATGCATTGATACATTACCTATGTATGTGGAAGCTTCGCGAAATGTGAGGACTTTCTTTACCATTTGGAACGCAGTCGTGAGTGAGGGGCCTACATTTGGAATGCAGCAGTGAGTGAGTGGCTTACATTTTTGGCGTCCTTGATCCTTCCATTTGATTCCAGCTGACTGGAATCACGATTGATTGCTCTTTGATTGTGGCAACGCCTAGAAGACACAAGACTGGTATAGGATATCTTCCAAAACATCTGGTTTTCAGAATGAGTCAGGTCACTCTGTTCAGGTGGAGCAATATGCCATGCTTGTTGTAATGCTAATAAACGCGTTTTTCTTTCTGTCTGTCTTTCCATGTTGCATCCCTGACGTTCGTTAGTTGCGCGGTCTGTCGGCGGCGCGACTTCGTGTGACGCGCGAATTAGGTCAATAGAAACAACTAGGCGCTTAGATTCAGCCGAGCCGCTGTACGGCTGTTCCCTTCCAGAATGCTCTCCTCATCCACCATGCCAATCACAATGTTAAATTATAACATACATTGATGCTTGCTTGGGGACACTGATGAGTTCTCTCCGGGCCTCAGCCTATGGATACTAATTCTGAAGTAGTATCAGCTCGTCCGTTGTTCAGTAATTTGGATATTGGAAACTGACACGTGAAGAAATCCTGATTTAAAACAGATTTTTTTTATATGTGGTTATTTCCGATTTGTGTTAAAATGCAAAAATGTCCTAAATTAACAACATTAATAATGCATAGTCGATGCATGCAGAGATACAAATGCGTCATTAGTGTCAGGGTGCAGTGTGCAGGCGGGCCGCGGCTCACTTGTGGCAATTGTGCGCCAGGCAGGGTCATGACTACGCCAGCCAGGGCCCCGGGTGAGGCGTGACGTCATCCGCGGGGTGAGCGCGGCCGGTGCCATCCATCACACGAGACGGCTGCAATTGTGCACCTATCTAATCAATTTGTTACTGACGCCTTTAGAGTATCAGTGTGTGGCACGATGGGTGGCGTATATGCGTATAGGATGAAATTGAATTCATGGGCATTCTGTAATGAGTCATTGTACTCATCATTTTGAAAGACTATTACTATGGGACCAAACCTGAAATCACGAAAAGACAAATCAGCTGTTCCCTACATTTCGACAAGGAACAGCTGATTTTTTCTTCACGATTTCAGGTTTGGTCCCATAGTGAAAGTTGTTCATAATTATGAGTACAATGACCCCTTAAAAGGATGCCCATGAATTCAATTTCCCCTGTATATTCAGGGTTGGTAGTTATGCTTTTTTAAATCATGAAAATATCAGGGGCTAGGAAGACTGGGCGCACGGATCACCGATCCAAATAAATATCAGGGGCTAGCAAGACTGGGCGCACGGATCACCGATCCAAATAAATATCAGGGGCTAGCAAGACTGGGCGCACGGATCACCGATCCAAATAAATATCAGGGGCTAGGAAGACTGGGCGCACGGATCACCGATCCAAATAAATATCAGGGGCTAGCAAGACTGGGCGCACGGATCACCGATCCAAATAAATATCAGGGGCTAGCAAGACTGGGCGCACGGATCACCGATCCAAATAAATATCAGGGGCTAGGAAGACTGGGCGCACGGATCACCGATCCAAATAAATATCAGGGGCTAGGAAGACTGGGCGCACGGATCACCGATCCAAATAAATATCAGGGGCTAGGAAGACTGGGCGCACGGATCACCGATCCAAATAAATATCAGGGGCTAGCAAGACTGGGCGCACGGATCACCGATCCAAATAAATATCAGGGGCTAGGAAGACTGGGCGCACGGATCACCGATCCAAATAAATATCAGGGGCTAGGAAGACTGGGCGCACGGATCACCGATCCAAATAAATATCAGGGGCTAGGAAGACTGGGCGCACGGATCACCGATCCAAATAAATATCAGGGGCTAGGAAGACTGGGCGCACGGATCACCGATCCAAATAAATATCAGGGGCTAGCAAGACTGGGCGCACGGATCACCGATCCAAATAAATATCAGGGGCTAGGAAGACTGGGCGCACGGATCACCGATCCAAATAAATATCAGGGGCTAGGAAGACTGGGCGCACGGATCACCGATCCAAATAAATATCAGGGGCTAGGAAGACTGGGCGCACGGATCACCGATCCAAATAAATATCAGGGGCTAGCAAGACTGGGCGCACGGATCACCGATCCAAATAAATATCAGGGGCTAGGAAGACTGGGCGCACGGATCACCGATCCAAATAAATATCAGGGGCTAGGAAGACTGGGCGCACGGATCACCGATCCAAATAAATATCAGGGGCTAGGAAGACTGGGCGCACGGATCACCGATCCAAATAAATATCAGGGGCTAGCAAGACTGGGCGCACGGATCACCGATCCAAATAAATATCAGGGGCTAGGAAGACTGGGCGCACGGATCACCGATCCAAATAAATATCAGGGGCTAGGAAGACTGGGCGCACGGATCACCGATCCAAATAAATATCAGGGGCTAGGAAGACTGGGCGCACGGATCACCGATCCAAATAAATATCAGGGGCTAGCAAGACTGAGCGCATGGATCACCGTTCCGAATATCAGGGGCTAGCAAGACTGAGCGCACGGATCACCGTTCCGATTATCAGACGCTAGCAAGACTGGGCGCACGGATCACCGATCCAAATAAATATCAGGGGCTAGGAAGACTGAGCGCATGGATCACCGTTCCGAATATCAGGGGCTAGCAAGACTGAGCGCACGGATCACCGTTCCGATTATCAGACGCTAGCAAGACTGGGCGCACGGATCACCGATCCAAATAAATATCAGGGGCTAGGAAGACTGGGCGCACGGATCACCGATCCAAATAAATATCAGGGGCTAGCAAGACTGAGCGCACGGAGCACCGTTCCGATTATCAGACGCTAGCAAGACTGGGCGCACGGATCACCGATCCAAATAAATATCAGGGGCTAGGAAGACTGGGCGCACGGATCACCGATCCAAATAAATATCAGGGGCTAGCAAGACTGAGCGCATGGATCACCGTTCCGAATATCAGGGGCTAGCAAGACTGAGCGCACGGATCACCGTTCCGATTATCAGACGCTAGCAAGACTGGGCGCACGGATCACCGATCCAAATAAATATCAGGGGCTAGGAAGACTGAGCGCATGGATCACCGTTCCGAATATCAGGGGCTAGCAAGACTGAGCGCACGGATCACCGTTCCGATTATCAGACGCTAGCAAGACTGGGCGCACGGATCACCGATCCAAATAAATATCAGGGGCTAGGAAGACTGAGCGCACGGATCACCGATCCAAATAAATATCAGGGGCTAGGAAGACTGGGCGCACGGATCACCGATCCAAATAAATATCAGGGGCTAGCAAGACTGAGCGCACGGATCACCGTTCCGATTATCAGACGCTAGCAAGACTGGGCGCACGGATCACCGATCCAAATAAATATCAGGGGCTAGGAAGACTGAGCGCATGGATCACCGTTCCGAATATCAGGGGCTAGCAAGACTGAGCGCACGGATCACCGTTCCGATTATCAGACGCTAGCAAGACTGGGCGCACGGATCACCGATCCAAATAAATATCAGGGGCTAGGAAGACTGGGCGCACGGATCACCGATCCAAATAAATATCAGGGGCTAGCAAGACTGAGCGCACGGAGCACCGTTCCGATTATCAGACGCTAGCAAGACTGGGCGCACGGATCACCGATCCAAATAAATATCAGGGGCTAGGAAGACTGGGCGCACGGATCACCGATCCAAATAAATATCAGGGGCTAGCAAGACTGAGCGCATGGATCACCGTTCCGAATATCAGGGGCTAGCAAGACTGAGCGCACGGATCACCGTTCCGATTATCAGACGCTAGCAAGACTGGGCGCACGGATCACCGATCCAAATAAATATCAGGGGCTAGGAAGACTGAGCGCATGGATCACCGTTCCGAATATCAGGGGCTAGCAAGACTGAGCGCACGGATCACCGTTCCGATTATCAGACGCTAGCAAGACTGGGCGCACGGATCACCGATCCAAATAAATATCAGGGGCTAGGAAGACTGAGCGCACGGATCACCGATCCAAATAAATATCAGGGGCTAGGAAGACTGGGCGCACGGATCACCGATCCAAATAAATATCAGGGGCTAGCAAGACTGAGCGCACGGATCACCGATCCAAATAAATATCAGGGGCTAGGAAGACTGGGCGCACGGATCACCGATCCAAATAAATATCAGGGGCTAGGAAGACTGAGCGCATGGATCACCGTTCCGAATATCAGGGGCTAGCAAGACTGAGCGCACGGATCACCGTTCCGATTATCAGACGCTAGCAAGACTGGGCGCACGGATCACCGATCCAAATAAATATCAGGGGCTAGGAAGACTGAGCGCACGGATCACCGATCCAAATAAATATCAGGGGCTAGGAAGACTGGGCGCACGGATCACCGATCCAAATAAATATCAGGGGCTAGCAAGACTGAGCGCACGGATCACCGTTCCGATTATCAGACGCTAGCAAGACTGGGCGCACGGATCACCGATCCAAATAAATATCAGGGGCTAGGAAGACTGGGCGCACGGATCACCGTTCCGAATATCAGGGGCTAGCAAGACTGAGCGCACGGATCACCGTTCCGATTATCAGACGCTAGCAAGACTGGGCGCACGGATCACCGATCCAAATAAATATCAGGGGCTAGGAAGACTGGGCGCACGGATCACCGATCCAAATAAATATCAGGGGCTAGCAAGACTGGGCGCACGGATCACCGTTCCGAATATCAGGGGCTAGCAAGACTGAGCGCATGGATCACCGTTCCGAATATCAGGGGCTAGCAAGACTGAGCGCACGGATCACCGTTCCGATTATCAGACGCTAGCAAGACTGGGCGCACGGATCACCGATCCAAATAAATATCAGGGGCTAGGAAGACTGGGCGCACGGATCACCGATCCAAATAAATATCAGGGGCTAGCAAGACTGAGCGCACGGATCACCGATCCAAATAAATATCAGGGGCTAGGAAGACTGGGCGCACGGATCACCGATCCAAATAAATATCAGGGGCTAGCAAGACTGAGCGCATGGATCACCGTTCCGAATATCAGGGGCTAGCAAGACTGAGCGCACGGATCACCGTTCCGATTATCAGACGCTAGCAAGACTGGGCACATGGATCACCGATCACAGGCCGCCTCATTAGTTATGTCATATGTTCGTCTTCCATACGCACGGCGCTCACAGGCCGCCTCATTAGTTATGTCATATGTTCGTCTTACATACGCACGGCGCTCACAGGCCGCCTCATTAGTTATGTCATATGTTCGTCTTCCATACGCACGGCGCTCACAGGCCGCCTCATTAGTTATGTCATATGTTCGTCTTACATACGCACGGCGCTCACAGGCCGCCTCATTAGTTATGTCATATGTTCGTCTTCCATACGCAGGGCGCTCACAGGCCGCCTCATTAGTTATGTCATATGTTCGTCTTCCATACGCACGGCGCTCACAGGCCGCCTCATTAGTTATGTCATATGTTCGTCTTCCATACGCACGGCGCTCACAGGCCGCCTCATTAGTTATGTCATATGTTCGTCTTACATACGCACGGCGCTCACAGGCCGCCTCATTAGTTATGTCATATGTTCGTCTTCCATACGCACGGCGCTCGAGAACTCTGGCGGAGTCGGCCGCGCAGACCGATGGAGCCCCAGCAACTCCACACCAGCCCCGGTCTTATATAACAGTCAGTGTTTACGTAACAACAATAAAACTTCAACGACCGCTCCCTGATACTTACATGGAGATCGACGGCAGTTGTCATGCGCAGTAGGTACCTACCTATAGACAGAGGCAGAGTTAAAAGTAAAAACTTCATGATGTCATCGGATTATTCCGATCTGTCACCCTGTTTTGTCCCCTTAGAGGAACAGATCGGAATGTTTGATCTGTCCCACTATTACCAACTTTATTCACTCCTATCTGCCCCAGATAGAAGTGATTAATTCGAACTGTCCTCTCGTTGCTAACAGGGGGACAGATTTTTTTTTCCCGATCTGTTCCTCTAAGCGCACAAAGCAGGGTGACAGATCGGAATAATCCATGTCATCTCCGTGATCTGAGAAGTTGGCCCTGACGCTCACCTCACGTCACGATTGTTGTCGTGAAATCGTGATGCTATAAAGAGACAAGTTGTAAGTTCCCGGTCTTCTCATTCTCTGCTGAGGATAGCTTTCTGGTCTGCGCCAATGTAGTTCCCATTCGTTCTGTCCACGGAGTTGTAGCCGGCGTCGTCGCGTCGGTCGACACCCCCTTTAGGCGCGGGCGGTGTCGTTGCTATAAATACGAAACATAAAATTCGCTCCAGAAATCAATAATCGTTTTGTAAGTTTCGCCGTAGATATAATAATATTAAACAATGGCGCTGATTCCCTTGTTCACAAACTAAACTAAATTTAAGTTCAGTGCATCTTTTTCTTTCTATTTTAATAAGAAAAGGACAGACGATAAATATTAGGTTAGTCCTGTCAAATTAAGATACTCCATAGACAAGTTTAGACGTAATTAAAAAATTGGCTTCTAAAAATACATCAATTTATGTCAGGCGCTGACTAATTTGACAGGACTAAACTAATATTTACCTTTTGTCCTTTTCTTAATGAAATAGAAAGAAAAAGATGCACTGGACTTTTTAGTTTAGTTTGTGAACAAGGGAATCGGCGCCAATGTTCCACATTCACTCAGAACGTGGCTGGTTGTATGCATACGCTGCAGCGATCAAGTTCTAGTGTCAGGTATCCGCTTGAAGTTAATGTACACAATAAGTAAACAATAAGGCTCTACCTAACTGCAATACAACAGTAGGTAATATTATGAAATTGCTTACCGAAGTGTTTCGTCGAAAAAGGGGGGTTGCCGATTGCCGACGTAGGTTTTTTTTCTATAAAAAAAAACTTTGCCGATTTCTTATTGTTTCGTCTAAAATCATCATCATTTCTAATGGACTTCCCGCTTCGGGGCCGATTCTACTAATTTGCAACGTTACACGTTCAATTGTGTTTCAACAACAGTTTAGTTTCGATCGCCGTTCGATAGTTACCATAAAAGTCATTCTACTATTCTTTAAGCAAAATGGAAACTAAACTTAAACCGAATAAGTGCTACTAAAAGTATTTTTAATACAAAAACATATCTAGACCATACTTATACTTTTAGCCTGTATATTTTTTTGTAACATTTCAACTTTATAAATAATGAAAACTCAGAAGAACGTTTCGTTTTCGGCCCCAGCTTGCGAAATCTGTGAAACGAAACGTTTCATTCAATTATGTCAAAAAGATAATGATGCGACTAAACGTCACGCTCATGTTCGGTTTTGTTAGCAGAATAGCTTTTGAGATTGTTTCGATCGATCGGTGACTGAACTGAAACGTAACCGCAGTTGGATCGTTGTTACATTAGTGGAATGCGAAAACGCTCAAAAGCCGTGGTTCAGCTGCCATTCATTTACGATTTTTTAACAATTTTGTCAGTAGAATCGCCCCCAGCTTACCGATCGTACGTCGAAGGTATTAATAGCACTCATAAACTCGTACACAACATAACGAACCAACCTTTCTGAAAAAAAAAAAGGTCAAGTGCGTGTCGGACCACGCACAATGTAGGTTCCGTAGTTGGAATAAAATTATCCCAAAAATAAACTTAATATTGTAGTTGAATAAGTAAGTTTTCATTGGAATTTGTACAAAATTTTTACTTTTCCAAGTACCTTTTATAAGTTGGTCGACTATTACTCGTAAACTTGTAAAGCCCTCTTAGCTGTGATAGTTTTCCTTTTAATTTCGTTATATCATATATATTACTGCCGTGAATTTTTTCACATATCCAAAAGCAACCATTTAGTTGGAAGGACAAGGGCAAGGGAGGGGGGAAGGACCTTTTACTCTAACGAAAATTAGCAATTTAAGGCTTAATTTTACGCAAACGGATCCGTGAATCGAAAAATGGTTTTCATAAACCCGTCATATTTTTGAATGGCCTATCCAACGATACCCCACATCATGAGATAGACGAGAAAAAAATCATTTCACTTTACGTGTACAGGAGGTAACCTACAATTTATTTTATTTTACCAATATCTCGGCGTGATTAATATATATACAGGGTGATTTTTAAAACATGCGACAAAATTTAAGGGGGTGTTCTACCCATCAATATGAACAACTTTTACTATGGGACCAACTCGGAATTCGCAAAAAAATTTCGACCTTTTTATACAAAATGGTCCAATCGGGTATGTGCTTTTACATCGGTAGGTAATTTTTTTTTTGCGAATTCTTAGTTGGTCCCATAGTAAAAGTTGTTCATATTGATGGGTAGAACACCCCCTTAAATTTTGTCGCATGTTTTAAAAATCACCCTGTACCTATATATCCATGTTAAATTATAGCTTTCTAGTACTAAGAGTCTCTGAGCTAAGCTGCGGACGGACGGACAGACGGACATGGCGAAACTGTAAGAAGCTCCATATTGACTACGGAACCCTAAAAACCGGTTCTTCCCCCTTGTACCTTCCCCTACCCCCTACCTCCTTCCCTGCGTAAATCTGAAAAGTTCAGGTGTTCACGTTGAAGCAGCCCTCGATACCTACAATCCAATACAAAGCATGCGCAGGACAGCGCTCCAGTATTGTGGGCTGAATTCTCAGAACTGGCTCATAAAAACTATGCGAGTTGAATTGTGCAGATGTGAGGATGAGGTCATCCATCGCCAGCCGACCACCATCCGCCACGATCGCCGCCGCCTGCTAGAGCAATCGTTAAAATTAAATAACTGTGCTCCGTAGATAACTTATCGTTGTTGATGGAATCATATTTTTAAATAACTTACAAACCAAGCATTAAGAGGTTATCGCTTGGAAAAAACAATATACTTACGCAAATGGTATTCGGTATATAGGTATCTGAGCTGAGTTTGAGCGGAAATAAAATGCATCGTTATAATTTAATTAAGTATGTATGTGTGCTATGGAAGGATGCCTGCATAATGCATCGATTAGCAAAATAGCAACAATGATGACTAGGAGAACTGTACGTGAATCAACATTACTAACCGCTTATCATGGACTACTTACGTCATGTTTAAAATATAGCATAATTTTTTGTGGTAATGCAACTGGAATAGAAACTGCATTTACCTCACAAAAACGGTGTATCCGAGCCATCTGTAATCTACAAAAAACTTTTTTACAAAAAAAAAAACAAACGACTTCCAAAAAAAAAAACACTACAAAGTGAAAAATAACTTTAATTTCGGAAGTCGGTGTCTTTGGTTTTGTATTTTCGTTTTTGCCACCGACTTAAAGTTATTTTTCACTTTGTAGTATTATTTTTTTTGATAGTCGGTTATTTTTTTTTTTTGTAATATAGTTTTTACTTTTTAGTAGGTAGTGGTAGGTACCCGCAACTATTCGTAATTTCGTATCACTACTTGCTAGATACTAAGTAAACAACACTGACAGGAAGTTGTTATAACATCAACATACACGACGTGGAAATAATACGTAATAAAAGCTAACGCGGGCGTCACAGTCCATAAGTTACAGGGTATAGATAAACTATTCTAAAAATGAACGCCCCTCCACAGCGGATAAGCTCAAATGCAAAGAAGGTGTATCGACGCAATACACATAATTGGTCTTTGCCATTGGTTGCTCAGTCACCGGCGAGACATGAAAGTGGCACAAGTGGCGTCGATTTCGCCGCAAAAGTACGGTATTTAGGTATATTGATAAATAAATAATTGGTTAATTAATATTGTATTTCATAACGTTTGTTTGTATTGCATTGCTTAATATTGTATTGCTTAATGTTTTATTAGGTATTGTATTATAATATTAGTATAACTAAAATTCAATAAATGATTGAAATAATAATATTTTTATCATTTATTTTAAGTCAAGAATTCACATAATATATGCAGTAGGTATACAGGAAATGAAATGACCCATATTAAATAAATACCTTACAAACATAGGTACATAAAAATATAAACAATAACACTGATTTTTTTTATGCAAACGGTACCTACCGATTGACCAAATGCCGAACAGCCGGATTTGTTGGCCAACTAGTGCTAATATATACTTATGAAACGAACGCGCAACAGAGCGAACGTGTCATGCCATACAAAGCGCACGCTCCCCGCCGTACAATGCTAATACCTGGACTGATCGCACGATTAGTTGATGTCTAAGTGCGGTGACGAGTCCATGTTTACAGTAAAATCGTCGCACGCACACAAGTGTTGGAATAAATATTTCCTCTCACACACTGAATTAATCAATCAAGTCGTGAAGGAGGAGGAGCGTTCATTTTTAGAATGGTTTATCTATACCACCCTCGAAAGAGCTGTATTGACCTTGGTAAAAAAAGAAAACTGCAAAAGTACAAATATATCGTATTTCGCGCTAAGTCGACTTTGAAGTTTGGAAGACATAGTTCTGTCAGATTTGTACGCCAACAAATTATTAAAGCGAGCACACGACGACAGATCATTGACGGAAATAACGAAGCTACGAAATCTGTCTCGTGACAACCAAAGTCACACTTAACATACGACTCAAGTAGCGCAATTTGATATTACCATTACAATCATTTATAGCCAGAGTGCATCTCATGACAATTCCAATAAGCCCAAACACGGCCAGGGATACATTGTTTTATTACGCAGTTCGGGTGCCTACCTTCCGGATTCATCATCAGATCGGTTCGATGGTACCATTTTCATCAGAACCATTTATTTAAATTTGCTCCGTCATAGTCACTTAACTATTTTAATCGAGATATCTTATCGCCAGCCGAGAAATACTAATTATCATTGAGGAGTTCCAGTGCCCATCTGTAGTCTTCTTCATGAGTTCCACTTCACCAAATGATACTTTCTTTTTGCAAATGCTTGACTTGTTGATGATAATATCAAAATCGTTATATGTATGCCTATAATATTTGAGGAGTTCCCTCAGTTCCTCATTACACATTCACAAGTAGTCTGCGCAGAGCTGGTATTAATCCTTCTCTACACGTCGACAGAAGCATCAGCAGATGTCATCTGCGGATGCGTCCGCCGACGTGTAGACGGGGACATTTGCTCGTCTGTGGTAGGTATTTAACGTCGCCAGAGGCGTCTGCCACCAATCCGTTTGTTGTCGGTTCGCTCCAGCTGTACAAACTTTCGCTCCAGCTGTACAAACTCCCACGCCTACACCAAGTCAATCCAGTGATTGACTTGACAGTCATATCATCCCTAACACGGTACATACAGCGTGAGGAATGGCATCATACATTTTTTCGCGATAAGGCCGGGTCGCCGTGTGCGGCACAGCTTCCGATTCGCGCACGCGCTCGTCGCCGCCGGCCGCGCTCCAGGGTGCGTTGCCCTCGGGCCTCGCCCCTCGATACCGATGCCATTGACACCGTGACCCTACCAACCTGCAAAGACTTCCACTTGCACAGCACGCCCTGCAGCTCACCGTGACTCGCTCGCAAGTTCGCTGTGTAATATCATAATGTAACTTCATTCTTACCATAACACTCGAATCACGAAGCTCGCAGACAAGATTACAGCTTTTAAAGCCAAATATCAATTCCAGACTGTACTCCAGCTGTTAGGAAAATAAAGTTAGAACCCAAGTTTAAAGTCAAGAGCCCCAAGTTAATTCTAACTCCATATAAATAAACAACCATCCACCTCCATATAAATCCACCTGCAAGTTTTTTGAAAAAATAAAAAACATAATTGAAAGTTCAAAATACCGTAACTGTAAAGTAATTATAAACAAAACGTCAAACGACCAGCACTCGCAGAACATCCGCCTATCGTAGGTATGCTGGAAGAGATTTCTTTAGAAATAAGCATCACCTTTGTACGTATTTTTCTGTTCCTTTATTTTTGTCTGTTTATTTGTGTGTGCATAAATGGTTAAATAAAATAAAAATACTGGAAGCTCAAATTCTCTTTAACACAAATCAGTTGAACTTTCAAATAAACTTGTGGGATATAATATATTCATCATCAGTGGCGTGCACAGAGATTTCAGACAGGGTATGCACAGCTAAAAAAAACTTACCAGTTTCAGCTTGTTGCTGTCGGTGGCCCAACGACTAGGACTACCTACCTTACCTGAGTTTTACCACAGGAGCCTTTGGCTTTGCATGATGTTTGTTTGCGACCACTATGAATATCTAAATAAGTGACACTTATATGATATGCAAAGTGGCATTTAAAAAGGCTGTGGGATGTTTGTTTTGTTTTCTTTGCGCAAATGAATTTAAATTCAAAATCAATTACTACTTTAATGTTAACTGATTACTTTCTACAAGTTAACGTTTATAAATCAAATCGACGCGCCTATTTTTTTTCAGGTAGTTTTGCAAAACGTCGTCGTAAAAACTGCTACATCGTTTTACTAGAAGTTCTTTTCCAATGGCAATCATAGACAAATCTGTGAGTCTGTTTTGGCCCTGTGTGTTTCGTAAATGTATGAATTCGTTTTAGACTAGAAAATTAAATCATTTTGGGGTCCTATTAGATAACCCCGTGAATGAGCTACCCGATGTTGATTGTAAATGGGTTTCCAAATTTCCATCATATTTAGCTAACAAATCTACAATTTCTAGAAAATTGCCTTTATTAAAAGACAAGCTGGATTCGTCATGACCACGGAATGCTAATTCTTGTTTACCAAGAAAACAAACTACATCAATTAACCGTTTGAAAATATTTCTATTCCTCTCAACTTTCGCGTTGTGCCTTTCAATATCTAACTTAAACTGGCTATTCAAACTAGTCTCTATTCTACCTTTACCAAAAGTTTGGAACTTCAAGCAGGATTCCAGATGTTTTTCTGAAGAATCGTGTTTAGCTGCCGCTTTGGGAAAATTATTTAGATCTGAATATTCCTTATAGGTAGGTTCAAATATTCTTTTTATCTTGGTTTGTAAACAAAATGCAAGGGAAACAGTACAATATGTTTGTGAGTACATACACAACCTGTTATAGTTATCATAAAACAACAGCCAGTGATAATTATCATAAAAATTTTCATGAAAGTAACGAATAGCTGCATTACCTTTTTTTTTGAGTTAAATTCAATCCGGGTACACACCTTCCCTTTGCAATCAATTTAAATTTTTCCTCGAAAGATAACGTCGAAAACGCGGCAGATTTTAATTTATTTAAACACACTTCGCCAGCACAGGACTCACAGGTATAATTTTCCATTTTTTACAATAAACTTACTAAATAATTACTTAGACAATCAATCACTTGCGCCGAGAATAACAAACAATATGGCGACAAACTTTGCAATTACGTTCCGAACTAATACGAACGAATGAATTAGTCGGTCATTTGGCCAATCCGACAAAAAAAGTCGACCCTCTGCAATCAACAATTAGGCGGTCCTTTTACGGCTTCTCAATTTGAACGGTTTGCAATATAAGCAGTGCTTCGAAACTCGAACACGCGCACACGTTTTCACGCACACAGACACACTTTTGCTGTGTACTACACGAGACGCGAAATCGTGCGTTGTATGAAAAATAAGCACGGCGTAGTAATGCTTTTGCCCGCTGCGCCTGGCATAGCTGGCGCTTAAATCGCGCTGTAAAAACGGGAAGCGAATGTGTGTTCGTGTGAATGGCGAATAAGTTACATTATTATTTTTTTGAACTATAGTTATTTATCATTTAAAATTAGAGGGGCATGTATGTATGGCACTACAGGGTATGCAGTGCTTATTTGCATGTATGGAGTGCACGCCACTGTTCATCATTGTCACTTGTGTATTAAATTACTTACCTACCGATTTGCTTCAACGTTGTCCTAAAATAGTCCAGTGCACCGGGCACCGGACTTCGGCAATAAACTCGATTCGCGCGTAAATAGCCCGCTTATGAACGTTACGAGCGCTTAGCCACGTTCACACGACTAACATAATTATTATGATTTCACTCAAACCTTAGCTTTTAGTTACATTTGTCTATTTGGTAGGTACAGTACAGTCTGCTTGCCTGGGGTTTGGCCCCCGAGTGGACGTGTCGTGTTACTGTAGATTACCTAGGTACCTACATCCACGACTTACGCAGGATCGTCGGCCTATTTTGTAAAATGGAACGTAGAATTCATCAATGTTCTCTTATTGCTATTAGTATTGTACAGCGTCCCATATAATGGGGACGACACAACATTATCGCTCGTTCTCGTCACAGCGCGGGCGGCCAGCGTGGGTTCATCACATCCGTTTATAATTATAATCTTTTTGTCCAGAAAACGTTTAACGGGTCTGGGTAAACGTTTACTCACTAGCACTACCGGAAAATTTTCTGTAATCCTTAATAAGGCCTGTTCACACAAGACGTGGTCGAATTCCGCTCGACTGTATAAGTAACTGAACATAATGTATTTGTTCCAGTAAATAAAGATAGTTTATTTGTTTCAGGTAGACAAACGACACAATGAGGGGTCTCTTAGTGCTGGCCCTTGTGGTGGCAGTGTTGTGCACAGTCGACGCAGAGGTCAGTTATTACAATATTATTTAAAATCATCGAAGCTGTAGCTGTGTGTACTGTAGCTGTGTGTACTGCAGCTGTGTGTACTGTAGCTGTGTGTACTGCAGCTGTGTGTACTGCAGCTGTGTGTACTGCAGCTGTGTGTACTGCAGCTGTGTGTACTGCAGCTGTGTGTACTGCAGCTGTGTGTACTGCAGCTGTGTGTACTGCAGCTGTGTGTACTGCAGCTGTGTGTACTGCAGCTGTGTGTACTGCAGCTGTGTGTACTGCAGCTGTGTGTACTGTAGCTGTGTGTACTGCAGCTGTGTGTACTGTAGCTGTGTGTACTGTAGCTGTGTGTACTGCAGCTGTGTGTACTGCAGCTGTGTGTACTGCAGCTGTGTGTACTGCAGCTGTGTGTACTGTAGCTGTGTGTACTGCAGCTGTGTGTACTGCAGCTGTGTGTACTGCAGCTGTGTGTACTGTAGCTGTGTGTACTGTAGCTGTGTGTACTGCAGCTGTGTGTACTGCAGCTGTGTGTACTGCAGCTGTGTGTACTGCAGCTGTGTGTACTGCAGCTGTGTGTACTGCAGCTGTGTGTACTGTAGCTGTGTGTACTGTAGCTGTGTGTACTGTAGCTGTGTGTACTGCAGCTGTGTGTACTGTAGCTGTGTGTACTGTAGCTGTGTGTACTGCAGCTGTGTGTACTGCAGCTGCGTGTACTGCAGCTGTGTGTACTGCAGCTGTGTGTACTGCAGCTGTGTGTACTGTAGCTGTGTGTACTGTAGCTGTGTGTACTGTAGCTGTGTGTACTGTAGCTGTGTGTACTGTAGCTGTGTGTACTGCAGCTGTGTGTACTGTAGCTGTGTGTACTGCAGCTGTGTGTACTGCAGCTGTGTGTACTGTAGCTGTGTGTACTGCAGCTGTGTGTACTGCAGCTGTGTGTACTGCAGCTGTGTGTACTGCAGCTGTGTGTACTGCAGCTGTGTGTACTGCAGCTGTGTGTACTGCAGCTGTGTGTACTGCAGCTGTGTGTACTGTAGCTGTGTGTACTGTAGCTGTGTGTACTGTAGCTGTGTGTACTGTAGCTGTGTGTACTGCAGCTGTGTGTACTGTAGCTGTGTGTACTGTAGCTGTGTGTACTGCAGCTGTGTGTACTGTAGCTGTGTGTACTGCAGCTGTGTGTACTGCAGCTGTGTGTACTGCAGCTGTGTGTACTGCAGCTGTGTGTACTGCAGCTGTGTGTACTGTAGCTGTGTGTACTGTAGCTGTGTGTACTGCAGCTGTGTGTACTGCAGCTGTGTGTACTGCAGCTGTGTGTACTGTAGCTGTGTGTACTGTAGCTGTGTGTACTGTAGCTGTGTGTACTGCAGCTGTGTGTACTGTAGCTGTGTGTACTGCAGCTGTGTGTACTGCAGCTGTGTGTACTGGAATATCCATCGTATCTAATTCGATACCCCTGGGTAACCAAGGTTTACGGGCAGCAGCTTGGCACACAATGCTACGCAAATTTGAGCTTTATCGTTTTAATCTGCATTTACTTTATACGGCAGAGCATGACTGAACTTCCTTTTAGGTCAGGTGTACACAAGGCTATAGAGAAAAATCTAGCATAAGAGATTAAAGTATCAAGTGTGGCGGTAGTATAACCCGTGTGTTGTGTTGTTAGCGTCACAAGCGCCGGCACCGGCGGCTGCGCACGACGACGACGGAGCGGCCCGGCCTGACCGACACGGGACACCCCATGCGCGAGGACTCGGAGGCGGAGCATTTGGAGCTCGGCATGGCGGAGAGACTAGATGAGAGGCGTTACCAGGTAACATCCAGCATCCTCCTGCCCTTGTCCCAATCCCAACTAACTTTGGATCGACGCAGTTTGTTTAAGAACGCACTTTCTTTGTTGTGGTGAATGATTTTAAATCTAGTGCTTGAAATATTAAGTCTGATGTGCCGCGATGCTTTTTAAGGTTTTTTTTTAACGGTTTGCCAACTTGTTTTCGATTCTCTGTAAGTTTCATGTAAACAGACGGCTTGAAGCTTGGGAGAGTCTATCACAGACGCAAATAATGATACCATGTATCTACAAAGCGATCTCAACAGTTTGATTGGTGTGGGCGTAACGGTATGCACACAAATGGCAGAAATGCTTTCACATCAATTTCTCGAGAAGAGTTCACCTAATTGAAGGTGTACAATATTAGCAATGAATTGATTGAAACAGTAGACCAAATAAAGGATCAAGGCGTCATATTTGACCGTTAGCTCAACTTCCTCCCGCACCTTGAAAGTACCATTAAAAAGGCCTCTGAAATGTTGGGCTGTGTCATTCGGAACGGAAAAATCTTTCGCAATAGCAGACCCAAAATAGTGCTGTTGAACAGCTTAGTTAGAAGTACATTGGACTATTGCAGCGTGGTGCGGACGTCACATTATGTAACACATTAACTTCGACTGGAAAGGATTCAGAAATGGTTCATGTGGCACTTGCTATACATAGTTCTAGCAGACTAAAGGAAATTTTGAATAATATGATAGACTGTCTTATGTTCCTGAGTAGGATTCATTACAGGGTCCCTGCTAGATATTACATTGCATTAGTATCACTCCTTTCTATCCCCCACGCCGAAGAACCGTGTAGGTAGGTACGGAGCAAATTCCCCACTGTTAATATCTGTGCCACTGCCAAGAATGTGTAGTCTCATGAACAAGTGCAGTGATCTAGTAGATGTGGACTCACTTGGTCGGTTCCGATCTAAACTTCTTGATCATTTGTCCGCAGGTTATAATAATTTTAGTGCGCTTATTTCTTTTTTCTCTATTTTTTTGTTAAATAATAAGATATGAGACGGCTGTATCTCATTGTTAAATAATAAGATAGGAGACGGCTGTCTCTTTGTTAAATAATAAGATATGAGACGGCTGTATCTCTTTGTTAAATAATAAGATATGAGACGGCTTTTTTTTTTTTTGTGGATGGGAAATCATCAAATAACTTCTCCCGCTCTGGGTGGAGCGGAAGGGCGTGTCAGACTTTTACTGACTAAAACCCACCCGTGTTCCTTCAGTTGCCTATGCCAGGGCCACGGTATCTTTTTCAAACAACCCGCGACCCCAGCGGAAACCCGCGACCCCAGCGGACAACCCGCGACCCCAGCGGAGATATGAGACGGCTGTATCTCTTTGTTCTGTTTTACATATAATATTTAAATGTTCTACTTTAAGATTGTTCACCTAGTAGGTACTAATATGAAAAAGCTGTACATATTTATACTAGATGATTTTTTTTTACCGTTTTGAAAAAAATAGGTTACAATAGGTGAACTGAGCAAAAGCCTATGGCATACCTAGTTTTTTTTTGCAATAGCTTAGACAGAAATTGCTCTATCAATAAACACTACACTAAACGATCCAAGCATGGTATGTAATATGTTTTCTGATTTTTTTTACTCGGCATATAAGCCGACATCTCCCTCTTTGCATCAGTCGAAGCCTCCACAGGACAACAATGCACAACATGATGTCTCTATTTGCAACCTTTTCTTTTAGTGAAGAAAACATATTGAAGGAGTTTAAATCCCTATATCCAGCGAAAGGCGCTGGGCCTGACGGACTTTCACCTTACTTTCTTAGAAACACTGCGACTTGCATCTGCAAGCCTCTATTTATTATTTATAATAAATGTATATATGAGGGAGTTGTACCTAAACTGTGGAAGCATGCGTATATTGTGCCCGCTCACAAAAGTGGATCCAAACTATAATATATATATATAATACTACCGTCCCATTTCCATCCTGTCTGCCTTGTTGAAACTCTTTGAAAGGTTAGTACATAATGACAATTATCCTGTGCTTCATAACATCATAATTCAACAACAGCACTGTTTCGTCAAACCGCGATCCACAAATACTAATTTATTATTGTTTTCTAGTTTCTTGTTTGATTGTCTCGACAACCGTGTACAAGTGGTTGCAGTGTATACGGACTTTTGTAAGGCTTTCGACAAGGTAGATCACGAAATACTACTAAATAAAATAGCTTTCAACGGGATCCGTGGTAAGCTTCTGAGGTGGTTTACCTCTTATTTAACCAATCGCAGTCAGAGCGTTGTAATCAATGGTCACCAATCTGACATCGCACAGGTGACCTCTGGTCTGCCTCAAGGCTCTATACCCCCCCCTTTTTGATTATTCCCCTTTTGTTCCCCGTTTGTGTCCCCTTTTGTTTATTTTATATGATATATGTATAAATGACATCAGCCAGTGCTTTTGCAATACTAAGTTTTTACTATATGCCGACGACCAAAGTATATAGAGCCATACGACAAACAAATGATTGCCTTCTGTTACAGCAAAATTTGGAACGACTATCCTGTTATTGCCAAAAAATAAGTTGCAACTAAGCTTACCGAAATGTAACTTCTTAAATTTTACAAAAATTAAAATAAACTATATACCCGTTGTGCAATGCCCCCCACTTTAAGTGGACTACATTCGTGATCTCGGCGTTATAATTCTAAGCCTAGCTTAGACCTACCTAAAGAGAACATTTTAATAAAGCGTACCAACTATACGGATTTGTTAAACGATCAACAGTCGATTTTAAAAAGCCTTCCTTCCTATATTTGCTTGTATAAGTGTCTTGTACGATGTCAACTGGAGTATGCCGTGTCCGTCTGGCGTCCTTACTACAAAAAGTACGTTGAAATGATTGAGCGTGTTCAATACAAATTTCTGCGTAAGATGCATTATGCTATGGATATTATTTGCCTTATTAAGTTTTGCTTGCAAAGTATAAGCTCGCAACACTTGAAAATAGACGTTAGTTCTTAGAAGCCATGAATTTATATAATATTGTTACAAATAAATTTGACTGCATTGAACTTTCCAACATGTTATGTTATGCGGTTCCTAGGACAGTCCTCCAGCGAAAGGTGCGCGCGGGCAGATTATTTTTAGTGGGCACTTGTAAGTCCAACTCTGGCTTGCGTTCGCCTGTTCGCAGAATGGTCGATTCCTACAATAGGACTTTGATCATAGAAATTTAGACATTTTTGCGTGTCCCTATAAGTTCAAAAGTCTTATATTTAAGGCGCTTTATTGAATATATATTTTACGTTTTTCTTTTCTGTGCAATTTATTGGGTATATACATTAATATATCATATTATAATCTCATAATTAATATAGTATAATCTTAAACACATTAAGTAATGTAATTTAGTTATAGGAAAAAACAAATTCACAGCTTATAATCTATAGTTAATCTGTGAACAGCGTTGTGGGCTGCAATATTGTTTATTTAAGTTTTGTGTACTTACCTAAGTATTTCTTGTTTCTATGTTTTATATTGTAGCTGTTAGTTGTTCCTTTTGAATAAAATAAACATAAAAAATTACACATTTGAAGTAAACTAGAACAATAAAAATAGAAATAGTGAAAAAACTTTATAGCTCGTTAAAAAAAAACTAGGTATGCCATCTTCTTCTACTCCATTCTTCATTCTCCATTTTTTTTTCAAAATGGTAAAAAAAGTATCCAGTATAATTGTTTGTTACATTTAGTTATTTATTTTCTGTTGCTTCCTGTAATTTCTGTATTTTAAACGAAAGTTGTTAAAGTAATATCATGACAAGTCTTCTAAATATCCGTCTTGCTTGTAAAAACCATATGCCTGTATACGTAAATAAAGGAAGAATTAGAGACATGGACATGTTGCAGGATGCTGAGCGGTCGCGCGTCAACGAGATCATGAACGAGGAATCGTCGCACGAGAGCGGCGGAGACAACGACGTCAACATCCTCGACGGTACCACTCGCTGTTTATCTTAAAACCGTGCAGTTACTATTTCTAATGTAGTAGTGTTCTCGCGACCGCAAGCACGACCACCGAGTGTGGGGCTTTAGGTTCAATTCCCAGGACAGGCAGTGTTTCTGGGTTATTCCGGAATTTATCAGTAATAGCCCGAAGTTGGTGGTGTGAAACCCCCGTGCCCTGGTGCGTACGAGGCGCCCCGTCGGTCCTAGGATAGAAATAATTATTAGAAAGAGTAACATTTAAAAGTAACTAGGATAGAAATAATTATTAGAAAGAGAAACATTTAAAAGTAACTGGGATGAAATAATTATTAGAAAGAGAAACAGGCGAGTTGGCGTGGTTGGTTAAGATACCACCTATCACGCCGCAGGTCGTGGGTTCGATGCCCGTACAGGACAAACATTTGTGTGCATGAACATGTCTGTTTTTATGTATTTACAAAAAAAAAAGTAATATATGTAGTATATCAGTTATCTGGTTTCCATAGTACAAGCTCTGCTTAGTTTGGGACCAGATGACCGTGTGTAAAAAAAAAAAACATTTAAAGTAACAAGGATGAAATAATTATTAGAAAGAGAAACATTTAAAAGTAACTAGGATGAAATAATTATTAGAAAGAGAAACATTTAAAAGTAACTAGGATGAAATAATTATTAGAAAGAGAAACATTTAAAAGTAACTAGGATGAAATAATTATTAGAAAGAGAAACATTTAAAGTAACTAGGCTGAAATAATTATTACGAAGAGAAACATTTAAAGTAACGAGAGATTTAAAGTGAAGGTTAAGAGCACGCTGCAGTCAAAAGAGTAGTTGTGAATCAGCGACCAGTAATCGATGGCCTTTATTGGTCTTGTTTTGTAAATAGAGCCATAATATTATAATTATTCTATGAAACTTATGATGAATCTGATGGTGTTGCTCCTAGATCCTTGCTTGAAGGTGCACTGCAGCGCTGGTCGCGTATGCGAGATCGACGAGCACGGCGACGCCGTCTGCAACTGCATCAAGGAGTGCCCCTACGAGACCGACTCCCGTCGCATGGTGAGCTGCTTCCAGGGCTGGCTACAACTGCAACCAGCCATACTCAACTGAGTGACGGACAAACAAGACTAACTCACTAAGGGTCAATTCCCACTGGAAGAGCAGCGGCGGGCAGCGGCTTTTTAAGGAAAAATATTACAAACCATTTTGAATCTTATCTACGTGACTAAAAAGTTCATAGTCATTTGAAGGCAAAGAAGGGGCAGCGCGGCGCCGCGAGGCTGCACGAGCCTTCTAGCGACTAGTCAACAGAGGCGCCGCGCTGCCTCTTGCGGCGCCGCGCTCAGTCACTTGCTCTTACGGCCGCTACGCTTTCAGTGGGAATTGACCCTTAGGGTCAAAGGGCTGATTTTTCAGTAGTCAGATAAGTTTTATCGGAGGAATAAATATGGCAGTTTGACAGCTTTTACATAGAAAATAATTTTGGCAAATCGCCATTTTTGTTCTACAGATAAAAATAATCAGGCGATTGTAAAATCGCCCTAAGTTAAATAACTGAGCGTATCAGTCTTAAATAACTTTGTTTCGATGACAATTTAATAACTTCTCCTAAAACAAACAGAAGTGTACCAACAATGTACCAATAATAATTATTCTGGTACGCGTAAATTAATTCAAAACAAAAAGAAAACATCGTGGGGACTGCCGAAATAGGCAGTCGTGGGGGCTGCCGACAGAAGTGAAAACATCGGCAGTCTTGGGGACTGCCGACAACGGCAGCCTTGGGGACTGCCGACATCGGCAGTCTTGGGGACTGCCGACATCGGCAGTCGTGGGGACAGCCGACATCGGCAGTCGTGGGGACAGCCGACATCGGCAGTCGTGGGGACAGCCGACATCGGCAGTCGTGGGGACTGCCGACATCGGCAGGCGTGGGGACTGCCGACAATAAAACAAAAAAAATCGAAAAAATTATAAAATCAACTCAACTTTTTTACTATATCTCAAAAATTAAGCGATAACGAAAAAATAAAAAAAGCCCTCGGGGTATTGAGTTGGGCTACATTTTAAAAACACCGGACCTCTGTATCACTAATAGTCTAGGCAGGAGGGTGCCCTTTGTGTGGCGTAATTTCGGAGAGCGCTCCTTAGATGCGCGTCGCGTCGCTGAGTTGTTATGGGAGTGGTTAAGGGTTTGATCGTGAAATGTATTTGTATTTATTTGTAAATACGTATTTTAATTTAATTTTATAATTATGTTAATTTAAATTATTTTTCTTAAATTAGTTTTGTTTTGCGATACTCTGAAAATACTTAAAATGACTAATTAGAACTTTATATTTGAGACTAAAATTTGGAGGAGCTTGTGGCTAAGTAATAACAGCCGCACGGGGCGATCCATCAGGTTAAGCTACGCTTGCCGGGGTTGGTCTGTGGATGGGTGACCATCTTTACATACCGAGACTCTCCGTGCCTCGGAAAGCACGTTAAGCCGTTGGTCCCGGCTGTCATTCGTGGATCTTTGACAGTCGTTACGGGTCGTCAGAAGCCCGAAAGTTTGACAATCAGTCTTACCAAGCGGTATCGTATAACCCAATAACTGGGTTGTGGAGGTCAGATAGGCAGTCGCTCCATGTAAAATACTGGTATTCAGCTGCATCCTGTTAGACTGGAAGCCGACCCATACTTGGGAAAAGGCTAGACAGATTGATTTGAGACTAAATTATTATTTCTATGTTCATAACTATTTTGTATCGCTTCGTTACCATGTGATAGACGGAATCACGGTAGCACTATATGATAGTGGAGCGTGCCATTGTCCCGCAGGTGTGCACGAACCACAACGAGACCTGGACGTCGGACTGCGAGGTGTACCAGCAGCGCTGCCTGTGCCTGGACGGGTCCGAGCTGTGCCGCGGCGCGCAGTACCACCACGTGCAGATCGAGTACTACGGCACGTGCCGCGAGATGCCGGTCAGTGCACCCACCGCTAACAACACAAACACACCCACCACCTAATTGGAATCCAATGGGATTGTGTACTTAGGACAACACTCAACGGAGGTCGAACCGGGGATTTCATTCCAGGATTCCATTGAGATCCGGTGCTATTGTACAACCTTATACAAAATACAGTATTTAGTCGTTGCAAACGATCAGAAAGCGGTTCAACCTATTTTGCAATATGTTGAACGCTTGACGATAATGTGCTACTTTCTAAAAGAAAACCCAATTTTCACGTTATAAAACCAGGAATGCAGCGAGAACGAGATGTTGGACTTCCCGCGGCGCATGCGCGACTGGCTGTTCAACATCATGCGCGACCTGGCGGAGCGGCGCGAGCTCACACCGCACTACCTGCAGATGGAGCGCGAGGCCGAGTCTAACCTCACGCGCCGCTGGACGAACGCGGCCATCTGGAAGTGGTGCGACCTGGACACCCATGACAACGACAGGTACGATCCCTGACGGACTCTTCCGAGCATGCCAGGTGTAAGCTGGACAGTGCTGGTTCCCTGCGGGTGTAAGCTGGACAGTGGTGGTTTCATTCCCTTGGAGCTTTAAAAAAAAACAAGCTTCTAAGTCAACGCAATAAAAAATTACTTCCATTTATGCGATATATTTGAATACTCGCAAATAAATCAAAACCTACAGGGTACTTCCCGTTGACCTAGAATCTTGACCGTTGACCTAGAATGAAATTTGGCAAGAGGCAATTTAAGGTCTCACAGCACAAATAAATGTTTATTTTCAATTACATAAAGCTTTAATATACACGTTTTGGAGATCACCTTTTAAGCAAGAAAATGCTTGTGTTAGGTGACTCCGCTGTTCCACTTAGAGAGTATGCAAATTGAAAACAGAATATTAACAAATAAATATAAAAGAAAAGAACATTCAGAATTCAAAAAGGAGCGCACTTGTGTGATTTATGTGTGTGGGTATTGTGGGTATCGAGTGCGTGTGCGCGTGAGTGTATGTAATAGTGTGAATGTGTGAGTGAGTGTGTGTTTGTAGTAGAGTGAGTGTATATTGTGTATGAGATAAATTTGTTTGACTGCATAGTAAAGTTTAGATTTGAGTTAGGTTTAGGTCTGAGTATTTGGTTTTGGTTAGCCCTGTGACAATGTCTTGGGATCGGGGGAAGCCAGGAATAGCTTCCTCCACTAACTATTTGGTTGCTGCGGTCCTATTAAGTTAGCTAGTTAACTAGACAGTTTAATGAAGCGATGTTACCGAGCCTCAATGTCATCGTAGGTTTTAGACTGAAGCCATTCAGTCATAGCTGATTTACAGTCACGGAGTTTCAGAGGATAGAGGTGTAGCTCTTTATTCAATATGTTGTATAAGTGGGAAGATTGCCTTGCATATTGCCTCTTTGCAAAACAGATCTAACTGGAACAGTTGGAGCGACTACATAGCTTCGTCTGCTACACATACTCGGTACTATGGGACCATACGGGAGGGATTTGTGTTGATACATAGATGTTCTGCACAAGACTCTTAGAAGCAATATGGCGCAATATTTTAAAAGTCCATATTATTTAATTTCCTAACCCTTTTCATGATCAGCTCAGTGTGCATGTGCCAGGACAGGCGCTGGTCAGACACGATACCCAGGTATTTAGTATACTGTAACCTATCGAGTTTTGTGCAAGGGCAGTCAGGAGTTGGGTTGGCACAGCAGTGGATCTTTAGTTGGAATTCGAGTGGCGGTTGAGTGTGTGCACACTTGGTGATGCATATGTAGTTAGACTTAGAGGCGTTTAGTGTGAGGAGGTAAAGCGCACAAGTAAAGGAAAAAGTCCGAAAATCGTTAATTTGTAGTTTTGTCACATATATTTTTTTTGCGATTATAAACTTATATTGTTGATCGAACATCTTTTTCAACTTTGGAAGTTTGTTCTTGGGATAAAAGGCAATGACTGAAATTGACGTCTTTTTATTTTTCTCGCGGTCATCAACCAAATCTTGTTTTTCTAGTACAGAATTGTGTAACAAATGAAACTTATTTGACATGCATATCTCTAAACTCAGTTCGAAATGAGATATAAGAGTTAGAAGTTAGTATATATTTATTAGGTTAGTATCTAGGCATTTTATTTACTCCTAACGCACGGGAGGAGGTGTACCGAATATTCAAAACCGAATATTTAGATGTCCAACAACATGCCGCGGCTTTGTTGTGACAACTTAACACTAACCTGGCACCTAGGAGTCGAAAATTGCCTACAAACCTAATAAATACATACAAACTTCGAACTCTTGTATCTATTTCTGACTGAGTTTAGAGATATGCATGTCAAATAACTTTCGTTTTTTACACTATTCTGTACTTGTAAAACCAGATTTGGTTGATGGCCGCCAGAAAAAAGAAAAAGACGCCACCTTCCATACTAAAATCGGCATAGCCCTTTGCGGTCGCCCTTAAAATGAAATTATTTTATACAAGTTTGAAAAATTATCATCACACTTATTAAATACTTCCTACCATTTTTGTGCAGTAGATAGTTCCGCAAAACCCTTAGAACTATAATTAAATTTTTATGTGGGCGTGGATGGCCAAATCCGAAATTAAGAGGAATAGTGAAAGTACTCAAAGTAGTCTCGGGCTCGATTTTGATGAAAACTAAAACTACATTATTGGATTTTTGAAAAATCTATATCAAGGTTTAATGGGTAGGTAACATAAGAAAAACAAAAAATAAAGTATTTTGTTAAAAATGAGCTCTTTCCTTTAGTTTGCCGTATGTCATTACTATTCATTACTTTCCAGAATTCGATCCTTATTAGCGACACTATCGAATGGTGTACCACAGTGTGTTTTTTTTTTTCAAAATCAACAGGTTCCATTCCTGGCTAGAAATATTGATTTTTCAAAAATCCAATGATGCTGTTTTAGTTTTCATCAAAATCGAGCCCGAGACTCCTTTGAGTACTTTTCACTATTCCTTATAGTTTCGTATTAGCCACGCGCACGCGCACTTGAAAAATTCACCCTGTATATCTGATCATAACGTTTGTTGAATAAAACAATTTCTCCACAAAGTTCATCCATAGTTAAATTACGTTTTTGGAGAATTAAATTTTCTATTATGTTAACGATATTATCAAATTCCCCATTGCTCTTTTTTACATTGCCAAGTGTGAATAACCAGTTTGTGTCACTAAAATAAAAATTTAGGTACTCTAAGGCCTATAATTAATTTAATTAGGTGGCGTGGTTGGTTAAGACACCACGTATCATGCCACAGGTCGTGGGTTCGATTCCCATCCAAGACAAACATTTGTGTGCATGAACATGTCTGTTTGTCCTGAGTCTGGGTGTAATTATCTATATAAGTATGTATTTACAAAAAAAAGTAGTATATGTAGTATATCAGTTATCTGGTTTCCATAGTACAAGCTCTGCTTAGTTTGGGATCAGATGACCGTGTGTGAAAATGTCCCAGGATATTATTATTATTATTATTTACTCTAAGCTGACTATCACGTCCATCTAGTCCGTTCCGGTGACAACAGTTTAATATTTTTGCCTGTTTCATAGCCGAAGAAAAGAACTTGTTTTCTTTATGCTAATCCATCTCTGAGATTAACCATAATATCATAAATATCTAAAATTGTTATGCATTTACCTTCTAGACATTTTACGCAAAACAAACAAACAAAAAGTTTCGACAATGACATTGATAATGTTGACATTTGAGGCTGAGCTGCTTTAAAAAATGATCTAGAACGAGTGTTCAAGTGGCGCTGGTGACCTATCGATTCGGCACCAGTCGATAACATTCCGTTTTAGGAAAAAATGCTTACGACCAAACTTTTTTGAATCTCAGAGAAATCAAATCATGCGAAATAAAGTATTTTCGCGTACTTTATTTTGCTCATAAAATATAAAGTACGTTTGCCCAAAATAGAGTACAATACTTTATTATAAAGTACGGGCGGCAACCCTAGTTAGGACATATGTTCGTGATAATGCCAATGTTCGTATGCAAAAGCCGTTATATGGACCGTCATCATATGATATCACCATTTTCCTCACGTGCAATCTCATACTATCAATAATCTTATCTTATATGAAGTGAACGTGATCACATCACCGAGGAAGTAGGTAATAAGTTGGTATGTTGCAGGTTCGTGTCCCGCCACGAGCTGTTCCCGATCCGCGCACCGCTGATGGCGCTGGAGCACTGCATCGCGCCGTTCCTGGACCGCTGCGACGAAGACGACGACCACCGCATCACGCTGGCCGAGTGGGGCAAGTGCCTGCAGCTCGACGAGGTAACGTGACACTGACTGTTGACTGCTGACTGTCGCAGAGCACCGCATCACGCTGGCCGAGTGGGGCAAGTGCCTGCAGCTCGACGAGGTAACGTGACACTGACTATTGACTGCTGACTGTCGCAGAGCACCGCATCACGCTGGCCGAGTGGGGCAAGTGCCTGCAGCTCGACGAGGTAACGTGACACTGACTGTTGACTGCTGACTGTCGCAGAGCACTGCAGGACATAGACCTCTTCTGCATTCAGAATGTGAATGTGCTTTGTTTATAAACTAGGTACAGAAGTTAGCTCAGTCTACGTCTATAATATCATCACCCACACACTATAACCATAGTCTGTTGACTGAGTGTGTTCACTATGACTATAGTCAACAACAAACCCATCTAAAATAAAAAAAATATGTTCTATGGTGCTCCAACAGCGTGTGTAGCGCACTTTTGCATAAGCAGTTATAAACTGTTAAAATATGAACGGTCGGTTGGTGGTGATTGGTGATCGAATTGTGCCTGAATTCAAATTAATAATTAATGAAATTTTAAAAAATATGGGATGTAACTGAAAACGCAAGTTTTACCTGTGCAGTACCTAGTATACCTACCGTCCTGATGGTGTGTATGCGAGTTCTTATTGTATATTGTGTGCAATTGTTTCAGTACGAGCTGGAGGACCGCTGCGACGAATTCACGGAGGAGGTGCCGCCGGCACCGGTCGGGCACTAGTGGCGACCAGCAGCGACCAGCACGGCCAGCAGCCCGGCTCGACCAGCTCGACACACTGCCAGTGAGGGCGCCACAGGCGTGCTGCAAGAGATTCATACGTTTACATAGTTCAGTGTTAAACTTAGTTACGTTACATAATTAACTTTTAAAAAAACTTTCGAGTTTAGCGCGTGTAAATAGCAATTACTGTGATCATGCTACCAAAACCTTAATATTTTAAAATAAACATCAGGAAATTGTTATCAGCGTTTTTTTTTTACGTATATAGAAATCAAAATTAAAAGTTATTTGTTCAAACTAGGCTGAGATTCAACACTTTTCGAACGTCAAAATTACATAAGACAGTCCGCCAATACGCCCGCCCTTCACCACTTCCTAGTGCTTTAGCTGCGGAGAAGAAGTGGCGCAACAAACTCCCCAGCAGCACAGCTGTCTGTTCAGTTAAAAAATTGTTTGTATACAGCACTGTGTCCCGGTCCTATAGTTACTGCTACACTACCTAATCCTACCTAACCTAGGCACAGGAATTCCTAGGAGGATTTCAAAATGAAAGGTAGGTAGACAGTAAATTGGAACATTTATTTTTAAAATAGCTCGGTAGACTGAGGGTCGAATTATAGTTGGGTTAGGGCCTATACAGCGATTAACCTCCACACAGGTCTAGCACTCCCCTGACGTCACTGGCCGCTGCAGGAGACGAGTGCTCGCGCGTCGATCGCCAGGTCCAACGGCTGGGTAGGATTCGCCGGTTGTTCTGCTACTGTCCACCACGGGGAAGCAGGTGATTAAGGTGTACGTGAAACCCTGTAATGCGCAATAAGCGAAAGCATTACACACTGGCCGTAGACGGTGAGCACCCACAGCAACGTTTAATAGGGAAGCACTAATATGTAGATGTGTTGCTGTGGATGTTCACCATCAGATACGGAGATGACAATATTTTCGGTTACTTAGCCGTTAATCTAAACATTTGAAATTTACAAAGAAAACTAAATACGACGCATAATACAATACCTGGCCATACTATGTTGTAACAGAATAAAGTAGTTTGTACCTACATAAATCAGTTTTAAGGAATTTCTTTGTTAAATTTTATTGTAAATATGGAGGTAGCGTGCAAACTAATGTATTAAATTCACTTTGTCGAGTCACAAAGTTCAGTTCGCTAATGTCTCTCAGAGCAACCGCACGCTACCATCTCGCTCGTTATTTTTCGGTCACCCGCTGTAATATTTTGTAGTTTAATACAAATACACGCCTACAAACTTATTTCCGCTCGAGTATTATTCTCACGAAGACTCCGGACCCGCTACAACTGGTCCTTCGAGCCGCATCATGTTCAACACGCCGCACAAAGGAGTTGTCACACGGAGGACAAAAACGCGGCTAGAACAAGAACAAAGGGAGTTAATTGAGCGCCAGGCCATGGAGGCTCAAGCCTTGGAGACTGAAGCTAATGTCCAGCCTGCTACAGAAGCCTTAAGTGGGATTTCTACATACAGTACGCGTCACGTGTCTGAAAAGGCAGGTACCAGTGTAAAATCGGAACTCGTGCCCCATGACCGCAGTCAAGGTCAAGCGCCACGTGACAGAACTGCTTATTCTTGCACTAGCAAAAGCTCGCTGAAGTCGACCTCAAAAAGTGCGAGGATAAAGTTACAGTTAGAGGCAGCTAAGAAGAAGGCTCAGATACAGATGGACCTTATTGATAAAACTCTAGAGGCGCAATTAGCGGAGCTCAGCGAGGAGGAGGAACTAAAGGAATACAGTTCACAATACGAAGGAAAAATCCGTCCCCCAAGCAACGTTGAAGAATGGGTGGAGCACCAAAGCAACCATTTTGAACCACAACTGGAGCAGCAAGCCCCCGAGCATGGCAAACGCACGGGTGAGCTGCGACAGCCAGTACCGGCATCGACGCCCGCAGTGCCACCCGCGTCAGTACCAGCGTGCGCGCCTGCCCAGGCCGCGCCCCCTTTACCTGACACCACCATCACTGCGCTCAATCACACGGTTCAAATGTTGGCTGGTGCAGTGAAGGATCTTTCCACTGCAAACGGGGGCAGTGAACCTAATGACAGGTTACTCGGCCGTCTCAGCACACCTAAGGATTTACCAGTGTTCGCAGGCGACCCAATGGAATGGCTACAATTTAAACAAGCCTATGAGGAATCAACAGAAGTTTGTAGATTCACGGATAAAGAGAATCTATGGAGGCTAAGAAAATGCTTAAAAGGATCAGCGAAGGATGCAGTCACCGCTTTGTTCATTAGCGCCACGTCACCTGATAAGGTTATGTCGACGTTAGCGTTACGTTTTGGAAACCCTGATTGCATCATTTCCCGAGTCCTACAGGATGTCAAACGCCTTCAGTCATTGCATCAAGATTACCATAGGGATATCGTCTCTTTTGCAATAAAAGTGCAAAACTATGTGGAATCAGTACGAGCCCTAGGACGTGAAGAATACCTACAAGGTGTCAGTATAGTGCCAACAATCTTGTGCAAACTTCCTGCTGTGTTGTTATCCAAGTGGTCTGATTACAGTTACAACCTGATCGTTGAAGGAAAGAAACCAAGGTTAGTAATATTATCTGAGTTTTTAAACGAAGAAGCCGTTAAAATATCTAGTACTGCTAGTATTTTCAGTATGGGGCGAAACGACTGTCATAAACACAAGTCGTACGATAATCCACGTATACACACAGTGCTAGCTCAAGACACAGAAAATTATTCTAAATGTCAGTTTTGTCGTATATCTAAACACATGCTAACGGATTGTAAACAGTTTAAAAAGGCACTGCGCAAAGTCAGATGGCAATATGTAAAGCGAAGCGGATTGTGTTATAAATGTTTGTTATCGCGGCACGATCGCATGACATGCCCTGCGCCGATGTGCGACAAAGATAACTGCGGTCAAGGACATCACCGGCTACTACATTACGTCACAAATAATAACATCATTACGGAGACGTCTGATGTACAAGCGCAGCAGCCACCTGAGTCATCGCAGGCTACAGAGACATTGACGCATGTCGTCGCGAGTGAACAAAAAGTGTTACTAAAAGTCGTGCCTATCAGTGTTCGTGGACCTAACGGTACAGTGCATACCACCGCGCTTCTGGACGATGGTTCAACAGTATCGTTGATGAGTAATGATATCGCGGAACGCCTCGGTCTGCGCGGCCATACTGAGACATTGCGTATGACTGGCGCGTGGAATAACAACGTATTAGTTTGTGAGTCAACGGTTACGAATGTGGACCTTATTAGTATGGACAATAAGGTTTATAATATTAAAGTACGCTGTGTTAATGAATTTAATTTACCTATGCAAAAGTTATCTGTATTAAAGTGTAATAACTATAGTCATTTACTTGAACTGAAAGATATGTTATGTTGTTCGGATACAAAACCTCAAATACTGATTGGTCAGGATAATTACCATTTGCTGTCACCTATAAAATTAAAAGTAGGAAAGATCAATGAACCGTCTGCAACACTCACTCCCCTGGGCTGGTGCGTGCACGGCACGCTGTGTGTACCGCAGATTTCCCGCCCGTCCTGTCGGAGTCCGGCCGCACGCCGCGACGCGACCGTCTGTGCCTTGGATTGGGACCGGGTAAGTGATAATCAAGATGTTGTCTTACGCGAGATTCACGAGGAGGTTCGACGTTCTTTTGCCATAGATTCGTTAGGTGTATGCAGCAAACCTCGCCAAAATGCTGATGAAGTTCGAGCAATCTCTCAGTTGGAACGGTCAGCTGAACTCATTGATGGGCGATGGGTGGTTGGCCTCCCTTGGAAGGATGAAACTCGTATGATGCCGAACTCGTATCATAACGCTTTGAGAAGGCTCAAAGGCGTTGAAAGGAAAATGGGTAAAGATTCAAGTTACGCAGCTAGATATCAGGAACGGGTTAATCACTTATTAAATAATAATTTTGCTAGGGAACTAATGGAGACTGGAACGTCGGCACCATCCTGCACATGGTACTTACCTCATTTTGGAGTCGATAATCCAAACAAAAGTAAGCTTCGATTGGTCTTCGATGCAGCAGATCGGATAAATGGTAAGTGTCTTAATGATTACCTACTAACAGGTCCCGACCTCTTATCATCGCTGTTTGGAATAATGCTGCGCTTTAGGGAAAATAAAATAGCAGTCACAGGTGATATCAGGGACATGTTCTTAAGGATAAAAATTCGTGATGAAGACCAGCACGCGCTTAGGTTTCTGTGGAGAAATAACCCTACAGAAAACATCAAAACGTATGTAATGAGTTCTCTCATATTTGGAGCTAATTGCTCACCATTTGTCGCACAATTTATTAAAAATAAAAATGCAAAGCGTTATGAATCATCGCTGCCAGCTGCCGTCAACGCTATCTGTAATTCGCATTATATGGACGACTATATAGATAGTCTACATGACGAAGCGCACGCGATCGAAATGGTTAAGAATGTAAGTAATATACATAAGTCTGGAGGATTCGAGATCAGAAACTGGGTTAGTAACAGCATCAAGGTATTGGACAGTGTACCTAAAGAAACTTTAGGTGCCGCAGCTGTCAGTCTTAAGTTGGGTCAGCAGTACGAGAGTGGTCGTACATTAGGGCTTCTGTGGTATCCCAGGGAAGATACGTTGGGCTTCGATGTCTCTCTAAAAAAGCTACCTATAAACATACTTAATGGTACCAATGTGCGGCCTACAAAACGCCTTATGTTAAAGGTAATTATGTCCATATTTGATGTTCTAGGTTTCTTATCTCCCTTCACAATACAAGGCAAAATCATGTTACAGGACACATGGCAGTTAAAAATTGGTTGGGATGATAACATTCCAGACACTATTTATTTTAAGTGGCAAAAATGGATCGAGCTACTGAAGGAAATAAGCAATGTAAGAATACCTAGATGTTATAATAATATAGTCAATCGCGCGTCGGAAGGAGAAAAGACATTGGAGCCTGTGCGCGTAAACGAGACAGGTATAAAACCGGTTACTTATCGTACAAGTCCTCGCTCCTACGCACCGGCGGCCGATATATCGCCTACAATAACAGCGACGCAGCGAGCTACGCCTGCTACGGATTCTAGACAATTCGTAGCGGCGGCTACTAGTGCTACGAGTGCATCAGATTATAGGAACTTACAATTACATGTTTTTAGCGATGCCTCCACTAAGGCGATGTCAGCTGTTGCATACTGGCGCTGGAATAATAACGGTGTTGTTTACGTATCATTTATTGCAAGTAAGTGTCGGGTTATGCCTGTGAAAATTTTAACAGTTCCTCGCGCGGAACTACAAGCCGCCGTGTTAGCTGCACGACTGGCTAACACTATTGTCAAGGAACACAGAATGACTTCCGAGCGTAGGTACTTTTGGTGTGATTCTACCACGGTCATTCATTGGATTCGTAACAATACTCGCACATATAAGACATTCGAAGCGAACCGTCTGGGCGAAATCGATGAATTGACCCGCGTACACGAATGGAACTACATACCTACAAATCTTAACATAGCCGATTTGGCTACAAGGGAATCATTCGATCCAACACAGTTGGTTGAATGGTTTAATGGCCCTAACTTCTTATATTCAAAAGAAGGTTTATGGCCGAAAGATATTATTCAGTTGGATAAAGATATAATATCCACTGACGTTGTCACATTGGTACAAGATGTTCTCGCTACCTTACCTGTACCTGATCCGAAACGGTTTTCTTCTTGGCTGAGACTGTTGAGAACCATGGCGACTGTACTGAAGTTTATTGACAGGTGTAAGGGTATACAAAGTGAAATAGATTGCAGTACCATGGAACGAGCGGAACGACTGCTGCTAATGTGTGTCCAGACAGAATGTTATGCCGAAGAAATAGCTGCAATAAAAGGTAAAAGGTTAATAAAACGAAATAGCAAGTTACTTACCTTGTCCCCGTACTTAGGTGATGACGGCCTGCTGCGCGTGGGTGGCCGAATTGATGCTGCTAAGGATGTACCTATTGAGATGAAAAGACCGATTATACTTGACGGTAAGCATCACATAGCGAGGCTGATTATTCGTCACTACCACGTGAAGGCGGCACACGGAAGTCAAGAAACCGTCGTCAATGAGCTGAAACAGAAATACTGGTTAGTTAGACTTAGACCTTCTGTAAAGTCTGTTGTATCTAGGTGCATGCTTTGTAGGATACAAAAGTGCACACCCCAAGTGCCCCGCATGGGTGACTTACCCGATGCTCGCGTGGCTCATCATCAGCGTCCGTTCACATTCTGCGGACTGGACCTGTTTGGACCTATACTAGTTACTGTTGGAAGACGTCGGGAAAAAAGGTACGGTGTGTTGTTTACTTGCCTTACAGTACGTGCCGTCCATGTTGAGTTAGTCTCATCGCTCACATCGGACTCGCTTATCATGGCGCTCCGCCGTATGGCGGCGCGACGAGGTTGGCCCTGCCATCTATATTCAGATAATGGTACTAACCTTAGAGGAGCCGACAAGGAATTACAGTGTTCATTACGGGAAATAGATTCATCGGCACTGAAAACGGAAGGGGTAAATCACGGTATGGTTTGGTCGTTTATCCCTCCTGCTAGTCCCCATTGGGGTGGGGCATGGGAGAGGTTAATTAGAAGTGTTAAGACTTCTCTCAAAGTTGTGCTCAATGAACGAGCACCACGTGAAGAAGTCTTGGTCACCTTGATGGCTGAAGTCGAGAACATTGTAAACAGTCGGCCCTTAGTTCATGTTTCAGTGGAACCCGGTAGTGTTGAATCTCTTACTCCAAATCATTTTTTAATTGGCAGTTCATCGAACCTGCCTGTTGTCGGTGTCTTTGATGACTCGGATCTGTATAGACGCAAACAATGGCGCATAGCTCAAAGGTTAGTTGATATGTTTTGGCGGCGGTGGGTCAAAGAGATTTTACCTACGCTGCTACCTAGGGCGAAATGGCAAGAAGAGCAGAAGCCACTTCAAGTAGGAGACTTCGTCTTATTGGTGGATCCTCATGGTCCTCGAAATACGTGGCCTAAGGGTCTGATCACCCGCGTGTTCCCAGGTAAGGACGGTCGTATACGTATGGTGGAGGTCAAAACTCAGACAGGTACGTTGCGACGGTCTGCGGTCTGCGTCGCTCCCGTCTCTTTGGTTGATGAGTGCTGTACCAGCACTGGGGTGGGGAGTGTTAGCGACGCATAATACAATACCTGGCCATACTATGTTGTAACAGAATAAAGTAGTTTGTACCTACATAAATCAGTTTTAAGGAATTTCTTTGTTAAATTTTATTGTAAATATGGAGGTAGCGTGCAAACTAATGTATTAAATTCACTTTGTCGAGTCACAAAGTTCAGTTCGCTAATGTCTCTCAGAGCAACCGCACGCTACCATCTCGCTCGTTATTTTTCGGTCACCCGCTGTAATATTTTGTAGTTTAATACAAATACACGCCTACAAACTTATTTCCGCTCGAGTATTATTCTCACGAAGACTCCGAACCCGCTACAGCAAGAATGATATAATTCTGAAAATGTGGGGTAGAACTGCAAAGAGAAACAAGTAATAGCGTCTAATAAAAACAAAGATAAGCAAAAACACAAATGAAAAGATCACCAGCCCAGCAAAGCGATAGAAACCGTTACGGTTTGCTAAGCTACTGGCTAAATTAAATTGTGCAACACTTACCCAATCGGGGTTTAATTCACACACACAGAATATGTATAACCGTGCACGAGTACCTACTCAGTATATTAGGTACTGATTTAAATAATAAAATGTCGAGGGAACGGTAGGGACGCCTTCAATAAAAACTTGATCGCGATTCGATATAGGTACTCGTATGGACCGTGAAAAAGTGACGTGCGCTCGCCTCGACAACCAGAATCGTCCTGCCAGCGGCGACGTGGAATTAGTTTGTCGCTATGGACCTTGCGCCGCGCCGAGAACAAAGGAATTCCTTTCTGGGTGCCTAATATGTCGCTTGCTTTAATACGTGCGTGGTGATAAACTGCAGCTGGTCAGAAATCTGATTTGATGCGTTCATTTTTAGTTTATTTTTCTATTATAATTAAGAATTAAGACATGTAACAATTAATGTTACATTACCCCCCTCGTCTCAGAAAGAGTTTTGCTCTCAAGAAAAACTCGTCTATAGGTTACCACTAGCACGACACATTCATACTATCACCTTTCAAAATCCTTCTATAATATCAAACAAACAACCTTACACAATAGCTTCAACAATATAAAATTATGTTGACGCGACCTTACGTAAACAAGTTATCTGTGATTTATCGCACAGAAAACTAATGCTAGTCGTAAGAAGTTAATTTAAAGGTGAATTGTCTCAACTCCTACAACAACAAAAAATAACACTTCAACAATATTTAACTACACTTAATGTTTTTTAAATCTTTGATATGCCAGACGCCTATATTCTTTCCTGACATATCTTCCAGAACATAGACAAGTGGAGACCGTTTTTCAAATATACGGCATTTGATAAATTTGGGTGCAAGCTTTTTACTGAAATACTTGTCTTTATTGCTTAAAACGAATGCGCGCTTATAGACTATGTCTCCTACATTAAATTCAGCCGGCTTTCTACGTAGGTTGTAGTGTGCAGTATTCTTTTCATGTGTTTGCCATAACGAAGCCTGCACATCATTGAATATCGATCGAAGACACCCTAAGTTTTCAGCGTATAAATCGCGAGGAAGGAACAACACTTCATCGCCCAGGTCATTATCAGTATAGTGCGATCCGCATAAAACTAATTCCCTACCGTAAACTAAAAATGACGGTGTATAACCGGTGGCTTCATTGACGGAATTGTTTATCGCAAACTGCACCTTGGGGATGGAGGTGTCCCAGGATCTGTGATCGTTTCCAACAAACGTAGACAAACTAGTGACAATAGTTTTGTTGTATCGTTCTACCGTGTTGACTTGTGGTGTGTACTTCGGCGTGAAAAAAACGTTAGGTATTTTATATTTTTTAAATAGCGCGTCAGTAGACGAACTTATAAACTGCGTCCCATTGTCCATGAAAATTGTTTGAGGAACTCCGTGAACCAAGAAAATGGAATCTTCTAAAATTTTAATAACTATATCCGCAGTAGCGCGACGTACCGGGAAAATATGACAAAATTTTGAAAAGCAGCACGTTACGACCAATATATAAGAATTTTGTTTTCGACTGGTGGGAAGAGGACCCACAAAATCAATTGAGATCATCTGAAAAGGTCTCGAACATTGCTTAGGACGACCCATTTCTCCCAATGTAGTGTGATTTTGTGCTTTATAAGATAAACAAACCGAGCAGGAACCTACATATTTAACGACATCCTGGTGCATATTTGGCCAGTAGTAATTTAATGACAAGCGCCGATAGGTTTTAAAAATGCCAAGATGTCCACCTGTTGGCTCAGAGTGATTTTCGGCTATGATGCTTTCACGGAACTCGCTGGGTACGACTTCCTTCCAGTCAAATTCTGAAGTTAATTGGTTGTTAATATTTTTTGTGAGTCGAAATAACGAATTATTTTTAGTGGTGAAGTTAGGGAAATTTGAAGGAGTAGTCAGACAGCCGTTATATATTTTTTTAAACCATACATCATCTGTGTTGGCATTAGCTAGAGATATTGCATTTACGGGAAAAGCTCTAGACAAGGCATCAGGAATAACATTGTCGACACCTTGACGGTGTTTCATAATAAAATTAAATGAGGACAATCTTACCCCCCATCGAGCTAGTCGTCCTGTGGGATTTTCTAGAGATAAAAACCATTTTAACGCGGAGTGGTCAGTATACACCGTAAATGTTTGGCCGTTTTCGAGATAACATCGCCAGTGCTCGAGAGCCGTTAAAACAGCAAGGGTCTCCCTTTCAGTAACGCTGTAGTTTTTTTCAGGGCTGGTGAAAGATCTACTCATGTAGGCAATTGGGTGTTCTTTACCGTCGATAGTCTGCGTTAACATAGCACCAATACCGTACCTACTCGCGTCAGTGTGCACTTCAAAAGGTTTGGAATAGTCCGGACAAGAAAGAACTGGAGCGGAAACCAAACATTCTTTTAACGCATTAAAGGCCGCGTCAGCATCTGGTGACCACTTGAAAGAAGGAGCGTTTTTTCCGTTAGCAGTGAGCTTATTGAGTGGACCAGCCACTGTGCTAAAATTAGGGACGAAACGTCGGTACCACGTAGCAGTGCCGAGGAAGCGTTTCAACTCCTTCCTATTTGTAGGGGTTGGAAAGTTAATAATGGCTTCCACCTTGTCCGGGTCAGTGCGTAAACCACGGGAATCTACCACGTATACTAGATACTTGAGTTCGCTTCGAAAGAACTTACACTTTTCGAAGTTCACCGTTAAATTTGCCTGTCTCAATTTGTCCAAAACTCGCAACAATCGAGAAACAAGCTCATCAAAGTTAGAACTAATAACAATGACGTCATCTAAATAAGCGAATGTCTTAGACTCCATGTCACTAAATAACGAGTCAACGAGACGTTGTTGCGTTGCGGGGGCATTCGTTAATCCAAACGCAGTAGTTTTAAAACGAAAAGTGCCACGGCCCGGAACGTAAAATGCGGTTTTATCGCGGTCTTCTGGCGCTATAGGCAGCTGCCAAAAAGCTTTGGACAAATCGATACTGCTCAGGTACTTAGCATCGCGAAGGTTATCCAATATCTCCGAGACATATGGCAAATTGTACGCATCGCGCTTAGTCACTGCATTTAACTTCCTGCTGTCCAAACAGAACCTTGGTTGCCCGTTCTTTTTATTAACAATGAGCACGGGAGAAGACCAGGCGCTTTCGCAAGGTTCGACAACGTCAAGTGACAGCATTTCGTCCACCTGCTCAATTAAAATGCGCTGCTTTTCGGGGGACATCCTGTAATAACGCTGTCTAATTGGTTGTGCGTCACCAGTGTCAATGCGATGGCATATTAAATTTGTTCTACCCAGGCCCTTAATCGTGGTAGAACGTTTCACGTACACCTTAATCACCTGCTTCCCCGTGGTGGACAGTAGCAGAACAACCGGCGAATCCTACCCAGCCGTTGGACCTGGCGATCGACGCGCGAGCACTCGTCTCCTGCAGCGGCCAGTGACGTCAGGGGAGTGCTAGACCTGTGTGGAGGTTAATCGCTGTATAGGCCCTAACCCAACTATAATTCGACCCTCAGTCTACCGAGCTATTTTAAAAATAAATGTTCCAATTTACTGTCTACCTACCTTTCATTTTGAAATCCTCCTAGGAATTCCTGTGCCTAGGTTAGGTAGGATTAGGTAGTGTAGCAGTAACTATAGGACCGGGACACTGGCGCCTTGATCGCGATTCGATATAGGTACTCGTATGGACCGTGAAAAAGTGACGTGCGCTCGCCTCGACAACCAGAATCGTCCTGCCAGCGGCGACGTGGAATTAGTTTGTCGCTATGGACCTTGCGCCGCGCCGAGAACAAAGGAATTCCTTTCTGGGTGCCTAATATGTCGCTTGCTTTAATACGTGCGTGGTGATAATCTGCAGCTGGCCAGAAATCTGATTTGATGCGTTCATTTTTAGTTTATTTTTCTATTATAATTAAGAATTAAGACATGTAACAATTAATGTTACAACTGCGCAAAATAATTTAGGTATTACGCAACAAAACATGAAATTAAATTAAATTAATTGCCATAAGTCAGCTAGCACACGCCAATATACCAAAAAAGAAAAAAAAAACGAAAACTATACTCAAGCAGAAATAAAAACACAAAAGTAAAAACGTAAACAGAACTTTATAACTAAATAAAAGCCTCCAGGCATAAAAGGCGTGCCCACTTACATATAGCCATATATCATCGCTTTAGATGTGATACCTCGTAAATACGAACATTTTACTAGACGTCAATTTTTAAACTTACAAGGTCCCACCAAAGTGCTTCTAGGTCTTGTTAAGTACGAGATGTCACTAAAAGTCAGTTTTTAAGTGAATTATGCCTGCTGTACATATAAGGAACCTGTACATATGGTGACCAGAAAGATGGAAAATTGCGTGATGGACAATTTCGCATCTAAATTTCAAATTGACCAATTATTGCAGTGGCTCGAAGTCACAAACGATAAACTAGGACCATCGAAGTAAAAGAAATAAAATAAAAGTTAATTACTAATAACCTATACGCGGTATCGAAATTTTTGCAATATGCTACTCCGTAAATTAAAGAGAACTTATGAGAAGAGTGAGCCTGAAAAGTCGAAGAATAATCTGTAACGCCTCGTCATGTGTTCAGCCAACGCCAAGCCAACGCCAAGCCAACACCAAGCCAAAGCCAAGCCAAAGCCAAGCCAACGCCAAGCCAAAGTCAAGCCAACGCCAAGCCAAAGCCAAGCCAACGCCAAGCTCACGCCAAGCCAACGCCAAGCCAATGCTACTTTACGACAATTTGGAGCAGCAATTGTCAGCCAAGCCAGTGAGTGACCGTTAGTGACGTCACATCCGGCCGCCGAAGTGTATAGGTAGTCGGACCGCTCATTTGGCGGAAACATTTTGCATGAGACAAGTCACATGTTGTTGTACATGAGATAAGTCGAAACTCTGTTCAACTGTATAAGAATATCAATAAATAATTGTGATTATTCGTCAAGTGCTGCAACTGCTTTCCTGTTTCATTCAGAAGTGGGATATAAAGCGAAATCGCCCTACTGCATCTGTTGGTCGTGGAATCCGCCCGCCTAGCTGGAGTGAAGAAGAGCAAGACCATATTAGTGAAGATGAAGAATTCCCGCCGCCACACGCTAGAAAACCACTCAAAAGTTCGCTAGAAAACGAAGTGGGTAGGGCGATACACAAACTCAACGACGATATTTTACCGCTCAACCACTTCAAAGGCCATCGTGCAGCGTCCCTTATCCCGGAGTTTAACCCCGAGGGAGAAGATTGCAAAGTCTTGGTATGGTTGAAGAAAATTGACCAGTTGGGAGACATACATAGCTGGAGCGACAAAGTAAAATCATTTCACCTTCAAGATAAACACCGTGGTCAAGCACGTAAATGGTACAACAGACTCGATGAATATAACTTTTCCTGGGACGAATGGAAATGCATGCTAGCAAGAGCGGTTCCCAAACATCGTGACCTCAGAGCTTTGTTAGACGAAATGATGAACCGGAAGAAGCTCCCGAACGAAACAATGACTAAATATTACCAGGATAAAATCGCCATGTGCTTTTGTTGTAACCTGTCTGACACTGCTAGTGTTTCATGTATAATCAGAGGATTACCTCCTTCATTACAACCAAACGCCAATGCCAGCGTCCAGATGAGCTGTACGAAGCCTTCCTCTGTGCCCTCGACGATTATCGCTCACCAACATTCGAAGCACGTGACAAGCCGAAAAAGGACGCTAGACAGCTGCCAAATCAGGATAAGAAAGTGAACCCTGAGACCGAGCCCTGTACGCGTTGTAAGAAGAGTGGTCACATCCTACGGAATTGCTCATTACCTGATCAACGCATTTGTTTCAAGTGTGGTGTGCAAGGTCCTATTGCCACCCGCTGCCCTGGATCTTCAACTACACATGCCAAGATGTCTGCTGAATCGAACAGAAACGTCAAGGAAGTTAAGCTAGTGCAAAATTACAATGAAATTTACAAGAAGGTCGTCGTGAAGCCACGTTACTCCGAGGTGGTGAGGGCCTCATGAAGGTTATCAACACCGGTATCAAGGACATCGAGTGGGAAGCCGGCCAGATCCTCGCACGAGCAGATAGCTGCAACGAATCGGTGACCCAAACAAGCCGGGTGAGTTCAATCCATTATTGTCTTACTTGCCCACAATTTTGCCAAATAAGCCAAATTATTCAGTCACTAGTTCCTCTAATCCATGTGGCCTTACAGTCCCGTCTGCCTCGGTCTTAACAAATAATATAATCAGTGATAGTACAGGCGGGGTACCTATATCCGAAATCAGTATGGGGAGTTTAAATGAAAACGAGCGTGATAGTTTAATACATTTATTATTACAATATAAATACACCTTTGCAATTGGCACAAAAGATCTCGGTTGCACCAATTTGTTACATATGAAAATAAAATTTACCACCCAGCAGCCAATGTATCGTCAGCCTTATAGGTTATCGCACACTGAACAACAATTAGTTAATTCTAAAGTTCGTAAGTTACTTGATGCCGGTATTATTAAAGAATCCGAATCCGATTATGCCTCTCCAGTTATTATTTCATGTTTAAGGTGTAAATTTAGTTTTAAGGTGTATTTATTTTATGCTGTAATGCCAATTAAACGCATTTTTCTTTCTTTCTTTCTTTCTTTATCTTGGTAAAGTAAAAGAACGGTGATAGTCGGTTATGTGTGGATTATCGTGCCCTTAACTCGGTCACTATAAAAGACAGATTTCCGTTGCCGAACATCGACGATCAGGTTTCAAAGTTAGCCGGTAAGAAATATTTGACGAGCCTCGATATGGCCCAAAGTTATCGTTAACTACAAATTGCACCCGAAGACACTCACAAAACTGTATTTATAACACCTCAGGGCCATTATGAGTATTTGCGCGTTCCGTTTGGTTTAGCAAATGCTCCCTCAGTTTTCATGCGAATGATTAGTAAAATTGGCGATTCCGTTCGTTCCCAAACGTCACAAACAGACAGTTCAACTAGCGAAATTCTGGCATTCATAGATGATTTATTACTACTACCCTCGGTTGATTTTAATTCTGGTATAAAAATGTTAGAATCTGTGTTGCAAAAGTTTGTATCTGAAAATCTAAAATTGAACATGGGAAAGAGTTCTTTTTTTTACAAGAGACTTATTTAGGGCATGTTTCTCATGAAGGTGTGCAACCGGCAGAACCAAAATTAATTGCAGTCTCGCATTTTCCTGTATCCAGGAATGTACAAGAGGTACGTCAATTTATAGGCCTTTGTAGTTACTTTCGAAAATTTATATATAAATTCGCGGTTATAGGTCACCCTTTAACAGAATTGACTAAGAAAAATGTACCGTGGGTATGGAGTGATAAACAGGTCGATAGTTTTAACGAGTTAAAAAATGTTTATGCTCTAAGCCAGTGTTAGCTTTGTAAGACCCTACGTCAGACATAGAAAATCACAGCGATGCATGCAAATTAGGAATAGCAGGAAAAACAGTCTGACGGTACTTTGCGCCCTGTAATGTATTTTAGCCGAGTGACGTCTAGGGAGGAAACTATGTATCATAGCTACGAGCTAGAAACATTAGCAGTCGTGGAATCATTGCGTAGATTTCGGGTGTACATAGTAGGTAAAAACGTGAAGGTAGTCACCGACTGAACGCGTTATAATAAACAGTTACGTGTTAATAGATGACAGGTTATATAGGTAGACGCTCAGTGGTAATCGACTTGTAGTGCCTGGGGCAGCTAGGTTGGAAATTCTTCACGTGCACCATGACGAAATAGGGCACGTAGGATTAAAACGATGCACAAATTTGATTAAGTGTTTTTGGGTTTCCTACAATGACACGGTTCGTTCGTAAATATGTAACCTCTTGTTTAAGTTGCGCTTATGGAAAGGGATATCATGGCAGAAAGGAAGGCAAGTTACATGCGATTCCTAAGCCATTCTAAAAGGTTCATTTAACCGTTTAGAATGATACATGTCGACCATTTAGGCCCGTTTTGTAGGACAAAGAAAGGTTATGAATACATGTTAGTTATAACTGATGCATTTTCAAAATTTGTTATTGCAGAGTGCAGTCGATCAGTTAATTCAGTAGAAACAATTAGAATACTCAAAAGAATGTTTTCGTTATTTTGCTATCCGGATAGAGTAGTAACTGGCCATGGCAAGGCATTTACTAGTAGATATTTTAAGAAATTCGCGGTAGACAAACAATTTAAACATACGTTGAATGCAATTGCGTGCCCACGTGCCAACGGGCAAGTTGAGCGCACCAATCGCACCATACTAAATGCCCTACGCGCGACTAACCCTAGTGGAGTTGCTAATAGCTGGTCTAACCGTCTACCCGATGTGATCTGGGGAATAAATAATACTTTAAATTTGCACGTAGTGGTAGGCCAGTGTGTGATGTAACCATCCCAGATCAAGTACCTGAATCGACCCAGGCCAAGCGTAGCAAGACCAGTGCACGTATCAATAAAACTAGCGCTAGGATGAAACATAATTTTGATAAACGTCGTAAAATTTGCCATGTTTATAAGAAAGGAGATTTGATTTTATGGAGGCAAGCACCTACTAGCAGTGCTGCTAAGGTCAACACAAAGCTAGATGACTTGTTTTCAGGCCCCTATATAATAACTAAAGTAGTTGGCAATGACAGATACAGGATCAGGAGCATTAAGGGTTTAAGGGGCTACAAAAACTTTACGGAGCTTGTTTCAGCAGATTCTCTGCGACCTTATCGTAGCATAGCTCCTGTATCTGACAGTGCCGGCAGCTCTGATGACCAGCTGGAGACGGAAGACTTAATCGATCTAATAGAAAGCTAAAACAAAATCGTGTGCTCCATTGCGGGAGCAATTGTTGCAGGATGGCCGATTGTAACGCCTCGTCATGTGTTCAGCCAAAGTCAAGCCAACGCCAAGCCAAAGCCAAGCCAAAGCCAAGCCAAGCCAAGCCAACGCCAAGCCAACGCCAAGCCAACGCCAAGCCAATGCCAAGCCAATGCCAAGCCAATGCTACTTTACGACAATTTGGAACAGCAATTGTCAGCCAAGCCAGCGAGTGACCGTTAGTGACGTCACATCCGGCCGCCGAAGTGTATAAGTAGTCGGACCGCTCATTTGGCGGAAACATTTTGCATGAGACAAGTCACATGTTGTTGTACATGAGATAAGTCGAAACTCTGTTCAACTGTATAAGAATATCAATAAATAATTGTGATTCGTCAAGTGTGAAGTCTATTACTGCTTTCCCGTTTCAAATCCTAAAGCACTTTGGAAAACTATTAAGGAAATAACAATTACTGGGAAAATTCGCTCTTGTCCCGTTGAACTGCTTAAGATTTATCCTACGTATTTATCCTACGTCTTCCCTAAACAGTGTATGTTCCTACTTCAGTAACATAGGTAAAAATATGGCAGAGAAAATATTAAATGACCCAAATAAAACGCCTTTAAACCCTGTCAAAACTCGTATTGACGAAAACAAGAAACTGAACCTGCCAAATCACTTGTTATACAAAATCAAAAGTCATTTATTCAATCTAGGCTGAGAATCAGCACTTTTTAACGTCAAAATTACATAAGACAGTCCCCTAAAACGCCCGCCCTTCACCACTTCCTAGTGCTTTAGCTGGGGAGAAGAAGTGGCGCAACAAACTCCCCAGCAGCACAGCTGTCTGTTCAGTTAAAAAAAAATGATTCTATATAACACTGCGCATAATAATTTAGGTACATTACGCAACACAAAACATTAAATTAAATTATTTGCTATAAGTAAGCTAGCACACGCCAATATACCAAAACAAAAAATCGAAAACTATACTCAAGCAGAAACAAAATACAAAACTAAAAACGTAAGCAGAACTTTATACCTAAATAAAAGCCTCCAGTAATAAAGGGCGTGCCCACTTACATATAGCCGTACATGTAGTCGTAACTCAAAGTCACAGATGATAAACTAGGACTATCGAACTAAAATAAACAACGAGTTAAGTTACTAATAACAAAACAAAACCAAGGTCAGCAAGACGACCTGTCACCACAAGCAGCACCCGTTCACGAGCATAACGCAAAGATCAGCCATTACCCCCCTCACCATATTCGAGGGAAGGAGATAACCCGACCCCCGACGCTACCGCAAGCAGTGACATCTAAGGGAGCATGACAAACTTGCTGCCGGTTGCTTAGGCAAGAAAAACTATGATCAATTGTCGAGGTCATTAGCTAACCACATATTGCAATACCACTCATAAAAAAAAAATAAACACTGAAATGAGTATGTAGGCAGAAGGGGTCAGACTCAATGAAATGATAGGCTGAAGATAGATTGGACTATTCCTTTTATTATTATAATAATTACAATTGGTACAGCTAAGTAACTAATTGTGGCAATTACCAATTGCACTATCTTATTTTGTAATTACAAATAATCATCATTAATTGATCATAAATCATACGATGCCAATTTGGTAATTGAAGTAATAATTAATTCGAATCCTCTTAAGATGACTCAAAGCCAGGGGCTGGCTTGTTTCCTTTTTTTTATGTATGGCATCTCGTAGTTGACCTAGAGAGGTTGTGACTACTTAACCGGACTATCCTGTGGCTGCCTTAAGATGTCTCAAAGCCTCCAGCCAGGGGCATAAAACTTACAGACTAAGCGACTACACGCTAAGGGCTCCCCCTGTGGGGAACGGGCCTCGGCTTAGGGCGCCGCTGGGGGGAGGACAGCAAGATGGGACAGGCTGGATCAGATTAGAAGGCTTGTTTCCCCGCTTGTGCGCTCTTTTATACAAGTCGAGTAGTGGGGTGGTAGGAGTGGTCGAGTGACGTACTTGTCGATGGCGTGTTCAGCGCACGTGTTGTTTACAGCTTAGAGAAATGACGTACGACGACTCCGCCGTCAAGTAGATTATGTCAATAATAAATAAAAATTAAATTAAAATAAATTGACCTTGACAGTTAAAGAAAATAAATAATTATATGAACTCATATAACCTGTCAGTAGGTATGCTAATTCTGGAGAAAGAACATAAACATTGTCTTAAGTTAAACACAACGACCAACTATTCTTATCGTTTAAGTAATCGTTGATAGAATAGTATGCCTTTGAACAAAGGTTAGATTTTACTTTAGCTTTGAACGCATTAAAGGGCAAATCTAGCAAAGAAGAGGGTAGCTTGTTATAAAAAGATATACCAAGCCCAACAAATGAGTTATGAACCTTATAAAGCCGGTGAAATGGAGCACGTAATTTGTCCTTATTACTGGTGTTAACATTGTGAATATAACTATTTTTAGTGTATAAATGTACATTTTTATTTTGCCTAATATATAAGATGTTGGCAAAGATGAATTGTGATGCCACCGTGAGAATACCAATACATTTAAAAAATCTCTCAGTGAAACTCTGGTAAATGCTGGCTTAAATAATTTCCTACACGAAAAATAAATTGTTATAGGTAGGAAAATATTGGCCAGGATACATTCATATGGAGTAGTTGACATGAAAGATCTTAACTTACTTGTTGCGGCAGACCAGACGTTCCCACGGAGAAGCACCCCGAGCCGTAGGTTCAGGCTCGCGTTCTATAGAGGGAAGAACAAAACCATATCGATTATAGCGGCGAATAATTATACATACCTACCAAAAAACCAGGACACACAACGTACCACCTTCACTATTGGGTCACCCTTCAGGCGAATACGATATACTGCGCAAAGTTTGTGCACTGAATAAATTACATTACGATAATTTTGGTGTAAACTTCAGAAATGTAATATTCCTAAATAATTATATAAAATGAATAACTGAAATAATAGAATATAACTATTTTTAGTGTATAAATGTATATTTTGTCTAATATATAAGATGTTGGCGAAGATGAATTGTGATGCCACCATGAGAATACCAATCTGTGTAAAAAAATCTCTCAAAGAAACTCTGGCACCGAGCTGGTAAATTGCTCGAACAGCTCGTTTCTGAAGAACAGATATATTTTGAATGTCAGCGGCTTTGCCCCAGAGCAGAATATCGTATGACATAACGCTATGAAAATAACTAAAATAAACTAACCGAGCTGTATCAACGTCAGTGTATTGTTTTACTTTCCTGACGGCGTAGGCGGCTGAACTGAGCCTTTCCGCTAGGCTTGATATACATAAAGTCGAAGAAAGTGACGTGGAGTCTATTATACTTCAGCTACGAAATGACTGTGCCATGGGTTGGGATGGAATATCACCCTCGCTTCTAAAGATATGCCGTCATGTATTAATCTTTGCATTTAGACGGGAGTGTTCCCGCATTCTCTGAAAAAGGCTATAGTTCATCCAATTCACAAGGGTGGGAGCAGGAATTGTGTTGATAATTATAGGCCAATATCAGTCCTGTCGTCGCTTTCAAAAATACTGGAAAATATTCTTAACAACAATCTTAGAAGTTTTCTGGATAAGCATAAACTTGTAGTAGACAATCAGTACGGCTTCCGATCTGGGGTCTCTTTGAGGTGTGGGCTCGCGTGCAGGTGCAGGTGCAGGTGTAGGTGCAGGTGCAGGTGCAGGTGCGGGCACAGGTGTAGGAGGTGGGCTCCGAGCACATCTGCCACCCCGGCTGAAGGGACTGCTTGCCATTGCAATACAAGTTATTTATTTTAAATCACTTAAACACATTTCCACAGAAACGATTTACACATAGTTGCATACCTATGACACAGTTTGCTTTACTGATGATGAAATTGTTTTCTTGCTGTGGCAAACTTTGACTGTATGGGAATGTAAACAATATAATTTTTCTTAAACTAATGTTACACAATGATCTATAATATTGGAGTAATTCTCCTTTGTTCACATTACCCCTATTACCAACAAATGTTAATAATATAGTATCCTAGTTAAAATTGCATTTTAAAAGTTTTTTCATTATGTCAAATAAAGAACAACCAGGCATACAGTAGGTAGTTCATTATTGAGTGTCCTGGATATTTATTTATTAACAAGTGGCCTAGATCTTTTCCAATTTCATCACAGAATAACACTATTTCTTTATTTACACTCTGTTTAGACAAGCAGTTAGCAATTGACAATGGCAAACTGGCATAAGACTGCGGCACGGTGGTATCACATATTGTCAATGAATGATCCGGTGTGGGTTGAATAGATGGTTGTTGACTATGTACACATTTGTTTGTATGTGAGCTTACCAGCTCATTCATTGCCAATACATATTCACTCATTTGGGTTTCAGAGGCTATATATTTCATGGTCATAGAAGTAAGTACAGGAGAAACTTACTTCTACTATCTAGTAGTAGGTAGAGGAGGACGCCGTGGAGTTCTAGTGAGTCCCACATAACTGCACTATTTTCCCGTGGTAGTGCAGTAGGCATGAGCATATCTCCACGGAAAAAAAAGACGTGTTATATTTCGCAGCTGCAATGAATTATCGTAAAGACACTAGACAGCGATAGGGCTAAGGCTATCAGTAAAATATAATCTGCCACTTCTAGCGAAGTACAACCATATATGGGGACATTCAGCAATGAAATGGCAGGTACTATAAGAATAAGAATAATTTATTGCTTCAGAAATTACTATGTCCATATAATATAACCCAGTGACATTCGAGATGTAAACATTTACGAGTGCAAAAGAAGTATTATAAGATGTGAACGAGTTATTTTGCAATATTATCTTGCCTGAGATAAATTTCGTTCAAGAACAGCAACCCCTCGATCCCCGAAACGAGGAGTCCGTGTCTACTAGTAGCGTATGAAATGGATCTTGTACCACCAGAAAAACTTACCCCTGTTTATAGTAATATTATAATAATAATAATAATAATTGGGAATTGGAATTGTGGAATCTGAGGGACTACAACTCTCAGTTTCTATAAACCTGAGATCACTCTCCGCAACTGATACCTACAAATACCTGGGTATGTCAGAGGGGTTAGGCATTAAACCGGACCGGACCGGACCGGATTATTAGGACCGGACCTGACGTGAAACAATCGTTGCAGGAGCGCTTCTTTGGTCGCCTGAAAAAGGTACTTAATAGTTCTTTGTCAGGCGGCAACAAGGTGCGTGCCTTTAACGGTTGGGTCATGCCGGTCCTAATGTACTCCTTTGGCATACTAAAGTGGACCCAGACGGAACTAGACGCCCTGGATAGGAGAGTCCGGTCACTGCTGACTGCAAACCGGATGCATCACCCACGTTCGTCTGTCATGAGGCTGTACATTCCGCGGAAGTGCGGGGGTCGAGGTTTTTTAAATGCTAAGACCCTCCACAACCGCGAGGTGTGCAGTCTCAGAGAATATTTTCTCAAGGCTGACGTGGGTATGCACCGAGATGTGGTTGCAGTGGACAAGGGACTCACCCCGTTGTCCTTGGCTAAAGAGAACTGGCGCAAACCTGTGGTGCTTAGTACCAACGACCGCAAGGAAGTATGGCAAAGCAAGGAGCTTCACGGACGCTTTTTCCGGGCCCTTCATGGGCCCGACGTAGATTTCTTAGCGTCCGTGGCCTGGCTACGCTTCGGTGACCTCTTTGGGGAAACCGAAGGTTCAGTCTGTGCGATTATGGATGAAGTTATGCTAACGAATAACTACCGGAAGTATATAATGAAAGACGGGACGATCGACATATGTCGGGCATACCATTGTCCCGGTGAGTCTATCAGACATATTACTTCTGGGTGTTCTCGTTTAGCTAACGGCGAGTATTTGCACAGGCATAATCAAGTAGCCAGGATTATCCATCAGCAACTTGCTCTGAAATACGGCCTTGTGGACTCTGAGGTACCGTATTACAGGTATGTGCCCGACCCAGTTCTCGAGAATGACCATGTCACGATATACTGGGATCGATCTATTATCACTGACAGGACTATTGTAGCCAATAAGCCTGATATAGTGGTAATAGATCGATCAGTGCGCCGCACAATGATAATCGATGTCACTATCCCGCATGACGAGAACCTCGTGAAGGCTGAGAAGGAGAAACAATTGAAGTATCTCGACTTAGCCCACGAGGTTGTCGCTATGTGGAATGTGGACTCGGCAATCATTGTGCCGATAGTCGTTACGGTCAATGGCCTTATCGCTAAGAGCCTCGACCAACATCTCAAGAGGCTCTCGTTGGGTGGCTGGGTGAAGGGCCTGATTCAGAAGGCAGTACTCCTTGATACGGCGCGTATTGTGAGGAGGTTCCTGTCTCTGGGACCCTAACCACCGGTAGCTTGGACCCTGTTCCCCATGCCGGTGGATTTCTATTTTTTATATTTTTAAATGTTTTTTTTTTTAATTCTAATATTTAAAAATATAACTTATATGTAAAAAAAATGAATAAAGGAGATAATAATAATAATAATAATTTATTTAGTTCCTTTTACAAACTAATACATTTACTAACTTATAAATACTTAGTAGTAGTACCAAGATCTTAACATATTGGCTTAATTACTTATACACAAACTAGTTTAATTTACACAGGATTTTAATTACCTATGAAAGGTGCGTTGGTACAGACAATTTTAACTTGTGGCGACCTGCCTGAGCTAGGTTAATAAAAACCTGTGTTTCAGGCCATCCCCAGACTAAGCGATCAACTGATATATTATTTGACCATACTTAATTAATTATTGAAAATAATACTATCCTACTTATATTTAAATAATTATTAAAATACTATTATTCTACAAAATACAAATTTAAAAATTACCAATTTAATATCTACATAATTATTGCAGTAATTCTAGAAGCTTCTCTGTGTCTGTGTAATCAAGTTTACCCAAATATTCGCACACCTTCAGACTACAATGTTTGTAAGTGGCACTATAAATATTAAGTATCCTATTGATCTTATTATATAAAACGGGTCCTAAATATATATAAAATCGGCTTACAAAAGCATGTCTGGTTTGGGGCTTTGTGCAAACCAGATCTTTCCTTCTCTTGTCAGAAGGTACTGGCTTGTAAGCGAGTTCCACGTGCTGGTGTAATATGGTGTGCAGTATAAATAGTTGGCGTACTGTTAGCACCTCACATGCAATGAATAGCTGGTGTGTAGGAAATCTGAAAGGCCTAAAGGTCGCGACCTTTAGAATTGCTCTTTGAGCGCGTTCTAGAGGGAGTAAAATTGACTTTGCTGCACCACCCCATGAAGTTATGCAGTATGTAAGAACAGATTGGCACAAAGCTAAATATACCTGTTTAATTAATTTAAAGTCAGCAATGTGACGTAAATTCTTAAAGATATATATTAATTTACGAACTCGAGCACATTGCAAATCAATGTGTTTGCGGAAATTTAGATTTGTGTCAATCGTGATACCTAAATATTTCATATGGTCGGCTTTAGCTAGAGTAGGACACGAACAAGTAGCGTTAGCGTCTGTCGTACAGTTATGAGCATAAATGGTAAGGTTAGTAAGTGGTATATTAGTGTTTCTCATTTTAAATAGAATATATTTGGTTTTATCTGCATTTAATGTTAGTAAATTCATACGTAGCCAATTTGATACAATGTTAAAGCCACTCTGAGCATATTTATAAACCTCCTCTCGTGACTTAGCCGAGAACAGTAGAGCAGTGTCATCTGCGTATGTCATTATGATACCATCTGGTAATTTCAGGTTGCACAGTTCATTTATGTACATTAAAAACAACGTCGGTCCCAAAATGCTTCCTTGAGGAATGCCGTAGCCGCTGTTTTTAAGTTCTGAACTTTTATACTGACCGAGTTTTACACACTGGTAACGATTGCTAAGATAATCAGAAAAAAGTTGGAGTTGTGTTCCTCTTATCCCAAGTGTTTCAAGCTTGTGCAATAGTTTAGAGCAAGAGATAGTATCAAACGCCTTGGCAAGATCCAGGAAAATTCCCATGCAATGCAAGCCCTTATCCAGATTTGTAGTAATATAATTTGTCAATTTGTGTACTGCTTGGCAGGTCGATCTTTTTGGTCTAAACCAAATTGACTATCTGAAAGTAATTTGTTGTCCTCAAGATATTTTATTAACCTATTATTTATAATTCTTTCCAAGATTTTCGAGAGACCTGTTAAGACTGAAATGGGTCTGTAGTTATTAACGCAGTACTTGTCTCCAGATTTAAATACAGGGGTGACCAATGCTTTTTTAAGTAGGCTAGGAAAAACTCCATTAGACAGACATAACTGAAAGATATGTGTTAGAGGTTGAACAAGTAGGTATTTAAATTTCTTAAGGATCCTATTTGGTATATCATCCCATCCGATAGCACAGTTATCTTTTAACCCGGAAATTATTCTTAAAACTTCATCGACATCGGTATCTAATAAAACAAATGAATTAACTGGATTCACAGTTTTAATAGTCTGGTTTTGGCAAGAGAGAATTCTAGTTCCACGTGTTTTATCAGCCAATTTTTTACCAGCGTTGACAAAGAAATAATTTACTTTGTCTGCTGCTATAGATGGGCTAATATCTGTTGATAGTAAATCAAGTGGTGGTTCGGAGGTTTTTGTACTACAAGTGTTTGTTCTTATAAATTTCCAGACTAGTTTACTATTTTTTCCTGCTGATTGCAGCTCATATTTATCATGCTGGATTTTTATTTTCTTCAGAAGATTGTTACAAAAGTTCCTATACCTTTTGTACGTTAAGCTAAGTACCTCGTTGTCAGGTGCAAGTTTAGATTTTAGGTGCAATTTGTCTCTATGTCTTATATAACGGACGAGACCTGGTGTAATCCAGGGTTTTACATTACTATATTTTCTAGGCATTTTTGTAGTGAATGTGTTTTTAATTATTGCGTGTTGCAGTGAGCCTATAAAGTAGTGTAGGGAAGTATTTGCATCGCATGAGTTGTAAACTGGGTCAAAATTTATGCTGCGTATGTCAGTTTCAAGTTTTGCCATATTGACTTTGGTAAAGCTGCGCATGCAGTTTTTCCTAGGTAATGATGTTTGTAATGTTAGTAAAACTGCATTATGATCAGTTAGCGAAGAATTAGTAATGAATGTTTTGGTTGGATATTTCGTTTTCAAAATAATATGATCTAAGCATGACCCACTTTGATGCGTGGGGTAGTGATAAGCTGGCAATAGTCCATGATATGAGCAAATGTTTAGGTAATTATGTGCATGATTATCGATTTTCCCGGAAACAATGTTAATATTTATGTCACCTATTAGTATAATATTTTTGATATTACACAACTTTTTTAGAAGTGTGTCAAGCGAGTCTAAAAATCGGTCAATATCTTGAGAAGGGGGTCTGTAAACAGCCATTACCACTATATCGGGGCTAATTTGAATGATCAAGCAATTGCTATCCTGAAATATCGGTTCCTCTACTGTTGCTAACAGATTATTCTTGATATAAACTACTAAGCCATCATTTTGATTGATATGTCGATTGGTTTTGTGGGAAGTATAACCATCCAGGAGTGGTAAAGTGAGTGTCTGATTGGACAACCAACATTCTGCTAGGACAATTATATCACAGCTTATGCCAAGATTCTGTAACAACACTTCAAAACCGTTCATGTTTTTGTTTATGCTGCGAATATTTTGGGTGAGCAATGTTAACGTTTTATCCACAGCGGGAACAAAAAGTTTACAGTCTTCAACATTACAGATTTTAGTTTCAGACACAGAAAAACTATCTAGGTCACAAAGCAAATTGTCGATCATAATTATAGTTACAATTTCAAAATAATATAAAAATAAAATCCACCTCCTGTTAGTGTGCTTAAAAAGTTATGAAATCTGTAGCGCTCTTAGGCGCCTTCATAGTCTATAGAATTAATACAGTTTTCCTCTGCGAACTTGCGTGCCGGGCAACTAGCATCACCAGTTTGATGGTCACATTTGCGCTTAAAGCGATTGCACGTCGCACATTTGGGGGGAGCGATTTTATTACTGCAATCCGTAAAGGAGTGACCAGTCTCTCCGCAGTGCTTACAAGTTGTGCAAGTTTCTCGGCAATACTTAGCTGCATGTCCGAATTGCTGACAATTGAAACACCTGGTGACTATCGTGAAATCTCTCACGGGGCAGGACGTCCAATTGATAAAAATTCGCCCTTGGTCAATAAGAATTCTCCTGATATTAGCTGGTAATTCTATAACATAATTACAGGTACTCAGATTTTTCTTACCAGATTTATGGCTTAATTTCATTGTAGCTAAGAGGGACTCACGGGTTGTGTTCGGCAGCTTCTCAGAGAGGTTTTGCTCGAAAATACAATCAAATACCTCCTGTTCAGTTAGGGCTATGGGGACACCAATAACTGCAACCCTAGGACGGCGCTTTGTTGGTTCTTCAACGGTAAGGCCTGATGATACTAGTTTCTCCGATTTCCGCAATTTTTCTATGTCTTCTTTCTTGTCCGTGCTAATGATGACCCCTCCGTTGCGTACCTTTCTAACGCCACGAACATGAAGTTTGAGTTCCTCGGGAGAGATGATTTTCTGGACGAGGGACTTAGTGTCGTCGCTGGTTTTGGATTTATCGCTAGGATAAATAGCAACGGAGCTTAAATTTGCAGGGCGCATGTAGTTGTCGGAGCCCTTCTTGACCATATCCGCGAAGGAAGTAGTTTCTGCGGGCTTCATTTTATTTTCTACGACCTCTTTGAATTGCTGAAGTGAATTCGCAACGCCCTGCTTCTCTTGTAGATGTTCAATAGTGGTGTACGCCTGAGTAGTTTTATGTGTCAGGGACTGATACAAGACGGCCATCTGAGATGTCCCGCTAGTCACCTTACGGCATAAATTGGTCACACATTATAAGTCTTATCAGAAAAGTTCGGAAAGTAGCAGATTTAGAAGATATAAACTTGCCAAGCTGTAAAGAATCCGATTGAAAGTATCTTTCTAAATTATTAAAATAAATTTACATGTGAAAAATACCTACTTGATTTTTTCATTTTACTACTCGTTAGGTGCCCATGTCTATTACCTACGTACTGTTAATAAAGAAGTAAATTGAACTAAGAATAACCTTTTAACAGTTTTTATAATCTGTGTAATAATGTGGTATGATGTCACGTACATCAGCACGTCACGTATATAACACAGTTTAAGTTAAGATAGATAAGGTTCTAGCATATCAATCTACTGTACTATGACTTAGTCGACTAATAAGAGAATAAGTAATTATCTGTGGGATTTGCCAATTTAGTCTGTGACATTACTACCTTCACCTCCCTATAGAACTTGCTAGAAATACAAAGTCTATAAATATGATTGGACGAGAGGAACTCGTTCCTTTTCTACGATAGTCACTGAACCATATATCTCTCTTGTAAGTACTACACTGTAAATGCTACGCATACCTATTCTGCACATTACTTTTTGCTAAATAAATTATTTATTATTATTATTATATATAGTTCCCCGAAATTGGGTGAGTACTCATAGTATCCTTAGGAGAATCTGTATAACTGCGTTTTTACCTTGTGTTCATTCTACATAATTATCTTGTAAACCACTGTGATGCTAGTTTCCTCTCCTCCGACCCTTCCGAGTCCTGGGGCTACGGACCTCGTCTGGTTAGGAAACTACGCACATCACAGAGGCTTACCAGATCTTCCTCTGAGCTCACGGACGCACCCTTGCGTGTTTCCAGGGATCACCGCTTCGGTTACCTTCATCACTGCCTCGGATAGATCGCTGTTTCGGCTAGATCACAGTTCCGGCTAGACCACAGCTTTGGCTAGACTACTGGCCATAACCCACTACACCGACTAGCTACCGTCCTGAACCCTCATCTCCACCTACTTACTGACTGCACCGGCGGCCGCTGAGCTTCGTACCAGCAACTACGGCTGACGGCCACATTACTGGCCCCACTACTCCAGCAGCCTACACGCCAGACGCGGCGCTCTACCCGGTGACTACGGCTGACAGCCAGACCTAAGGCTGACCACGCCGAGCCACCGCTGCGCCAGCCAGACGGTCCACCCAGGGCAGTACACTCCCATCTTTCAATAACTTTCGAGCGAACCAATTTTAGACACGATAACTACACGACCCCCTACAGTAAACTTTGTTGTTATACCTAACCTTAAAATAAACTCTGTTTAAGTGACACATTAGTCTCATTGCACTACCCAGAATCCACTACGCCACAAGGTATGTTCATTAGTTTATAGGAATAGTATCACGCACGCACAATGTAGGTATACACTAATAATTAAAGGGACAACACTCTTCTTAAACCTATTCATAAAAAGATGATAAAAGTATTATGGGTAATTATAGACCGATAGCACTAATCCCTATTTTTTCCAAAATTATAGAAAAGGTGATATAATAATAATAATAATAATAACACCAACGTCAACACGTCAAAATTTATTTTCATATATTTTCAGTTTTATATTATTTTCAGTTTAATATTAGTCGCAGTTTTTTTATTTTATTTCCTGAGAAAAACCCACACGCCACTGCAAGAAAAAATAATCAAGATAATTTAAATACAGCAATTACCAAAATGTAGGTACAAAATACATAAAAAACTGCCAAATCGGAGGTGACATTTGTCATGTCACCTCCGATAAAACAATACAAACCCAAATGAAAATAAAAAAATGTTGACGAGAGCAGCTGCAAGACGAGCACGCCTACCACCTCCGGACTCTTCGCTCGGCTCCGCCTCGCTGCCGCCGGTACCCAGCCCCACCGTGAGCGCTGTGACGACACCGGCCGCGGTAGTTGCGTCGAGCTCGAGCGACGAGTATTTTTCCCCGCCGACGTCGCCAACACCTGTACGTCGGCAGGGGAGAGGCCGGCCACCGAGAAGCTTGGGACTTAGGGGCCATCCAGCCCCGAGCCGGGTCCCCGCTGCCGGTGGTTGTGTGCAGCGCATGAAATGGACTCAACAAATGAATGAGAACGTCATGCGCGCATATTACGGGGCTACAGAGGGGGGAACTAACCTCACTGCGTACCGCGATAGGATGCTGTCTCTGTTCCAGGCGCTTCAACCAGCCATCAGCATCTCGGCCCAACGACTTTCGGATCAGGTGCGGGTTATCCAACGGAATCACAGATTGGACGACGCCGCGCTTGATAGGCTGCGCTCAGAGGTACTGCGCAACCGAATCGTCCCTGTCCCGTCACGAGGCGCGAGGAGATTGTTACGGTAAGTAGCCAGTGTAACGAACGATTGAGGAGCGCGCTGGAGGATGCGATTCGGGAGTTTAGAACTGCCCCTGTCCAACTTAGACCACATTTACCTCGCTTGCCTATGCACAGAACGAATAGGGCGATGGTGTGTGCCTTGGATTCGCTGCTTGGTTTTTATTTTGAAAGCAGCGAAGATCTCGTAGATACGCACTCGATCTTGTATTGCGCGGCTATTGCGGCGTGTCGTGTAGCCAATGTCAAATTTCCAAATTGTGACATAGCTACACGACCAAAACCCGCTGTTCCAGCCTGGCAGTGCAGGATCGAGCAGCGTATCGAGGGGACCAGGGTGCTCATCGGCAAACTATACTGCTTCAGGGAGGGCAATACTCGCCCTAGAGTGATGCGCTTTGTGAGGCGGGCGCTCTCGGGGACTGGAATCAGTCCTCAAGAATATATGTCCCGTGTCACGGAGCGCATTGACTTCCTGAAGCAGAAGGTCTGTGCATGGGCAAGCCGTATCCGTAGGTATAAGCGACGGGTTGAGCGGTATACCCAGAATCGCATATTCCAGCGTGATCAAAGGTGGGTGTATAGAGCATGGGAGCGACCTGAGCAAAATGTGGCAGACGTATGCCGCCCGGATGATGATGCCACTAGCATATTCTGGCGTAACATCTGGTCGGTGCCCGTTTGCCATACTGAGGCTGAATGGATGCGGGATGTTGAGCGCGTGTGTGACGCCATACCGGAGATGGAGGAAGTAATAATTACTTCCTCCGATGTAGCCAGTGCAGCCCGCCCGATACCGAACTGGAAATCTCCGGGACCGGACGGACTGCACAATTTTTGGCTTAAATGGCTGCAAAGTTCACACGCGTGCTTAGCATCGCAATTCCAGTCGGCCTTAGAGTCTGGGTCGCTGCCACAGCTCTTTACAACAGGAGTTACTCACCTGCTCCATAAGTCAGGTGATGCCACGGAACCCAAAAATTATAGGCCGATCACTTGTTTGCCGACGGTCTATAAACTTCTTACATCCATTTTGAGAGAGAAAATTAATTCTCATTTAGAAAAGAATTCTATCATGTCTGTCTCTCAAAATGGATGTAGGAATGGGTCCCGCGGCACCAAGGAGCTACTCCTCATTGACATGGCCATAAGCCAACAGGTCCGTCGATCCCGAAAGGATTTGTCGACATGTTGGATAGACTATATAAGAAGGGCTTTGATTCGGTGCCGCATACATGGCTCTTGAGGGTGTTAGAGTTGTACAAAATTGATACAACTCTGAGCACCTTCCTAACGACGTGTATGGGGCAGTGGAGGACGGTTCTTCGCTATCCAGAATGCCGACAAATTCAGGGGAGCAACGAACCTATTAGGATTAAGCGGGGAATATTCCAGGGCGACAGTCTGAGTCCACTGTGGTTTTGTTTAGCCTTGAACCCTCTTAGCACTCTGCTGGAGGGCACAGGGCTGGGCTATCCTTTGCGGAGAGGGGGTCAGGTAATATCCCACCTGCTTTATATGGATGATTTGAAACTGTTTGCCACCAACAAATTGCAACTGCTGGAGTCACTAAAAGTAACTAAAACTTTTAGTGATTCCATCAGGATGGAATTTGGTGTAGATAAATGTGCAGTCATGCATGTAAAGCGGGGCGGGATTGTGGAATCTGAGGGACTACAACTCTCAGATTCTATAAACCTGAGATCACTCTCCGCAACTGATACCTACAAATACCTGGGTATGTCAGAGGGGTTAGGCATTACCGGACCTGACATGAAAAAATCGTTGCAGGAGCGCTTCTTCGGTCGCCTGAAAAATGTACTTAATAGTTCTTTGTCCGGCGGCAACAAGGTGCGCGCCTTTAACGGTTGGGTCATGCCGGTCCTGATGTACTCCTTTGGCATACTAAAGTGGACCCAGACGGAACTAGACGCCCTGGATAGGAGAGTCCGGTCACTGCTGACTGCAAACCGGATGCATCACCCACGTTCGTCTGTCATGAGGCTGTACATTCCGCGGAAGTGCGGGGGTCGAGGTTTTTTAAATGCTAAGACCCTCCACAACCGCGCGGTGTGCAGTCTCAGAGAATATTTTCTCAAGGCTGACGTGGGTATGCACCGAGATGTAGTTGCAGTGGACAAGGGACTCACCCCGTTGTCCTTGGCTAAAGAGAACTGGCGCATACCTGTGGTGCTTAGTACCAACGACCGCAAGGAAGTATGGCAAAGCAAGGAGCTTCACGGACGCTTTTTCCGGGCCCTTCATGGGCCCGACGTAGATTTCTTAGCGTCCGTGGCCTGGCTACGCTTCGGTGACCTCTTTGGGGAAACCGAAGGTTCAGTCTGTGCGATTATGGATGAAGTTATGCTAACGAATAACTACCGGAAGTATATAATGAAAGACGGGACGATCGACATATGTCGGGCATGCCATTGTCCCGGTGAGTCTATCAGACATATTACTTCTGGGTGTTCTCGTTTAGCTAACGGCGAGTATTTGCACAGGCATAATCAAGTAGCCAGGATTATCCATCAGCAACTTGCTCTGAAATACGGCCTTGTGGACTCTGAGGTACCGTATTACAGGTATGTGCCCGACCCAGTTCTCGAGAATGACCATGTCACGTTATACTGGGATCGATCTATTATCACTGACAGGACTATTGTAGCCAATAAGCCTGATATAGTGGTAATAGATCGATCAGTGCGCCGCACAATGATAATCGATGTCACTATCCCGCATGACGAGAACCTCGTAAAGGCTGAGAAGGAGAAACAATTGAAGTATCTCGACTTAGCCCACGAGGTTGTCGCTATGTGGAATGTGGACTCGGCAATCATTGTGCCGATAGTCGTTACGGTCAATGGCCTTATCGCTAAGAGCCTCGACCAACATCTCAAGAGGCTCTCGTTGGGTGGCTGGGTGAAGGGCCTGATTCAGAAGGCAGTCCTCCTTGATACGGCGCGTATTGTGAGGAGGTTCCTGTCTCTGGGGCCCTAACCACCGGTAGCTTGGACCCTGCACCCGCTACCGGCGGATCACTGTTTTTTATATTTTTAAATGTTTTTTTTTTAATGTTTTTATAAAAATATTTAAAAATGTAATAAAATAAGTTTAAAAAATAAATAAAGGAGATAATAATAATAAAATTTATTTCAGAATTGCTTCCATAATTTGTTAGTAACAATGTTCTTAGCCTATGTTAGTAATAGTACAATAACAATAAACAAAACAATGAAAATATTTCAGGCACTTGCTATTGCGTGTAGGCCTATACAGTGCGCTATTAGTACGGAGTCCCATCGGCCTGCGCACGCGGCCAGGATGGCGTTGGGGCTGCCGCGCACCCGCACCATTAAAGACGCACTTCGCTTGCGTATCACGGCGTGAAAGCCGTCTACGCGCGCCTCTGCGAACATACCACTGGCGCTACAGTACCGCGGCAGCCCCATCAGCACCCTGAACGCATTATTGTATTGCACACGCAGAGCGTTGTATGTCCTCTGCGTATATTTGGTCCACAAACTGCATGTGTAAAAGGTCTGGCAGAAAGCTCTAAACAGTGTGACCTTCACTTGTTCAGTACACCGTGCGAATCTGCGAGCCAACATGTTACAGCGAACAGACAACGCTCTGCGTTCCCTCTCCACATCCAAATCATCTTTAAGGTCCTCGGTGACCCAGTGGCCCAGATACTTGAAGTGAGTGACTTGGTTCAATGGTGTACCATAGAGTGAGACGGGAGATACCACTGTGACCTCTTTTTTAGGTGCTTTAAATACCATAATCTCACTTTTTTTTACATTGTATCTGAGCCCATGGGCCTCCGCATACTCTTAACATATACTGAGTAGCTTACGCAACGCACCGATTGAGGGGCTGAGCAAGACCATGTCATCCGCGTAGCTTATATTATTTACGCAAATTCCATCTATGTGACACCCGATGCCGGTGCCGGTCAGCTCACCAATCAGGCGGTCCATGTATAAGTTGAATAACTTCGGTGAGGTCAACCCTCCCTGCCGAACCCCACACTCTAACTTATATTCCTCCGACTTACTAGCCGCCCACCTAACAGCATTATTCTGATTATTGTACCAGTACTTAAATATAGATATAATTGCAGGGGGTAAACTAGTGTCTTGATACATTTTTGTCCACAGCAGGTCGTACGAGACCAGGTCGAATGCCCTGGACAGGTCCAAGAAACATGCGTATACTGGCGTTTTACGAGCGGTGTAATATTGCACAGTCTGCTTGAGGCACAAAATCGCACTTTCAGTGGATAGACCAGTTCGAAAACCGAACTGGCTATCGTGCAGTTTTATATGTTTTGTTAAATGGCCGTCAAGCAAACTGTCCAATACCTTCGCTATAACCGTTGCTAAGGATATAGGTCTGTAGTTAGACCTGTCCGAGACATTTCCGGTCTTGTTTTTTACAATGGGGACAACAATGGTATACATGAGATCGTCAGGCAGGTAGGAGTGGTTAATGCACAGATTAAACAGTAGAGCTAGAACTCTAGGCAAGTGCACCCCAGCATGCCGCAGGTGCTCAATGCTGAGGCCATCATGACCTGGAGATTTTCCTCTTTTCATAGATTTAATAACAACATCAATGTCTTTTGCAGTGTACTTTACATTAATATCTCCAGGTATAGCCCCAGCATCAGGCACCGACATCATTTCAGACCGATATAGAATAGCCTTTCGTCGTTGTTTGAAAAGCATGATCTCATAGTCAATGAACAATTTGGATTCAGGAAAGGTAAATCCATTAATATGGCGATCTATGACGTGTCCAATAAAATTGTTTCTTGTGTTGATGCTAGAATTACAGTGGCGGCCTTGTTCATGGATATGTCTAAAGCATTTGACCATGTAGATCATGGTATACTGCTAAACAAATTAGAGCGTTATGGGATTAGAGGAACCGCATTAAACCTATTACAGTCTATTATTATCTATTATCTCTCTAATCGCACTCAAATCACGACGCTTGATAGGCTATGTGCGAGCTCGAAACTTGAAACATACATGTCACGTCCTAGGAAAACTACTTACGGTGTTCCCCAAGGTAGCATTTTTGGCCCTCCATTATTTAACATTTACATAAATGATATGCCTAAGGTCAGTTGGTCAGATCAGATGATCTTATTTGCTGATGAGAGCACTATTTTATTCTCTAGTAATGACATTAACATTTGACTGGCCTGTTGGTCTAGTGGTTAGTGGCCCTGACTGCTATGCCGGAGGTCGTGGGTTCGATTCCCACCCAGGACAAATGTTTGTGTGATGAGCATGATCATTTGTTCTGTGTCTGGGTGTAATTTATCTATATATGTATGTATTTAGAAATATATAAGTATGTTTATCAGTTGTCTAGTACTCATAACACAAGCTCTGCTTAGCTTGAGGCTAGACGACATTGTGTGATAGTTGTGGAATATTATTATATTTATTCTTGATAATGACATAAATGACGATATTAAAAATATAATAAATTGGTTAGTTAATAATAATCTACACATAAATCTTAACAAAACTAAGATGATGACATTTAATCAAAGAACAAATAAACCGGAACTGAATATCAAATATGGTAATCTGACTTGGAAACATCATATCGACGCTTTGCCAAAGAAGCTTAGCAATTTGCGTATGCTCTGTAGAAACTATCACAAACGGTAAACCGCGTTACAGTACAAATAGCTTATAATGCTTATTATGTAGCTTCTAGCATTAAGTACGGTATCATTTTCTGGGGCAACTCCTCTGACAGAGACATTGCTTTTAAAGCTCAGAAGAAACGCTTTTGATCGTTTACCAAATTACAATTGATTGATTGTTGTAAACTCTACCGTCTATGTGCATATATGAAATGGGAGAGTTTGTTCGCTGTAACCTGCATTTATTTGAAAAACTGCGCTCTCGCCGTTATCAGAATACCATTCATGTTACCTCTCATAAAACTGCATTTTTCGGCAAAAGTGTGTTAGGTATGGCTCCAAAAATATATAACAGTATACCAGCAGCTATTAGAAATATAGAGTGTCTGGGATCCTTAAGAGGTCTTTGTTTAAATTCCTTGTAGATAGATGTTACTACTCCATCACTGAGTTTACTACTGATAAACAGAGGTATGACGATTCCGACTTGCTGATTAAACACTTATGATTATATTGATTAAGTATGAATGTGTTTATTTAACTAAAATTGTAATTACCTGTTTACCTAATTGACATTATTATTACTAATTGACATATTTAATTTTTTTTATGTAATCTATTGACATGCCACCTTAAATTGCAATTGCTTATCTATGATTATTTTGTACGCCATATATTGGCCAAACATAGTGCACATGTTTTAGACAATACACAACCATTAACCATACCTATTTTATACAAAATAAACGACTGATTGGTTGATTGATAGTTTCTAAGTCTAGCAATTATTCAGAGGAGTTAGCACAGTTAGTGAGTAAGATAGAAAACTTGTATGTAGATACGGTTGAGTTTGATAACGAGAGCAGAACCAGGCAAGAGATGGCGTCGTAAAAATTTTCATTGAAAACGGCGCTTGGCTTGCTCCCGAAAATGAATGGGGTTGAACAAGCAACCCAAGATTTATAATAATAATAATAATAGCGGCCGTCTCCGGGGGCCCATTATTGAGTGTGCAAGTCACCCCCCTGCCATTTTATCCGTGTATAATATATAACATTGGTCAGGCAGGGGACATAGTTCTTCCATAGTTCAAGTTACCCAATCCACTTTAGTCACCCAAACCCATAGCCCAATATGTTTTGTTTCCACGTACAACAATAGTCCTGTACCAACCGGGGGTTGTCCTTGGGTGCACTTGCATAGTGCATACAGGGATAATCGTCGGTTGGTGCCTCCTCATCATTTAAAATTATCTAAGGGGCCTCTGCGAGTTGGCTTCGGCTCCTCGTACGCCTTCCAAAGGTCCGGGACCCCAGGGTCCCGAGAAATATCAAAAAATCACAAATAATAATAACTCCACCGCTGTATCTCTACGTTGACGTCGTGGTGGGGCTTGCGCGCTCCAAACTTTAGGTCTGTGCCGGTAGAGTTTACTTTGCCGGAACGGGTCTAGGATGAGGAGCCAGACCAAGAGAGATACAGAAACCCGCAGGGCAGCATGTGGCGAGCTGTTGGGCAGTAGCGACCCCACGGATCCTATCTTCCGAGAGAAATCTTGTCCTCATCTCTGGCTTGCCTTTATTGGCCGGCTGGAGTGAACACTGACGAGGAACAGAGCTCCCACCTCTTTCTTGCCTTTATTGGCCGGCTTGAGTGGAGATTCGCAAGAGCAAACGTGCTCAGAGGAAGGAAGTATTCCAGTAAGGTGCTGGTAGGGATCTTGACCGTACTTCCGGGATTGTCCTGATAGCCATGGAATACCTCTCCACTCCTCAAGCATCTCAGGAAGTGGGCAACACTTTGTCGCGTGTATAATATATAACATTGGTCAGGCAGGGGACATAGTTCTTCCATAGTTCAAGTAACCCAATCCACTTTAGCCACCCAGACCCATAGCCCAATATGTTTTGTTTCCACACACAACAATAGTCCTGCACCAACCGGGGGTTGTCCTTGGGTGCACTTGCATAGTGCATACGGGGATAATCGTCGGTTGGTGCCTTCTTATCATTTAGAATTATTTAAGGGGCCTCTGCGAGTTGGCTTTGGCTCCCGTACGCCTTCCAAAGATCCGAGACCCCAGGGTCCCAAGAAATGTAAAAATAATAATAATAATCTTTAATTCAGACAACCAGGGTCCATAAAAAAACAACAGTGCACAAAATATTTACATAAAAACGGCGTTAGTAGGGTTGTTAATAGTACACACAAAAATAAAAATAAACAGGTGTTAGTAATTTGTTAGTAAACAAAACAAATTACACAATAATTTACTTTGACTATTTCCTATTCTTGTGCAAGTGTAAACCTGCCCAGTACACAGCAAACGGGCTATCAATTTTGCACGCTAACGTTCTGAGGACAGTGTTGGTGCTACCACGCACCCTGCTCATCATCGATGCAGTTCTTTTCCTTATGATGGCAAAGAAATCATCAATGGATGCATCCGCAAACATTGCGGACGCACTGCAGTACCGGGGTTTTCTCAACACTGCCCTCAGAGCGTCGTTGTACTGAACACGCAGGACGTTGTAAGCCCGCCGCGTAAAGTTGATCCACAGACTGCACGTGTAAAATGATTGACAGAAGGCTCTGAAAAGTAACAGCTTTACATCTGTGGTACATCGTGCAAATCTGCGGGCCAACATATTGCAACGGACTGCCAACGCCCTACTTTCCCTCTCTAGGTCTTCATCATCCTGAAGCCGCTCTGTCAGCATGTGACCCAAATACCTTACTTTATGTACCCTCACGAGGGCCGACCCACCGATCTTAATTGTTAGAGAAATGTTAGAGGGTGCCTTGTTTCCTGCGTTGAATAGCATGACAACACTCTTACTCGCATTGTATTTGAGTCCATCTGACAGGGCATAATTTTCACAAATACCCAGAAGTCTTCTGAGCGCACTAACTGACGGGCTCAACAGAACCATGTCGTCTGCATAACTAATATTGTTGACCATTTTTCCATCTATTGAGCAGCCGACCATGGCTCCGCTGAGCCCGCCAACCAACTGATTAACAAACAAGTTAAACAAGCTCGGGGAAGTCAACCCACCCTGCCTAACACCGCATTTCAGATTGTATTCCTGATTATGCGTATTGACCCATCTGACAGTATTCTTTTGATTACTGTTCCAATATTTGAGGAGAGATACCAGCTCCTTTGGTACAGTGGTCTCTTGAAGCAGTTTATGCCAAAGAATATCAGGATATCAGGTCGAAGGCCCTTGAAAGTGCTAAATAAAAGACGTGCGTTCGACCGAGCGTATATTTGAACTGATGGTTCGATACAATACAAGTGCGCGCTTACTTATAATTACCCACATATGCAACACCTTCACCCTTAATTTCTACAATACTTATTACTAGTACAATAACAACTTATATACTAAACTTACTTACAAAGACTAGACTTAGACTATTACAAATATCCGGACTAAACAATTGAATGAATAAAATAATAATTGAATGAATGAATTTCTAAAGCTTAATTAAATACAACTTTTATCTACTTGTAACAGTCCTCGATACCATATCGTCTCACTGGTTTACGCACCCGCCGAACCTTAGGCGGTTCATTAGGTACATTATTATTCGAGCCATGATTATCTATTTCCTGCACATTGGGCACGCTAGACGTTTTTAGCGGGGTTGCTGTTAACGCAATGTCCGTATCGTCGGTTGGTTTGGGTGCTGTGGCCTCGGCTACCAATGGCTCGGGCGGGTTCGGGCCGCCGACCGGTGTACCAGACTGTTGGTCGTTGTCTACTGGAAATATTAGCGAAGGGCGGAATCGTTTAACAGGTTTGTCGCGTACCGGGTGATTGTCACAATTATTACGTGTTAATTTTACTATCTTAGTTACATCTCTTGACACTCTAAGCTTTAGTTGGTCGACATGTCTGTGTTCTTCGGTTCCATTGATAGATTTAACTTTGTAATCCGTACTACCTGTCCTCTCTATTACTGTACCCGCCGTCCACTTATCAAAACCCCGATAGTCTCTAAACCAGACCTCGTCCCCCGATGTAAATTCCCTAACCGATCCCCCAGCTGTCTTTTCCGCCTGCTTCTGGCGAGCTTTTACTAATTCTTTCTGATCCGGTTTTAAGCAATCTAGACGCATGCGCAAATTACGCCCTATGCACATCTTTGCCGGACTTTCGCCGGTTGTATAGTGTGGTGTATTTCTATACGCTAGTAGGAATCTACACAACGAATCGTGTATGTCTGTTTTAGACTTAATTGCTTTTTTTATATGACGTTTACATATTTTAACGGCGTTTTCCGCCGCCCCATTCGAAGCCGGGTGATAAGGGGCTGAAAAAATTTGTTCAATCCCATTGGTGCTTAAAAATTGTTTGAACTCAGTACTGAAAAATGGTGGCCCATTATCACTAACTACTTGTTTCGGCAAACCGAATCTCGCCCACATTTCCCGCAATTCTTTTATTACAGCTTTCGCTGTAGTGCTACTCATTTTAATTGCCTCTATCCACTTTGAATGAGCGTCCACTACAATAAGATAAGTTTGCCCCGCTATTGGCCCCAAAAAATCAATGTGTACTCTGGTCCATGGACGGTCCGGCCATGGCCAGGCGCGCGGCGCGTGCGCCGGAGGGGCGTCAGCTACCGCGGCGCATGTAGTGCAGGCACGACACGCTGCTTCCACAGCCTCGTCTATGCCCGGCCACCACACATAGCTCCGGGCCAACGCCTTTGTTTTCACTACCCCCATATGACCCTCATGAAGTTCCGTAATTACCTTATCTCTGCACGAGCTTGGAATAATGACCCTATGTCCCCACATCACACAACCTAACTCTAAATATAACTCCTTTTTTCTATTTACATATGGTTTTAGTTCTCTCATTTCGACATCGTCCGGCCATCCGTCATTAATGTATCTAACTACTCTGTTTAATATACTATCCGAAGCCGTTTCTTTTTTTAATTTATGCGAGTCTAAGAGTAACGCTTCGGCAGCAAAATGTAAATAGGTTTGTTCTGGGGTGTCCAATTCTTCTTTACAAACCCCCTCCTTATGCTTACTAATCAACCTAGATAAAACATCCGCTGTATTCTTGTCCGTGCGAATATACTCAATATTGAAGTCATAAGCTGATAATTTAATAGCCCATCTCTGTAGTCGACTAGCCGCCGTGTTGGGAATTCCGGCATGCGGACCAAAGATTGTTACCAGCGGTTTATGGTCCGTACGTAAAGTGAACTTCCTCCCAAACAAATATTGGTGAAATTTATCCATTGCAAACATTATCGCGAGAGCTTCTTTATGAATCTGGCTATAGTGTTGCTCGGCAGAGGTAAGCGCGCGCGACGCGTACGCCACCACTCGCTCGCCGCCGTCGGCCCTGCCGGGCGCGCGCTGCGCCAGCACCGCGCCAAGCCCACGCGAGCTCGCGTCGCACGTTACTATGCTCTCTAACGACATATCGAAATGTGTCAAAACTTCCGTACTACACAGAAGCTTTTTAATTGTATTAAAAACCTTTGTATGTGACGTTGTCCATTTCCAGTGTCTTCCCTTTTTGAGCAAGTCATAAAGAGGGTTAATGTGAGTGTTTAAATTTTTTATAAATTTCCCATAAAAATTAACCATGCCCAAAAACGATTTTAATTCCGATATATTAGTGGGATGAGGCATATCTAATATTGGTTTTAATTTTTCCGGATTTACTCGAACTCCCTTTTTATTTATTATGAACCCTAAATACTTCACTTGGTCAGCCATAAACTCACATTTTCCTTTTTTTATTTTTAAGCCGTTCGCTTCCAAAATACGAAATACTTGTTCTACAGTTTTTAAATGTGAATCCAACGATTTACTTTTTATTAAAATATCATCGTAAAATACTACTACGTCGGGCACATTTTTAAAGAGACTTGACATTAATTTTTGAAAAATTCCGGGACTAGAAGAGAGACCATACACTAATCGGTTGTATTTAAACAGTCCTCTATGTGTGTTAATGACAGTGTAGTTCCTAGACGTTTCATTTAAAACTAACTGATTATAAGCTTGTGATAGGTCTAGCTTGGTAAAATAATGATTACCACTCAGGTTACTAAATAAATCTTCTACCTTTGGAACCGGGTACCTATCAACCAACAAAGCTTTGTTAAGTGTCACCTTATAATCCGCGCACAGTCGTATTCCGCCGTCCGCCTTCCTCGCTATGACCAACGGCGTGGCCCAGTCGGACCGATCAACGGGCTCGATGACGCCGGCGCGCAACATTGCGTCCAACTCCGCATCCACTCGCGGGAACAGCGCGTACGGCACCGGGCGCGCGCGGCAGTAAATCGGCTGCGCTCCGGGCCGCACGTACAGCTTGACCTCTTCCCCAGTGTACTTGCCCAATGTGCCGTCAAATAGTTTCTCATGCCTGGAGATAATATCATTTAGCAAGTTATTTTTACTTGTTACTATATTATGAATTTCTGTACACTTACTTAGCTTAGGTATTTCTATACACAATTCAGACAACCACTGTCTCCCTAATAAATTAGTACTGCCTTTATTTATTACATACAAATCTAACCTTTTCACCTTGTTTTTATACTCAACATTTGTCTCCAAGTACCCTATCGGATAAACAGCTGAGCCATCGTAAAATTTTAACTTTAATTTACATGTTTGCAGGGGTAATTCTTTAAACAATTTAGTGTATGTTGAATAACTTATACAAGATAACGCCGACCCCGTATCGACTTCCATTTTTAATGGTTTATTGTTTATATTAACTGTCATACACACCGGTCTATACTTCGCTAGAGACATCTGGTACATTGCCTCCTCGTCATCACCCGACGCTTCCCGTTCCTCCCCGGAGCTGTCACCCGCTACCGGTTCGCGTAGCCAGTGCGCTGCACCGACAGCGTCGCAGGCCGCGTCGGCTGCGCTTCCTCGGTCGCGTGTACCGCGTGCCTCCGCTGCCGCTCCCCTGCGTCGCTTCCCGCTGTCCTCCCCCGCGCTGTGGGCGCTCGGACCGAGCGCGCGACCTCTGCGTGACCTTCCTCGCAAACCGTTGGAGTTTGAATTAGCCGACGTCATGCGGCTATCGAATTCCTTCTTCCTGCATACCCTTCGTAAATGACCAATTTTTCTACAGTAACTGCATTCAAAATCTTTGTACCTGCAGTTTTGCGGGCTATGTCCATTGCCACCGCATGCTGAACAAGTTCTGATTCCTAACTTGTGCATCTTCTCGCTAAGTTCCCGGTCCGGAACTTGATCCCGCGAGGCCTCAACAGCTCCGGCGTCCCGCTCTGCTGCCTCCAGGGTATTGGCTAACTGTAGCGCTTTGTTGTAGTCTAGATCATTCTCTGCGAATAACCTCTGCCGTATTAAATCGCTCCGCAGACCGCACACAAACTGGTCCCGTAAATTTTCTTCTAAGTTCGTTTTAAACTCACAGTATCTAGCCATCTTTTTCAAGTCAGCCACGTAGTCCGCTATCAATTCGCCTGCCACTTGCCGTCTTTGACGAAATCTATATCTCTCCGCCAAGATGGATGGTGTGGGTTGAAGATGCGCACGCAGTAGATCCACCGCGACACTATATGATAAACTTGATGGCTTCTTAGGACTTGCTAATGTAGACAACAATTCATAAGCCTGCTCCCCGATTATCGCGATTAAAGTTGGCAACTTTAAATCGTCCGTTATCTTGTTAACCACAAAGTACATTTCTAGCCGCTCCACATATGCTGACCAGTTACCGGTTTTCACATCAAAGTCATTGATCTTGCCCACAGACATTGTAACTATTGTCCACGATTATAATTATATTAAAACTATTCTGGACCGAACAAAGTTTTTTTTTTTTTAATCCTCGTCGCCACTGCTAAATAAAAGACGTGCGTTCGACCGAGCGTATATTTGAACTGATGGTTCGATACAATACAAGTGCGCGCTTACTTATAATTACCCACATATGCAACAGAAAGATCAAGAAAACACGCATATATTGGTGTTTGCCTGTCGGTATAATATTTTACAGTTTACTTCAGACACATAATTGCCATTTCCGTTGACAGGTTAGGTCTGAAACCGAACTGCAAGTCATGAATCTGAAGGTGTTCGCTTAGATGCGTGTTTATAAGACTGTCAAGGACCTTCGCCATGGTAGTGGCCAATGATAATTATGCTTGTCAGATGGATCTCCGGTTTTGTTTTTTATTATTGGAATTACTACTGTTCTCATCATGTCTTCCGGAATATAGGAATGTCCCACAAAAAAATTGAACAATAAGCTCAGAACTCTGGGCAAATGTACACCTGCATAACGCCGATGTTCTATACTTATACCATCGTGATCTGGTGACTTTCCTCGCTTAATTTTTTTTATGACATTCCTCACATCTAATGGCGTAATTTGACAGTTCTTCTCACCAGGTCTGACGTCTAGTTTACTTAAATTAGTTAAGTCACAGGGTTGGTTTTGGTTGGTTCTACTGTGAACAGCTCTTTAAAGACATTCGCAATATTCCGATCCCCTACTGCACTGTCAACTCTCACAGGAACACTCGGCTTTGGATTCAAGTGCCCCGTTTTTTTCCAAAAACTGCTGAAATCTTTAGCCTCATGTTTTGCTGCCAGTACGTCCATTTTTATTTGCTCAGTATTATCCTGGCACCACTTCAATCTCTTCTTAAATTCCTTTCGTGTTTCACACATACTTAAATACAGAGGCCCCACGCGCGGCTTCCCATGTAGAATCCAGTTACTGAAACTAAGCCGAGCCTTCCTATGAGATTCTCTTACATGCTTGTTCCACCCTACAATATTCATCTTTTTATTTATTTTACTGGCATTTCGAGTTTCCTCCGAGGCACGACTCAAGACAGACTTAATGTTAGCGTAGAATCCGTTAATTATATGCCTATGTTCTACATTGTCACATATATAGTCACAGCAATCTCGCAATTCCACTGGTAAGTCTATATTGCACAGTGCCTCTTTGCATAACTCCGTATATTTACAAATTTGTTCCTCGTTTCTTACCCCCCATAATATTTTGTTATCTACTTTTCTGTTTACAGCAATTTTGTTAGGTATACTGTATCTTAAGATTACGTGTTATTTCTAACGGAAAGTGATCTGACCATGACACTTCATACAAGATCTTGATACTTTCAATTGTTTGAAATGCCATTGACGTAACCAGGCAATGATCTAACCACCTTACACTTCCGTGAGCCTCACTAAGGTATGTATAAGTGTTTAGACAACCCGGTAACAAATCTACATCGGCACAAGACCAGCTTTGTTCCTTACAAAAATTCAGCATTTCATTATAAAACAATTCCCTCGGGTGCGCATTAAAGTCACCCATAATAAAAACTTTATCTACATTAAACTCGTCAATTACCGCATTTATTTCCGATTTGATTGATGCCGTAGATTTATACAGCTCTATGTTAGAGGAGGCTGATAGTGCTCTTTTAATTAAATTTGTGCTGACCACACGGCTTACCCAGGGTGCTAGGACGCGGCTGTCCTCTTGTTACGCGACGGTAGACAGTCTGCTAGCGGATATGAGGAAGGATTTGTTGACGGTAAAGTCAGACGTTGCTGTGCAAGCCAAACTTGCTCGCGCTAGACAAAATGATAAGTCGGTCACGGATTTTGGGGCCGATGTAGAGAAATTGATGGTTGATTTGACTATTTCTCAGGCCGGGGAAAATCCGGAAGCTTATAAAATTTTGCGGCCTTTGAACGAGAAATATGCGATTAAAAGGTTTACCGACGGACTACGTAATCAGCGTCTTGCTACGATTATAACGGCACGGAATTGGACTTGTCTGAAAGATGCTATTATGGTGGCGGAAGACGCGAATTGTGCATAGTCGGGTCAAGTGATGACGTTCCAGCATAGGCTCACGAGGGGTCGGTTTTTTATGAGCATTAGTGGTCGTGGAAATAACTACGGGTGGCGCGCTGTAGGGAATAGGCACGCGCAACAAAAACCGGCTGTAGAACGTACGTACAGGAATAACGACGTAAGGTATAATGGTGGAATGCGCGGTCGTAGCAATAATGAACACCGGACTCAGCAAGGTCGGCGGCGCGTGGCATGTTTAGAGCAAACGTGGGGCGATGCTGACTCAGGCGCAACAACTTAACAATGTCACGGAGTGGCGATGACAGGCAGAATGAGAGTCAGTTTGTTCGAGACTAGGCATATTTTAGCCTGCAATAGTATTAACTGGGTTAATTTTCTAGCAAATAGTGTTATATTATCCAGATTTTTCTGATAGTAATACTTTCATATTACAATGGGAACGGGAAACCCGTTGTATACGCTAGTAGGTCTTTGGGGAAAAGTGAGTTGAATTATCCTATAATAGAGAAGGAGTTATTGGCTATAGTATGATCAGTTAAATATTTCAGATCGTACTTGTATGGACGGCGGTTCGTTGTAAAAACGGATCACCGGCCGTTACGAGTATTATATTTGTTTAACATGACAGATCCATCTAGTCGGTTAAATAAGTTTCGCTTGTGTTTGGAGAAGTATGACTTTGAGGTCGAATATACAGAGTGGCGATTAGGTTATCACATTAATTGAAACTACATATTCAGGACATGACTGTGGTCCCCTGCGTTGAAATTTTTTGCCGGTTATTATAAAAAAAAATGCTATTCCATACATTTTGACCACGTAGGTATTGCACTTTTGTAGTTGGTTATTATAAAAAAAAACAACAGTTTTTTTTAAAATAATAATTTTAAATAACCAACGAAAAATTTCAACGCAGTGGGTTCCAGAATCATGTACTGAATACGTGGTTTCAATCAATGTGATAACCTAATCGCCACTTTGTATAAAGGGGAAAGAAAATGTGCTGGCTGATGCACTTTCCAGAAAAGAAATTTCAAGTGATGATTTAAAAACCACGCGTGAAAAAATTATATCCGTAATGACGAGAGCGCAGTGCAAACGGTTAAAAGAACCAAGTGTTTATGATACGGACTCCATGGTGGCTAGGACTAATCACCCTAAGATCGTGGAAGTTCTTAAAAAGTAAGGAAATGGTATTGAAATATGTTTAAATGAATGGGAGAAAATGTTACATAACACTAATTGTACAAAAATAGTTTCAAAGTCGCGCAATTTAATGTATATGCCAGAAAACTCGAGTATTTATGTAAACTATGAATCTTTTTCGGCATCATCGCGAGACGAGCTGCCGAAAGACATAGTCTCTTTTTGTATTGAAAAAGGCATAAAAGAAGTTATTGTTTTGAAAAATCGTTATAACGCTAATTTTATCAGAAAAATGACTAAATATTTGAAGGAGAATAGTAATTCAATATGTGGGGATTTTAAAATGTGTGTAGTGAACGGTGTGCGAAGAGTACAAGAAAAGGATGAGAAAACGATTATTTTGAATGATATTATTAGAACTTAAAACGGATCCCGTTTTAAGTTCTAATAATAGTGTTAGTGATCATGTGGGTTTAAAAACTTATATGTTGAATGATTTTCATATTTTACCCACGAGTGATCATTCAGGGGTACGCAGGATGGTGCATAATATAAAGAAATATTATTATTGGCTGTCTGTTGAAAGAGATGTAGTAGAGCATGTACTTTGATAAATAAGTGTAAGAAGCAAAAGTTTGCCAGACATACTAAAGAACCAATGGCAATTACTACTACCGCATCTTCATCTTTTGAAAAGATTTATTTAGATATAGTTGGACCACTTGATAGGGACGAAGAAGGCAATGTTTACATATTGACTCTTCAATGTCAACTTACGAAGTTTGTGGAAGCTTATCCATTAAAAAATAAGTCCGAAAATGAGGTAGCAAAAACGTTGGCAGGAAATTTTATTTTGAGATATGGGATACCGCGAACAATGGTAAAATTATGTAATATCTTGGGCATCAATAAAATCTTATCAATGTCGTATCATCATGAGAGTATAAGATCTTTGGAAAACGTTCATAAAACATTTAGTGCATATTTGAGAATACAAACAAATAATAATCCATCAACGTGGAGTTTCTGGATTCCATATTGGTGTTTTTTTTATAACTCAACAGTTAATACTGTGACCAAATATACACCTTATGAATTAGTTTTTGGTAAAATTTGCAGGTTACCAAGTAATCTTCATGGTGGAAGTGTCGAACCTTTGTATAATTTTGATGATTATCCTTTAGAGTTTAAATACAGGTTGCAAAGGGCTCAGAATGATGCAAAAAAAATTTGATAGCAAAGTAAGTTAGCAAGGAAACATTGTTATGATAAGAATCTCAATTATGTAACTTATAAAGAAGGTGCCTTGGTATTGGTAAAAAACGAAACAGGCAATAAGTTGGAGTGTATTTATAATGGACCATTTGTGGTTATAAACGACGAGTCACCAAATGTTAAAATTTAGTATAAAAATAAGATAGATATAATACATAAAAGTAGGACAAAGTTATACTGTAAGAGTTAGGATATGTAACAAAAAAAAACAATGAAATTGTTTTTTTTTACTTTAAGAGGGGTGATGTGGTATGATGTCACGTACATCAGTACGTTACGTATAGCTTAAGTTAAGATAGATAAGGTATGTTCATTAGTTTATTGGAATAGTATTTCGCACGCACTATGTATATATACATTAGTAATTAAAGGGACAACACTCTTCAGTGGAGTCATGGAGAAGTACATATGGTAGTGTTTATTCAACCCCCCTCCTCCCCACATCGCAATAATAATACGAGTATTTAAAACGCTATTTATAGCGAACACTTTCCTTAGAACCTATAAAATGACTCAATAGTAATAGTCAATAGTCAATACTCAATAGTCAATATTACCCAATATTGACTACTCATAAACTAAAATATGATGCACAATGAATAAAAACGTCTTAATTTATTTAATTGTCATAATTAAATAAATTAAGAAGTTTTTATTCATTGTGCATCATTAATTTGTTAAAAATAATATTGACCGCTTCGCAGTATGGGGCGGCCGCTCTGTGTGCCAGGATAAAAAGTATCCTATGTGTTAACTTAATCTAGGTTATAAACTATGATACCTGTGTGTCAGAGGATGATGGGCAGCAATGTATGGAACCTGGTACCGGCACCAATCAAAGTGAATCGTTGAAAAGATCTGTTCGCGATTTCATCAGGTCTTTCAGCGGGAGATGTGATAAAACGACTTGTAACTTGTCTTACAAAATGGCTTATAACTCACTCAAACAGCATAATAATAATGAAATAATATATTGTAGGAATAATTGATGAACTGATTATTGATACAGAAATGATATTATGAAGAAATTTAGTAATAAGAATTCCTTTGTACGCTTAACAATCGGTCAGTTTATTATTAAGCGTGCGATATGTCAAGGAGCCCTGCAGCAGACGACAAGCAATTAGCAAGGAAAATTTATTATAAACTGTAGTCAAAATAAGAAGTAACATTAAATTGGGTGATCCTTGTACAATCTACTTTTATATTAGACATGCTGACATCTACAACTGCTACTGCAACTGTCATTAACGCTAATTTATGGGATGTACGGAGGAGGAAGTGTTTCGGTTGCTTAAACAAGTGGACCTAAATAAAACCGCGGGCCCTGATAACATTTCGCCAATGTTTATATCTAAATGTGCCAGGTGCCTATCCCATCCGTTAACAATATTATTTAAGCGGTCATTTGAATTAGGGGTAGTGCCTACCATCTGGAAGTCAGCGTATATAACGCCGGTCCATAAAAAAGGAGCTAAGGCCGATATAGGCAACTACAGACCGATTTCCAAACTTTGTGTGTTCGCTAAAATTGTGCATAGACAACTTTCTTCTTCACTTAAATTAAGTTTCTGTGAACATCAACACGGGTTTCTAAAAAGTCGCTCGACCACATCCAATCTCGTGGTCTGTAGTGACTATCTTACAGAGCACATGTCCAGACGGTCTCGACGTTATATACACTGACTACAGCAAGTGTTTTGATCGAATTGATCATGCGCTTCTTATGGGAAAACTTTTGTTGGTTGGTGTGAGGGGTAATTTGTTTAGATGGTTCTCATCATATGTGAAGAATAGGTGCCAGATGGTGGTTCTCAATGGATATACGTCAAGAGCGAAGTACATTCCGTCGGGAGTTCCCCAAGGATCCTTGTTGGGATCTCTCTTATTTAATATTTTTATTTCATTTTCATTTCATTTCATTTCATTTATTCATAAAACAATTTACATTGTGTTGAATAATACATGCAACTTACTCATACATATAATGAATTATAGATTATTAATTGACATTTCAAGTAATATTCAAGTATAGTGCTAAATAGTTATAATAGAATGTCACAGGTGTAAGTATATTGTCAAAATAGATTTAAAAAAATAATAATGTCAACACAGATTTAAAATGTTATGTCAAACAGGTTTAAAATATAATGTCACCCAGGTTTAAAAGTATAATGCCAAAACAGGTTCAAAATATAATGTCACATAGGTTTAAAAATATAATGCCAAACAGGTTTAAAATACTCGTATAATGTCAAACAGATTTCGAATGTAAATCATTTATTGTTGTTTGACATTAGTTCCGAAATATTATAAAGACATTTTTCTAATAAAAAGGCTTTTAATTTTGTTTTAAACAAGTGGGTGTTATAAATCAGGATCTTTAGCTCAGAAGGCAACTTATTAAATATCTCTACAGCTTGGTACTTCGAGCAATGCTCTACTATATTAAGTTTTGGTGCTATTTGTTGCTTAAAAATTTTTCTTCGCGTGCTTTCTCTAATCTCTCGTTCCTCTTGTGATTCAAACTCATGTAGATACTTAGCAAAATGACTTAAGAGCACCAATATATATAGGCTAGGTACTGTTAATATTCCCAATTTTCTAAAGTAATTTCTGCATGATACAGGTTGTGCAATTCTGACTATTGTCCTTATGGCTCGTTTCTGTAAGATGAACGCTCTCTGCCAGTTATAACTGTAACTATTTCCCCAGAGCACGATGCTATACCTTATCCTAGATTCGACCAATGCATAATATACGGCATTTAACTGTTCTATGTTCAATTCATCCCTAAGACTCCTAAGTGCGTAGCATGCTGACAATATGGAGGATTCAGTAACAGCAAGCTCCGGTTTCCAATTTAAATGCGAATCTATATTAATCCCTAAGAATTTAACCTTGTCCACTAATTCAATTCTGTCTCCATTTATTTGTATATCAAAGTTGTCATTATGATGAGTCGTAGTCTTAAATAACATGAGGTTAGTTTTACCCGTATTTAGAAATAAGTTGTTGACTGTAAACCATTCGCAAATTTTTTCTATAATTATATTTGTATTTAATGTCAATTTTTCTATGTCTTTTGCCCCAATTACTATGTTTGTGTCATCTGCGAAAACAACAAGTTTCTCGTTCGGCCGAGTTTCATTCAAGAAGTTGAGTAAGTCATTTGTAAAAATAATATATAGTATAGGTCCTAAAATTGAGCCTTGAAGCACACCGCGTTTTACGTATGTCATTTTCGACTTGTGAATTACTTCGTGATTATTCTCGTCTATACATTTATTTTCTACATACATTCGTCTATTTTGTAAGTACGATGTCATAAGTTGTAATGTCTTGCCTCTTATACCATAATGTTTGAGTTTAGTAAGTAATAGTTCATAATCTATGGTGTCAAAAGCAGAACTGAGGTCAACAAATAATCCAGCTACTTTCATTTAATTTAAGTAAAGTGTTCATAGCATCCGAGGTACCAACGCCTTTCTGATATCCAAATTGTCTCAGATTAATAATTTTGTTAATACCTAAATGTGCCATCAATCTAGTTTTAATGATTTTTTCAAAGAGTTTTGATAAGGTCGGTAATAAGGATATGGGGCGATATTTTTTCGGATCGGTCTTAGTGCCCTTTTTGTATATTGGTATCACCTTGGCCAATTTAAACTGGTCTGGAAAGATGGACTCTTTGATGCATTTATTAAAGAAAACAGAAATAGGAGAAGCTAATATCTCTATATTATCCTTTATAATCGATATCGGTACGTCGTCGAAGCCGCAAGAATGTTTATTACCCATTTTGCTAACCTGCTTTGCAATTTCATTTGGTGTAGTTGGCTTGAAAGTTATATCACTTTCAACACGTTTTGTCGTATCAATCAGAAAAGACATTGCTTTATATTTATCTTTATTCGCAATTGATGATTTGAATAAGAAAATGTCCGAAAATATATTTGCAATATCCTGAGGATCAGTGATTACTTTATTGTCTACATTTAAGATAAGATTTTTACGTTGCTTGTTTTTCTTCTTTTTAGTATGTTCGTTTACTATTTTCCATGTTTCTTTCACTATATTTTTGCGCTGTTTAAATAACGTGATATGGCTTGCTTTTTAGCTGGCTTAATAACTCTTCTATATATTCGAACGTAATTGATTTTATAATTTTTGATGCTGACATTATTTAACGCTACAGAGCATAGGACTCTTTTCATTTTGCTTGATACTTTAATACCTTTTGTAATCCACTTTATTGTATTGTAACGTTTTGACTTTATTTGAAATGATTTTTTGGGATAGCAATCTTGAAATATTTTGCTGAAATAGTTTAGAAACTGATTTATTCCCATATTAGTCCAAGCTATGTTTGCAATACTTCTTTTGAAAATGGAATTATTCTTCTTGTTTAATGATCTTTTAATTACTATGGTGTACTCGAAGCTTTTAGATTTTTTGTTGATTTCGTCAAGAGCTACATAACAGAAAAGTCCACCATGACCATCAGCTAAGCCATTATGGTCCACAAAGCACTGCTCTATGTAGTCACTATCAAGATTTGTGATTATGTTATCTAAACACGACTGAGAGTTACCTCGGATAAAGGTCGGAGTTCTGACAAGGTATCTAAAATTATAACATAACAAAGTACTTAAAAACTCAGAAGTTTTTTTTGTTTTCAACAAGTACATCAACATTGAAGTCCCCACATATAATACAGTTTTTGTCAATAAAGTGGTCTAATAATTTTTAACCGACTTCCAAAAGGAGGAGGTTCTCAATTCGTCTGTATGTTTTTTTTTTTTTTTTGTATGTTTGTTACGCGATTACTCAAAGACGGATGGACCGATTTAGAAAATTCTTTTTGTGTTTGATAGGGGTGGTCCCATATAAATTTTATTAACTTTGCTTGGGAAGTTTATGAGTTAGCTTCAATAATGCGTATATTTCCCACTTATTTTATGTGGATGATGTGATGGTGTTTTAATAACTTCCTATCAGATGGCTATATCTACAATTATTGTGCTCAATTATGTATTCGAATTAGTGTGGGGTAGGTTCCACAACTAAAAAGTGAAAAATAAAAACTTTTTAGACAAAAAATAAAACCGACTTCCAAAACAAAACACTACAAAGTGAAAAATAACTTTAATTTCGGAAGTCGGTGGCAAAAAACGAAAATACAAAACCCAAGACACCGACTACCGAAATTAAAGTTATTTTTCACTTTGTAGTGTTTTGTTTTGGAAGTCGGTTTTATTTTTTGTCTAAAAAGTTTTTTGTTCGTTTAATTATTAATTGAATGTTTTATCTAAACAGAGCCCGTATGTGTTATAGATTAATGGGAACGTTTTGTATAAAAGTGATTGATATTTAAGAATGTCGATGTAAAGATTGGAATTAGACAATACAGATATATTAATAGAAACTGAATTAGTTGAATGTTGATAGACAGTATTTCGTGGGATTGGTTAGGAAAGGCAGCTTTTGCACGCCTACCAAAATATAACTAAGAAAAATTGTTTTACAGTAATACGCTTAGTTTCAAAAGCGAAATTTTGCAATGCGTACATGTTATAAGAGAACGCACAATCACAGGGGTACTGTTGAACGATATGTTTTTATGTTCAGTGTCCAAAGTGGCTCGGTAGTAGTAAGAGAACCTTAGTTGTGAGTGCATTACATTTTGAACAGATAGCTTTAACAGTACTTAGCATTTACTTGGCACAGTCAACGTAAAGGATTTGGTATCTAGGAAGATATATTCATATCATCAATGCTCAGTGCAAAAATTAAAAACGTAGTGCTACTTTAAAGGTAGACTGCACCCTCGAATTATATCAATCGATAACTTCGATCAATACATAAGCTGAAAATATCGACGATATTACCTATGTGCTTTATAATCAACACCGTGGTTTATAGACCGATTGATGTGTAGTGTCATTCACCGTTTCATTGATTGACTGAATGATTTTATCAACTGACGAACACATTAAAATGCTTCAATCGGGTTTATCGATCTTTTTGATTTCTACATTGACTTTGATCTACATATTTTAGGACAAGTGATAAAATCCTCAGAGGCTTTGGTCACGACTTTGGTACGACAACGTTAAAAGGTTCCAAATATCTATACTGGATGGTATTATTACCGTCTTGAAAAAAATACGGTGCAATAGGTGAACGGAGTAGAAGCCTATGGCATACCTAGTTTTTTTCAATAGTTTAGACAGAAATTGGTCTATCAATAAACACTACACATTTGAAGTAAACTAGAACAATAAAAACAGATATTTTGAAAAAGCTTTATAGATCGTTAAAAAATATCGAAATTCAAATGATACGCACTACGCAATATTTTTTATTATTTTTTTTAAACTAGGTATGGCACAGGATTCTACTCCGTTCACCTATTATACCCTATTTTTTTTTTCAAGACGGTAAAAAAGTCGCCCAGTATACATATAGCGAATACAATGACCCTTTGAACGTTGTCGTACTGTACCTATGTGTTGGCAGCTTATTGAACTGACCGTGCACTTGATGCACTTAACTTGTGTGATTTATTTTAGTATGCATACAATGTGACTATTAAAATGATTGACTTGTGCCTTGACAAGACTGTTGACTACTAGGAACTGTCTGTCTTCTCGGCCACACAATTCAATTTATTTTAATTGCATATTGTAACCTAAGCTAAATTGTCTATTTGCAGCACATATTGCACTGTCTTTACAAACACGTATGTATGTTTGTGTGTATATGTTTTATTGTTCTGAATGTTTTTAATATAAATCGTGCAGCTGTTTCGTAGATATAGGTTCAGTACGCTTAAATTCTTTTAATTAAGACACGTAATTATTTTAAGAGTACAATTTTTGTTTTATCGATTCTAGAAGTATAAGGTGCTGTATCGCTTACGTTTATTTATTGTGTATATGATATACGTAACTTTTATTGTTTAGTTAATATCTCTTATTTTAATGTTAATTCTATTTGCATTTTTTCTAAGCTAGAAATGAAGCTTTCGAAGTTTTTATCATAGGGACTTTGGTAACAACAACAAATGTACAACCCTGTTGCAACATCTTTAGCGCCACATATCTCGAAACTTTCGGCTCTGTAAAACTTACTGATTGACTCAATGTTTTCACATTCTTTCAATTTATGTGCTAGAATACGACTACCTCCCCTTTTCTTGTTTGTCCTTGAGTTACATGCGACTAAATTATAATTTGACATAGTAAATACTTTGGAAGATTTGCCATTTAAGAAATGTTCTGATATACATATTAGGTTGGGAAAAAGTCTTTTCGCATTATAGTATGTATGAACTTGTAATAAAATCTCTTTGGCTATACTATTTGTATCTGGCTGGTTTTGGTATCATTGAAAGTTTAAATTTTAAAGAACATAATTCCAAATTCAAATTAGGAAAAAGTGTGATTTTCATTTGTTTTTCGTACCGTCAAGATGAGTGAATCTAATGAAGAAATTCGATACATTTTAAAATTTTACTACAAAAAAGGTAAAAATGCAACGCAAGCCGCGAAAAAAATTTGCGATGTTTATGGACCTAGTGTAGTGTCTGTGAGAGTAGCACAAATTTGGTTTAAGCGTTTTCAATCCGGAAATTTTGATGTCAAAGATGCACGTCGCTCTGGTCGCCCTATTACGGATAAAATGGATGCCATTTTTGAAAAAGTGGAGCAAGATCCGCATATCAGTAGTTACGACGTAGCTGAAGAACTGGAAATTGACCACAAAACAGTTTTGGCGCATTTGAAAAAAAACTGGGTACACAAAAAAGCTCGACATTTGGGTACCTCACGAGCTCACTGAAAGAAACCTAATGAACCGTGTACTCATTTGTGATACTTTATTACGACGTAATGAAACCGAACCATTTTTGAAGAAGCTGATAACTGGTGATGAAAAGTGGATCACGTATGACAAGAACGTGCGAAAAAGGTCGTGGTCAAAGGCCGGTCAGGCTTCACAGACTGGAGAAACCCGGGTTAAATCGCAACAAGGTGATGCTATGTGTGTGGTGAGATTGGAAGGGCATTATTCATTATGAGCTGTTACCACCAGGCAGGACCATCGATTCTGAACTCTACTGCGAACAACTGATGAGATTAAAGCAAGAAGTTGAGAGAAAGCGGCCGGAATTAATCAACAGAAGGGGTGTGGTTTTTCATCATGATAACGCTAGACCTCACACATCTTTAGCCACTCAGCAAAAATTAAGAGAGTTTGGCTGGGAGGTGTTAATTCATCCGCCGTATAGTCCTGACCTTGCACCTTCAGATTTCCACCTGTTTCGGTCTCTTCAGAATTCTTTAGGCAGTGTCAGGTTAACATCACGAGAGGACTGCCAAAACCACTTGTCGCGGTATTTTGACCAGAAGTCCCAAAATTTCTATAGCAATGGGATCATGCCCCTACCTACAAGATGGCAAAAAGTTATCGAACAAAATGGTACCTACATACTTTAGTTAAATGTAAATAAACTATATTAAAAAATGTTTTGAATTTTCTTAAAAAATGCGAAGAAACTTTATCCCCAAAACCTATTATATAGTCTACGAGATTACCTTATGTTTCAATATATAATTCGAGTTCAGTTTTTTTTACTGCTTATTCCACATACATTTTGATGAAAAATCTTTAAACAACTAGTATCTGATAATAGGGTGCTAATACTTATATCATCTGGCATTACCTTTTTACTCTCGAAAAAAATCACGATCATTTATAATTGCAGGTGAAACATTTGTTTGTGAGGACGAATTTACATACACTCTAGATGTAGGTATTTTACTCGCTATAGTCGCTATAAGTACCAAATTAGCAGTAGTTTGTGTAGAAACATTTTTAAACATCCGTTTTGCCTTTTGATCCATAAGCACCTTATGCGTATAATTTTGGTAGTTGATCATGTATTGTAATCGCAATATATCCCTATAAATTAATTTGTATGCAGTTAGCTTGTTCTGTAAAGGCCTTTTATTATAGTTAAAATAATCATTGTCATCAAGTGTAATAAAATTAGAATTTTCACAATTATTGCATACAAGTTTTAAGGTGCGATTTACATTTGATACATTTAAATATTTATTATAATAAATCTTACTAACAAGGACGTTTGTATTTTGTATATTTTGTATAGTGTGATGCAGAGAACTTAATATGTTTAATGGATTACTGTCACTCATACTCGTACCTCCAAAAATTAAAATAAAGTCAGACTTTGTGAAGTCCTTACACATAGTTGAACATGTACTTAATATGTAACTAAGAGGTGCATTTGGTTTGATTACCGACGTTACACTAAAACTGTTACCCACTAAGTTTTGTAGTATATCTCTAATTTCATATCCGGTCTGATCAGCGAAGATAGCGATTTTATGCTTTGGTGCCGTTACTTGCAGTAGTTGTTTACAGGATCTATTCTCTGTCCGTTTTTCTACGTTTCTGTTGGCGCTCATGTTTTGTTTAGGTGTTGACAGTGACATGTTCTTACTAGTTCCCCGTATTTCCTTGTCCACCGGTCCGCCAATGTATGTCTACCTCCTTTTTCTTGTTCCTCCGCGTTGGTGTAGATTGTTTATGGGTATCACTAACTTGTAGTTCCTTGTAACTGTTTGTGGGTGACAAGTTCCCTGGCCCTGTGACTGAAGACTTATCTAAATGGTTTTTTATTGGCGACAACTTATTACCATTTCGGTTCATTGACGTTATAGCATGCATAGTAAACTCTCTAGAAGAGGTTCTGGGTACTCCTGTTTTCATAAATATTATCCTGAGGCGACGATGATATTGGGATGAATAGAACTTCCTAGGTGTTGCCGCTGTTTCTGAGGGAGTAGTATCTTGTAATCCTACTAATTTAAAAATCTTTATTTTGTTTTCATACTTTCTAATTTTGTCCTTTAGTGAAATATTTTCCAAGTTTAAGGTGTCTATTTCTGAGTTGGCAGACTGTAGTTCCAATTTAAGTCTGTTAATTTCTTCATCTTTTGCGACGATATCCACATTTACCGAGTTATTATTGTTGGGTAAACTTTGGTATGAGATATTCATGTCAAGCTCAAACTCGCTTACGTTTAAATTATGTTGGCTTTGTGTTCTTTGCGTGACGTATATATTATCATCCTCCATGTTTTAATTTTAGAATATTTACAAAAAGTAAAATCTTGTATCCAGTTTCGAACCCGCGACTCACAGCTCCTCAGTCCGACCGGATTTTAAAGCGCCAACTGTGTTATTATCATTCAAGCCCAAATATTACCATAGCTTCCACATGCAGACATCTGTTTACTGTTTTATCGACTGTCGGTTTTAGTGTTTGAGACTAGATGTCGCTGTTTGATGATACGCTGAGCACTGGTATATTTGAATAAAAAAATTTCGTAACGGTTCGTAAGATGAATTTATATGAATAAAAACTCACAATTTCCGCAGTGTCACTTGGCTTGCTAGGTCCTGTCACGTCTTTAATTGGGTATTTTAGTAATCCACGGCACAGTCATTGTTTATTATTTTGTAAAATAGTGTCATTGAGAAAAATAAAACACCGAGGTCAGTCCATACAAATTACTTGCTACTTCCACAAAGTTTTCAGTGGATAACACTGTCACTGAATGTTTATAGTATAACTATTTGGTCAAATAGAAAAGATAATCCCAAAAACTTCTCACTATTTTTAAAACAATTAAAAACTACACAAATAAACACACACGCTATTTAATTAAATCCCGCTAGAAAAGATTGAATTTAGCGCCAGTTTCACGTCATGTTGACGTTTCAAGTGTGTATAAACCGCGTAATTAAAATGTTCCCTAAAACGGATGTATTGTAACGCTCAAAAGGCGTTACTCAACTTAGCCGCATAATAGTCGATAAAAAATAGAGGTGTCAAGTGCTTGGACGAAGCGCACCGTTAGCCACCGTAACGTGATATCCACTTACGGAGATACGCAATACCAATGCTATGAAATTGTCAGTTGTCATCAAAATTCGGTGTACAACTAGAAGCCAGTTAGTCACTGGCGATGACAAAGATAGCCAATAGCCCTGCTGGACCGATTCCGCGAATACTGCGCTAGAAATAGGTTGGATTTAAATGTATCCAAATGCTATGTATGTACATTTACGCGTAAGCCAAACCCCATTATGTTCGACTATAGGCTTTCGAATGCCTTGGTAGCCAGGGTTAGTGTCATCAGAGATCTTGGAGTTACTTTTGACTCTAAGCTTCTTTTTGATGCACATATTAATAACATATTGAACCAGGCTTCTAAAGCCTTGGGTTTTATTTTTAGTCTCTTCAGATTTTAAGAATATTAAAACAATGTAAATTCTTTATTGTGCGTTTGTCCGTAGCCATCTCGAATATGCTTCTCAGGTTTGGAATCCAAATTATAACGTATACATAAATCGGCTTGAAGGTGTACAAAGGCGATTTTTGAGGTACATTCAATATCGCTCAAATACCTATTTCACGAACTATATAAGTCGGTGTAAAAAAATTCATATTCTACCTCTATACGAGCGAAGGAAAATTGCGGATCTTGTTTTCTTATTTAGTGTTATAAACGGATCTACTGACGTCACTGAGTTGGTGGGCAAGATTGGGCTTCGTGTACCGTGTGCATTTCTTCGAAGACCACGTCTTCTTCAAGTGCCTCCAGTCAAAACTATCTATAGGCAGAACTCATATTAGGTTGGGGAAAAAGTCTTTTCGCATTATAGTACGTATGAACTTGTAATAAAATCTGTTTGGCTATACTATTTGTATCTGGCTGGTTTTGGTATCATTGAAAGTTTAAATTTTAAAGAACATAATTCCAAATTCAAATTAGGAAAATGTGTGATTTTCATTTGTTTTTCGTACCGTCAAGATGAGTGAATCTAATGAAGAAATTCGATACATTTTAAAATTTTACTACAAAAAAGGTAAAAATGCAACGCAAGCCGCGAAAAAAATTTGCGATGTTTATGGACCTAGTCTAGTATCTGTGAGAGTAGCACAAATTTGGTTTAAGCGTTTTCAATCCGGAAATTTTGATGTCAAAGATGCACATCGCTCTGGTCGCCCTATTACGGATAAAATGGATGCCATTTTTGAAAAAGTGGAGCAAGATCGGCATATCAGTAGTTACGACGTAGCTGAAGAACTGGAAATTGACTACAAAACAGTTTTGGCGCATTTGAAAAAAACTGGGTACACAAAACGCTCGACATTTAGGTACCTCACGAGCTCACTGAAAGTAACCTAATGAACCGTGTACTCATTTGTGATTCTTTATTACGACGTAATGAAACCGAACCATTTTTGAAGAAGCTAATAACTGGTGATAAAAAGTGGATCACGTATGGCGAAAAAGGTCGTGGTCAAAGGCCGGTCAGGCTTCACAGACTGTGGCGAAACCGGGGTTAACTCGCAAGAAGGTGATGCTGTGTGTATGGTGGGATTGGAAGGGCATTATTCATTATGAGCTGTTACCACCAGGCAGGACCATCGATTCTGAACTCTACTGCAAACAACTGATGAGATTAAAGCAAGAAGTTGAGAGAAAGCGGCCGGAATTAATCAACAGAAGGGGTGTGGTTTTTCATCATGATAACGCTAGACCTCACACATCTTTAGCCACTCAGCAAAAATTAAGAGAGTTTGGCTGGGAGGTGTCAATGCATCCGCCGTATAGTCCTGACCTTGCACCTTCAGATTTCCACCTGTTTCGGTCTCTTCAGAATTCTTTAGGCAGTGTCAGGTTAACATCACGAGAGGACTGCCAAAACCACTTGTCGCGGTATTTTGACCAGAAGTCCCAAAATTTCTATAGCAATGGGATTATGTCCCTACCTACAAGATGGCAAAAAGTTATCGAACAAAATGGTACCAACATACTTTAGTTAAATGTAAATAAACTATATTAAAAAATGTTTTGAATTTTCTTAAAAAATGCGAAGAAACTTTTTCCCCAACCTATTATGTGATAAGAGCTTGTCGTACTTTTAATGTGGTGTGTCAGGATGTTGAGTTAGATTTGTTTAATAATAGCATTAAGGAAGTAAAGAAAATTATGAATAATTGCTTTTTCGATATATAACCATTTTTTTTTTTCGTTTCTTTCGTTATTGTATTTATTGAGCGTGCGACAATTGATTTTCGTACGAGTATGTCTTACGTCGCAGTTTTAGCGTATTTGTTAATAATACCCACATTATTCGTTAGTGGAAGCTTGTAATTGGCCATCTTTTAAACATTGTACTGAATATTGAAATGTATTTCATTTTTTTTTTCAATAGTTGTTGTTCCATCAATAGTTGTTGCATCAGTGGCGGTTGCTGGTGCATTAGTAGTTGTATTAGCTGTAAGTTTTCCTAAAATTATTAAAATAAAATAAAATAAAATAAAGCAAAATAAAATAAAATAATTTATTAAGACCACTGCTGCGATTGCGTCCAGTGCGTGCACGCACATCTCGTCGAGCGTGCGTTATGCGCACGCATGTGGTTTGCTTAGAACTTGGCAATATGATCAAAGGCTCCCGCAGTGACAGCGCGCTAGTAACGCCGGCGCGCCGCCGCCGTCTTACGACTGTTGCAGCATAACCACAGAAACTTTAGACTGCGTGTCCGTCACGCGTCGCCTCGCTCTCGATGCGTTTACGAGGCATGTGTGTCCTTAGTTCAACCTCCTCCATCGGATAGTGGTGCGTCGCGCGGTGCGGGTGGTCGGTGCGGTGGTAGGAGGCAGTCTGGACGATATTGGTGCTTCAGTTGCATCAGTAGTGGTTGTTGTTGCATCAGTGGTGGTTGTTGTTGCATCAGTGGTAGTTGTTGCATCAGTGGTAGTTGTTGCATCAGTGGTAGTTGTTGCATCAGTGGTAGTTGTAGTTCCATCAGTAGTTGTTGCATCAGTGGTAGTTGTTGCATCAGTGGTAGTTGTTGTTCCATCAGTAGTTGTTGCATCAGTGGTAGTTGTTGCATCAGTGGTAGTTGTTGTTCCATCAGTAGTTGTTGCATCAGTGGTAGTTGTTGTTCCATCAGTAGTTGTTGCATCAGTGGTAGTTGTTGCATCAGTGGTAGTTGTTGTTCCATCAGTAGTTGTTGCATCAGTGGTAGTTGTTGCATCAGTGGTAGTTGTTGCATCAGTGGTAGTTGTTGTTCCATCAGTAGTTGTTGCATCAGTGGTAGTTGTTGTTCCATCAGTAGTTGTTGCATCAGTGGTAGTTGTTGTCCCAGCAGTAGTTGTTGCATCAGTGGTAGTTGTTGCATCAGTGGTAGTTGTTGTTCCATCAGTAGTTGTTGCATCAGTGGTAGTTATTGTTCCATCAGTACTTGTTGCATCAGTGGTAGTTGTTGTCCCAGCAGTAGTTGTTGCATCAGTGGTAGTCGTTGTTCCATCAGTACTTGTTTCATCAGTGGTAGTTGTTGTTCCATCAGTAGTTGTTGCATCAGTGGTAGTTATCGTTCCATCAGTAGTTGTTGCATCAGTGGTAGTTATTGTTCCATCAGTAGTTGTTGCATCAGTGGTAGTTGTTGTTCCATCAGTACTTGTTTCATCAGTGGTAGTTATTGTTCCATCAGTAGTTGTTGCATCAGTGGTAGTTATTGTTCCATCAGTAGTTGTTGTTCCATCAGTACTTGTTGCATCAGTGGTAGTTGTTGTTCCATCAGTAGTTGTTGCATCAGTGGTGGTTGTTGTTCCATCAGTAGTTATTGCATCACTGGTGGTTGATGTTCCATCAGTACTTGTTTCATCAGTGGTAGTTGTTGTTCCATCAGTACTTGTTTCATCAGTGGTAGTTATTGTTCCATCAGTAGTTGTTGCATCACTGGTGGTTGATGTTCCATCAGTACTTGTTTCATCAGTGGTAGTTGTTGTTCCATCAGTACTTGTTTCATCAGTGGTAGTTATTGTTCCATCAGTAGTTGTTGCATCCCTGGTGGTTGTTGTTCCATCAGTAGTTGTTGCATCAGTGGTAGTTATTGTTCCATCAGTAGTTGTTGCATCACTGGTGGTTGATGTTCCATCAGTACTTGTTTCATCAGTGGTAGTTGTTGTTCCATCAGTACTTGTTCCATCAGTAGTTGTTGCATCCCTGGTGGTTGTTGTTCCATCAGTAGTTGTTGCATCAGTGGTAGTTATTGTTCCATCAGTAGTTGTTGCATCAGTGGTGGTTGTTGTTCCATCAGTAGTTGTTGCATCAGTGGTGGTTGTTGTTCCATCAGTAGTTGTTGCATCCCTGGTGGTTGTTGTTCCATCAGTAGTTGTTGCATCCCTGGTGGTTGTTGTTCCATCAGTAGTTGTTGCATCAGTGGTAGTTATTGTTCCATCAGTAGTTGTTGCATCAGTGGTAGTTGTTGTTCCATCAGTACTTGTTGCATCAGTGGTAGTTGTTGTTCCATCAGTAGTTGTTGCATCAGTGGTAGTTATTGTTCCATCAGTAGTTGTTGCATCAGTGGTAGTTGTTGTTCCATCAGTAGTTGTTGCATCAGTGGTAGTTATTGTTCCATCAGTAGTTGTTGCATCAGTGGTAGTTGTTGTTCCATCAGTAGTTGTTGCATCAGTGGTAGTTATTGTTCCATCAGTAGTTGTTGCATCAGTGGTAGTTGTTGTTCCATCAGTAGTTGTTGCATCAGTGGTAGTTATTGTTCCATCAGTAGTTGTTGCATCAGTGGTAGTTGTTGTTCCATCAGTACTTGTTGCATCAGTGGTAGTTGTTGTTCCATCAGTAGTTGTTGCATCAGTGGTAGTTATTGTTCCATCAGTAGTTGTTGCATCAGTGGTAGTTGTTGTTCCATCAGTAGTTGTTGCATCAGTGGTAGTTATTGTTCCATCAGTAGTTGTTGCATCAGTGGTAGTTATTGTTCCATCAGTAGTTGTTGCATCAGTGGTAGTTATTGTTCCATCAGTAGTTGTTGCATCAGTGGTAGTTATTGTTCCATCAGTAGTTGTTGCATCAGTGGTAGTTGTTGTTCCGTCAGTAGTTGTTGCATCAGTGGTAGTTATTGTTCCATCAGTAGTTGTTGCATCAGTGGTAGTTATTGTTCCATCAGTAGTTGTTGCATCAGTGGTAGTTATTGTTCCATCAGTAGTTGTTGCATCAGTGGTAGTTGTTGTTCCATCAGTAGTTGTTGCATCAGTGGTAGTTATTGTTCCATCAGTAGTTGTTGCATCAGTGGTGGTTGTTGTTCCATCAGTACTTGTTGCATCAGTGGTAGTTGTTGTTCCATCAGTAGCTGTTGCATCAGTGGTAGTTCTTGTTCCATCAGTAGTTGTTGCATCAGTGGTAGTTGTTGTTCCATCAGTACTTGTTTCATCAGTGGTTGTTGTTCCATCAGTAGTTGTTGCATCAGTGGTAGTTATTGTTCCATCAGTAGTTGTTGCATCAGTGGTAGTTGTTGTTCCATCAGTACTTGTTTCATCAGTGGTAGTTGTTGTTCCATCAGTACTTGTTTCATCAGTGGTAGTTGTTGCATCAGTGGTAGTTGTTGTTCCATCAGTACTTGTTGCATCAGTGGTAGTTGTTGTTCCATCAGTAGTTGTTGCATCAGTGGTAGTTATTGTTCCATCAGTAGTTGTTGCATCAGTGGTAGTTATTGTTCCATCAGTAGTTGTTGCATCAGTGGTAGTTATTGTTCCATCAGTAGTTGTTGCATCAGTGGTAGTTATTGTTCCATCAGTAGTTGTTGCATCAGTGGTAGTTATTGTTCCATCAGTAGTTGTTGCATCAGTGGTAGTTATTGTTCCATCAGTAGTTGTTGCATCAGTGGTAGTTGTTGTTCCATCAGTAGTTGTTGCATCAGTGGTAGTTCTTGTTCCATCAGTAGTTGTTGCATCAGTAGTAGTTGTTGTTCCATCAGTACTTGTTTCATCAGTGGTAGTTGTTGTTCCATCAGTAGTTGTTGCATCAGTGGTAGTTATTGTTCCATCAGTAGTTGTTGCATCAGTGGTAGTTATTGTTCCATCAGTAGTTGTTGCATCAGTGGTAGTTGTTGCATCAGTGCTAGTTGTTGTTCCATCAGTACTTGTTGCATCAGTGGTAGTTGTTGTTCCATCAGTACTTGTTTCATCAGTGGTAGTTGTTGTTCCATCAGTAGTTGTTGCATCAGTGGTAGTTATTGTTCCATCAGTAGTTGTTGCATCAGTGGTGATTGTTGTTCCATCAGTACTTGTTGCATCAGTGGTAGTTGTTGTTCCATCAGTAGTTGTTGCATCAGTGGTAGTTGTTGTTCCATCAGTAGTTGTTGCATCAGTGGTAGTTCTTGTTCCATCAGTAGTTGTTGCATCAGTGGTAGTTGTTGTTCCATCAGTACTTGTTTCATCAGTGGTAGTTGTTGTTCCATCAGTAGTTGTTGCATCAGTGGTAGTTATTGTTCCATCAGTAGTTGTTGCATCAGTGGTAATTGTTGTTCCATCAGTACTTGTTTCATCAGTGGTAGTTGTTGTTCCATCAGTACTTGTTGCATCAGTGGTAGTTGTTGTTCCATCAGTACTTGTTTCATCAGTGGTAGTTGTTGTTCCATCAGTAGTTGTTGCATCAGTGGTAGTTATTGTTCCATCAGTAGTTGTTGCATCAGTGGTAGTTATTGTTCCATCAGTAGTTGTTGCATCAGTGGTAGTTATTGTTCCATCAGTAGTTGTTGCATCAGTGGTAGTTCTTGTTCCATCAGTAGTTGTTGCATCAGTGGTAGTTGTTGTTCCATCAGTACTTGTTTCATCAGTGGTAGTTGTTGTTCCATCAGTAGTTGTTTCATCAGTGGTAGTTGTTGTTCCATCAGTAGTTGTTGCATCAGTGGTAGTTATTGTTCCATCAGTAGTTGTTGCATCAGTGGTAGTTGTTGTTCCATCAGTAGTTGTTGCATCAGTGGTAGTTATTGTTCCATCAGTAGTTGTTGCATCAGTGGTAGTTGTTGTTCCATCAGTAGTTGTTGCATCAGTGGTAGTTATTGTTCCATCAGTAGTTGTTGCATCAGTGGTAGTTGTTGTTCCATCAGTACTTGTTGCATCAGTGGTAGTTGTTGTTCCATCAGTAGTTGTTGCATCAGTGGTAGTTATTGTTCCATCAGTAGTTGTTGCATCAGTGGTAGTTGTTGTTCCATCAGTAGTTGTTGCATCAGTGGTAGTTATTGTTCCATCAGTAGTTGTTGCATCAGTGGTAGTTATTGTTCCATCAGTAGTTGTTGCATCAGTGGTAGTTATTGTTCCATCAGTAGTTGTTGCATCAGTGGTAGTTATTGTTCCATCAGTAGTTGTTGCATCAGTGGTAGTTGTTGTTCCGTCAGTAGTTGTTGCATCAGTGGTAGTTATTGTTCCATCAGTAGTTGTTGCATCAGTGGTAGTTATTGTTCCATCAGTAGTTGTTGCATCAGTGGTAGTTATTGTTCCATCAGTAGTTGTTGCATCAGTGGTAGTTGTTGTTCCATCAGTAGTTGTTGCATCAGTGGTAGTTATTGTTCCATCAGTAGTTGTTGCATCAGTGGTGGTTGTTGTTCCATCAGTACTTGTTGCATCAGTGGTAGTTGTTGTTCCATCAGTAGTTGTTGCATCAGTGGTAGTTGTTGTTCCATCAGTAGCTGTTGCATCAGTGGTAGTTCTTGTTCCATCAGTAGTTGTTGCATCAGTGGTAGTTGTTGTTCCATCAGTACTTGTTTCATCAGTGGTTGTTGTTCCATCAGTAGTTGTTGCATCAGTGGTAGTTATTGTTCCATCAGTAGTTGTTGCATCAGTGGTAGTTGTTGTTCCATCAGTACTTGTTTCATCAGTGGTAGTTGTTGCATCAGTGGTAGTTGTTGTTCCATCAGTACTTGTTGCATCAGTGGTAGTTGTTGTTCCATCAGTAGTTGTTGCATCAGTGGTAGTTATTGTTCCATCAGTAGTTGTTGCATCAGTGGTAGTTATTGTTCCATCAGTAGTTGTTGCATCAGTGGTAGTTATTGTTCCATCAGTAGTTGTTGCATCAGTGGTAGTTATTGTTCCATCAGTAGTTGTTGCATCAGTGGTAGTTATTGTTCCATCAGTAGTTGTTGCATCAGTGGTAGTTATTGTTCCATCAGTAGTTGTTGCATCAGTGGTAGTTGTTGTTCCATCAGTAGTTGTTGCATCAGTGGTAGTTCTTGTTCCATCAGTAGTTGTTGCATCAGTAGTAGTTGTTGTTCCATCAGTACTTGTTTCATCAGTGGTAGTTGTTGTTCCATCAGTAGTTGTTGCATCAGTGGTAGTTATTGTTCCATCAGTAGTTGTTGCATCAGTGGTAGTTATTGTTCCATCAGTAGTTGTTGCATCAGTGGTAGTTGTTGCATCAGTGCTAGTTGTTGTTCCATCAGTACTTGTTGCATCAGTGGTAGTTATTGTTCCATCAGTAGTTGTTGCATCAGTGGTGGTTGTTGTTCCATCAGTACTTGTTGCATCAGTGGTAGTTGTTGTTCCATCAGTAGTTGTTGCATCAGTGGTAGTTGTTGTTCCATCAGTAGTTGTTGCATCAGTGGTAGTTCTTGTTCCATCAGTAGTTGTTGCATCAGTGGTAGTTGTTGTTCCATCAGTACTTGTTTCATCAGTGGTAGTTGTTGTTCCATCAGTAGTTGTTGCATCAGTGGTAGTTATTGTTCCATCAGTAGTTGTTGCATCAGTGGTAATTGTTGTTCCATCAGTACTTGTTTCATCAGTGGTAGTTGTTGCATCAGTGGTAGTTGTTGTTCCATCAGTACTTGTTGCATCAGTGGTAGTTGTTGTTCCATCAGTACTTGTTTCATCAGTGGTAGTTGTTGTTCCATCAGTAGTTGTTGCATCAGTGGTAGTTATTGTTCCATCAGTAGTTGTTGCATCAGTGGTAGTTATTGTTCCATCAGTAGTTGTTGCATCAGTGGTAGTTATTGTTCCATCAGTAGTTGTTGCATCAGTGGTAGTTCTTGTTCCATCAGTAGTTGTTGCATCAGTGGTAGTTGTTGTTCCATCAGTACTTGTTTCATCAGTGGTAGTTGTTGTTCCATCAGTAGTTGTTTCATCAGTGGTAGTTGTTATGTCATCAGTAGTTGTTGCATCAGTGGTAGTTGTTGTTCCATCAGTACTTGTTGCATCAGTGGTAGTTGTTGTTCCATCAGTACTTGTTTCATCAGTGGTAGTTGTTGTTCCATCAGTACTTGTTTCATCAGTGGTAGTTGTTGTCCCATCAGTAGTTGTTGCATCAGTGGTAGTTATTGTTCCATCAGTAGTTGTTGCATCAGTCGTAGTTATTGTTCCATCAGTAGTTGTTGCATCAGTGGTAGTTATTGTTCCATCAGTAGTTGTTGCATCAGTGGTAGTTGTTGTTCCATCAGTAGTTGTTTTATCAGTGGTAGTTGTTATGTCATCAGTAGTTGTTGCATCAGTGGTAGTTGTTGTTCCATCAGTACTTGTTGCATCAGTGGTAGTTGTTGTTCCATCAGTACTTGTTTCATCAGTGGTAGTTGTTGTTCCATCAGTAGTTGTTGCATCAGTGGTAGTTATCGTTCCATCAGTAGTTGTTGCATCAGTGGTAGTTGTTGTTCCATCAGTACTTGTTTCATCAGTGGTAGTTGTTGTTCCATCAGTACTTGTTGCATCAGTGGTAGTTGTTGTCCCATCAGTAGTTGTTGCATCAGTGGTAGTTATTGTTCCATCAGTAGTTGTTGCATCAGTGGTAGTTATTGTTCCATCAGTACTTGTTGCATCAGTGGTAGTTATTGTTCCATCAGTAGTTGTTGCATCAGTGGTAGTTATTGTTCCATCAGTACTTGTTGCATCAGTGGTAGTTGTTGTTCCATCAGTACTTGTTGCATCAGTGGTAGTTATTGTTCCATCAGTAGTTGTTGCATCAGTGGTAGTTGTTGTTCCATCAGTACTTGTTTCATCAGTGGTAGTTATTGTTCCATCAGTAGTTGTTGCATCATTGGTAGTTATTGTTCCATCAGTAGTTGTTGCATCAGTGGTAGTTGTTGTTCCATCAGTACTTGTTTCATCAGTGGTAGTTATTGTTCCATCAGTAGTTGTTGCATCAGTGGTAGTTGTTGTCCCATCAGTAGTTGTTGCATCAGTGGTAGTTATTGTTCCATCAGTAGTTGTTGCATCAGTGGTAGTTATTGTTCCATCAGTACTTGTTGCATCAGTGGTAGTTGTTGTTCCATCAGTACTTGTTTCATCAGTGGTAGTTGTTGTTCCATCAGTAGTTGTTGCATCAGTGGTAGTTGTTATGTCATCAGTAGTTGTTGCATCAGTGGTAGTTGTTGTTCCATCAGTACTTGTTGCAACAGTGGTAGTTGTTGTTCCATCAGTACTTGTTTCATCAGTGGTAGTTGTTGTTCCATCAGTAGTTGTTGCATCAGTGGTAGTTGTTGTTCCATCAGTACTTGTTTCATCAGTGGTAGTTGTTGTTTCATCAGTACTTGTTGCATCAGTGGTAGTTGTTGTCCCATCAGTAGTTGTTGCATCAGTGGTAGTTATTGTTCCATCAGTAGTTGTTGCATCAGTGGTAGTTATTGTTCCATCAGTACTTGTTGCATCAGTGGTAGTTATTGTTCCATCAGTAGTTGTTGCATCAGTGGTAGTTATTGTTCCATCAGTACTTGTTGCATCAGTGGTAGTTGTTGTTCCATCAGTACTTGTTGCATCAGTGGTAGTTATTGTTCCATCAGTAGTTGTTGCATCAGTGGTAGTTGTTGTTCCATCAGTACTTGTTTCATCAGTGGTAGTTATTGTTCCATCAGTAGTTGTTGCATCATTGGTAGTTATTGTTCCATCAGTAGTTGTTGCATCAGTGGTAGTTGTTGTTCCATCAGTACTTGTTTCATCAGTGGTAGTTGTTGTTCCATCAGTAGTTGTTTCATCAGTGGTAGTTGTTATGTCATCAGTAGTTGTTGCATCAGTGGTAGTTGTTGTTCCATCAGTACTTGTTGCATCAGTGGTAGTTGTTGTTCCATCAGTACTTGTTTCATCAGTGGTAGTTGTTGTTCCATCAGTAGTTGTTGCATCAGTGGTAGTTGTTGTCCCATCAGTAGTTGTTGCATCAGTGGTAGTTGTTGTTCCATCAGTACTTGTTTCATCAGTGGTAGTTGTTGTTCCATCAGTACTTGTTGCATCAGTGGTAGTTGTTGTCCCATCAGTAGTTGTTGCATCAGTGGTAGTTATTGTTCCATCAGTAGTTGTTGCATCAGTGGTAGTTATTGTTCCATCAGTACTTGTTGCATCAGTGGTAGTTGTTGTTCCATCAGTACTTGTTTCATCAGTGGTAGTTGTTGTTCCATCAGTAGTTGTTGCATCAGTGGTAGTTGTTATGTCATCAGTAGTTGTTGCATCAGTGGTAGTTGTTGTTCCATCAGTACTTGTTGCAACAGTGGTAGTTGTTGTTCCATCAGTACTTGTTTCATCAGTGGTAGTTGTTGTTCCATCAGTAGTTGTTGCATCAGTGGTAGTTGTTGTCCCATCAGTAGTTGTTGCATCAGTGGTAGTTGTTGTTCCATCAGTACTTGTTTCATCAGTGGTAGTTGTTGTTCCATCAGTACTTGTTGCATCAGTGGTAGTTGTTGTCCCATCAGTAGTTGTTGCATCAGTGGTAGTTATCGTTCCATCAGTAGTTGTTGCATCAGTGCTAGTTGTTGTTCCATCAGTACTTGTTTCATCAGTGGTAGTTATTGTTCCATCAGTAGTTGTTGCATCAGTGGTAGTTATTGTTCCATCAGTAGTTGTTGCATCAGTGGTAGTTATTGTTCCATCAGTAGTTGTTGCATCAGTGGTAGTTCTTGTTCCATCAGTAGTTGTTGCATCAGTGGTAGTTGTTGTTCCATCAGTACTTGTTTCATCAGTGGTAGTTGTTGTTCCATCAGTAGTTGTTTCATCAGTGGTAGTTGTTATGTCATCAGTAGTTGTTGCATCAGTGGTAGTTGTTGTTCCATCAGTAGTTGTTGCATCAGTGGTAGTTATTTTTCCATCAGTAGTTGTTGCATCAGTGGTAGTTATTGTTCCATCAGTAGTTGTTGCATCAGTGGTAGTTCTTGTTCCATCAGTAGTTGTTGCATCAGTGGTAGTTGTTGTTCCATCAGTAGTTGTTGCATCAGTGGTAGTTGTTGTTCCATCAGTAGTTGTTGCTTCAGTGGTGGTTGTTGTTCCATCAGTAGTTGTTGCATCAGTGGTAGTTATTGTTCCATCAGTAGTTGTTGCATCAGTGGTAGTTATTGTTCCATCAGTAGTTGTTGCATCAGTGGTAGTTATTGTTCCATCAGTAGTTGTTGCATCAGTGGTAGTTGTTGTTCCATCAGTAGTTGTTTTATCAGTGGTAGTTGTTATGTCATCAGTAGTTGTTGCATCAGTGGTAGTTGTTGTTCCATCAGTACTTGTTGCATCAGTGGTAGTTGTTGTTCCATCAGTACTTGTTTCATCAGTGGTAGTTGTTGTTCCATCAGTAGTTGTTGCATCAGTGGTAGTTATCGTTCCATCAGTAGTTGTTGCATCAGTGGTAGTTATTGTTCCATCAGTAGTTGTTGCATCAGTGGTAGTTATTGTTCCATCAGTAGTTGTTGCATCAGTGGTAGTTGTTGTTCCATCAGTACTTGTTTCATCAGTGGTAGTTATTGTTCCATCAGTAGTTGTTGCATCATTGGTAGTTATTGTTCCATCAGTAGTTGTTGCATCAGTGGTAGTTGTTGTTCCATCAGTACTTGTTTCATCAGTGGTAGTTGTTGTTCCATCAGTAGTTGTTTCATCAGTGGTAGTTGTTATGTCATCAGTAGTTGTTGCATCAGTGGTAGTTGTTGTTCCATCAGTACTTGTTGCATCAGTGGTAGTTGTTGTTCCATCAGTACTTGTTTCATCAGTGGTAGTTGTTGTTCCATCAGTAGTTGTTGCATCAGTGGTAGTTGTTGTCCCATCAGTAGTTGTTGCATCAGTGGTAGTTGTTGTTCCATCAGTACTTGTTTCATCAGTGGTAGTTGTTGTTCCATCAGTACTTGTTGCATCAGTGGTAGTTGTTGTCCCATCAGTAGTTGTTGCATCAGTGGTAGTTATTGTTCCATCAGTAGTTGTTGCATCAGTGGTAGTTATTGTTCCATCAGTACTTGTTGCATCAGTGGTAGTTGTTGTTCCATCAGTACTTGTTTCATCAGTGGTAGTTGTTGTTCCATCAGTAGTTGTTGCATCAGTGGTAGTTGTTATGTCATCAGTAGTTGTTGCATCAGTGGTAGTTGTTGTTCCATCAGTACTTGTTGCAACAGTGGTAGTTGTTGTTCCATCAGTACTTGTTTCATCAGTGGTAGTTGTTGTTCCATCAGTAGTTGTTGCATCAGTGGTAGTTGTTGTCCCATCAGTAGTTGTTGCATCAGTGGTAGTTGTTGTTCCATCAGTACTTGTTTCATCAGTGGTAGTTGTTGTTTCATCAGTACTTGTTGCATCAGTGGTAGTTGTTGTCCCATCAGTAGTTGTTGCATCAGTGGTAGTTATTGTTCCATCAGTAGTTGTTGCATCAGTGGTAGTTATTGTTCCATCAGTACTTGTTGCATCAGTGGTAGTTATTGTTCCATCAGTAGTTGTTGCATCAGTGGTAGTTATTGTTCCATCAGTACTTGTTGCATCAGTGGTAGTTGTTGTTCCATCAGTACTTGTTGCATCAGTGGTAGTTGTTGTTCCATCAGTACTTGTTTCATCAGTGGTAGTTGTTGTTCCATCAGTAGTTGTTGCATCAGTGGTAGTTGTTGTCCCATCAGTAGTTGTTGCATCAGTGGTAGTTGTTGTTCCATCAGTACTTGTTTCATCAGTGGTAGTTGTTGTTTCATCAGTACTTGTTGCATCAGTGGTAGTTGTTGTCCCATCAGTAGTTGTTGCATCAGTGGTAGTTATCGTTCCATCAGTAGTTGTTGCATCAGTGCTAGTTGTTGTTCCATCAGTACTTGTTTCATCAGTGGTAGTTATTGTTCCATCAGTAGTTGTTGCATCAGTGGTAGTTATTGTTCCATCAGTAGTTGTTGCATCAGTGGTAGTTATTGTTCCATCAGTAGTTGTTGCATCAGTGGTAGTTCTTGTTCCATCAGTAGTTGTTGCATCAGTGGTAGTTGTTGTTCCATCAGTACTTGTTTCATCAGTGGTAGTTGTTGTTCCATCAGTAGTTGTTTCATCAGTGGTAGTTGTTATGTCATCAGTAGTTGTTGCATCAGTGGTAGTTGTTGTTCCATCAGTAGTTGTTGCATCAGTGGTAGTTATTTTTCCATCAGTAGTTGTTGCATCAGTGGTAGTTATTGTTCCATCAGTAGTTGTTGCATCAGTGGTAGTTCTTGTTCCATCAGTAGTTGTTGCATCAGTGGTAGTTGTTGTTCCATCAGTAGTTGTTGCATCAGTGGTAGTTGTTGTTCCATCAGTAGTTGTTGCTTCAGTGGTGGTTGTTGTTCCATCAGTAGTTGTTGCATCAGTGGTAGTTATTGTTCCATCAGTAGTTGTTGCATCAGTGGTAGTTATTGTTCCATCAGTAGTTGTTGCATCAGTGGTAGTTATTGTTCCATCAGTAGTTGTTGCATCAGTGGTAGTTATTGTTTTATCAGTAGTTGTTGCATCAGTGGTAGTTATTGTTCCATCAGTAGTTGTTGCATCAGTGGTAGTTATTGTTCCATCAGTAGTTGTTGCATCAGTGGTAGTTATTGTTCCATCAGTAGTTGTTGCATCAGTGGTGGTTGTTGTTCCATCAGTAGTTGTTGCATCAGTGGTGGTTGTCGGTGCATTAGCGGTGGTTGCTGGTGCACCAGTGGCGCTTGTTGGTGCATGAGTGGTGGTTCTTGGTGCATCAGTGTGTGAGGCTTTAGTGGTGGGTGCGTGCGCGGTGCAGCCGGCGCTCTGCGGCCAATCACACACGTGCAGTGAGGGATTGAAGTGCAGGCCGGCGGGGCACTGGCGGCATGTGGGCGCGGCACGGCCCGCCTCGCAGTAGTAGAACAGCTGGCAGTCGTCGGGGTGCGGCATCAGCGCATCGGGACTGCTCAGCTCGGTGCATGACACCGGCGTAACCGTATTCTCTACGCACCGAGCCGGGAGAATCGCCTGTGGGATCCTGTGAACAAAAACATAATTTTACAAAAATAGGTAATGATTTATTTCGGTTTCATAAAGTCCATTTGTACGACGACGTATAAACCAGTGTGTTTACCAGAAAAACAACAACAACTATTTATTAGGTAACACCACAGTGGCATGCAGGCGTATCCGTTGTCCCACCTATCGGCTAGCTTTCAGAATGCTGCTGGATGGTGTTTCTCCGTTTTTGCTAAAAACATCATTAGTAGCATATGAGTTTTTTTCTGAAAACAATGAATTAAACACAGACTGTTTTGCCAATTATGATGGGATGAACTTGAAGGTGTATTATTTAATATATGCATATACCTCGCTACATATTTGCAAACATTGATGTGACTAATGACGTTTTTTTTTGTGACAAAGTTTTAGGTTAAACAAAAATATTGTTTTTTTTTTACAAATGTATTAGATTTTTTTACTTATTCTATTTGGGCGGTTATTAGTTTAAAATTATCGTCAAGTATTTTTTTCATTCCGTCGCTTGTATAAATTACGACACCAAGACTTTTAAGTGGTGGTGTTTGGAAACGGAGGTGAATGACGATTTGCGTGATGTTTTGTTAGTTTTCTTTGTCTTCGACAGGTATATTGAATAATGCGCCTTCAAGTTCATCCCATGAGAGCTATTTAGCAAATCAGCCTTAGTGTTAAATTGTTTCCAGGAAAAACATATGCCAACGGAAAGTGTTGTTCGGCAAAACGGAGAAACACTCTGGGACTGGTGCGTACTCTGCGCATAATGGAAGCGCTACGCTTGCGCATGATGGCGTGAAAGCCATCGGTTCTCGCCCCTATGAAAATGCCGGAAGCACTGCAGTAGCGCGGCAATCTCATCAGCACCCTGAAAGCATGATTGTATACCCACAAACTGCATGTGTGGAACGACTGACAGTAAGCTGTAAATAGTGTAGCCTTTACTTCAGTCGTACAATTCGCAAATCTGCGAGCCAACATATTGCAGCGGACAGCCAACGCCCTGCGCTCACGCTCAAGATCCTATCTTTTATTGGGTCTTCGGGATCCCAGTGGCCCAGATACTTGAAAGTACTCGTAGTGACTTGCTTGCTTGAAGCCTTCTTATTGCGAATCACTCATGCCTGCTCGGAGTTTCGCGGGACGAGAAAAAGACATCATCGTTTATAGAAGTAGTGCGATATATAGAGTTGATTACATATAGATAAACCCTTAACCTACGTTATAAACCTACCTCTCGAGAACGGCATATTCCCTGACAGTCTAAAACTTTCCGTAGTTAAGCCAATTTACAAAAACAAATCTAGAATCGAAGCTGGTAATTACAGACCCATTATACTAATCCCAGTAATATTAAAAATATTCGAAAAAATAATGAGCACTAGACTAATGACTTTCCTTATGAAAAATTAAGTGATTAGTATCGAACAGAATGGATTTCTGAAAACTAAATCTATTACATTAGCATGTCTTAAATTATTAAAAGAAATACTAAGTGCACTAGACAAAAAAGAAATTCCAGTAGCAGTGTATTTAGATATTACCAAGGCGTTTGACACGGTAGACCACGATAGCTTATTAAAAAAAAAAAAACGGCCAAGTGCGTGTCGGACTACGTACAATGAAGGGTTCCGTAGTAGGGATGAATCCCAAGCACAAACTTAACATTTTAGTTGAAAAACGTTCGCTCATACATTCCAACTGCAAATGTTAGTTTGTATGCACAATATTGAGAAAACCATGTTGTTTTGAGACCATAGACTTCTTATACGTTTTCCTGTAATCTATAAATATTGAACTATTTTCTGTACTTTATTGACAACTTTCGTCTATTTTCTTTAATGACTTTAAAATTATTAAATAATATATTTTAAACCCTCATAGTACCTCAGCCCTTTTATTTGATATGCCACACAGTGCAGTTTGCAAAAATCTTTTTTTATTTTCTTATTTGCCCCCCAAAATTGACCCCATATTCAAAATTCAATTATTTACGTTACATGTCCGTGTTTAGGTTACAGAAATACATACGTGTGCAAAATTTCAACTTAATCAGTCCATTACATTCGGAGAAAATTGGCTGTGACAGACGGACGGATAGACGGACGGACAGACAGACAGACACACGAGTGATCCTATAAGGGTTCCGTTTTTTTCCTTTTGAGGTACGGAACCCTAAAAAATAGAACAATATGGAATAAGAGGGCCTGCTTATAAATGGTTCGAAAGTTAATTGAGGGGTCGACAACAGTGCACAGAAATAAAACAAAAATGTACAAGCACGAATACTCAAAATACCTTCACTTGGTAAACCAGTATGGTGTACCACAAGGCAGCGTACTTGGTCCGTTACTATTTATATTTCATCTCTCCCATAACGTTAAACCAACCTATGCTGAGGTGCTGGCCATAAGTAGTGTGCAGACACTGGAGCAATTGCAGATGGTTTGCAGAAACTAGTAGACTTATAATGCTAGGGCAACACACTATCATGAGCCCTATCCCTAGCCCTAGCAATCTCAGCACGCTTGCTCGAGAGTTTGCATACCATGCAAACTCTTAAGCAAACAGTCATTCCTTGCGGAATTGTAATGCGGAACGATATCCAATTGTTTTAAGTGTGATCTCAAGGGTATCACTTCCCTAAACTGTAAACAATGCCAGCCAAAAAACTAGGAACAGTGGATTGCTGCAACACAATAACAAACAAGAGTGGGCAGACTGGTTTACACAAGTTAAGAAATTCTCTGTTCACTATGCTGTTACAACAGTCCACAACAAACCTTAAACGATACTCGGCGTTATGCCACCATCACGATTAACAATATAACTACTTGTGGACTGCTAGCCTCTGGATCTGCAGTAACAATAATTACTGATCATTTTCATTTTCAGGCTCGTGGCTAAGTAATAACAGCCGCACGGGTCGATCCATCAGGTTAAGCTACGCTTGCCGGGGTTGGTCTGTGGATGGGTGACCATCTTTTCATACCAAGTTTCCTCCGTGCCTCGGAAAGCACGTTAAGCCGTTGGTCCCGGCTGTCATTCGTGGATCTTTGACAGTCGTTACGGGTCATTAGAAGCCCGAAAGTCTGACAACCAGTCTTACCAAGGGGTATCGTATTACCCAATAACTGGGTTGTGGAGGTCAGATAGGCAGTCGCTCCGTGTAAAATACTGGTATTCAGCTGCATCCGGTTAGACTGGAAGCCGACCCCAGCATAGTTGGGAAAAGGCTAGGCAGATTGATGGACTAAATTTTCATAAAGTTCTTATTAATAAATTGGGCCTAACCCTACAATTATGTGATAATTCGCTAAAATTTGTAGCCGCTGGGGGACCTATAACTAAAAAATCTGGTACCCTAAAACTACCTATAACTTTTGAAAATAAAAACCGTACAGTAAGGTAGGCAGTAGGCTTATGTAATACCATCGGTTGACATACCCATTCTGCTAGACATTAATTTCTGGAATCTGAACTATTTCCTAAAAATACAAAATCAATATTTCTTATGAGCCAAAAGAAAGAAACTAAGCAATCTAATACAGACTTACACCTCCATTCTTTCACTCAACTTTCTCTGGCACAACAAACAACAGCAGATAATGCAACAGTTCGAAGCCATATCTTCTGCCAAAAAAAAAATAATTAGAAAAATTAAATCGACTGCAAAACGAAACGAACTCAAAATTATGAAATAACTTTAATTTCGGAAGTCAGTGTCTTGGGATCTGTATTTTAGTTTTTTACCACCGACTTCCAAAATTAAAGTTATTTCATAATATTGAGTTCGTTTCATTTTGAAGTCGATTCAATGTTTTTTATTTTTTTTTTTATTTCGTAATTTTTAGTTTTTAGTAAATACTGGAATATTTGTTTGTAATAAGCATTTAATAGTTTTGTTATAAATATTGCACTAGAATTTGACCAAGGTTTTGAGATGCTTTCCCTTTGACACCACACCCGTAGCTCGTATCAATAAGCTAGGCCGTCACACTTACACGTCCATTATCTTGAAAACTACTGAACCGATTTTGATGAAACCTTCATGCCCTAAGTTGAAGTAAATGTAAGCCAACAAAAAAGAATGGTCACGATCCGATTAATAGGTTCGTAGAAATGCGTGGACAAGCATACATACATACAAACATAAATACTTCTATAAAATTTTGTGTATTTGTTTGGAAGCCCTAATATGTGAATATCTCGCAGATCCAATAATATTACATACATACGTATCGAATTGATAACTCCTTGTTTTGAAGTCGTTAAAATGTAAGGTGAAGCGTGTCCGAGCTCTCCAAAACTAATAAGTACCTACATTATTTCTATTGTGTTTATTTTTTATTTAGCTATCTTGAAAATTTCGTTGGACGGAGACCTAGATGACTGATGATGTCACCTACCTGATGGTGGAATCTGAAGGCGGGTATAGGATCTCAGTGACGGTACTATGTAGAACCATCGTGTTTTTACTGATTTGAATAGAATATAAATAAAGGAATATAAATGTTAAAAGCTAGGTCATCCTAACTATTTCTATTACTGAGGAGCAACGAGCACTTACCTGGTCATCATCAGACCTTCAGAAAGTATCATGTAGTACCACCCGTGCTCAATTAGATAAATGTTGAAAGCTAGGTCATCCCTTTCATCTGTTCTGTGATCCTAACTATTTCCGTTATTGAGAACCGATAAGCACTTACCTGGTCTTCATCAGACCTTCACAAAGTATCGTGTAGTAAGTAGCAACCGTGCTCAATAAATGTTGAAAGCTGGGTCATCCTAACTATTTCCGTTACTGAGAACCTTGTTTTGAGATGTTTTCCCTTTGACACCACACCCGTAGCTTGTATCAATAAGCCAGGCCGTCACACTTCAAAATCAAAATCAAAAGTCATTTATTCAAACTAGGCTGAGAATCAGCACTTTTTGAACGTCAAAATTACATAAGACAGTCCCCCAAAAACGCCCGCCCTTCACCACTTCCTAGTGCTTTAGCTGGGGAGAAGAAGTGGCGCAACAAACTCCCCAGCAGCACAGCTGTCTGTTCAGTTAAAAAAATGATTCTATATAATACTGCGCATAATAATTTAGGTACATTACGCAACACAAAACATTAAATTAAATTATTTGCTATAAGTAAGCTAGCACACGCCAATATACCAAAAAAAAAAAAAAAACGAAAACAATACTCAAGCAGAAACAAAATACAAAACTAAAAACGTAAGCAGAACTTTATACCTAAATAAAAGCCTCCAGTAATAAAGGGCGTGCCCACTTACATATAGCCGTACATGTACTCACAAGTCACAGATAGGGATAAACTAGGACCATCGAAGTAAAATCAACAACGAGTTAAATTACTAATAACAAAACAAAACCAAGGTCAGCAAGACGACCTGTCACCACAAGCAGCACCCGTTCACGAGTGTAAGGCAAAGATCAGCCATTACCCCCCTCGCCATATTTGAGGGAAGGAGACAACCCGACCCCCGACGCTACCGCAAGCAGTGACATCTAAGGGAGCATGACGAACTTGCTGCCGGTTGCTCGGGCAAGAAAAACTATGATCAATTGTCGAGGTCACTAGCTAACCACATATTGCAATACCACTCATAAAAAATAAATAAACATTGAAATGAGTAGATTATGTCAATAATAAATAAAAATAAAATTAAAATAAATTGACCTTGAGAGTCAAAGAAAATAAATAATTATATGAACTCATATAACCTGTCAGTAGCTATGCTAATTCTGGAGAAAGAACATAAACATTGTCTTAAGCTAAACACAGCGACCAACTATTCTTATCGTTTAAGTAATCGTTGATAGAATAGTATGCCTTTGAACAAAGGTTAGATTTTACTTTAGCTTTGAACGCATTAAAGGGCAAATCTAGCAAAGAAGAGGGTAGCTTGTTATAAAAAGTTATACCAAGCCCAACAAATGAGTTATGAACCTTATGAAGCCGGTGAAATGGAGCACGTAATTTGTCCTTATTTCTGGTGTTAACATTGTGAATATCACTGTTTTTAGTGTATAAATGTATATTTTGTCTAATATATAAGATGTTGGCGAAGATGAATTGTGATGCCACCGTGAGAATACCAATCTGTTTAAAAAAATCTCTCAAAGAAACTCTGGCACCGAGCTGGTAAATTGCTCGAACAGCTCGTTTCTGAAGAACAAATATATTTTGAATGTCAGCGGCTTTGCCCCAGAGCAGAATACCGTATGACATAACGCTATGAAAATAACTAAAATAGACTAACCGAGCTGTATCAACGTCAGTGTATTGTCTTACTTTCCTGACGGCGTAGGCGGCTGAACTGAGCCTTCCCGCTAGGCTTGATATATGTGGGCCCCACTGAAGTTTGGCATCTACTGTTATACCCAGAAAAACTGCCGAGTCTACAGTTTTAAGCATCTCTTTATCTAAAACGATGTTGGGTCCTAGATTTCTAACATTCGGTAAGGCAAACTTTATACATTTCGTTTTTTTAGCATTGAGAACTAAGTTATTTGTCGTAAACCAATCTGTAACCATTGAGAGTGCACTGTTTACGTCGTCAAAATCTTGTCTATTCCTGTCTACTTTAAAAATAAGAGAGGTGTCATCTGCAAACAGTACAACGTCACAGATACCCTTTAAATAGAATGGTAAGTCATTTATATACACTAAAAACAAGAATGGACCCAGTATTGAACCTTGAGGTACACCTAACTGAACTGGTAGCCCGGAAGATTTCACACCATTTACATCTACACATTGAAACCTATTATGTAAATATGAATTTATTACTTTAAGAGCTTCGTTTTGTACACCGTAATGATGTAGTTTACGCAAAAGCGTGTCATGGTGCACGCAATCAAAGGCTTTGGAAAGGTCACAGAAAATTCCAATAGCATTTTGCGAGTTCTCCCATGCGTTAAATATATGTTTCAGCAGAGCAACACCCGCATCTGTAGTCGAACGACCTTTAGTAAAGCCATATTGTTCATCATGAAGGAGGCCATTTAAATTAAAATGTCTTAGCAACTGCTTGAGTATTAACTTTTCAAATATTTTGCTAAATGCAGGTAAGATAGAAATAGGCCTAAAATTGCCAACGTCATTTTTATTACCTGATTTAAATAAAGGTATGACTTTACTACTTTTCATGAGGTCAGGAAAAGTTCCTACATCAACACATTTATTAAAACTAACAGCTAGATAGGGGGCTACTATGTCTATTATATTACTTAACAGTTTAATGGAGATGCCCCAGTAATCACCAGTGTTTTTAGACTTAAGTGTGTTAAATACATTAACTACATCACGAGGTGTTATATGTTCGAAGCTAAATAAGCGACCACATTTAGGCACACTACTATGCAAAAGGTTTTCAGCTTTAGACGGGGATGAATTTAAGGACTTACACGTATTAGTCTATTATCTTGAAAAGTACTAAACTGATTTCGATGAAACTTTCGCTGTGCCCTAAGTTGAAGTAAATGTAAGCCAACAAAAAAAGAATGGTCACAATCCGATTAATAGTTTCGGAGAAATGCGTGGACAAACATACATACATACAAACATACATCTATAAAATTTTGTATATTTGTTTGGAAGCCCTAATAGATCATCATATGTGAATATCTCACAGTTCCAATAATATTACATTCATTCATTAAAGGAGTTATCGAACTGATAACTCCTTTTTTTGAAGTCATCTCATCACACACTGCATTGACACCGGTGACTCACCTCCTGTCAGGCAGCGTTATTACAGGATGTCGCCAGAAAAACAGCGCATGTTTTGTGAAGAGGTAGATGAAATGATGAAGCTGGATGTTGTTGAGGCCTGTGAAAGTCCCTGGTCATCACCAGTACTTGTAACACCTAAAAAGGACGGCAAATTACGTTTCTGTCTAGACAGTCAGAAACTAAATTCAGTAACTATAAACGATGCTTATAATCTACCTAACATTTTTGAAATAGGTACTTGATAACTTAAAAGATACTGTAGCCTCCACCCGTTTGATTCCCACCTAATATCTGGCGTCTGAATAAAAAAACGGGTGTGTACCTTAAAAAGTGTTTAATTAAATTAAACACTAACCAAACAATAACCTAACCAGATAAGCCGGAGGCACACACAATATTTGTAGGTCGTGGGTTGCGAACACTGTCGCATAACCCGAGGTAGTTCCTAGTGTTGCGAACACTGTCGCATGACCCGAGGTAGTTCCTTGTGTTTTTTTTTTTTTATGATGGGTTTACTCTTGACTCTATTCTAGGTCGGACGCAATACTCCATGCAGGATCGGACCTGCGCTTTGTAAAGAGTTAAAAGCTATCCACGCGTAAAGTATCGCTTCACCCTATTTAGGATGCCCAGTTTCTTGGCCGCAGTTTGGGCTTTGTACTCATTGATGGCGCCAAAGTTGAGACCAGATGTCAACTCCATGCCTAGGATCAAGCCGATCAGTTAGTTACAGGAACAGATGTACCCCGAAAAGTAGGAGTTTGAGCGAAACGACTCCTTTTAGCGGTAAAAAGACAAGCCTGTGTTTTGGTGGCGTTAAAAGAGACTAATAATAATAATTTCCCTACCGCCGTATAGCTACGTTGACGTTGTGGTGGGGCTTGTGCACTTCTGAACTGTAGGTCTGTGCCGGTAGAGTTTACTTGACCGGTATAGGCCTAGGGTGAGGAGCCAGACCATGAGATATGTATAAACCTGCAGGGCAGCATGTGGCGAGCTGTTGGGTAGTAGCGACCCCACGGACCCTATCTCCCGGGAGAAGTCTTGTTTTTCACCCCTGGCTTGCCTTTATAATAATAATAATAATAATAATAATTTATTTCAGACCAAGATAGACGAACTATGTTAGTAATACACAAAATACTAAAACAAAAGCAAACAAACTAAAGTAAAATTAAAATTATCCTGTATGTAGGCGAATCCAATGCCTCCATATAGGGCTCTCTACGTGCTCTGCAACCGCCCTCAAGTAGCTGTTGGGACTGTCTCTCACTCTACGCATCAGCGACGCCGCTCTTTTCCTAATTATGGCATAGTAATCGTCGACATGCGCTTCTGCAAACATTGCTGACGCACTGCAATAGCGAGGCAGTCCCATCAACATCCTGAAGGCGTTGTTGTACTGAACTCTCAGAACACTCACAACCCGCCGCGTGCAATTGGCCCACAGGCTGCAGGTATAAAATGTTTGGCAGTAGGCTCTAAACAAAGTTGTTTTGACTGCCTTTGAGCTTTTGGAAAACCTGCGAGCCAGCATGTTACTGCGAATCGCGAGCCCCCTGCGTTCCCGTTCTACATGTCCTAGGTACACAGACTGAGACACTCGCCTTAGTGCCACCCCTCGTAGCGTCACAGGCGGTACAAATGAAGGATTCATTTGCCCCGCCCGAAACACTAGCAACTCACTTTTTTTGACGTTATATGTCAATCCATGTGCTTCAGCATACGCCTCACACACCCCTAGGAGCTTGCGCAGGGCACTTATCGATGGGCTCAACAACACCATATCATCGGCGTAACTAATGTTGTTAACTATACGACCATCTATGGAGCAGCCTACACTGGTGTTGTTGAGCTCACGCACCAGCTCCCTAACATATATGTTAAACAATGTAGGGGAGCTGAGTCCTCCCTGCCTAACACCACATTCCAGTTGATAGGTATCTGACATGCAGTCTGCCCATCTTACAAAATTAGTCTGGTGTCTGTACCAGTACTCGAAAGTCCCCGTTATACCCTCTGGCACTTTGTTGTCTCTCAGTTTGGCCCACAATTTGTCATAATTGACCAGATCAAATGCCTTAGAGAGGTCCAAAAAGGCGGCATAGACAGGCGTTTTACGGTCAGTATAATACCTGACGGTGTGCTTAAGAACTAAAATCGCACTTTCAGTTGAGAGACCCCCTCTGAAACCGAATTGGGCATCCTCGAGTGTCACATATTGAGCAAGATAACTGTTCAGCACACCGTCAAGCACTTTTGCCATTGTAATGGCTAAAGTAATGGGTCTATAATTCTGTTTGTCACCAATATCTCCTGTCTTGTTCTTTACGATTGGAACTACAACTGCTTTCAACATATCATATGGCAAATAGGCATGTCTGATACAAAAAGTGTAGAACATTGCCAACACTCTACACAGATGAGGGCCAGCATGCTTCAGATGCTCCACACTGATTCCGTCGTGTCCAGGAGACTTACCTTTCACCATTTTCCGTAACACCCATGAGACCTGTTTTGACGTTACACCAACAGGCTCATCTGGTGAGGGACTAGCAGTATGGAGCATCCCTTTTAGTGGTAAAACCATAGAGTGTGTCTGAAAGTGGTTTTTGAAAATATTGGCAATGTCAACTGCTTCTACTTTGCCCTCTACACTCACCGGGAGACTCGGCCTCGGATTAAGTTTATTGGTCTGCTTCCAAAACTGTTTAAACGACTTATTATCATGATGGGTTGCCAGCACATCCATTTTTACCTGTTCCCGATTATTCTGAAGAGACTTAAGGTTTTTCTTAAAGGTTTTCCTACTGTCAGTCATAGCCTCCCAGACAGGTCCCGAATTTGGTTTTCCATTAAGCAGCCATCTCCTAAAGTGAGTACGAGCCTCCCAATGAGAGTCCCTAACATATTGGTTCCAACCAGGGATATAGCCGCCCTTCCGAACCTCTCTGTTATTCCTACTCAGAGTCGCTGCCTCGGTCATAGATTTAACAATGTCACTATACAATTGATCAATGACTTTCCTATGACTGTTTTCATTGCAGTATCTATCAGCACAAAATCTTAGCTCTTTTGGGAAGTCTATCAGTCTTAAGTTACTATTACATATTTGTTTATACAATTCAATTTGTTTTTTATTCCGTTCTCCCCATAGTATTTTATTATCAATTTTATTTACTAAAGTAATTTTTGGTATGACCAACTCTAAATTACATTCAAACGCCACTGGTAGATGGTCCGACCAGTACACATCATGTATTACACTGACGTTGCTAATCGATTTCCAAGCCGCCTCTGTTACTAGGCAGTGGTCAAGCCACCTTCGACAACCATGCGCATCACTGACAAAAGTGTACGTGTCCGAACCCTCCCCCAGTGACATCATATCAGCACATATCCAACTCTGGTTATTACAAAAATTTTGCATTTCTAATCCAAATAACTGACTAGGATGTGCATTAAAATCGCCTAACATAAACACCGATTCAATACCACAATTTTCTATAATGGACACTATTTCCCCTAGGCAATTGGTAAACTCAATAAGATTATCAGTCGAAGTTTATTGGCCGGCTGGAGTGTACACTGACGAGGAGCAGAGCTCCCACCTCTTTCTTGCCTACATTGGCCGGGTTGAGTGAGATTTATAAGAGCAAACGTGCTCGAAGGAAGGAAATATTCCAGTAAGGTGCTGGTAGGGATCTTGACCGTACTTCCGGGATTGTCCTGATAGCCGTGGGATACCTCTTCACTCCTCAAGCACCTCAGGAAGTGGGCAACACTTTGTCGCTACGTCACTATGTACTAGCGACAGTTTCCGGGGGCCCATTATTGAGTGTGCAAGTCACCTCCTGCCATTTTATCCGTGTATAATTGTATAACATTGGTCAGGCGGGTACATAGTTCTTCCATAGCTCAAGTTACCCAATCCACTTTAGCCAACCAAACCCATATCCATAGCCCAATATGTATTATTTCCACGTTCTGAAATAGTCCAGCACCAACCGGGGTTTGTCCTTGGGTGCACTTGCATAGTGCATAATCGTCGGTTGGTACCACTTCATCATTTAAAATTGTCCAAGCAGCCTCTGCAAGTTGGCTTCAGCCCTTCGTACGCGTTCCAAATGTCCGGGACTCTAAGACCTTGAGATAAGTATTAAAAAAAAATAGCCATGCCTCGGAAAGCACGTTGGTCCTAGCTGTCATTCGTGGATCTTTGACAGTCGTTACAAGTTGTCAGAAGCCCGCAAGTCTGCCAACCAGTCCTATCAAGAGGTATCGTATTACAAAGTAAGAAGGATGTGGAGTTCAGATAGGCAGCCGCTCCATGTAAAATACTGGTATTCAGCTGCATCCGGTTAGACTGGAAGCCGGCCCCAACATAGTTGGGAAAAGCTAGGCAGATTGATTTAATCAAATAACACACCACTGCGTCCTCGCGGAGGTGATCGGCGGCAGCGATCTCTCGCGTCCGGCCCTGGTCCAGCCCGTGGTGCGGGTGTATTCCCGTTCGTCCCCTGCCGTCTTCTCACAGGTGGCACGAACAGGAGTTTAAAAAATAATATTGTTATAATTTATTCCCGTTCGTGCCACCAATGGGACGACGCCGACGGCAGGGGGACGAACGGGAATACACCATGGTACAGAGCGAGAGTGCATGGGAAGCCGTCACCTCCTTCTGCGAAGCAGTAATGCTCGCGAAGGAAAAGTCGGTACGCGTGAGGGAGAGGCAATCTTTGCGCCCTCACGCCCCTAGTCGCCGCAGGAGACGCCCTCGGCGTCGAGAATCGAGAGGCGATTCCTGGCCACCGTGGTCCTTACCGGACTGCGAGCAATGGGTAGCACGCCGTCGAGTAAGGACTAGGCTCGGGTCGACGGCGCGTTGTGTTCCACGCGGGCCTCAAAGAGATGTCAGCACTAACTGATGGGGTCCGTTATGGCCGCGCCTGCCAGGGTTGCGGGTTGTTTGAAAGAGTTCCCGTGGCCCTAGCACAGGCAACTGTAGGAACACGGGTGGGTTTCATTCAGTAAAAGTCTGACACGCCCTCGAAGAAATTATTTGATGATTTCCTACCCAACAAAAAGGCGTCGATGTGGCGAAGTCTCGAGTGGCTCCGAGGTTATATTTTATTTCGCACACATTGAGTTTGTGCAGTAACTGCTACTTTTCAACAGTCGTTCAAAATGTGTTACCCTTACCCCACCATGGTTACCCTTACCCCACCATGGTTACCCTTACCCCACCATGGTTAAGAATAAACCTTTTAGTGGTTTATGTTTACTACGCGATGCTACGTATAAAAGTGAAGGTTTCTAAAGTAACATATTGATTATGTAGTGCATGTGTAATGGGTTTATTTAAATAAATGTTATTCTTTCTTATTTAAATTACTTTAAATCGCGGCATGAACCTTACAATTAACTCACATGCTTCATTGCACACATGCTTTCTTTCCATTCCCTCTAATAAATCGCCGATTTAAAGGAAAACCAAAATACCTACTTGCTCAAACGCAGATACTTACCTGTAGAAACACTAGAAACAGGTACGCAAAAGCACTTCGCCTGGCTTGGTAATTAAACCCAGGTCCTCACGCGCAGCCAGCAAACGAACGAGTCGTCAACAGGTTCATCAAGACGCTGGGCACTATTAAACCCAGGTCCTCACGCGCAGCCAGCAGACGAACGAGTCGTCAACAGGTTCATCAAGACGCTGGGCACTATTAAACCCAGGTCCTCACGCGCAGCCAGCAGACGAACGAGTCGTCAACAGGTTCATCAAGACGCTGGGCACTATTAAACCCAGGTCCTCACGCGCAGCCAGCAGACGAACGAGTCGTCAACAGGTTCATCAAGACGCTGGGCACTATTAAACCCAGGTCCTCACGCGCAGCCAGCAGACGAACGAGTCGTCAACAGGTTCATCAAGACGCTGGGCACTATTAAACCCAGGTCCTCGTGCGCAGCCAGCAGACGAATGAGTCGTCAACAGGTTTATCAAGACGCTGGGCACTATTAAACCCAGGTCCTCACGCGCAGCCAGCAGACGAATGAGTCGTCAACAGGTTTATCAAGACGCTGAGCACTATTAAACCCAGGTCCTCACGCGCAGCCAGCAGACGAACGAGTCATCAACAGGTTCATCAAGACGCTGGGCACAATTAACGCCATGACTGTCGGGCGCACCCCAAGTGTGCGTAAGATTTTTTTTTGAAATCTTTACATATTATGTATATAAAAGTATATTTTAAGTATATAAACGTAAAAAAATGATCCTATGGTAACCGCGGGCTTACTTACAGTAGTTGTGAAAACCTATGGGTTTCGGCTGACATTCGTGATGACCTTGACATGACCTTGCCATAATGTATGGAGATATTCAGACGCTTGAGGCTTGGGACCTTCTCGATGAATCTTCAATGTTTATAAGAAAGCTGTGACACATACACGAGGCGAATATTGGTAGCGTACCTATAGTCCATATACTCGTAATTATGTAAACAAAGATAACTCACGTCTTGGAGAGGACGCTTCCAGCCAGTACGCAGCACATCACGGTCAGCTTATTCATAATGGAGACAGGACCCGCTGCGCCTCCTCACACACCAGCACTCTACTACTTATTGTGCGCCTCGAATGGCCGAGACGCTGTCCACTTGAACACGGTACTGCGAATCCACTCGATGGCGACAATCACTTGCGCCCTCACCTCGAGAGCTCGTCGATAGATCACGTTGAGCCCTACATGTGAACCACTTGGCCCGCTATGTCAAGGGGAGTTTCCTTGTACAGATAACTGCACGTCCGTGGTTTTGATTTGAACACCGCCTTTATTTCGTAAATAGTGGTTTTCGAAGTTATAGTGTTACTAATGACATGTAGTTGACCATACCTTTATTTTACTGCCTCCGATAAGGAGTAATAGTGTTCTGTGGCCACTGCAGTGTACATATGTACATGTGTTGTGTCGAAGTGAGATAGTGTTCTGTGGCCACTGCAGTGTACATATGTACATGTGTTGTGTCGAAGTGAGATAGTGTTCTGTGGCTACTGCAGTGTACATATGTACATGTGTTGTGTCGAAGTGAGATAGTGTTCTGTGGCTACTGCAGTGTACATATGTACATGTGTTGTGTCGAAGTGAGATAGTGTTCTGTGGCTACTGCAGTGTACATATGTACATGTGTTGTGTCGAAGTGAGATAGTGTTCTGTGGCTACTGCAGTGTACATACATGTGTTGTGTCGAAGTGAGATAGTATTCTGTTGCTACTGCAGTGTACATATGTACATGTGTTGTGTCGAAGTGAGATAGTGTTCTGTTGCTACTGCAGTGTACATATGTACATGTGTTGTGTCGAAGTGAGATAGTGTTCTGTGGCTACTGCAGTGTACATATGTACATGTGTTGTGTCGAAGTGAGATAGTGTTCTGTTGCTACTGCAGTGTACATATGTACATGTGTTGTGTCGAAGTGAGATAGTGTTCTGTTGCTACTGCAGTGTACATATGTACATGTGTTGTGTCGAAGTGAGATAGTGTTCTGTTGCTACTGCAGTGTACATATGTACATGTGTTGTGTCGAAGTGAGATAGTGTTCTGTGGCCACTGCAGTGTACATATGTACATGTGTTGTGTCGAAGTGAGATAGTGTTCTGTGGCTACTGCAGTGTACATATGTACATGTGTTGTGTCGAAGTGAGATAGTGTTCTGTGGCTACTGCAGTGTACATATGTACATGTGTTGTGTCGAAGTGAGATAGTGTTCTGTTGCTACTGCAGTGTACATATGTACATGTGTTGTGTCGAAGTGAGATAGTGTTCTGTGGCTACTGCAGTGTACATATGTACATGTGTTGTGTCGAAGTGAGATAGTGTTCTGTTGCTACTGCAGTGTACATATGTACATGTGTTGTGTCGAAGTGAGATAGTGTTCTGTTGCTACTGCAGTGTACATATGTACATGTGTTGTGTCGAAGTGAGATAGTGTTCTGTTGCTACTGCAGTGTACATATGTACATGTGTTGTGTCGAAGTGAGATAGTGTTCTGTGGCCACTGCAGTGTACATATGTACATGTGTTGTGTCGAAGTGAGATAGTGTTCTGTGGCTACTGCAGTGTACATATGTACATGTGTTGTGTCGAAGTGAGATAGTGTTCTGTGGCCACTGCAGTGTACATATGTACATGTGTTGTGTCGAAGTGAGATAGTGTTCTGTGGCTACTGCAGTGTACATATGTACATGTGTTGTGTCGAAGTGAGATAGTGTTCTGTGGCTACTGCAGTGTACATATGTACATGTGTTGTGTCGAAGTGAGATAGTGTTCTGTTGCTACTGCAGTGTACATATGTACATGTGTTGTGTCGAAGTGAGATAGTGTTCTGTGGCTACTGCAGTGTACATATGTACATGTGTTGTGTCGAAGTGAGATAGTGTTCTGTTGCTACTGCAGTGTACATATGTACATGTGTTGTGTCGAAGTGAGATAGTGTTCTGTTGCTACTGCAGTGTACATATGTACATGTGTTGTGTCGAAGTGAGATAGTGTTCTGTGGCTACTGCAGTGTACATATGTACATGTGTTGTGTCGAAGTGAGATAGTGTTCTGTGGCTACTGCAGTGTACATATGTACATGTGTTGTGTCGAAGTGAGATAGTGTTCTGTGGCTACTGCAGTGTACATATGTACATGTGTTGTGTCGAAGTGAGATAGTGTTCTGTGGCTACTGCAGTGTACATACATGTGTTGTGTCGAAGTGAGATAGTATTCTGTTGCTACTGCAGTGTACATACATGTGTTGTGTCGAAGTGAGATAGTGTTCTGTGGCTACTGCAGTGTACATACATGTGTTGTGTCGAAGTGAGATAGTGTTCTGTGGCTACTGCAGTGTACATATGTACATGTGTTGTGTCGAAGTGAGATAGTGTTCTGTTGCTACTGCAGTGTACATATGTACACGTGTTGTGTCGAAGTGAGATAGTGTTCTGTTGCTACTGCAGTATACATATGTACATGTGTTGTGTCGAAGTGAGATAGTATTCTGTTGCTACTGCAGTGTACATATGTACATGTGTTGTGTCGAAGTGAGATAGTGTTCTGTTGCTACTGCAGTGTACATATGTACATGTGTTGTGTCGAAGTGAGATAGTGTTCTGTTGCTACTGCAGTGTACATATGTACATGTGTTGTGTCGAAGTGAGATAGTGTTCTGTTGCTACTGCAGTGTACATATGTACATGTGTTGTGTCGAAGTGAGATAGTGTTCTGTGGCTACTGCAGTGTACATACATGTGTTGTGTCGAAGTGAGATAGTATTCTGTTGCTACTGCAGTGTACATACATGTGTTGTGTCGAAGTGAGATAGTGTTCTGTGGCTACTGCAGTGTACATACATGTGTTGTGTCGAAGTGAGATAGTGTTCTGTGGCTACTGCAGTGTACATATGTACATGTGTTGTGTCGAAGTGAGATAGTGTTCTGTGGCTACTGCAGTGTACATATGTACATGTGTTGTGTCGAAGTGAGATAGTGTTCTGTGGCTACTGCAGTGTACATATGTACATGTGTTGTGTCGAAGTGAGATAGTGTTCTGTGGCTACTGCAGTGTACATATGTACATGTGTTGTGTCGAAGTGAGATAGTGTTCTGTTGCTACTGCAGTGTACATATGTACATGTGTTGTGTCGAAGTGAGATAGTGTTCTGTTGCTACTGCAGTGTACATATGTACATGTGTTGTGTCGAAGTGAGATAGTGTTCTGTGGCTACTGCAGTGTACATATGTACATGTGTTGTGTCGAAGTGAGATAGTGTTCTGTTGCTACTGCAGTGTACATACATGTGTTGTGTCGAAGTGAGATAGTATTCTGTTGCTACTGCAGTGTACATACATGTGTTGTGTCGAAGTGAGATAGTGTTCTGTGGCTACTGCAGTGTACATACATGTGTTGTGTCGAAGTGAGATAGTGTTCTGTGGCTACTGCAGTGTACATATGTACATGTGTTGTGTCGAAGTGAGATAGTGTTCTGTGGCTACTGCAGTGTACATACATGTGTTGTGTCGAAGTGAGATAGTATTCTGTTGCTACTGCAGTGTACATACATGTGTTGTGTCGAAGTGAGATAGTGTTCTGTGGCTACTGCAGTGTACATACATGTGTTGTGTCGAAGTGAGATAGTGTTCTGTGGCTACTGCAGTGTACATATGTACATGTGTTGTGTCGAAGTGAGATAGTGTTCTGTTGCTACTGCAGTGTACATATGTACATGTGTTGTGTCGAAGTGAGATAGTGTTCTGTTGCTACTGCAGTGTACATATGTACATGTGTTGTGTCGAAGTGAGATAGTGTTCTGTGGCTACTGCAGTGTACATATGTACATGTGTTGTGTCGAAGTGAGATAGTGTTCTGTGGCTACTGCAGTGTACATATGTACATGTGTTGTGTCGAAGTGAGATAGTGTTCTGTGGCTACTGCAGTGTACATATGTACATGTGTT